>CM034146.1:388818667-390177341 GCA_019776745.2 Taxus chinensis
AATTTTTATAACAACTCACCTCCATTTATCAATTCTAATTCTTTTTATTTTCAGATTAGACGCATTCTCAACAAGGGATTTAAACTCTTGAAATTTAGACGTGACATTTGACTTTTCTTAATGAAATAAGACTAGGTCATCCTAGAAAAAAAAAAAAAACATAAAACATACAAGACACCACTGAGAGAGGGAAATTCAAGAGGACCTATCACATCATTGTGAATCAACTCTAATAGATGAGATGAATTTGTACAATGTTGTTTGTGCAATGGTTCAACATGTTGCTTACCATGTAAGCAAAGTTCACACGTTCATGATCAAATTTCATCTTAGGGAGACCAATTACAAGATTTAAGCAAGAAATTTCATACGTAATTATAAAATTCACATGTCCTAGCCTTTCATGCCAAAGTTGGAGATCATTTCTAGAAGAAGAAAAAAAACATGATTCAGAAACAAATTCATCAAAAATATATAAACCATTTTTATGTATACTAGATGTAATAACATTACTGAGTTCATCTTTCACATACCATTTATCTTGTAATAAAAGAACTTTACAGTTTTCTTTAGTTAACTGAGAGCAAGATAAAAGGCTCTTTTTCAACCATGGAACATATAATATAGTCTTACTTATTCCATATTTAAGTTTAACATTCCCATAACTTACAGATATAATGATAGAATTATCACCTCGATATATATTTTACTCACATTTTACAACATTTGAGAGGATACCATGAATACAAGTCATGTGCCTAGAGGCACCACTATCTAGGATCCATTCATTGTCATTTGAAGCTGAGAGAGAAGTATACAGGGCAATAGAATGCTCAACATTATTTGTATGCTTTTTTATTTTGATTATGATTGTTGAATTTACTGTTTTTAGTATTTTTAAAAAATTTATTGGATTTCACATGATAATCAGATTCTTTATGACCATATTTGCCACATTTGGTACATGTGCCATTGAATTTCACTTTGAAGTGTTGACTGTTTCTGACAGAATTAGAGTTAGGTTTAGATTTGAATTTTGATCTAAAGTTAGGTTTTTGATTAGGGTTGATATTATTTATATTTTGAGAGGGTTTATGATTTTGAGAGAAAAATACCTGAGAGGCAGTCTCTTTTGAATCAAAAATTTCCATTACACACTCTTCTTGAATTAAAAGTGAAGACAAGGTGTCCAAATTAGGAAGATCATTTTCATTTTGGTATTTAGAGTTAAGAATGGAGATATAGTTTCTGAATTTTTCATGGATATTTATCTGAATGATAAAAAATAACAGTTTATCCTAAAACAATTCACAATTACATCCATATAACTGAGCTTTAATGTTTTTTTATTTTAGCCAGACAATTAACAATTTTTTCATCCCCCTTCATGGGAGTTGTAAAAAATTCCATTATTAGCTTAATTATTTTGGAGAGGAGAATTCCTTCATGCATTATTTCTAATTGTTTCATGCGCCAACAGGAGAATCTATATGACCTATATGCACTAAAAACTCAATTTTTATGCTCTACAATAAGATTGAGAGGACTTCCTGTTATCTTTGGGAGAAGGAGATAAGATTTTCAGGGCTTTCTTGTCTTCCTGTGGTTTGTTTCTCCACAATGATTACAAGATATCATAATTTTCTAGCCATGAAACAAAATTTTAACCTAACTCTCCAAATACTGTAATTTTTTCCATTTAATAATTGTAATATATCCATGGAAAAAACAAAAGAACTAGCAATTTTAATGCAAAGTTTGGAAAAAAAGGGATACATTGTTAGGATATAAAAGGGTTGAATAATTAAATAATTAAATATCCACAAATAAATTACCAAAGATTATGTGGGTTTCACCAAATCTTAAAGAATACATAGGTGCATCCATTCACCAAATTTGTTTCTTCATACAAAAATATGTGGGTTTTCATGTGTAATACCTTACTTGAAGAGAGAGAAGGTAATTGAATTATATGCAGAAAAGGGTGGAATGATCTTATTTTTAGTTGCGTGGTAGTGGATGTCATATCTATATGCTACATGTGTTCATATGCATCTTAAAACCGTATATTTTGTGATATGATATTAATATGAAACATCATGTATCATTGAAATTACATTTTGGGATTTATGACTAAAGGGCACTGAAGAATATCTTAAGGATCAAGAAGAAGATATGTTTGATGATGCGAAGAATACCATGACATCTCTTTCTCTTTACTAGAAAAATGTGGCATAATTATATTAGAAAAGGGATGAACTTTTCGTAGGGAAAGTTGAGATTGTCACCGCTAGTAAATTTGCAAATAACACCATTTTTTGGCTCATTTTTGCATCAAAAATTGACCGTTTGGGGTATTTTATGTCATGTTTATTGCACAAAATTTCATTAAATTTCATGATGCAAGTGAAAAGAAAAAAATGGTTTCCATATTCATGGAGTGTGCAATATGGAAACACATATTGCATGTAAAAAGTTCATTTTATATGACCTTTATGGAAACAAGAAATCCGAGAGGGGTTCACTCATTAGGGATGTCACTCTAATGAACCATCAATCCAAGTATAGGGTATTGATATATGGGTTATAGAAAGAAAACCTTCATAAATTTAAAAAAATTACCATGTTGTCCCACAATAAGCTTTTTGTGAATTAAATGAGTCATGTTTGAGCATGTAACAATGTAATTCTTAGTTCCCTATGAGTTTAAGCCATAAAGTATACTATTTTTGGGAAATGTTCTTATGTTAATGTAAAGGCCAAAAAGGGTAGGATGTATGTATGTTAGTTGTCAAAGGACCTTATTAACAAGGAAGTTACAACTTTGGTAGCAACTGCTATATGAAAAATAGTTTTTGTGGAATGTAGTGGCTCATAATTTGTTTTGGTATATACATGTGATTGTATATCATTAATATGTTAAAAAGAAACAAGTTTCTATATATTATAGTAAATATTTTGCATTTTCAACATTCTTTAGTGTTTTATGTCTAACTAGCCTGATTTTTTTCACTATTTAACTTCTAATATATTGACTTGAAGTACAATTTCCCCCGGGTATGTTAGGTATTATTTTTCATTACAATAACACTATTACACAATGTTCCCATGACACCACAATTTGGGTCGTTTTTGCATTAGAATCTACCTTTTGTGCATTTTCCTATGTGTTTATTGGGAGAATTCACATTGATTTGTGTGGCGCATAAGTGACAAAAAATAAACACGAGTAGTTAATTATAATTGCATCAAATTTGCATCATTTTTGTGCTAGATTTACATTTGTTTTGCATCTACTTTGCACCATAAAAAATCAACGCAAAACCTGTAATATTAATAACATAGGGTGGTGCAAAGATGATGCAAAATTCATTCAATAAAGTTAAAAAAATTAATATATTTAATCATAATTACAAATGGTATAATTACAATTAATTATATTGCATTTCTTTATTTGTTTAGAAATATTAAACATTCGATACTAAAATATTGAGAAATTATACAAGAATTTGAAAATGATCTAAATATTATTATTAATAATAAAAGAAGGAATTGCTTCACTTCAAAACATGATTTACAATAATATATAATAGTGTAATTTTGAGGGAGTATTAATAGGTCCCTTATAAATTACAAAACAAATAGATGTAAAAAAATATCATAAATATCTAAGTGATTAGTTTTTTCATCCTCCTTCTGATCCTCACAATATTATTTCTCTACCTGAACTTGATGTTCCTCATCGTCGTCATCATCCTCTTCACCCTCTTCATCATGTCCCTCCTCATCATCATCATGATCCTCACAATCCTATTGATTTTCTTGAACTTGATCATCCTCGTCCTTCTCTAAATCCTCTTCATCCTTCCAATTTATTTTATGAATTTTTTTAATGATAGAATGTTAAAATCATGTAATTTTAATTTATAGTTTTCATTTACAAAAAATTGAACACTACATGTATTACCGATACAAACTGATTATCTTGGGCCCATTGATTAAAGGATTTTGTGCTCCATCCCAAATCTTTTAATATTGCACACACTTTATTTGTTACACGCTTCTTATAACGCTCTTCTTGTGAATATAAGTATATGATTGAATTACTTATATTGATATTTTTATTTATAAAAAATATAAAAATACATAACTCCATAAATTACTTATATTGAACTTACAAATTTATTAGTAACCTTTTCTAAGTTTTGTCAACCCACATAATGAGTCACCAATAAACCTTTTTAGACTTTGGCTTCATACCCCTTGAACACATTACTTTTGATATCTGCATTAATTACAATATGTATTAAATTTTTAATTGATCACCATTTCTTACAATTACCATTGCATTATGATCACAAACCATATTTGTCTTTTATAAGATGTTATTGGAAGGTAGACAACATAAAATATAAAATTAAAGAAAATGTGTTTATCAAATAAAGTACAAATATTAAAATAGTCCTTTTTATAGTCCAAATATCAACATATATCATTTATTTCGTTAACTAACATGCAACCCTATTATTGTCTTTTGTTAGCCACTTGTCACAAGAACTGAACCACACATATTTCTCTATTTCAGGAGGTTGCAAATGTCTCCTCTCGTCATATGTGTTTCCTTGGTAGTGAACCTGTAAATTTTAAATATACAAATTATTTGGAAACTATATATTATTTTATTAAAAAATTAATTTACGCAACGTAATTACCCTCAAATTCCTCGTTATTCTCCTAAATCGTTATGATCCAAATTTTCTAATAATCTTTAGGTCGTAGTGCATCCTCCTAAACTCATAAAAAGTTACATCAACCAATGTTCTTCGTCTCTTGATGGGATTTTTAGCCACTCTAGATGAAAATATGAATGAATCAATTTTCATGTTCTGTCAACTATTGTTTTTTAAAATACCTGCAACCATAAAAATAGAAATCACTAAACATAACATATAAAATAAATTGAAAAAATTTAAATTAATACAATGAGAAGTTATTATAGCTCAAAGAAAACATATTAAAATACTTACTTGCCTCGAAAATCCATTATTATTTTCATATGACCATTTAGAAAAGGTCCATTATGAAGTCCCCTTGCGCCCACTATTTATAGTTAATATGAAGAAGATGATAGGGCTACCAGCCTTTCTTGCTCGAGGGGCCAAGAGTGCATTGTCATCCCCCTTTAATTCACTTGGGAGTAGGTCATTCATACTTTTTGGGGTAGACTCTTGCCATTTCAATTTTTAATTTTAATTACTAACAGGATGAGAGGATGATCCGAAAACAGTTTTCACCCCCAAGTATCGTTTTTCAATTTTTTGGATACTTCAATTTTCTGATTTAAAATTGATCAAGAGTGTTAATTGAACCACTTTTTGGTGTTTTGAATCCCCAATTTTCAAATTTATTTCTTAAAATGATCAATTTTAGTTTTCATTCAACTTTCTGAAACAAATGGAAATATTACAAATCCTTTTAAAAATTTGCTCACATGTTGAATTTAGAATGCATTCAATTTGATTAATAATATGAAATTTATTGTGCATTCATTTTTTCTGTTGTGGATTATGGATTGTCAATTTTTGTTCACTTAATCTAGTTTCTTGTTTAATTGATTTCTTAATCAAATTAATCAATTCCTTATACTATATTTTTATCTGATCAAAAGATTCAAAAAATGAAAACAAAATCCACAAAACTTGAAAACGGAGTTCACCCGATTTGGGGTATGTCTCCGGATTCACTTAATCGAACATATCTATTTAATGTCCAATGAAGTACAATTTATCACCTTCAATAATGAAAAATATATCTTTATACCTACGTTTAGAGATTAAAAAAAAATTCTAGACTCTAATTTCCTTTCAGATATCATCTATAACTTCACTTGTGGCTCCACAGGCTCTCCAAAGTGCCCTTTCCATGCAATTATGTTTGAAAAACACATATAACATAAAATATATAAAATTTCATGGAAAAAAAAAGACATCACTGCGTCCATCTTTGAATTTTGAGAAATTTTTCTTCTTACACCGATTTCTCAATCTGCCTCTAAGTGCCTCAAATTCTTAGATATCTACAAAATGGTCCTAGCTGCCTGCACACAAGCTACTTCAAAACCTTTTATAAATAGGCCCGAGTTGTTTTTATATCTCTTCGAGCCACCTAGATTGACTAGTAAGGCACATGTTTTATTACCCTCAGGTCGTGGGGTTGATCCACACCTCCTTACCCCTCACCGACCTCTTTGGCTTTGCATTGGGAATCATCCCACATCTTCCATGGGATTGGAGGTTAGAATGTTTAAATATAGGCGTGTTCAATTTTATGCTCATGGATGTAGCCACACTTGCAATGTTTTGTTTCCACATATAGACTCCGGTTAGGCCGGTGCATTTTTTGAACTGCCAATGTGTTTGCCAAGTCATGTTGGGGCCACGTGGGTGGCTATGCGCATGGTTTATTTGTTCAAATTCCAAAGATTGAGATGGATGGTCAGTTTGTTAGAACAACTAATGCATTGGGTCATGGTATGTTGAGCCACCCACAGTTTGGATGAGCTAATAAGTTGACTACCTATGGCATATTGATCCTCCATGTAGACCTGTGGTGTATATCTGAACCGTCCCGAGCCATAGAAGAAACAAAGCCTAAAATAGGGGCGAGCTATGTGGAAAGATAAGTTCGATGGGGAGTTGATCACCCCACCGATTTACATGGTAATAATGTCAAACTATATACATTGGATAAAACAATTTACCAACTCGCTGAGCTATGAATTAGCTCGGTGCATCATAATTAAATTCCCTATAATAATATCCCACATGCAGGATATATAGACATAATGTGGCATATAAATGGAATATCAATACAATGATATAATGACTTGGAGGCCAAGGCACCCCTTCGTTAAAAGAGTGTGTCAAACCTGGCTGAGGGCCACAACCCCACAAATAGTGAGGCCCAATATTTCGTAATCATGTGTCGAAGACCGGAGGCTTAAACACAATTTTTGCATTTTGCCCATTTTTTTTACTTTTTCCATAGGTCATGTCCTGATTGGATAGTTGACCAAGTTTGACCCATTTTTTTACCATCTTTGACCTGCGCTAACTTTTGTATTCGGACTCCGTTTTTTACATTCTTGACATTTTCGGAAAGCTCTATTTCTTGGTCATGGTTTAGGGAAGTTTAGTGGACATCTGCACTTCAAAAAATCCTTCGGATCACTCTTCCTCAATAAAACCATTTTTTCTTCAAAAGGGAAATTTACCCATCTGAACTGTTTATAGATTCTCTGCATATTACAAACAACATAACCCAGTTATAGCATGATAATTTTTAAAAATTGCAATAAATGTCAAAAGCCATTAAAAGTAACATCACCCATGGCCATTACTACAACTGAAATGACATCTAAAATGCCATAATCATCTATACACTGACCCTGCACTACTGTCAGTTATGTAAATGTAACCTGCATTCACAAATTTTTAGTGTAAAAATTGTACATATGATTTGTAACTATGCTGGACAATTATGAATATCAAATCCTAAATATAAGACTTATACCATGTGCAAGAATCATGTATAGCTAAAAAGCATTTGTATAATTGTTACATGCAAAAACAATGCCTACATGATACATTTGCACAATTTTTAAACAACACGCTAAATACAATTTTCCAAAAATAAACATCTGACCGCTGATCATGCCCATAAGAAACATTGTAAATGTTGTTGTTAAAATGAAGTTTCCAAAACCATAAACATGAGAAATTACCCAAGTATGATAAACCTGTCACTTGGATTTTCCCTTCAGGTTACTTCACCAGATCAAAGCAAAAAATAATATATAGAAAATTTCCTTTTTTGCGTATCCATAGAAATCCCAAGATTTCTTTGTTAGTTTACATTTATTCATCAATTACACTATGCAAACATGAAAATGAGGAATTTCTTACCCACCATTTTAATCACATTTTCCTATTTAGGTGGTTTATTCACTTCAGTGTTTACCTGATTCACTCCAGGGTTCATTTTCAAGTCGGTTGGTTTTACATTGCTTTCCTTCTATTTTTTTTTTTTTTTTCTTCTAGGATGAAGCTACCAACACTTGTCGATTACATGACCTATCTTTTTACAGTGCTCACAAAATCTTGTGTTTATTTTTCTATGATCCATATGTTTAGGAAACTTACCTAAACTGATTTTTTCTGAGCCAGGTTTATGAGAGTGATTTCCCTCAATCTTTTCCAATAAAGATTGTCGTTTCCTACATTTGGCTATACAATGGTTAGATAACCCACACAATATACATGGATAAATATACCACAAATTTTACACATCATTGCCAAATTCCCCAAATGTAGGTAATGGATCAAAATGTTTACCTTTTCCTTTACGCTTATGGTAAACAAGAGGTGGAGGAATCTCTATACATATTCATGGTGAATTATTATCAGATCATTCTTGTGAGGATGAATAACTTGATGCTAATGGGGAAGTCTCTTTGTTGTTAGAATCTTATCTTCTTTTAGAGGTCTTGGATCCTTCTCCAATCTCCTTTTTCCTTGCATTAGCATACCCCAATCCAACAAAACGAGATTGCACTTCATCCAGTATGGGGTTAGTTATGCCTTGATTATCCTTACCAAGTCTAATCCCATTAAATACCATTTTATTTAAAATTTTAGATCCTATGCCCCTTGTGTTCTTTTCAAAGTCACCCAGAACTTTACCTAAATCTAATTTTGAATGGGGAGAGGAATTAAGTGTTGCCATAATTACAATGCATTCTTCTGTCATAGTGGATGCATCAGTAGTAACCGGTACCTATTTCTTGGATCCACCAATTTGCAACACCATTAAGAGATCATCCTTGGATTCTAGCTCTTTTTTCAAAATGTTAATTTGCTCCTCAAGAGCGACCAACTGAAACCTTAGGAATAAATTTTCTTCTTGTATCTGTTGATTCTATGCTTCAAGCTCATCAAAATTTACCTTGTTTGACATTTTTTCCATGGTTTACTACACACCTATACTTCTAAATTATGCACAATGCAACTGAAAGATTAAGCTCCCAAAAATGCAAAAACCAATCTAAAAGCAATTTCAACTTAAGAAAATAAAGAGCTAAACCAGATCTGATACCAAAAATTGATCCAAAAATGGTTTTCACCCCTTTGGGTACCGCTTTTCGATTTTTTGGATACTTAAAATTTCTAATTTAAAATTGATCAAGAGTGTTAATTAAACCACTTTTGGGTGTTTTGAAACCCCAATTTTCCAATTTATTTCCTAATGATCATTTTTCATTTTCATTCAAATTTTTTAAATCAAATGGAAATATTACAAATCCTTGTAAAAATATGATTAGAGGTTGAATTTAGAATGCATTCAATTTGATTAATAATATGAAATTTATTATGCATTTGTTTTTGTCTATTGTGGATTATGTAATGTCAATTTTTTTTTCACTTAATCCAATTTATAGTTTAATTTCTTGCTTAATCAAAGTAATCAAATCCTATACTAAATTTTAATCTAATAAAAAGCTTCAAAAACTAAAAATAAAATCCACAAAACTTGATAACAGAGTTCACCCAATTTGGGCTATGTCTCCAGATTCACTTAATCGTGAATCAATCTATTTAATGTCCAATGAAGTATAATTTATCACCTTCAATAATGAAAAATATTTTTTTATACCTATGTTTAGAGCTTAAAACATATTTTCAGACTTTGATTTCCTATCAGATCTATTGTCTACAACTTCACTTGTGGCTCTACAGGCTCTCCAAAGTTCCCTTTCCATGGATATGATTTCAAAAAACACCTAAAAATAAAAATATATAACACTTCATGTAAAAATAAATACATCACTGTGTTTGTCTCTAAATTCTGAGCAATTTTTCTTTCTACACCGAGTTCCCAATCTGCCTCTAAGTGCCTCAAATTCTTAGATCTCTGCAAACTGTTCCTAACTGCTTGCACACAGTCTCCTTCAAAACCTTTTATAAATAGGTATAAGTTGTTTTTATATCTCTCTGAGCTACCTATCTCAATCGGCGAGTCACATTTTTTGCTACCCCCAGGTCGTGGGGTCGATCCACACCTCCTTACCCCTTGTTGACCTCTTTGGCTTTGCATTGGGAATTATCCCACATCTTCTATGGGATTTGAAGGTTAGAATGCTTAAATATAGGTGTTTTCACCTATATTCTCATGGATACGGCCACACTTACAATGTTTTTTTGTCACATATACACCACAGTTGGGCCGGTGAGCTGTTTGAACTGCCAATGTGTTGGTCGAGTCGTGTTGGGGCCACATGGGTGGTTGTGTGCATGGTTTGTGTGCATGGGTGGTTGTGTGCATGGTTTGTTTGTGTGCATGATTGGGCTGGCTGGTCGGTTTCTTGGAATGACCAATGCATTAGGATATGGTATGTTGAACTGCCCATGATTGGGCCAAGCTATTAAGTTAAGTCCACATGGCCTATTGATCCTTCATGTAGACCTGCGGAAATAGGGTGAGCCATGTGGAAAGATAAGGTTCGTGGGGAGTTGATCACCCCATTAAGTTTTATAGTAATAATTTTGAGTTGTATACATTGGATAAAATAATTTACCAACTTGTCAAGTTATAAATTAGCCTAGTGCATCATAATTTGATTCCCTGCAATAATATCCCACGTGTATGATATATAGACATAATGTTGCATATAAATGGAATATCAATACAATGATATAATGAGTTGGAGGCCAAGGAACCCATCAATTAAAGAGTGTTCCAAACTTGGTTCAGGGCCCCCAATAAACAAATAATGGGGCCCACCATTTCAAAATTGTGTGTCAAAGACCGAAGGCTTAATTTTTTTTTGTAGTTTTCCCATTTTTCACTTTCGCCATGTGTCATGTCCTGATTGGACAATTGAAAATTTTTGACCCTTTTTTGACCATGTTTGACCAATGATAGATTTTTCATCCCGACTATGTTTTTACATTCTCGACATCATTAGAAATATCTATTGTTTGGTTATGGTTTAGGGAAGTTTAGTGGACATATACACTTTAGAAAATCCTTCGGATCTAAGGAACTTGCCTATGACGAGGATTTTCCAAAAATAGTCAACTCATAAAATATTTAATTAAAAGCACTTGAAGACTTTATACCTCCACGTAGATGACTCCCTCATCTTATGACTATCCTCACCCTCATTTCAGCTCAATAGTATGTAGAATTGTCCATATAAAATCATATTATAATTGTTCAATTAAGAGAAATTTTTTATATTAAAAAATGAATTATAAATTTATACCTCAGTGCAGGGGACACCCTAAGAGCAGACAACTTCTGAAGGTATCTATAAGTAGTAGACATGTCATTATGAAGATTTATAATTATAATTTCACATATGAAAATATTATTAAATTACAAAATATATTATAAATTCATACCTCTCTGATGGGCATGTAGAGGTCGATGAACGTCAAGGTGGAACATGGGTTTCATCTAAATACTCATCCATGTCATATTGTTCTGCAACCCGATCTCTAGAACAACCACATGTAAGGACATTAAATGTCTTTCTAAATAGGTCGTGTCCTCTCTAATATTGAAACCAAACTTATAGAATGCATTGAGTGAGAAAATAACCTTTCAAAAAAGATACCAAAAATAAATAAATTTTAAGTGCATGAATTACAAATTTATGCCCAAATGTAGTTACTAATTAATATGAGAATTAATTTTTGAATTATAATGTTACAATCAGAGCCTATAGAAGATGAGAAGACACAACAAGAGGAAAACAATAAACATAATATTACCAAATCCACCATTGATGGACACTTTTTTGTAGATATTAATCCCGCAAAATCAGTAATGGATAACACTATAATAGAATATATAATTTTTAATACGCCAATTTTTTTTTATGAATATTGCACAATAATCTACATCCAAAATAATCTATCATTTTCATTAGTATTTTCTCATGGCATTTTTCCCCAAATAGTTTTTTGCGTTAAAATTGGTATATAATTCCTTGCATGCTCAATAAAAAATTCCCTATTCAGTGTGGGGACTCCCATTTCCCCCTTCAGAGTGGGGACACCCATTTCCCTCTTGGCTTTGATTTCTTATTCAACCATTCATTTTGACAGATATATCATACCATGTCTGGTCCTAAGATGGGTAAGTGCATGAAGTTGGGGGGCCAAAAAGCGGACAAGAATATGAAAAAAAGTAAAATGCGTACGCGTTTTAATTTTTTTGGCTCGGGAATCACAAAAGCATAACACGTACGCGTTACATAACACGTACGCCTTATGCCTACTATAAACAAAAAAAAAGAGGCCCGATCCTTTATCATTTTACCTCCCTCAAACATGAATTTCAGAGCTTGTTTGTGCCCTCACGTTTTTCATTCAGCTAGATCTCAAGCTCAAAGGATCGTTTATGGATCACCCGGAAAATATGAATCAACGATGGTGCCACAGAGAAGAGGTAAGCACAATTATTTTCTCAAAATTGCATTAAAATATGATAATTATTGATTAAAATTTAAATTGAATACATATTTTTTATTGTTACAGTTAGAGGTTGAGGGAATCAACCACAACCAAACCCTGTTATTCTTGACATCCCTCCCAACACTCCCAAAATTTCTCAACATCCCTCAGGTAGTCAAGAAGATTTAGTAGCCCAAATAGTTGAAAAAAAATTGAAATTGAGGATTTAATCAAAACAATGAGAGATGCACAACAAACCCCCATTGTGCCTATCTTGCAAACACATTGGAGGCATTACTTGTTCAAATTGACGCGGTAATGGGGAAAATTGATCGTTGGAAAACTTATAAAGAGGGTTGTAGGGTTTATTATTCCAACAAATTGTCATATGTTGATGTAAAGAAAAAATAAATTTCAAAATAACTCATATGTGCCTTATTCACGGACTCCCGCACTAATTTTCCTGTTCCGTTGACATGTAAATGATTTCCCATCCATTGGTGCAATAA
This sequence comes from Taxus chinensis, assembly GCA_019776745.2. Lineage (NCBI taxonomy): Eukaryota > Viridiplantae > Streptophyta > Pinopsida > Cupressales > Taxaceae > Taxus > Taxus chinensis. The sequence goes on from CM034146.1 coordinate 388,831,695, forward strand.
TAATTTGATTAAAAATAATTTTTGGGACCGATGGTGGATGGTGTTTGATTTTCCACCTTGTAATAACAATGAGGTGCCACTATAATTTCTGAGGAAACTCTATTGCGAGTTTATCCTCAATGAGATCCCAAATTATTTTGATTTCTGAGATTTCCAGGGCCGAGGAAAAAGATCTACATAGGATCGACCAGTTGCACAACGTGCACCTATTCAGCAGGGTAGATTCCCCGCACAGAAGCCCCCTCACCCTGAGATTGTCCCTCAAGCAGTGAAGGAGATAGTAGAGATTGATACACTCCACACACTTCAGGGGCTATTTGTAACCCTTGTTCGACATACGAGGGATATTTCTGAGCCAGATGCTCGCAGAGGTACACAGAGTATTCCCTCAGGGAGTACTAGCATGAGGAAACATTTTTTCTCGTCATGTGGTAGCATATGTTTGGGGCCCAAGGAGGATGATACTTTCTTACATACTGATTTTGGTGCGCCTGGTGTTAGGGGTGAACACGATCATGTCACTATGTTAGATGTCTTTTTGAATGAGACATTTGGATTACATTCATCAGCGTCACCTTCGCAGGTAAATTTGTTATGTTTTGTTATGCATGTTACAAAAAGTTTGGAGTACCTGATTTACTTATATATGTTAAATTTTTGAAATAATTGTATTTGTACATGTACATGCATTAATATTATAGCGTGTGGGAGGCGCATCTTCATCCTAACCACAGGCGGCGAGCACCATGCATACACATACATTCTCATAGGTAATTTAGAATGTTAATTATGTAAAATTTTCACATACATGTGTATATATACATATATATATATATATATATATATATATATATATATATATATATATATATATATATATATATATGTATATATATATATATATATACATATATATACATATATGTGTGTGTGTGTGTGTGTGTGTGTGTGTGTGTGTGTGTGTGTGTGTGTGTGTGTGTGTGTGTATTAGTTTTGAAATCAAATATATGTATGTTCTTATATATCCATCTAACTCATGTGATATACATGTTTGATAAAGATGTTGACTTCACTAGACACCCCACCATCTCTGTGATAAGTAGATAAAGGTGTTGCCAGTGCGATTTCATCTGCGTAGCAACTCACCGAGGTATTCAAACAACACATAAATTTTGTTAAATTTCTCGTGTAATTCATAGTATGTTCAATTACATGTTAGTACTGTCTTTCATGGTAGAATTATTAAATTATGTTAATAATGTCCTTCATTGTGTGTATGCAGGAGTTACCTGTGATAGATAGCAGCCCTGTTCATTTGATTCACAGGCGTGGCGGGGTAAAAACAATAGTTCTATATTGATAAAATTAGTTAAAATATTGTCATTATGTAGATACATGTACTTATCTCTATTTTCATTAATTTTGATGTTAGATTTTCTTATCTTATGTGTATGTAGGGAACTTCAACCCCTTTCATTTTGACTTTGAGGGCACAGACTCCTCCATCTCTTCATCTTCGTACCCCCGTTTGTACTGCAGGAGCTCCCGATGACTCATCTGAGCATGAGATGAAAATTCGGCGTGATCAAAAACTTGCGGTAAGTTTGTGTATTTATGTAAATACTTTCATTCTAGCATGGTCTTAAATACATGTTGAAAACATATATAAATTAAGTTTTGACAAAAAAAACATTGTTTGCATTTACAGGCTCATCTACAGGCGAGTATTCAGTGGAAGAGGACTCAAAGCATGGGCTTAGACGATCCAAAGTCATCTCATGGATCTCCATCTTCGTCTAAGGGGGGGCATTCTTCGAGCAAGGCCAAGAGAGGGATATATTTTGATGAGTAGGAAATATATATGTCTTACATGAAATTGTTTTTGTATGCCTATGTGCATGGCATTGTATGTATGCCTATATGGCATTTGAACTTGATGGTATATGACCTATTTGGGCATTTTTGTATTTATTATGCACATTAAAATACTATTTGGAACTTGATAATTTTGTATGAGACCTTACATTTCTGAGATTATTTTCGCATGAATCTAATATGATGTGCACTTGACAATATTTAAGACATTATGGATTATTTTTTCATTTATTGGTGATGTACATGTACTAGCATTTTCAATGTATAATATGCATCAAACTTTGGAAATCAATATTTATATAATATGTATATAAAGAGTTACCTAATCTGAGTAATTATTCATTCAATTTATCAATGTGTATATGTGTATTTACCTTACTTGTGCTTCTTCTTGCTCATGGTCTCTTTGTACTGGTTCCTATCTTATCATGCACTTACTACATTCTTCTATTCTTCGTAGTCTTCTCCCCTATTAAAACACCCAAAAGTTGTCACAATTTGATGCCTTTCATCTGTTGATATTTTGAGAATGTCTCTCCATATACATTACTCCAATGCTTGAGAATGTCTCCAGATGCAATGACATTCTGATTCAGACACTCAATGATTCTTGATTGTCTAATCCTGTCCAATTCGTGTTAGTACCTTTAAATATGTAGGCATTTCAAGTTATTTGGAAATCACATCACACCCTTCACTAGGCTTGATGACTACCCCTATCCTTTTTAAGGTGCTTTTGAAAGCATCCATGGGTTTATCATAACATAAATTATCAATGAATGGAAGGTCACTAAGCCGTAGGCCAGCTGACTCCCATCTAGAACTAAACAAGAAAGATTTACTAGGTGATTGATAACTCCTGTGTGTTCTTAGACATACCCCTATCAAATTCATTCTTAAGCCAATCTAGTCATTCAGGGCTCTTAAGTGACTACGCCTAGATGAGGTATCCCTACATTGACTCAGACTGCACTATTTTAGGCATTTGTAAACAATAGCACATCGAGAGAACCAGATGGAGATAGAGAAAACCATGAGATAATTTCATAGAGGGCCCCAACGTGGAGGTCTTGGATCTGATGAGATGTCTCTAGGTGCCATGGTGTCCAAGAAATCACCCGTCAAAGATATGGCATGTTTGGGCCTCATGGATTTTAAGTGACTATGCCCGGAGGAGGTAGCCCGAAAGCACGAGGAGTGTAGGGAACCAAAACAAAGACTCCACTAGCATTCACTAGGCCACCCCAATGTGTTAGCATAGTTGGTTTGGTCCCATGAGCTTCGGTTTGAAAACTACAGCATTTGGTAGCCCTACACTGACTCAGACTGCGCTATTTCACGCATTTGCAAACAATAGCACAACAAGAGAACTATATAGAGATGGAGAAAACTGTGATATGATTTTATAGAGGGCCCTAACTTAGAGGTATCGAATATAACGAGACATCTCTAGGTGCCACAGAGTTCGAGAAATCACCCGTCGAAGATATGGTGTGTTTGGGCCTCAGGGCTCTTAAGCGACTACGCCTGGACGGGGTAGCCCGAAAGCACATGGAGCATAGGGAACCAAAACAAATCCTCCACTAGTGTTCACCCGGCCACCCCGATGTGTTGGCGTAGTTGGTTTGGTCCCACGAGCTTCCCTTTGTAAACTACATCCTCTGGCAGCCCTAAACTGACTTAGACTACACTATTTCACGCATTTGCAAATAATAGCACAACGAGAGAACCGGATGGAGATTTCATAGAGAGCCCCAACATGGAGGTCTTAGATCTGATGAGACATCTCTAGGTGCCACAGATTCCAAGAAATCACCAGTCAAAGATATGGCGTGATTGGGCCTTAGGGATCTTAAGGGACTACGCCTAGACGAGGTACCCCGAAAGCACGTGGAGCGTAGGGAACCAAAAAAAATCCTCCACTAGCATTCACCAAGCCATTTGGACATGTTGGCCCAGATGGTTCGGTCCCAAAAGTTACTATTTGCAAAAGACAACATCTAACAACCTTACACTGCCTTAGACTACACTATTTCACGCATTCGCAAATAATAGGACAGCGAGAGAACCGAATGGAGATGGAAAAAACCACAAGAGGCTTTCATAGAGTGCCTCGACATGGAGGTTTTGGATCTGACGAGATGTCTCTAGGTGCCACAGAGTCTGAGAAATCACCCGTCGAAGATATGGCTTGTTTGGGCCTCAGGGCTCTTAAGGGACTACACCCGGATGAGGTATCCCAAAAGCACGGGTAGCATAGGGAACCCAAAAAAATCCTCCACTAGTGTTCACCAAGCCATACAGACATGTTGGCCTAGACGGTTTGGTCCCACAAGCTATTGTTTGCAAAATACAACATCTAGTAGCCTTACACTGACTCAGACTACACTATTTCACGTGTTTACAAACAATTGGAAAGTGAGAGAACCAGATGGAGACAGAGAAAACTGTGAGAGGATTTCGTAGAAGGTTTCAACATGGAGGTATCAGATCTAACGAGATGTCTCTAGGTGCCACGGAGTCCAAGAAATCACATGTCGAAGATATAAGGTGTTTTGGTCTCAGGGCTATTAAGAGATGCCTGAACGAGGTAGCCCGAAGCACGAGGAGCGTAGGGAACCAAAACGAAGCCTCCACTAGCGTTCACCTAGAAATCTCGACATGTTGGCATAGTTGGTTCGGTCCCATGAGCTTCCGTTTGCAAACTACATCCTCTGGCAGCCCTACACTGACTCAGACTGCACTATTTCACGTGTTTGCAAACAATAGCACATCGAGAAAACCAGATGGAGATGGAGAAAACCGTGAGATAATTTCATAGAGGGCCCTGACGTGGAGGTCTCCGATCTAACGATATGTTTCTAGGTTCCACGGAGTTCAAGAAATCACTCGTCGAAGATATGGCTTGTTTGGGCCTCAAGGCTCTTAAGCGACTATGCCCAGACGGGGTAACCTGAAAGCACAGGTGGAGGAAACCACCAATGTTCAATGATTTTTCCACAGGATGCAACTATGTAGACTATGAACTTAGTTTTGTTGGGGAGACCACCAATGTTCCAACTGTTCATTTTGAAAGAATGAATATCTTCAATCAAACAGAGAATGAAGAGCCTGAATTTTTTTGGACATTACAAAAGGTTGTTTGTGCCCAAAAAGAAGCCAAAGGCCATATAAATTTTCAGTCTTCAACTTTAGATGAAAATGAACATCGTGAAGAAAAACAATTAGGTGAAGATGTCACTATGATTCAAGAAGAAATGCCTCCTGAAAGTCATAAAGAGTCAATTTGATTACCCAAAAACATTTGAAAGAACTTAAAGAGAAGATACAACTAGAAGAAAAAGAAAAATGGGAAGCATGGAAGGATCACAACTTAACTGGAATGGAAGATCTATGTGATGTTGTCGATAGAATCATGGATAATCTTAAGGACAACATGCCAAGTTGATTATTTTTATTAATCCCAGCTACTTCAACTTCACAAATCAAACCAGGTAGTTCCAAAAGTAGCATACTGGCAAGAAAAACTGCAATGAAGTATTGATAATTGAGCGTAAAACTTGTTTAGAATTGTAATTTATTTTTTGATTGAGCATTCACCCATAGTTTCTTTTTTGAAGGAAGAAATTCATTTTATATGTGAGAAATAGAATGTTGATTTAGTCTATTACTCTGACTATTTAGGTTAGATTTCTGTAGTCGTTCAATGAAAGTTTGAAACTCTTCAGTAATAACATGGAAAAATTGTCAGGGCCCTACGAAATCCTCGCGGTTTTATCCATATCCATCCGGTTCTCTCGTTGTCCTATTGTTTGCAAATGCACAAAATAGTGCAGTTTGAGTCAGTGTAAGGCTGCTAGATGCTATATTTTACAAATGGTAGCTCGTGGGACCAAACCGTCTGAGCCAACATGTCCAGATTGCTTGGTGGCTACTAGTGGAGTCTTCATTTTGGTTCCCTACGCTACTTGTGCTTTCGGGCTACCTCATCCGGGCGTAGTCCCTTAAGAGCCCTGAGGCCAAAACACGCTATATCTTCGACGAGTGATTTCTCAGACTCTGTGGCACCTAGAGATGTCTCGTCAGATCTGAGACCTTCATGTCAAGGCCCTCTACGAAATCCCATTGTGGTTTTCTCCGTCTCCATCCAGTTCTCTCGCTGTGCTATTGTTTGTAAACACGTGAAATAGTGCAGTTTGAGTCAGTGTAGGGCTGCCAGAGGCTGTAGTTTGTAAACAGAAGCTCATGGGACTGAACCAACTACGCCAACACGTTGGGGTGGCTAGGTGAATACTAGTGGAGGCTTCTTTTTGGTTCCCTATGCTCCCCATGCTTTTGGGCTACCCCGTCCGGGCGTAGTCGCTTAAGAGCCCTGAGGCCCAATCATGCCATATCTTCGATGGGTGATTTCTCAGACTCCGTGGCACCTAGAGATGTCTTGTCAGATCCAAAACCTCCATGTCCAGGCACTCTATGAAATCCTCTCACGTATTTCTCCATCTCCATCTGGTTCTCTCGTTGTCCTATTGTTTGCAAACGCATGAAATAGTGCAGTCTGAGTCAGTGTAGGGCTACTAGATTGTTGTAGTTTGCAAACAGAAGCTCGTGGGACCAAACCAACTGGGCCAACATGTCTAAATGGCCTAGTGAACACTATTGGAGGTTTTTTTTTGGTTCCCTACACTCCCCGTGCTTTCGGGCTACCTCGTTCGGGCGTAGTCGCTTAAGAGCCCTGAGGCCCAATCACGCCATATCTTCGACGGGTGATTTCTCAGACTCCGTGGCACCTAGAGACATCTCGTCAGATCTGATACCTCCATGTAGGGGCCCTTTATGAAATCCTATCACGGTTTTCTCCGTCTCCATCTGGTTCTCTTGCAGTGCTATTGTTTGCAAACGCGTGAAATAGTGCAGTTTGAGTCAGTGTAGGGCTGTCAGAGGCTGTAGTTTGCAAACAGAAGCTCATGGGACCAAACCAACTACGCCAACACATTAGGGTGGCCAGGTGAATGCTAGTGGAGGCTTCATTTTTGGTTTCGTACACTCCACGTGCTTTCGGGCTACCCTGTCTAGGCATAGTCACTTAAGAGACCTGAGGCCCAATCACGCCATATCTTTGACGGATGATTTCTAAGACTCTGTGGCACCTAGAGATGCATTATATAATCCAGAACCTCCATGTCAGGTCACTCTACGAAATCCTCTCGTGGTTTTTTCTATCTCTATTTGGTTCTCTCGTTGTCCTATTGTTTGTAAACGTGCGAAATAGTGTAGTCTAAGTCATTGTAAGGCTGTTGAATGTTGTATTTTGAAAATAGTAGCTTGTGGGACCAAACCATCTGGGCCAACACGTCAAAATGTCCTGGTGAACACTAGTAGAGGATTTTTTTTGGTTCCCTACGCTCCCCGTGCTTTTGGGCTACCTCGTTTAGGCGTAGTCTCTTAAGAGCCCTGAGGCCCAATCACGCCATATCTTTGACAGGTGATTTCTCAGACTCTGTGGCACCTAGAGACATCTCTTTAGATCCAAGACCTCCACATCAGGGCCCTCTATGAAATCCTCTCACGGTTTTCTCCATCTCCATCTGGTTCTCTCGTTGTGCTATTGTTTGCAAATGCGTGAAATAGTGCAGTCTGAGTCAGTGTAGGGCTGCCAGACGTTGTAGTTTGCAAACGGAAGCTCATGGGACTAAACCAACTATGCCAACACATTGGGGTGGCCAGGTTGAATGCTAGTGGAGCATTCGTTTTGGTTCCCTACACTCCCCGTGCTTTCGGGCTACCCCGTCTGGGCGTAGTCGCTTAAGAGCCCTGAGGCCCAAACACGCCATATCTTCGATAGGTGATTTCTCAGACTCCATGGCACCTAGAGATGTCTCGTCAGATCTGAGAGCTCCATGTTGGGGCCCTCTATGAAATCCTCTCACGGTTTTCTCCATCTCCATCTGGTTCTCTCGCTGTGTTATTGTTTGCAAACGTGTAAAATAGTGCAGTCTAAGTCAGTGTAGGTCTACCAGATGCTGTAGTTTACAAACGGAAGCTCATGGGACCAAACCAACTACACCAACACATCAGGGTGGCCTGGTGAACGCTAGTGGAGGCTTTTTTTTGGTTCCCTATGCTCCCCATGCTTTCGGGCTACCTCGTCCGGGTGTAGTCCCTTAAGAGCCCTGAGGCCCAAACATGCCATATCTTTGACGGGTGATTTCTCAGACTCGGTGGCACCTAGAGATGTCTCGTCAGATCTAAGACCTCCATGTTGGGGCCCTCTATGAAAATCCTCTCACGGTTTTCTCCGTCTCCATCTGGTTCTCTCGTTGTGCTATTGTTTGCAAACGTGTGAAATAGTGCAGTCTGAGTTAGTGTAGGGATGCCAGAGGCTGTAGTTTGCAAATGGAAGCTCGTGGGACCGAACCAACTATGCCAACATGTCGGGGTGGCCATGTGAATGCTATTGGAGGCATTATTTTGGTTCCCTACACTCCCCGTGCTTTTGGGCTACCCCGTTTGGGCGTAGTCGCTTAAGAGCCTTGAGGCCCAAACACGCCATATCTTCGATGGGTGATTTCTCAGACTCCGTGGCACCTAGAGATGTCTCGTTAGATCCAAGACCTCCATGTTGGGGCCCTCTATGAAATCCTCTCATAGTTTTCTCCATCTCCATCTAGTTCTCTTGATGTGTTATTGTTTGCAAACGCGTGAAATAGTGCAGTCTCTATCAGTGTAGGGCTGTTAGAGGCTGTAGTTTGCAAATGGAAGCTCGTGGGACCTAACCAAGTATGCCAACACGTCGGGGTGGCCAAGTGAATGCTAGTGGAGCATTCATTTTGGTTCCCTATGCTCCCCATGATTTCGAGCTACCCCGTCTGGGCGTAGTGGCTTAAGATCCCTGAGGCCCAAACATGCCATATATTTGACATGTGATTTCTCAGACTCCGTAGCACCTAGAGATGTCTTGTTAGATCCGAGAAATTCACGTTAGGGCCCTCTACAAAATCCTCTCATGGTTTTCTCCATCTCCATTCAGACTGAGTCAGTGTAAGGTTGTCCATTGCCAATCACTTGAATAATATAGGTGGTTCATACAATATAGGTGGTGAAATGAGAATTTATGTTTTTGTTCCTTTCTAAGATTTAATTTCTCTTAGCTTCACTTGGCTTCGAGAATAATAAATTCTCTACTGACAGTGCCAACCACATGAAGGTGGAAGTTTTTTAAGCACCACTAACCTACATAAACATGTTAGTAAGTAATTAAATAGAATTTTAAATCATACAAAATTTAAACAAAATCATTTAAGTAAATATTCAAATTAAATTCATGAAGAACATACCTTTGCAAATTCAATCCAATGAACCGCAAGGATCAACTCTATTCTTGACAGTAGCAAGAATTGCTTCATGATCTGATTCACGAACCTTCCACAGATTTTTGTTTGATGGCCGACCTCGATATTTGATCAATTTAATATTTGTTGCAAGGACCAAATGTGAATAGTGAAGTATCTTCTGATGTACTTCATAGTCTTCAAACAACCAAATGTTTGATTTTTTGATAGGATATCATCGAAGCCAAGTTCCAGTGACTACCACTGATCCAGTGGGATACTCAAGGTATTCACCATCAATGACTGTGGAAGTCAATTTTTCCCCTCTACACAACGAGATAAGAAGTAGTTTGTTCCCTCTTCGTTAAATTCTGTCGCAATAACTGCAAAAATGTGCCCTATGTATCACAAAGTAAAACTGTTCAGTCAATTTATAAATACATTAAGAGTTGACCATTTAATAATTTATAAATCTAAAACATGGCATGTACATATATGTATGTACCTTGTTGCACTAAATCAGAGACTTGGTCAAAGTCAAGTGATGTTGTCATTTGATCTGAAGACCCTGCAAGTTGTAATGCTCATGGAACTTGATGTGTGTCGAGTGGAATTAGAGGTCTACAAGTCCATTCATCCACCCACTGTTGTGACTCACATTCATTCCACGCAAAATCAATGCATGATATATAAAAACATGTCATGCACCTAGTATAAATAGTCCAAGCATTTGCATCTGAACTATGGAATGAGTGCATATCACTTGATCCTGCAACTGTCATACAATCTTCAAAGTTTTCCAGATGTTGTTGCTCTATCAACCAAAAATATCTATGAACCGTTGATCTCTCTTGAGATTCATGGCCCATATTCTTGACACACCAATCAACAATATTTTTTGCATCTGTAAATTTAGCACCATCCTTGAACTTTAACTCTTCTCTTGCAAGTGCTCTTTTCACACATGCTCCTGCACCATCATGCTCTCCTTTTCCATGCCCTGCCTCAGTAAAACTCCAGATATGTTGTACATTTGTTTCTTTGTGCATCCTGTCTTAGCCAATAAAACATCTGTGCATTCTTGAATTGTGATGTGTAGTTTTCTGACCAAATGTAATGTTGATCGAAACTAATGTTCCTCTCATTCAAGTTCACATAAAACACCTAGAAACACCCTTGTACATATTCTGTAGAATGTGTTTGATCATCACTGATGTAGAAATGATACTCTCTTAATATTTTTCGATCTTGCTCAGTGCTTTCAGGAGAGTGCATGAATGTTATATGCACGAAAATAGAAACTTGCACTGAGTTATAATATTGAGACTGAACCTCCATTTGTGGCTGCAATGTGTAATTCTCTGCGAAGTCAACTACTGAAACAATAGTACCAAGTGGGAATGTGTCCTTTCTTAACTTGAATTGTTCATCCAACCATCGAGCTCTATGTGTGTGCCTTGCATACTCATAAAAAATTTCCTCTCTGAATTTGACCATATATTATGATACAGGTAATTGTTTTCTAACAAGCTCACACCTCTTAGATTCTTTTCCATCTTTTAATTGATATGCCACTGATTTATATTTGGTGAAATCAACCAATTATTTTCCTATTGAATATGTACTCTCCTCATGGATACAACTTTTCAGATTTGGCAAGCCACCGCATACATTGCATGTTCCATCCAAACATGCTTTGTTATAAAAAATTGTCTTGTTGATTTTTCACAAAATATTGTCAGAATAAATTCCCTTGAATATTTTTGTGGGACATTTATTCCACACTCCTGCAACATGATGTCAGTATGCAAAACACTACGTATTTGACAAAAAACATCATAATGCATTGAAAATTCAACATGATGCCTGCAACAACAAGTGGTACGTGAGTGATTGATTTTCACATAAAAGGGTTTGCTCATTTCAAATAATCTTTGGCTAATGTTAATTTGTGGATTTTCATTTTTAAACTTAGAGAACAATTCTGTTTGAGTCATATCTAAGAAATGTTTTGCACACGATTCATGATTACGAGAACCTATTCTTCTTTTTACTGTATCTCTTCTATTCGGTGACACCCTTGTGTTCTCATTCCAAAATTTTACAATTAATTATTTTAGAATATCAGATGTATTCTTGTCTTTTCATGGAAGTCTGCTAGAGAAATCCCAATAGTCAGTGTTATTGACTAACTCAAGATGTTTACGTCTCTCTATTGCTTTCATTAGTGTTTTTCTGTTTAGCTTCAAAGAACTGCTTGTTTTTCTAATCAAGAATTTATTAACTATTTTATCACTTACTATACAATTAGTTAGTGCACGTCGTGTAGCATTACTATCTTTGGTGCGTCTTTTGCCACCTACAGTTTGGTATGCTTTATGTATGTTTTCAACAATTGACACATTTTGATCAACAACATTAGATGTTCTTAACCCCAGGGTCTTCATTATAGGTCTCATCTTAATTAATTTCATCAATGAAACAAATAATTGACATCTTTGTGTGTCATTTAAATTCTCAAAGTAATTATCCCAAATTCCACTAGCTTTTCTTCTCGCATTTCTTTTAGACATTTTGTTAGGCATTGGTTTTATAATGTTTTCATCAATTTCAATTAAGTGAATTGGTTTTCTTCATGAAATGGAAGGAGGTGTTCTTAGAGGTGAAGATTCGTTTACAAGGTTACTTTCTTCATTCAGTGTTTTCATACAAATTTCGGGGTTAACATTTGGATTCTCAAGTAAGGGTTCAACAATTAGATTCATATCAATTTCTTCATCCATACCAAAATTATCATTCAATTCAATATCATTGTTCATTGCAAAATCATTATTCTCTACATTTTCATTATGTATTTCATCCCCATTTTCTAATACATTAGCTACATTTGATATAGCGGATGTACCTTGCCCTGCACGAAGTTTTTGCATTCTCTTCAATTTCTTTATTTTCTTCTCTTCCAATTGCTCTGGTGTCTTATTCTTGACTTTCCTCTTGTCCTTAGCTCGACGTTTATCACCCATGATTAGAAAAAATCAACTAGTGGGGTAGGGAAAAAAATGAAATACTAAAAAATCATGCAAGAATGTAGAGAAAATTGCAGACAAAACAAAATGTTTGCAGAATTCCCGTGAAAGAGATGAAAGGGACATTGGGGGGCCACAATATATAAAACAAAGAAAAATGCGTATGAATTTTGCGTTTTCTCTTTTCCCAAGCCATGCCTCAAGGCTTGGGATCCGGTTTGGATCCCCAAGCCTGAGGCATGGACCTGCACAAACACAGCAAACAACGAGTTTTTACAAGAAAATGTAAAAATGACACTTCCTCTATGATAAATCAAAATAAAACAATCGATCCATTTTTAAAAAATTATACCACAATGTAGAGCAGAGTCTCTTCTTTCTAAAAATATAATTTTTCAATTTTTTCTGACTAATATAAGGTTTCCATATTATTTATTTTCTAACTATGCCTTTTTATAGCTATTTTTTGAAGTGTAAATATGTCTATCTTTCATGGTGTATCTTTTTTTTGGGTGATCGAAATTGAAAAAAATTATACTAGCCCAAACTAGGCATAATTCTATACATATTCAAAAATATATATCTAATTTTTGATATTTTTTGAGGTAGTTAGGGAGGGGGCACGGTCGGAGCTCCATTATTTTTCAAAACATAAAATTTTTGTACTAGAAAAATCATAAATAAAAAAATATTCTCTAAAAAAATCTAACAAAAAAATGGAGCCCAAACTAGATGCTCCTAGCTATCTTTCTACCAAAGGGTTTTCAAAAATACTAAATGGTGCTCAAAAAATGGTGGGGGGCACGAAAGTCACTCTATTATGTTTTTTAACAAAAACAGGAGCATCTGTTGGTATTTTAGTTATTTGACCCACACTTAAACTTATCTTTTTCAATAAAATTTAGTAGCTTAGAAACTAGACTCAAAATTTTACGATTCATATTTCTAAAACATCTTCCAATTTTGAGTGTAACTATTTCGAAAAACTCGTATAAGTTGAAGTTTTTTTTTTTCAGAAAAATGCGTCCACTTAAGACCCCTTTTTGGCCTCCCAATTTGGTGCACTTACCCATTTATAAACTCTTTGGATTCCTTAGTACTATAGGGGCCATGTGGGGTGCCTAAAAGGATTCAAAATTTTTTACCAGATTCTACCCATTTGTTCATGTAAGTGGGCCCCATTGCCGATTTCCACACTCTGAGTAAGGCTTTGAAGTTGATGAAAACCAAGAAGAAGAAAAAATTCCTCTGATGGCTTCCAACCTTTCTAGAGACCATGATGATGTCCTCGATACGTAAATATTATTGTATTCTCCGAATTGGTTATGAGGGTCTCATGATGAATTCTTACATGCAAGATCCTAGTTGTCCATTTTCACCTGGGAGGTGAAAATGGATAACAATGTTTTTAAAACTTCCTCCCAAATATTGGGTTCTTGTTGAACCTAATTTATTGGTGGACTCTATGTAGGCTCCAAATTCATTGAGAATTCCTACTACTTGTTGCCTAAGATTTAAAGTGGTATAGAGGATTACACTCTTTCTACTGCACTGAGATTATCCTGAATACCTTTTCCTAGTGACTTTGCATCTAAGACTATGGGAATATTGAATTTTTGGAGTTGTTTAGCAGGGCCAATTCCACTTAAGAGGAGAATTTAATGGTTTCATATACTTCCCACTGACAATATTACCTCATTACAATCTGATGTTAGGTTTATGATACTTGATAAGAGTGGCCATTAATGGAACTCATGAATTCGATCCCGCAAACCAAATCAAATATAATAAAAACAATATGCAAAATTTTTATTTAGACTGACCTGGCGGCCAACCAGAGAGTGAACTTATGACCAAGCATTGCACTACATTTCAGAATCCATGTAGTTCTTGTTGTGTGTGTGTGTGTATTCATTTCCGATGACCAAGGATTCTCTTGTGCAAGTTGCACAATGATAGCGGGATAGATCTAGATTATCCCAACTATGTAAAATGTGTCCAATGGAAGAGAATGAACTCCTCTCTTATGTTTTGTATGAAAATATATGCATCTCTTTTCCATTGTATGGATGTGCTATATAAATGACTTGTAATGCTCTTGTGCCTTTTTGTAATCTTAGGTGATGATAAATAATGCTTATGATGCTTGGCCTCTTATTTGAGAGAAATAACTAAGTATAGATATGATTTTATTGTTTTAATTTCATAATTAACAACTTAAAGGATGACCCAAAGTGTTAAAAGATTCCCAAGATGTGAAAAGGACCCAAAAGAGTAAGAAGAAAGAAAAGTGGGACAAGAGCATGTAGAAAAGAAAGGAGCACCTGATCACTTCTGTCTTAGTTGGGCGCTAGTGTCTGAGGCCATCAAAACATAAATTACTCAAGTGTGGGATTGGTTAAATAAGATATTGAGAGATAAAATGATGCTCAATCAAGCTTAGAAACAGTAAATTGAAACGGATAAAGAAACTAAAAGTTCAAAAGGATTTTTTAACCACTAGTTTTCTTGCTTAGGAATCATGTATATATTAGTATGCTTTAGGACATAGAAATGTACCCAAGTGCATAGATTTTATGTATACAAGGGTAGTTGTCCTAGTATTTATATGTTTTTTATTCTTATGGATGTATCTATGCAATATGGCCTTTTTTATCAAGGTCGGATCCCTACCACAAATCCCCCTTTTACCAATAACTAACAAAAAATATAATAAAGAATATGAACTCTCTTATCACAAGTGTAAAATTTATATCAACCAGAATATTGAGTGTCTCTTCATCTATGTGTTCATAATCATCATATAAATCATAAAAATTATCATTGTTCCAATTATATCCTTATTTGTAGAGGTATTCAATTTTTGTATGACTTGTTATTCTTGGGCGGTGTGGAAATTAAGTTTGTCACTAGATCCCTTGTTTATCTTTTAGGTTTTATTTTATGTATTGGGATAATGGTTAGTTGTGGTTTATTCGATAGATCAAGGGTATTAGTCATAGAAATATAATTAGTTCTTCTATAAAAAAAATGCTTTTTATAACGATCATTAATACTAAGACATGTACACTCATATCCTTCTTTTGAATGACTGTTAATATTTTTTTGTCTTCCATTACTAAAAAATGAATCTATCAAGGAATTTTAATTCCATAAGATGATAATATTTATGATGATTCTACCATTGGTTATGGATTTTGTAAAATCAATTCGACAAAGCTACTATACAATATGTTATGATTGTATGTCTATCTCTTCATTCAAGTTATTGTCATGATTTCTCATTTGCATTGACATTGAATATTTCAACCTAATATTATCATGTAATTTTTTTTCCAAAATGGGTTAGATTAATAAGTACAATAGATTACAATATAGTTATATTCATCCCCTTACATTTTTAATAAGAGGAAACTAAATGATAATTAAAATGGTTCATGATATTATTGCATATCACTTCCTAGCTCAATTTCATAATGAGAATTTCTAGATAGGGGATCCTTTTCATCAATGAATCATAGTATTTTGTATTAACTAATAGCATATGATAATTGAATGGGAAAATTTTTAAACTTTTGAGTGAATAATGTTTCATCCATTAGGATTTCAATTTAGGAAGGTAGCAATGCATGCGGTCTTGTTGTGTCACTAGATATGCTAGAAAATAATTATGCTCTATGTAGAAGCTTTGAAAGTCGAAATTTGAATGGTTTATATAGCCTTTTCAAAGGTATCGCAGCCTGGAACTTGGGGAATGAACTTTCAAAAAATATTCACCCATCCAATCCAGCTTAAATTTAGTTGAATATATCTTTGATCATCTAGATGCCCATGTCCATCAAAATTTTATATATCCTAATAGGTAAATAAGTTAAAATTGGAATCATCACCTAAAGGTGCTAGGAAATGACCGATAGGAACCCAGAATTGTTTAGGTCTATTAACATGGGTCTATATACTTATTTGTTATATAACTAATTTTACACATGACAAGGCCAATAGATCTATTGATATGACTTCCTATCAAGGCAATTCACAAGCACATTTATGTTTTAATTTAATTTATTAATACCTTTCAACTGAATAAATATCTTAATTTCTTGATATAGATATTTTTATAATAGATTAGTTTTTAGTTGTTTTTTTAACTACATAATTGATGTGGTTATTTATTGATTAAATTATTGAATAATTATCTAATATATTTGATGGGAGAGAAGAATGACCAGATGAGTGGGAAATTATATTTTAAATCCCTATCTAGGAAGGATATATCCATGTTTCCCCTTACATTTATGTGGGAATTTCACCCAATTTTATACAAGTTCATGATGATAATATTTAGAAGGGAGGATCCTAGTCAAATCATGTTTTTTTTCACCTAGTTGAATCTCAGTCCCTCTTCCCTGATTGGTAGGACGAATCCCCTTCTTTGTAAGTTCCTAAATCAATAGTAAAATAGATGGAGCATATGTACATATTTACTACAATTAGGAGGTTTGTTGGTCTCCGTCAAAACATTAACACTTTCAAGATCTAAGAAAAGGGGAAATCAATGTTTAGGGACGCATTGAAGGTTTTGGATTTGGCTAATGATGCCTTCATATTCCAATTTGAAGTGGAGTCAAATATTTCCCATTCTCTCAGTAATGGACTGTGGTTTTATGGTAAAACAATCTTGCATATTGAGATATGACAGTTAGGTATGGATCAATCTGTTTTTGCTTACAATTCCTACCCTATTTGGGTTAACATTCTTGCCTTAGCTTTGCATTTTTGGGAGAAGTATGTTTTGATTGTGTTGGCAAGAAAATTTGTCAGCTAGAAAAGTTGGTAGATATCTACCAACTCTCTAGGACTATATGTCCCTCTGCTCAATGGTGTAGCTCCATTTATTTTTCGTGAATGAAAATAAAATCTGTGTTTGGCATAGATGCTTGGGATCCAACTAGAACATTCAACTGAACCTTCATAAAATACTTGCAATTCCTTTCAAGGGAGGAATATGCTAAGTAGGTGGGAAAAGGGAGTTGGAATTATCGATTTATAATGCTTGGGATGGTTATATAGAGATAAACCCCCATTGTTATTATTTCATTGTTTTCTTTACCTACCGCTACCCCAGCCGATAGTGTTGACAGGGCAGGAGGAGCAGGTGAGAGACCTACAGATTGATGATGTCAGGGTTATAAACAAGTATAGACAGTGGTGGGCTACACACCTACAAGTAATACCACCGAGGTTGGTGCAAACGGATTTAGCCACCATTACTATTCATAGGGACGTCCTACAAGGCCAGGTAGCCACGTTGATTACACAGCTGAGGATGGTGCAGGGGCAGTTGACAGGTGTAGAGGCACAGGTGACCACTTTACAGGCACAGGTGGCTAGCTTACAAGCCCAAATAGCACAGGGACAGGAACCTACACAGGGTAGTGGTGGTGATGGGATACAAGTGGCTGCTCTACAGGCACATGTTACAAGTTTACAGGGCCAGTTGGCCACTGCACCGGCGTAGGTTGCAAATCTTTAGTCCTAGATACAAGGAGTGAGAAATGGTCCTTTAGGATAGGGACATGCACAGGGATAGGGTCAGAGTCAGAGGCTAATGGGGCCACCACAGACAATCCTCGTAGCCAGACTGCAAGATGCCCTAGGTGAGACCAGGTATTATCAGAATATCTTGATGGCGGCAGGGATAGATTTTATATCCTATGGAGAGTACATGGCACAACAGGCCTCGAGTGAGAGGACTAGGTCATGGACCCATAGTGTGGAGAGTACAGGGGGACAACGAGCCCCAAGACAGGGTCAAGATAAGGCTACCAATTCATGAAGACCAGCTCTAGGTGCAGTACTAGTAGATACCTAGCCATGACCCATGATGGGTGGTGAGATGTTAGCAGGCCACTGTACATGAGTCGGGGAGGAGGAAACAGGGGAGACAGATATGGAAGATATCTAGCAGGGTGATATCTGATAGCCGTGTGGACCTCTATTTTGATGTAGTTGTATTTTTGATATACATTAGCTTATGTGCTGACGATGGTGAGGTTGTATATGAGAGTTTGGTATATTTTTATGATATACCAACTTGTATTCTGAAGAGATTGAGGATGTACATGAGGGTTTTTGAGATTTTTGTATTCCTTTGTATTGGTGCACATATGTATGTATACTCAAACATCGTGATTTAAAGATGATCATATATATACTATTGATGGTGTTTCTTATTGTAATTTCCATTATTATTTGTGTATGTGATGGAAACGAGGTGAATTAAGTATGTTAGAGTTAGGGTCCTGTAGACATGGATTGAGTCAAGTCACAAGCATGGATTGAGTTAGGTCATAGGCATGGATTGAGTCAGGTGGTAGGCATGGATTGAGTCAAGTGGTAGGCATGGATTGATTTAGGTTGTAGGCATGGATTGAGTCAGGTTGACTTAGGTATGATGAAGTTTAGGTTGGCTTAGGTATGGTTGAGTTAAGGTTGGTTGAGGCACGGTTGAGTTTTTAACTCGTTAATTTGTGTAATTAATGATGATGTGGGTCATGTTAAGATGTTTTGTAGGAAAATGTATAATAATGGTAAAGAATAGGTAGACAAAATGAAATGAATGTATGAGTGATGATTGTAATGATGTGAAGCAAGTGTTGTTTGTTTGGTTTAATTTCTAGTTATTGATATAGAAAGGAAAATAACTAGGGTAGAATGTGAATATGAAAGGAAAAAGGGGAAGGAAGTTGGATAGGGTAGAGAGTGGCCGATCTAACCTCTAAGGGCCCCATGCCCTCGAAGTGATTCCTACATAGTACTGGCAAAAAGGGACCTTAGGCCAATGTAGTTCTCCCATAAGCTAGGGAAGATTAAGGTGAAATAGTAGAATGGTTGGATAGGTGTTAGGTATGGGTTATGTAGGTAATAGGCATGATTGTGTTTAGGTTATAAGTATGGTTGATTGATTTTTAAATACATATGCTGAGGAGATGGTACTGTATAGGATAATAAATAGGTAATGAGGAAGGTGAATGGTAAAAAGTGGTAAAATAGTTACGTAATTGATAAGAACCCTAATGAGTCTACCATACCCTAAATGAGCTTATGAACAGAGGACCCTACAGAACTTGCATAATGAACTGTTGTGAGGGTAAAGAAAAAACACAAGATTTCACAAAATGTCACATTTGTGGAAAGTCCCTTGAGTAACAAGGAATTTAGGTGTAAAATACAAGGAGGTGAGCATGAGAGGCTTGGTGTAATTTAGTGTACAATGACGTGTTTTTCGGAACAAGAAACCCAAATCCAAAATATGCAAGTCCATGACAAAAATTTCATCATTTTATTGAGTTGTTTGTTTTTTTAATAGACTGATCGATGCGGGAAGTCTATATGGGATGAATATATTATCTCCTTGATGTCTTTATGAAGCTAATTGATGCGGGAAGCTTATGAATATTTATTACATTTTTGTAATGACTGTACATAACTATTCTCTGAGGGATCAGTCTATTGATAGTGGTAGAATAAGAAGAAGAGATGTCCTTTTTATTTTTATTTTTTTGAGGGAGTCATCTTTTTGTGGGAAGTTTGACTCAAGGAGTTGTATCCCCCTTTTTTAGATGTTTAAGTCATGGAAAATATTATAGAGGATGATTAGGTTTCTGATTTAGAAGACAAGATCATAGTACACCAAAATTAACTAGGAAAAAGGTGGTTTCGAATGATGAACGACCATGGGATTCCATCTTGAAGAAGACAAAAAGTATCCATGAGAATCATGCTATGAGCAAAGTCGTGGTACTCATATTGAATACAAGGCTAACAGGTGACGGGTAATCACATGATTCTTGTTTAATCATGGATCCTCAAAATTTGGTAATAATGGAAAGCGAACAGAACTCAAGGGATGAACGGCCAATTGACAGAAAGTGATATAGGACTTGACAGCAACAATAAAATGCTCAAATATGTAAGGCATTAAGAGGCTTAGGTTCGGGTTTACCTTCAAGTGAAGACAAGCAATAAGCACCTGATCCATAGGCATGGGTAACGATATAGAGTCCAAGCCAATTAGGAGTAAATTTGCCCCATTTACTTTTCTCATCTTTGGTTACATGTTGATTTTCCTTTAGGACAAGGTCACCGACTTGAAAGGTTTGTTCATGAACACATTTATCATAGGCACATTTGATATGTTTTTTGTAGATTTGGAGATGGCCCAGGGTGTTGAGACAACGTTCATCTAATAATTTAAGTTGCACCAAATGATCCTGGTGAAATTCATCGTCATTGAGAATGTCTTGTAGTGAAATGTGGAGGGATGGAATCTAGACTTCGAGAGGTAAAACAACCTCAGTAATGTAGACCAAAGAAAAGGGGTGATAGCAGTCGAAGTACAAATACTATTTCAGTAAGCCCACAAGGTGATAGGTATGTGTGTATGCCAATCCTTTCCAGTATCATTAAACACCTTCATCATAATTTTGTTCAAGGTTTTATTGGTTGATTCAGCTTGACCGTTGGTTTTTGGGTAATAAGTTGATGAGAAACTGAGTGATGCCAAAATCATCACATAGCTTGTGTAGGGTTTTGTTTTTGAATTGTTTTCTCTTATCCATGATAATGCGGTGAGGGATACCAAAGTGACAGATGATGTGATGGTTGATGAATTCACATGTTTTCTCAGCTTGGGTGGAAATGAGGGGAATGGCTTCTACCCATTTAGTATAATATTCAGTGGTGGTTATGATCCATTGGCAGTGTTATGAAGAATGGGGGTTGATCTCACCGACAAGATCCAAACCCCATTGAGAGAAAGGTCAAAGGTCTCACGTAACCTGTAAGGTATGACTAGGGGTATGATGGAGATTAGCATGTTGCTAGAATTTTACACAGTGTTTAACATAATCACCATAGTCACGGTTCAGGGTTGTCTAGTAATAGCCTAGGTGAAGAATGCATTTGACGATAGCGAGACCAGTAAAGTGTCCTCCACAAATTCCATCGTGGACTTAGTTAATGGTGTAAGAAATTTTAGAACTGGTAATGAATTCGCAAGAGAATGCTATTGAAAACACATTTATATAGAATACCACCCATGATGACATACCACAAGAAAATTTTGAGAAAGGCACATTTTTCATTACGAGTGAGATCAGTAGGTAAAATAAAGAGGGAAAGATACTTTGTGTATTGCTTATACCAAAGGTCACTCGAGTCAGGAGTAGTAGTTCCGATAGAGTAAGCTTCATGAGGCAAATAAGAGGGTGATTGTAGTCTTTATATGGTGAAAAAGATTTTAGATTCTGTGGTAAAAGCAGGTATCTAAGAAGCTAAGTAGGCCATGGTATCTGAAAATTTATTGGGAGAACATGGGGTGGTTTGAAGGGCATAACGGTCAAATGTTGTCAAAATTATGTCCACATGATGCTTATACTTTTGAAGTATCTCATTACTACACTGGTATATACCATTTACTTGGTTTATGAAAAACTGATAATCACCAAAGATGTTAATTGACTTAACATATAAGGCATAAGCATCCTAGAGACCCAATACGAGTGATTTATATTCAGCAATATTTTTTGTACAATCAAAATAAAGTTTGAAAGACAAAGGCATAGGTTCACAATCAATCGGAATGAGGATAACACCAGCCTCACCCCCATGTTGACACTTGGAACCATCAAAGAAGAGTGTCATTTGGTAAGTAGGTTCCTCTAGGGAAAGGGTAGCAATGGACTCATCTTGAAAGTCTAAGTTAGAGGGTTGATCCCTTGAAATAGGTGTGTCAGCCAACTACTCGGTGATAGCTTGGCCCTTGATGGACTTTTGATGGATGAATTCAAGGTCGAGGTCAGCCAGAAGCATAAGCCAGCATGTGGAACATTGATTTTGATAATTTTTTGCATACATGTAGTGTAACAAGTCCGTATTAGTAATGAAGAAGGTTTTATGGTTGAGTAGGTAATGGCAAAGTTTGGTGGCAATGAAAACTAAGGCTAGGAAAAAAAATTTGGCATGGGTATTTCTTTTTTTGTAGTCAAGAAGAGTACAGCTTATGTAATAAACCACTTGCTCCTGGTGTTTGTCATCGTGATGAGCAAGCATGGCATCTAGAGAATGGTAAATGGTGGAAATGTATAGGTAGAAGGGCTGGTCATCCTTAGGAGGAATGAGCACTAGTAGTTGAATTAGGTATTTTTTTACGGCCTCGAAGGATTTATGACATTCATCATCCCATTTGAATGAAACATATTTCTTGAGAAGATGATGAAATGGTTGACAACGGTCAAAAAGCTGTGAGATAAAACAATGAATGGATTGTAACTTACCTTATAGGATACGAAGTTGATGGAGATTAGTGGGTGGTAGAATTTCAAGGATTTTCCTAACTTTAGTAGGATCAATGTCTATGCCATGCAAAGAAATGATGAAGCCGAGGAATTTCCCTGAAAGTACTATAAAGACACATTTTTTTGGTTGAAGACGAACACAATATTTGATGAGGCAGTCAAAGATGACTTTAAGAATGGGTAGGTGTTCAATTCAATGTTTGGAATTTATAAGAAAATCATCTACATAATCCTCTTATATGTGATGCATGATGTCATGGAAGATGTAATTCATGGCCCACTGATATCTAGCACCAACATTTTTGAGACCAAAGGGCATGACTCAATAGTAGAAAGTCCCCCAAGGGGTGATGAAGATAGTCTTGTGTTGATCCTCGGGAGCTAGTATTATTTTATTGTATCCCAAGAAATTGTCCATGAGTGATAACATTTCATGGTTAGTAGTGAGATCAACTAGTTGGTCAATGCCTAGTAGTGGGAAATCATCTTTGGGAAAGGTGAGGTTGATGTCAAGGAAATCTGTACAAATGCAAAGTCCCCCTATTTCTTTCATGACATGAACGATGTTAGAAATCCATTGGGGATAATTAATGGGTAGAATGAAGGAAAAAAAGATAAGGTGTTGAATTTATTCTTTGACCAGAAGAGCAATGCGAGGATGCATTTTCTGCACCTTTTTTGTGGATAAGTTTGGCATCGGGAATGGTCACGGTATTGTGAACCATGATTTTAGGATTGATACCAAGCATATCGGCATAGGACCAAGCGAATGCGTTGCTATGGTCCCAAAGGAAAGAGGTGAAGGTTTCTTGTTTAGTGACGTCTAAAGATTGGCCGATCTTTAGAATGTATGGTTCATATTGGGTATTAATGTTGATTTCAATGGTTGATTCGTTCAACATGGTTTGCGTCTCAGAGGGTAACAACCGGTGAATATAAGAGTCTTCTGAACTAAGGTAGGTGAGGATGGACTCATCATCTTGACATTGAATGATGTTAATTGAAGGCGTATCATCATCAATCATGTCAAGATACAAAAATGGGAGAGAAGAGGGAGCCTTGCCATCATTTTGATAGGTCAGTAGTCCCAAGGAAATGGTGTTTTTGAAAAGGATGAAGTTAGGAGATATAGATACAGGATATATGGACTCTGTAGGTGAGGATGGTAATGTGGTATAGATTAAGGATATATGGACTCTGTGGATGAGGATGGTAACATTGGTGAATGAGAGGGGGAAGATGCCTTGTCCTGAATAAGGTTGATGTGAATATTCTTAGAAGATGGATTGTCAAATCTAATGCCACTACAGTCATTGTGTTTACAAGAGGTATAGAAGATGACAGTGTGGTGGCCTTCTTCATAAAAACCAAAGCCAAATCCTTTCCATGCGCACCAGTGGAGGAAAGTGTGAGTAAAACTGGTGGTTAGTGAGGGAGTGTAGGTCAGCTGTAAAATGGTTGGGATTATGGGATGGAGGTTCGGGTTTATAAGTGGCCATCTCAAGTTCCCCCGTGCGTTAGATTGGTGCGAAGGTGGGGAGGGTCATAAGGGAAAACATCACCAATGTGAATGTCATAATTGGGACATTGATGTAGATTCCCATATTGTTGTGGGGTGAGGAAGGTATCAATATTGTATAGACGGTATTCCCCCAAATTGAGGCATTGAAAAACACTTTATAAGGGATCAATACTTAGTATGTGAGTAGCAAGTATAGATGGCTCACAAGATGAAGGGGAAGCAGAGGTGCACTAGCAGTGGAGACTAGAGTATGCAGTAGGGATGGTGAGGTTAGACACAGTAGAATTAGTAGAAATTTTGGTGGATGGGCTTGTGGGTGGAGGTGAAGTGGTTTTGGTGGCGGATGCCTTGACCAGTACAAGCACATCATTGGGTCGATATAGCATGTTATAGGTCTTAAAAGGTGAGGGGTCAGTAGGGATGGTGTAATTATGTCCCTCATGTTCAAATTTGAGGCATCGATGTAACGTCGAAGGGACACAACCCATGGCATGAATCCAAGGTCAACCAAGCAACAAGTTATACTGTAACTCCCCTTCTAGGACATAGAAAAATTCTGGGATGGTACGGGGACCTACGTGAACATGGAGAATAATGATACCCAGTGTAGAGGTTATGGCATCATTAAAGGAACGCAACATAATGGGGTTACTATGCATACAATTGGTAGGTATTTGCATTTGGGTGTACACATGGGTGGAAATGATGTTAATACTAGCACCACCATCGATCATATCATGTTGGATTTGTATATTATCAATAATATGGAGATGAACAGAGTGGGGTCGGGGTCATCAGATTGAAAGGGAGCGATCTCCTCATCTGTAAAACTGACGGCGACCACTTGGCGAGTGGCTGAAGGTGTAGAGGAGGGGGAATACCTAGTGAGAGAGGCTACATGATGAGGGGTAATGATGGAGGCTACGGGTGGGTGGTCATTTGGTAATAATTTGATAGATTGAAGGACCTCCATAAGGGCTTAACGATGTGCCTCTAAGGTTTAGATGAGGTCATATAAAGAAATTTTGAGGGGGGATTGGTGTAGTTGCTTTAGAATTGTACAATGTGTGGCCTCGTTAGAAATGGGATATGCAGGACTGTGAATGATGACTTTGGGTGTGGGTACAGACATTATATTGGGTATAGGGTTGGTTGATGGGCCAGTTGCTTTCTCCTTTCCCTTGTCTTTCTAAGAACGGGTGGCAATGTTGATCATGTTAATCTGGGAGGAGTTGGATGGAGAGGGTGTGTTATGGAAGGTATAGTGGAAAGAGGGACAAAACCCTAGTGGTGGGTACGAACCTAAAGAGATGAGTAGGGCGCAGTTACATTTAGGTGGTGGTTTGGTTAACTCTCTTATGTGAACCATGTTAATTTCTAATCTTGGTGATGGATCTAAGAGATGTAAGTCACTGAGTAGGCAATGAGGGAAGAACTATGGAAATTGGTGAAGGTGAAATAGGGTCCTCATCAAGAAGATCATCATCGTCAAATATTTCTTCAGGAGGACACAGCTGAACAAGAGTGGCTTTCAAATCCTTATAGTTCTCTACATCGTGTCCTAGCACACGATGGAAGGCACACATTTTTGTTTCATCAAACCCTTTTGGTTTGGGTATGAGTGGGTTGTAAGGTCTAAGAGGTGGTAATGTGATGACAGAAGTTTCAAGGAGGATATTAGTTTGGTGTGTGGTGTGATCTTCGGTGTTAGTCATATCTTCTTGGGTAGGGGCATGGTAGATGAACTAGCAATAGAATGTGTGGTTTGGTTAACTACCTTATTGGAGGGTAGCAAAGTTTTGGCTTTAGGTTACACTTTCTTGGGTAAAGGTGATACGAGCACACGAGATGTATAGGGAAAAGAGGATGGTGGAAGAGGGTGGGTTACCCATGAGGGTAACTGAGGTGCTTTTGAGGTAGGTGGCATAAGTTAGGCATGAGGTGTCAGTGAAAGAGAAGAAAGTGTTATGGGTAGTGAAGAAGTTATTGACAGAATTGGAGGTAGGTGGCTTAAGTTAGGCATGAGGTGTGAGTCAAAGAGAAGAAAGTGTTATGGGTAGTGAAGAAGTTATTGACGGAATTAGAGGTATGGGTGGTAAGAAGGTTATGAGTGAGGGAGGAGGTTGTGTGGTTTCTCAGGTATATTAGAGGTCTGTGATGGGGAAATGGGTTGATGCATTCTCATTTTACTGGTGGATGGGGGTTTGTTGGCCAGGGTCAATGGGTGAGGTCCTAGGATGGATGGAAGGGGTGATGGAGATAAGGGTGTAGTTGGCAAGGTTGGGGTATGAGATCTATAAGATTAGCTCTTCTGTTTAGGGTCTGGGTTAGGTTTGGTGTTAGTTTTGGAAGACGTAGCTAAATCTAATTTGATGGGTCGATGAGTAAGGCTAACTTTTGGTATGACCCCTAAGGTGGTGATAGGTTTAGTCAAGGAAGATGATGTAGGTGTGGGTTTTTGTGTAGATGCATGTTGGGTTATGGGTAGAAGTTTTAGTTGAGCCATGGGTGTTTTCATGGGAGTTTTTGTAATAGTTATGGTTGTGTTTGGTGTGGTTGGCCAAATTACTTTTGGATAGATAGTGGAGGTTTC
Source organism: Taxus chinensis (assembly GCA_019776745.2). Lineage (NCBI taxonomy): Eukaryota > Viridiplantae > Streptophyta > Pinopsida > Cupressales > Taxaceae > Taxus > Taxus chinensis. Next base: position 388,858,397 of record CM034146.1, read on the forward strand.
GTTGAGTGACAACTAGCATTTATGTTGAAATAGGAAGGAGAAGATGCCACCAAAGTAAGGCTCTATCGAGATAGTCTAGATGATCGGCCAAGCGTGAGAATGATGTACTGTTTTAAGTAGAGCCGATGTGGACTGAGTGGCAATACCCGTAAAATGTGTTTGAGATACTGGGAAATTTCTAGCCTTAGACTCTATGGGTAAGAGCACCAAAATCAGACCAATGGGATCTTGAAGATCTGATGGTTAATGGTCATCCACAATTGGTGGTACGTCTATAGTATCCTCCATGGGTAGAGGATAGGACGGGCTAGTCGAAGTGGGCTCTCCTTGCATTGGTGTAGGTAGTGAACCTGCATCTTCTATGAGTAGGAGAGGTGCCACTGACAACTGCTCAGAATTTTGAGGGGTTGAAGGCAGTGTGCTAATTATAGGCTCTTTCACAGGTGAATGAGAAGATGAAGGGGATTCCTCTATGGGTAGAGGAGTAGATGAAATAGGTTCTGGTGTAGGTATGGGAGTGCGTGCTAAGATTTCATCTATGGAAGGAATATGAGGCAATTGGGAAGCTATTGGTGCGTTATTGAAAATAGTGTGGACTTCACAGATAGTGCTATCATTGTTTGAGGTATCACCCCCTTGGTTGGAAGATGGGGCATGATTAGGGAATGGAATCTTGAAGATTTGTAGGCTTTGGTTAATAGGTTCATTCAGGCTATCTAAGACTAAGTCTTCGTTATATATCATTTCTTGAACATTTTTTTTGAAGGTAATGCAGTTTTTGTCGTTGTGACCTTTAACCCTATGATAATTGGAAAATTCATGTTCCTTCTACCACACGTAGGCATGGGTCTCTCAGGGTCGAAACCAACATGTGGTTTTATGGGTGAAAGGGTTATGACACTTGCCTTAACAAGATTTTCCAAAATGGAGGAGTAAGATTCTCCTAGGGAAGTGTACTTTCATTGTTCTCGTCTGAACTAGAAAGCTTGTACATGAGAAAGATTAGAAGCGGGTTTGGATGGGTTTGATTGATGATGGGGACCAGCTTTGAGAACTACAACATTCGTAAACCATTTGGGCTTTGAATAATTTTTTTGGGGTTTCGAAGATGAAGAAGTATCATTTGATTTGAAAGCGATGTTCTTATTATGAAGTTGAATCTTTGTTTCTTCGATAACATGAATTTCCAATTTTCGTGCCATGGTGAACGCCTCATCAAAAGTGTGAAAAGTTTACACCTGTAGTGTTGGTGAGATGTGTCTAGCACATTCCTGAGTAAATAGTTCTATCATCTTGGTTTGAGGCAATTAGAATGTGAGCTGGTTTATGAGGCTACGCCAGTGAGTGACAAAGTCAACGATAGACTCGTCGTCATATTTTCGTGTGGAATAGAGATCAATCATGGTAACCTTCTTGAAAATGTTGATGGAGAAGTGATCTAGGAAGGCTTGGGCTACTTGATTGAATGAGTAAATGGAGTTTCTTGGTAGTCCAATGTACCAGTCCAACACAAGTCCTGTCAGGGACATTGGGAAAGTCCTCAAAAGTAAAGTGTCATCATGGGAAATCAGGTAACACCCATGTTTAAGGGACTACAAATGTTGTTGTGGATCTTCTTTGCTATTGAAGCAGTTGAATTTGGGCATCTCCCAATGTACGGGGTATGGTCAAATGGGAATGGATGGGTGAATAGGCACATTACGAATTTCGTCATAGGTGAGGAAATTTTGTGAGATGGAAACTGATGCTTCTAGTGTTTGCATCTTTTCCATCATTAACTTGATGAGGACGTTGGTAGGTTGGGATGGGGGGACACCTCCTATGGTATAAGGAGGCAGATATTGAACTTAATAGGGAGTTTGAGAATAAGGAACCGACATGGAAGGCACATATCCATAATGGGTGACAGACGAGATAGGGGGTTGTTGATAGTAGGTGTATGTAGGTGGGATGGTTGTCGTGACTCTAGTAACGATTGGGGGGCAATGTTTGTGGGATGGAGAGGACGATATTTTGGAATGGAGTAGGGGTCACCAACACCATGGGCAGTTGTGTTGCAATGGGTATTTGTGAGACAATGGGTACAAATTGTGCTATGGTCTGGGTTGTGGACGAGGGGACAACAGATACGATAGGCGTGAGGGATACTGCTGATGCGGCGGTCATGGCGGGTATGGGTCCTAGCTGTGAAACTACCAGGGGTGAAGTAGGTGAGGGTAATGTAGTAGCAGGAACAAGGACAGGGGGATTGATACCGGCATGCCATATATCAATTGACCAGAGGAGTCTCAGGTGGAAGAATGGGAAAGGTAGAACTGTAAGGCCATAGGATTCTGATCAAGGAGTCATGCAAACTCCTTGTCACTGGAAAAAATAGTGGTAGGTAAGGTTGGATCCATGGGTGATAGGATGGAAGGTGGTGAAGGACTAGGTGGGAGTGGTTGATGACTAGCATGGAATATGAGGGCATTAGTCTGGCTGCGAGTCAACACCATGTGAACAAGTGCTGACCTGGTAAGACAATATTCTGTAGATGACACAGAAAATAGTAAAAATAGAGAATAATGGGGTCTAGGAGGTGAATTTGGTCAATGTTTAGATTTTTAAAATTAAACACAGGCAACCGACGACGGTTTAGGAAAATTGATGATGGTCGGGATGACCGGTGACAGTTAGGAAAACACCGATGACGGTTTCTGAAACCGATACCGGTCATTGTGGAAGAAACTAGTTTTAAAAAATGAAGTGGGAATGTTGGATTTGTACTAGTGAAAGTGTGTATGATAAAAAATATCAGTAAGGGTGAAATTTGATGATGCCCTGAGGACTGGAAATAGAACAGAAGCAGTAATGAAAGCTATTCTAGGTAAAGTAACTAGAAATTCAGAAGCCGACACTGGTTAGGGTTTAACTGATGAAGGTCAGATGTGAACTGAAGACGGTCATTGGACCGACGTCGGTGACTGTGAAATAAGAAAGAAAGAAATAAAGTTGGTTTTATGAATTACATTAAGTGAAGAATCAAACCCAGAAGCCTGAGAATGAGAAGATGAGGCCCTGGCACACTCAGACAAAGTCAAAATACTCCAACTATGATGGTGGATTGTGCAAGGAAGAATAAAAATGGGGATTCGTAATCTCACACCTAAAAACACAAGCCAAGAAGAACACTAAGAAAAAGTGCAATCCTAACAGTTATTTTCTTATGTTTGTTTAGCTTATGTTATTTAGGACTGACTGTGTGTATTTTAGAATAGATTTTTTGGTGAGGAAGGTTTCCTACGAAGAAAGATATCTAAAAGGAGAGGTTTCAGGTATGTTATGGTGGGGGTGGGCTGTCTCCTAAGATAATGACTCAATAGAAGCAACGAGCTGGGGAGTACCTTCCAATCAGACTGTGTGACCACTAGTTCCCGGGTAAGATGTTGTTTAAGAAATATGTGTATATTTGATTTTGTGCAAGTTTGGTAAGACACAAAGAGAGAGAGAGAGAGAGAGAGAGAGAGAGATGTGATTTCTATGATTCTTTGTGTCAACCATCAGCTGGGCATGACTTCCAGCATATAGGTTTCCCTCAGTTTTAATGTGAGCTAATAATGCAACAAATCAGAATGTAATGCAAGTGTTTTAAACCCAAATCGAAAGATTATATTTCTATGACGCAAAAGGATGAACATGAGAGGGTATGCTCTTTCACTAAATGCAAGAAAGCAAGAAGAATGATTCTTTTTAAATGCACCAAAAGAAACATGTCCTTTAAAACAATAAAAAAGAAGAGAATATTACCAAGGAAGAAAATTAATGTGTAAGCCTTTTAAAAGGGAAAAAAACACACAAATTTTTCCTAGGAATGAAGAAAATCCAATAGAACCCCTGATGGGTCCCACCGGGCGTGCCAAAATGTTTCACCATTTTCTTTACCTTTTTCGAAATGACAAAACAGATAAGAGTAAGGGTCAAGGAGGAATACCTGTCAATGTTGGTCGGTTGATGGTTGTTGCATGCGTTTTGACTTCTAGATCCATAACTGAATGTGAGAGCTTCCTTTTAGCTAGGAGGAACTACTTGTAATAAAAAACAAGACCACAAGAATATAGTTAAATGATATATGACAGTGGACTGCCTAGCATACGCTAGTTCTAGGAAGTGTGATACTTCCTAGATGGCTATCAATCCACTGTTTAAAAAAAGTTAATGCAAGAAACAAACAAGATCATACCGTAGTTGATATGATTTAGGTATCTCATTCAAATACAATATGTAAATCCAATCACAATAGGCTAGGCTATAGTTGGATCTGAGAGGTGAGGGGTCTGTCAAGGTTTTGGGACTGGTCAGGGTCAAATTCTGGGTTATTTAGGTCAACTGGTAGGGTGGTTGTTGGGTATGTTCTTGGTCAAGGTGTAAAACACAGAGACCGATGTCAGCTGAATGAGACCGATGTCGGTTTAGGTAGAACCGACGACAGTTATGGGTAACCGGTGTCGGTATGGTCAGGGTGAAAGAAACTCAAAATAGGTTAAATGGTAGGGGTGATCAGAGGTCAAATAAATTTTGGACGAGTGAATGGGGGGTCTGTGGAGATCTTAGGTATTCACATAAGTACACAATAGGTGCGAATAGGTGATTTGGTGATGTGGGTGAAGGGATCTTTGGATTTACAAGCAAGTGGGTGATGAAGCAATAAGCATGCAAAGAAGAGATTTATAATATGAGTAATAAATATTACTAACTGAAATAAACTATTATTGATTAGGGTTTTACTTACTGTATTAAGGATCTGATGGCTGGGTGGTGGAAGTGGTTGATCGGAGAATACATGTATGGTCCTGTAGTGGTGCTTTCCCGGAGTGCTCCTGTGAATGCAATGGCTCTCTGATTGATGCTGGTGATGGCTCTGGATGTCTGGATATGTAAAAGGATGTTTTGTCTCATTTGTATGCAGCTCTGAATCTCCTTTTTTGCTCTCCAAAATGTGCCAAACTCGAAATAAGGTTACTAAAGGGAATAAAAGGTGACCGACGACAATTTTGGGTTGACCGGCGTTAATTCAGGGGTAATTAGTGTCGATTAGGGAGGGATTCCCTAGGTTTACTAAAAATGGGAGATCCTGGCAGTGATTTCCACCAGATCTCTCTATTCATCTGGGCAAGAGCCGGAGTTACCTTTTCTTATGCGGGAACGTGGTTAGAGGGAATGTAGGCTTTGATTTTTAGGGTTTAGCTAGGTCTTAGTTAGTTATGGAAACATACTAAGAATAGTCTTAGGGTGAGGTGGCTAGGTGAGATGTATAGGTGAGGTGGTGGTGTGAATTGTCTTAATTAGGATACTTAAATAAATAATAAATATTGCAAGGACATGGATTAATTTAATTAAATTAATATTAGTGTGGGGTGTAAGGGGCCATGGTTAGGTGAGTATGTTTGAGTTGGTTATTTGATGAGGGACTGAGGGGAGTGTGACCCAATTTTGGTGTCTGCAACTATTTAAGGTGTAATAATATAATTTAGGGTTTTGTATTAGTGTTTAGTGTGATGTGTGAGTGTTCAATGTTTTGTATGAGTGTTTAGTGTGTTGTAGGTGTGTTTAAGGTGTTCAAATTGTGTTTATAAGGGAAACACACTAGTGCTTAGGGTGTCATATTAGTCTTTAGGGTATCTCATTAGTGTTTAATGTGTTGTACAAGTGTTTGGCATGTTTCATTAGTGCTTATGATGTTTGAATTATGTTATAAATGGAGACCAAAGTTTTGATGGTGTTACATTAGTATTTAAGGTGTCATATTAATGTTGGGTGTGTTATGCGAGTGTTTAGTTTGTTGCATGATTTTTTATGGTGTTGCACATGTGTTTAGGGAGATTAAATTGTGTTATTAAGGTTAACCCATTTGTGTTATTAAGTGTGACCCATTGATATTTAGGTGTTGCATCAATTCTTAGGGTGCAATATTAATTTTAAGGGTGTTTAATTTGTGTTATTAAGGGTGACCCAATAATATTTAGTGTGTCATATTAGTGTTTAGGGTGTCTTATTAGTGTTTTAAGGTGTTGTATCGAATTTTAGTGTATTAAAAATTAGTGTATAAGGTATCCTAATTATGTTATTAGGGGTGACCAATTAGTGTTTAAGGTGTCATATTAGTGTTTGGTGTGTTGTATCATTGTTTATTATGGTCTATTATGTTTAAGGTGTTACATTATTGTTTAGGGTGTATGAATTGTGTTATTAAGGGTTTCTTATTAGTGTTTAACATGTTGTATGAGTGTTTAGGTTATTGCATAAGTGTTTAGAATGTTTAATTCATAACATTAATAATAAGGATACCAGTCTAAGAAGGATTCCATAGTCAATGAAACCACCATGCTCTTGTGGAAACTACTCAACTTGTTAAAGCAAACACAACATATAATATTCAAAGTAGGAAAACAATAGGACACACACACACACACACACACACACACACACACACACACACACACACACACACACACACACACACACGCACGACACGCACGCACGCACGCACGCACGCACGCACGCACGCACCGCACGCACGCAACGCACGCACGCATGCACGCACGCACGCACGCACGCACGCACGCACGCACGCACGCACGCATGCACGCACGCACGCACGCATGCACGCACGCACGCACGCACGCACACACACACACACATAGTCACAAAAAATAATAATTGACATATTACAACCCGTAAGAAACAACTAACATTTTATACAAGGAAATGGATTTCGCTAAGGTGGAGGCAATTACAAAATCATACCATGATTTTCCTGGTCTAGGGGTAAATTTCTGTAAAGGATCCAAAATATATATATGCAGTGTAGAAGGTACATGTGAACACCCTAAAAATGAATTCCTCAAAGGAATATAAACAAATAACTGAACATTGTCATTTATTATAGTGGATCTTCTATAACGAGGTTGTACTGTAGCATAAGGTGATGGTGGAGGTAATGCCGAAGGTGACTATGGAAGTGAATCTAAAGGTGATGCTAAAGGTGGTGCATGGGATGGAGGAGGATCCTCATTTGAGTGTAAAGGTAGTGATGTCCCACAACACAACATTTTTTTCAATTTTTTCATAAATTTAATCATGTTCATCAAATTTAATCATGTTAATCATTAGACAAAATATCATCAAATTCTTCAATTTTTTATAAAATCATATACTACAAAAGAAAAAAACATTTTACATAATATTAGATGTTACTCAAAATAGTAGAAAAAGTTCAATTGTGATAAAAATTAGGTTTCAAATAACCAATACATATAGATCAATCATCAATGGAAACATTATTTTCCCCTCAATATCATTGGTGTTTCTTTTCTTTTAAAACTATATTTAATCAAAAGTTCTTCACTAGATTTGATATTTTTTATCACCTCCACCATGAAATAAAGTGGTAATATTGGCCCTTTCATTTCATATTCTTAGTCATTGGTACACTCTATAACTTGACAATTGTGAGATACAAGACATGAACACCCGCGGGTACTATTGATGAAAGCCACAATATTTTTAAGTGCATAAGGGAATCCATCAATGTACATATGATCATGCATTTGGTGATTTTTCTCCAGGGATATACGATTATGTTCTTCCATTGACTTTGCATCAAAACCCATGCCATATTTGCACATACCGACTTTGTATCTTGACACATGAGTCCAATATGAAAACATGTACATTGGGACATAAAAGGTAATATTAGCAGACCAATTAAACATTGAATAATAGATGACAAGGTTAATTTTAAGAGACATCTTGGAAATCATAGGTGGAAAATCCCTGGCGAATATCCCTGGAATCAGTTTTGTGGGAAAGGTGAATTTTTTGGGATTTATATGCAAAATTTTTGCCTGATTTTCAAGTGGTGTGACAGAATGGCTGCAGACGCACGACAAGAGATTTACTATCATGTGACAAAAAACATGTTGTCACGCGACAACAAACCTCTTGTCCCTCAATAACAAGGTTGTTGTCACGCGATAGTAAACTTGTTCTCGCGTGACAAAAACCTTGCTGTCACTCGGACAGGTCAACATCCTTGCTGATACGCGACAAATTTTTTGTTGTCGCATGAAAAAAACCTTGTTGATGAGTGACCGAAGGTTTGTTTTCACGTGACAACAAGTTTGTTGTCACACATCTGCATCCTCTACCCTCCTGTCACACATAAAAAAAATCTCCGTGTCACGCATTAAAAAATCTCTGTTGCGTGTCTATAGCCTTTGTCCTCCTATCGCACATCAACAAAATCTCAATTACGCGTCAAAAAACTCTTTGTCGCACGTCTGCATCCTCCACCCTCCTATTGCACGTCAACAAAATCTCCTTGTCACGCATCAACAAACTCTCTGTCACACGTCAATAAACTCTTTGTCACGCATTAACAAACTCTCCTTGTCGCACGTCGACAAACTCTCTATTGCACATCTGTAGCCTCTGCCCTCCTATTGTGTGTTTAATGTACTTGATAATACATATTCCCTTAGGTGGTATGGGTGAGTTAGTAGTGTTATACCTAGCGAATAATCTAGGATTATATAGGGGATATTTTCAAGGGTAGGTAAAGCCGAACCCTAAAAAAAATTAAACTGTAATTTTTAGGCGAATAGGTCACTGATTCGCGCTAGAAAATTCACCTTTTCAAATTTTTCAAAAATAGAATATTCGCCATATTACAAATATTCACCACTAAAAAAACCTTGAGTAGACCCAACATTAATTACCATCAAAGTGATTAGCCCAAGACTTGGATTGGGAATAGTAGAAGGCCATATCATGTAGCTTTGCTTTCAAAATGTGAATTATTCATAAGGTGTTGGAAGTGGTTTATCCCTTGGCCAAGCCCCATCATGTCGTTAATTGGGGAAATAAGATTAATATTTCTTCCACTCCTTAGGAAGAAGTTCTAAATCATCTTTAGAATCTTCCTCACAAGGTGTAACATGATATTTCCCCTCTTTTTACATGCAGATTGGTCACAATTCTTAACAACTTTCCATTTCTATGTGCACCAATGAAGCTACTTTCAACCTCTTCCTCTTCAACACATTTTCTGAAAATTTTCTCTGTCAAATCCACAATGTCTTTATAATATTCCACATCATCCATACTGTCTACATATGAGTGTGTAGATGATTGTGGATGTGGTGAAGAGAAAATCGAATTTCCAGAGGAAGATATATCTGCAACAATAATGATAAATACATTATTTTACAAATATTAGCTGAAACCAAATATCAAATTTGTACAATAATATCATTATTTTGCAAAAACTCACCAAAATTTCTAGGTTACAACTTTTCATATTTGCATTTACAAATATGGAAGGTTCCTTAGTAGAAACATAATAACAATGTTGAAGCATACTAAAGGCATGTGTATTGTTTCACAAAGTAAATAAATATACTATATCAACACTGGGTAGTAATCCTTTTGTATTCCCTCTCTTTTATGTTGGAACAATTCTACTTTCCCTCTAAAGGAGAATCATGAGTTTTCAAGAGCTAGAAATATGTAGAAGGTTTACAAGGGGTTTGTGTGTTGATGTTAGGGTTACAAGTATATTTTGTCAGTGTATTTTGTCAACTATTAGGGTTACAAATGTTGAAATAGGCATGAAACCATGCAAGTTGAGTGGACGAGGACTATAAATACTTCAATGACATGACCAAGTTTTAGTGCTTTCACCCACATGAATTATTTTGTGTGCATGGTTAACCTTCTTGTCCATCTTATCCATATTGAGAAATATATAAATGTTATAATATAAAATCTAATTAAACTTTGGGTGGTTGTGTGGCCCTGTTTTCTTGGTGGTTGGACGAGCAGAACCTGTATAAGAGGAAAAAACTAGTTGGTATTTATTAGCTGCCCCATTGCAACTGATTGTATCCCCTAGATGTTGTGTGATGTAAACATTTTCTAGGTTCCTATAAAGTTCCAAAATGTTTGTGGTTAATTGTGCAAGTGTTTATCAAATACCATCCCTAGAACATATCTTTCTTAACTTCCTTGAACTATTATTAGAAATATTGTCGACTTTTGCATTTTAGCATTAGGTGAGTTTTCACCTTGGTTGACCTTGTGGTCATTCTAATTCTCTAGGGAGTTTTGGAATAGCCTATATTCAATTGTAATCATGATGTGGGGTGATCAATGTTTTCTTGGACAATGTATCACATACGAAAGTAGTGAAAACAACTATATTTCACCTTGCAACATCTATTTCAAACCAACATGAAAAAGAACCCACATTAATTTTTATTACAACCTAATGTTTTAATAATCATTTTAATAGATTTAAAATGATGAATAATTATCTAGATAAATTTTACCTTAAGGGAAAATATTACAAAATCAATCAAAAACATTCCATGTAAAAATAATGGATAAAATTGGAGTTTATGTTATATGAGAATAAAGTTCCGTGAAATTCAAACTTTATCACAAGTTCAGTGAAGTTAATCAATTTTATTGACAAAATCACTCAAGGATATATGTATTCACATAGAGTAAATTTATTATAATGTGTTTTACTAACATTGAAACACAATTAATAACCTATTTAAATTTGATATCAATTATTTACAAAAAAAATGAAAATTCAAATTAAAAAATTAACTTACCTTTCTTTTTACACAACAAAAGCACTAGGTTATTTGAGCTTCTTTCCCAGCTTCACAAAAAGTGAAAATGAGAGATGTAGTGAAAATGACATTCATTTGGTATTAAAGTGTGGCGTAAATGTGATGCTAATTTTATCACATTTTCACCATATTTGTCTCACTATTAACGTGTCATTTTAACGTAAAAATCCCTTTGAAAACAAAATAAAATGAATTAACGTGAAATCAATCCCATTTTTAAATTTTTTTAACACTATATTTAATAGTGTAAACATGTATCATGGAACAAAACAATACGACCAACGTATAAATGTTTTAATTTACATCTCATAAATCACAACTATGTCAAACATACAAGCCGAGTTCACGATGCATAGACATTTCTTACTTGAGAGAGAGATGTAAGGGTAAGTTGTAATGAATTCAACATGTAATGAAATTTTGTTTTGTAAATATATAATTTCTATAACAAGTAATTTAATAAAGCTGATTTTCGTGCTCTCATTTTTTTTTAATAATAACTAGGAACCATGTCACGTAACTCATAATTTTTCCTTTTTGGGTAATATAATGTCTCATAATTATATTTCAATATAATTATTTTAGTCTTATTTACTTATTTTGGAACAAGATGCAACTGCTACATTTAAGGGGAGATTCTCGCCAAAGAGGACATACACCATTGAGGCAAATTGTTGTCAGGTAAGAATATTTTAATTATAACAAGTTTTATTTTGATGGGAGGGTATGCAATATGATATGTTTAATTTTTTATTAGAACATATAGTTTTTTTCTTCCTTTTGTAATGGGTGTTAGGGGAGAGGGATCAATAGGTGAATATGGTCTAATAATTGACATGACTATTGATCACACAATACCCAATAGTTGTCATAGTACTATTAGTAGTTATATATTTTTGACATAATAATTATGTAGAGTAGCCAATCATGACATATAAGACTTCTCACCTATATAAAGTATAAAAAATACACTGTTCAAGCATTTTCACCCATATTCAAGTTAACTCAAGTATTGGTTTCCACCATGGTTGTATTGTAACTCAAATTTATAAAATATGGGAATAGATAACTTCGTATATCATTTTGTAACATCACCATACAAAACTTTGATAATTTAGTTGCTTCTCCATTTATATTAGATTACTAATTTTTGTAAGGTTTTAATTGTGTATGTTTAAACCTGCCCAAAATAACCTTCATGAATAATCATTGTCATTTTTATTGGAATTTTTAAAATAATAATCCAAAACAAGAGACCCTCTCCATACAAAAGATGAATCATTTGTTAGTCCCTCATTTCTTTCATAAAATCTTCATTTTATAGAGACTCCCTTGCTTGTATGTTATTTTGAATAATTCTACTTAGAAATTGTGAGTGAGAAGTACGTTGGTGATTCATTAGATCCTATGTCTCATGTTGTGCTGTGTTATGCTCTTCAGGCTCTAATGACCGACTCCTGGGCTTGGAGTAGACCCCAGGATCCGTTTCTGGCTACCACCTTGGTGCCGCATGTGACCGACCGCTGGATCGTGCTTGGATCCGGACAATATGGCATTTCCTGATATGTGTCTCGCTCCAACATTGTACACCGCCACATAATCAGGTGTGGCTACTTCTTCCTTTGAATCGCCCCAGGTTCGATTCTAGGCAAACAAGTCATATTCCGGTACTAGCCTTGCTGCATTGCCCTGCTCAAACCCAACGACTAGAATCTGAATCAAACATAAGAGGGTGACCAACATTTTTATATGTAACTGCCTACGCCTACTTAATAACAACACTACCACTACACTACGCTATGTATATGGAAGTCGAATCCAATTAACGACTAAAACAAAGAAATCTGATATGATATGCTCTTGACTCACGACAAATTAAATCACGTCATGCAGCCTTGAAAAATTCAATTTTGAAAATCAGCCAATGAAGAACATTACGTGACGATTTTGTTGAATCCATTTTCTCGGGAGTATGAATTATACCTAATTCAAGAAATGAAATCAAATTTCGTAGAGCATGTCGGTGGCAAAAACTCACAGATGAGGAAGGTGTTGTCGGACTCTCATTTGAAAGTTTAGATCAATCAATCGGATCTTGGCCACAGTAAAGTTTAGTAAAGTCGTTTTTCGAACATTTGGTGAACAATTTATTTTTGGCTATTTATTGTATTATAATATATTTTATTCAATACTAAAAACGAAATAAGAAATAAAAAAATATTGTGTAATTATAAACATATATGTAAATTGAAATATTGATTAAAAAGGAGAGAAAAAACTAAATAATCCAATAATAGCCTACAATGTAATATAATATTAATATATATGGTATGCACAAAATTGGTAGGTGCGTAAAAATTGTTATGTCTCGATGTGATAAAGATAATTGTATTAATTATTTTAGAGTTGTTTTATATTTACGCAGGAATAGGTTTAATCTTCGTCATATTTAAATACAAATATTTTTTTGTTTTCGTAGATATTTTTTTCCCTGTTTTGTGCATTGTCTGAATTTGTTCCAGAGAGACCCTGACTCATTATGAACCGGGATCAACTCTTTGACTCATCAGCTATCAGATTAATCTCACAAAATGATGCTTGCCTCCGTTGGTGCCCTTTGTTTTATTTATTTGAGGGGGTTAAAATCCGTATTTGTTATACTTGCTTTGTTTTTGCAATGATATCAGGTTGATTTTCCTTTCTTTTTGGTACTAGCCTTATGCTTCGACTCCCAAATTCCTTGATCCCTAAGGATGAGATGTGAAGGCCATGGATATGTGGATGTGGTCTTTTAATTGTGGCCTGCATGATCACTGGATTCCCATATATAGAGAAGGCCAAGATGTAGGTGTGTTTTACTTCCGTGGCCAACCAAATTGGATTAGCATGCCAATTGTTTGACAAAATGTTTCTAAGAGATCCTCACGGTGTAAGCTGGAAGGCATGCATGGCATACAACAGACAAATGCAAGGACTGTTCTTTTAAATCTAACATGTCCACTCCTCTAACATAGGGTGAGAAACAAATCAAATTCTCAAAACCGTTGTATGAAGATGGATTTCAAGTTTTAGATTATGTTGAGGTAATTGAAAGCCATCTGCCTAAAAACATCGACTACCCAATACGAGTTATATTTGTTGCCTATAGGTCTAAGGTAAGGTTTTTAGAAAAAAACGACAAGTCGAGTCTGGACCATGTACGAGAGAAAGTGCAACATTGCAAAAACTAGAGATGTTGGATGGTTTGCCAACTATTTGACAAAATGCCTAAGACCATTCCTTTGCAATTGAGGGCAAATTTTCCCGTCTCTGCCCCTTTCACTCGTAGCACAATGGAAAAGTCTTATTGACACCTCTTTTTGGCATCCATATCCTACTTAATTGGCTTCGTCAAGTTTCATTATAAGTAAGGACTTTGTTATTCTCTCCTCATCTTTTTATGTTTTCTAATCAAACCTGTTGTACAATCAGGGCATTTTATTTGAATAGACTACATTACAAATTATTGAACCTTGAGCTGCCTTATTTATATCCCCAAGATCTCTGTTAAAAAAAATCAAATAAACTCGTGAGTACTTGAGTGGCAACACACCAATGAAAAATCCACCCAAAACTTGTTGCCCCAGGTCAGGAGATAAAAAAACAATGAGTTTTGCCGAGTAATTTAATCATTACCGAGTGAAACTCGCCACATAATTTCGTCATAACTTCGCAAAACTTGTCGAGTTTTCCCTGTCGACTCGGCTAGGAATGTATCCAATGGCCAATCAAAATAAACACTAATTTTAACACATGCACCTGCAATTTTCTGATGTTTTCTTTGCAAATAAAATAAATACATTATACAGTTAGGTGAATGTGATTGAATCATTGATTGGAGTCAGGGTTTTCAGCAACTCAGCAAGTTTAGAAACAAAGTGTGATTGTTTATATCATCCAATTGCTATTGCCAAATATCCTCACCTAAATTCAGGTGGGAAAATGTTGGACACAGAACACCGCTATCATTTATTTGTCATGGATGCTGCTCAATCAACAGATTCATGGGTGTTTGCATTTGAGGCATCTGTAATAGTTTTGTGCCCCACAATTCCTCAACTTCAATCATTCTGAAATCTCACAAATAAGGTAGACTTTCACTAAAGGGTTGTAAACAAATACAGTTAACCAAGTACGCTCTATAATTTGTGGTCTACCTATGTTCACTCTGAGATTCAGAGAAAGGAAGAAGGAGGCATGTCACCAACGTGCTATCAGTAGATATTCAGTGGAATGGGAGACATGGTTAGCAGTGTGTGTGGTGTTTTCTGTGCTCTGGGACAGCATGTGGTAGGCCTTTCTTTGCAGGTTTGGCTAATCCTTCCCATGACGTAAAAAATCAAATCTATAAATCGTTTATCAAGAATTATTATAAAGTGAAAAGCAAAGCTATTTTAGGGGGAGTATGCTAGAAATTGGTCCCGCTTGCTCACATTCTCATAACTCTGCACTACATCCACCCAATGTCGCTGAAAAAAAGAAAGAAATACATATATAAGAGCAGATTGATCATCTGATTCAGTGACAGCGCTGTCAGGAAGAACATCAGTTAACATCTTAAAAAATGGTATGAAAACATTCACACCAACCGAAGGCTGCTCCAACTCCATGTCTATTATGACAGCATTGGTTAGCCTTATCAACCATGTAAAATAATCAATCGTATATCCAAAAGAATATTGAATGCTTAGCCATACCACCAAGAGCTTTCTGCATTTCATATCTGCTTAGGTGGTATGCTCTTACTTTCAATCAAATCTGGTGTCTAGGGTGCATGATAGTATGCCAACTTCTATTTATGAGATTGTTGATCTACCTGCCTAGATATAAAATAAATTATATGATGTTAAAACATGCTATGTGATAGTTGTTGACATTTTCATTTGTGTTGTAATCATCTGCTTGATTCTAGAAAATATCCTGCTGCCTTTATCTCCAAAGAGAACTCTTCCAATTTTGCATAGACCTCCTGTGTCTATGGATGTGATCTGTCTCCCACACAAAAACATGTACCATTTTAGGGCTTCCAATCCAACTACACCCATGTATCTTTTTGAATCCTATATTTCTCATTAATCTCCTTACCATTTGAACCTTAGCCTACCTGCCCACATCTGCATAGACGTTTCACAGAAGAACATAAGTTGCAGTATTTTTTAGGATCCAGCTCAAGTAACAAAATGTTTGCCAAAAAAAAAAAAACGAACTATAGAACTCAGTTAGCAAGATTTACGGTAAAACATAAAATGATAAATAATTCGTTCTAAACCAGGCTTACTATAGACACCTAATAGTATTAAACTGCTGGAAAAAA
This sequence comes from Taxus chinensis, assembly GCA_019776745.2. NCBI lineage: Eukaryota > Viridiplantae > Streptophyta > Pinopsida > Cupressales > Taxaceae > Taxus > Taxus chinensis. The sequence continues at coordinate 388,874,429 of CM034146.1, forward strand.
AGAAGCTAAAGCAACAGAAAATACAGCCATAACCATTACTATTCAAGTGTATAACGAATACAAGTAACAATGACAAGTGTTGACTACAGTAGTAGTATAGTACACATAGGCACCACTGATGCTTGAATTAGAATACAAGTATAAATTTTCTAGAATAATAAACATTTCTCGTTAGTGTGAGTGTTAGTACATGTACATACTACATGTTAAAAATTGGAGAAGACCTCAAATGGCATAGTAGCCATTTGTAACCATCACCCACAAAGAATACGAAAATAGGCAAGCAGATAGCTTTAAAAAGGAGCCATTAGCATAGGTACTGAATAGAAAGAGCATCCACTACTTTAAAATGTTCACTCCCATGGCATCCCCATACAGAAATAATCTTGCCACTCTTCTTGGTTTACTATTTTAAATCAAAGTTAGTTGTCTATATAGATAGCATCAGAGGCCACACTGCAACTGATGTCAGTCTAGAAATAATTCGTAACATGTGGGAGTCTACATTGTAAAGAAATAGGCATATCTCTGGCACCATTTTATAAAGAGGTCAGGTAGCTTTGTATGAGAAGCGTGGCATCTAGTAGATCAGAATTTACATGTATGTTGCGATGCGCATCATTCAAGTGTTTAGTGTAATTGAATATCTATTTGGTACTACACCAAAATGTAAGGTTCTGGATATTTTTGTAAGAACTAGCATAATTACTCTCATCGGTGCAAGAGATAAACACTTTTGTGTTTGGGCTTCTTTCCTGACCTACCCATTTAATTAGTACTACTGGGTTCACACACAATGTTTTGTCCAAAACACTTTTTTGTATAATTTATTGGGGAAACAATACATGCACACATGGATTTTCCTTCTAAATCTTTGAGCAACCTAGGAGATTCATCTTCTGTAAATATCGCTTTGCCATTTCTATATTTTCACTTTTGCCAAATAGATTTTTTTTAAAATATTTGGTTGTGAGTTGGGAAATAATGTTCAGTTAATGTCCCCTACATTCCAATGTATAGGACCTTTTTAATTGGTATCCATCCAAGCATGCTAGAATTATCAATCTCCTCACTCCATTCCTTGAAGGAACTACGCTAAATTCATGATCCTTGTCCTAAAAAACATCTTCTCTATCATATTTTATCTCCTCTTCTGAAACATATTCCTTTGCCATAGAATTTCAAGGACCACTTTGCTTCTCAAGAGGGTCTATCTTAAGAGGGCCATTCTTTCCTTCTATCTCTTGTTAGTATGAAACCAGTTTTTGAATTGGATTAATATCTTCAAACTTTCTTTTGAAATATTTTGTATTCTCATTACATTTACGATTTTTTGGCTGTATTCTCATTGAATTTTTCGTAGTTGTATAAGTTACTTATCTTTTACACACTTTTGGTAGTCTCAACATAAAACCGGTAGGCCCTCTCAAATATGGCAAATACCACTTTAGGAAAAGCACTCGGCTCACCAACAACTATCAACAAACTAGATCCATATCATACGGCATGGATATTGGAAGGAAGAGACATTTACAAAGGAACAATCCATGACTACAACAATGCAAAAGGAGAAGGCCTGATTCTCGATTTCAATGTTATTGACACTCTTGGTGATGACATAAACGTTACATGCTTTGGCAAAGTTGTAGATTTTTACCATGCAAAAATACAAGAGGCACAATTTACAGAATTTCAAAGGGGACTCTCAAATATGTTAAGGTAGGCTATAGGTATTCCAGAAGCCCATGGGAAATCATGTTAGGAATGGATTCTATTTTAGAGATCTGTACAGAACCTACTGCGTGTATACCAACAACTGCTTTCCACTTCACACCAATTAGTGCAATCCAACAAATTCCTCTCAGAACCACTGTGGATGTTATAGGTGCAGTAACTTTTTGGTCTGAAATTTCTAAGAGCACCTGAAAAGATGGAAGTAGCACACAACATTCTACAATTACTATAAAGGATCACACCGGATATTGCATAACGATTACTCTATGGGGAGTACTCTGTGATGAGGCAAACCAAATTTTACAACCAAAACATGGTCAAGCTGCAGTCGAAATGCCAATACTAGCTGTTAGAAAAGCTAAAACCACAGAGTTTAGAGGTAGAACACTAACATCAGCTCCTTCTACCCAGCTGTTTGTAACACCAGCAGTACCGGAGACAGAATCACTACAAATTTGGTTAACCACAGCAGAAGCATCTACTAGCGCAGCTCCACTCACTACAAAAGCACCTGTGGAGAAGAAAATTGTTGATATTCATGCTTGTACCAGCCCCAACGCTAACAAACAAATTGTTACCATTGCAACTATTATACATCTCAACATGGAAAACTATTTTTACCCTGATTGTTCACGTGTTGTTAATAATAAACAATGCCAAAAAAAACTAACTACAGACCCGAACTCAACATGGCATTGCAGTAAATGCAAATTGTCCACAACTACATGTGATTATAGATATGCACTTCACATGATGGTAGAAGACCGAACTGGGACCATATGGGTAACAACTTTTGATGATGTAGCATTAACCAAGCTTGGTGTACCTACTAATGCTCTTAAAGACCAAACAAGGAGTACAAATGACTTGTGGAACATTATTAAACAGGTGTTGTTTCATACCTACAAGGGCAAGGAACAACTCTCTTGTACAATACACAACATGACTCCTACCAAACAAAACATAGACCACACAGAGCTAGTAGCAACATTTTTAGATAACACAGAATGAAAAAGCAACAACTATAAATATTTTGTATATATACATCTACTAAAAAGCACTACATTTGATTGTAATATGATGTCCATATACATGAAGACAAATATTTTGTGTACAATCTGGGTCATTTTAGATACATGTAATTGTTACTTCAAAATTGATTTAGACATTCTCTATTTGTTAAAGGGGGAAAAAAAAACACCGAAATATTCTTTGTAAATTCAAGCATTTGAGCAAATAAAATATCTTACAAAACAAATAAAAGATAAAAATTAAGACATGTAACTATTAAATCTATTTAAGCTAACTATAGCTTTATAGATAACTGCAACAAAAAAAAGATACTATGGTGGAAGGAATTTTATGGGAATAATTATCTTCAATCAAAAACATCCTTAAATTCTAATAATTCTTCCACACTACAGTTATTAACCCACTGCCCCAAAACTCTAGGCATTAAAAGACTTGAAAGATTAGGCAATGAAGAAAAATCTTATGAGTGTTTAGTTAGCAATGATGGAAAAAAGTGAGCAAAACCTCATTTACTGCTTAATCATAGGGCTAAGTTTTACAAATTGTTTCTCTTTCCCATTTTGGATTTAAAAAAAAAAACTCCATCCAAATAAATTTGTACCACTTATTATTATTTGAAGTACAATTACAACAAATGTAAAATGCCTTACAGAATCTAACGTCCATGTTTTGCTATTGTAGGTATTGCCTTAGCACACCAAAAAAATGGATAATGCTTAGCGCCGAATGCACTACAACCAAAACAAACAAGCTATAAATGCAAAATGCCGCCAAACGTATGCAGTTCACAAAGACACCCTCAACACAGCCTGCCGCAACAAACAACAACCAAAGTTTATTCCCTTACCCCAACTTGCCCCTTTACACGAAAGCCCCACTTTGTCCCCTTTCAACACCATTCAACACACATTCCGAGCCCGCTTAGAATCTCTCCTTCCTGGGGAAGCTTGTTCAATTTGCAAGGAACGCTACCCAGGAATGCAATCAAGACTCACCCCAAACGGAATTAGTTGCCGTAGGTGCTCTTATGAAAAAAAAAGGACATTGCTTTTCTTCATGGAATAAAATGGACCCCGGCCCTCATCCCATAGAGCTATCAATTTTAACCCAAGTAGAAGAAATGTTGATAACTAGAGTAACCCCACTATTACAAGTCACCCATGCCCATGGAGGCCAATGCATGTACACCAGCCACACCATTAGTTTCCCCCAAGACATTACATCCATACTACAATTCTTGCCCTACCGCCCCGAAACCCTAGACATTTTAATCCTAAAAAGATTAGGCTTGGAAGGAAAACCTTATGAGTGTTTTGTTAGCAGAGCCCATATCCAAAATGCACTTTCCTACAAAATCCAACATAATCCATACTACAGCGACATCATCAGAGATGAATCCACCCTTTCAAGTTTACCAATACCTATAACTAACATCTTTAACAACTTACCCCATATAATTGACCAACCCAATTCACCAAACCCCCCAACAACTGACACAAATGACACCAAACCCTCTCAACTAGACGCAACCCTTGTAACATCATTTGTTACAAGCCTCCCCCCCATAGATACATAGGTTGCCCAAATTAGGGCCTACGTCCTACCAACATCAAACCCAAACCCATCATCAATTGAATGGCGCCAAATCAATTCAAGCCCCATCAAAAAATATACAACTGAGGGGTTATTCTCAATGGCCTTCCCAACTCTATTCCCATCGAGCTCAACTATGTTTCTGTAAGCCCGTAGCTCAGAAATTGAAATGCATGAATATGTTCTTCATCTGCTGCGTTATCATGACAACCGATTTGGAAGCCATCCTAGTTTCCAATATTTTCTACTCAATCTTATGATGCGCCATAGAAGTCAAGCCACTTCCACTGTTTTTACAAAACAATAGATTTAAGACAACACGCCCACAATAATAGAACACCTCTGCACATTGTTAGAAACCCTGCCGAAAGAACAAATAGCTAACCGCCTCATGTGGTTTGCCTCCCATCTAAGAGGCACCCGTTCTTTTTGAACACAATGCAAGAATGAACTTAACGACATGATTTCCCAACTAGGTACACCAACCTTATTTTTTACCCTAAGCCGTACTGATACTAAATGGCCAGACTTGCACCGCCTCATGCCAAGATCTTGCCCCCCACCCCTTTTGTTGCCCAAAAATGGAGAAACCATAACATCATTACATATCCGCACTTAACAACAACATATATGGGTGCGAGGTTTGCAATATTCTATGAAGAAATCTTAGAAAAACATCCACACACAAAAGACATCTGGTACAGTTAACGCAATGTATCTTTTAAAGCTTAGGTTAGAACTATTGTAGACTATTTTTCTCGGCATGTTTCATACTAACACTTACTATAACAGGTTCGAATGGTAACGCAGAGGCTCCGCACATATTCATGGTTTTATATGGCTCACTGACAGTCCAAATATGGACACCCTAGACTGGGTGAACCCCAGTGCCATACAAGTTGCAAAATCATTCTCTGATAGCCAGGTCACAACTTGGAACCTGCTTCAAAGCTTTAAAGTTGCTTCTCACATACCCCATGCAAAAAAAAATGATCCATGTTTGTTACTTTCATCAGAAATACTACTTGTACCTACCGACAACGACTATTTAGCTTTAGTCAACCGGGTTCAACGCCACACCAAATGTACTACAACTACATGCTTACGAAGGAAAGGCAACCAAATACAATGTAGGTATAAATGCCAATGGCCAATACAAGCAAAGTCGACATTATGCCTAGACACACAAGGACACACAGTTTACACTCCAACTCGTAACGATGATAGATTAAATATCCACAACAAAGATATGTTAACTGCCTAGCGGGCCAACATTGACTGCTAGCTTGTAGTTTCACGTCATGTTGTTCTGAAATATTTAGAAAAATATGCATCCAAAACCAAGCACAAGTATGAAACATACCACCATATGCTTGTCAGAATCTCAGCAGGCACATAACCTGAAAAAAATGTCAGCACAACATACATTAAGCTCCTTTTTGTAACAATTGCTGATCGGGATATAGGTGCACAAAAAACTTGCCACATGTTGCTAAAATTGCCACTTACTGTATGCAGCCGAGTGTTTGTGACACTATCTGTGGGGAAAACCGTCTACAGGAAAATTTCAAAGCCCAATTCTTGCAAAAAATGTACAACACCATTTATAGATGCCTATATAGCACGGCCTCTTTCCCTAGACAACTATTTTTTAATAGAAGCCGCTCGGTCATGGGCCTATGACAAGCATAGGAAAGCGCAACCATGGAAAAAATACCAAAAACATGCTAGTGTTAGAGTTTTTCCCCGAATAATCACCATATATGTTGTTACCTCACCTTCATACAACACTTTTTGCTTCACAGAACTCCTATTGTACAAAGCTTTTCAATGTATTCTATCTGACATTGGCACATCCCCAGAAAAAATCCAGCTTTAGTGGGCTGCATTCTCTCCAACCTACCAGGCATGGCACGTACATCGGGTAACCCCCCACCAAACAGTAAGCAACCCAACCACTAGCTCTAAGAGCGAATGTGATGTGCCGATCACAACTTAGATGGACAAATGGGAGGTGTTTTCAAGTTTGCATCCTACAGGGGTTATTGACATCAGTGACCTAGGCATACTTGGGAAGTGTGATTTTTATGTTTCACACTGTTGGCCACAAGCTACTACTGGTAACCACATACATGAAATAGGGGGAGATTTCATAGACATTGCTCACTCAACCATCGAAATAGATGCACCATTCTTCCAACCTACTATAAATAGTTGTACCTTATCACCAGAACAACAAGATGCATTTGAGAGAGTCTTAACCCATGCAAATTCACAACCATAGATTGCCCCGATATACATGATAATACAAGGAACAACTAGTACTAGTAAATCACATTTGATTCGGGAAATTTCAAGGGCACTCCACTCACGCAACAACCTCCATTCCAGCTGCTTACCTCTCCTAGCTCCAACAGGACTAGCAACATTCAACATTTCTCGCACAACAATACACACTGGGCTACACATACCTATAGCTGAAGTTACTCCTCTTCGAGGCCAAACCCTCGCTACATTCCAACAAACTATGGTAGATGTGGAATACATACTAATCGATGAAATGAGTTTTATTGGCCCAAAGCTACTATCCAACATAAATAGCCGCCTACAAGAAGCATTTCCTGCATGTAGATGCAAAGTTTTCGGAAGGCGTTCTATTATTCTAGTTGGAGACCTTGCCCAGTTACCTCCAATTAAAGATACTCCCTTGTACGTTCCAGGTACCTATGGGCATATGTTTTGGTCACTTTTTAGGAATACAATCACGCTTATAGTTAACTTCCGCCAACAAGGAGCCACCCTTGCGAACCACAATTTCCAGAGTCTACTACTAAATGTAAGAAACGCCCTTACTACAGAGCACGACTGGAATCTACTAATGTCACAAACTCCTACAAATATCAGCCCTGCAGAACAAGCAACATTCCAAACCGCAACACACCTTTATGATACAAACACATTAGTTACCGTGCATAACAAATACAGAATGCGAGCCCTCAACAGGCCAATTGCTATAGCTATAGCTGAACAGTCACGACAAACCGATGTAGGGCAAATCAGTAACACACAATTAGAGACTAACCTATTGCTCTGTGAAGGTGAACAAGCAATGTTGACAACAAATCTTTGGGTGTAAAGTGGTCTTGTAAATGGTGCACAAGGACATGTTGTTACTATGTTATACGAGCAAGCAACCACGCCCCCAAGCTTGCCTTTATATGTCGTAGTCGATTTCCCAAGCTACAAAGGCCCAACCTAGGACCCGATGCATCCTACGTACATACCAGTCCTGCCTATTACAAGAAGCAACCGCTAACAGCTGCCCTTAAAAATGGCATGGGCCCTAACTATTCATAAAGCCCAAGGACTAAGACTTGATAAAGCTAGCATTGACATTAGCTGTAGAGAACGAAAAGGCCTAACCTTCACAGCCTTATCATGAGTATGAGCCCTTACCGACCTCCGCATTTTCCCAGCATTCTCATACACCCGTTACAAGCACCTGTAAGAAGAAAAACATGTTGCACTTCGCTTAAAAGCAGAAACATACTTACAACACATCCTACCTTTGGTTCCAACATAAGTACATACCCACCACGGATTTCACCTGCTGTGTTGTTGGTGCAATACTCCATCTAACCTTATCTTGTTTTTTCAAATTGACTATAACTATGCTCCACACACCAAATTACAATGTTTTTTATGCTTACATAAAATAAATGTCTCAGACTATGATAAGCACTACAAATTTTGCTAACTAACACTTAAATTTCGCTTGTAGGGAACTTTCAAATGGAAGACAACTTTTACACACTAGCTGCCCGCACAAACACTAATGCCAAGCTTTTGGACTGCCTGCTATGCGAATATGTGGACTCTCAGTACCAAACTGCACAAAATAAAATGAAAGCAAAAGGTTATAACGACATGTTTCAAAAACTCATAAATAAGGCATTCACTTCGTACCTTCTAAAAGGCCCCTCATAAAAAAAATCATTCTGTCTTGTACATACTATACTTATGTTTAATCCTCAAATCCTGTACATTTCTACTCTTTTCAGTACCAACATAAATAAAGGTGTTCCGTTTTTTGGCTTGTATATGTGTTATACAATGATTGATTCAATGTGGTTTATAAATAAAGCGTTACTTTAAAAAAATGGTATGCTATAATGTGCTTAATTCAACTTCATCTATAGTTCTCGAGTCAAGTTATCACAAATTCTTGACATGGAAATTCAATGCATAGTTAATTTTCAAAGTTAATTTCTAAATTATTAAGAATAGAAATGCATTTTATTATTTAATTTTCAACCTTAGTTTCCTCAAAATGCATAACTCTTTGTTTTTTGTCAATGGAAAGTGTGAATACATTCAATCACTATATTGACAAACTGTAATGTTATTTTCAAAATGTGATACTTATTTTGTAAGAGAAAACGCATCTCCCTTTATCTTGTGAATAGATCTTATCATTATACTACACAAGGAATAAACATCCATCATAGTATAATTCAAAGAGGAATTTTCTCAGATGTTGCAATTATCAAAGCGCTAATACACATGTATGTAAAATGTGGAAGCATATGCAAGGCACATGAATTGTTTGAGACAATGCTCCAAAGACATGTTGTTTCCTTCATGTATTACACTTCTCGGTTTTAAGTTATCATATGAATTAACTTTTGTCCTCTTCAAACTTAAAGATCCTTTTACTTCTTTCATAATTTTTATCATTCTCATTTAGCTTTACTTGGAAACAACTTTTATATTGCATGCCATCTTGACCTTGTATCACAATACCTTTCTAACATATTGTGTACCCTCCCCTTTTGTAGGTGCTTTAAACATGACAACAACATTCGACACCATAGCAACATGAATTATAACAAATTGTACTCGCATACAACAATTGCTATTTGAATGTGTCGAACAACAATGCACGAAAGCCACAACTATAGACAACACCGCAATCTCTGCAATGCTACATACCCATAAAGAACTACAACAAGCACAGATTGCGCTACAACAAGCATCCATAGCCATCGAAGACACCATTCACATTCTAAGGGAAAATTTTTACATAGAGTTCTATAAATCCACCCCCTCCTCATAACACCAAAAAAAGCACCCCTAAAAAAAAACTTGAACAACCCCTACTGTACATACCCCAAACTATGTGGTTTCTTGTTTTCCTGTCTAACTTTCGTTTACCGATTAATGTTAGTTGTTAATGATATACGATTTTCCATATGTTGCTCCATTTAAATTTATGAGGAAAGTCATGCAAACTATTTATATTGAATTCAGTGTTTCATAGATCATGCTGTGTAAAATTCCTTTCTCATATCCTCATATTACTGTCAGAATTTCACTTCTATTCAAATGATTTTAACCACTTTGCTTGTATTCATATAAGTCCTCGACTAGAAGTTGGATATAATATAGGTTTACACAAGCATGAAATTAAAATGGTTTATTTCCTTTTTATAATAGTTAAAATGGTTCTTAGATTGGGTTCTCCATACCTCTGCTCTAACTGAATGCTTGCTAAAAGATATAAATACATTAGATGTACACGTTTTAGAGAAGAGTGTTACCATTTCTTCCTCCCTCTCCCTTCTATCACCATCAACTGGGGAGAAAACTAATGTCTTCTACTTCCATCATCTATGATTGCCATGTTGGGTTAATGTTTTCTAGTAGCGCTGTCACTTTTGGTATTCCATCCTGGAGAATGAATACTAGTTGCTTGCATGCATATAGCCTTGGTGTAATTGTCTAAACCTATGTATTAAAGCTAGAATTTATAGGCCCATGTGCATATAATTTGTTAAATACATACCAAACAACCTATGATTATATTTAGTTGTCACTTCAATTACAAACTAATTTGGGTCATAGATTTAAAGAGTTGGATATTGCGACGGTAGAACTATCTCCGTCTTAACATTAAATTAGGAAATCTTTTCCTTATAAAGAGAAGGAAGGTATTCAAATACGGAATCTTCATGCCAATATGTTCTAACATAAATAAGCTTAGGAAGACATTTATTGATTCATTGTATGTTGACCAATTACCTTATCTACAATGATCAAGATGACTCCTGCTGTACATGGAGGAGTTGTGAGAGAGCCAGTGTATCTGTAGTATTTCCTACTCCCTAACTTTATATGTTTGGGATATGCACTTATAAGATATGGCATAATCTCCACTCTTCCGGAGGACATTTTTCGTAGTTGGGTGTTCTTGATCTTGATCATTAGTGTCGATTCCGGTTGGTGAGGAGAAAGAGAGCTTTGGATTGCCTCGACACCTTCAGATCTGGAAAAGTTAGTATTTTTGATCATTTGTATCACTTCTAGATGGCCAACATTTCTCCAGAAAATACATCTTGATATCTCTACGCTATTTTAACTCGGTTGCCAATTAATTTTATCAACAATTTACCCATGGAACTATAATGATGTCTCTGTGGCTAAAAAACCTAATGCAAATATTTGTGTTAATGTACATATTATAATCAATACATAAGGTATATCAGGTTAGGGTTGAGTCTATGATTAAGATGTTATAGGATGTAGGATATTGTAAAATAGTTGGAGAAATTTTAGAATAGTTTGAAAATGGGTGCCGGTAAGCTTGGAGGCTAGAAGAAGATTGCAGAATAAGAGAGTAATTGAGGTTTGAGTGTGCCCTCCTATTCAATGTCCATTGACATGAAGTTGCCTCCCTTGGAAATGGAAGCCCAAGTCAGGTTTGTAAAAAACATTTTTATGTCTATGCTTGAAGTGTACTATCTATCAAGGCAACATAAAAAACAATATTATTTACCATGCTTGCAGAGATGTGTGTAGAACTCTAATGAAGATCTGCAGTTGTTTACCTGATACCCACTTCAAGTTGGAGACTGTTTGGTGGAATTACAAATCTTTGTAAATGCAAATTTTCATGTTCTAGACTCGACTGTCACCTACATTTCATTGAAACTTTTACATGTAAGATCATTGCTAACTAAACTAGAAAATTGGCAACAACATCATACCAAGTACATTATCAAGCTTAGGGTACTATATGGCTTATAAGACAAATTTTAGCAGTATTTATTCCATGAAAATTCACTTGGGACTAGCACCTAACCTTGTTCAAGGAGCTTGCATAATTGCCACCACATTATCATGGAGTATTATGGGTCTTGAAATCTTTATATGCCTTAGTATTTATAGTGAAAAGAAGAGCGTTTGTTATAGCTTATTCCATGTTACACAAAGCTTGAATAAAAAAAGCTCATGAGACCCTGAATATATGTTTTCTTATATATAGAAACATTGAAGGAAAATTAATATCGGCACCATAATAATGATGTCGATTCTAAATTAAATTAATCCATTCACCTAGTAGCTTTAAAAGTAATAGTATATAATTTTACTAACCAACCCATTAGAATTACACTTTCTTAAATAACTATACATAGATTCTTTCGAGAAACAAAGAATTTATCATGGGCTCTATTCTTGAGGGATGCATTGGTTGCTTTGTAGCTCTTGGGTAACTTTCCCAGATTGGGATATATCTATGTATATCTCTTCTCCACATCTATGGGAGATTGATGTTAACCATGACTGCATGTCTTCAATTGGTATATGACATATATGTACAGACAATTTTTTCACTACAATCTAACTACGAACCTATCTATAGGATAAGTTTACAATCAATAGACTGTCAAAAGGTAACAACGGACCTTGAAATCATCCCACCTTAAGGTAACAACCTATTACATTGTTACTCTTACGTGCAACTGTATCTGATTACTAAGCAAGTTCAATCAAGAATGGTGAGACCTATGTACATCTAGGAAATTACTTGTATCACCTGACATTGTTGCTTGAAAACACATAACTAGAGTAAAAAACGCCAGAATATTGAATGCAGAGAACGTATTCATCTCCATCTTATAGAAAACTATTGATGGTATGGGATTGATTAGCCTAAGAAGAGGAGGGGTTTTCATAGTCTCATCTAATTGGCAGGTCTACCATTAAATATTATTACTGTACATTACCTAGGTAAAAGCATCCTAGCCTTCATGTGAAGGCTAAAAAAAGTGCCACAACGTCCACTTTGTTGGACTAATAACTAACTAGCTAGACATTTATTGATTCATTGTATCTTAACCAAGTACCTTATCTAAAATGATCCACAACTTTATATGTTTGGGATCCACAATGCCCACAGTCTCCTCTGCTCCTGGTTTCATGCCTTATCCAATAGCTACCATGCCCAATGAAAATAACTTTAGTGCCATCAAAACTGGTCACTTGTTTGTATTATCTAATGAGAAAAAAAATCTTAAAACAAACCCAGTTATACTATTTAATAAGTGGTATCCTAATGTTTATCAAATAACTGTATTTCCCCTACATGAATACCCCATATTTCAGCATTATAGAAATATAAATTTTGCTTTCCCTTCTATTCCCATCAACTGTTGAGAAAAGTTGCGATCATAGGCTGTATGTAGGGTGGTACAAATGGATATTTATACTGTTGCTTACCGTTGTATCTTGTGCCCGTTTATCTTTACCCCTACCCAACTAGCTAGCCATACAGAACTCCTTTCTTTGGACTATTGATGGGTAAAAAAGATAAGCAATTTTGTTAAAAAACATACCCACATATAGGGTTTCAGGGCTATTTGGCCATGAAAACAAGAACCATTCCAAAATTACATTTCTTGTCAGGCTACCAAAGAAAAATGTTTGTTGTAGAGAAGTCTGGTACTTTTCAATAGGTAGAGGGAGATAAGATTCAAGATGAGGATTTCTTTGCATGTTTGGATCCATTACTAAGATTTCAGCTTGAATGATTTCTTCAAGAGCAGAAACCTAAAGACTGTAATTCTTGCCACAATGTTGTAACCCTGCAAGTTTCCATTCCTCAACCTAAGTTATGATTTAAGTACGCATGCTTAAAGATTCTATACATTTTTAGGGTCAATTATTGGTAAGAAAATGGTAAAAAACAACACTCACCAAGTGCTAAATAGCTAACCAACTCTATCTGCAAGAGATGACCATCACCCATTACCATGTATACTAATATATGTTATAAGTTCCATGTCTTACTCAAGGGATCAAAAACCCTCCATCTAGGGTCTCATATTAGTTTCTTCAACATATTACTTTCCACCATGTAAAATATATAGAAATTCCTATTTAATACAAATCCCAATTCAACTGATTTTGCACTTTGTTCCTCTTCAATAGCTACGCATTTCACACAAATCTCTTTATCAAATTTTTCCTACACTAGTTAGATGGTCTCCACAGTCCACATGCCTACATTTTTCCGTTTAGCTATTATTGATAGCAGAGTGAACCAAATAGCATGTACCTAAGAGCAGTAGTGCATTTATTTATGTACCCAACCCTAACATTGGCTTCGAGGTTTCTTAATTGAAAATAATTTTAGTAAGCTTAGTAAGTGTTGTTTCAAACTGTAAACTTTCACCCAGTTTTCCATTCAACTGTCCAGCTAATTTACCCAACTGAATGGACATGCGATCAAATGGGAGGGTAAAATGTGCATCTTGTGCATTCCCTTCAGCTTCATAGGTCCCATTTTTTATGGAAGATGAGGCATCTCTTTATTCTCCACATTCATCCTTTCTTGTGGTTCAATTAGCTTCCCAAGCCTATTATGGATCTTATGACGACCTTTGACACCTAACTCTCTTTCTTGCTCAATCATTTTATTTCCACCATTTTTTCACCTTGTAATCTAGCACCCATAACAAATATTCATAAGGATGACTATCAAGGAAAATTCAATGAGCTCCACATTAACAACCAGAACTCCACAATCTTAGTCGCAATTTTTTCATCCAACCAAATACCAATATAGGAAAATAATGTTCTTAGTGATTCCATGGAGCTACTGACTCAAAAGAGTATGAAATGGAACAATAATATCATCCATACAATTAACAATAATCAAATAGTTTACTTGAACTCAAAATTTGTTGATGATTTCCCTGGTGGTAGTAACAAAAACAGTCTTAGCAACAGATTCAAGATGGATAGTCCAATGAAGGAAATGTTATAAAAGAAACATAATCAATAGCAACTGCATTTCAATGTGTTTGACAGAAATGAACAAAATTTCCTTAGAGCAAATGAAGGCCATCAAGACCATCAACACCCATAAAAGATTCAAAAATTTGGAGCTCTTACACACACAAAAAACACCAACATTCACATGCAAATAAATTAAAGTCTGCATTCAGGAACTTGGTTCAAAAACTATTTTCCGCTTACTCCATTTCCCCTCCTCCAACAACATAATATGCCAAATTATTCCATGCCACTTACATTGGAAATAGCATCTCAATTTGTATAAAAACTAACAATACTATTCCATTCTGAAAGGGCTTATAGATCCTGAGAAAGTACCCCTCCAATGGGTACCCAGGTAAAGAATACCGCTATATGATTTACATTTAAAAAAAATAAGTTTTGTGCTTTTAAAAATAAATAAATCGATGTCAAGTATAGACCTGGAAATTGTCTCTTTTTGTCTTAAAGCTTGAACATGTATATCTTAACATAACATTCAATGAAAGTGTAATACCTCATATGTAGTTGTGTAACAGTAACAAAGGTTGAGTTTTATTTTTCATAAATAGATTAAAACAACTGATGTAATATTCCCTAACAGAGGTGGACTGAATTACATTCATTATTCAGTAATATGTACATTATTTTGTTTTTGACCCAATGAACATGGATTGCGGATGTGATTAAAGGATTGTTGGTACTGAACCTTATTAAACATAAACCTTTATTCGGCACTATATCTCAGTCTGATGCCTATTTTTAAAAACACTTAATACAGTTTGCTTATTGAATGAATTGATTTTTTAACACTCCAAATCTGATTCAAATTTGAGATGTATATAACCGTATATAAGAAATCAATTTAATATCTTTGACTTAATTTATCATATTCCAACCTTTATGCATGTGTCATGTAAGAGTTTTAAATAAAAGGCAAACACATTTGTAAAGATACTTCATAAACATAATTTTTTATCACTATTTGCACTTTCTGTTTGGATTCTAGCATGTATGCACAGATAAAAAGTAAGCAAATGTGGTGTAGAAAAAACAACAACTCTTCTCTTTGACTTGTATAATAAAAAATTTGTAACTTTTGTCCTTCTATCAAACACCAATGTAGGAACGTACATGCGTTATTAGAGACCTATATTTTCCTCCAACCTGTAGATATGTTTTGCTGAGTTATTTTTTGTGGAGTCCAAACTACTCTACTTATTGCTGGCCTTAGATTTCTCTTGATCCTTTCTAACTCAATCCTTTACATTTTTCTACTGTCTATATGCCATACAACATGCTACGCTTATGGCCATGGATACATACGGAAATGGGGCATTTACACAAGGGTGAGTTACAAAACTTCAATTAAAACTTTAAGGTATAAGTTCAACAAAACTTTTACTGAATTTAAAGAAATAAAGGTGTTCCCAATCACACAAACACAAACTACTATATGCATTACACACAAAAAAACAAAACAAAAAAACACACACCCAAAAAAACAAAAAACAAAACCTGTAACCCATTTAATATTGTTCCTATTTTTTGTATGCAATTAAAAGTACAATCATTGTTTGTTTAACAGTTCCCTTACACTATTTACTTCACTACAAGAAACCTTCATATATGTACAACTAAATTCACCTATTCCATAACTTCGAAACTCATACTTCACCTAAACACAACGATAGGACGCGGTATGACAACGCCATCAAAAGTAATGCAGCAACCATCTATTACTCTTCAAAATCAAACTCACCCAACCGTTCTATTGACCCTTCAAAAAAGATACATATTTGTGCGCATTTTTTTTACTACTTAATAATTCTAAAATACTTAACTCTGTTTCCCGGTTCCCTTCTACCACTATAATGGCCACTCACATTTCCCTAATTCAACCAGTCTATTTTGTATCTACCTAAAAAAAGGCTTTAACATAACATTACTTTACAAATGCATGTGTGATTTTCATTACAAAATACCACATCCAACTTCAAGGACCCAAAACATCTGATACTCGTAGGCACTAAAACCACATCAGCCAATAAACAATTCATGTATAACCTTCAACAATTAATTCACATTGTTAACACCCTAACAAACATGGCTAATTCCGAGTCCAAGTCAAAACCAGATGCAACATTAAACACATGCCCTGCCTATCCTAATCCAAATTTGATGCAACAAAAGTACCTAAAAAAACAAACCCTACAACAAAGAATCACTCCCAACAAAATCCACACCGGTGTAATCTTGCTCCTCCTGGAGCGATCACTAGTAATAATCGGGGGTGAGGGTCGTAAGGTAAGTGGTGGTAATGGATTATAATATTAATAAAATGTTAATTATTGATGGACAATCAATAATTTAGCATTAACAATTTCAACCTAAATTTGAAGTCTATTTCACCACTATTTGAATGTTTTTAAAAATTATTTAGAGAAATCCATCATAAACTATCATATCTTCAATCATATGATAAAATTAGGTGTTTGTTTATTTTTACTTCTATTTTATTTCAACTCTAAAAAATAGTAAACCATGCATCACAAATCAATAATATAATCAAAATGTCATATCTTAACTATATAATATAAAATTTGGTGTTTGTTTATTTTTACTTATATTTTATTTCCGCTCTAAAAAAAGTAAACCATGTATCACAAATCAATAATATAATATGTTATGTGACAAATATAAAAGAATCACCTAACATTTTGTAAATAGAATAATTTGAGAGATCTATATCATACATAATATTATAGAAGATAACTTTTACATAACTGTTTATGTGATCAATAATATATAACACATTAATAAATTTTGTTGAGGGATAAAATAAATATTTGTTAGGTTTTTAAATATTCAATAATTTTTCAAAATATTAAGTTTTGAAAAAAAAAGTTGAACTCACAAAATTGTGGGAGAAATGAACGAACAAGTTTTCTTTTAGGTTCAAGTAAAATATTGGGTTATTTTTAACCACATTATGATGTTAGTGATGATGTCAACCTACTCTAGAGATGCATATATTATGGGACTGAATCAGAGTTTAAAATTAACAATCATTAATGTTTGTGATGTTATTATTTTTAATATTGTCTTTCAAAATAGTCAATCCAATGAAGTGGGTTGTAGTCCAATGATGAGAATGATGGTGAAAAAGGTGTTTCCTAGTCATCCACCAAGATACACATATTAGAAGATACCCAAAAAATAGATGTGGCCATGATTGTGTCCCAAGTACATTTGGTGATATGGATACTTTGCAATCCTTCGTACTAAACTGAAGAAAGCATTTTGTGTTCCTTATCTGTGGAAAAAATGGATGTAATCAAAAAGATATTCAAGTGTGTATTGTTGAGAATGGAGCTTAATTTCTTCACAAGAAACTTTCTTTTACATATTACTAGTTCTAACAGTAACTGATGTCGGTTAGGGTGCAATCGACGTCTGTCAGTCTAGGTCAAGAAGTGATCAGTGACGATCAGGCAGTAACTGTCGATGGTTACCTGTGCGAAGTAGTTTTCAATTATTTTAAAGATGATTTATTGATTGTAAAATCATAGTTAAGTTACCCTAAATAGATATATATGCATGTATGCATTGTATGAGGGTAAGTAAGAAGGAGAGAAGATATATAGCAATTGTTTTACATGTAAGTTTTCTTAGTGAGAAAGAAAGAGTAGCTGAGTGAGGGAAAAACATTGAACATCCTGTGAAGTGTTGGAAGACAATAGATCTTCATTGTATTTCCTCTGTAAAGCATTGAATAATAATATTGGTTGTTTCTTGGTGGATGTAGCCCAAACTGGGTGAACCACTTTAAATCTGGTGTAATCTTTCTCTTTTTTATTTTATCTTATGGTTATTTCTGCATTCATTGCTTGTATGATTACTCTGATTATAGATCTTTGCAACATTATTATATGGTTTAATAACAACTGGTATCAGAGCTTTGTTTGAGGGTTTTGTGTGTTGACATATTTACTCACAGAGGGTTTTCTTATTGAGTGGGAGCTACAACAATGGCAGAAGAAAACAAATACAAGGTAGAGAAATTTGATGGTCATAATTATCAATTATGGAAGATGTAGATTGAGGATTATCTGTATCAAAGAGATTTATATTTACCGTTGGATGAGAAGTCTAGACCTATGAAGATGACTGATGAAGAATGGAAGATTCTTGACAGAAAGGCTTTGGGATCTATAAGATTGAGCCTTGCAGCATCTGTGGCTTCCAATATTATAGAAGTGAACTTATACGGTAGAGTTAATGAAATCTCTTGCTAATTTATATGAAAAACCTAGTGCTTCAAATAAAGTTTATTTGATGAAGAAACTATTTAGTTATAAGATGCATGAAGGTGGATCTGCATCTAGTCATTTGAATGATTTTTGATCTATTGTAAATCAGTTAAAATCAGTTGCTATACCATTTGATGATGAAGCAAAAGCACTTTCATTCTTATGTTCTTTGCCTGATAGTTGAGATAACTTGGTAATGACTGTTAGTAATACAACATCTGATAATAATATTTTGAAGTTTGATGATGTGGTTAGTATAATCTTGAATGAAGAAATTCACAGGAAAAGTACAGAGGAATCATCATCTGGAAATGATTTGAATGTAGAAAGTAGGGGCAGGCAGAAGGAGAGATCCAAGAGTAAGAGTAATGGGAAATAAAAGTCAAGGGATAGCAGATCTAAATCCAGAAGTAAGGGAATTACTTGTTGGAAATGTGGAAAGAAAGGACATGCAAAGAAATATTATTGGTCAAAGGATAAAGAGAACCAACAAACAGACAAAGGTAAAGAAGCAAATCTTGTTGCATCAGAGGTAATGCAAGATGCTCTTATTCTTTCTTTAGATAATAGAATTGAATCATGGGTTTTAGATTCAGGAGCTTCTTTCCATGCAACCCCTAATAAGGGTTATTTCAGAAATTATGTCCAGGGAAATTTTGGGCATGTTTATTTGGGTGATGATGAACCTTGCAGTATTACTGGTAAAGGGGAAGTTCATCTAAAATTGCAGAATGGAAATACATGGGTATTGAAAGATGTGAGGCATGTGCCAAGCCTCAGGAGGAATCTTATTTCTGTAGGGCAACTAGGTGAATCTGGTTGCATGGTTACTTTTACAGGAGACTCTTGGAAAGTCACCAAGGGTGATTTTGTTGTGGCAAGAGGTAAGAAGGTAGGAACATTATATTTATCTACCTGTATTACTGATTCCTTTTTTGCATTATATACTTTAGATTCAGATGCATGCATGTGGCATAATCGGTTGGGTCATATGAGTCAAAAAGGAATGCAGATCTTAAAGGCTAAGGGTAAGTTATTAGATTTGAAAGATTTAGATCTTGATTTCTGTGAGCATTGTATCTTTGGAAAGCAAAAGAGAGTGAGATTTCTCAAAGTTGGGGCAACTAAGAAGGAGCAAAAATTGGAGCTTGTACACTCAGATGTGTGGGGACCAACTCAGGTAGCTTCTCATGGAGGATCCCAATATTATGTTACTTTCATTGATGATGCTACAAGAAAGGTATGAGTTTATTGTATTAAACATAAATATGATGTTTTTGAGACTTTTAAAAGATGGAAAGCCCTTGTTGAGAATGAATCAAATTCTAAGTTAAAGTGCCTTAGATATGACAATGGTTGTGAATACTATAGCAAGGATTTCAATGATTATTGTTCAATGAATGGGATACATAGAGAAAGAATGGTTCCAAGAATACCACAGGAGAATGGTGTTGCAAAAAGAATGAACATGACAATCATGGAATATGCTAGAAGTATGAGAATACATCCTAAACTGACCTTACAGTTTTGGGCAGAAGTAGTTGATACAACAGTTTATTTGATTAACCGTGGGCCTTCAAGTTCACTAGATGGAGGAATACCAGAGGAAGCTTGGACTGGAAAAGAGGTAGATCTTTCTTTTCTTAATTTTTTTGGTTTAGAATATTTTGTGCATGTTGATAAGGAAAATAGGAAAAAGTTGGATGCAAAATCCAAGAGATGCACTTTCATTGGTTATGGATCTGGTGATTTCAGTTTCCATTTTTTGGATTTAGAGAATTCTAAGATTATTAGGAGTCGTGATGTTGAATGGAATGAAAAGAGAATGTACAGGGATCAAATTTTGGTACCCAAGGATGAACCGGTTGAGAAGTTTGTGAATGAAAATGAACTCTCAGATTTAAAATTATTACCTACAGGGTTACACAGTAACCGGTGTCAGTTTACCCCTGACCGGTATCAGTTAGTAGAACCGGTATCGGTTACAGAAGAGCCAAATTGACATCGGTTAACAAAACTGATGTCGGTTACAAGTGACCGGTGTCGGTCACTGTCAGATTTGGATACAAATGTCTAGGAGGTCCAGATTGAGCCTCTAGTACCCCAAACTCCTGTGAGAAGGTCACAAAGGGTAAGTAAACCTCCAGAAAGATTTACACCTCTATTTTATTTATTATTGACTGATAATGGTGAACCAGAGAGATTTGAAGAAGTAATGTAGGATAAGACCCACGTCCAGTGGGACCATGGCATGGATGAGGAGATGGAATCCTTGGAACAGAACCAGACTTGGGATTTGGTTAAGTTGCCAGCAGGTAAGAGAACATTGTAGAACAAGTGGGTTTACAGGATCAAGGAAGAAGAGGGCAAAAAAGATACAAGGCAAGGCTTGTAGTAAAAGGATTTGCACAGAAAGTAGGTATTGAATTTGGTGAAATATTTTCTCCTATTGTTAAGATGAATTCTATTCGTACTGTATTGAGCTTAGTTGCAGTAGAAGATTTGCATTTAGAGCAACTAGATGTGAAGATGGCTTTCCTTCATGGTGATTTGGATGAAGAGATTTATATACATCAGCCGTTTGGTTATGAAGTCAAGGGTAAGGAGAAACTTGTGTGCAAATTGAAAAAGAGCCTATATGGGCTCAAGCAAGCTCCAAGGCAAATGGTATTTGAGATTTGACAGTTTTATGCATGAGCATGGTTATATGAGATGTGAATCTGACCATTGTGTTTATTTTAAAAAGCTTGAAAATGGGAGCTATGTTATTTTGTTACTGTATGTGGATGATATGTTGATTGCAAGATCTAGTATGCAGGACATTGGTAAACTTAAAGAAAGGTTATCTCACACATTTTCAATGAAGGATTTGGGAGCTGCAAAGAAAATCCTTGGCATGTAAATTCACCAAGATAGGAAAAACAAGAAGTTGTATTTGTCTTGGAAAGGTTTAATATGAAAAGATCAAAACCTATTGGTACACCTATGGCTGGACACTTCAAATTAAGAAAAGATCAGTGTCCTTCATCACACGAGGAGGTTGAGTACACGTCACATGTTCCCTATGCTTCAACAGTTGGAAGTCTTATGTATGCCATGGTTTGTACTAGACCAATCATTGCATAGGAATTGGGAGTTGTGAGCAGGTTTATGGCTAATCCAGGTAAAGAACATTGGAAAGCAGTCCAATGGATTCTCAGGTATTTGAGAGGGACATCCGACATGGAGTTATGTTATGGAGGGTTAGATACTTCTTTACGTGGCTATGTTGATTTAGATATGGCTGGAAATTTGGATGGCAGGAGGAGCACCATTGGATATATTTTCACAATAGGTGGAACATCAATTAGATGGATTTAGAGATTGTAAAAGGTTGTGGATTTTTCTACTACAGAGGTAGAGTATGTTGCAGCTACAGAAGTTAACAAGGAGATGATATGGATGAGAAGGTTCATGGAAGAGTTGGGTAAGGAGAAAGAGGATTGTAGATTATATAGTGATAGTCAGAGCATGATTAATCTGGCCAATAATTCAACATTTCATTCAAGAACGAAACATATTCTGTTGAGGTATCACTTCATACGGCAGGAGTTAGAGGATGAACAACTAAAGTTAGAGAAAATCCATATGGATGAGAACCCTACAGATATGCTAACGAAGCCATTGGTAAGGGAGAAGTTGGAGCTTCACTCAACTTCTATTGGTATTCAAGTTTAAGACTTGAAGAGGAAGAAACGGGCCAAGGAAAAGGAACCAAGGATGGTGATGCACAATACAGTGCAACAATTGATCTCCAAGTGGGAGAGTGTTGAGAATGAAGCTTAATTTCTTCAGAAGAAACTTTCTTTTACATGTTACTAGTTCTAACAGTAACCGGCATCGGTTAGGGTGTAATCGGCGTTGGTTAGTCCAGGTCAAGAAGTGATCAGCAATGGTCAGGCAGTAACCGTCGACGGTTACCTGTGCAAAGCAGTTTTTATTTTTTGACGACAATTAGAATAAATCAATTGTTTTAAAGATGATTTATTGATTGTAAAAGCATAGTTAAGTTACCAAAAATAGATATATATGCATGTATGCATTATATGAGGGTAAGTAAGAAGGAGAGAAGATATATAGCAATTGTTTTGCATGTAAGTTTTCTTGGTGAGAAAGAAAGAGTCGCTGAGTGAGGGAAAAGCATTGAACATCTTGTGAGGTGTTGGAAGAAAATAGATCTTCATATTATTTCCTCTATAAAGCATTGAATAATAATATTGGCTGTTTCTTGGTGGACGTAGCCCACATTGGGTGAACCATGTTAAATTTGGTGTAATATTTCTCTTATTTATTTTATCTTCTGGTTATTTCCGCATTCATTGCTTGTATGATTTCTCTGATTATAGATCTGTGCAACACTATTATATGGTTTAACCCCAACATGTATTATTAATACACTATAATTAATAAAAATATAAAAGGTAGTGTTATATTTACTTTAACACTTTACAATATATTAAATTTGGGGTATATGAACAAGGGGCCTATTGGAAACTAGGACACTAAGAGGGGGGCGAATCAATGTCTAATCAAAATTTTACAAACATTTCCATTTCCTTAATCATGTTATGATGAACACATGAAATCAAACAAAAACAAATAAGAAGAGACCGCATAGAGACACATAATTTAATGTGGGAAACTCATGCTAGGAAAAAATCCACTGAAACCAAGAACTTGGCTTATGACCAAATTGTCTTATATCTATTACATTGATTTCATGGTTGAACTTCAACTCAACTTGGAGCTGCAACGCTAAAATTTGACCAAACAACCACTCAGTCTTTGACAAGCTTTAACATGTCTGGAAGCTTCGACTCCCAAGTTTGGTTCAGCTATAACTGACATTTAGTGAGCTTCAAATCATAAGGAGGCTTCAACCCCTACAATCTAACCAACTACAATTGATCTTATGTAAGCTACTACTTGCAAGGAGGGTTCAACCCCTTAGACTTAATCCAATATTTTTGTCACCCTGAACTTGTTGTCTCAAAAAATTGATAGTCATAGCTAGATTTGCACATTTTGCTACTAAAATCTACTTCTTAACTGATCTCTATCCTTCTTATCAAATCATTACACCTTGTTTGTCATACAAGGTTCATGGAGTCATTCAATCCTGCTGCAAGTGTTCTAGTCCAATAATTTTAGGCTTTAGAAATTTTTTACCTAGTTACCCCTTTGAATTGTCTTTTCAAACAAACTCTCTCCCATGTATCCAATATCCTATATGATGAACACCTTGCTGCCCCTCAAGGTATTTATCTAATCTTTCTGGTTCAAATCTATCTCAGAAACATTGTATCTTTCCACACCATTCTACTCACTATTTTCTTGTCTACCAAGGTACTTATCCTTCTTTCATAATCACATCACAATGCTTTTCAACATTTAAGCTCAAGTCTCTGCAATTTGATCTAGTTAACTCATTGTTCTCTTCATCACTCTAAGAGTTGTCCAGATCATACTTTAACTATGCATTACTAAACTCTTTCTTAACCTATATCATATCTTAGTAAAAATATGGGATTTATATACACCTGCATTTCATATTTTTAACTCATTGTTTGTTGCATTCTTCAAGAACTCTTCTGGTTCCCTGTTTTCTTCATACCAAAATATTGTCTTATCTTTCACAGTCTTATCTCTTGTGTATACAAAACCAATATAGTACCATTAGACTTTTCACATTATTTTTCTTCACACATCTCACACCTTATTCAAATTTTCTCAAGCTCATTTTCAAAACATCAACCTAAACCTTTCAACTTCCATTTGAAAGATTGTTCATATTTCCTTTTCTTGGTCATACATGCAAATAATATGAAAAAACTTCAAAATATACCTATCAAAGTGAGTGATAAACGTCCCTACCTTGTCAGTTTAAGTTCTATTAGTTTTTCAATGCCTTTATGAACTCTTATGTATGTATAAGAGACAAGAATCTCAGTCAGTTACATTCTCTCATCCAGCTACAACAAGAGGAATCTTAGTCAGAATGTCAGCCTTCAGGATTGTCAACTATATTGTATTATATTTTATTATGGCAAGAAGTATTTTACCTTCTAGCCTCAATGTCACTCTGCCAAGGTCAGTTTATGAAGTACAATGTTATAAGCACCTTAAGACATCTCCTGAAGTCTTATTTCAACTCGTATACCTCGTGGTTCTTCTGATGATCCACATTTTGAGCATGCCATGGGTATCTTTAGGGTTTTATTGGTTCACTTCTTAGAAATATATAGCTTCAAGATCATCTTCAAAAGGAACATGGATTTGGCACTTCATCTCAGAGACCTCTGCAATCTTCACCTAGTCTTCAACATCACTGTTCATCTCATTTCAACATCATTGTTCATCTCAAGTGCATTTGAATCCCACTCCAACTTATGATCAAGACATGAACATTGTAAGAGCGTTTGATCATCATTCAATAACTTTTAAATTCAAAAAGGAGAAGGTCTAGATCACTTGTTGCTTTCAAATGTCTAGATCAAGTTCACATTTCATGAACCATACTGTCTTAGTCCCTAAGTACATAAAAATTTACAGAGAAAAAGACCATTTTCATCTTCATAGTATAAATATGATGTCAAGTAATCATCTTACCATACTTTATACTTAGGAGATTAGATAATCACTAGATATCTTCATCTGTAGGCTCTAACAAGAACAATCACAATCATGATAAGACCTAACCCAGTTGATATTGTCTTATTAAGGCATAAAGGCACCCATACTCTACTGAATTCTTAACTTGAAGATTGTTACTTGGGAACACATGATCACTCATTATGTTTAAGAGCTCAATACACCAAGAACTTCTTCAAAAGACAAGCTTAAAGACAAAATACATTCTACTTTCTCAACTCAGAATGCAGTCATGGGGAATTTGAATGAATTTTTTGCAATATTAACTAATTGTGACCATAAGAGCATCTATAAGGGAGAGAGGAAGATTTCTACACACATCCCAATACTTACAAAGTACCTTGGTGACCTTACAAATGTGATTTGATATCTTGTTCTTTAGATCTGTGCACTGCTAGAGCATTAGGAACCAAACCCTTGTTCTTCTATCTTAACCTTTCAACTCATTTCCTTCATTCTCGAGCCTTTATGATTGAAAAATCACTTCAATAGATGATTTTGATGTAAAATCCAAGCATTATTCTTCATGGTATGACAAGATTTGTTTAGGGTTTTGATGTTACATTCACTTGTCATCTTGACTGTTACAGAGATCAGGATCAGTCTTCAAAGTTAGGATGGTTACCTTAAGAGAGAACCATATGGACTTGGAATCTTGAGAATATTATTTCCATACCTTCTAACTGTACTCATATACTCAAAAAATAGCTCATGAAAAACTAACATTTTGGGAACTGTGATTTCTTATTTTAGAACATCAAGATACATACTCAAAAAATAGCTCATGAAAAACTAACATTTTGGGAACTGTGATTTCTTATTTTAGAACATCAAGATACAGTCTTACATTTGGAACTACTTACCATCATTTCACTACCCACTTGATCAACCATTGTATGGATTCTTCAAGATGCAACCAATCAATTATTTCCAACCACTTGAATGAGAGTCTTGTGAAGGACAAATTGCAATCTCATCTCAAAGCCCAAACTTCTAGACAAGCTTCTTCATGACACTTGAGAAACAAAGAGTTTTAAACCTCAGATTTTATCATAAGAGCTTAATTTAAAACTTTATAAAATCACATTTGACTTGTACAGTGTAATCACTTCTATTTGTCATCTTAACCTTATGCATACTCACTAGATTCTTCTTCAAGCACTATAATGTGCTTAGCTTAAACCAAGAGTGCTTTTGACTATAATAATCAAATTTAGCTGAGAAATCTCAAAATATAAACTTGAAAAACTTCAAGAACTTCATGAACTATGATCCCACCTTTTACATTATCTTCTATTGCAGAGATAAAATTTGTAGTCTTCAAGTTTAAATAGTATGAACAAAATTTTGCACACCAAGAGCACACATGTATGAAGAAGTTTGACTTAAAGGTCAAATATGTCACCATCCTGACTTAAAATTTGCCTACTACACTTCTTCAAGGAGTTTTCATAATAATCCCAGTAAATTTGGAGGTAAACGAAGACATTTTATTCCTTTCGCTTCAAAAGGAAGACACGACGAGAGAGAAAAATTGTTAAAAAACGTTTAATAACTTCTTTGTTTCTCAACCAATTTCCCTCAAAAATTTTGCAAAATTTCAAGCTTGGAGTGATCTTCAAATAGAAATTCTATGATTTATCTTAAGAAGGCTCGACAATTTTGTTTGGATGCTAATAATCCAGGGTGCTTAAACTGTATTCCTTAAGAAATTAGTTTTAGGAAAGCTTGCATAACTTCCACACACCTCTTCAAAACTTGATGAAATTTGGCATGAAGCATGTAACAAGGATTATCACCTTCTACCCTTCCATACATTGGTTGTTGGGGGCATCCACATTTGTCTCTCATAAGTGCTATTATTTCAGTTCATACTTAGCACTTTAAATGACTTAGTTATACATGATTTTGACATACTAGTTATCTTTCTAATATGCTAAGGGGTGCTTCATGTGTAAAATTTGTTATGCGGGGATATTGGCTTCCATACTTGTTTGCTACATTGTCTGTCTTTGTTTTCTATTGTCTGCGGGCTTTTCCCTATATTTGGTGTGCACACTTGTTTGTGTTTGCGGCCATGATTTCCTTGTGTGTCTTCCGACATCGTGAGTGATGTCCCATGTTTGCAACCCACTTTATGTGGATTAATTTGTATTTTGAGTGTTTTCTACATTGCTTGGTAGCTTACACACTATTTGCATAGACTATACACTATTTTCTATATGCATGTTTATTCATACTTGTCTTTGGCTAGCCTTCTTGTTAGTGCGTGCCTTGGTTTTTACCGAGCACTTTCTAGGGTACAGTTCATGTGGTTGGTCCTCTCTTGGGGCAGCATTCTCCTATTAGTGACATCGCATGCATCCCCAAAGAGGGGGGTACATCATTTAAGGGTTTTTACATACTAACACAGAGATTCTACAGTTATTCGGTTCATTTATATATAACGAGTGGGTTCAAACCAGTCTATGAACCCCATACACAACATATTTTACAAGACATGGTGTCCTTAACATTCGGGGGAACAATTAACGGTTGGAGGGTACAATGAAATTCATCCCAATACTTCTTCTACCGCAGGTGTCATATTGACCAAAAAACTAGGACAATACGAAGATCTCTACACACACATTCAAGGAAGCAGTTACAGGAAGCATAATAATGCAACTTTCTCCCTTAAATTCTTTGTCCAGGGTGGCATGAGATCACCCAAAAAACTTGCAATACAAGATATCCTTATACACTCTCTTTCTCGACATGGATCAGGTGCACATGTTCCATTTACACTTTTTCATTTTTGTATTTTACATTCATATACATGTGTCTTTTACATTACATTTTTACACATACATACATACATATTTGACTACTTGATCATTTTCTCCTTGCACGTCTGACTGTATGAGAAATAAGCAGTCAAATGGGGGAAAAAACAACAACAAAAAATGTCAACATTGACACTTCGTGACAACCCACACTATACTAACCATGTAGGTACATCACACACTACAAAAAATACACACGCGTTTCTACCTTAGGTTCACTCTCATCACTTTTCTTTTCTCATTTTTCATCTTTAGTTTCCATGCTCCTCCATCTTTTTTTTCATTCCACATTTTTTCTAGTCCATCGACATGCTTTCTTCTACAATCTTCTTGGACATCAGGTACGCATCTCTATCTACTTTATGTTACTAAGCTTTCCGCTCAACAACATAAAGTGGGGGCAAAATGTAGTCACAAAATCATGCACTTTAGACATTATTTATCCTGGTTTCATACTACTATTAGAAGGTTCTTGAGTGAATAAAGTACTAATTAACCCCCGTCTTTTGGCCATCTAATTTTATTTTATTTCTTCATTATCAACCTCTTACACCCATATGCCCAATCATCTTCTGTCATCCCTCATTATTTTAGCCTCGACTAGGGTGCCCATGGGCGCCCCAGTCCCTTTTGCACTTTCCTGCCATCTTTTGGGCTCTTTCGAGCTGTTTTAGCTTCTTATCCTTTTGATGGTTGGCCATTTTGGAGTTAATTACAAAATTAGATCAAAAGAACCCTATAAATATAAATTTATGAGACCAAAATGAGGGACCTAGCATCATTCACTACTATCACTCATCTAGAGTTGCATCCATCTATTGCATTGGAAATCACTTCCATACACATAGCTCCATCACAAGGCACAAGGGTAGGACATCTACATCACACACTTCATAGGGGGAGGGGTCTTCTCATCATCTTGGAATATCAACGACATACTATATGGGGAAGAAAATCTGATGTGACACATAGCGAGGGTTTCAGACCTCCTCCCAGCCCTGTGAGATTCGATTTCAAAGCTTTTACACAGACCAGGGTGCCCAGTTTGCAGACCAGAGCACCTGTAGGTGCCCCAGCCCCTCTCTAGGTGCTCGAGTCCAGGGAATCAATCCAGATCGACCCTTTTTGGAGCTTCTGTATAGTTGTTGCCACCTTCAGATTTTCCAATCACCTCTGTGACATAGTCCCATGAGCATCTATTATTCAACTAGGTTCTTTCCTCTTCTCTCTTGCACATTAGGGTTAGCATTTCATTTTACATAGTTGTTTATATCGTTTACATACTTCTTTAATGCATTTATTTACTTTATTCACACCTGTTTATAGCTTAGATTAACTATCCCCACATACTACATATTAGTCAATTTTAGCTAATTGGAGAATACACGTATAAAATTAGAAGATCTAGATGCCATAAATCTGCCAATGTATATACGAAGAGAAAGGCTACTGAGATGATAAACACTATGCCATAAATAAAAAATGATTATCAGTGAACCATGAGCCGTCAATATTGAATAACGAAGACATAATAAAAATCAAGAGTGATATTATATTGAATTTTGAACACAAATGCGGGTGGGCTATCTCAAGATACTATTCATACTCTTTTTGTATATTTTTTATACTTAAAATTTTGTTGTGGTAGTCGTCCCTCTAATATATCAATTTTTTTGATTTTTTTGTTACCTTGGAAACTCTGTCATGCCATCCCAAAGTCTTAGGATGTAACCAGATTCAATTTTAAATTTTCCTGATATTTAAGCCCTTTCACTTTATCTGAAAAAGGCAAAAGAAAATAGGAAAAAATTCAAAAGCACATAAATCAAGACATAGGAAGACAAACAACTATGAAGAAAAAGTCGATAAAATCATGTTTACAAGATTTGTGAGGGTATTCTTGTCCGAGCTTAATTCTTAACACAAGCTGTTATTTGAACAAATCAGATAATAATTTTAATTGCACTTTCAACAAAATGATAAATTAAATGTTTCTTTCAAAGTAGAGCTATGGCGAGAAAAAGGGCTTATACATTACATGCTTTTAATTTCATATTTTTATTTTCAAATGTTTCAATTATATATTTTTTTTGTTTTCAGTTCATAACGAACACAAGAGGAGAATAACAACCTCAAAGGTGTCATTTAAGATCTCCATGGAAAATGGTCAAGGTGTGAGTTTAATTTAAAAAATACTTTCGAGTTTGGCCTTCCCCTTCAATAATTATGTGCATGTATATAGGTCCCTCAATGTAGCAAAGTGGGTATCTTCCACTCTTCATTTATGTGTTGCAAGTGTTGCAATTTTTTTTACACACACATCAAGAAGGTTGCCGCTGCTAAGGTAATTGCTTACGGGTTTACCTTGCTCAATTTTACCGCCCCTTCCCGCCGATTATTTCAATATTAATGTTTAAATTCTATTAATTATGCAAAAGTGGAATTATAAGAAAGGGCATAATTGTGATAACTCTTTTTCTTTATAGGCATCTTGTTTTGGCAACGAATTAACTAAAGATAAAATATGGTTCATCGAAACTTGGTAATATAATTTTCTTTCTCGTTCTTCATTTAGAATGGAATGCCCCATTATGTATGTTAGAAGTTGTGTATTATGTGTAAGGTAAACTTTGGTTTGACTTGATTTTTTCTTGTATATGTAGGCAACTTGCAGCCATACATAGAAAATTTCTCTCCTGAATCATTGACAATAACACCAGGAAAAGCATATGCTGACTCATTTTCAAATGTAGTTTCTTCAATGGAAATCAAGAACCAACTATTTACGTGCCTTCATTGCTGCAAAAAACATATGCTTGCTTGACTAGAAGTGCCCCGTATTTTCACAATGGCTAGATACCTGGAGTCAAACCAAGCACTACAACTGTTTTGTTTTTGGATTCTTTCTTCTGTTTGTACATAGCTAAAATAGATTGGTCTTTTAGTTACTTGAATGAATTTTTTAAATGTTTATTGCAATGAGCAAGGCAATCTCTTGCTGCTATATGGAGTTTGCTTACGAAGTTTCGTGGGTTTCTATTTTTTGTCGCACTATCAATAAATATGTATAGATTATTTCGATAAAGGATTTATTGAAGGAATTGTGTCTCTCTTCGCCTAGTGTACTTATTTGCTCCCGTTACCTTCCCTTCCACGCTTCTTTTTGCCGATCCTTCGACTTCTATTCTCTGACCCTATCGGCATGTCCATTGCGCCTTGGGGTGTAATTGCTAGTTATTAGTAGTTCCTTAGTGTTTGATGGCTATAGTTTTAATGTTATGATGTGATGATTCGCAGATGAATTAGCTTGCTAACTATTTTGAGAAGTAGTGTCTTGATTGGATATTAGGCCACGTCTTTTTTAACGATTTCTAAATATTACATTTGCAATATAGAGTATAGGGGATATGACCCTATAACTGTGCATCTTAACTTTAGGGGTGTGTAGATACATGTAGGTGCCTCATCAACATAAAAAAATACTATTATGTAGCCTAGGACTATGTCACATCACCATTTTCATTTTGGATATTTATTTAGAGAGAAAAGTAGATTTTGAATGGAATTAGTAGACGAATAATTGATATAAAGCATTTGAAAAGTGTACCAATAACCAAGTACCCTATATATCACATTATAATTGACTCTTAAAAATATCATTAATAAAAAGATGAATGAGTATTAATAATTTCTCTAACAAACTATGAAAAAATGAAATGTACATATTTGAAATAAATATAGTAAATCCATTCCACCATTTACATTGATTAATGTTTAAGCTGGTTGCATTCCACATACGATAATCTTTATACAGTTCGTGGGAAACTAAAGGTTTGAACTTGTAACCCAAGAATATTTGGTGCACCAAATAATTGTTATTGAGACATTCGTTTTTCAGGGGAAAGAATGAAGCCCCTATAAGTAGTAGGATACAAAACAACGCGGGCAGTTAGTACTAACTATAAAAGCTGTTAAAAGTTTGTTACTGCAGGCGGGAGAATCCATATAAACCAAGCACTACCTAGCTACATGTTTGATCGACAGCTGTTCTTTCCTAAAAAATGGGCCCAACCATGCGGTGCCACGTCATATGTTCACCTCTAATGACCAACTCCTGGGCTGGGCGTGGACTGCAGAATCCGCCCTTGGCTCTCGCCTTGCTGCCGCATGTGACCGACCGCTGAGACATTGGGGATGTAATTATACACCACCTCAGCGAGCAGTCTTCTTGCTCCGCACCTCGCCTGGAATGCAAGACAAACCAAAAATAGCAGAGTTATTAGTAACATTTTCGTAACCCTCTTCATCGATAATTTTAAAGGTCCAAGTGGAATACGATGGAGGAGGGAGGATATATAAGCAAATTTGCCGGCATCCAAATATGCAGGGCCGCCCACTCCCACTAAAGAATGAATTTCATTGACGCTTGTTACAAATGACGGTGTCGGTCCACTGTTTCACCAACTCAAATGAAGGCATTTGGCACCAATCTAAATGTTTATCTATTAAAAAATGAATGCCCACTCCCACTAGAGGCCAACAATGCCCGACGGGACAAGAAAAGTTGTGAAAGCGTGTCCCAAAATATTTAAAGCGTATGGTGGACTTTTGCTATTTATTTTGTCATATACGTAAGGGAATTAGTATTCTAGATTAGACCCTTACTAATTCGTAATACGGGTGACGTAAGTTATTGGAGTGGCCCATGGCCCATGGCCCATGGCCCATAGACCAGAATTAAGGTGCTTAAGAGCCACATTTTTAGTACTTGTCGTAAGAGTAGTATTATTGTTTTCCATGTTGTTAATTAATTTTGTCCAATGTATACACACTATCTTTGGTAGCCTCGTGGACGTTAAAATATCTTTTTCTTCTATACAATTTGTTGGAGGCTAATGTAAGAGGCAAGTACTATTCTCATAATAGAATGTACGGTGTACCTATGCCCATAAAACCATCACGCACCCATCCTATGTATTTACTTAGTTTTTTTTTTAAATTTTATTTGTTGAAAAACACTGTGTGTTTTTCAACATTGTTTAAAAACACATTTTCCATTTAGCTGCAAATTTTTGGATACGAATGTGCGACCTGTTGTTCGCCAACACATGATCTATCCAGCTGTGTTGCATAGGAACACATGCAAACTCTATTTCTCAAACTCATATATTAAAAAAAATGTGCCAGTGATGTGATAGTTGATAGCGACACCCGCCTGTGCATGGGCATGCATATGGGTGCGTTTTATCTTTAACAATGTAACATTGGGGATTTCACAATTATTATATTTTGATTGTACAAATGTTTTATTTACCCTATGTTTGATTGGCTCGAAGTGTTGCTTTCATTGCCCAATGTCTCAACTTTGAGGACGATCTTGTAAAAAAAAGGGTTTTCTTGTTGTTGTTGCATGCCTGAGACAGGTGGCTTCTTGCATAAGCCTTGTGTGGAGGGTGGTGCCTGTGGAGAGCAGCAAAACAAAGTTGTAAGAGCCTACCATTGGATATACCAGCAGGTGGAAGATCCATGGTAGTGGGCTTACAAAGTACTAATGCACTCAAGGAGGGATTTCTCTTTTGTTGTATGATTTGCATTTTATTGATGATGTTTTTCCCTTTATATAAATGGATAGGTCTCTATTTGCATCTACTCTATGAGAATTTTTTGTTAGTTTGAGGGTTTGAAAAGGAACTTACTAGTATTGATAGTAATATTAAATTGTTTTGCACTCTTGAACCTTCCCATACTCATTTGTTCCCTTTTTTTGGTGGGTAAAGGCTTTACATTGTGTACCAAATCCAATTTTTGGTTCTTGTTCTGTTTATAGGCCAGGGTGGGTGGGTTTGTTAAATTTATTTTGATTTTAGGTTATGTATAAATCTTTTCAAAATTGCAAGCTTACCATAGATTTTTGGGTTTATAATATTAAGCGTGAAACTACTTGATTAGAAACTCGCCAAAGACTTTATGTTTTTAGTTTATAGCTTATATTTTAACTATAAGCATGACGGATCCACCGCTATTGTTGGCAATGTTTAAAATGTAAGAGTGGCCCAAAATAAGTCACCCACCTTGTATAAAACAAGGTGATCTCATTAGAGATTGATATATGGAGACACATGTGAAATATCAAGTGTGACATATGAACGTGAGCTATATGTGCGAGCTGATTATAGATACATGATGTGAATGGTGAAATACACATGAGCGAATGTTTGAGGCAGTTTGTAATCCCTTCTTGAAAGTGTAAATGTAAGTGGATCTTTGGAAATAGTGGGAGTGTTGGGTCTAATTGAATTCTTAATAAAGATAAGTGATTTTAAGTGGGTTTTTTTACCTTTCACGGTTTTTCCACTTATATCTTGTGTCATCGTGTTCATTTACTTTCTATTTCATGTTGTTTACATTATGTAATCTCAATATAAACATCCTAATTTATGTTTTATTTACTACACTTCATAAACTATAATTCTTAGCAATGCAATGTGGTGGATCTATAATTTGTAACATTATTTATTCCCTAAATTTCCTAACATGGTATTAGAGCTTGTGTTTATGCATGTGTAGGATAGATCTGGATGTTTTGATTACATGCGTGAAGAAACATGAAGAGTTTTTAAATATGCGAAACTCAAGCTTGTTTCACAGTTTATCAGGTGCAAAACTCCACTTCCCGCCAAATTATTTGAATTTGAATGTTCAAAATGATTTAAATCAATTATAGAAGATTAGATATTAGTTTTTTCATGTGTTCTTTATCTTCCTCAAAGCCTTCTTGTGTCTGGATCTACATATTCTGTCATCCGCAATTGTCCTTTAAGGTTTTCCAGGTGATTTAACAAATATGGAATTTGTAGAAACCCTAATTGCAAAGTCACAACGCAATAATAGTAATGAAGTACAAATATGACCTAAGCAATAAACTAAATAAAATTAAAACCCTAAGTGCAAGATATGGAATAAGAGGCTTAGTTGATTTTGTAATAATCCTAAAGATGTACCGAGCTAGAAAATTGATGAAACGAGAGGGAAGAATGTCGCAACCAAGCCCAAAAAATTATAGAACTATCAGAATTAGTCGGACCGGGGTGCCTGGATTAGGTCAGGAGCGCCTGGGTGTTGTAAACCACTGCTGGGTGCCTGTGAATGTGAAAATGGTCAAAAATTGATTTCATCTATGCTGCTTCAATGTTACTAACCCTCGTTGCTTATTGTCTATGTGTCGCACTATGCCTGTAAAATTCACCTATAACCTAGAAACAGAGAGAACACCTACAAAAAACCAAAACACATCAAATCCTAAAAATAAAAAAACTTGTAAATGGGGAGTCAGGCTGACCCCGATGGTCACCTGTCAGAGTGAGGTTATAACCAAGCACTACACTGCATTCCATGTACTTCTACGTACGTGTGTGAAGAATCGTGCCCTAGGTGGCTCTTTTGCAAGATACATTGAATAACAAACAATAGCTAGATGTAGCAATGTAGATAGATGTGTGAATTTCAAAATGAAATTCCCCTCCTATGAAGTGTATGCAGAAGAATGAATTCCCTTGTCCCTTGAATGATAGCTAGATAGATGCTTTGATGCTCTTGAAATGCCTTTGGATGCAACCTTAAGTGATAGTAGTAGATGCTTAGTGTTTGGTCATTTATTATGGTCACATAGCTTTATATTTATATGATTCCCTTGTTTGAATTTTTTAATTAACATCTAAAATGCTGACCACCAATAAAACAAAAGGTCCAAAAGATAAAAGAGGCCCAAAAGGGGCGAGCAAGATATAAAGAGGTCGGGCTGCCTGAGCATTGACGTCTTGGTTGGGTGCTAGTGTTCAAATCCAAGAAAGATAAAACAATGAAAGTCAGACTGGGAAGTGACGTGTGTAAGACCACAAAGAAAGCAAGAAAAAAAGTAAAGAGGCCAAAGATAGATGTCAATTGCTACTTTTCTCGCTTAAGAATCATATGAATAGTGGTATGTGATTAGGATCTGTTGGCGTGAAAATTTGTCGCTTGGGTAGATTTATGGATAGACGAGGCAACAGTGTGCGGGGCATAGCCCCTCTTTGAGTCAGCAAAGTGAAACTGGTTTATTGCTATTCTACCAGCAGGAATCTGTGCAAGTCTCACAATATTCTGCCTTCGGGGGTTTGGGATTTTATCCCAGTAGGGTTATTTCCGACTGCGGAAAGAAAGGAATGGAAGAGAGGATGAAGAAAGATCAGATCCGAAGAAAGAAAAGAAATGAATTCCAAAGCAGAAAGGTCAGAGGGTTTATGTTTTGGGATTGGTAGCAAAACAGAGCCAAACCTACTTACATAAACGAACAAAGCAATACTGATGAATAAATGACAATAAAACAGAAGTAGATCCAACAGAATAAACACATAGATCTGACGTAAGAAAGATCTAATGCAAATAACACATGTATTCAGCACAAAGTCTAAATATTGTATTAATATTTCCTTCTGTTACAAAAAGTTCAAAGTCTTTTCTTCTCACTTCTATTTTTCATCTGAAAAGTATCCACCACCCAAATACAACAAGTATTTGAGTATTTATAAGAAGAAGAAGAAGAAGGAAGGCAAAAAGGAACCAACCACCTATTTACAGAATATCTACAAAAATATCTCAAAGTCATGTTGACTTTTGACAACTTGATGGATGACATCATCCCATGGTGCAACATGGATGATGTTATCATTTGTGCCAACATACTTTAGACATTTACAAAAATAAAGTCGAAGAAGAGAGATTATTCATCGTCGTCGTCCCGCGGCTGAAAGGGGATATCCTGCTTTTGCTGCTCGGGTGACGAGATGTGAAATTGGGCACGGTATTCCATAAACTTGCTGATCATGGGCTCTAGTTGATCCTGGGAAGGATCCTTATGTCGCTCGCTGATCACCTCGCAAGTCTCCCACTCGTCTATGAGCTTCTCTGGGAGTTTGGAATATTCTTTCTCTGCTTCTATTAGGAATCCGATGAAGTCCCGACAGGCCAGCAGGTTATTGATGGACTCCGTGTCAAAAGTGACCTCTGGCCCCAGCCCTTGCGAAATGATCTCCTTGAAAATCTGAATGGTTTCATCAACCTTCCTTAAGGCGAAAGAAGGAGTAAGCAACCCTGGGGACATGTTGAGAACGATCTGTTCCATTTGGTGCATTGCATCCAGGGCTTCTTCTTTTACCTTATCGATCTTTTCAAGGACGAATTCTAGTTGATCCATCCGGTAATCCAGAGTGGAAAGGACTTTATTGAGGGCCCTGGGGTGACCGAAAACGCCGAACTTGACCAGATCTTTGACTAAACAGTCGAACATTCGTTGAAAGGTCTCATGCTACAGCCTAGCATGGTCCAGCTCTTCTGATATGGGTCCTGCTAACGCCTGGAGCTCTTTATTCACCTTGTTGATGTTCAGATACAAATCGGTGAACTTGGCGATCACTCGTTCACTGTCCTTGAGGATCTGGCTCCTCCAAGTGGAAACTGCCATGCCTTGCTCACCGATCTTTGCATATTCATTAATTTTATCCTGACTCAGAGGCTCAGGAGTTTCGGCGGAAGTTATGGGAGGTGCATTGCCACATCTTTTGTAGGGCATGAAGCAGATGTCTATTTTACTCTTTCAGCAACCTTTTCTCTTCTTTTGCCTCTTGAAGTTTCTTGCAGAGGGCGTCGACTGCAGATAGGGCCTCTCCCTGAAGGCTTTCAGAAGACGTCCCCATTGTGACTTGAGTCACTGTGTAATCTGTCGAGGACAGATCCTTTTTATCCTTCAGAGGATTGGGGTACGCGATCTCC
Organism: Taxus chinensis; assembly: GCA_019776745.2. Taxonomy (NCBI): domain Eukaryota; kingdom Viridiplantae; phylum Streptophyta; class Pinopsida; order Cupressales; family Taxaceae; genus Taxus; species Taxus chinensis. Next base: position 388,912,539 of record CM034146.1, read on the forward strand.
ATTACCCTCTCTCTCGAAGCACTCTGAGAGAAGCGTGTGATGGGCTTCTGCTTCTTTACCCCTTTTGACGGGATCACGGAGAAGTCCATCGGTGCGATGGGAACTTTTCTTTTCTGCTGACTCAGGTGCTGGGAGATCCAAGCTAGACTTATGGGAGAAGGGCCAGAAACAGAGAAGGGGGCAGCTGCAGTAGTAGAAGGGAAAAACGTGGAGACACTTGGAGGTGGCATCGAGAGGGAGGCCGAGGAAGCGCTCACGGGAGGAAGAGATACTGCAGGAGAGGAAGACATAGGAAGAGAGGGGAACTCAGAGATGAGGGAAGAAATGGAGGGGGACAGGTCCGCAAGAGAAGAGAAGATGGATGAAGAAGCAGGAGGAATAGTAGAAGAAGGGGGAGAGGACACGACCAAAGGAATGGTCGCTTGAGTCACCTGAGGAGGGGAAGGAGGGGAAGGAGAAGGAACAGAAGGGACCTCAGTTGTTATAGCCGTGGCCACATCCTGAGTGGATATGCCTATTGGAACATCTTCCGCCGCTTCTTCCTCTGAGCTTTTTCAGGATTTCAACCCGTTCTTGTGAAGCGGAAGGAGGACTTTCTGGAGCTTCCTCTTGGGTGGAACTGGATTCACCCTCTTTACCTTTACCTTTGCCTTTTGGCTGCTGTTTTGATCGAGGAGGTGTGTTACCCAATGGAGAGGTTGTGAAATCGACTCTGAGGTAGATGAGCCCGTTCATTCGGCACCAATGTTCTGTTCTACGTAGAGTTTCCTTGACCCTTTCCTCAATTGTCTGAGGCGCTTTAGTTCTATCAATTACCGCAAAAGGCCAATCATCCCCACCTGTGTCAAGATACACTTGATCCACTTCCTCCTCAGTAGTTTGGTAGCCTTTGGGGATGATGGCCACCCCGTACTGGATGATTTCTGCTAAGGCCAAACGAGAATGGTCCTTCCTCCTGAGCTCCACCTCATGATATATATCGATGTAGATATCTTCGATCTGAGGGATATGGATCGGATCGAGCTTGGCCCTAGGCAGACAATTTCTCGAGTCGAAGGTGGGCCTTGCTGGGAAATTATGTTTCAGATTCAGCAGCTCTAGCTCTGCAAACATGTCTTTTGCCTTGTGGTGAGTGAGACATGTATACCTACCCACTGTGAGGGGGAAAGGAGTTCCACCCTTCTTTCTCTTAAGGCATTTCTCATGGTAGGTGATTAGCTGCCTCGACAGCTCCAACAGGATCAATTTGGGACCAGCATACCTTGGTAGTTTAGTTGGTTCCCCCAAGAAATTAGCCGCCCTTAAATAAGTGAATGTGGGGAATTGAGTGAACAGGGCCCCCCATTTCTCCGTGGCTGCCACGATGCTCTTGATCGTGCGACCATGAGTCATATTCGGCCTCAAGAGGTAGATGATGCCGTAGAAGAAGGCATCATTGATCTTTGTAAATTAGGGGATGCTATTTTCATAGCTTCAGTTCTAGATAATATTCATATATTTTAACCTAGGGCCAAACCCCGCATCACATCAGAGCTGGGTAGTCCCTTTCTGAAGTTACAGCGTAAACAACATAGGAATTCATGTAGAACTTCCCTGTTTTGGCAAGTTGTTGTAGCTACTCTGATATTGTGCTTGCTTATGATTTCTGCCCACTCAAAGCATTGATCGGGCACATTTTTGTTCATTGTTTCCAAGTACCCGCAGCATCCATTTGTGAAAATAATGGGCGTCAGGAAGCCCAAAGACTCTGCTTAGGAATGTAATGGTGTCGTTGAGTTCCTTTGAGAAGTGACTGCAATGAATGACTTGTGGCCACCGAGTCACCACCTTTTTATTTTTTCAGATACACCTCGTTCATCAGCTACATACACTGATCTTCATTATCATCCCAGGCCTTAACGCAGTCTTCCCGGTTTATGGCCACAAAGTGCCGATGGTGAGGGATGCCGAGAATTATTTCAAAGTGGTGGGTAGTGAGGTTGATTACGACCTCACCCTTCTCATTTACGACACATCTTGTGTTCCTTATTGTAGCACCGGGAAACCACCATCATAAATTCATTATTCACGGCACTTACTGGGATTCCTCCAGCAAAGTGCAACGCACTGCCTATCAATTTGTGCATCCATGGACTTCTTGTGACCTTCTGAGTTCTGACCCAGAATTCCTCCATATCAATATGACCCAGCTCTGAGTCTCTGATGTCCAGGTCACACTCGGCTTGGGAATCAGGCATTCTAACCCTCTGATACTTATACTTCATTCCTTCTTCTGTGAGCTTGTCCTTGCCTTTGGATTTGGTAGGTTTCTTGTTTGATGTTGACATACGTTCTTCTGAACTTAGTTGCTGATCTGCAACAATAAGAAGTGAAACACAATTGAAGAAAGTCGTGTCATCTGTTTGATTTTCCATTGACATGTTAACAGAAGAAAGAGTTAGCAATTTAAAGGCCTCAGGGCACAGGGCGCATGAATACTGCAGGTTGCAGGGTTAAATAGTAAGGCACACAGGAAAGGGATGCTGCAGGGGAGAAATCAGTGCCAAAGGGTGCATGACACATGGATACTGCAGATTACATTCTTTGTTGTTGTAAGCACAAGTGCACCTGCGCCATATGTATGCATTTTATAAAGGGCGCATGGATTCTTTATGTTACACGGGAATAGGATGTGCCTGTGGCGCATGGAATTTTTATGTTGCATGGAACTCTGGTGTGCTAGAGGTGCATATAAGGTTTGTGTAACATATGCTTTTAGTGTGCTAAAGAGAGCTTGGCGCGACGCATGGAATTTATGCATAACATGATGTTGTTGTAATGAGGGATGCGCCTACGCCGTTTAAAGCTTTGCACTTGGCGCAAGTTTGACTGGTGTTGCACAGACGCAGGATGCGCCAAAGGGCGTAGGTTTTAACAATGCAACAAATGAGTTTGGCACGCCATGAGGGGGCACGAGGAAAGCGTTTGCAACAAACTAAGGAAGTGCGCCTTGAGGGCGCAACTTTTCATGATGTAGCAGGCAGGGAATGTGCGCCATTGGCGTGGCTGCTCTTGATGTAATAGGGGTGACAGATGCGCCAAAGGAGAAGAGAAGAAAAATACATTTTCTTAAGATTTGATTCTCTCTGTGAGGGGTCTCATTCTTTCAAATCTTCTTGAGAGTGTTTTAGGTGATAAAGAGGCTTTACACAGAGAGTTTTAGGCAATCATTTCAGGACAAAGTTCTCCCCTACCAGCAGATCTGGAAAGACGGGGAAGAACATGGGGGCGAATGGAAAAGACAACAAGGAAGGGGGGGAAATCATGATTCACAGTCCTTCTAATCAAACCATACCAACAAGCAGCCAAAAACCACAAACACAAAAATGCACAACAGAAAGAGGACCTCTTACCAAGATAAATAGTGGAGAAGTGTGCAAATGGGTCCACGAAAAGATTCGAAAGTGACAGGGCCGGTGCGCTGACAGGTACAGAGAAAAATAATCACGTGATTGTGTTTGGTGACAATGACAGCGCAGACGCACCTATTTATAGGTGAGGTGATAATAAATGCGCCACTAACTTTTCAAGTGGCGCACCAAAAGAGCTATCGACACAAGAGAACATGCGCCCTTTGGCACACCAAAACGTTTGTCAACACAAAGTTATGCGTGCCTTTGGCGCACTGGAAGTGGTGTTGACAGAGGAATATGTGCGCCCTTTGCGCACCAAAAAGTGGCGCAACAAATGTTCTGTTGACAAGAAGGCGCATGCGCCTTGGCACATGCAAGGAAGACACAACATAGTGAGGCGCACCAAAATGTTTGTCAACACAAAGTTAGCATGCGCCAAAGGATTAAAGGGGGCACATCAAAAGTTAATGTTGCATAGTCATTATGTGCGCCCGACCAAAAAAGACCAAAAAAAGCTAAGTTCGGAAAACTAGATTTCCCGGGAAGGGATTTTGCAACGTTCCGAACGCAAGGGATCCCTGACGAGGGACCGGAACAAAATTTTGGTAAGGTTATCAGTAAAATTGCCTTTGCCAATTTTACGGGATAACAGGATCTATAAATGTACCCAAAGTGTGTGATTTAGTGTCTACATTCACCCCCAATTTTATGTTATTGAGTGAATACTTGATAACATAAAGTAGATAAGAGATGTGTACCTTATAGCTATGTAGATCGATGGTGAAAGTGTGCCGAGGAGACAAGGAAAAACATGGAGTGATAAAAAAGGAAGCGTGGAAGCTAGAAAAAAGGAATTCACCCTAGGGATGAAAGTGTATATGTTGTGTTGTGTTGTACCCATTGTCATTGTCACTTGGTGTGCTTGATGATGTGACTATTGCTTCCCATAAGGACGAACCTACAAAAGAGGAGACAAAAAGTAGTCAAATATGTGTATATGAAAAATTTGATCCAAGTATGTAAAAATGTGAAAAGTAACATGTGCACCTGATCTATGATGAGTAAAAAGGATAGAAAGTTTCCTAAAATGCTGTAAAAGAATGATTTTTTTGGGCGATCTCACGCCAAGAGTGAGTTTTTGGGTGATCTCATGCCAAGTGCGAGTTTTTTGGGAAATCTCATGCCACAACAGAAGAAGTGTTGGGGAGAAAGGTATAGTGTTCTTCTCCAACCCTGACTGCTTTGCCAAAATTTATACACCACTGCAGATGGTGTGATCCTTTTTTGTTCAAGTTTGATCTAGTTTGATCCAACGTAAATAGAAAAAAGGAGAAAGCATGCATGCTAATTGCTGGAGGATTGTGCCTGTTCTGTATAAACCAGTGTGTAAAATGTTGATAACTGTGACAATATGAGATAAAATGTGTAACTTCCCCCTAGTCATAGGCACCCTAAAAGGGTCATGGGTGCCCAGGAGCTCATGTTTGTATTTGGGCGCTGTGTTATGCTGAAGACCCAAGTAAGATTCTGGGGTGTTTCTGTGACTGTAAAATGTATTGATCATGTACTGAACTGTGTTGTACTGTGACTGTGAATTACTGTATAGGGTGACTGATTCACCCAATGTATGCCCCCCCTCATTTGGGGTTTATAAGACATTGCTAGGAGGATGTAACCCAAATGAGAGGACTAGGCGCTGATCTAAAACTGTAACCCTATAGAGGGAGGGAATGTGCTTGGTAAAAACTAAGGCACATGAAAACCAAGGGGATAGAAACATGTGTTAGTGCAAACAAGAAAAATAAGCATATAAAAGAAAAAGTGTAATCTAGTAAGCAATAATATAATGTAGACCATGAAAAAGTAGGTTTCAAACATGAGACATTGCTAACAATGTTGTAAGACAATTAGGGCCGAAGCGGCCAAAAACATATAGTGAGCACACAAGACAAAGCGCATAGCCCGCAAACAATGGCATACAATGACAAATAATAACAAGAAAAGTATTAGATGACCATGGTGGAAAATAGATCCTACAAAGAAAATACTACACATGAAGCACCTGTTAGCATGTTATAAAGATAAAAAGTATGTCGAGATGTGTATATATCGGTAGAATAACGTGTTAGTAATAATAGGAAGTAATATAAAATGAAACAATAGCAATTGTGATGCGTATGAAAGTAGATGCCCCCAGGAGAAACTATGGGAATGGTAACATGTATAGTGCCAAACATCTGTGTTGTGTGTATCGATCTTTGTAAGGGCTGTATTCACAACTAAAAGGCAAGTGAACACACATGTGTATATAGAAAAGATAATGACATACTAGATATTCGGTTAACATAGTAAGCAAAGTGTAACATGCGAGTATAAGTTAACAAGAATAATTGCAACCAAGATATGCAACATGCTGTGAGTGTGCATGAAATGGAATGCAAGGTGAGTGTGATAGGGGTAGTGTGCCATCTGAGTGGGCATCCATGAGCATGAAATGAGGTTCATTTATTATTGACCCATCAACAGTCAAGAGTGAACCATAGAACAAGAATGCATCATCGGGAAAAGGTTTGATAGCGTGCACTAGAGAGATATGATCAATTAAGTGTAGAGCATAGATCGTGAGTGAGTGTGATGAGGTTCATTTCAGATTTAGAACCTAAGCAGTCAAGTATGAACCATGAAACCTAGAGTGCGTCATCGGGTAGCGAAGATGTGTGAAAATGTGATGCTAGAAAGATGTGTCGTGAATGTGTTGAGTGTGAAATGTATCGTGTGATGTAAGGTTAATGAATGTATTATGCCCTCAATAGTCAAGTGTGAACCTTAGCATGAGAATGCAACATAGGGTAGTGACAATACAAGTGTATTAAGATGTGTTAGATGGGCGCGAAAGATGAGATTTGAAGCGTGAATTGACTGTATGCTTGGAAATCAACATGTGACCTTCGGATACACGTGACCTCTCGAGGTCATGCTGGGATGGCCACAATGGAGTGGATAGATGGCTATGTGGTAGGCTAAATAAGGTAGATAGAAGGAATACGTGAAAATGGATGAAAATGTCGAATACGTTATCAAGGTAATCTAATGTGCTCTATGGGCACTAAAGGGATCTACTCATCTAGGGAAATGAAATCCTCCTTGACTTGGGTGGGTGTAATGGATCAATCGAGGAGAATGACAACACTAAGAATTTTGTCAATATCGGTGTCACCAAATACTCTCCGAACCAGTTGTGGAATGCGTGGGAACTATCCTGTGTTTGCCTCGTAGAAGTCTCCATAAAAGATCATGGAGGTGCGAGAGGAAACATGTGAATATGACGAATGATAAGATGTCGGAATATAATTATGAATAAGTTGACTTACCTAGAAGCCATAAGCTCTATCTTCTTCTATGTTCAAAGCCGTTAACTATGAGATGATAATGGGTGGTTTTGAATCAGTTTGGAAGATGAGAAATCTGAGGCCTTGGTCAATGTCTTCCAATTTTGGATCAAGATATGGTTGCAGAACTATTGAATCAAAAATGTAATCTCTAGGTTGCCTAGGGCCTTATATGGTCATGTGAATGCATGAACTACTGAACTAAGAAATAAATTAAACTCGTAAAGTATCCGTCAGAGGCAAGGTTGATGTTTAAACCTAGGCCAACTAAGAACACGTGGGCAAATTATATTATTTTCCACCTAATTAATCTATATGCCTAATTACAAAATAAAAACAAGCATATTTAAAAAAAATCAATTCAATTACTTTCCTTGAATTAATTAAATCTACGTGCGGCTAAACAATCAACAGATGAAAACTAATTAACAAATCAAGGAAATGAATCTACTCTATTTTTTTTTTTTTGCTTTTCCAAATTATTTTAAATGAAAGTGAATAAAACAAACAAAGAACTAATTAATCTATTTTTTTTGTATTTTTGATGTTTATAGGAAAACAGAAGAAATGTACATAGACAAACTGAAATTCTTCTAATTAATTGAAATTGCTTCTACACTAAAACTAAACAAGTAAATAATTGGATGTGCTTATCTCCCTATGTAGAGTGGATCTAATCCTTTTTTTTATTATTGGTAAATAGTTTTTTGAAAGGGACTATACCCTTGTACAAAAAAGGCTCAACAGCCAGATATTACAATAAAAACACAACAAAAAAGATCATGATCTAGTTATTACAATATAGCCAAATAGCAGTTAGACATACTGCTTGGAAAAGTACCAAAGCAACAACAAAACTGTTTCAAAAATAGTAAAAAACAACATATTAATAGCAACTACATAGCCAATTTACAACAACTCTGCAAATATCTCATTGCTTGTTAGCCTTGTCCATAACCTTCTTCATCACCTGAAGGGCACTGTAGAGGGAAATTTTTGTGACATGTGCAGGGTCATTCTTATCCACCTGGGAAAGTGCTTGGTCATGAACTGGACCATCAGTCCAAATTGTGTTTGGAACAATACTGAGCATGCACACATTCTTAACTTGTTGTTCTAGGAAGCTATAAATAGAATCGAGGGATACAAGAGTAATCCCCTGTCTATTGTAGTCATTATTTTACCCTCAATATCTATTTCTAACTCCAATCATGCTGACATATGACCCAACATATGGTGGGCACTCACTTGAGGTGCACGTGGGTGCCGAACCCCTCCTTTATATGATCTTTGCAAGAGAGTTCCGCCATTAACGGAGAATTATTTGCAGAAACAAAAGTACATGCATCTACTTAAAAGGTAGAAGATATAAATAACATATATGCAAATCAATGCATCAAAAAATTTAAATAAACATTGTATGAGAACAAAGAACCAGATTTGAGTCATGATAAGCCAAATAACATGAGGGTTTACACCCATGAGCAAGATGTACAAAATAGATCCATGAATATTGATTTAAAAGAGTTTTTGGTAGCCATACTACATTCAAAAGGGTAATCTCAGACCATATACATCAAATGAAAAAGATCCAACCCCTACAAATTAATCTGATCTGGGACCCTAACTATGCTTCCCCATTATAACCCTTGTTACAAACCCAAGTACCCATATGTTGGTCCGAAAATCTGTCGGGTGGATAGATCTATGGATAGACGAGCCAACAGTGTGTAGGGCATAGCCCCTGTTTGAGTCAGCAAAGCGAAACTGGTTTTTTGCTATTCTACCAGTAGGAATCTGTGTAAGTCTCACAATATTATGCCTTCGGGTGTTTAGGATCTCATCCTAGTAGAGGTGCTTCCAACTGTAAGAAGAAGGGGAAGAAATGAGACGGGGAGATGGGAAGATATGAAGGGAGAAAAGAAAAGAATTCCAAATTAGAAAGGTCAGAGGGTCTATGTTTTGGTCTGGTAGTAAACATAGTCGAACTTACTTGCATAGATGAACAAAGCAATACTGATGAATAAATGACAATAAAGTAGAAGTAGATTCAACAGAACAAACATACAGATCTAACATAAGAAAGCTCTGATGTATAACACAGGTATTCAGCACAAAGTCCAAATATTGTATTAATATTTCCTTCTGTTACAAAAAGCTCAAAGTCTTTTCTTCTTACTTCTATTTTTCATCTGAAAGTATCCACACTGAATACAACAAGTATTCAAGTATTTATAGAAGAAGAGAAGGAAGAAGGCAAAATCAAACCAACCACCAATTACAAAATATCTAAAATTCATTTGTTGACTCTTGGCAGCTTGGTGGATGACATCATCCCATGGTGCAACATGGATGATGTCATCATTTGTGCTAACATTCTCCTAGATATTTACAAAAAGAAGATCGAGAGGAAGGAGACTATTCATCGTCGTCATGCGGCTGAAAGGGGGTATCCTGCTTTTGTTGCTACTCAGGAGAGGTGATGTGGAATTGAGCCCGATATTCCATGAACTTGCTAATCATGGGCTGAAGTTGATCCTGAGAAGGATCCTTGTGGCGATCACTGATAGCTTCGCAAGTTTCCCGCTCCTCTGTGAGCTTTTCTGGGAGCTTGGAATAGCTGTTTCCTACCTCTATTAGGTACCCTATGAAGTCACGACAGGCCAGAAGGTTGTTGATGGATTCGGTGTCAAAGGTGACTTCTGGCCCCAGCCCTTGTGAGATGATCTCCTTGAAGATCTGAATAGTTTCTTCTGCCTTCCTCAAGGTGAAAGAAGGAGTGAGCAAGCCTGGGGACATTCTTAGGACGATCTGTTTCATTTGATGCATCGCATCCAGGGCTTCCTCCTTGACTTTGTCTATTTTTTCTAAGACAAACTCCAACTGATCGACCCGGTAGTATAGAGTAGAAAGGATATTTTTGAGGGCTCAGGGGTGATTGAAGACGCCGAACTTGACCAGATCTTCGACTGAAAAGTTGAGCATTTTTTGGAAGGTCTCATGCTGCATCCTAGCATGGTCTAGTTCTTCGGAGATAGGTCCTGCAATCGCCTCGAGTTGTTTGTTCGTTTGATTGATGTTCTGATACAATTCGGTGAACCTGACGATTACTCCCCCACCTTCTTTGAGGATTTGGCCTCTCTAGGTGGAAACTACCATACCCTGCTCACTGATTTTGGCGTATTCATTTATCTTATCCTGGCTCAGGGGCTCAGGAGTTTCGGCGGTAGTTGTAGGAGGTGCACTACCCATTTTCTGCAAGGCATGGAAAAGATGTTTATTTTTCTCCTTTAATAGCCTCTTTTCTTCCTTTACTTCCTGGAGATTCTTGCAAAGGGCATTGAATGTAGATAGGGCCTCCCCTTGTAGGCTTTCAGAAGATGTTCCCATTGTGACTTGGGTCACTATATCATCTGTCAGGGACAAATCCTTTTTAGCCTTTGAAGGATTGGGATATACAATCTCCATTACCCTCTCCCCTGATGCACTTTGAGAGAAGCGGGTTATGGGATTTTGCTTCTTAGCCCCTTTTGATTGAATGACGGAGAAGTCCATCGGTGCGATAGGGACTTTCCTCTTTTGCTGGCTCAGATGCTGAGAGATCCAAGCTGGACTTATGGGAGTGGGACCAGAAGTGGAAGAGGGAGCAGCTGCAGTGGATGAGGGGAAATGAGTAGAGACACTTGGTGGCGGCATCGAGAGGGAGGCCGAGAAAGTGCTCACGGGAGGAAGGGACACTGCAGGGGAAGAAGACGTGGGAAAGGAAGGGAGCTGAGAGATGAGAGAAGAAATGGTGGGGGACAGCTCCGTGAGAGAAGAGAAGATGGATGACGAGGAGGGGGGAACAATAGAAGATGGGGGAGAGGATACGACCAAAGGAATGGTCACTTGGGTCACATGAGGAGGAGAAGGAGGAGAGGGAGAAGGAATAGAAGGGACCTTAGCAGCTATAGTAGTGGTGACACCCTGAGTGGATGTGCCCGTTGAAACACCTTCCACCGCTTCTTTCTCTGGGGAAGCAAGAGTTATAAGTTGTTCTTGTACAGTGGAAGGAGGACTTTTAGGAGCTCCTTCTTGAGCAGTGGTTGATTCACCTTCCTTATCCTTGCCTTTGAACTTTGGCACGTGCTTTGGCCTGACAGGTGCGTTGCCCAATGGTGACGTAGTGAAATCTACCCCGAGGTAGATGAGGCCATTCATCCTGAACCAGTGCTCTGTCCTTCGCAGAGTTTCTTTAACCCTATCCTTAATGGTCTGGGGCACTTTGGTTCTTTTGACTGCAGTAAACGTCTAGTTATCCCCATCCGTGTCAAGATACACCTGATCAACTTCTTGATCGGCAGTTTGATAACCTTTTGGGACAATGGCCACACCGTACTGAATGATCTCTACCAGGGCCAAGCGGGAGTGGTCCTTCCTTCTGAGTTTGACCTCATGATACAGGTCGATATAAATTTCCTCGATCTGCAGGAATGTGGATTGGATCGAGTTTTTCCCTGGGAAGGAAATTCCTTGGGTCAAAAGTGGGCCTGGCTGGGAAGTTGTGCTTTAGATTTAGCAGTTCTAGCTCTGCAAACATCTCCTGGGCTTTGTGGTGGGAAAGACAAGTGTACCTGCCCACTGTAAGGGGGAAAGGAGTTCCACCCTTCTTTCTCTTCAAACACTTTTATATGAGCTGTCTGGATAGCTCCAATAGGATCAGCTTGGGGCCAACATACCTCGGCAATTTAGTGGGTTCCCCCAAGAAGTTGGCCACCCTGAGATAGGTGAAGATGGGAAATTGTGTGAATAAGGCTCCCACTTTTCCTTTGCTGCGACAATGCTCTTGGTAGTTCGACCGTGAGTCATGTTGGGCCTCAATAGGTAAACAATGCCGTAGAAGAAGGCATCGTTTATTTTGGTGAACTGCGGGATGCTATTTTCCAGCTTTAGCTCTGGGTAGTACTCGTATATCTTCACTTGTGGCCAAACCCCGCATTGGCTTAATGCTGGATAATCCCTTTCCGAGGCTGCAGTATAGACTACGTAGGAGTTCATGTAGAACCTCCCCGTTGTGGTGAGTTTTTGGAGTTGCTCGGATATGGTACTGCTTATTATCTCCGCCCACTTGAAGCATTTATCAGGTACATTCTTGTTCATGGTCTCTAGGTACCTGAGCATCCACTTATGAAAGTAATGGGCGTCAGAAAGCCCAAATACTCTACTTAGGAAACGTGATGGTATCACTTAGTTCCTCGGAGAAATCGCTACGGTGAATAACCTGTGGCCATCTGGTTACCACCTTCTTGTTCTTTAAATATACTTCATTCATCAGCTACATGCACTGGTCTTCATTATCCTCCCATGCCTTAATGCAGTCCTCTTGGCTTATAGCCATGAAATGCCGATGGTGAGGGATGCCAAGCATGATTTCATAGTTTTGGGCAGTCAGGTTGATTATGACCTCGCCCTTTTCATTCTCGACACATCTTGTGTCTTTTTTGTAACAACGGGCCACCACCATCATGAATTCGTTGTTTACTGCACTGACGGGGATTCCCCCAGCAAAATACAGTCCGCTGCCTACCAGTTTGTCCATCCAAGGACTTCTGTGACTCTTCTAGTTCTCGCCCAGAAATCTTCCATGTCGATGTGACCGAGCTCTGAGTCTCTTATATCCAGGTCACATTCTGCCTGAGACTCGGGAATTCTGATCCTTTGGTACTTGTATTTCATTTCTTCTTCAGTAAGCTTAGCTTTAGCTTTTCACTTGGTTGGCCTCTTGCTTGATGTAGACATATGTGGATCTGAATTTAGTTGCTGTTATGCAAGAAGAAGAAGAAAAATCCAACGTAGAAAAGCCATGTTAGCTATTACATCTCCTATTAAAGCATTGATAGAAGGAAGAGTTAGCAATTTTAAGGCCTCAGGGTGTAGGGCGCATGAATACTGCTGGCTGCAGGGTTAATAGTATGGCACACAGAAGAAGGGTGTTACAAGGAACAAATTAGCGCCAAAGGGCGCAGGGCGCAAGGATGCTGCACATGACATTTTGTTATTGTAAGCACAAGTGCGCCTGCGCCATTCATATGTGTTTTATGCTGGGCACATATATTTTTTATGTTGCATGGAACTTTGGTGTGCCGAAGGGCACAGGTTTAATGTGTGTAACATCAGCTTTACGTGCACAAAAGGGGAGTTTGGCGCGGCGCAGGGAAGGTTCGCATGACATTGTGTTGCTGTAAGAGGGGATGCGCCTACGCCGTTTATGCAGTTTTATACTTGGCGCAAGTAATGCTGGTGTTGCATGGGGGCAGGGTGCGCCAATGGCGCAAATACTAGCAATGTAACATAGAAGTTTGGTGTGCCAAAGGGTGCAGGGTTATTGGGTGTTGCAAGCAAGAAAAGTGCACCTTCTGGGCACGACTGTATTTTATGTAGCAGGAATGGCGAATGCGCCAAGAGGAAATCCAGTCTAATACAAAATTCCAAGTTTTCTTTCTTTCCCTGATGGGTTTGCATGTGTTTTAAGCCTCTTTCTTCAGGGATCTAGAGGGTGAAGGGGCCACAGCGAAGAGATCTAGGTTGGTTTTTGAGGCAGAGCCCAATTTGACAACAGATTTGGAAAGAGGGTAGAGAAAGCTTGGGAGGAAAAACAATAGGAGGGGTTTATGGGATGCTTATATTCATTCATCCCTTCTTCAACAACCAACAACAAAAAACAAAATACGAGAGTAACAAGGACCACTTACCCGGAATATATAGAATGTGAGAGACGAAGCAGGGTCCATGAATGTGACACAAGGATGACGGGCGTGCTGTCAGGTGCAGAGGAAAAATTTATCACGTGTTTTCTGACTGGTGAAAGTGACAGAGCGGATGCGCCTATATATAGGCAAAGGGGCGATAAATGTGCCAACCACTTTTTCAAGAGGCACACCAAAATATGTGTCGACATGTAAAACAGTGCACCCTTTGGCTTGGATAAACGCGTGTCAACACGGGGATACTTGTGCCTTTGGCACAATTTTAAGAATGTCAACACTTCATTCCTTGTGCCCTTTGGCGCACCAAAACATGACACAATTTTTTTTTTGACATGAAGGCGCATGCACCTTGGCGCATGTAAGAAAGGCACATCACGGGGAGGCGCATCAATTGTTGTGTCAACACCTCAAAGGGTGCGCCAAAGGAAATGAAGAGGGTGCAGGTTTAACCTATGTTGCATAGACAAAAGGTGCGCCCTGACAAAAAAGACTGAGTTCAGAGAACTGGATTTCCCAGAAAGGGACTTTGCAACATTCTGAACGCATAGGGGATCCCGACGAGGGACCGAAACAAAATTTTGGTATGGTTACCTATAAAATTGCCCTCATCAATTTTATAGGATAATAGCTGGGTCTTTCTGGGGATTATCTTTGAGCGAAACTCAAGGGTATAGAACCCCATATCAGCATGTGCCTATCCATTGGGTCAGAGAGTCAAAAACAAGGGTGATGACGGAAGCGAACACACGATGAAAGCAAACACACGACGGAAGCAAACTGTACAAGGAAGAGAGCAAGCTCTACTTCCTGAATATTTTCAGATGTTTCCTGCTATAGGGAAGCGGGAGCTCGGTTCCATCTAGATACGAGAGATAGAAGCTACTTTCTCCATTAAGCTGTTTGATCTTAAAAGGCCCTCTCCATAGAGAATCAAATTTCCTATGCATGCCCTTTAGCTCTCTCCGTTTGTCCCACAAAAGGACGAGATCTCCCACTTGGAAATCTCTTTGCTTAGCCCTTTTATTGAACAATATCTTAAATTGATTCTGATGTTCGGTGATCCTGTCTACCACTTTTATTCTTTTCTCTTCAAGCTCTGATAGATACATGATCCTCTTTTCAAGGGAATTTTGGAAAGTCTCATCTTCGATTGCTCGTGCCAAGCACAGAGCGGGAAGTTCTGCAGAAATGGGAATATCGGCATCGATTCCATATAACACTTGAAAAGGTGACATGCTGAGAGACCTCTTGGGAGTAATGCGGTCCACCCACAAAGCGTCGTATAATGAATTGTGCCACATTCGCTGATTCTCATCAACTAGCTTCCGTATGATGGTCACTAAGTTTTTATTACTGGATTCTGCCTGACCATTCCCTTGGGGGTAGTAATCCGAGGCGTGGGACAAGGTTATCCCGTGTTCATAGAAAAAACCAACAACTTCTCATGAAGAGAAGTTGGAAGCATTATCAGTAACAATTTTGTTTGGAATGCCAATCCTGACAATGATATTCTCTTTGATGGAACTGCAAACAACCTCAGAAGTGGCATGCTTGACAGGTATGGCCTCCACCCATTTTGTGAAGTAATCTGTTACTGTTAAGACGTAACTGTGTCTGAAACTTGATTGGGGATTGAGTGCTCTGATAAAGTCAATTCCCCACTGTCTGAATGGTTCATCAATAATGACCGGCCTAAGGGGAAACGCAGCCAATTTTGGCTTGCCGACAAATTATTGGCAGAGCTCGCACTTTGCTACCTAAGTGGTTGCATCCTAGAATAGCGTTGGCTAATAGTACCTGGCCCGGATGATCTTGTGTGTTGTAATGGAAGAGGAGAAGTGACCACTACAGGCCGAGTCATGAAAAATCTTAAGTAAATTTATCTGTTGTGGTTTGTCAACACATCACAAGAAGATGCCATCTATTCCGTGTTTGTATAAACCGTCATCCCAGATGACATATCTGGCTTCTATGAGCTTTATAGCATGCTTCTCCTTTGTAGTCATATGAGCTAGACACTCACCATAAGTGAGAAAGAAAATGATATCAGAATACCATTCGTCGCTAGTCGCAACAAACAGAACCATGGGTAGAGAATCATCTTTCTCCAGCTGGCCTTGTGTTTCATTAATGCAATCATTCCTTCCTCCAGAATCTTCTGAATCTTGGTTTTTAGCCATAAGCTGACATAGGCCCTTACCTCTTACCAGCTTGGTTGGTTTTATATCTAGATCATACTCTTGGACCTTTGCGATCCAATTCCCCCGCAAACTCCCTAAATCCTGTTGAGTTAGGATTGACTTGACTGCTGTGTCAGGGACCAGTACCACTGTGTGAGAATTTAGAATGTAATACCTGAAGTTCTTAACTACTTTGACAATGGTGAAGGCATGCTGTTCTAACTAAGACATCTTCAATTCATGAGGCTTGAGGGGAGAGCTCATGAATTCTATTGGGGATTCAACGTCTTCAGAATTCTTTTGCATTAAGATGGATGACAAAGTGTGCTCAGATGCATAGCTATATATAATGAAATACTTGGAGAAATTAGGACATACTAGGACTGGTGCATGGGCAATGGAGGCTTTTATCTCCTTGAATGACTTCTTCCCTTCTTCACTCCACCGGAAAGTTGGTGATCCTTTCATCATGTTCGATATGTGGCGAGTCTTTTCAGCAAATTCAGGAACAAAAATCCTGAGAAAGTTCACCTTTCCGAAAAAAGAGTGAATGCCGGTCTTGCTTGTAGGTAAAGTAAGGCTCTAAATGGCCTTAACCCTTTCAGAATCTATCTTCGTCCCTTCCTTTCTTATAATGTGTCCCAACAACTTTCCCTCCGTGACTCCGAAAACAAACTTTTTTGGATTAAGGGAGATCCCGTGCTCTCAGCATCTAATCAATACTTGCTCCAAATGATCACAATGATCACTTCGCTGCTTGGAGAACATAGTTAAGTCATCCAAGTAAACCATGATGACCTTCCCCATTATAACTTTGAATGAGAAGTCCATTTCCCACTGGAAGGTGACACTAGCATTGGTCAGACCAAAAGGCATCCTGCTATAAGTGAATGTACCCCAAGGGGTAGTGAATGTTGTTTTGAATTGGTCTTCAGGCGAGACTTCAATCTGATTGTAGCCTGAAAAACCATCAAGCATGGACATCATTTCTAACCCATTTACTGCTTGCAAAACCTGGTCCATTATGGGAAGTGGGTAGTTGTCCTTCAAGGATGCTTGATTTAGGTTGCGAAAATCTACGCAGATGCATATCTCACCATTCTTCTTACGTATTGGCACAATGTTTTCCACCCAGGTACTGTGATGGATAGGAAAAATGATCCGTGCATCAAGAATTTTCTGAATTTCAGCCTGGATAGTACCTGAGATCTTAGGATTGTAGTGTCTCTGCTTCTGGCGAAAGGGTTTGACATCCTCTTTCAACGGGTGTCATGCTGGATGTCTTTTGACTTGAAATACTTTAGATCAGCATAGGACCATGCCAATACATCCATGTATTTCTTCAGCAACTTGACAAATTTCCGCTTCTCTTCGGTTGTTCAACATTTTCCAACGTTCACAAACTGCGGATGTTCTACCGAACCTAAATTGACCGGTTCAGTTTCTGGGGAGGAGTTAGGATCATCTCACCTTTTCTTTTTGATAAAACGATCATGCCTGTCAAACAACCACTCTAGGGAAACTAGGCCTTCCAGGATTTTATTTCCCTTGAGCTGATATATACCGTCTTTTCCTTCAGATTCCCCATTCTGATCAGTAACAGACTCACGGCATGCGGAAGTGGATCCTTCAAAATGAAGATCACTAAATTTTTCTACTTTTTCAAGAAAGGCAATGAGTTGATTGTCATCGTTGAATACATGCTAGTGCTGAGAATTGTCTAGCACACTTGGGCGGAAGACTACCTCAATGGTATATGTGTCTGTTTTCAAAGCTGGGTGAGGGAGCATGAAGGATGCTGAGACGGCTAATGAGTCGTCCATGTCATTCTGAGCTCTTAAGATGGCTTCTATTGAAAAAGCGTCAAGCTCCTCGATGCTGTCCCATACCACGTTGCGGTAATGTCTGAGCCTTTCATTTTTCACTTGGTATATCCTTTTCACTTGATTTACGACCAGATCTGCATCACCTTGTAATTTTAGGTTCTTGATTCCCCTTTATTTTGTAGTTTGCATGCCAAGTAGCAAAGATTCATACTCAGCAGTATTATTCGTATTGAAAAACTGTAACTTGAAAGAGAGAGGAAAAATCTCCTCCTTAGGAGATATTAGCACGGCTCCAGCGCCACACCCACTATTCGCGTAGCTACCATCAAACTAAAAAGTCCAGATATTGTTAAGATCCTCTGCTCAGACGAGGACACCCATTTTGTCAGAATTAATAGAAAATAAATAGTTCCCCATCCCTGATGATTCGAAGAGAATTTGGGATTTGGGGTCATCGGAGTTAATAACCAAATACTTCTTTTGTGATTCCGGTTCCAATGTTTGCATTACACCTTTGACGGGAATTCTAGCCTTAGACTAGTCCATATGAATCTCTCCACCAACATCACTACAAAAACTCCTTCCTAGTAGGATTCCATATGCTGCTGGAATATCGGCGATGAGGACGGTCATCATTACTCTTTTCTTTGGGAACACTGTGAATGGAAATTGCGCATCTTTGATCTGAGCAATCAACGGAACCTGTTTGGTTTCCAAAGAATAACATCTGCAAAAGGCTTGGTAAGGGTGAGGCCTAGAGCATGGGCTACTTTTTCCTGCATGACGTTATCAGAAGCCCCAGAATCAATTATACAGTTGCTCAGCTTGTGACCATTGATTAGGAGGGAGAGATATAAAGGTTCTATTTTTCCTGACGCAGAAGTCGAGGCAACATTTATGCGGGACGTAGGAGGGGTGGAAAGGATTCCTTTTGGGGAAACTTGAGTAGTTATGAAAACTTGATTTTGGATTTATTCGGTCAACCTTAAAAGCTGCTCTAGATTTGACTGAAGATATTTGGCTTCAGACATCTGGATTTTTGTCTTTTTAGCGTGATCAATTATGTTGAACGCGGCCATGGGTTGCGTTGATGAAGGAAGGAGTCCCTCATTTCGCAATGGTAGGGTAGGATTACCGGCCTTGATAGGAATATGAGAGGACTGATTCAGAGGGAAGATAGGGGAAAAAGATCTTTTCGAAAAAGACTTAATAACAGGTTGAGGAAGGGGACTTCCTCGTTTAGCGATGGTTGGGGGCGCATGTGATACGGCCTTCACTTTCTGCGTATTGGTAGCCACTTCTGCTTCTTTTCCTTGCGAGTGGGTAAAAACAACATATGACTACCCGCTTGCATATCCTTGGGTACCCTCTTCTTCGTCAGATTCTTCCTCATCAAATTCCATATACCCGATAGTAGAGTCACCAGTCGGTTCATCGACATCTTGATCATCTTCACCTGGCGATGAAGGTTCTTCATAATTTTTCTCTTCTTCTTCTTTGATCTCAGCTAAAGTGTTGACCGGAGGAGCCTCAAGTGCCAACCTTAGAGCAGTTGCGGGTAGGCGGGGCCTTTGTGAGATGTTGTTAGGAGTAAAGCTCCTCCGTGGAATATCCCAGTAAAAAGAGCCAGGATAAGACTGAGCTAGCTGCTTTTTTAATGCGAGCAAGTCATTTGCCATCTTTTGGAATGCTGGATCAGATGAAGTGGCGGGAGAAGGAGCCAAAACTTTTGGCTTGGATGGTTCTCACTTCAATTCGTCAAATATAAGCAAATTATCTTCAATTTGTATTGCAGTAGCTTGGGTGAGAACTAGAATAGTGACCTGTTCTTGCAAGAGTAAGAAACTTACTTTTTAGCTCATGGCGTTCACGAAGAAACACTTCTGATTTTCTGGCGTTGGGAGCATGGTAGGCTGAACTCGATTGATTAGTGAGTTGAAACGGGCGATGAAATCGTGCATGGTTTCATTGACCTCCTTCTTTAGATGAGTGATCTTGGATAGTAATGTGAACACGTCTTCTGAAGGCTTATATCTTTCTTCGAATGCAGTTCGCAAGGTGGCCCAACTGGTAATAGATTCGGTCAGCAAATGCTGAAACCATTCCGCTGCTGGTCTTTGCAAGGTTTCTAGAAAGAGGTGAACTGACACATCTTCATGGGTCACATCTAGGATACTGCATGACATGATGAATGCGGATATGTGCGAATCTGTGCTTTGGTTCCCGCTCCCATCAAATTTAGGAAAATTCTTTCGGTTTCCGTGTGGGAGCGCGTGAACAGGATGTGGTAAAGCTAAAGGGCCCATAACATTTCCCCACGGTACTGCCATTTGAACAGCTGGAAAGAGAACGCGTGCTGGGGGGATGGTCCCACTGAGCAACAAAGCACTGCAAAGTGATGTGGATGCACCTTGTGAGAGGTGCTTTCTTCGTGGAGGTGAGACGCTCCTAGATGACCGGTCAACTGTGCTTAGCGACGAGAAGCATGCTGGTGTAACACTGAAGTTGTGCCTTTGAAGTAGATTGAAAGTAGGATCAACTTCTCCACGAGCCCTCCTACTACGAGTAAATGGTTGACCTGCCAGTGTACCTTCCATATCTGTAATATATTGGAGCAGATTTAAAGCTCTTTTTGGTTGTACTTGCTGATTTTTTGAATTTTCTGACAAAAATCAACAGCATGTACTTTTCTAAATATTTAATTTTATCCCTCTTTTAACAACCAATTGCGGTTTTAATGACAAAGATCAATGAGGATAAAATAATGGTAAAGCTTAGTAAGCTGATTTTTAGATCTAGATTTAATTTTTTGAAGAGCTTGAAAATTTTGGTAAACTGTCAAAAACTCATATCTATGGAAAAATAAATTTTTTTGTAAAAACTCAGTGAACTAAGGATCTCTAACTAGCCTAGATCTATGGACCTCTGAAGAAAATTTTCAGTTTGGGTCACTTTTGCAAAAATTTTGGATTTTGACCAAAAGTTTAAAGTTTGCAAACAGGTAGTGATTTCTTGATTTTCACTGATTTTCTGACATACCACTATCATAGATCTGTTAGATCTGTTCGATCCCCAGTAGAGTCACCAAAAACTGTTGGTTCGAAAATATGTCGGGTGGACAGATCTATGGATAGACGAGCCAACAGTGTGTAGGGCATAGCCCCTCTTTGAGTTAACAAAGAGAAACTGGATTATTGCTATTCTACCAGCAGGAATCTGTGCAAGTCTCACAATATTCTACCTTCGGGGGTTTAGGATCTCATCCTAGTAGAGGTGCTTCCAACTATAAGAAGAAGGGGAAGAAATGAGACGGGGAGATGGGAAGATCTGAGGGGAGAAAAGAAATGAATTCCAAAGTACAAAGGTCAGAGCTTCTATGTTTTGGGCTGGTAGTAAACAGAGCCGAACTTACTTGCATAGAAGAACAAAGCAATATTGATGAATAAATGACAATAAAGTAGACGTAGATTCAACAGAAAAAACATACAGATCTAACATAAGAAAGCTCTGATGTATAACATAGGTATTCAACACAAAGTCCAAATATTGTATTAATATTTCCTTCTGTTACAAAAAGCTCAAAGTCTTTTCTTCTTACTTCTATTTTTCAGCTGAAAAGTATCCACACTGAATACAAAAAGTATTCAAGTATTTATAGAAGAAGAGAAGGAAAGAAGGCAAAATCAAACCAACCACTAATTACAAAATATCTACAAAATATCTAAAAGTCATTTGTTGACTCTTGGCAACTTGGTGGATGACATCATCCCATGGTGCAACATGGATGATGTCATCATTTGTGTCAACATACTCCTAGATATTTACAAAAAGAATATCGAGAGGAAGGAGACTATTCATTGTCGTCGCGTGGCTGAAAGGGGGTATCTTGCTTCTGCTACTTCTCAGGAGAGGTGACGTGGAACTGAGCCCAATATTCCATGAACTTGATAATCATGGGCTGAAGTTGATCCTGGGAAGGATCCTTATGGTGATCACTGATAGCTTCGCAAGTTTCCTGCTCCTCTGTGAGCTTTTCCGGGAGCTTGGAATAGCCGTTTCCTGCCTCTATCAGGTACCCTATGAAGTCATGACAGGCCAGAAGGTTGTTGATGGATTCAGTGTCAAAGGTGACTTATGGCCCTAGCCCCTGCGACATGATCTCCTTGAAGATCCGAATAGTTTCATCTACCTTCCTCAAGGTGAAAGAAGGAGTGAGCAAGCCTGGGGAAATTCTTAGGACGATCTGTTCCATTTGATGCATCACATCTAGGGCTTCCTCCTTGGCTTTGTCTATTTTTTCTAGGACAAACTCCAACTGATCGACCCGATGGTCTAGAGTAGAAAGGATTTTGTTGAGGGATTTGGGGTGATTAAAGATGTTGAACTTGACCAGATCTTCGACTGAACAGTCGAGCATTTTCTGGAAAGTCTCATGCTGCATCCTAGCATGGTCCAACTCTTCGGAGATAGGTCCTGCAATCGCCTGGAGTTGTTTGTTCGCCTGATTGATGTTCTGATACAATTCGGTGAACCTGACGATTACTCCCCCACCTTCTTTGAGGATTTAGCCTCTCTAGGTGGAAACTTCCATACCCTGCTCACCGATTTTGGCGTATTCATTTATCTTATCCTGGCTCAGGGGCTCAGGAGTTTTGGCGGCAGTTGTAGGAGGTGCACTACCCATTTTCTACAAGGCGTGGAGAAGATGTTTATTTTGCTCCTTTAATAGCCTCTTTTCTTCCTTTGCTTCCTGGAGCTTCTTGCAAAGGGCATCAACTGCAGATAGGGCCTCCCCTTGTAGGCTTTCAGAAGATGTTCCCATTGTGACTTGGGTCACTGTATAATCTATCGGGGACAGATCCTTTTTAGCCTTTGAAGGATCAGGATATGCAATCTCCATTACCCTATCCCCTGATGCACTCTGAGAGAAGCGGGTTATGGGATTTTGATTCTTTGCCCCTTTTGATTGAATGACGGAGAAGTCCATCGGTGCGATAGGGACTTTACTCTTTTGCTGGCTCAGATGCTGAGAGATCCAAGTTGGACTTATGGGAGTGGGACCAGAAGTGGAAGAGGGAGCAGCTATAGTGGATGAGGGGAAATGAGTAGAGACACTTGGTGGTGGCATCGAGAGGGAGGCCAAGAAAGTGTTCACGGGAGGAAGGGACACTACAGGGGAAGAAGACGTGGGAAAGGAAGGGATCTGAGAGATGAGAGAAGAAATGGTGGGGGACCACTCTGTGAGAGAAGAGAAGATGGATGACGAGGAGGGGGGAATAGTAGAAGATGGGGGAGAGGATATGACCAAAGGAATGGTCGCTTGGGTCACACAAGGAGGAGGAGGAGAGGGAGAAGGAATAGAAGGGACCTCATTGGTTATAGTAGTGGCGACACCCTGAGTGGATGTGCCCGTTGGAAAACCTTCTGCCGCTTCTTTCTCTGGGGAAGCTAGAGTTATAATTTGTTCTTGTACAATGGAAGGAGGAATTTCACGAGCTCCTTCTTGAGCAGTGGTCAATTCACCTTCCTTATCCTTGCCTTTGACCTTTGGCAGGTGATTTGGCTTGATAGGTGGGTTGCCCAATGGTGACGTAGTGAAATCTACCCCGAGGTAGATGAGGCCATTCATCCTACACCAGTTCTCTGTCCTTCGCAGAGTTTCTTTAACCCTATCCTCAATGGTCTGGGGTGCTTTGGTTCTGTCGATTGCAGTAAACGGCCAGTTGTCCCCATCCGTGTCAAGATACACCTGATCAACTTCTTGATCGGTAGTTTGATAACCTTTTGGGACAATGGCCACGCCATATTGAATGATCTCTGCCAGGGCCAAGCGGGAGTGGTCCTTCCTTTTGAGTTTGACCTCATGATACAGGTCGATATAAATGTCCTTGATCTGCGGGATGTGGATTGGATCAAGTTTTTCCCTGGGAAGGCAATTCCTTGGGTCAAAAGTGGGCCTGACTGGGAAGTTGTGCTTTAGATTTAGCATTTCTAGCTCCACAAAAATCTTCCAGGCTTTGTGGTGGGAAAGACAAGTGTACCTGCCCACTGTAAGGGGGAAAGGAGTTACACCCTTCTTTCTCTTCAAACACTTTTCATGGTAGGTTATGAGCTGTCTGGATAGCTCTAACAGGATCAGCTTGGGGCCAGCATACCTCAGAAATTTAGTGGGTTCCCCCAAGAAGTTGGCCACCCTGAGATAGGTGAAGGTGGGAAATTGTTTTTATAAGGCCCCCCACTTTTCCATTGCTGCGACAATGCTCTTGGTCATTCGACCGTGAGTCATGTTGGGCCTCAATAGGCAGACGATGCCATAGAAGAAGGCATCATTGATTTTGGTGAACTGCGGGATGCTATTTTCCAGCTTCAGCTCTAGGTGGTACTCGTATATCTTCACTTGGGGCCAAACCCCGCATCGGCTTAATGCTGGATAATCCCTTTTCGAGGCTGCATCATAGACTACGTAGGAGTTCATGTAGAACCTCCCCGTTGTGGTGAGGTTTTGGAGCTGCTCGGATATGGTACTGCTTATTATCTTCGCCCACTCGAAGAATTTATCAGGTACATTCTTGTTCATGGTCTCTAGGTACCTGAGCATCCACTTATGAAATTAATGGGCGTCAGAAAGCCAAAATACTCTACTCAGAAACGTGATGGTATCACTTAGCTCCTCGGAGAAATCGCTACGGTTAATAACATGTGGCCATTTGGTTACCACCTTCTTGTTCTTTAAATATACTTCATTCATCAGCTACATGCACTGATCTTCATTATCCTCCCATGCGTTAACGCAGTCCTCTTGGCTTACAGCCATGAAATGCCGATGGTGAGGGATGCCAAGCATGATTTCATAGTTTCGAGCAGTCAGGTTGATTATGACCTTGCCCTTTTCATTCTCGACACATCTTGTGTCTTTGTTGTAACAACGGGCCACCACCATCATGAATTCATTGTTTACTGCACTGACGGGGATTCCCCCAGCAAAATGCAGTCCGCTGCTTACCAGTTTGTCCATCCAAGGACTTCTGTGACTCTTCTAGTTCTAGCCCAGAAATCTTCCATGTCGATGTGACCGAGCTCTGAGTCTCTTATATCCAGGTCACATTCTGCCTGAGACTCGGGAATTCTGATCCTTTGGTACTTGTATTTCATTTCTTCTTCAGTAAGCTTAGCTTTACCTTTTGACTTGGTTGGCCTCTTGCTTGATGTAGACATGTGTGGATACTTTTCAGATGAAAAATAGAAGTAAGAAGAAAAGACTGAGATTTTTGTAACAGAAGGAAATATTAATACAATATTTGGACTTTATACTGAATACCTGTGTTATACATCAGAGCTTTCTTATGTTAGATCTGTATGTTTTTTCTATTGCATCTACTTTTGCTTTATTGTCATTTATTCATCAATATTGCTTTGTTCATCTATGCGAGTAAGTTCGGCTTTGTTTACTACCAGCCCAAAACATAGACCCTCTGACCTTTCTAGTTTGGAATTCATTTCTTTTCTCCCTTCAGATATTCCCATCTCCCCGTCTCATTTCTTCCTCTTCTTCTTACAGTTGGAAGCACCTCTACTAGGATGAGATCCTAAACCCCTGAAGGCAGAATATTGTGAGACTTGCACAGATTCCTGCTGGTATAATAGCAATAAACCAGTTTCACTTTGCTAACTCAAAGAGGGGCTATGCCCTACACATTGTTGGCTCATCTATCCATAGATTTTTCCACCCGACAGATTTTCGGACCAACACCATACATATGATTAATGGTGTCCCTTAAAACCATCTAGCACCAAGAACTCTAAACCCTAACATCATGAGCTCCAAACCCTTAATATTTCCTAGAATTTTTGCAGCACCTCATTACCCTCCTCTTAGCACTCCTGTACCTTCTAGCACCTTTGCACTACCTTCTCCCTTCTCCCCTCTCTTCCTTTTTTCCTCTTTTGTTTATGTCCTAAGCACTTCTTTAAATAGGATCAATGTCCACCGCCATGACTTCTTTTATGAGCAGATCACATGCAAAGTGTCAATGTGGTCCTCCATTGGTGAATGCTTATCATCTTTTCCAAGCCTTCCACTAATTGTAATGATGCCTTTGGGAATATTCCCTGCATGGAATATTCTTTTCTTGGTGTCCAAGGTTCTAGGCTAGCACCTTATCCACTTATCATGCCTAATCGGGTCCTCACATTTTTCCTCAAGTGACTCCATGATGCCAAATATGGAGAAGTCCTTTAAACCCTTGTTCTTGCTCCCGCACATGCCCTGGTTTCACTTAAACCCTTTTCCCGCATGCTTTTTCCTGAGCACCCTTCTATTTATTGATCCTGTGTGCACGAATCTTGGTACTTAGCAAATATTTAGGGTCCAACATCACCCCACACTATGTGTGTTCTCAATCCTTGGAAACATTATGCTCCTTCAAAGAATAAAGAATAGTTGAATTGAAATAATATAAATAAATAATGGAAGAATGAAGAATATTCTCCTACTGTATGAGAAGTGGGAACTCATTCTTCACAGATGCCTCAATCTTCTCCCAAACATCTACTTCTCCCTATGCTTGCTGAAGTAGGTCACCCACCAATGTGCTTACTTCATGAAAACTTAGTTCATCACTCTTAGCTTTCAACATATCTACAATGCTTCCTAGTTTCTTGCTAAGATCGCATAGTGCATCCATCCTGTGAGTGAATTGGGGGTATAGCTCCTTTAGCCTATTATTAATCAAACCTTGTAAGGTTTCAATTTCTTCCAACTTCTTTTCAACCTCGGCTAGGATCTTATCATGCTTCACTCTATTTCCTTTGTTATTTTCCTAAAATTCTTTCAGATCTGCCTCATGTGTAGCAACCAATATGCTTGTTACCCTGTCTCAGTCGGCACAATTGTCATACACGACTTTGACCATCTACGCGATGGTCTTTACTATGCTAAGGAGCTTGGAGTATCAAGTAACAGTCTCCCCAATCTTAAATTTTCTTATTCCTTTTGGCATGTCATCACCTCTTCTTCCAACTCTAATGCGAGTGGCTTCCTTTCCATGGTGAGGATGCAGGTCAAGTCTTCCAAGCAATGCATGGTTGACTTGTATTTTTGCTCAGGCCGGACCAGGTCTGGGTGTTTCAAGATAATGACATCTGAAATGGATTCTATCTTCTTGTGGATTTCACGAACCTTCACCTTTTCATCCCTCAATTCATGCCTTAACTACACACTGGTTAATTACTTTTGTTTTATCTCCTTGTCTCGCTCAATGATCTCCTCATTATTTTTATCAAGCTCTTCCTTCAAGACCCTTATTATATCATTTCTACTAAAGAGTCTTACTTCCACCTCCACCGATAATTTTTTGAGCACGTTCAAAACTTTCTCATCTGACAATTTCTGGGAATATAAAAAGAGGGTTTACTCCATTGACATATGGTATCTTCATCAATGCATCATGATTTACCTCAAACTTAGGTTCATCAATGTGGGACTCAAAATCTCAAGATAACATTTTTCACGTGCACAGGAACATACCCTCTTCATCAAACGAAGACCAAGTGAGGAGTTGGTTTGTGGGCACTGTACTTTAGAAACATGCACACAATACCTTTCTTGGATCATGAATATAAGTCATATCATGTTCCTGCGACACTACCGTGTCCTTTCCACCCGTGTGCACTGTCGTTGGGAAACTTACTGCTTAGCTGGGGTCTCCGCCCATGCTCCCATACTCCTTTCCTACACTTACGCTCTCGTTAGTTTCCTTCAACACTTATTCAATGCTTCACTCTACTTCATGATCCACAAACTATTGGATAATATCTTCCACCTCCCTCTCTATAGTGTTATCTATCTGCTCCTCGGTCGAGGTTGGGGTCTTATGATATTTCATGTTTACTTCCTCACTCCCCATTTTGTCATGAGTTCCTTCCTTGTTCTCATCCCTCTCTTCATCTAAGGGCATCACTGACCTGTTATTGTCTTCCTAAGAGAGTGCCCAAGTAATGCTGGGAAATTATTTGCCTCAGAGAGCGCCAAGACTTTAAAGTCCCCAGTAAACTTAGCCCCTTGAATGGTGATAGTTGCATCCTTTAAGACATCGATGGGCATTGCCTTCATTTTGTTCACCATATACAACACATTCGAAGATGGCTATAATGCAGGTCTTCCCATATGATGCCATGCATCCAAGGTGAGAACATTGACCTTCGCGCATGTGTCAATGAGGATATTACTAAGGAACCATCCATCCATGACCGCATTTAACGTGATCTCCCTATTATAGTCAAGGCTATGAGAGGGAAGGTTTGCATGCAAGACCTACCTCTCATGATCTTCTCTAGCATGTGGTACCTTCTCTCTTAACCATGCCCCTAGCAAGGGAATAATATTCTCTTTCCTTAGTATTTTACATAATTCCTTAACCTCATCTAGGTCATCCTTTAGCACCGAGACCTTCCTTCTTTCCTCCTCCCTCCTGAACTGCTCCTCTATACACTGGATTTATCCTTGTAAAATCTGAATGACGTCCATGGTTTCTTGATATACCTCCTTCTGATGCATAGGGTATGGGTACTTCCCATGTACAACTTCTTCCCTTGAAACCAAGTTCGTTTGCCTTGGCATTTCCTTTATGTGCATGGCCTATGCCCTTTTTGTTACCATAACAGGTTCCAAGCTTGCATCATGGGTCACCCGTGGCATCCATTACGTGTTAGCATTCTTAATGCTTACCAGTGTAGCACCCTTGTCTTTCTGGTGGTACTGATTTATATGCTCAAACAACTCAGGGAAATCCTCATACTTGTGCTTCTTCCCACACCATGAGAACTGCAAAAAATCTGGGCACTTGAGCTTGTAGTGGTGTGTAGACCCACAATTAAAATAGGTTCCACGTGGGAACTCACTTCTTCCTCCTCTGCAGTTACCATGACCACAAAATCCTCTACAAAATCCCCTTCTGTGCATGTCTTCATCTGTGCACTCCTCATAATGGTAGTTATCACTCTTAGAAATACTGGCAATGCTGGTCTGGCGCACACCATGATCAATGGCCTCATGGATTTGGTTAATAAGCTGACAATCCTTGGTATCATGGGTCGTAGAGGTGTAAATATTATAGTAGCAAGATACATTCTTTTGAATTACACGATGTAATAAGGGACATCTACTTGCATCATTGTCCCCACGAAAAATCTTACATTCTACTGTTACGACACATATTGTCTTCTAGGGGAAACTATCCTTGACATGCCCTTCTACTTCATAATTTGTACAACATATACCACTGTGAGTCTCATGGGCTGAGTTCGCAGACAAATTCTCTAGCTACTTAGTATTAGAAGCGATTTGAGCTTCTAGGAATGGGACAAACCCAATATCAACACTTCCAATAGCTTTGACACGCAGAGCAGCTTCTAACACCTCACGCGGGTCTGTGAAAGTCTTATGAGATAAAGCTATTCTAAAATGTGTTATCAACCCTCCAAAAAACCATTGAGCATACTGTGAAGGGTGAATGCCATATGAAAATTTTGATAGAAGGATTTTGAACTGTGCATCATACTCCCACACACTCTCTGTCATTCCCTGCTGAATTTCCTTAAGGGTGCTGATGCTTTTCTGTTCAAACTCAGGTATGTGGAATTCTACTAGGAAAGCATTTTTCAATGTGGTGTAATCTACCACCGTCTGATGGGGGTCATACTTCCTATACCAGCTATGCACGCACCTTTGCAACATCGTTTCAAATTGACTGGCCTTCCTTTCCAGGGTTGTGATCACCTTTGCGTGCCATAGCAACTCACACTTGTGAACATGATCTGCAACATCTTTAATACCCCTGTAATCTAGAAAATGTAAAGACATCTCAAAGAAGACTTGAGGAGGTGGCTGGGGCCCTTTTCCTCCTGATCCAGTTCGTTGACTTCCTCTGGTGTTTCCTCCTCCACCGGATCCACTAGCTCCACCAGGTCATGTGCCTCTAGATCCACCAGTTCCACCTCCAGATCCACTAGTAGCCAGTAATGGGCCTAAAGAGGTCTCACCTAGTGTCCCCAACATCCCACTAAATTACATGCCAATCGTCTATGAGATTGTGCCGCTACCAGATGTGTGTCCCGCGCCACTCCTCATTACGTTACCCAAGCCTTGTATATTTTCTCCTTGTCCAAAAATTCCTTTGAATACTGGAATAGTATGCGTAGCCATAGATGTGGGAAATGAAAAATTGTATCTCCTAGGCATAGATCTATCACTTCCACTGATACCAACTGGGTCAACGATAATCCTTCATTGATCTAGAAAACCAAGCACCAGGGTTTGGTCACCAGTTGGGTTCAGATGCATGCCAACGACTCTTATCTCTTCGCGTGACAAAATCTCATCAGAAGCCAAAGGGGTCTCTCTTATGTGCTTGCCAAGATGGGGTAGCATAGACTACTCAGGTTCTACATCCTCTGTGTGAACCATAAATCCTTCCTGCAACATCTGCCTCCATATATCCATCACACTTGCAACCTCACATTTTATAACAATCTCCTTTTCATGAAATTCACTATACTTGAGTCTTCTCTCCTCCCTTTCTTTCTCAGTCGCAATATCTGCAATCTTCCTCCATCCTAGCTCCCTCACCCAGTACTCAGAACGGTTTAGCCAGCCATCAGAAATGCCTCTAAACTCAAGGTTACAACTAGGATCTTCATTTCCAGAGGGATAACACATAGAAATGATCCTCTGGGATCCCGCAGAAACTCAAAATCAGCAACATCCATACAAGAATACATGGAAATAGCATATTCCAGGGTGTAGCTACTCAACACTCCTTTCCACCAATGATCCACATCATGAGTCCACATCAGATCTGCATCTTGTAGCCTTTGGCACTCTTCTTGGGTCCACGTGTGTGATCTATAATACCAACTTGATCTAGACACATAGGCGGAGAGCCATTCATATAGCTCTACTGGGAAGTAACAGAATTTTTTTTCATACAAATCATGGTACAGGTTTTCTTCTACCCATCTACATGCATCAAACTCATGTCCAGTGCTGAATCTATGAGAAAATTCATCCTCTGTGCTCTTAAACCATGATTCAACACTTTCTAAGGTTAAACACTCTGTCATAACTCATTGCACATATCATGATGTATGCCATTTCCCACTACAACTTTGAAAAGAGGTCTCAGAAATGGAACCAAGATGTAGTCATTTTTACACCCACCAAAGAGTAAGGGAATCCCATGCGCACCGACCTATCACCCAGTGGCCGTTGGATGCTCACTCGAGGCATGCGTGGGCACCGAGTCTCTCCTTTATGTGAGTTTAGTGGGATACATCATCTATGATGTGAATGTAAGGATAGTGAGCGGAAATGAGACATGTAAACATCATAGTGCTCAGAACGGCTTCTAGATTAGTGCAGTCATTCCAGGCAGAAAGATACTTTAACAAAATATAAGACTGAACCAAAACAGAAAGGGAAATGTACAAGGATTCATAATTTTTTCATAGACATACATGAAACAAAACCATGAAGATATAAGTATGGACCAAAATCATTAATGATCATATTTAAATAAGTTGGTAACCTCATTACATTCATCAGATCCATTATAGAACATCACAATGGTAGACCGAAGTCATATATCATAACTAAATCTACATTCCTTAGCTCTTCAAAAAGAAAATTTACAATCTAAATCCCGTTGATGCATCCTTCTCCTATATTTATCTACCCAACCCAATACAACTCCTTTCGGTGTTTCTGTAGAGATCCACTCTCTATTGATCTCTCTCTCTTGTTCTTCTATGAGTGCTTGTATTTATAGGCACCCCGAAGCACCAACGCATCCTTTTGTGGCCTCAGATCGGGCACCAAGTGTCTAAATTTGGTCTTGCATGGGCGCATGCTCCTCTAGGCCTGAGCTCTCCACTCTTTTCCATGATGGTCTTCTGAAAGTATTCCTTCTTAGGCCATCCTGTCACTAGGCTGGCACCTTATCCACTCTACATGTGCAGTCGGGTCACACTTTTCTCGTGTTCTATGTGATACACTAAATACGGCTAAGTCCTGAGACCTTGTTCTTCTGGTGCATAACATGGTCCTTCTAAAACTCTCCTAGAACCCTTCTTTGCACGCTTTCTTCTTGTGTGCCCACCCTTTAACTTAGGCGCTATGCACTCACACACCTTTTTTTGTACTTAGTCAATATTTTAGGGGCCCAACATAGCTTATCAAGTTTTCGATGCTTCTCTAGTAGGTTTCAATCATGACAATGATTATCTTCTCGATAGTGGCCCATAGTCATATTTTGTATCCTACACTTCGGGGGCACAACACTTAATAGAACCCCCCCTTATTTCACCATAACATCTATCATTTTTGCATAGAATTTTTCATCACACGTTTTCACATCGTCACTATTCGATGACAAACTCTTGTGCTTCAGTTCACACTTGAATTTTGAGAGATTACTACCACACTGAACCACAGACACTACACACTACACCTATTTATACACTATGCGTCATACACCATACATTCTAAATTTAGTCTACAACATCTCTTCGTTTTTGCATCATACATCATGTTAGTCATCATTAGGCATACACCATTTTCTATGCATCTTACATCCTATACTACTTATCCTACATATTTCCTTTACATACCATCCATATT
The DNA here is from genome assembly GCA_019776745.2 of Taxus chinensis. Classification (NCBI taxonomy): domain Eukaryota; kingdom Viridiplantae; phylum Streptophyta; class Pinopsida; order Cupressales; family Taxaceae; genus Taxus; species Taxus chinensis. The sequence continues at coordinate 388,944,746 of CM034146.1, forward strand.
ATAACACACATTTTTCCACACATATTCTACATACTATACTAGTCTTCATCACATATTAGTCTAGCATTGCATCATCTTATATACTACATTTCTAGTCCATCTACATATATTAAATTTTACACATTCTATACTTTTTGCATTGCGTATTACACATCGCATACTTACATATTCTACTTATCACATGGTTGACATTTATCATTACATACACTACATTATCATCTACACGCTACACTCACTACCCGATGATGCAATTTAGTTCCTTGGTCCATACTCAATTTCTGAGGGTTTACAAATAAAATGGACCTTACACTCATCACACATTGGCTATTTGACCTTTCATCATATGACAATCATAGGCTAGTGACATATGATTTAGGATAAATCGTCACCTATTCTATCATTTTGTAGTGGTATATACCTTGGGTTACATCACTACTCCCTCCTTTCACCTTGTAGTGATATACGTTTAGGGCTTAATCATCACTCATCCATGCATCTTATAGTGATATACACTTAGGATAAATAATCACTTGTACGTTCATATAGTCATGATATACACTTTGGCTATAAGATTCACGCACACATCATTATTGGGTCGCATCTCATCACTACACCTACACATTCCTCACAACGTGTTAGATACAACACACACTTTGACCATTTCCTGATGATGCACTCTCATTTATGGTTCATTATTGAATGCTGAGGGGGAAACAAAATAAAACTCATTACATACAATTCCATTCGCTCAGGGGGGGGGGGCACGCGGGTCCTATCATTCCATCTTGTATTCCATCCCATCCATACACAACATATTGCATTGTCTTGGGGGCATTTAATCTTGTTTTCTAGTGTTTTAGATGATCACTTTACTACACATGTTAGATTGATTTTGTATATGTCATTATCTATACCATCCACACATGTGTGTTCACACCTTTGTCTAGTTGTGATCGTAGATACAAATGCTTTACACATAACTTGGATGCTCGCCTTCTACCCTTCCTACAATGGTCACTGGGGGCATCCACATTCGTCACTCACAGCTACTATAGTTTAATTTTGTACTTATAACTTCACATTATGTGGTTACTCATGCTTTGAGATATTGGTTATTTCTCTAACTTGTTAACAAGTGTTTCATGTGCAACACCTGTTTTGCAGGATTATATGTTTACATGACTACTTCTTTTTCTTGTTTGTACTTTTCTGTCATTTTTTGCTTCTTTTATGTGAGTCTTTACCTATGTTTTGTGTACACACTTGTTTGTTTTTTGCAGCCATGATGGTCTTGTGTGTATTGTGACATTATGAGTTATGTCCCATGTTTGCATCCTACTTTATGTGGCTTACTTGTTTTCTTGCGTGTTTACACTCATTTTCTTACATTATTTGTGAATATTACACATCACCTTCTTAAATGTATGCATTTTCATACTAACACTTGTTTTGGCTAGTCATCTCTATTTGTGCATGCTTTGGTTTCTACCAAGTGCATTCCCTTCCCCCTGCATGAAAGAATTACCGAGTGCATGCGGTTGGTCCTCTTTTAGGGCCACATTATCCTAACAAGGACATTGCATGTGCCCTTAAAGAGGGGTGTATCATTTGGGGTTTTACATAATAACACATAAATTCTACAGTGGTTTGGTTCAGTTATATTAAGTGAGTGGGTTTAGACCAGTATGTGAACCACATACATAACAAATTTTATAGGACATGGTGTCCTTAACATTCTGGGAAGCAGTTACAGGATTAAAGGGTATAGTTGGTGTGCCTCTCTACACTACTTTAGAAAGTGGCATCAGATCGCATAAAAAACCAAGACAATACAGATATCTCTTCACACACATTTAGGGAAGTAGTTAGAGCTTGGAGGACACAGCATTTTCTCCATACACTTCTTTAGCCAAGGTGGCATGAGATCTCCCAAAAATTTACAGTATAGGATATCCTTCTACACTCTCTTTCTCAACATGGATCAGGTGCACATGTTCCATTTAAATTTTCCATTTACATATGCATATTTTACACTTACATGCTTTCATATACATTTGTCTTTTCCATGATGTTTTAACACATACATACATATTTAACTACTTGATCATTTTCTCCTTGTAGGTCCAGCCTTATGAAAAAAAAGTAGTCAAATTAGGGGCAACAACAACAACAACATCAACAACAACACTTCGCGATAAAATACACTTTACTAACTATACAGGTACATTACACACCGTAGTAGTTACACACATGTTCCGCTCTGGGTTCACTCTCATCACTTTTTTTTTTGCACATTTTCATCTTTACTTTCCACACTCCTCTATCTCTTTTTGTCATTCCGTGCTTTTTCTAGTCCTTCGGCATGCCTTCTTCATCACTCTACATCGGTATAAGGTACACATCTCTATTTACATTATTTTACCAAGCTTTCCACTCACCAACATAAAGTGGGGGTAAAATGTAGTCACAAAATCATGCACTTTAAACATTATTTATCCTGGTCTTATACTACTATTTAGAAGGTTCTTGAGTGAAGAAAGTACTAATTAAACCCCATCTTTTGGCAATCTTATTTTATTTTATTTCATCACTACCAACCCTTTTCATCCACATGCCCATTCTGTTTCGGTCATTTCCTGTCATTTTAGCCTTGACTTGGGTGCACAGACTAGTATTGGGGCACCCTGGGTGCGTTGGTCCCACCAGGGGTGCCCCTATTATTTTTACACTTTCCCACCTCTTTTTGGGCTCTTTACATCCATTTGGCATATTTATCTTTCTTTTCATCAGCCTTTTCAGAGTTAATTACGAAATTAGATCAAGAGAACCATATAAATATAAAATTATGAGACCATAATGAGGGACCTATCATCACTTACTAATATCACTCCATCTAGAGTTTCATCCACCTATTACATTGTAGATCACTTGCATCCACATATATCCATCATCAAGGCACAAGGATAGGACATCTGCATCACACTTCATAGGGGGAGGGATTCTATTCTATTCCATGCACACATTCTATTAGATTTTCTACATAGTTATTACTCGCTACTTCACAAAGTGTGATTGGAACATGAGCAATGTAGGGAATTTTCACACACACTTACACATAGAACTACATCAGGTTTGAGATGTAGTGCAACGATTAGTTTGTGAGTCCACCATTGTGGCAGCTGAGGTCATTCTGACCCCTTCATATGCTTTTTTAATTTTTTAGGGTTTGATGCTTGTTTTGGGGTCTTGCAGTTATTTCTTCCATCTTGAATTATTGGCGACATCTAACACAGGACAACGAAGTTGATGCGATAGGCATCGAGTGTTTGAGAACAAATTTCGGCCCTGTGAAGATCATATTCAGAGATTTTACGTAAACCAGGGTGCTTAGATTGTAGACTAGAGCACTTGCATGTACCCTAGTCCTTCTCTAGGTGCTCCAGTCCATCTAGATCCTCTAGCTCCATATTTTTCGGAACCCTTGCATAATCCTTCCTTATCCTAATTTTTCCAATTCTCCTTTGCGACCCAGTCCCGCCACTTCATCGAATCAGCTGAGTTCTTTCCTCTTCCCTCTTACACATTAGAGTTTCTATTTTCATTAGTTTTATTATTTATCTCATTTACATACCATATTAGTGAATATATTTTCTACGTTTATATGTCCTCCTAGATTATATTGACTATCCATTACTACAATAATTAGTTAAATTTTAGTTAATCATATTTTCTCTCCTCTGTGCATGTTTTACACACTTACTTTTCTCCTATACTAGTGTCTCCTTTGATTTTACCTTCACATGCAACCCTCTGTGCATTCACTCTTCTCTCCTGATGATCACACATGGCTTGCACACACCTGCTGACTCATCCTCATTTTTCTAAGTTCTTGACATGTTTTCGTTCACACATTCCTTCCTTCGTGAGTTCCGCACATCTCTTGAGCACCCTCATTTTCCTTTTGCATCTTTCCCTCAATCACATTCCTCATGCATTTTTTCTACGTATCCTTAGCTTGTGCACTTCCCCTTCTTCCCTGCACATTTTCATACCTTTACAAATATGCACATTTTCTTCTCATTCCCACGCACCCTCTTATGTACACTCACAGATTCCTGCATTCCTTCTCCTCACACCTATTTCTCCCACAAATGTGATAAAGTATAAAAAACTTTGCGCCAATCACTAAGTTGCATGTGTCAGTCCTTGAAACTTTTTGGATTGAGGGAAAAACATGCTAGCTGCGCATAAAATCCTCATGGAAAACGAATGCATGAAACCTAGTAGAAGAAGATAAAAACAAATAGATAATCATCTGAATCCCCCTGCCAGTCAAATTGTGCCACATGTTTTGTGTGTTCATATTTTAATATAAGGCTTTAAACCACCATAACTTCCTCTGCAGAGATCAGATTCATATGTGCCTAGTCTTATTGGGAAAATGCTGATGAGGGATACACTCCAAGGTTTTAAAAATCAGATTTTGGTGGGATTTGATAGGTAAAAATAGGGAAAATGCATCTTATATCATTAATGCATTCATCCAGATGACTAAACCACCCAAATTTGATTATATTTGGTCTCCTTCCTTCTTCCATAAGCTAAGATGATATCATGAGGTAGATTTGACAGTGCTATAGGCCAATTTGTAGGCATTTATTGCATGTTTTTGGTGGTTGTGATTAGATATTTGAGTTTCCCTCTCTTTTCCCTCCTCTTCTCTCCTTCTTCTTCTATATGTTGTTGAATAATTATCATTTTGAAAGGTTAGACCCTCTTAGTTTGCAAGAACATTATTTAGAGTGGTGATTTTTAGTATTTTGAGTTGCAGACCTCAGATATGGTTCTCTTTAGGTTGATACTTGCCTCTTTCCACCATTGTAATCGATTGTACATCTCTTAGAAGCATTAAAAGTCTTGTTTTGTGGATATTCTCTGTCTTAGCTTGTATTTTGATGCATCTTCTTGCCTATCTTTTTCTGTATTGGTTGGTTGTGTATTTTCATGTCTCTTGCAAGAATATTTTTTGTTGTGCTCGATGAAAGTGAGTGTGTGAGTGTTGTTTAAGATTGTGGCATGCATGTCTTCCCTCCCTGTGTGAATTTTCAGTTATTTTCACTCATCTGAGAGTGTTCATCCCCCTCTATTTGGTGCTATCACCTCCCCTTAGCTTAGGATTTTGTTTCATGTATCTCCTTCTCACCTTGGTCCCCTAGAATCATAGAGTAGTAATAGGTAATTGCATTTCCTTTCCTAGGAGTAGTTTTAGCGGTAGAAATAGGTAGAGGAATATTACCTTCTCCATAGGTCTGTCGCTAGTACAAGGTCTCAAAACTTGGATACAGTCCCATGTTTCCTCAAAGCCCCAGGTCATCCTAATTTGGGATGGGTGTAATTTTGAGGTCCAATTTTTTTGGCACACTCGATGGGATATATTTAAAGAGCTATACATATTCATTTCAACAAGTTTTATGTGTTCTTATTTAGATGCATCCTTTGGAGGCTTGTCTTAACACATATGGCAACTTTAAGTATCTATATCTATTGATTTTAGTAGTCAGCTCACCTTTTTCATGAGAAGGATACATACTAGACAAAACATAGAAGTTGAAGAATCCTTTGAATATATTCATTTATCTATGAGGAGAAGGAGTAGAGTCACGTACACATCTCCATTTATTGTGTGCATGGAGTGTTCAAATCCTCCTCTTGACATAGCCTCTGTAGTCTCTACTAGGGTAATTAAACACATTCTTTCCATGGTGCAACAAAGAAATATACCTTTTTTTAGCCTCAATGGAAGTAGTCCCTTGGCTGTTCCCACGCAACATGACATACCAGTAGCTGCACTCAAAACTATTTAGTTTTTTACTAGTGAGAATCAGGTCACCCCTCGTGAGAACATTAATGAAATTACAAATGTATGTTCTGTTCACCTAGTTACAAAAGATAAAGTTGTTGTAAGGTTGTTAACTTCTTCACTTAAAATGAAAACATTTCAGTGGTATAAAATTTTAAAGCTTGCCTCTATTACCAACTAGGATGGAATTGGTACTACAATTTGTAATCAATTCGAGGAGAAAGAAGAAAATATATTCTTATTAGAAAATCTCACAATGATCAAAAGAGCTCCCAATGAGCTCATGGCTGACTTCAATTTCAGATTTCAAAAGACATGGGATAGAAATCTATCCCACTTAAGACCAACCCCTCAAGGTGCTTTTATTTACTTCTTAAGAGCCTTTAATTCTGACATTGTAGTGATGATATAGTCTATGGACACTAGATAGCTTCTTAATTCCTATCCTATAACCATTGGAGCATAAAAATTATCTAATACAAGCTGGTAAGATATCCCCTAGATTACTTATGCCCTTTTTACCTGAATTACCTTAAGCACCCCATCCTTCTATTTCTCCCATTCCTAAGCATAGTTTCCAACCCATTCCCTCAACATCCTAATCTCCCTAAAAGTAAAAAGAGGATGAAGAAATAAAGGCCTTTATTATATTTTTTTCCAATAAAGTCATATCTCTAGAAAAGAATCAAGCGCAAGCCTTTAGAAGTAACTCTAATCAAGGGTTTAATCAAAGCTATCATCCCTTTAGGAACCAGTATCCAAATAAGAGATATGTGTAGAATCAATAAAATGATAGATGACATGCTAATGCACACCTTCCATTACAAATAGTTGTTCCCGCATAACCCCTTCCTTGCCCAGTTCAAACAAAACACTAGTTCTAGTAGAAAACATGATCCAAGAGACAAAATGGTGATTTTCTTATAACTTGCCACATAGTCAATATAACTATACAAATTCCTTGCACGCATAAGATTTCATGATCCAAAGTGCTTCAAGATATGAGGATTCTACTAGCACGGGTGAACCAAAAAATAAATAAGTGCTAGAAGTTATTGTTGATACTAACCTTATGTTATTTGGGGTTGAATAATTTCGTGTAATAAACCAAGATATGGATAGCTTAAGCAGACCACATGCGCAGGTTATTGACATTAAAAGTTACAAAAAGAGAATGCTGGAAGCTAGTACGTAGATTTATACTCCTACCAACTAGACTGATCATCAAATGTAAAAGGCTGGTGTTAATCAACCCTATAGTTTTGGCGCACAGGTTCATGCACACGAGGTTTCACACAATATTTCAACTGAAGCTGCGGGTGACCCTCCTTTAGTAGATCAAGCCTCTGCTCAACCCAAGGCTCCTTTCCTATTAATGGATAAATTAAGAAAAGTGATTTTTTTGCTTCAAATGCACAAATATTTAGGCCTTCAATTCAACATTTTTGATGAGATGAAGAAGAAAAACATAAATGTCACAATGTGAGATGCTTTGGCTATTCCATCTCAGTGTAACCTATTGCATGGAGCTCTACCAAAACTCCTGTGTACCGATCTAGTTATCCAAATAACCCAAGCAGTTATCAACCTATGTCAAGTAGAGGATAAGAAAGTAAGAAAACTTGTCAAAACCACACCCTTTTATATGTCTTTGATCGTAGGAAAACATCTTGTTCACAATTGTATGATTGACTCAGGGGCTAATACTTCCGTTATGCCTAAGAAAATTATTGATATCCTAGGTATTAAGTACAATCCTGTCTCTAAGGTAGTATTACAACTTGATGGATCAAATGTGATCATTATAGGATTCATCAAGGATCTCAAGTTAACCCTACATGCATGCCCAAGTATTATCATAACTCAAGATGTGTTAGTAATCAACTTGCCTCCTTTGTTTGCCATATGCCTATCAAGATATTTCACTACTAAGGTGGTTGGTTACTTATCTTACGATTGGTATCATATGATTTTAAGAACAAGGTATGGTACCAGTTTCACCATACAAGTTGATCCTATATTTTTCTATCATATTGCGTCATATGACCCATCTCCTCTCCAATCTAACTTCCTCATACAAGAAGGACAAGAACAAGATGGGGTTTTAGAAGAGTAGCCCATTCCTCCCTCCATAAATGATCTATTATTATATGAATGGACCAATGAAGATTATGAATTTTATCCATATGACATGTCTATTGAATTTGGTTTTGGAACCTACTGTATCCTTGAAGAAGAAGCCATGTTTCCTACCCCGCTCAAGCAAAATGATGAAACTTTTGGACTATGAAAGATGTATTTTGATGGTTCTATAAGCATAAATGGCATACGTGTAGGTTTTATTATCATATCCCCTAAGTATGAGAAGTTATTATTTGCACATAGGTTACAATTTTCATGCTCCAACAATGTAACAGAGTATGAAATGTTGGTGCATGGTTTTCATATTTCTAAAAAAGAAACAGATCAAGGCATTATAGATCTTTGGGGAGATTGAATTAGTCATCCACTAGGTCACAAAAAAGTGCATAACAAAGAATAGGATTTTGAAATCTTACAAACATAGAGTTTAGGACCTCTTGGAGAGATCAATGATCTTAATCTATAGGTGGTGCCTAAGAAATTGAACAAAGAAGAAGATAAGATGACAACCCTTGGTTATCAATTCTCACCCACTGAGGATTTTTTCCAAGGAAATGTGTAGCAAATCAAGGTGGTGGTCACGTCATCCATTCCTAAAAATGAAACCATCTAGATAGTATTTGAAAATGATGTGTAAATTGTCTAGTTCATTTAGAATGAATTTGAGTTATCTTCAAAGATGCAAGATGACTTACATGACATTTATGGTGACCAGGTGATTCAACTAAAGAAAAACAAGTTTCCTAAAGGGCTATTTACCTTAGAGAATATATTCATTCCTTATGATGATTTCAAGGGTAACGAAAATAACATGCACACAATGCAAGAAGACTATCATTCAATCACTATTGCACACAGTAAAGAATTTTTTCTCAGAAAAGCTTGTGCGTAGAAAAACTTAGGCCTTCATTTCTCTAAGTTAGAGGTATGTTTCTCAAGACTCCATTGATCTTGATCCCAGTATCAAGAACATCAAATAAAAGAAAAGGCCTGTCAATCCTAATATAAACACCCTCATGAGGAAGGAGTTAACAAAACTGTTTGAGGAAAAGATTATATTTTTTATCAAATACTCTACTTGGGTACCAAATCTTGTTCTAGTAAATAAGAAGAATGGTGAAATCAAAATTTGTGTTGACTTGAGAAATTTAAACAAAACATCATTAAAATATCATTATATTTTTCCTTTTATGGAGTAGATGCTGCAGACACTAGTTGGCGCGCAAAGGTTTTCCACACTTGATGGATTTTCAGGTTTCAATCAGATCATGGTCAAGGATGAGGACCAAATAAAGACAACATTCACAACTGTTATGTTTCAAATTTTCACTTGGAATGAAACCACAGTCAGGGGATAAGCAAGTCCCTACTCTTTAATGGGAGATGTTCCCTTATTGAAAGCAGGGGAAAAACCTATGTACAAATATAAAATCTTTCATTCAATGGTGGTTTCCCTATATATTGAAATGTGTTTTATGCTTGGAAAGTTATCAATACATGAGGATAGAAGGCATAAGAAGATAATACTTTCAAGGAAAAGAGATGGCATAGAAAACCCTTATATGTATTGAGCAAATGAGATATAGAGTAGAACCGTTCACATTTATAATGAGCACAATCTGTAGACTCAAAGTTCTTGACATTGTATAAACTATAACACAAAGTTTCTAAGCATGTAAGGATTAAATGATTCACATATTAGAGTAAAAAGGAAAGAGAAAGCAGAGGAAAAAGGGAAAAACCTTTTGTATTGATTTATTCCAATTAGAAATTACAGTTCCAGAATATCGAAATTCCAACCCATACAATGGCTTTGAAATCGCATGATATAGCTCACAAGATACCGTTACAACTTCCTTAAGAAAGCAAGAAACAATTACAACTTATTCCAATCATTTGCGCCCTCTGAAATTCTTGATTTGCAAAGAAACGTTAATGGTGGAAAAACTAGTTTTTTAAATATACGACCATTACATTATTTCACCAGTTAAAACATGGGCCATTAAATTTGCTTCTACAAATTTAAATTTTGGCCGCCCACGTGGAAGGAATTGATTAGAGCGGGCATGCAGACGCCTTTTGCATTTTTTTCCTTTGAAGCTATGCTGCGCTGACATGTGGAGAGCTTCGTTGGTTCCTGTATACTTTGTTGATTCAGATCTATTTCATGCTTGACTTATGTTGACCCCTACACACATGGAGGGTTTGCGCTCATTTGAGTTTCCATATTGGAAACACCTCCTAAAATTGTGCCGAGATGACATTTGTTTCCTTCTGCCAGTCTTGGAATTTTCAATGACCAACTCTGTCTCCCCATTGACTTTAACCACGAAGCAACCTGGAACTACTTGGAGAATGACCCTTTGATTTCACTTCTAAAATTGTGCCATTAGGGCATGTGGAGACTTTCGCCAACCTGCCCATACTTAGTCAATTTTAACGATTGACTCTCTCTCTTTTTATACCTCAGACACGTGGAGGACTGACACAAGTTTGAGAACAACCCCCAACTTTGACTCTTGAAGTTACGCCGATGAGGCACGTGACGCCGTTCACTAAACCTTCCATACTTAGCCTATTTGAGCTTGTTTTACCTTCATTTTGAACCTGGGACATGTGGAAAGCCTACACTTATTTGAGGACTGCCCCTTAGACCCTACTCCTGGAGTTGCACCATTTGGACATGTGGAGGCTTCCAATGATGCTTGAAACATGGTCAAACTACATCCAATCATAGATGCCCACGTACTACCTATGGATTCTGGGGCAAAAAATAATGGGGAAGATACGTCTGTCATTCTCGACTGCAGGAAGAAAAATAAAAATAAGGAAATAAACTTCACCATTACGCCTAACTTTCAAATTGTTCTCCATGAATGGGAAAACTACAAACAATGCCAGGCTCGACGTGATCCAATACTCTAAGGAACAGACTCAATTTTTCTAAACTTGACTTCAAAAGAGGGGAATTTTGAGGACATCAACAACTTGCTCTTTTTGGGGATGACTTGGCTTGGAACAAAGACACAAGGCAAGATCAAGAACTGCAGATAACTCTGGGAAAGAGGACCAATGCCTTATCCATTGGGTAAAGGAGTCAAAAGTAGAATGAATACAAGGAAACACACAAAATATGGGAAAAGAAACAAAACAAACCAAAAGGGAAGAACATAAATGAAACACAAAGGAACGACCCAAAACCAAAACATTATACATAATAGATAGAAGGACTACCTAGTCACCTAGGACTTGAAAAAATTTAGATACTGCCCACTATAAGGAATTGGGAGAGGAGAACCATCCATGTAATCCAGATAAAAAGAGTTCTCTCGAGAAAAATGTCTGATTCTAAAAGGACCAAGCCAAAGAGAATCAAACTTACCATGACTTCCTCATGGCTCATGTCTTTGTCCCAAAGCAGCATAATGTCTCCCACTTCGAAAACTCTGGGTTTGGCTTTCTAGTTAAACAAAGCCTTCACTTTCAACTGATGAGATGCTATCCTGTCAACCACTTGCAATCTTTCCTCATCAAGATTCTGAAGGTACAAAATTCTCTTGTCCAAAGAGCTATTGAAACTTGAATCTTCAATGGTTTTCATTAGATGCAAGGCTATCAATTCCACCATGAATGATAGTTGAGCTTCCACACCATACACAACTTAGAAATGAGACATTCCAATTGCTCTCTTGGGTGTAATTATATCAGCCCAAAGTGCATCATATAGCTTCTTATGCCAATTCCTCTGAGAATCATTTACAAGCTTTCTAACTATGTTCACCAAGTTCTTATTTGTTGATTCTACCTGTCCATTCCCTTGGGGGTAGTAATCTAAAGAATGAGCAAGTGAGATCCCATACCCATAGCAGAAGTCCATCATCTCAACAGAAGAAAAGTTGGAAGCATTGTCTGTCACAATTTTGTTTGGGGTCCCAAACCTAATCAATATGTTCTCCTTAATGAAGTTGCAAACTACCTCAGAAGTAGTGCTCTTGATTGGGATGGCTTCCACCCACTTGGTGAAGTAATCTGTGGCAGTCAACATATGGGTATCTCCAGCAATGGAAGGTGGGTTAAGAGTTCTAATGAAATCCAATCCCCACTGTTGAAAGGGCTCATCAATCAGTACTAGCTTTAGTGGAAAAGCAACCAACTTAGGTCTTCCAATAAACATTTGGCATGCTTTACATTTACCAACCCATTTTGATGCATCTTTGAATAGAGTGGGCCAATAATAACTAGCACGAAGTATTTTATGAGCTGTTACATCGGAGGAGAAATGACCTCCACAAACCTGGTCATGAAAATTAAAGAATAACTTCTTTTGTTGCTCCTTTTTCTACACACTTCAAAAAACTTTCATCTATGCCTCATTTGAACAAAGCATTCTCCCATAGCACATATTGTGTAGACCTTGGTTTGATGGCTCTCTTTTCTTTGGAACTCAAGTGATATGGACACTCTCCATAGGTCAAAAAGTGAGCAATGTCAGCATATCATACATCTAATGAGATGAGGAACAAAACAATAGGGACATCAACTCCATCTTTGGACAATTCCTTGACAACTCCTTTAGCAATGAGTTCACACAGGCCCTTACCCTGAACCAAATTTGTTGGCCTGATGGCAAGATCATACTCTTGCACCTTTGCTACCCAATTACCTCTCTTGGTTCCAAATTATTTCTGAGTAAGAATGGATTTGATTGTTGTATCAGGCACTAACAACAGAGAATGAGAATTAAGGATGTAAAACCTAAACTACTTGACATCTTTGAAAACTACAAAAGCATGTTTCTCCATCATGGTGTACTTTAGCTCATGAGTTTTCAAAACATAACTCATGAATGCAATTGGGAGCTCATGATCTTCATCATTCTTCTGAGCTAACACAACAACTAGGGTATTTTCAGTGGAATAACAATAGATAATGAAATATTTTCTAAAGTCAGGGCATGCCAAGATTGGAGTTTTTGCAATAGCCTGTTTAATGTCCTCAAATGATTTCTTCCCTTTAGAGGACCAACCAAAATTTTTCTTCCCTTACATCATGCGAGAAATGCTCACAGTAAGTTATACAAAATTGGGGATGAATCTCCTTAGGAAATTGATCTTACCAAAAAAAGAATGGATACCTTTCTTACTTGATGGAAGAGGAATTTGTTGGATGGCCTGAACTCTCTCTGGATCAATCTTGATCCCTTCCTTTGAAACAATGTGTCCCAAAAGCTTTCCTTTTGTGACACAAAACATAGGATTCTTAGGGTTTAAAGAAATTCCATGCTCTCTACACTTCTGTAATACTATTTCAAGGTGTTGGAAGTGATATTTTCTTTCTTTAGAAAACACTATCAAGTCATCAAAATACACAACAATGCATTTCCCTTTCAAACTACCAAAATCCAAGTCCATTACCCTATGGAAAGTAGCACCAACATTGATAAGACAAAATGACATCCTCTTGTATGCAAAGGTGCCCCAAGGAGTTGTAAAGGTAGTATTATGTTGATCTGTAGTATTCACCTCTACTTGATTGTACCCCAAGAATCCATCTAACATAAATAGCATATCTGAGCCTGTAACAAATTGCAATACTTGTTCCATCATGGAGAGAGGGTAATTATCCTTTAAAGAACCTTGATTTAGATTTCTGAAGTATACACAGATCTGGATCTCACCATTCTTCTTCTTGACAGGAACTATATTAGCAATCCACCTTGAATGGTGGATGGGGAAGATGATCCTAGCCTTTAGAAGCTTTTGTATTTCTTGGAAAATTGTATCAGCTATCTTTGGATTATATTTCCTTTGCTTCTATTTCAAGGGTTTGATCCCAGGCTTAAGAGGAATGAAATATTGCATTTCTTTAGGCTGAAAAGCCTTAAGATCATTATAAGAGTAAGCTAGAACATCAACATACCTCTTCAAAAAATTCACCACCTTATTTTTCTCTTCTTGAGTGCAACATTTTCCAATGTTGACCATTTTGGGATCATCAGGACTCCCAAATTTCACTTTCTCAGTCTCAGCAGATTGTCAGGCTCCTTGGGAAACTTTAGAATTCATATATCTATCATGTTTATTAAAAAGATCCTCCAAACTCACCAGCCCTTTAGGAATTTTGTTTCCTTTCAGTTTGATGCATTCATCTTGATCCATCTCTTCTTTAATACCCTCTTCATTTGATGCCACACACTCTCTAGGAAGATTGTCACTTCCTTCAAAGTACAGCTGATAAAAGTTGTCTCTGAGCTCCAAGAAAGAAAGAAAATGCTGGTCATCATTGAAAACTTGCCAATTATTTTCATTGTCAGGCACACTGGGTCTTTGGATCAGCTCAATGGTAAATTTCTCCTAAGGGAAATCAGGGTGAGGAATCAACGAGGACCTCAAAGCAGCTAGAGAGTTATCCCTAGTGCTCCTTTCCCTTGGCACAAATTCAATGGAAAAAGCATCAAGGAATTCAATGGAATCCTAGACCAGATTCCTATAGTGTTTCAACCTTCTGCTCTTTACTTGATAAAGGTCTCTAACTTATTTTACAATTAGCTCGGCATCTCCACGAGCAAGAAGGTTATTCACTCCCATTTCCTTTTCCATGCTAAACCCAAGAATAAGGGCCTCATACTCGACAATATTGTTGGTATTTTAGAACCAAAATTTGAAAGAGAAAGGATGAACCTTACCCCTAAGATAAATAAACACTACACCAGCTCCAAAACTAGCTGAAGAACAACTTCCATCAAACTCCAAAGTCCACACACCATTAGGATCAAACAACACTTCCTTTGGTAGACTTGTCTCCTCTTGTGACATGATCATGTAGTTCCCATGCCCAATGTCTTCATACAATATTTTTGCTTTAGGATCATCTGTCTTTTGCACAATATACTTTTCTTGTTTCTCAGGAAACAACTTCTTCATCTTCCCATTGACAGGGATCAAGGCATCTGACCAATCCATTTGAATTTCACCTCCAACATCTTTGCAAAAGTTCCTACTTAGCAACATTCCATAGGAAGGAGGAATATCAGCAACCAAGATGGTAGCCAAGACCTTTTTCTATGGTAAAGTAGCAAAATCTACTTGTGCATTTTTGATTCTCCCAACAAACGACACTTCTCTACTTTCCATGGAATAGCAAGAGCCATAAGTGAGGGTTAGGGTTAGACCCAAAGCATGAGCCACTTTTGTAGGCATTACATTATCATATGCACCAGAATCAATGACACAATTGCTAAGCTTGTGACCAGCTATGAGGAGAGTCACATAGAAGGGTTTGATCTTCTCATTGGGTGAAGTGACTTTAGCCACAAGGCTGGGTTGAGGAGGAGGAGAAGGAGTGGGAAAAAGGCCTTTAGAAGAATGGGATGGGGTTTTAGATTTAGAATTTACAAAGTTAACCATTTTGGCAAAGGATTTAGGATGGGTTTGACAGAACTCTACCTCAAAAATCTGAATCTTGGTATTTTTAAGATGGTCTATAATATCAAAAGATCCAGATGTGGATGGGGAATCACTATTAAGAGTAGGAGGAGCTTTTGATCTATCAGCTTTATCATTTGTTGGAAAAGAATTCTCAGAAGCAGAAGTAGAGGAATAAGGACTAGAAAAGCTTACCTTTCAGGTGGAAGTAGTAGGAATAGGAGCTCTTCTTCTTGGAATCACCAGGATGGTGATGGGGTACTCCTTGGATCTTTTTTCTAGTTGCACCACTTTTTCCTTTTTGTTGGTCTGCTCCTGGGTCATAACAACATATGATTCACTATTCATCTTAGCCACTACGTCATCATAGTCATCTTGATCATCTAGATCCTCAGTGGTGAGGAAATGAACTCGAGAACCATCAGGATCCTCCAGTTATTCATCATCTTCCTCTTCTTGTTCATCATATATCCCATTTTATTCCTCATCATTAGGCTCAAAAACCTCACAAGTATCATTAACATGCACCTTGAGGGGTGGAACTTCAATAGCCAACCTGGTTTGAGAAGAGGGAAAGTAGTTCTTAGGTTGAAAGTTCTTCCTTAGAACATCTTGATATGGAGCATGATGAGCTAATTGATTTTTTATGGAAATGAGGTCATTAGCCAGCTTTTACACTAACTGATCTGCGTTACCTCCAGAAGAAGGAGAAGAAGAAGATGCTTTGGATTTGAAAGACTCCCTTTTCAGCTTGCCAGACATGATCAAGTCATCTTCCACACTGACAGCCAATTTTTGATCAACATCCAAAGTTACAAGATTTTCTCTCCTCAGGGCATAGCTTACTTCCGACAATTGAGCATTCAAGAAGAAACACTTATGAATCTGATCAACAGGCCTAGTATCTAGTGGAATCTTGTTAACCAACTTGTTGAACTTGGCCAAAAATTCTCTCATAGGCTCATTTGGCTCCTTTTTGATTTGAGAAATCTGAGCTAGCAAAGCATCCACATGCTCAACAATTTTGTAATGCTTCTCAAATTCATTCCTCATAGTAGTCCAATGATGCGCCAGAATTAGCAGGAACTTGACAAGGTCATAACTTGAGCTTCGGGTGTCCGTTTGAGTCAATTTTTTTTAAACCACATGTTTTGATGAGATGAATGCAGTGGAAAATTTCCCTACTTGTTGGGGCAAGTTTTGGCAAATTTTCGGGCCCTAAATACACCATCTTAAAGCCAAAAATTAGGATTTAAGTTGTAGTTCAGTTTTTTCCTATTTTTGGGCATTAGTTAATTTTAGTCTATTAGTTCCATTATAAGTTAGAAAGTTGGTAATTCCTATAATTTAGGAATTTAGAAGATGCGTGGAAATTTCTGTCCCGTACGAATAAGCAAGCAAACTTACTAAGAATACTAGGTTCTAGTAAACTGCTAAAAATAGTAATTTCCGCCACCTAGAGTAGATTTAGTCAAGTTAGTTAGAGTTTTCTTGGCAACTCGAGTTGGGAGTTGTTTTCCTATTTAGGAAACATTGTAATTCATTATTCGATAAAAAATAAGGAGATCTATTTTCTTTTGGATTTCAAATTATTTTCACTATATCAAGTTTGTTCATAATTTGGCTACATTATTCAATCTATGATGGTCCCAGCAGGAAGATGGTAAAACCAATATGCAGCATTGTCTTGCAAGGTTTCCACAAACAACCTAACACAGACATCCTCATGTTCAACTCCAAAGACCGCACATGCAACAATGAAGGCTGCAATGTGTTCATCAGGGTGTACTTTGCCATCACCTTTAAATTTGGAAAAATTCTTCTTGTTACCCATAGGTAACTCATGCAATGGTTAAGGAAGAGCCAGAGGCCCAACTCTTTGTCCCCAAGGCCGAGGTGCTGCCATCCTTAGAAAGATTGCTTGAAATGGAACTGAGACACCAACAAGAAGTAGGGCACATAGATTAGGGATAAGTTGTGCTTGAGGAATGCTACTAATAGAAGCTATGTCTTCAATAGGAGGTGTGCTTGTGGAATGAGCTCTTCTATTTCTTCTTGTTGGAGGAAGTTGAAAACCTTGTTGATCCAAGAGTTGAAATTAGGGATCTTCAATTCCAAGAGCCCTTCTACCACGAGTATATCTTAGAGTCGCCAGATCAAAGAAATGATCAAATTAGTTGTTCTTTTAGGAAAGGAAATTTGTTGAACAAATCCCCAGTAGAGTCACCAAAAACTGTTAGGTTTTAGATTTGCACTTGAAATGAAACCACAGTCAGGGGACAAGAAAGTCCCTCCTCTTTAATGGGAGAGGTTCCCTTATTGAAAGCAGGGGAAAAACCTATGTACAAATATACAATGTTTCATTCAATGGTGGTTTCCTGATTTCTTGAAATGTGTTTTATGCTTGGAAAGTTATCAATACATGAGGATAGAAGAAATTGAAGAGAGGAGGGAGGAAAAATAAGACAACACTTTTAGGGAAATGAGATGGCAGAGAAAACCCTTATATGTATTGAGAAAATGAGATATAGAGTAGAATCATTCATGTTTATAATGGGCACAATCCATAGATTCAAAGTTCTTGACATTGTATAAACTAGAACACAAAGTTTATAAGTAGGATTAAATGATTCGCAAATCAAAGAAAAAAGGAAAGAGAAAGCAGAGGAAAAAGGGGAAAACCTTTGTATTGATTTCTTCCAATTAGAAATTATAGTTCTAGAATATCAAAATTCCAACCCATACAATGGATTTGAAAGCCCATGATATAGCTCACAAGAGATAGTTACAACTTCCTTGATAAAGCAAGAAACAATTACAACTTATTCCAATCATTCGCGCCCTCTCGAATTCTTGATTTGTAAAGAAACGTTAATGGCAGAAAAACTAGTTTTTTAAATATATGACCATTACATTATTTTTCTAATTAAAACATTCGCCATTCGATTTTATTCTACAAGTTTAAATTTGGGCCGCCCACGTGGAAGGAATTGATTGGAGTGGGCATGTGGACACCTTTTGTATTTTTTTCCTTTGAATCTACGCCAAGCTGACATGTGGAGAGCTCCGTCGTTTCCTTTATACTTTGCTGATTCAGGTCTATTTCTTGCTTGACTTATGTTGACCCCTAGACATGTGGAGGGCTGGCACTCATTTGAGTTTCCATTTCGGAAACGCCTCCTAAAATTATGCCAAGTTGACGCGTGTCTCCTTCCGCTAGTCATGGACTTTTCAATGGCCAACTCTGGCTCCCCATTAACTTTAAACAAGTGGCAAGTTGGCGCTACTTGGAGACTGAACCTTTGATTTCACTTCCAAAATTGTGCCATTAGGGAATGTGGAGACTTCTACCAACCCACCTATACTTAGTCATTTTTAACTATCAGCTCTCTCTCTTTTTGGACCTAGGGCACGTGGAGGACTGACACAAGTTTGAGAACTACCCTAGCTTTGAATCTTGAAGATGCACTGATGAGGCACATGGTGCCGATGAGGTACGTGGTGTTGTCTACTGAACCTTCCATACTTAGCCAATTTGAGCTTGTTTTACCTTCATTTTGAACTTGGGACATGCAGAAAGCCTACGCTTTGAGGTCTGTCTCTTGGACCCTGCCCCTGGAGTTGTGCCATTTGGATGCATTGAGGCTTTTGCTGACACTTGAAACATGGCCAAACCACATCCAATCAGAGATGCCCACGTACTACCCATGGATTTTACGGAAAACAATAATGGGGACGATACACCTGTCATTCCCGACTGTGGGAAGAAAAATAAAAAGAAGGAAAGAAACTTCACCATTACACCTGACTTTCAAATTGTTCTCCATGAATGGGAAAATTGCAAACAATGTCAGGCTCGATGTGATCCAATACTCCAAGGAACATACTCAAAATTTCAAAACTTGACTTCAAAAGAGGGGAATTTTGAGGATGACAACAAAAAACAAATGGGGAACATATGCCTATCATAAAGTGCTGTTTGGTTTTTCAAATGCAGACGCATCATTCCAGAGAGCTATGAAAATTTCCTTCAAAGGATATATCAATGATTCCATCATTTTTTATTTGGATGGCATAAATATCTTCTAAAAATAGAGCGCAGATCACATCAATCATTTGGAGAAAGTCTTTGAGAGGTTAAGACAATTTTGGGTATCTCTTAACCCAAAAAAGTGAAACTTTGTTGTTGTGCAGGGAAATGTTTTGGGCCATGTGTTCTTAAAGGATGACATTTCCATTGATCCATAGTGTATCTCATCCATCCTCTCTATTTCTTTTCTAGTGCATAAGAAGGCCTTACAATCATTCCTAGACAAGATCAACTTTGTTAGAAGATTCATTCCTAAATTTGTAGGTTTGGTTAGGCCCATCACCCTCATGATCAAGAAAGATACAATCTTCAGGTGGACAACAGAAGGAAAAGAAAGCTTCAACAAAATCAAAAAAATATTTTTTTTTGCACCCCAACACTCATCAATCGAGATTACTCGATGGATTTTATCCTTTATGCTTATGGAGCTGATGCTAGTGTTGTTGTTATCTTGACACAAGAAAATGAACAAGGACTGGGAAAACCAGTGGATTTCTTCAGTCAAACATTGAAGGATTATGAATTGAACTAAATTCACATGGAAAAAAATGTTTTCATCATCATGCGCACTCTGAAGAAATTTAAGAGCATGCTTACCACCAATCATGTCAAAGTTCTAGTTTCACACTCTAGTGTGAGGGACTTCATCATGGGAGAAGAAATAAATGAGAAGAGAGCTAGATGTGTCACCAAAATCATGGAGTATAATGTGATTCTTAGATCCACTAAGCTAGTTAGAGGTACATTTCTCTATAAGAAACTTATTGAGGATACACAGAATGATTAAGAGACTTCATTATTTTTGGATAAAGATACTTCATGCATTAAAGTTGAGAAAAATTTGGATCCTAGCGTGCGAAGTTGAATGGAGGTCATGGAAACATTCCTCTCCTCTGACACATTCCCTCCTGGTCTAAATAAAGAAAAGAGAAGGCATTTTAGGTTGAAATTCATTCCCTATGTTCTGATTGATGGGGTTCTCTTAAAGAGAAACATTGATGGTTTGCTACTGAGATGTATTGATGGCACGTAGGTCAAAAAAGTGTTAGTATAATTTCACGATGGATTCTATGGTGGAAACTTCTTTGCCAAAGAAACAACAATGAAGATCATTAAGGAAAGATACTTTTGGCCTACCCTATTTGTAGATGCACACAAGTGGGTTATGAAATGTAAAGAATGTGATTTATTTACAGGTAATAAGAAATTGGTTGTGCTTACCTTCCACCCAATCCAAGTAAATAAACCTTTTTCGCAATGGGGTCTTGACTTCATCAATATGATCAATCCTCCTTTAGGTGCTGGTCACAAGTGGGTGTTGACAGCTATGGATTACTTCACCGGATGGACAGAAGCTATTGCGCTTAATGAAGAAACTGACTCAGTCATCCTTGGCTTTCTTGAAGGCATTATAACAAGTTTTGGTGTTCCTTAGATTATCTCTGATAGTGCAAAATCCTTCCTTGGTACAAGAATTTCTGATTGGGATCTTAGTCTTTAGATTTACTTGAAGACTTCTTCCAACTACTACCCTCAAGTTAATGGCTTGGTAGAGTCAAATAGCAAGAACCTAATTAGAATCATGAAGTGGAAAATGGAAATCAACTAGAGGTAGTGGCATACAAAGGTCTTACATGCACTCTAGGAAGATAACATTATGGTGAAGAAGGCAATATGTGCTTCACCTTACAAAATTTTCTATGGTAAGGAGGATAGCCTTCCTTCATCACTTAAAATTCCTTCATTAGAGTTATCCCAACAGCTGGAGTTTGATGGCGCAAACCGAAGAGAAATCATAATGGAAAAGTTAGTTGAAATTGAATAAATAAGGAACTATGTCATGATCAAGTTAGAGAAACATCAGAGTTCAACCAAACAATGTTTTGACGAAAGGGATAGAGCTCAAGTCTTCCAAATTGGTGATTTGG
Organism: Taxus chinensis; assembly: GCA_019776745.2. Lineage (NCBI taxonomy): Eukaryota > Viridiplantae > Streptophyta > Pinopsida > Cupressales > Taxaceae > Taxus > Taxus chinensis. The sequence goes on from CM034146.1 coordinate 388,966,190, forward strand.
TCTTGAAATGGGATGCTAATAGAGCCAAACCTAGGATTCATTTGAAGTTTGATGTACTTTGGAGTGGGCCGTATATCATTAGGTCTTGTAAAGAGGCCAACGCTTTTGAGTTGTCTCATCTTGATGGAGATGCACTACCAATCCCAGTTAATGGGATTTATCTCAAGAATTTCCACTAAGTTGTTCTTTGCATCATGTACATATTAGATTAGTTTCAAATCCTCCAAGTGCACTCTTGTGTTCAATGTTTCAATTATACATAGGTTCTTTCCTTTCATGTGTTCTTGTGCGTGCTCTTTTGTTGCTTCTAGGATGGTAGTTTAGTTTTCAAAGAGGAACTATCTAACATTTTTCCACTCTCATAAATTCAAATTAGAGCATCTTCACATGAGATTAGCAATTTTACTCAGAGTCAGATAATGCTTCAAGTGAATTCGAGGGTGTCTCTTTAAGATATAGATCAAAATTTTATGTTTTCAGGCATATTCCATGCCCAATGGATGCTTCAAGGACACCGATCTATTTCACCTAGTAGGAAGATGGCCCCAAAAATCACCAAATTGTTTTCCAAAATAAATCCCCTAGTTATTTTGATAACTCACTATTCCATTCTGGCTCTAAGTTCAAGTTTTCAGGTTATGCGCACCTTTGGTTTCCTTCCTTGGTGCACTTATTTGGCTTAAGTTCATTACGCGTGCTCCCATGCATTGCTCCTTGCACCTTCCCTTTCGTTGCTCTCATCTGCATGTTATTTTTGCACTTTCTTTGCTCCTATTTTGTTGTCTCCTTTCATTTTCCCTTCGTGCGTAACCCTCCGCACATCTTCTCTTCTCTCCAAATGATCACACACGCCTTGCATGAAATCAATGACTTACCCTTATTTTGCAAATTTCCCGGCATGTTTTCATTCGCACATGCCTTCCTTCCCAAGTTCCATGCCTCTCTCGTGCGCACTAGTTTTTATTTTGAATTTTTCCCTCACACACTTTCTTCGCACATTTGATTCTGCACATCCTTAGCTTACGCACTACCCCTCCCTCCTTACAAATTTTCATACCTTTGCATATAGTCACCTTTTCTTCTCATTTTCACGTACCCTCTTACGCGCACTCACAAATTCATGCATTCCTTATCTCTGTGCCTCTTTTTCCCGTACATGCGCTCAAGTCTACAACCCTTTGTGCCAGTCACTAAGTGCCACGTGAAAATCCTTGGAACTTGTTAGATTGAGTGCACAACATGAAACCTGTTAAAACATACCGGTTTTGCTCTTACTCCTTGTGGTGAATGAATACATGACATGTGACAGAAGAAGAGACAAAAAATAGATAATCATCCAAATCCCCTGCTGATCAGATCGTGCCACGTGTCTTGCGTGTTCATCTTGTAATACAAAGATTTAAACCGCTATAACTTCCTCCACATGGCTTAGATTCATATACACCTAGTCTTGTTGGAAATTTATTTATGAGGGCTAAACTCTAGGGTTTTTTAAATCAAATTTTGGCAGGATTTGGTAGGCAAAAAAAAGGAAAACACGTCTCATATCATTAATGCATTCATCTAGTTGAATCAACCACCAAAATTTTATTAGATTTGGTCTCCTTCCTTATTTCATAATCTAAGCAGACATGGGGAGGCAAATCTAACAGTTCTATAGGAGGATTTGTAGGCATTTATTACATGTTGTTTGTGGTTATGATTGGAAATATGAGTTTCCCTCTCTTTTCCCTCTTCTCTCCTTTTTCTTTTATATATTGTTGAATAATGCTCATTCTGAAAGGTTGGACCTTCTTAGTTTGCAAGAGCATTATTCATAGTGGTGTTCTTTTATTTTTTGAGTTGCAAGCCTTAGATCTGGTTCTCTTCATTTGGATACTTTCCTCTTTCTACCATTATAATCGAATGTGTATTTCTTGGAAGCAATAAAATTATTATTTTGTGGTTATTCTCTACATTAGCTTGTATTTTGTTGCATCTTCTTTCCTTTATTTTTTATGTATTTGTTGGATGTGAATTTTCACATCCCTTGCAAGTTTTATTTTCTGTTGTGCTCCATGAAAGTGAGTGTGTGAGTTTTGTTTCAGATTGTGGCACGCATGTCTTCCCTCCATGTGTGTATCTTCCCTTATTTTCATTCATTTGAGAGTTTTCATCCTCCTCTTTTTGGTGTCATCACCTCCCCTTAGCTTACATTTTCATTTCATGTATCTCCTTCTCACCCTATTCCCTTGGAATCGTAGAGTAGTGCTAGGCAGTTGCATTTCCTTTCCTAGGAGTAGTTTAGCCGTAGAGATAGGTATAGAGGAATTCGGCCTTCTCCAGAGGTTCGTCTCAAGAGAAATGTCCCACAACTTGGAGACAGTCCCATGTTGCCTCAAATCCACAGGGCATCCTGATTTGGGATGGGTGCAATTTTTAGATCCAACTGTTTTCTCCCATAAAGCACCACTGATATAATTAATAGCCAAAAAAGAGTTTGAGTAGTTTTCTAATCCCACAAGTCTACTTCTTTGCATATATTTTATATGACATATAATGTTCTCCACCTTCTCAGTGTTGTCTTCTTCATACAAGTTTTCTAATGAAGCTTGTTATTGATGTCAATTCCAAGGTATTCATACTCAGTTAATTCTTCTAGAATAATACTTTCAAAATAAAATTCATATTGATTTTTTTTCTTTCTATTGAAGAAGATCATGATCTTGGTCTTACTGGTGTTGACTTGCATACTCGATTTTATGCAAAAATGCTCAAGGGCATATAAATGCTCATGTAACCCCTGATAGGACCTGACACTAAAAATAAGGTCATCTGCATACAAAATAAGCCTCATCACATAATCTTCCAAAATGACCCCATCCCCACCCTACAAATTCAACAACTCTTCAAGTTTGTCTATATATAAGCCAAAAATGGTAGGGGATAAGAGGCATCCTTGTCTAACTCCAATGCCACTTCTAAAAATTTCTAAAATATTTTCTTGAGATTTGATTACGAATCTGAAATCTTCATTCAGTCTATAATCATTTACTCTAAACTATCCTCAAATACCAAGATCATTCATTATGTAACATAGTTTATCCATGAGGACCATGTAAAAGCCTTTTTGAAGTAAAAAAAACAACAATATATTTCCTTTTTTTCACTCCATCTTTTTTTGATGTCATGTCTCAAAATAATTCCATGATCTATTGTGGAGTGATTGGGTCTGAAATGGATTTTAATTTTTTCTCTCTTACCTTTTTCCTTCACCTAATTTTTAATTTTGTGCTCAACCGTACTACCAAAAAGCTTTGTAAATAAGGGATTGATCATGATAGTTTTGTAGTTGGAAGGATTGTTGACATCTCAAATCTTACAAAGAGGCATCGCAAGGCTGATAGTCCAATTAGATGGAAATCCATGTTAAATATTTTTACAATGTGAGGAGCAAGGATTTTCAATCCCCACTTTAGGTATTGTACTTGAAACTCAACTAAGTCCTTTGCCTTTTTTTGAACCCAACATTTTAATTCCTTCCTTAACCTCTTGCAAAAGTGAATAATTTTTTCGTCATGTGGATAAATGGTGGGGTCTCAACCTCTACATTCTATTCGTATACTTGTTTTGAATATTAAAAACATTGAGTGACTATGATATTATTTATTTGTTTTTTTTTTTGTTTTTTTTGTTGAAGTTCCCTCCAAAATAGTTTTGGGTTATTCTTCCCTAGGTAGATAAGTTCTTCTCTTCTTGTGCTCATAAACTTTCCCCTTTTTCTATGATTTGCTTGTATAACTTTGTGTTCTCCTCCTTTCTTGGATGTCTAAGAGCTCTCCTTGCAACTTTTCATTCTTCATTAAACCAATCATTTACCAAAAACTAATTTCTATTATTTTTCTTATTTTTTCTCTTTTACACATCTTAAGAACCCCTTGAACTATGTTTGTTAACTCATGAATTTTGAGGTATCGTAACCTTGTTTTCTCCTTCTAAATTAATAGTATTAGTGTTTACTTGAAGATACCATAGATATCTTACATTAATAGAATTCTACCCTTTGTTGGAGGTTGTTGATGAGATTGTGTTTTTGATATATGATGATATTTTCCCAACTAAGATATCATGATGCAAAATGGGATATGGTATGATTTTAGATCATTAATAGAGTTATCAATTCCAACTTCTATTATCCTTTCAATCAAACTTTGTGAAAAAATTGTATAATCAACAACACTTTCCCCGTGGTAGGTTTTGAATGTAAAATTCCCATATTTCTTCCACCTACCCATACCACTATAAAAAAAATCAAACTTGCCACATAAAACTAGCAATTATTTGCCAAAATGATTAATGTCCTCTTCTGAACACCTTACACACTGATGGTTTTCCTCTTCGGTGAGCCATATAGGATTGTAGTCTTTTTTACTACACAACATGTTAAATTGTTCATTTGTTATCTTGAATTTAAATCCCCTAAAAGAAGAACTTTCCCCTATTTGGGAATACACTGAAATATCCTATTTCAAATCTGCACATGGATCCTTTCCATCCAACCCATTTTTCTTGTAGGGTTTTTATCATTGTGGAGAAAATCACAAGCTTCAATTCTAATGTTCCTTCCATATTCCAATATTTTGAACCAAATGTATTTTTTTTTTCATCCCTTTGCTATGGGATGTTTCTACCCTCTACTTCTCTTACTAGAACCATTTATGCCGTGATATCCCTTTCCATTAGCTATTGTATTATTCCAAACTACAAACTTCATATATCCTTTGAATGTAGGATTCTTGCATCCATCGAACTCGTTAGTTTTTGTGAGGCATGTTACATCTCTTCCTTCTACCACAAGCCCTAACCTAGGCTCCTCCTCCAAGGGTAGCCTATAGAATTATGAAAAACTAATTTTAAATGGTCATGAGGTGGGGGGTTGGGGAGGGTGAGGGGTTAATTGTTATTTCCTTTGGTGTTGAAGGCTTGGGGTAGAGTCCTCACATATTTTTACCCATGCTTACTTTTTTGCACCCTTTTCTGCTCTTTCTTTGCTACCACCCTAATGTGATGATGTAGTTTGAGGCATTAGATTGACAATAACAACTTTTCCATTGTACAACTATGTACTTTTACCTTCATCGCTTGTTGCCTAACTTTATTCAATTCTCCCCTTCTCTCATCTGCTTGCATTGAAGTTAAACCTTCATCTTGAAAGAAATGTGAATCCTTTAAAAGTCTATTTTTAGCTAGTTGATGTTTTTCTTCTATTCTCATCATGGCAACTTGGATAGGTCTATAACTTTTTTCACTTATCTTTCCAACCCTTTTTGTTGTACAAATTTTCCCTCTCCACTATACCTTGTTTCTTAGAAATCACTTGTAATATTGAGAGTACTTTTGTTTTTGCCATAATTTCTAACTCCATTAATAATTATATTTTTTACTCTCTTGCCTTTCTTTGTATTCTCTTTCTTGCATTTTATCCACGTTTGAGTCGATTTCACCGCCCTTATTTGATGCACCTTTAACTATTTGAGCCCACGACTTGGTTTCTTTTGTGATGACTTCCTTATCACTTTCCTTTACCACCAGACTGTGATTTCGTGTTTACTGGAATATTTGTGTTCTTACTTCTTCAACTTTGAATTTTTCGAACAGATGTTCACTTTTGTTGTTTCATGTGTGGCTTGCCAAACTAGTTTCATATTTTTCCGTTCATGTTTCCCTACTTGTAGTCCCTCTTATAACATTGCCACATGCTTGTTGCTATGATCTTGTGAATCTTGTAAGTCTTTTCTTGCCCCCAAAACTTCCATGCATTGTACCTTGCTTTTGATATTTAGAAGCTCTTGCACATATAAAGGTGTTGACGATGTAAGAAGAGTGGAAGTGGGATTATATGCCTCTTTTCCAGCTCTGTTGTCCCTAATACCACACATTTCATATTTACGTGACATGCCATTGTTTGTCTGAGTTTTTAACTTTTGTAAGTGTGTGACAAGTTTCTTTTTTCGTGCTTGCATCCTTCTTAACTGTTACTCTTTTACACAGGAGAGTCTATATTTTAATATACCTTTGATATTGTTTTGCATTTACCCACATCCATTTCCCACTTTTATTTGATGATGCAATTTTTACTCGGTTTGTCTCCACGAAATTGACAATTTCATCTTCATTCGTTAAATTTGAGTGGTTTCCTTTCCATTGCCAATATAGAAATGTTTGGAAACAATATTTAAATGCATGGTTTTGAAAAATCTGAAGACTATGCTCTCACCAGTACAATTGCCACATCTGTTCCTGCTTTGCCCTTCTGTACCGTGTGTCGCGTTAACCTCCAAAGCCTTCCCTTTCAATGAAGTAAAACACACGAGGTCCCACAAAATAAAAAATAAAATAAAATTGGGAAGATGTTTGTAGCGTGAGATAGTACAGATCTAGCGAGGTGGTAAACATATTGCAATGGGCATGGGCGCGCCAGTCATGTGGAGTTTTGCAAAATTCCAGTCATTCATTTGAGAAATCAATCGTGAGGCCAGCTGTTCAAATAACATTAATTTGGGTAGATCCAAAAAGACAATGACAGTAGATGAAGATGATCGTGGTATATTAGTGACATTTTTGCCAATTAAACTGAAGAGAAAATTTCATGGAGCTTTGGAAACAGAAGGTGAAGTGCATACATTTTTGGAGAGAGTGAACATCTAAGAAAAAGAAAGGGATGCTCAACAATTTGGTGTTGGGTGTTAGAAACAGAGATGGCCACTTGTTAATCGACGGACGCCACTTTTCATCATGTCGTCAGGTTTCCCAATATTTGCTTTCGGCTACTGCTACTGCTACTAATGCCCATCACAAAACAAATACTGCGACTAAAACAACATCAAAATAATTGAGGGGATGTTGTTCAGTTTTTTTTTTTTTTCAAAACAAAATTAGGGCATATTATATTTGCAGATGAAAAATTAATACTTTGATTTGGAAAAGTGATTAATTTTAACAATTGCATTGTGTGTTATTTAATAAAAAGATAATGGTATCTACTTATTTCGTGCCCTTTCCCACACATTTTATTAAATTGCTCATAAATAGGTTTTTTTTTCCCAATTGTCGATGGCCATAGAGAGAATCGACCTGATATGGGCTCCGCCACCAGTTGACGGTAATGACAGAAAATTCGCTATATTCTAATGTGTTGATGAATTGTTCAAACAAGGAATATAATTCAAAAATATTCATAATAGGTGTTATATTAATTTTTTTTATTGACATTTTTTAAAAAGGAAAGTAAAATAAAAAGATTTTGGGGACATATATATATATATATATAGGGTTAGATCTTAATTTTTTAGTGTCATTTATAAGGATTTATTCTTTTTTACTTTCAAAATACCTATAATGTTGTCTTCCCCACAAGATTAGATCTTGTGCCACATAGTGTCATATATGAATTTATCTAGCTTTTACAAGGTATATTCCATCCCATGGTTTTACTATATGGTAATTATTATGGAAATCTATTTTAATATAGAAAAAATGTTTTCCCTGTGATTTTAGACATTTTAACCACTATAGTACACTTTCCCCATGAAAATTAACTCTGCATAGCTTCTACCACAACCAATTACTTGTAAACACCATCATCTTTATCATCAATTTGTCTTGGCACACTCATTAAACCTCTATAAATTCATCCATTATTATTTCTAAGCTTCTTGACTTTTATCCGTCAGGTTTAACCATTATCATTGTTTGATTCTAATCATGTGTTTCATGAGCTTAATTCCAAGTTTTCATGGCTTCACTTATTTTGGTGATAAACATTTTACTACATTTCATGTTTGACATGCATGTGAAATTATCCCAAGAAATGTATACATACACTCGAAAAATCACAAGAAAATATATTTAAATTTTAGGCCACCTGGTTAAAGAATACTTGAGCACATTATCATTACAGTTTCATATAGTACTTGAACAAATAAGTCCTTCATTCTGTTACTTTTATAGAATACATGATTCAATTAAAAAATTCATCACAAATCCCTCTTCTTATGGTTTACTCGCTCCAAGATAACATGGCTCCTCTTTTCTTTCGTGTCGTCATTCTCTTCAGCTTGACCTCACTTCTTTGGTACAGAGATCTCTATGGCTCTACATGGAGGTACTCACTCCTTTATATAACATACTTATCATGGTGGCTTCTATACCCTTATTTCCTCTACTTTATTCATTTATCCTCCAAAAGAATTTTCACCCTTGAATCCTAGGTTCAACACACTTTCTTCTCCTCATCGATTGCATTTATATCACCTACTTGATATCTCCCTCACATCAAATATGTTCCCTTCATCAAAGAATCGATCCTCATAAATCATATCATACCTTCTTGTGCATGTCACTCCATTTCGCATTAGGGATACATGCATTCAATCTTTGTGTTTCACATGTCCTTGACAGTCTATCCACTCCATCTTGGTTAGTTTCAAAATTATTGGAGTGCCAATAATTAATTCATGTCTTGAAGCCCCATGACTCAATCTTGTACCACCCTTTGTAGATACTAGTTCATATCACATCATGATCCATCCTCATATTTAATAATTTTCTCTTCCTTTTGTTTATAATAGACCCTTATTCCTTGTATTTATATGCATAAAGTATCCTTCTTATCTTACAACTTCCATCAAGTTCTTGCAAACCATGTCCTTACACAAAATCCTTGATTTCATTTCTTGCATGACTTATCCTTGGGCTAGTCCGTTGTCCTTTCCATCTTCCATCCTCCATGTTATCTTCACACTTTGTTTCTTGCACTTGTGTTCTTTTCATTTCCTGTGTAATACCCCTACATGAACTCTATGTCTTAGGTTTCATGGAAATTATTCACCTTCTCATGTCTTATGCTTCTTAAATCTTCCACACGATTTCTCTTTTTTTCTTCTCCCTGTCACAAACGTTTCATTTCTATAGTACTTCATATGCATGTTCCTCATGCCCTATCAAAAATATCGCCTTCCTCCTTCATCTTCTTTATACATAATTCCTTATGCACTCCCTCAAAAAGTTCTCTTGATGCCCTTTTGCCACAGTTTATCCTTGTAAAAAATCATGAGAAAATTTATTTTACTAGGATTCTCTTTCCTCGTTAATCAAGAATCCACCTCAATTAAATGGAAATCATAATAACAAAATAAACAAACCCTCTTATTCACACCTTAGACTTGAAAAAACATATCCTAGTGATCTTACAACACACTCAAACAAACATTAGATAAAACAAATGAAAATTCTTGAATCAGACTGAACTCGATAGTCACCCCTTTTGTGATGTCACTAAGCACAACACTACATTTTAGACTCCATATAGATCTCCTAGTGTTATGCCAATTTGCATGCAACTATCCCTTACCCTAGATTTTCCATTGTGTTTTCACCCCGATAACAGGCTAGAGTACTTCCTCCCAATAAAAACCTTGTGTGTAGATGAGAAAAACCATATTTATGGCATTCTATGTTGTGTATGTAGTATGCAAATGTGTTCTTTTCCTTTTCCACTTAGTATGTGATAGATAGATAGGTGATTTCTATCCCCTACATGATTAGGTTAGACTTGTATATATATGATTTCTTACTTTGAAATTAGGACCTTAGTGACAGGGAAAATGACCTAAAAGATATTAAACAAAAGATAAAAGAATGACAAATGGGCCCATATGGGTGAAAGAATCAAAAAATAAAAGGGGGGCAAGACTGTACAATATGGTCAACAACATTTAGTGTCACCCCCTCCCTACTATGTTTCTCTCCCTTGCACGATGATTGACTCTATAATATATTCATACTTGAGACATTTAAATAGATAATACCATGATTAGTTGAATTAAAGTACTATGTTTTTGTTGTTATTTTATCAATTGTTGTCACCTTGTCCTTAGTAGGATGATGTATGGGGCTCATGAAGATGATGTTCCGCCCTTATCACTACATCTTGGTTTTGATATAAAGTGTTATGGGCATTATTGATCTAAGGCTTACATGAAATTTTTTTTGGATAGTTTTCATAATGGTTAATTATTTCGAATATATATATATATATATATATATATATATATATATATATATATATATATATATATATATAATTGTCATCTTTATTTGGAATCTGTTAACTTGACTTGACATGTTGTGTATGAGACACACAATGCTAATATTGTTACCATTATTGCTTGTTTTGGTGATGTTGTTATGGATGTTACTGCGATGAGATTTAGATTGATTATATTTTATGTACTACAAATGTATATCATTTTGGCTATTATCTCCATATGGATATTAATCGATTATTTAAATTGGATGATTTAGCTTATAAATGAATCACCTAGTTATATGTAGAATCATTTCTCTTGGTTTATTGTATCGAGCATGTATGATGATGAGTGAATCGAGTGTGCAAGATACAAGTTCGCCACAAGAGAATGTGGGAATCACAAATGTACCTACAAGATTGCACAATTGGTTGTCTTGGCCAAATCATCACCCCTTGTTTGTTTCGTTTCACCTTGTTTGTCGTTGGTTGGGATGGAAATGGAAACCCATAATTGATCTTGGGTGTTGGTATTTTGGCTTGGTCACCTTGGATGGTTGTCTCCTTGGATTCATTTTGGTATTAATTATTTTAAGCTTTTGTTTAGTCCAATTTTATGAGTTTAATGGTACCTACTGCTTAAGGATGATTAGATTAGTGTAATCTTGTTTAAGGAGGTATGGGACCACCTAAGCATGGGTTAGGTGGGCCCCACTACCTCTCAAAGTGGACCACTTTTTATAAGCCTGAAATTGGGCTAAAATTGGAAATTGTAAGGGGATTTTTTATCATTGAGAGTTTCATTTTCATAAAAATGGACCCCTTGGACCCTACGTATGGGGGGACATTTTTAAGGTTCAAATAGGCTTTTCCCTCCCATTTGAGCCAATCTTGTCCACATCATAATTAATAAACTTGTTTTTTTGAGCCACCTTGGGATTGAAAGAGATTTTGTTTAGTTTTAATTTTAATTTTCGTAGATATTCATAAATTATGTCTTTTTTCTTATGCATGATAGGGACTTGGAGTTTCTAAGTTTTGAGAAGGAGATTGGTGACACATGTCACCATCCCATTGGTTTGAATATTTTTGCTTCTCCCTACTTATTCCTTCATTTTCGACGCGGTGGGGGATTTTCGCCTCATTTTTTCATTTTTGGAGCTTTCGAGAGCTTGAAGGGGCTAGGAGCTTGGAGAGACATTTTGGGGATTATTTTTACTTGGAACTCATGGGAAGCTTAGGAAGGAAGAATATAGATTTTGGAGGTTGGTCATGAAACTTGGAATTTGCATTTTAATACTTGTGAGGTATGTCTTATAATTTATATTTCTTATTCATATAGCATGGGATATATGGTTATTTTCTTGATTATGTTTTGGAATGGGTATGTAGAAGATTGTTTTGATTATTTAGCTACTTAGTTCTTCGTCATTTTTCCTCATTTTAGGAGGCATGTGAGATAATCCCTTTGGCAGGTATGGGGTTCCATGGTGGCTTGTGGTATTATTATATAGTGTTAGTGTTCATTTGGCTATGAGGGAAAATGTGGATACCATGGGTCTTTTCTATTTATCCTCCCTTCTTGAGAAGTGTTGGGATGCTTATGTGTGTAGTAATGTTTTTTAACTCATTTGTTTGAATGTAAGTTTGGTGTTTTGTTTTTCCCCTAATATGCTTGTGACTTTTAGAGGCATGATTCATCCCTCTCCCATGGGCTTGGAGGGAGGCTAGCATGCCCTCCTTTTTGGGAAGTGGCATGTAATGATTCCTATAGGTTGGGTAGAAAACCAAGTAGCTTCCTTTTGTGCATTTTGGAGTTTTGGACAAATAAACTTTGAAGTTACTTGAATCATTATCGCTTGAAGATAAGAAGATTTCATTCTAAAACTTTACATGTTGTTACCTAATTAGGGAGGCTTTTCCACTTGAATTTTAAAGTTGTAGTCCTCTTGTAAATATGTATGGGAGTGAATATTGTAAGATGGGTTTGAGATAAATTTATTATAATTGTTATCTCTTGGGTTATCCATGTCTTGATAGGAAGAAATTGTGTTTATACATAAAGTGGAGCTCTTATTTCTCTGTGTAATCTTAGTTCTTTCTAATCCTCTTGCAAATTTGTGTTGAAGAGAGGATTTGTATAGTGGTGTGAAGGGAAGGGTTCTAAATCATTTTTTATATAAATTAGGAGTTGTATTTGATAATGGAAAAAGGACATTGTGGTTGATTAATTTTATTGAGATCTTGGGCTTGCATGATTCCTTACCTTCATTAAATTCTATCTTGACAATTGGAGGTTGTGAGATTTTATTATGTAACTTTCTAATAGGAATCTTGGTTGATTGTGGCCTTGAATTGAATTAAGAAAGGATCATTCCTGGTAGGGATGAATTTGATCACATGTAAATAAATTTGATTAATTTTTAATGGTATGAAATTTCTTGAAATGAATTTATTTTTCCAAGTTTCATTCTTACCCATAGTATTTTCCGATTTACTACCTTAGTCATCAAATTTAGTTTTCTGGTTTTATTTCTTGTTATGGAGAGAATGGAACTCAGTTCTTTTATCAAGAGGTTAGCATCGGATTCCTTATGTGATTATTTAACTCAATGTTTCTTCTTGGAGTAACTATACATATAAAAGAAAAAATGAACTATAGATGTTCTAGAGGGGAGTAAACTCTTATTCTCAAGGATCTGGGTAATAACAATATTAATGATTTTTAATTAGTGTGACCAGTTCATTGTTTATCTTCTTCTTGATTTCTCTAACCTGATCTAAAGTGTTTGTATTTGTATGAGTAAAAGAAAATATGTATTACAAATTTTGGTATATGAAATTTATAACTTCATGATTTAGAGATTGGGTTATAAATCAAATAACAATAAATAACATAGATCAATTCACCTCTTACTTTTATTTGACACAAACTTGTGTTGTGGTCTCAATGGTAGAAGAAATTAAAAAGTTGAATTTATATCATGTTTACATGCAGATATTAATTTATTTTCACACACACACACACACACACACACACACACACACACACACACACACACACACACACACACACACACACACACACACACACACACACACACACACACACACACACACACACACACACACACCCACGCACGCACGCACGCACGCACGCACGCACGCACGCACGCACGCACACGCACACACACACACACACACACACACACACGCACACTCCTCTTGTCATATCATTATATTTACACCAAATAAGTTTGATAGAATTTCTATTATTCCATAACATGGTCTATCATTCCCATGTTATATAGACTGATACACCATGTTATGGAATAATAGAAATTCTATCAAACTTATTCGGTATAAATATAATGATATGAAAAGAGGAATGTGTGTGTGTGTAAAATAATTGAGTAAACAATAAAAAATATAAAATATATTGTATATATATATATATATACTTTTAAAATATTAATAAAATAATAGAGGGACCCCAAAACCCTAATACATTCCTTTGGGGATGTGGCCATCACTCTCTGAAGAAGTTGCATGCATGTATCTGTGGTCTTGATTACCTCTTGAAACCCTTAATACCAGGGATGAGATCCATAGGTTATGGATAACACATATTTATAATATTCCGAGCTATTATTTGAGATGCGAAAACCCAAATTTGGGCTTTAAATCTTCCCGTATAAATATATATAATCAAATGCAAATACCAATTTATACCCATATCTGGGTCCATACATCTGTAATATAAAAAGGAAAAGAATAATCTTGAAAATGAAAGATGCATGCAAAAGAAATATCTAAGTCATTCCTCCTTTGAATCCCCAAATGTTAAATTTGGAAAGGAAATGATTGATTATCCTCATATGAAACTGCACTCTTCCTCAATTAGAGCTCTTGAAAACCTTAAAATACAAAGAGAAAAGAAATGAGATGAGGAATAAAAAAAGAAATGAAAAAGTATTAAAGAAATGATAAGAAAATATATGATTTCTTAAAATTAGTGGTGTGGAGGGTTTTTATCTAATGATCCAAATTTACCCTATATTTCTCCACTTGCCTAGTGATCCCCTAATAGCTTTATTCTTTAATTTTAAGTGAGTATTTAATTATTTATTCTTCCCCTTACTCATGATGTGAAATATACCTAGTTGATATATTTGAAGCGAATTTATTTTGGGTAGGATTTAGTTAAACAAATGATGGATAATTTTTTTAGCATTTTTTACTCTGTTAGGTGATGATTACTTAGGTAGAATTATTATTCTTACGGAAGGAAGGTTATATACCTTTCAGTAGGGTAATTAATAGCCACCAATCGCACCAATCAAAGTAATAAATTTTTTAAAATCTAAAGTTCTGGTTTTAACTTTCAATTTTTATACAATTTAATATTTTCAAAATAACTATTTATTTTATTGCCTATTGGTCATATAAGCTGGATGTGACATATTTAAGCCTTATTCCCAACCACAATAAAAAATTTAATTGATTAAAAAAAATCTAAAACTCACACATAGCTTTGAAGTGATGTTTATTTGACTAGTGTAAATGAAATACTGAGGATTTTGATCATTAATTTAATGTTGTCAAATCAATGGCTTCAAACTCACTGTCAATAGTCATTTCAGGGAAATTAATTTCAAGTGGGTCATTTCATAATACTGCTTTACAACCCCAATTTATGGAGCAAGATAGTCAGTCACAGATTGGCTTCGACATTTGTCTGGTTTGGTAAATAAATAACCTGCACAAGCGATGAATTCTTATGAAGAACATAAAACAACATAGTCTTATTGTTGAATATGTGGAGTCTAACTACAATTTGAAGTGGTAGTTTGGTTTTTCCTTGATTTTGGGAAAAATGTATGGCCATGGATAAAAATAACATTGTCTTATTAATAGATGGGAGTTGTTATTTTTATGTTTATCTTGTTTATATACATGTCTTATTTATAACCATGCTATATTTAGGTTGTTTGTGGTTAAAGAATTTTTTTACAAAGAGGTGCACAAGTTATATATATGTGTATGGATTTACTCTTTGTAATATGAAAAAGATAGAGAATTGTATTGTATTCCTCAGGACTGAATAAAGGACAAGGATGGCTTGTTTCTAGTAGATGTATCCCACATTGGGTGAACCACATTAAATCTTGAGTTTATCTTGTGATTGCATGCTTATATGTTTCGATCCTAATAATTGGTATCAGAGCAGGATTTTGTTTTGGTAGAAAAAGCTCACATGAGGGTTTCTTATTTGAGTGGGAGAAATGGCAGAAGATAACAAGTTCAAGGTTGAGAAGTTTAACAGTGAGAAATTTCAACTATGTAAGATGCAAGTGGAAGACTACCTATATCAGAAGGATCTTTATCCACCATTGAGAGGGAAAAATTTGAAGCCACTAGCTATGAAATATGAAGAATGGGATGTTTTTGATCGGAAGGCATTGGGAATGATATGGTTATGCCTGACAGCTATGGTAGCTTTCAATATTTCTACGGAAAAGACAACGAAAAATCTAATGGAAAAATTGGGTAAATTGTAGGAAAAACCCTCAGCCTCCAATAAGGTATATCTCATGAAAAATTTGTTTAATTTGAAGATGTCAGATGGTGATTCAGTAAATGATCATTTGAATGAATTCAACATGGTTACTAATCAATTAAAATATGTAGGAGTAAGTTTTGATGATGACGTTAGGGATCTTTTGATTTTGTGCTCATTGCGTGAAAGTTAGAATACTTTTGTTATGGTTGTGAGTAATTATGTTTATGGTTCAAACACTTTAAAGTTTTTTTTATTATTGGCAAATAGTTTTTTGAAAGGGACTATACCCTTGTACAGCAAGGCTCAGAAGCCAGAATAGGAAAATAAAGCTCGAAAAAAAGGATCAACATCCTGATATAACAATAAGGACCAAGTGCAGAACGCAGTCTGCAAAGGAACAATCAACAGCAACACAACAGCAAATAAACACCTGCTGGACAATGATCAAACAGCAAACACGCAGTGGTCCGGCCACAAAAATGATAACAATGTACTCCGGCCGACCACTAACGGAGAAAACAACCAGACGATCATCACAAAAGAGCCCAACAAAAACTGACAAGGAAGGAACCAACAAAAGCAAACCAGCTGCAACAAAACAGCAACAAAACAACAACACAGCTGCCTAGCAACTGCGTAGCAGGCCATAAGCCAAAATGTAGCAATGATAGCGCCCAAAAAGACAAGAATCAAATCTTGTCCGATATGGTGGGGGATTTAGATTTGGCATTACCCTTCTTTTTCCGATCCACCACTGTCCATTCCTGATTTCCCACATCCACTACAGTCGGAAAAACTGCAATAGGTTTGATGGGGGAGTGACCCAAATGGGAGGTCGGAATATCTCTAATCACTGAATCAGCAGCCTGTAAAGAATAATCTGGAGGCTTCTCTGTATTGGTCTGTGAATCAACCATGATGGGTGAGTTAGCTTGCAGGGGGGCACTCGAATCCTTAGCCGGATTTGAGTCGATTGTAAGATGTTCAGGTAGAGAATCCCTCCACCAGGCTGTTTTGGTCTTACGTTTGGAGTGTTCACAGTCATCTGTAACATGACCAGTTTGGAAGCAACGCCTACATCTGAAGGCAAGTCTCTCATAGTCTATCCTCTGCACCCAGAGCCTGGCTCCAATCTGAAGATTGATTTCTGCTGGTAAACATTTGGAGGTATCGAGATCAACCAGGATTCGAGCAGAAAAAGCACATGAGAGTCATTTGGTAATGCTTTGAGTGTAGAGAACAGGGGAAGACAACATGAAAAAGTAAAAGGTCTTAGACACCGTGGAAAGTCTAAAAAGGGTAGATCTAAATCTAGGAGTAGGATGGTTTACTGGAATTGTGGAAAAGTAGAACATGCAAAGAAATATTGTTGGTCTTTAAGATCAGGGAAAGATCAACAAGAAGGGAGAAACGAGGAAAATGTAGCAGGTGATGTGTTACAAGATGCACTTATTCTTTCTTTAGATAATAAATCAGAATCTTGGGTTTTAGATTTTGGTCCTGCATTTCATGCAACTCCTCATAGACATTATTTTCAAGATTATGTTCAAGGGAATTTTGGGCAAGTATATATTGGTGATGATGAGCCATGTAACATTGTTGGAAAAGGAAGTGTTCATGTTAAATTGTAGAATGGTAACACTTGGGTGTTGAAGAATTTCAGGCATGTTCCTAGCTTGAGGAGGAATCTAATTTTTGTAGGGCAATTAGGAGATGAGGTTTGTATGGTTATATTTATAGCAGACTCTTGTAAAGTTACCAAGGGTTCTCTTATGGTAGCAAGAGGTAAGAAAGTAGGTACTTTGTATTTATCCACTATTAGTACTGATCCATCTTCTATTTTGGCTACTAGATGTATAGACACCACTCTATAGCATCACAGACTTGGCCATATGAGTGAGAAGGGGATGAAGATTTTACATTCACAAGGAAATTTGTTAGATTTGAAAAACATAGACCTAGACTTTTGTGAGCATTGTGTGTATGGGAAACAAAAGCATGTGAGATTTCTCAAGGTTGGATCAATGAAGAAGGAGTAAATTTTAGAGCTTGTTCATACAGATGTGTGGGGTACGGCTTAGGTATCTTCTCTTAGCGGTCACGGTATTATGCTAATTTTATTGATGATGCTACTAGGAAGGTTTGGGTTTACTATATAAAGAAGAAATATGATGTATTTAATACTTCCAAGAAGTGGAAAGCTTTGGTTGAGAATGAAACAAGTTTGAAGTCAAAGAGTCTTAGATTAGATAATGGTGGAGAGTACTACAACAATGAATTTAATAACTATTGTTCATAGAATGGAATCCGTAGGGTGAAGACATTCCCTAGAACACCAAAATAGAATGGTGTGTCAGAACGAATGATAGGACACTCATGGAGCGTGCAAGGAGCATGATGTTGTATGTTGGATTTCCCTTAAAACTTTGGGTGGATGTTAGTGATATTGTTGTTTACTTGATAAACAAAGGACCTTCAGGTGCTTTGGAAGGTGGAGTGCCCGAGGAGGCTTGGACCAACTAGAAGCTAAGTCAAAGAAATGTACTTTTATTGGGTATGACACTAATAATTTTGGATTCCATTTGTGGAGTTTGGATGAGAAGAAAATAATTAGGAGTAGTGATGTTATTTTCAATGAAAGAGTTATGTACAGGGAACAACTATAGGATAAGAAGCTATAAAAGTATGAGTATGTAGCACTTGATGAGATAAAAGATAGAGAACTGATCAAAGGGCTGGAAAATCAACAAGTTGGCATTAATCTTGCCACAACCGGTGTTGATTTTGTAGATCAAAATAAACAAGAACAATAAGAGCCTAAAAATCCAGAAAAAGGTATAGACTTTGATGAAATTTTCTCTTGTGTTGTTAAAATGACTTGCATTAGAACTATTTTAAGTTTGGTAGTTGTGGAAGATTTTCGTCTTGAACAATTAGATGTAAAGACTGCTTTTCTTCATGGTGATTTGGAGGAAGAAATATATTTGGAGCAGCCATAAGTATATGAAGTCAAGGGGAAGGAGAATTTGGTGTACATATTGAAGAAGAGCTTGTATGGCCTTAAACAAGCTCCAAGGCAGTGTTATTTGAGATTTCACAGGTTCATGAAAGAACAAGGTTACTTGAGATGTCATTCTAATTACCATGTTTATTTTATAAGACTAGATAATAACACCTATATTATCTTTTTGTTGTATGTGGATGACATACTTGTGGTAGGGTCAAACATGCAGAATATAAATGAGCTAAAGAGAAAATTATCAAATACATTTAAGATGAAGGATTTAGGTGCAACAAATAATATTCTTGGCATGAGAATCATTAGAGACAGGAAGAGTAAAATATTGAATTTGTCTCAAGAAAAGTATATGAATAAGGTGCTAGACATGTTTAGGATGTAGGATGCAAAACCAATAAGTATACCATTGGCAAGGCACTTCAAGTTGAGTAAAGAACAATGTCCTAAAAAACATGAAGAGATAGAATAAATGTCCAAAGTTACATATGCTTTAGCAGTTGGAAGTTTGATGTATGCTATGGTATGCAAAAGACCAGACATTTACCATGTAGTGGGAGTTGTCAGAAGATACATGAGTAATCTAGGAAAGTAGCATTGAAATGCAGTCCAATGGGTTCTCAGATACTTGAGAGGGACCAGTAGTAGGTAGTTGTCCTATGGAAGGTCAGAGGTTTCTTTATAGGGATATGTTGATGCAGACATGGCTTGAGATTTTGATGGTAGGAGGAGTACTACAAGTTATGTATTCACTATTGGTGGCATGAAAATTAGTTGGATTTGTAAACTGCAAAATATTTTTGCCTTGTCTACTAAAGAGGAAAAGTATGTTACTAGTACAGAAGCAAGCAAGGAGATGATATGGATGCAGTGGTTCATGGAAGAGTTGGGAAAGAAGCAGGAGGATTACAAGTTATTCAGTGATAGCTAGAGTAAAATTCATATTTCCAAGAACTCAACATTCCATTTGAGAACTTAACATATGCAACTCAAGTATCACTTCATTAGATTAGTTTTGGAGGATGTACAACTGATGTTGGAGAAGATCCATACAAGTAAGAATCCTACTGATATGTTGACAAAGACAGTGAGAAAAGAGAAGTTGGAAGGTTTTTTGGCTTTGTTAGGTCTTCAAGATTGATCTTGAAGAAGAGAAACAAGTTAGATAAGATTCTGAGGATGAGCTGTAACAGTGGGTTGCAGTAGTTAGTCTCCAAGGGGGGGATTGTTGAAGATGTAGAGTCTAACTACAAGTTGAAGTGGTAGTTTGCTTTTTCCTTGATTTCGGGAAGAATGCATGACCATGGATAAAAATAACATTGTCATAATAATAGACGAGAGTTTTTATTTTTATGTTTATCTTATTTATATGCATGTCTTATTTACAAGCATGCTATATTTAGGTTGCTTTTGGTTGAAGAATTTTTTTACAAAGAGGTGCACATGTTTTATATATATGTGTATGGATTTACTCTTTGTAATATGAAAAAAGATAGAATTGTATTGTATTCCTCATTACTGAATAAAGGAGAAGGCTAGCTTGTTTCTAGTGGATGTAGCCCACATTGGGTGAACCACTTTAAATATTGGGTTTTTATTGTGATTGCATACTTATATTATTTTTGTTTCAATTCTGTTTTATTGCTCATCTGTGTTTCGATCCTAACACTTATGCCCACCAACAACCAAAAACAAAAATATTTTGTAGAAATTTGTGAAACAATCAAATCCGATTCCCATAGAGAGGAACTATGGCTTTTTGAGTCGAATATCAAGGGGATTTTATTGGTATGCATGTGACATTCTAAGTTTTATTTTATGTGATGTAACATGATTTTATATTTCTTACTCAATGTGTTATATCTATTGTATGGAAATAGATGAGAGAAAATTTATTATTATCCCTTGTTAATTATGCCATCTTCCAATTCACAGGGTATCAAACTTTTTCAAGTGTTGCTAAGTATTTGTAGATTTTAACAGAGGCTAGAGTTATGCATATCTTCCGAGTTTCCAGTCATTACATCCAACAAACGAGACAAAATACAGATATAAAGGCTTTAGATCACCTATGTAAATCCACTTTGTAATGAATTTTTGGCATACATTAGCACCTCCAACTTTTTTGATATAAGGGATTAATCGAATCTTTTTTCCACTCCGGTCCACATATAAGGGTGATTTTCCTGTTAGTATATCTGCATGTATTTGTCAAAGACAGTACAAAGTGATCTCTCTTAAATGGGTAAAAAATGTAGGTACTTTTTCTATACATGTTAATTTGTGTTTGCATAATTTTGCCACACATACACTCACATTACCAAAACAATCAAAAAATAGATTGTATTTTAATCAGAATAAACAAGAAATATAGTTTTATTTTATATGTTCAACTGGTGCAATGTAAAAGGCGAGCACCACCACAATAAACATAATACGATATCATCATGACTAAATAAGGTAGAATGCATGGAAACTTTTCCTTTGTAATACTTTCAATTTAAAATAAATTAAATGCTATTTTGAGAATTATTCCCGTCTGCAGATGCTACTTTTAGTCTTGCTTAAATGCAGGGAATTAAGAATGTCATTAAAAACTTGCGTTAACTTTGATTTGGAAGCTACCCATTCCTGCCAACTGGGAATTATAGCAGAGCTATCTTTTAAGTGGCATTCAATACACATTTGAAGGGAACACATTGATGGACAATGTCTGAGCTGAAATTTCATGATATTGAATGTTGTTTTTTAAGAGCTAGTCTGCTTGTAAAAATATTGAATGTCCTCCGTGGATCCTGGTTACTCCTCTGGTGAAAGCTAAGCATTTAAGCTAAGCCTTTGCATAACAGAAGTGTTTAATATGTTTACCCCTTCATGTTTTAACATCTATAAGAGAAGGAAAAAATAATTGTGGCGAATAAATAACACTATGCGATCATGTGACATATATGCTAGTCTCCACATCCAATTAGCTATTACCATCTCCTCTTTATTTTCCTGCAATTATTAAAAACACTAGATATTGCCTCCATTATCCTTTGATTTGCAGTGAAATTGGCCACTCTAGAAAGGATACCCTTGTTGAAGCAACATAAAAGATTTTGCAAGATGCTCTATGCTTACAAATTTTTCTAGACATTTTAATTCCAGTGCCATATGATGGACATGATTGATAACATTGTCTTCCATTCAAATGTTTCCTTTCATTTCAACTGTGGCAGGGATTGGTAGGAAACACAGATTACATTGAGAGACATACTAGGATTGGTGAAGGGCATCCACAAGTTCAAAAAATGTTTATCCATTTGGATTACTGAAGGTCCTGCGCAAGGTCCAAACCACTATCCACTTATATTATTTATAGTGGCGGTGGCTGGGTTATTTCAGGAGGTCAAGCTCTTATATCCTCCACTGCTCCTGCAGACCCTGAAAGTCACTGCTCCCATGCTCTATGGAAAGCAAGGTTTGTTGAACATATTTTATCAAAATAACTCTACAGAAACTAGAAAGTAGATGGAATCCTTCTTCCCATATTTGTTTATTTCTTATGCATAAATGGAAATTACTGAAAACACTTCTTCTGGAGCTGAAACAAAATATACAGTCAACAAATATTTCCAAAGAACCCTCGTAAACAATCAACATTTTGCATGTCTCCAGATAATGTAAAGCAGTATTATGGTATGACCCACTTAAAATTTCAAGGTGTCAGACAAAGCTCAGATACAAAGTTGTGCTCAAACAAGTGCATGTTCTTTTCACCATCTTCTATTGCAGCATGAAAAGGCTTCTGAATTTGTAAATTCCAAACCTCTCAATTGTTGCGCTATATAAAATGTCTTTCGTCAAAATAATTTATTTGCCTCTTTGTTAATAGATAAGCATTGCCATATAGTAGAAAATGGATGTCCCTATCCCTCACGTAAGTTCGCAGGGGGTAGTGAGTTGGCTGCTGACTGGGCACTGTTCAGTGTTTCACGGAGTTAAAAAAAATTAACGGAACCCAAGTCTTTTCAGCGCCTCCACTGCCTGCTCAACCAACCCAAGTCATTTCAGCGCCTCCCCTGACTGCTCAACCATACCTATTCACATTTATTGTTTTGAATATGCTGCGCCATTTCAAAGTATCATTTCAAATATTTATTGAATGTTACCATTAATTGCTGCCTAAATTATATTCATTAAACTATTTACTCCACTTTTTGGCGCCACTGATCTGTTTTTTTTTTAATTTTTACATAAATGATTTATTTAAGTATTGCAAAAAAGAACAGTAGTCATATTTCATTCAGTTTTATGGAAGTTGAAGGAGATTTCTGAAGGTTGGCTATGAGAAAAGAACATTGCTCATGACAGGGAAAATTTGGAAATAATCTATACATTGCAAATCAGGTAAGAACATTATATTTTTTAAAATCAGTGATAAGTTCAACTCATCTTGTTTTTTAATTTATTAAGTTTTGAACTGCTTTGCTAGTCATCTATCAAAGTTGAAAGGAATAACAATTCTGGTTAGTGTTTGCAAGATTTATTTGAAACAAGGCTAATTGAAAACAAAGAAATTATAAGTTGAATGGTAATTCAGATTCTTATATCTAATATTCAAGGTAAGATTTTTCCTGAGAGAGTTTGTTTTACAACAATACAACAACATATTACGTTGTCGCCCAATCTAAATGATGGAATACGTTATATTTATAGGCTATGGTCATTATAGTGTATAAAACTATGATGCCACATTCTTATGTGCCTACGGGATCTATATCAAAGTAGGTTGTTTTCCCACGTAATACGTTGTTGCATCAACGACATGCATTTCTAAAGATTTTTTTGCACATCATAGTGTTATGAAACTATTAAAATTTGTTTCATTATATTACTTTAAAATAATTTCAAATCCTTTCCCTCCTACTATGAGTACAACAATTTAACAACATATTACGTTGTTACCCGTGATAACGATGACCTGACTTGTTACTAGGCTGCATAAGGTACATGGTGTACTATATAAAACTATAATTTAAGATCTTAGTGCGCCTACAGGATCTATATCTAAGAAGGTGGTTTCTCAACATAATACGTTGTTTCTTTGACGACCTACATTTTTAAAGTTTGTTTAGCACTAAATAATCTATTAAAAGTTGTTTCATTCAATTAAACTGGAATACTTTCCAATTCATCCTCTCACAATTTAATTTCGACACGACGACAACGTATTACGTTGTCACCCGGACTAAATGGTGGAACACGATATTTTTACAAGCTATATTCATTATAGTTGGTGTACCTCTTAGCTCAGTAGATCCTCCTCAAGGAGCATGTCACGTTCTCATATTCATGTTGTTGTTCTTCTCTACAACCGTGCCCTCAATCTTTCTTTGTATGCATACACCTATCTTTTCGAACAATCAGCATTGAAGTCTGACTTCCAAGCATATAACCAATGACAAGTACTTTGAGTAAGGTTGCTGACTGCCCTCACTGTCCACATTTACCTTTTAATTCCTAGCTACTAGTCCATTTATCCAACCTCAACACTCCATTTCTTCTCGAGTTCTAAAAAAAACACTCTCTCTTTGTCTCCATGCAAACTGTCTTAACTCAACAACACTCTTTTATGAACCTTAAATATCCTTG
The DNA here is from genome assembly GCA_019776745.2 of Taxus chinensis. Lineage (NCBI taxonomy): Eukaryota > Viridiplantae > Streptophyta > Pinopsida > Cupressales > Taxaceae > Taxus > Taxus chinensis. Next base: position 388,990,472 of record CM034146.1, read on the forward strand.
AATGCATATATAAAACTTCATCTTTGTTCTCCCTTGCGGAGGTAATCCTTTATGAGACTTTTATGCACCCGATTTATCATCAAACAAGGTCTTCAAATGATACCATTCAATGATCAATTCTGCCCTTCACAGGTTTTGGCCCACGTGTGTACAATGTAGGATCATCACAGTATCAAATCCTATTATTAGGTTGTCACCCATACTAAATGATGGAGCGCACTATTTTCACAAGATATAGTCATTATAGTGTATAAAACTGTAATGCACCATTCTTATGTGCCTAAAGAATCTAAATCCTTTCCCTCCTACTATGAGTACAACAATTTAACAACATATTGCATTGTTACCCGTGATAACGATGACCTCACTCGTTACTAGGCTGTATAAGGTACATGGTGTACTATATAAAACTATAATTTAAGATCTTAGTGTGCCTACAGGATCTATATCTAAGAAGGTGGTTTCTCAACGTAATACATTGTTTCTTTGACGACCTACATTTTTAAAGTTTGTTTAGCACTGAATAATCTATTAAAAGTTGTTTCATTCAATTAAACTGGAATACTTTCCAATTCATCCTCTCACAATTTAATTTCGACACGACGACAACGTATTACGTTGTCACCCAGACTAAATGGTGGAACACGATATTTTTACAAGCTATATTCATTATAGTTGGTGTACCTCTTAGCTCAGTAGATCCTCCTCAAGGAGCATGTCACGTTCTCATATTCATGTTGTTGTTCTTCTCTACAACCGTGCCCTCAATCTTTCTTTGTATGCATACACCTATCTTTTCGAACAATCAGCATTGAAGTCTGACTTCCAAGCATATAACCAATGACAAGTACTTTGAGTAAGGTTGCTGACTGCCCTCACTGTCCACATTTACCTTTTAATTCCTAGCTACTAGTCCATTTATCCAACCTCAACACTCCATTTCTTCTCGAGTTCTAAAAAAAACACTCTCTCTTTGTCTCCATGCAAACTGTCTTAACTCAACAACACTCTTTTATGAACCTTAAATATCCTTGAATGCATATATAAAACTTCATCTTTGTTCTCCCTTGCGGAGGTAATCCTTTATGAGACTGTTATGCACCCGATTTATCATCAAACAAGGTCTTCAAATGATACCATTCAATGATCAATTCTGCCCTTCACAGGTTTTGGCCCATGTGTGTACAATGAAGGATCATCAAAGTATCAAATCCTATTATTAGGTTGTCACCCATACTAAATGATGGAGCGCACTATTTTTACAAGATATAGTAATTATAGTGTATAAAACTGCAATGCACCATTCTTATGTGCCTAAAGGATCTAAATCCTTTCCCTCCTACTATGAGTACAACAATTTAACAACATATTACGTTGTTACCCATGATAACGATGACCTGAATCGTTACTAGGCTGCATAAGGTACATGGTGTACTATATAAAACTATAATTTAAGATCTTAGTGCGCCTACAAGATCTATATCTAAGAAGGTGGTTTCTCAACGTAATACGTTGTTTCTTTGACGACCTGCATTTTTAAAGTTTTTTTAGCACTGAATAATCTATTAAAAGTTGTTTCATTCAATTAAACTGGAATACTTTCCAATTCATCCTCTCACAATTTAATTTCGACATGACGACAACGTATTACGTTGTCACCCAGACTAAATGGTGGAAAACGATATTTTTACAAGCTATATTCATTATAGTTGGTGTACCTCTTAGCTCAGTAGATCCTCCTCAAGGAGCATGTCACGTTCTCATATTCATGTTGTTGTTCTTCTCTACAACCGTGCCCTCAATCTTTCTTTGTATGCATACACCTATCTTTTCAAACAATCAGCATTGAAATCTGACTTCCAAGCATATAACCAATGACAAGTACTTTGAGTAAGGTTCCTGACTGCCCTCACTGTCCACATTTACCTTTTAATTCCTAGCTACTAGTCCATTTATCCAACCTCAACACTCCATTTCTTCTCGAGTTCTAAAAAAAAACACTCTCTCTTTGTCTCCATGCAAACTGTCTTAACTCAACAACACTCTTTTATGAACCTTAAATATCCTTGAATGCATATATAAAACTTCATCTTTGTTCTCCCTTGCGGAGGTAATCCTTTATGAGACTGTTATGCACCCGATTTATCATCAAACAAGGTCTTCAAATGATACCATTCAATGATCAATTCTGCCCTTCACAGGTTTTGGCCCACGTGTGTACAATGTAGGATCATCAAAGTATCAAATCCTATTATTAGGTTGTCACCCATACTAAATGATGGAGCGCACTATTTTTACAAGATATAGTAATTATAGTGTATAAAACTGCAATGCACCATTCTTATGTGCCTAAAGGATCTAAATCCTTTCCCTCCTACTATGAGTACAACAATTTAACAACATATTACGTTGTTACCCGTGATAACGATGACCTGACTCGTTACTAGGCTGCATAAGGTACATGGTGTACTATATAAAACTATAATTTAAGATCTTAGTGCGCCTACAGGATCTATATCTAAGAAGGTGGTTTCTCAATGTAATACGTTGTTTCTTTGACGACCTGCATTTTTAAAGTTTTTTTAGCACTAAATAATCTATTAAAAGTTGTTTCATTCAATTAAACTGGAATACTTTCCAATTCATCCTCTCACAATTTAATTTCGACACGACGACAACGTATTACGTTGTCACCCGGACTAAATGGTGGAAAACGATATTTTTACAAGCTATATTCATTATAGTTGGTGTACCTCTTAGCTCAGTAGATCCTCCTCAAGGAGCATGTCATGTTCTCATATTCATGTTGTTGTTCTTCTCTACAACCGTGCCCTCAATCTTTCTTTGTATGCATACACCTATCTTTTCGAACAATCAGCATTGAAGTCTGACTTCCAAGCATATAACCAATGACAAGTACTTTGAGTAAGGTTCCTGACTGCCCTCACTGTCCACATTTACCTTTTAATTCCTAGCTACTAGTCCATTTATATTGATGCTAGTGATGATTTGTGATACCCTTGAGAGCTATTTTTGGGTTAATTCTCTTCTATACGGCAGCAGCTGATTTTAAACATTTCTCAACCTTGAATAACTTAGAAAAGATACTCTATTGTCTAATCTGATGATTTGGTTCTTCGCAACATTTGGCTATTAAGTTATATTCACCAACTTCTTTGTGCATCTATAGTTTTGGCTTTCATGAGAAAAAGGATAGATCATGATCTACATACTTCATGCTTCTTTTTCAGATTTCCTATTGTTGCATTGATACTTTTTCCTATTGAAAACATGAGTGGAAATCATTGTTGAAAAGAAAGAGGCAGTGAGATATCATGTGAGGGAGAAGGATTGGTTTTACAATAAACAATATTCAAATAATTCTATTTTTTTTAGTGATATGAGAGTGAAATTAATATGGCTAGCTCAATTTTATGAGATTATTGATGTCGTTTTTACTTTTTTTGTTGACCTGAATTTTTTTAATAATGATCCTCAATTTCTTTAACATATTGAACATTTGTGAATGCAAGCAGGTCCTATCATTTTAGCATCATCTATAATATAAATATCAAATGGTTAGTGTTATTGTCTAATTGTATAGTGTGTTAGCTTGAGCATTTTTTTTCCAAATTTTAATAATTTGTAGTGTTATTAACATCAATGTATAATCAGAGAGACTCAAAGTGGAAGCGCTTGTTAGACATTCCTATCCAATGTCCTCCGGAAGGACTGTTCTCTGCATTAGATGTAGTTTGGAGCAAAGTTAAAGATAACGTGGAGTGGAAGGGGATTTTGTTGCATGGATAGAAGTTGGACGAGTAGATGATTTTATTAAAGGGGAATGTCAGTGGACATCATTTCCAACAAGTTATTACAAACGTTGGAGTCATTCATCACCCATAAGGGAAAGTACACACCGGGTTCGAATTGATAGCACCATCAGTTATATAATGTATGATGTGGCAATGTTCGGTGATGTTTTTAATGCAGTTTTAAAATTGTTGTTTATTTTATTATGACTCACTTTTAGTGACATTTTGCAGATATTGGTGTAGCTATGGGCCTGAAGACTTTAAAGAAGAGGATGATTTTCCATATGATAAGTCCAAGGTTCCAACTAGAGGGACGGGGAGTAGACCTGGACGTAAACATATAAAATGTGGTTGCCAATGCAATTTTAATGTGTGCATTCTTATGAAAAGAAGTGAATATGCACTTATCACATATCCTCAGATGGATCATGTGGATAACAACAATCATATATGCCATGGCCAAAAAAATCACAAATTTGAAGGGACACGAGCTTATTATGCGCCACATATTAGTAAGGAATTGCAAGAATGGGTAGAAAAGTTATTGTTATTAGGAATGCCAGCTGATATTGTGTTGCAAAAGCACCGTGAAATGGTTCATGAGAAGCTAGCCTTGTTTGATGGGAAAACAAAACGTGATGATTTCTTGTCTTCACATGATGTTCAAAATATTGATACAAAAATAAAAGCAGCAAAGTACATGTATGATAGAAATGATGCCCAAAGTGTGAGAGTATGGCAAGATCAAAATCCAAATATATGTTTTGAATACCAAGAGTATGAAGGAAATGTTGAGGAAGATGGTCACGTGCCGTTTATCATGGGCATTCAAATGCCGCAACAACTTGAGTGGATGTTAAAATATGGCCATAACAACATACTTGCAATGGACGCCACTTTTGGGACCAATGGAATGAAGGTATTCTCTTTTACATAATCTTATCAATAAAAAAATTCTGCAAAAAATATGTTACATTTTCTTACCAATAATCTACTAATTCACATTGTTATTGCATTGCCAACTCTCCATAGTTCAAACTCTATACCATCCTCGCATTCGATTCCAAACACATGGGCCTACCAGTTGCATGGGTCATAATGTCAAGAGCTACAACTAGCGACTTAACCCAATGGATGAAAAAGTTGGTGAATAGAGCACATGCTCATATGCTTGAGTGGAAACTAAATGCTTTCATGGTAGATGATGCTACAGCTGAAATCAATGCTATTAGGTTGTAAATTACTCTTTGTGTATATTGTTAGAATATATAAATTTAAATTATAGATATTAAGTTTGCTATCAAAATTTTAAAATTCTAATACAATTCATTTTCAAATACAGAGAAGTTTTTGGGTGTGAAGTATACTTATGCAGCTGGCATGTAAGGAGGGCATGGTTGAAGAATCTTGTTGCCAAGGTTAAGGAAGATCAAAAAAAGACGTGTAATGTTTAATAGGTTGGGGGAAATTATGCACCATTCAAATAATGAGGAGAGTGCTATTCAAATGGCACAAGATTTTGTTACAGAATTTGTGGACGAGATAAAATTTATTAAATATTGGCAGGAACACTGGCTTCTAAGAATTGGAATGTGGGTGAGACATCTACGGACTTTAAAGCATGCTGGGCAAGAAACAAATGCTGCAATAGAGGCATATCACTCTATACTTAAGAGTAAGTGGTTATCCTCCATTCGAAAAGCATCTCATCGCAGGGTTGACTAGCTGATACATCAGTTAATCACAGTTGTTTTTATATATTATTGGTGGAGTCAATGTTGTAAGGAAAGTGGGTTCTACCGTAACTTCAAAGTGGAGAAACTAGAAAATAACCAATGGCTGCATGCACAATCCATTCCTGATTATTATGTCACCTTCCATACCTCTGACCCATGGTTAGCATGGGTTCGTAGCCAGACGGATGATACTTGTCACTATGAAGTATGGTATCAAACCCCACATTTGGCAATGTGTGAATGTGGAGTGTCAAAGAATGGGTACTTATGTAAGCACGTAATTAAAGTGAATATGATGAAAAAGAATTCAGCGAGAGAAAACTTTAATGTTCAGGTATTCTAGGCAAAATGTTTTTCAAGATTTTCCAACATAGTAATTTATTGTATCTAAATTCTATTAATTTTGGTTTTTATTCAAATCTTTGATTTATTATACTAATTTGTAATGTTCTCCAGGGTTTATTTTGTGCTCCAAATGTTGCATGTGGAGATGAACATGTGGTTGATGATCCTTTTGGTCAAGCATGGAATCCTCCAAACACCTGTGAAGACTCTATGCATGTTTTGCAACAAGATAAACATGTTATAAATGAAGAAGATGAACACTTGAGCCCACAAGTGAGAAGGATCAGAAAAATAGTAGATAACAGTCTTGTTGGTCCTCTAAACAAGTCATTTCTTACTTTATTAGAGAATACACTTGTGGAAACAACAAACCGATTGAGGGGAAGCCAAATATCTTCTATATTAGGTGTGCAACATCCTGAGGCACAACCGTTTAGACCTGTAGATGATGGATTCAACAATACACTTCATCAAGAGAGAGATTTTATAGAGAAGATGTTGAATCGAAGGCGCCCATGTCCAACAAATAGGAAAGCTAGTTTTCCTATTGTAAAAAAGAGTCGTGTATCACGTCGACTAACATGGGAGGATGAATTAAAAAGAGCTGCAGAACGAGATAGGGAAAGGGGGCTTGTTGAAGAACTTGAAGATGAGACCAACACAAATGGAATTTAAGGGTAATTTTATAGAACAACTATTTTTATATTTTCAACCACAGTGTGCAATGTCTATATAATTGTGTTTGATATGCAAATCTATGAGTGCATTTTGCAAATATATATCCTTGAATCATAGACTTCTATGTTGTAATCATTCTTCCCTCATATCAATATCAATATTTTATCCTTTTCAAAAAAAGATTGCAGATATTATATTTTGTTTTTGTTGCAGAAATTAAATTTTATGTGTTGTAAAAATTATATTCAGTTTTTGTTGCAGAAATTATATTCATTCCCTCCTACTTTGATTGCAGCAGTTCAACAACATATTATGTTGTTACCCTTGAGAAATGATGAACAAACACATTATTAGTTTACAAGATATGCTCATTATAATATCTAAAACTGTGATACCATCTTTTTATGCTCCTACATGATCTATACCAAAGTAGGTTATTTCTCAACGTAATACGTTGTTGCCTCAACAAAATGGATTTTTAATGTTTATTTTGCATTTTATAATGTTATGTATCTATTCAAGGTTGTTTAATTCAATCACTTTGTAATAATTTCCCACTTATGCCCTTCTACTTTAATTAAAATAGTTCAACAACGTATTGTGTTGTCATCCGTAATAAATGATGCAAGTTTCAATATTTATACAAATTTGTCACTTTTTAACAAAGGATATCCATTTATCTCTTTATAAAAGTTACCCTAATCATGTGTATACAATGTTCTTATAGATTTGTTCTATCATGTAGTCGGCGACACTAAACATCTAAGGTAGCAGTGTTGTCTGTTGGTGCAAGAGAATTGGATTAGATGAATAAACAACAAGCTTTTGAAGGGTTCGCTATCATTTTTTTTGCAAATGCAAGAACATTACCCCACACTTAGATAGTTTCCTATTGGTACGTCCCTTTCTTGGTATCATTTTTCATCAATCTCAAAACCATCATTAGTAACTATCTTTGGGTATTGAGCCAAAAATATGAGCGTAACAAAAATATTGTCCATATCGGTAAACACAAATAATTTTTTTAATGAAAACTTCATTTTCAACAATCTAAGTGCAATACATGAATGTGAATATGTGAGAAAGAGATCATGTTCAGAGATTGAAGGCAGAAAATAAAATAGAAAACATATTATCAATTGATTACTGCATTATCAATGATTACTACCTTTGTCAAGATGTTGGGAGGATGCTGGCAAAGTTTGTGGAGCTTGGCTTTGCACCTGCCAATTGCATTTGCTTGAAAGTTTCGAAGTTATTTTCAACTAACCCATTTTTTTGCACATCCAACAATCATTACAGTTCATTAGACCACATACCTTTTAGGCATTTTGTCAAACAATTCACATGCTTGCACATTTTGCATATAGATCATGTCAGGGCACTTGAAACTAAAACATCTAATGATAATGAGAATAATGTCATCTTTCTAATTTTTTATCAATTTCTCTCTTGCAGTTTCTACGTGTGTTTCTGTTAGTGACTCTCCTGTAGTTTCTTTCTTTCAAGGTGAACAGTAGATGTGTTCTGTATATTTGTGTTGTTTTCATTTATTATAATAGTTATTGGTTGATTACACTGTACTACAACCTCAAAAAATCCATCTATACGACACTGATATAGATTAAAAAGCTCTCAATAGGGAAAAAAATCTCATGCCTTGTGAAACTGTGTACACTTGCATACATTGAATTATAGATTAACATTGGACACCAACAAATCTGCCAACTTTGGAGATCACAGAATCGAAATTCAGTATGTATCAGAAAAATTAACCATGTCCATAGGAAATGTCAAAGGATCAAATCAATGTAAAAAGCTAAGTTATGTGGATATATAAGTATCGTTGTACATAAGATATCTGATACAACAAATTTTTACAAGAGCATGGACATATGCAGCTCAGATACATCTCTCTCCCTCTCCTCTTCTATCTCTCTATATATACACCATGAAACATACAAAATTGTTAAGAGACATTTCTCGGCCAAAAGCAAAGAAAATGGTATGTACCAGAGAACATATAAGTAATGTGTTTTGGGTCTTCGCAGTGGGGTAAGTGTTTTATTTCAATTTTATTTTTTTGAGCATTTTTCCATGTTCTTTTTCAGACTTTCCTGGGGTGCGCTTCAGTTGCACATCTGTTGTATCCAATACATCTCCTGACTGTACTTGAGCTATATCCGAATAGAAATGTTATTTGGTCTTGTTCAGACCACAGCTGAAGAGTACTAATATGATGAATTTGTTCATTAAAAATGTGATATTTGAATAAGTACAGCCAGTGAAAGATATGCAACTCCAATCTAGTGACTGCAAAGTGATGCCTAGCTTGCCTTGGCCCGACAGATGAGCAAGGAAGAAACATCAGACACATCCAAAGCAATGAATATGGGTCTTCCATTAGTGTTCTATAGCCATTGCCACTCTAGTGAACACTTGAAACAAATATATGATATTCAGACACTGTACCATTCAAATGAACTTTAATTTTTTCATGATTATCTAAAATTTCAACATATTGCAAAGGTCATAGCAAACTCGATAACTTTAAATACTATTAATAAGATACACGTGTATAGAGAAGGTATGCATAATCCCATTCATCTAATATGGACAGGAAAAACAACAATAATAAATAAATAGTCTCAACAACAATAATAAATGCTATCAATAAATTTGACAGGAAAAACTCATTACATTTTACAAGTCATGTCAGAAGAAGAGCCAAAAGAGGATTTTGGCATAAAATTGGCACTACATATGGATCTTACATTATTTTCTCGTTCAAGGAGAAAAACCATAACATTAAACTTGATTTTTTCTTTGACATAACTGAGTATCTTGGCAATTGTTTTACAAATAATGATACAATTGATTGTAATATCAAAACTTCAACAAATTAAATCTGAGAGCTCTTCAAATTTCTCCGTTGCTTGTTAACAGCAATGGAGTTTCGCGCTTCCATCCATCCTTGAATTTTTCTTTTATTTCCTTTCATCTCATCAGGCGTAAGGTGTGTGTGAACTGATGCAGCACTCTTGATACCCTTTAATCTTTTTCCCTGATATGTTTACAAACAATGGGCATATCAGTAAATAAAACTATGCAAACGTAAATGATAAAATAAGTTTATCAAAATTATAAATAAGATATTGTGTGGTCACCTGTTGTTGGGAAGAATGGATCCTTTCTGAAAGTTGCATCTCAGTATCACCTTCACTATTACGTTGCTACAAAAATGAAGGATTATTGATGCAAATTATTTCCTACATTAACTCGAAGAAAAAAACACAAATATTTTAAATGTTTTTATATTTGACTCCTAGAAGAAATTAGCAATGTAAATCTTAAGTTTACGTAACTCACCAAATCAGATGAAGCATGACCCGTTTTATGTATAATTTGTATGGAATCAACAATATTGGATAACATTTTTACGTTTCTTACCACAAGCTTATTTGGTTGTTCCTCTTCATTCTACAAACAATCAATTCATATAAATACTATATAATACAATTAAAGAACATGATTGTTAGAAAGAAAGAAAATTATAAGTAAAATGATATTGGGGTAAGGGAAGCTCCTGTAACAGCTGCAACAGTCAAGTAAGGGAAGCCAAGTTGGTATGAAAAGTACATAGTTTCATCGTGAATAATATGTTTCCATCGTATAAAATATTATAGGGAAAATGCAAACCAGTTTTGAAAGATAAATACATAGAGGAATACTGCATAAGAATGTAATGGAAGGAAATGTATAGGGAAGTAGGAAAAAATTTAAACATTAGACTAGAAAGGAAAATCCTACAGTATTCATTTCCTTGTGTCACCTATGCATGGTAAAATCTGAATATGAGCTCTCAAAATTCTATTGAATACTGAAATAAATAATGCATCATTGATATAGTCAATCAATTGGAAAAAAATAATGTACATCAAAACATAGTTTTACCTCAATTGCAACATTGTCATCTGAATATTCATTCATTCGCTGCAAACATGAAAAAATGGATAAGTATACTTATACTGGATATAAAATCAATCAAATGTGCTAAAAACACAATAACATCAATAAAAATACAAATTAACACACCTTTGTCTCTTTTCCATCCTCTTTCTAGTTAATTGCCTTCAAGCAATCTTTAAACCAGATGCAATATGTCTTCTTCGATTCACCAACAGTATCTGCTCCAATATGTGGAAAATGCAATGGAGCGTCATCTACATATGATTCTTCTATGCATATGACAATGCAGTCCCTTTCTAAAGATCGTCCATGGCATTTTGTTCCTGGTTTAGTTGCATGAATTTTAGCAATGCCAACCTTTTTTGCATGGTCAGGCTCTAGGAACATAAAAACTTCTTCTCCTATTGTGAATTCATAGGCAGCCATGTCCTTCGCCTCATTCTTTGGTTTTCCCAGTTCCACCTCAACAAATTTTGAAAAATCAGTCACCTCAATCAATGGATCGGCCATATTTTTTCCCTTATGATCCTCTTTGTTGATTTTTTCTTTATCATTCATATCATTTCCCTCACTTTCTTTTGTTCTAATGGAAATAGGTGTTATTTGCATCGGTGGTTCATGTACCCATGCACTTGAAGTGTATGCTTCAACATTATTCTCTTCCTCATCACTCTGAAGCGGTAAAACCCAATTTTTCAAGTGCAACAACATAATAATTAATTGTATATAAAAGATGTAGGTATAAATGCCAAATTAGCAATATGATTAAGATTTAAGCACTTAAAATATATAGAAAACACAAATATTTATATTTGTAATTTACAACTGTACCTTGTTTTCCATTGGATTGTTGTTTACATTCTTTTTTTGTATCAGATTTTCTCCATCAACATCAGTTGAGTCCTATTCATGCATTCAAGTCATGAAAAGTGTGAGAATCACATTTACACAAGATTTCAACATGTTAATGAATGAAAAATGACACTTTATTATTCCAACAATGCTACTAATGTTTTTAATGAAAGCATGTTTCCTTACATGATCAACATTAATGGATTCTTCTTGGATAATATCCTGTACAAATGAAACGTTAATTTAAAATAACATAAAAAAATGTGAATAAACAAAACTAAAATAATTTTAAATTTAAATTATAATAAAAATGGTAAATACCTTATCCTTTTGTCCATTTAGTTCAGAATTTGTACAATCGGTTTTCATCAAATCCTTTTTATATTGCAGCATTGAAAGGGTTTTTTTCCTTCTTTCCTCCCTCTTTTCTACACTATCATACTCCTCTACAAGCTTGGAAATCAGATCTTTAGCTTGTTGGCTAAGGGATGAAAAATATTGCACCTTTTCTTCCCGACAATAACGCTCAATTAACCTAGATTTGTACATATATTTAGAATTTTTCAAGTGCCAGTCAACACTTCGCTTTGCAACCATATTTTGTACTTTTTTTTTGTTTTCCTTTTATACTTCCTGGTCGCACGTTTACTTGGCTTACGCCTATGTAATGGAGGGAGACCATTGTGATCATGGAGGCGGTGATAGTTGATGTCTTTCAAATGCCATTTTATTCCTTGCATTTCATAGTTGCAGCAAGGAAAGACCATGCACTTAAATCTGTCCCTCTTTCCAATTTCTTTTATAATTTTACACTGCTGCAAATACTACAATTTACAGCCAATAATTAAATAGTTTATGAGTAACAATTGATGTGTAGGGAAATCCTATAACTCTTTAGTTGAAATTATTATGCAAATGTAAAAATATATGGACACTAAAAGAACACGAAATTGGAAAATCCTAATAAATCTAAGACATACTAACATAAGTTGAATACTTGAATAAAAGTGTTTTATTCATGCAAAACAAAAATTATAAATAACACTACTTACTGATCTTTGATGTTTGCACTCATTGGATGCTTTATGGCTCAGACTAGGCACCCAATCTTCATCTTCATCATCCTCCTCTACCTCATAATCTTCGTCATTTTGATCACTATTGTCATCTATGTTTAGTTCCGTGTCAAATTCTTCTTCAAAATCTGAATTCTCTTTTGTTTGATCAACAAATGCTTTTTCTTCTTCAATTTTTTCATCGTTAATCTATGTTTATGTTACAAAAACAAACACTATGTTGTCAGAAATAAGCATTTCATAACACATAATCCACTACAAAAATTATATTTCAATAAAAAACAAACAGTCACATTTCCTTACCCGTTTCAGAAAGGCCATTGCAGCACGTGTTGTCATCCTATTTTTTTGTGGTTGATTTTTTCCACAACCACTATTTTCTTTCATTTGATTTGATTTCTTTGTGGTTAAAAAATTAAAATTTAAAATTAATACATAATATATGGTCATGCATAATCAAAATAAACAATATTGATGAAAAAACATTGTTAAAAGTTTCATCAATACCTTTAAACACAAATGAAGATGTTGCTTTTGATGATTGCTTATTTGCCAGCAATAAGATTAGAAAGGACTGCTGAAATCCAAAAATATAGAAAGGAACTTCAAATCATCTGCCAGCAATAAGATTATATCAAAAAATAGAACACAGTATATTCCTGATATAATATCTACAATGTGTACCTGTGGAAATCCTGAAGAATTGAAGATTATATCTACCAAGCAAACATGATGGAAACAGGTCCGTAGCTTTCAGAAAAGTGATGAGAAATATAAGATGAAGACAATTTATTTATGGATTATATCAGCTCAGAAATGCCATTTTTAGATATCGTTCAAAAAATCAAAAGATAGAGACATTCTCATAAATCAACAGATATAGATAGAGATATTGTCAACTCTCCATTGATAACTACTTTGACAAGGACTTCGAAGAGACTTTGGCCACACTCAACAGATATACTTCCAACCTACCCATACTTTTAACAAGAAAAGAGCTTATTCTGTCAACTTTATTTGCATTCTACTCGAGGTCTTGGTCTTCTCACTTTCTTGAACAGAGCCACAAGACATTCAACTTAACTCGGTGTTGGAATATTCACGTCAAATTATGTATTTAATAGTTTTGTTCTTATAAAAAAACCCACCATTTGATTATAGATTATTTAAATGTACAGTTTGAGTTGAGTCTGCCGTTGGGATTTTCTTTTCCCATCCTTAGCAATATATGAATAGTTTAAAAAACATGAGATGTAAAGCACATATGGCTTCTGGTCAAAAGCTTTCCAGCTCCATTAGAATTATCAAGAAGTATTTAAAATCAGAATTATAAGGTCTCAAATCTAGCTGTGGATTCAACAAAACTTTAAGGCTTAGGTCCCCATTTCATCTTGACATCTAGCTGTTTAGATTGCTGACAAATTTTGAAGACAATTTATTTGATAGGATACTATGTCAAATTGCATATATTAAAAGCCATGCTTCATATCAGTCCCATGATGTTCCAAAATAAGCTTTAATATTTTTTTTAGCGAATGAAAGTAAGAAATTTGTATTGTATAACCTTCATTAAAATATAGCTTATTGGGGCTATATGTAATTGTTGAGTTACAAATATACATGCACAGTTTTTATGCTATTCAACTCATCCACATTAAAAAATGGGTACAACTACTTTCTGTCAGATTAAAAATGACACAAAAGCTGTCAACTGAAGATATAGGTTTTATTATAATGAAGTGTCAAACTTTTTGAGTATAAATATAGTATTCTCCACTTTTTCCTAATTTGCCAATATGGCCTCATGAACTGAGAAACATTAAAAATATGAGAAAGTATAGAATAGCCAGGGCCATAGTATCCTCTAATCTATCATAACTATGAGTCAATAACAATAAGCAGTTAAGGGTTTTCAAAACTGAAAAAAATTGGAATTCCTATAGGCCTTTTATGTAGACCAATTGGTCCATAATATTTGCTGTCAGCTTTTCTCTTGGTAGTGTTCAGAGGTTACTCATTTAGTCCATCATTCTAAAGTTTTGGAAAAATAATGAACAATGAAAAACAAAGAATTGCATGTTATGGGTGTTGATGTTAGTGCAATTATGTTTCTGTCTTATGCACATGTGCCTCATGGAATATTGATCTCTGTGGTCAGAAGTTTATATCATAAAATTGCAAGGTTTCTATCACTGTGAATGAGGACAAGTGGGCTAGAATAACTGGCTTTTGTACAAGCATGTATTGTTTTTGTTTGTTCCTGGGATTCCAAGTTTAGTGTGTCCAGCTCCAACACTGGATTTGCATATGACATTTTCATGGGGATTGACATCTTAGATTCCTTGTCCTGCTTTATTGTAGGCCTAACTCTTGGTTTTGGAACTCAGATATGGAAAGCTATTCAAATCCCACCTTCTTGGGAGCCCCACAATTGTATCAAATGATCCAGAAGTGAGCAAGGTGGTTTTGCAAAATGATGGTAGAATATTTGTTCCTTCTTATCCAAAGTCACTTAATGAACTCATGGGGAAGTCTTTGATTGCCAAAAAGGTTGCATGGTCTTATAGGTAGTTTTCTCAAATCTCCAAAGTTAAAAGAATAGATAACCATGGACATTGAGAAGTATGTGCTAGATTCTATTAAAAATTGGAAGGATGGTCAACTAGTTTACATCCAAGATGAAACAAAAAAGGTAAGCAATCAATACGCATACACAGATACATGTGTATGTGGGTGGTATATTTTCATAGTATCATAATTATTACGGTAATATTTTTTGTTTTAACCGCATACATTTTTTATTGAACAAATAGATTTTCAGGTGCTGTTGAAGGCCCTGAT
This sequence comes from Taxus chinensis, assembly GCA_019776745.2. Lineage (NCBI taxonomy): Eukaryota > Viridiplantae > Streptophyta > Pinopsida > Cupressales > Taxaceae > Taxus > Taxus chinensis. Next base: position 389,005,784 of record CM034146.1, read on the forward strand.
GAGTCTTAACCCCAGTGACGAGTTAGAATTCTTAAAACAAGAATTCAGAAAGTTTATTTCGGGTTTAGTCTCAATTCCTATCAAATTCCCTGGAACAAGGCTTTACAAGTCCTTACAGGTAGGATTTTATATCTTCAAACTCAATTCCACGTTGATCACTACCAATTACACCAATCTAAGATATGGGCATTGGGAGATTTTAATAATACCAATTATGATTATGAAAGCATGTTTCAGGAAAAAGCAAACATGGTGAAGATGGTGCACAGAATCACACAAGATAGAGGAACAAAGTATGATAGCAACAAAACTCGAGAGAAGGATGTCCTGGATGTATTATTACATGAAACAAACAGTATAACGGGGAATTTCACTATAGACCTCATCTCAGATAACATGATTTCCAGGAGAAGACTATGTACCAATGCTTATGACACTAGCTACTCAATACCTTACCGGTTGCCCACTTGCACTACAACAATTACAGGTACCAATGAATTCCCCTCTCCTTTGAGAAGAACTTATTAACTGCAATATAGTTAGTTCTGACACTAAAACATTTATGTATTCAATGATCTTAGGAAGAAAACATGAAGCTCAAGAAGTCCAAGGAAGAGAAGAAAGAGCTACTAACTTGGAGTGATTACATGTCATTACCATTTACTCAGGATGTGAGTATGATTTGATTAACATTATCTAATATTTATGTAATTTGGTTAAGATACAATTTTCCTTAGAGGCTTAAGTTTCCTACACATTGATCAGATGATAACAGAGACCTTGTGTTTGGGGAACAGGGTTCCATTATGTTAAGTCCCTGTTGTTAAAAGATGTGAAGAGAGAAATAATGAAGAGGAATCGCAATTCACACATTATAAGTTCTGGGTCCGTCATTTTATTATGCAAGAGATAGTCACAAAATAGTTGAAGCGGCTATAACCATCTATTAGTTAATACATAACTAATAATGAATTAATATTAAACTATAAGCCTTATATTCCTACACCCCCTCTTAAGGTTTACACTACAAAAAGTGAGCAAAAATGTAGTGATAGAAGATTAAAACTAAATAGAGTCCATTAGTTAATACATAACTAATAGTGACTTAATAATAAACTATAAGCCTTATATTCCTACACCCCCTCTTAAGGTTTACACTACAGAAAGTGAGCAAAAACATAGTGATAGAAGATTAAAACTAAATAGAGTCCATTAGTTAATACATAACTAATAGAGACTTAATAATAAACTATAAGCCTTATATTCCTACACCCACTTTTAAGGTTTACACTACAAAAAGTAAGGAAAAACATATTGACAAAAGATTAGAACTAAATAGAGTCCCACATTCTTCAAAAGTTTCCTCTCTAAAACATAGTGCTTTGACTAGGTACAACTCTGTTCATGAGTCGAATTCCATGTTTGAGGTTTTTAGCCATAAATTACAATTTCAATTTTAGACAACCCATTTACAGGCTATACAATTTTTTTTATTTTTTGGGTATTGTAATCTTCAATTTGTTTAGATATTCATTAGCAAACTGTTAAAAAATTGGAGCTTTGAAATAGGGTGTGGACATATGCCAAAGTACTGTGCAGAAGGGAACAGTTGAAGTGCCCTGGTAGGTATTTATGCAAAAATTTGAAGCATGTAAATTATTTGACAAAATTCCTGAGATATATTTTGTCTCCTAGATTGCGGGATATGCAACTTAGTAACTTTTGGGCTATTTCAATTGGCATGTTCAAATCTAGACTCCATAAATCTTTCCAGCATCCTGCTAGCCTCTGTCAAAACAAGGGCTTCAAGAGCATGCCATGAGCAACGATCAAAGTATGATGGAACATTGTTCATATTTTAAGGGTATTGATGAAGGATAGAGGAATTTAATAGATGGTGGGATTTAGTTGGATTAAAGGATATAAAATGGTGAATGGTTTTTTTGTGTAAGAGATGAATCACACCCACATGTATAGGAGATTAATGCAAAGTTGCAGAGATTTACAACGGGGTTTTGGCATCCACCAAAGCATAATGGAAGTGGTATTTCATAATTTCTAGTGTCTCAGTAAATGCAACCAACATGTGTCCAATCTCTTCAGTTCACTTTTCATATCATACTCCCATCCTCTGCCAAAATATGAGCTTTGAAACAGGGTATGCACATCTACCAAAGTATTGCACAGAAGAAAATTTTGTCAGATATTTTAGTTTTAAATACCCTGGTACATATGTATGCATAATGTGGAAGCATGTGAATTATTTAACAAAATTCCTGAAACACGTGTTTCTTTTGATGGTGAATTTTTTTTGCAAAGTGTCAAAAAAATTGGAAGACCACTGTTTTTATTTTTCGGAGGCATCCCTTACAGGAGCTTCCCTTACACTCAACCAAAAGCCTTCTTCCGCAATGAGTTAGGGAAGCTACTGTTTTTATTTTACTGAGTCGTGAAAATCAACCAAATGCAAAGAGTGTAGATTAACCTAAAAAAATCCAACTTATGGAAGGGATTATTGGACGTAGCAACAGCTGATTTTATTCTGAGAAATAAAATCATGGATTTGCATCGATGGTGATGTCAAGGAATAACATCATTTCAAACAAAGACATTGTTCTTGCTGAGAGCATTGGTGATGTATTATGTAAAGCCCTGTTTTATGACTCCATGGAGGTATCGTAAAGTTTCAAACTCTGCACAGAAACTACAAATCACCACAAATTATTGGAAAAAAGCCTCAGAATGACAAAAAAGAGTAGGACACATTTAGATAGATGTTTTAGAGAAGGAGCCTGCTAGAAAAGCACGACTAACGAGCTGCAAATATTTTTGGACACTTCAACGCATTGGGTATAAGGTTATGTATTGTTCATGCAATCAAAGACAAGTGACATTGTAGTAGTGATGAAAACCGCAAGGAATCTATGCTTGGTCAGCGCACTTCAGTGGAATATGTAAATTGAACTGAGCTTTAATTGAATATATAAATGCTTGCCCACATACCGTTAATATCATAGAGTTGTTATATTTAGGTTTATTTTATACAGTACTTACGGTTGCAAAAAGTGTAGTTAGTTAGTTCAAGTGTCATGGCAAGTTCTTCAATGGTGAAGATGGGTTCATGTTTGAAGGCTGATGACGTGCAAGAGCTTGTAAAATCGAAGCCCAGGGCTGAACCAGAGAGATACATTCGACCCAAACAAGAGAGGATTGGATGCTCAACATTAAATGCTCCAGCTAGCCTTCAAATACCTGTCATTGACATGGGGAGGATTGTATCAGGATGTCATTCTATGAGGCAACATGAGATGGCCAGACTTTCCAAGGCCTGTCAAGAGTGGGGTTTTTTCCAGGTTAGTTGGGCTAAATATATCTATTTTTTACCACTCGCTAACATTTAAGAGTTAGATGTTTCCAAATGTTCAGTAATAATCTTTACAAACATGTTTGTTACTTAAATGGCCACAATAATTTTAGCAGTGTGTTTATTTTACTTTCTCAGGTTTTGAATCATGGAACTGGGCACTGACAACTATTGGAGTGAATAAAGAAAGTGGTGATGGAGTTCTTCAAACTGCCATTGGAAGAGAAAGAGAAGTACGCAATGATGTTGGGCACAATCTAGGGATATGGTCATGGTTTCATCTTCTCAGATGACCAGAAGCTAGACTGGTGCGACATGATGGCACTGGCTACCATGCCAAAATCTATTCGTAAACAAAACCTTTGGCCAGATAGACCCTTACTTTTCAGGTTATACGTTTTTATTAATATACCCTGCAATACTACAATGGTAATGCTAACTTATGTCAACTATCTATGCTGAGATGTTTTTTACTTGATTTTTGTAGGGATACATTGGAAGCTTATTCAATTGAGGTATTTAGACTCTGCCAACATTTGGAGTCTTTCATCGCTGAGAATTTGGGTCTAAAGCCCAACATTTTTGAAGAAATACTCGCAAAAAATGTGCAGGCACAATGGATGAACTTGTATCCACCCTGATCTAGGCCTGATCTCGTTCTAGGTTTAAGTGCACACTCTGATGGAAGTGCTCTTACTGTGTTACTACAAGATGACGAATCGGTAGGCTTACAAATTCTTAACAAGAACCTGTGGATTTCTGTAGAGCCGATTCCAGGTGCTCTAGTTATCAATATAGGAGACACGCTAGAGGTACATATACCCAATTTAGAATGTATAAAAATAGTTATAAATCATTTAAAAATTATGTTTCAATGGACATTATAAATATTATATTTGTATAAAACTAGTTATTCGTATAAAAATAACTAATAAATTATTGAAGGGTGTATGATTTTTAATGCGCCATGCTGTTTCAGAGATGAAATTAATACTCTCAGTAAAGAATGCTTAACTTTATTGAAGATAATTCCGGGGAATATTACTTGCTCCCCATGAGCTTTCAACATTGCATTCTCCTGTCTTTTAAATTGGTGTTGTCTCCTTAAAGGTGAAGTTAAATAAGTTGAAAACTTTTCATTTGGGTATTCTGTATTTGTATTGTAACGCTGCCATACATTGTTCTAGCACGCCTTAACAAGATTGGTTTATAAAAATAGCTATAAACCAATACTAAATTTAACATTGTACTAAAGTGAAGAAGACGACGTCTGCAAGTATAAACAACAGTCAATACTTACCTGCAAACACTTTCATAAAACGAAATAACAAAAATGTGAGCGTATTTGGAGTGCATTCAAAACCACAAAGCATGTAAAACCACAAATCAGAAGCCTTTCACAAAAGCACAATAATAACATGTAACATAAACATAGATTAAAGATATTTTTTCAGAAACAAATCGATGTAACATAATCATAGATTGTAGAAACCCACCTCTGAAATCCGTTCTTTGGAGCAAACAAGGGGGAAGCACAAATTCCAGGAGGACGTGCATCTTCCTCTTTGCTGTTGGAGGAACTGTATATTTTTAATGCAGTTTTCTATCAGACGTGGTTCAGGAAACTAAATGCTGAAGGAACTGAAAAGGTTGAGAGTGCGTATAAGGCGACGCTGGGGAAGCACCTGCAAGGAGAGGGATCAAAGTTGTGCAGCAGAGAACAGCTCAAACCAGGGGCATGGAAACCACATGGAACAGGGGGCTATGGCAGGTAATATCTTTTTCATGAAGGTGGAGCTATGATTTTTGAAACTGGAACTGTGTGAAAGCTACAGGTGATTTGATAGGAGTCGCTGAAATGATGGCCGACAAAGGCTGGCAAAACCAACAATATTTATTAGCTTGTCAGGACGGGAATGGAGACGGAGTTAACGGAAATGAAAACGGAGCGTGGGTCAAACGCCACGAATGCCACGTAGACCACTGTGCCACCTCACTACCCCCTGCGAACTTGCGTGAGGGATAGGGTCCGCGGTAGAAAATCATTATCATCTTACATATGTTACATTCGACATAGGATTCAATTCAGCCCTTCAATTTTCTTTACGATTATTAAGACAATTCTTATAACAATTCTTTGACAGGAATAGCCACTACGTGGCTTTTGTTAAATTCCCTAAATATTTCAATTGTGGAAATTGATATTTTTATTAGGAAAAATATATGTAGATAACCATTTAAATTTCTCGCTTCGATTTAAGTAACCTAGGAGGAGGACATCAATATCTTCAGAAATAAATTATATGTCACAATTATGGAATAACGAGGGGCTATATCATTATCCTTGGTATAACCAAGTCCTAATCCTATAAATAAAATAAATTAATAAATAAATATCTTATCAGTCAATTCCAAACATCATGTTGGGTGGATCCCATGAAATAATTTTTAGGCTTGCCTTGAAGCCACTCTTTATGGAGTATATATAATATGCTCATGAGTTACTATACACGGTGGATAAACTATCACTAATGAATTTTGATAATAATTTTGATACAAGTTTAATCATTACCTTTAATGTAGCAAACAAACAAAAATAACTACCTTAATGTTTATGAGGATCAACGAGATTACTTTATGATTAGTTTAGGTCGTTAAATTATGGGCATGACAGATAGATTGGAGGTTCATACACTTGATCCTCAAGGATAAATTAGTTATGGGTCATATGTACTTGTTTTTATGTGGGTGTTAAATCGATCCATGTTGGCAAGAAATGTAAAGTCATTTTGGTGCTGCTGTGATCTTCTGTTGTGTTAGGTATAAGGTTCCTTACGAAGTATGTTGTCTAATGGGTTCCTAGCTCTTTGTTATGGTATTGTAAGAGGGAAGACACCGCAAAAACCATAATTTTTTAATTCATTGTTTTTCTTGGGACAAATTATGGGAAGTAGTGTTTTGCATGACGCTTAAAGACCATTATGGATAATTTTTGGAGATTGGTTAGTTGCCTTGAGTCCTATTTCATCAGTGGTTATGAAATTTGAGTATGGTACCTGATAGTGGCTATAAACATTTGGTAGTATTTAGTACTTTAGAGGCTTATTTCCACCGAGAAGAAATGAAATCATGACAAATGACTTATTGAATCCATTATTATGATTATATGCCAAAATTTGCATTTTATGTATAGTACCCCTATAGGCAGCCCACGAAAGGTTGTGCGGTAATTGTGATGTGGTTATTTGTGCATATGTGTTTTACTTGTAAACTTATAATTTTCAGGACCAATATTCTATTTATTTGAATTATTGAAAAGCTTAAAGACCCTTCTTATTTATTTTGTTTCTTGTAATATTTTCATGGTTTTAATATGGCTACTTGGCTAATTTTCTTGGGGGTCGCGACTTTATTTTGTATTTTGGTTTCTTTTTGTAACTTGAAGGTTTATTATTTTTGAGGCCACTTGGCTAAATATCGTCAATAATGTTACATGGTTTTTATTTCCTATGTTAAGAGAGGGTTATGTCTTGTTCATATTGTATATACATGATGAGAGGGGGTATGCCCAAGGTATCATGGTTGCATGATTGACGATGTAAGACACGCCCTTGGTTTTAAGGTGACGAGACTCTATAAGTCCAAGACCATGGAGTGACCCAACATCACTTGGATACTGGACACTTAGTCCTCCTATGGCAGAGTGAAACTGGTGATATTTGGTCATCCTATAGTACTGGAGAGACAACTATGATATTGAGTCCACTATGGTTGAGGGAATACTATGATATTCAATCCTTTATGGCTGAGTGACCCTCCTGATGCTTCGTATTCTTGGGTGGATGGGCCTTTACGATGTGCAATATCAATTTGTGGTTTGGAAAAAGATTTGTGCTTCTCTTTGCTTTCTATGATGATATTCCTCACAGTTGAGATGGACATGGTAATCAATTTAGAGTTTCAGGATTATGCTTGGAATTGTTTGCTCTTTCATAATTATGTTTTATTGGAGGATGGTGTATCTTTGGGATAGGGGGGTTCACTTATAAGCATACTGGATGTCCCAACTTAATAATTTTATTTTTCTTTGGGAGAAGATCAACGTTTTGGACTATTAAATTCCTTGGATAAATATTGATATACTTGAGTTCTTGTAGACATTGTGCTTAAGGAAATGTGTTTATTTTGGTCATGAGGACCCATCAATAGATATAATTATGTCATACTCTCTTTGTTTGTTTTGAAGTATACCATGCTATAAACCCATTGGTATCGAGTATATGCTTCGATGGCTGATTTTCGGGTAATTTGTTACGATCTCCATTCTTGGTATGTGGGTGTTCTCTTAGTCGGAAAGTGTGAAAATTTTATAATAACCTATTTGTGTTATTTTAGAATCATAATTGATGATTACTTTTTGGAAGTAATAGGCTTAGTATGCATTCATCGAGTGATCTTGTTATGAGGTTAGTCCTTACCCACTTTATTCTTCCTGGTACTTAAACAAATTCCTTGAACTTTTAAAAGAAAAATTTTGGCTCCATAAATTTTTCTTCAATGAATCCCTTGTTGTGACTTATAAAAATTGTTCTGGGGTGCGTTGGTTTTTTTATTTTTGTTTGTGGTCACCTGTTTATACTTGATCATTTTGAACGTTGTAAAGTAACTTGATTGGACATCGTTACTCATTAAAAGTTAATCTGTAAATGTAATAACATGAACCTATTATAATTCAAATTGGGAAATGTGAAGTATTATATACTTGATGCTTAAATGTGAACATTATGAATTTGACTCTTCACTCAAAATTTACTTCCTAAAAAGGAGAAACTCTGATTATGTGAAAAATTGTAAACTATTCTTACAATCTTTTTTATCTCCCTCTCTAGAAGTAAAATGATTACTCATTCTCTCACATGACGAGGTGAGGTTTCATACTGATATTGGTGTTGGTACTCATTGGAATAATTTTATGAGATTTTAAGAAAAAATATTGCAATAACTAGGAAACTCATAAGAATTGTACCTACAAGGGTATTAATAACTTGTGTCTTATAATTAGGAACATAGTTTGGAGAACCATATATACATGAGCATGAGTAGAATGTGTAGATAAATAATTTTGATTATAGGGAAATTTTATTGCTTATGCACCTAAAACCTATAGAGGACATAATCCGAGTGGTTGAACCAATTGAAATGTGCATTTTGTGTTACCTTTTGAATTTTCAATCTTAATTGCATGCTAAGTTTTGGTTGTAAAATTGAATAATACTTCCCATGCCTTACTTTAACATAACAAAATAATAACCATATATGTGAAAGCACCCTAAAATTTACAAAACAAATTGCATGAATAAACAAGGAAAGTTAACACCATTTCCATCCATCTAGCCAAGGTTCTAAGTCTAGGAATGTAACATTAAGATATTAAGGTAAGAGGTGAACTCTTTTTATAGTTTTCCTTTTGGGAGAACCTTGTATTTTGGTGCATGTGGGACTAAAAGCCCCAAATTAGATTATAATTTCTTATCATGATTAGGCCTTGTTAATCACAATTAGTGAATTACCAAGTGATTAAGAGGTATGGAGCCTTAATCGACCGCTTAGGGTCAACTAGGAGGCTAGGATAAGATTTTGAAGCTTGTTGAGATGTTGTGGAGGTGAATGGGGTGATTTTGAGTGGTCATAAAAGGGGTTTGAGTCAATATTAGGGCATATTGACCAAATCAAGGGAAAAATAGACTTAATTAGGTAATAATGCTAATTGTTACCTAGAAGAGGATAACAACTTACGATTTGACGTTGATTGGCATCTTGAATGTGGAAAAGGATGGATAATATACAAAGCAATGTTAATTAACCAGAATAAGGGGAACGTGTTAGTAATTAACAGAAATCACTAATTGTAACAGAATTGGCAAGAATGAGAGTGATTTTTGTGTGTTTTAGTAATAAGATTGCAAGAGTGGAATCTAGGTGTCCACAATATGTATAATGTGTATAGCATATAAGCATGTTGGATTAAATTTGGATATTCCATTGGTTATTATGGGCTTACTAGACTCATGTATAAGGATTTTATTACCTTGATGGATCTCATAACTTGTTAATAAACATATTAGTTGACCTTTCAATGCTTATTTCACTAAATCTAGACTTATTCCATTCTGAGTAGCTAAAAAATATAGGAAATATTTGAATCTAATATTACTAGTTTTTGGACATCAAAATGTTAAATATTGGAATTATCCGGACTCAAAATCGCACATATTGGAATCCAAAATAGCATATATTGGAATCCAGAATCACATTTATTGGAATCCAAAGAAACATATATTGGAATCCAAAATCACATATATTGGAATTTACTACATTCCAAAGTCTCATATATTGGAATCTAAAAATAAAAATATTGGAATCCAAAAAGTCAAATATTAAAATCCCTTATACAAGCCAATGGTCGCTAGGAATTATCTATGCTTTTGGACTAAAAAGAACATGTATCTATGCTTTGGACTAAAAAGAACATGTATCTATTGTATAACGGTGCAATCAGGTGTCCAACGAACCATTACGCATGTTCATGTTAAATTACAGAATGATAACACTTGGGTGTTGAAGAATGTCAGGCATGTTCCTAGCTTGAGGAGGAATCTAATTTCTGTAGGGCAATTAGGCGATGAGGTTTGTATGGTTATATTTACAGTAGACTCTTGGAAATTTACCAAGGGTTCTCTTGTGGTAGCAAGAGGTAAGAAAGTAGGTACTTTGTATTTATCCACTATTAGTACTGATCCATCTTCTATTTTGGCTACTAGATGTATAGACACCACTCTATGGCATCACAGACTTGGCCATATGAGTGAGAAGGGGATGAAGATTTTACATTCACAAGGAAATTTGTTAGATTTGAAAAACATAGACCTAGACTTTTGTGAGCATTGTGTGTATGGGAAACAAAAGCATGTGAGATTTCTCAAGGTTGGATCAACGAAGAAGGAGTAAATGTTAGAGCTTGTTCATATGGATGTGTGGGGTTTGGCTTAGGTATCTTCTCTTAGTGGTCACGGTATTATGTTACTTTTATTGATGATGCTATTAGGAAGTTTTGGGTTTAATTTATAAAGAAGAAATATGATGTATTTAATACTTTCAAGAAGTGGAAAGCTTTGGTTGAGAATGAAACAAGTTTGAAGTCGAAGAGTGTCAGATCAGATAATGGTGGAGAATACTGCAACAATAAATTTAATAACTATTGTTCACATAATGGAATCCGTAGGATGAAGACATTCCCTAGAACACCAAAATAGAATGGTGTGTCAGAAAGAATGAACAGGACAATCATGAAACGTGCAAGGAGCATGATGTTGTATGTTGGATTTCCCTTAAAACTTTGGATGGATGTTGTAGATATTGTTGTTTACTTGATAAATAGAGTACCTTCAAGTGCTTTGGAAGGTGGAGTACTCGAGGAGGCTTGGACCAGCTAGAAGCTAAGTCAAAGAAATGTACTTTTATTGAGTATGGCACTGATAATTTTGGATTCCATTTGTGGAGTTTGGATGAGAAGAAAATCATTAGGAGTAGCGATGTTATTTTTAATGAAAGAGTTATGTACAGGGAACAACTATAGGATAAGAAGCTATAAAAGTATGAGTATGTAGCACTTGATGAGATAAAAGATAGAGAAGTGATCAAAGGGTTGGAAAATCAACAAGTTGACATCAATCCTGGCACAATCGGTGTTGATTCTGTAGATCAAAATCCACAAGAATAGTAAGAGCCTCAAAATCTAGAAAATCTTGTGAGACGTTCTACTATGGTAAGTAAACCTCTTGCATGATTATCTTCGTATGAGATTTACTATTGTTTATTGATAGATGGTGGAGAACTAGAAAGTTATGAAGAAGTAATGCAGGTAGAAACATGGAAAAAGTGGGAGCAGTGTATGGATGAGGAGATGGACTCCTTAGATCACAAACAAACTTGGGATTTGGTATAGTTACCTACAAGAAATAAATCATTGCAGAACAAGTGGGTTTACAGGTTGAAGGAAGAAAAAGGTGAAAGAAAAAGGTACAAGGCAAGACTTGTTGTGAAGGGATTTGCACATGAAAAAGGTATAGAATTTGATGAAATTTTCTCTTCTATTGTTAAAATGAATTCCATTAGAACTGTTTTAAGTTTGGTAGTTGTGGAAGATTTTCATCTTGAACAATTAGATGTAAAGACTGCTTTTCTTCATGGTGATTTGGAGGAAGAAATATATTTGGATCAGCCACATGTATATGAAGTTAGGGGGAAGGAGAATTTGGTGTACAAATTGAAGAAGAGCTTGTATGGCCTTAAGCAAGCTCCAAGGCAGTGATATTTGAGATTTCACAGGTTCATGAAAAAACAAGGTTACTTTAGATGTCATTCTAATCACTGTGTTTATTTTAAAATATTGGATAATAACACCTATATCATCTTGTTGTTGTATGTGGATGACATGCTTGTGGTAGGGTCAAACATGCAGGATATAAATGAGCTAAAGATAAAATTATCAAATACATTTGTGATGAAGGATTTAGGTGCAAAAAATAAAATTCTTGGCATGAGAATCATTAGAGATAGGAAGAGTAAAATATTGACTTTGTGTCAAGAAAAGTATGTGAACAAGGTGCTGGACATGTTTAGGATGCAGGATATGAAACTAATAAGCTAACCATTGGCAACGCACTTCAAGTTGAGTAAAGAACAATGTCCTAAAAACATGAAGAGATAGAATATATGTCCAAAGTTCCATATGCTTTAGCAGTTGGAAGTTTGATGTATGCTATGGTATGCAAAAGACCAGACATTTCCCATGTAGTGGGAGTTGTCAAAAGATACATGAGCAATCTAGGAAAGGAACACTAGAATGCAGTCCAGTGGGTTCTCAGATACTTGAGAGGGACCAGTAGCAGGCAGTTGTGCTATGGAAGGTTAGAGGTTTCTTTACATGGATATGTTGATGCAGACATGGCTTGATATTTTGATGGTATGAGTACCACAGGTTATGTATTCACTATTGGTGGCACAACAGTTATTTGGATTTCTAAACTACAAAATATTTTTACCTTGTCTACTATAGAGGCAGAGTATGTTACTACTACATAAGCAAGCAAGGAGATGATATAGATGTAGTGGTTCATGGAAGATTTGGGAAAGAAGCAGGAGGATTATAGGTTATTCAGTGATATCCAGAGTACAATTCATATTTCCAAGAACTTAGCATTCCATTCGAGAACCAAACATAACAACTTAGGTATCACTTCATTATATCAATTTTGGAGGATGTACAATTGATGTTGGAGAAGATCCATACAAGTTAGAATCCTATTGATATGTTGACAAAGGTAGTGAGAAAAGAGAAGCTAGAAGGTTTTTTGGCTTTGTTAGGTCTTCAAGATTGATCTTGAAGAAGAGAAACAAGTTAGATAACATTATGAGGATGAGTTGCAATAGTGGGTTGTAGTAGTTAGTCTCCAAGTGGGAGATTGTTGAAGATGTGGAGTCTAACTACAAGTTGAAGTGGTAGTTTGCTTTTCCCTTGATTTCAGGAAGAATGCATGGCCATGGATAAAAATAATATTGTCTTAATAATAGACGGGAGTTTTTATTTTTATGTTTATCTTATTTATAAGCATGCTATATTTAGGTTGCTTTTGGTTGAAGCAAAATTTTACAAAGAGGTGCACATGTTATATATGTGTATGGATTTACTCTTTGTAATATGAAAAAGAGAGAGAATTGTATTGTATTCCTAATGACTGAATAAAGGAGAAGGTTAGCTTGTTTATGGTGGATGTAGCCCACATTGGGTGAACCACGTTAAATATTGGGTTTATCTTGAGATTGCATACTTATATTATTTTTGTTTCAATTCTGTTTTATTGCTCATTTGTGTTTCGATCCTAATACTTATGCCCACCAACAACCAAAAACAAAAATATTTTGTAGAAATTTGTGAAACAATCAAATCTGATTCCCACAGAGAGGAACTATGGCTTTTTGAGTCCAATATCAAGGGGATTTTACTGGTATGCATGTGACATTCTAAGTTTTATTTTATGTGATGTAACATGATTTTATATTTCTTAATCAATGTGTTATATCTATTGTATGGAAATAGATGAGAGAAAATTTATTGTTGTCCCCTGTTAATTATGCCATCTTCCAATTCACAGGGTATAACACTCTTTCAAGTGTTGCTAAGTATTTGTAGATTTTAACAGGAGGAAGAGTTATGCATATCTTCCGAGTTTCCAGTCATTACATCCAACAAACGAGACAAAATACAGATATAAAGGATTTGGATCACCTATGTAAATCCACTTTGTAATGAATTTTTGGCATACATTAGTACCTCCAACTTTTTTGATATAAGGGATTAATCGAATCATTTTTCCACTCTGGTCCACATATAAGGGTGATTTTCCTGGTAGTATATCTGCATGTATTTATCACAGACAGTACAGAGTGATATCTCTTAAATGGGTAAAAAATGTAGGTACTTTTTCTATACATGTTAATTTGTGTTTACATAATTTTGCTATGCATACACTCACATTACCAAAACAATCAGCAAATAGATTGTATTTTAATCAGAATAAACAAGAAATATAGTTTTATCTTATATGTTCAAGATTACCTGGTGCAATGTAAAAGGCGAGCACCACCACAATAAACAGCAACATATACAATATCATCCTCACTGAATAAGGTAGAGTGCATGGAAACTTTTCCTCTGTAATACTTTCAATTTAAAATAAATTAAATGTTATTTTGAGAATTATTCCCATTTGTAGATGCTACTTTTAGTCTTGCTTAAATGCAAGGAATTAAGAATGTCATTAATAACTTGCATTGACTTCGATTTGGCAGCTACCCATTCCTACCAACTGAGAATTATAGCAGAGCTATCTTTTATAAGTGGCATTCAGTACACATTTGAAGGGAAAACGTTGATGGGCAATGTCTGAGCTGAAATTTCATGATATTGAATGTTGTTTTTTAAGAGCTGGTCTACTTGTAAAAATATTGAATGTCCTCCTCTGGTGAAAACTAAGCATTTAAGAGCTGGTTACTCCTCTGGTGAAAACTAAGCATTTAAGCCAAGCCTTTGCATAACAGAAGAGTTTAATATGTTTACCCCTTCATGTTTTAACATCTATAAGAGAAGGAAAAAATAATCATGGCGAATAAATAACACTATGCGATCATGTGACATATACGCTAGTCTCCACATCCAATTTTCTATTACCATCTCCTCTTTATTTTGCTGCCATTATTAAAAACACTAGATATTGCCTCCATTATCCTTTGATTTGGAGTGAAGCAACATAAAAGATTTGCCAAGATGCTCTATGCTTACAAATTTTTCTAAACATTTTAATTCCAGTGCCATATGATGGACATGATTGATAACATTGTCTTCCATTCAAAAGTTTCCTTTCATTTCAACTGTGGCAGGGACTGGTAGGAAATAGAGATTACATTGAGAGACATACTAGGATTGGTGAAGGGCATCCACAAGTTCAAAAAATGTTTATCCATTTGGATTGCTGAAGGTCCTGCGCAAGGTCCAAACCACTATCCACTTATATTATTTATTGTGGCGGTGGCTGGGTTATTTCAGGAGGTCAAGCTCATATATCCTCCACTGCTCCTGCAGACCCTAAAAGTCACTGCTCCTATGCTTTATGGAAAGCAAGGTTTGTTGAACATATTTTATCAAAATAACTCTATATAAACTAGAAAGTAGATGGAATCCTTCTTCACATAAATGTTTATTTCTTATGCATAAATGGAAATTACTTGATAACACTTCTTCTGGAGCTGAAACAAAATATACAGTCAACAAATATTTCCAAAGAACCCTCATAAACAATCAACATTTTGCATGTCTCCAATAATGTAAAGCAGTATTATGGGATGACCCACTTAAAATTTTGAGGTGTCAGACAAAGCTCAGATACAAAGTTGTGCTCAAACAAGTGCATGCTATTTTCACCATCTTCTATTGTAGCATGAAAAGGCTTATAAATTTGTAAATTCCAAACCTCTCAATTGTTGTGCTATATAAAATGTCTTTCGTCAAAATAATTTATTTGCCTCTTTGTTAATAGATAAGCATTGCCATATAGTAGAAAAGCATTATCATCTTACATATGTTACATTCGACATAGGATTCAATTCAGCCCTTCAATTTTGTTTACGATTCTTATGACAATTCTTCGGTAGGAATAGCCACTACGTGGCTTTTGTTAAATTCCCTAAATAATTCAATTATGGAAATTGCTATTTTTATAAGGCCAAATATATGTAGATAACCATTTAAATTTCTCCCTTCGATTTAACTAACCTAGGGCTGTAATGCCCCGTTCACCAACGACCGTGTTGCTAAGCATTTAACGTTGTGGTGCTCCTGTTAATCTTTTGTTGGCTTCGCCCTTGTCATAGAGTACGATTGGAATTATCCCACTTCGTCATGTATTCTCGTGTCATGTTGATGTTTTCTGCGGTTTGCCCCGCCTCGTTCATTATGTTTTCCTCCTATTAAAGGAAAACTATGTGCTCGATTTATCAAGCTCGTAAGTTGGTTCTTGTTAATACGATTAATAAGTATTAATAAGTGGTAATAATAATGCCCCGCTTAGCCTCCGCGTCCTTTGTTTTCCCCTTTTTTCCTCTTTTCTTCACCTTTTTCCCTTCAGTTATGAAACCGCTGCCCTGCTCGGGCGGCGGTCTCGTGACCGCCGCCCTGATCAGGGCGGCGGTCCTGTAACCACCGCCATGCTCAGAGCGGCGGTCCTGCACGCGTTTTCCAGAAAGTGCTTTGACGCGACTCACATAAAAGATCAACATTTCACCAGCTTTCCTTGCCGACTTGGGCATGCATTTATGTTTTTGGTCCCCTGGAATAGTGTTTGGCCATTGTTTATGGTTTTTAGAGTTCATTTTGGTTTTGATCTTTGGGTGAATGAAAGCTATAAATAAATGGTTTTTTGCACAAGCAAAGGGTCTGATCTTTTGCTCTCATCCTCTCATTTTTCATAGTTCAGTCTTTTGTTCTGTTTAGAGCAATAGTTTTAATTCATTGCATGCTTATTTAGCATTGTCCAGCTGTTGGTAAGCCACATATCCAGCTTGTGCAAATAGTGTTGTTGTTTTATCCATTCCATTGGAGTAGTATAGCTTAGGAAGCCATTAAAGTTGCATGTTTTTCTCCTCAAGCAGGATAGTTTCAGGTTCTAGTCACTTTATGTTGCATGACTCGCAGTAAAATCCTGCTAGGAATTGCATATGCCAAGCTCTGTACTCTTGCGCTATCCCTCTCCTACTCGCAATTTTCAGTCTGTATTCTGAGCTGTCCTTGTCCCAATATCTATTCCTATCAATGCTAGCATTACACGCTTTTCTGGATCCACGTGAATACGAAAGAACGAGGAGATCACACTGAGGGGACAAGATCACACACACCATCGGATTCGCCACTGTTCTGCGGAATCCAGGTTCTAGCTTTCAAAGTTCTAGTTAGAATCATATCAAATAGAATAGTTAATTGCTTTATTTCGGTAAAATTTCAGTTCTCGATATTGCCAGGGAAGCTGTGAGGATTGATAGTTTCTGAGAAACTATGATTCACTCCTCACTTCTGAGGTAGGATCGAGAATCTTGCAAGTAGATTAGGAAAGTTATTGCATTATTTAGAATAAATCTACAAATTACACAGACAAATAACTACACTTTGTTATCTTGTTTGTTTTAAATTGTTATTTAGTTGTTATTTCTAGATACGTTTAAATAGCTGCTTTCCTTAAACTCTTAAAAGATTTCTCAGAAAAATAGAGGTTATATATGTTTTAGATTTATTTCACGTAATTAGAATTTGATTTGTTACAGTTAGATTTACATTTTATTTTGTATGACAATCACGGGACCTCAGGATCCCAGGGAATACATATTTGAGCCAATTGTGCCTTAACCAAACCTCGTCACAGCAATAGTTGACATAGACCAAAATATCAGAATACAAGTATTCTAAACAACAACAGATTTGCAACTAATCAGTTCTCACTTGAGAGGGTTAAAAATAGAAAACGACTAAGCACACATGTTTTGGTCAAATCAACCGAATTACAGATTACCCTAGACAAACATTCACATGATTGTAGAAGGGTTCGAAAGAGAACAAACCTTTGGTTGTGATCCTTTGGTCCCACAGCCAGGTGCAGGAGACACTCTCACAGATATAGATACTAGTCTAAGGATCCAAGTTGCACGAATGCCTGTGAGATATTCTGAGAAAATCACGTAGTTGTTGGTCCTAAACATAGAAGTTGAGAAAGGATATGATTACTGGATACTAGGAATCAGGACTTGATTTCGTATATGACCATAACAGGACCGCAACAACCAAGAGTCTACGGTTGTGACCCACAAGTCCCACAGCCTAGCAAATCCACAAGTCAATCAGATATAAACACTGGCCTATGCACACTAGTATTCCAATCCACTCCACTTCCACCCATCATCATCGAACAATTGTCCTTACTAGATATAGTGGCTAACGAAGCTAGAGAATTCTAGACTAAGCCAGATAATCGTCCGTAGAGTCAATTGTTTCCACCATCCACCATATGACCTTATCTGGAGACATACACGAAACTATCCCAGGTCATTTCCCACGTATTCCACAACCCATAGATCGAATCATGCCAGAGCTCGATATTGATTGGAGCCTTCGAGCAGTCATCCTTGCCGATCGATCTATTACACCAGTCCAAGTTAGAAGGGCTTTCTTTGCCTTAGATTCACAAATTCCATTAGTGCGTGTCGAAGACATTAGACTACCTAACTAGTTTGTCTGCATCCCACGCATATTCCATCCCCACCGGCTGTCTCGGCACGACCTCAGGAGGTCGGGTACGCAGAAGAGTTACCTGTAGATTCCCACGCTCGCTTGTCGCTTTTCCGGCGTAAAAAATTGGTGAACCCGACGTGAACAAACAACTGTTTCACCTTCTGTACCTCATTAACTTTCACCTTCGCTCCTCATTATTCTGCGGGTATTCATATACCCTCTGAATATGTCAGGACTCGATGCGTATGGCAGACCCCTCTTGGGTCTTGAGGCATACTACGCCCAACAGAATAGACAATCATCACCCTCACTCTCAGTATGGGGCGACAATTATTCAACTAATCAGTTGTCAACACAAACCCCAAGAAACAGATATAAATCTTCTTTTCAAATGGGGGAGTTAGATCAACCCCCTCGAACGCAACAAACAGAGCCTTCAGGCTCAAACAATATGACGTTTATCAGAGAATCTAGTTTGTCTCCTCAGATGCTACTTAGACCACAAATTAGTAGACAATCTGACCCATACCTGGTCTTAGATGATGAACAGTCAATACATTATCCTAGGAGTGAACAACATTCTCGGGGCTTGTACCTACCTATAGGAGGTTTACAAATACAACCCGAGATCTCTTTCCAAGAAAATACCTCTATGCCATTGCATATAGGAAATACTCTCGGAAGAAGACTTGGCAAGATAACGATTAGTTTATAGCAAGATATCACATGCCTATACAACACCAGGGTATACAACAAATGCCGCTCAGGCAAAGCACCATGACTTCACCAAATGAAGTCATTTCAACATTAGTAGAAAAAGTGAGAGGGTTAGAACTTGCTCAAGCAAGTCAAAATCCTCAGTTCATGCAAGCAGGGAAGTTCCAATCCTCCATATCACTTTGGCCAAGTAGATCTCCTCACAGGAGTAGGCACGTTAGGCATGCCTGCTCAGTAATCCACAACAAATGCCAACAAAGGCCTGTCATCTCTAACATTATTTCTCTTGGTCTAGTATCAAGCAACCCATTACTAGACAATATCCCGTCGTACTTAAACATGTACTCCAAATCACCACAGAGAGATATGTTCTTCTCTCCCACCCCTTTTGCTCAAACGCAGGGACTTCCCTATGCCCCTACCAATGCATACGCTGTGCTATACCAACAACCCATCCCACCACCACTCCCTCAGCAACCACCATTAATGGTCGAAAACTATGCGATAGGGACTTATTCAGAATATTTGAAATAACCCTTAGACTTCACTATATGAAGCGTCATGCTTCCAAGACCTCTTCCTGATTTAGCTAAGTACAAAGGCGAGGGAGATCCAAATGCGCATATTAAAGCTTACGCTACAGCCATACGTGAATTACTCCCTTGGGATGGGGTTGTTGCTAAAATATTCCCCAAAACCTTGGAAAGGCATTGCTCTCGACTGGTATTATAGAATTCATGAGGCCTCCATCCATTCATTTAAACAGCTCGTATCAGAATTCATTAAGGCCATTTGACATGAACAAACTGTTGAGAACAAGAATCAGGGAATTCTTGCACATCAAACAAGAACACAACGAATCTGTCGCCCATTTCATCCAGAGGTGGCGTACATTTCTTTATTCTTCAACAAGTGCTCCAAACATGGATCAGATGGAACTATGTGATTTATTCCTTCATTCTCTTAGCAAAGAGGTGAAGGAAGAAGTCCAGAAGTTCCCATTAAGAACTTACGATGAAGTACTTGAGAGCGCTCTTCGAATAGACCAAGCAGCGATAGATAGTGGTCGTAAAACATATGGAGCAAACGGGAGGTTAATCACCTCTAGCCAGAACACTACAAATTATCCCGCTACCACAAATGTCAACCAAGGACCCAAAATCCTTAACAAAAATTGGGGTGTAACAACGGATGGAGTAACCGACCAGCTCAAGAAGGTAAATGTTGTCAATACTCCATCACAAACAAACAATCAACGAAACAACAACTTTACCCCGACAATCAATACAATGGATTTTAACCATCCACAACAACAACAGTGAAATCCTATACAAGGGCCAAGCCAAAGCTCATTTGGTTATCAAAACCAAAGCCAGAAACAAAAAATGCAAAATTTTAATCCTAATAGGCAACAGTTTGATCAGAATTTCAGGCCACAATATACACCAAATCAACAAAACAGGAATTACAACCCCAATTCTTATTGTGGTTTCCACAAAATTCAGGGTCATGATACTAGAACGTGCCAGGACTACAATAAATTCATGCAACGTTTGCAAGAAGAACAAAGACAGTTCTTCACAGATTTGTTTTTGGCAGATCCCGTGTCATCACCACCAAATACGCTCGTAGGGGCAGTTTCCCCTCAGAATGCTCCTCTCAAGATCTTTAACGATCCACTCCTAAATCATGATATAGCAATAGGCTGAATCCAACTGGAACAAACAAAAGTGCAATGACAGGAAACAATGATCATGAAGCCTCAACTTCACTAAATCCATCAGTTGCGCCATAGTTAGGAAGTCAACCGAGACCCAATATAGTCAGTTTGGTAGAATTAGACACTGAACTACCTATCGAAGCTATAACAAGAACACGAGAATATTTCTCTCAACCAAGCCCAAGTCACCTACCAGAAACAGATAAGAGTCCAACAAATAGTAGAAAAACCCGTAGGTGCCTATGATTTAATTAGTGACCTAACAAAGACCTTCTCGCACATTTCATTTTTGTATTTACTAAAGAACTCTCCTCCTCACAGAGCTGCTCTTTATAGAAGCATTAGGTCTAGGTCATCTAATTAACATCACTCCACCTCCTGAAACACAAGTAAAATCACGTAGATTTTGATATCCACACCTCCGGGGCAGCCGGACAAGGATGTCGAATTCACATTCAAAATAAGTAAAATGCCTATAGATGCTGAGATCACACGCTGAGGTGATCCATCCTTACACTTACAAGTATGGGTTTATAATAACTATGTAAAATGGGCAATGGTTGACGATGGGGCCGTAGTTAACATAGTACCTTTCTCTTTACCTCCAAAAACTAGGACTAAGGGGAAACAAATTGTTCCACCACTCGAAAATACATTGAGAGGGCTATGATAGCCTTAAAGCCACTTACAATAGGAACTATAATACTCCATGGTCACCTTAGGGACCCAAAACAATCCTGACTGAGTTTTATATTATAGATCGGGAAACTAATTATAATATGATACTTGGCCGACCATGGATACACCGAATGAAGGCAATCCCTTCTATATTATTTCAAGAAGTAAGATTCTTGCATCTAGGAAAGGTATTTGTAGCCAAAGGCGATCCAAAACCTTTCAATTTGCACCTAGCTGATTTAAAGAAAAGACCAGGTGTGCACTCAGAATTTGAACTTCCAACAAACCAACTTAATAAACCCACTGACGCAAAACCAGAGGAGAATTTGGTACCTACGATGGATCTTGAAACTATCAGCATAACTAAAAGAACCCCAACCCCCAAAGATAAAGCTAAAGAAACGGTATCATTAGGGACTACTGCAAAAATCGTTGAGTTAATAGAACAAGATTTACCAATGTTCTTACCATTTGATTCAGTAGGCATAGGATATTCCCTAGGTGTTGGCTCCCTTCCAGCAGAGGACCTCTGCATGGTAGAAGTAGAGTGTGCAAACGCAGCAGATGTCCCAACATCTATACTCCTGACTAAGTATTAGACTCTCCATTTCGATGGAGCTAAATTCTGTTATGGAGCGGGGGCAGGTATAATTCTTACTTCGCCCGAAGAGAAAGTCCTCCCATTTGCCTTTAAGTTAAACTTTGAATGCACAAATAACGGTGTTGAGTACGAATCCCTCCTCCTTGGCCTCACCTTAGCCAAAATAATTGGTATTGATAACATCAGAGTCTTAGGAGACTCACAATTAGTGACAAACCAGGTTTCTGAGGTATATGAAACCAAAGCCGAACACTTGCAGGTTTACAAAGAAGCCGTATTAGATTTAAGCAAGGCGTTTAACTTCATATCCATTGAAGCAATCCCACGAGAGAAAAATCTTCTCGCCGATTCAATAGCAACTTCAACATCACGTTTTACTCCAAGCAATGAGTTATAAGATACCCAGTTCACGGTGTCCATTCGTGATGAACCATTGATAAAAATAATGAAAAATCCTCTTTCAAGCAGAAGTGAATCTACCGTCTTAGACCGTATTAATAGTGATGCGACTACTTTGGATTACTTAAACGCCTATGCAGCACTACATCTCTCCTATCATATGCTAGATTTATCCTTAATTCCACATTCGTCTTCTTACTTCGGAAATCCCGTGATGGATCATCTCTCACAAATAGAACCTAGCATATACGCAGTAGAAAATAGGGATGATTTAGATTTACCTCCAGCACCACCTGAGTTCGAAGAGGGTAACGCCTCTTTGATCGAAGAAATAATTGATGTCAACATCGGGACAGAAGATGAACCAAGAATATTGAAACTAGGTTCCTCGTTAACCCCCAGAAGAAGTAGAAATACATACTCAGATCCTCAAAAGAACATCAGAAGGCATTTGCATTTAATTATAAGGAAGATGACAGGAGTCGCACCTCACATTGTGGCGCACAACCTCGTCACTAAATCAGATGCAAAGCCAATTAAACAAAAATCAAGACCCATGAAGCCCAAAGTAGCTCTCATGGTAAAGGAGGAGGTAATAAAACTCCTTCAGATAGGATTCATCAAGCCGGTCGACTACTCCCAATGGGTATCTAACATCGTTCCCGTTCTCAAGAAGAATGGAAAGATACACATCTGCATAGATTTTTGAGATATCAACAAAGCATGTCCTAATGACGACTTCCCATTACCATCCATAGATGTTATTGCTGATGCAACAGCTGGTTTTGAACTTTTGTCTCTCATGGATGGATTCTCGGGATATAATCAAATCAGAATATCTGAGTAAGATCAAGCTAAAACCACGTTTATAACTCCTTGGGGAACCTATTGCTACGCTGTTATGCCATTCGGTCTCAAGAACGCCGGTGCTAAGTACCAGCGAGCTATGACATATATATTTCATGATCTAATCCATAAAATCATGGAATCTTACGTTGATGACTTATTCGCTAAAGCCAAGAAGCGTTGTGACCATTCGGAAGTACTCCGCATCATTCTTTCGCGCTTAATAGAATACGAAGTCACGCTAAACCCAGAGAAATGTGTCTTTGGTGTAATGGGAGGGAAGCTCCTAGGTTATATCATATCGTCACGAGGGATAGATGTCGACCCAACCAAAATCCGGGTTGTCCTTGAAATGGTTCCACCTTTAAATGAATCTGGAGTTAGGTCATTCCTCAGAAAGCTGGGTGCAATCCGAAGATTCATCCCAGACTTAAGCTTCGTTGTTCATCCAATCAACAATTTACTCAAGAAAGACTATAGCATTGATTGGACCAAAGACTGCAATGAAGCCTTTGATGCAGTTAAGTGCTTCCTTTTATCACCACCTACGCTAATGCCACCTAAGCTAGATCACCCGTTAATTCTATATTCATTAGCTACCGGTGTCTTGCGAGCCTGTATGTTGGCCCAGGAGGACGATAACAAGAGAGAACGTGTAATTTATTTCATCAGCCGAATGCTGCTCGACTATGAAACATGCTATACACAGGAAGAACGAGAATGCCTTGCCATAGTCTTTGCTACTAAATGCCTAAGACATTATATGCTGAATTAAGAAACGAGGGTCATGGTAAAAACGGACCATTTATGGACTTCCCTCACACAAGGGTCATTGTCTAAAAAGGCTGGACATTTTATAACCTTAATGGGAGAATTCGAATTAACGTTTGTAAATAAGAAATCAGTTAAGGGACAAATCATCGCGGATTGGTTAGCTGACAACCCATTAGACGGAGGTGATTTAGTAGATTTAGACTTTCATGATGAGTGCGTATACTACATCGAATCCCGACCCTCTATCTCTGAGTGTCTTTGGTACACTGATATCATTAATTATATCATGGACCATACGTACCCAAAAGGAGTTACACCACAACAAATAAGGCGGTTACGCATAATCGTAGCTAAATACGTCATTATAGAACAAGTTCTCTATCAAAATGCGTTCAATCGAATACTCCTAAGATGTGTTGACACAAAAGAATCCAAGAAGATTCTCCATGAATCTCATAGCGGAATATGTGGAGGCCACTTCGGTGGCCATGCCACTGCTCGAAAAATACATCGAATGGGATATTTCTGGCCCACTCTAGAACATGACGCAATAGAGTTTGTACGCAGGTGTCGTAAGTGCCAAGAATTCTCCCATGAGATCCACATGTCAGCACAAGCTCTATAACCAATCGCTACTCCATGGCCCTTTTCTACATGGGGTCTAGAATTAATAGGGAAATTCTCTCCCTCATCCACAGATGGCCATACATTTTATAATCACGGCCACTGAATATTTTACCAAATGGGTGGAGGCCATGCCTCTTACTACTGTACCTGGTTCTGTGATCGCCAAGTTCATTTTGAACCAAATCATTTTCAGGTACGGTATCACACAAATCATTATCTCCGATAATGGAACTTATTTTAAAAATGAAGAGGTTCACGAACTATGCAATAAATTTAAGATAAGCCATCATACGGCTTCCTTGTATTATCCCCAAGCCAACGGACAGGCTGAAGCGACAAACAAGACACTGAAAGCCATTCTCCTTAAAACAGTGAAAGAAAACAAATGAGATTGGCATTTGAAGTTATATCTGGCTTTGTGGGCCCACCGAACCTCAATAAGAACACCAACAGGAGCAACTCCTTTATCGCTGGTATTTGGGACAGAAGCAGTTCTCCCGCTTGAGGTCGAAATACCCAGTCTCCGAATTTTACTACAAGGGATTTTGGATGAAGACGCTTACAGAGAAGCACGTCTTTCCCAACTAGAAAGCCTAGATGAAACTAGGTTAGATGCTAAACAACGGCATAGAGCTTATGTTGACCGGATGTGCCGGCAGTATAACAAGAAGGTCTATGAACATGACATATACGAAGGTGATCTAGTTCTAAGGCTAGACGACCGGATCGACAAGAAGACCGGCGAAGGAAGGAAATTCCGGCCCAAATGGTTGGGCCCATACCAACTCATGAAGGACTACGGAAATGGTGCTTACCTCTTATGTATGCTAGAAGGTGAGGAATTTGGTGAAACAGTCAATTCCCTGCACCTCAAGCGGTTCTACGCATAAGCAACTAGCACTACTTTATAATTATCTACATTGCATTTTCATATAGATTAAGATCATTTTGTCCACTTGTTTCTTACATAAATTGTGATCAAGGAATCTATTCTCAAAGCAATTCACTACAAACTCATGATGTTTTTGGCATAAAGCTCTTTAATCATACCTCTCCATCTTCATATATCATCGAATCATCTCAGAATCTTTTATCAAATAAAGTCAAACATGACAAAGTCTTAACGGTAACCATACCAAGATCTGCAAGTTTATTCTCGCTTTGATTTCTTCTTAGGATAGGTGTCTTGCCTATGGTCTGTTCTAGAAGCTTCATGGTGTCACATCTATCCCATATATATATCTCTTTGGAAATAAGCAGACACTAACATTTTACTCAAGAAAACAAGTCAACAAGTGATTAAACAGAAAATTTTAATTTTACACATTTCCTTGCCCCACCAACCTTCGGTGATGAGCTTGTGTCTCTTACTAGTGACGTAGGGTTGGGAAAGGATGGAAATTCCCTTACTCACCTATACCTTGCCCACGGTGATAAACCCACGCTTCTTACTAGTAGCATGGGGCAAAGTACAGGGGGGTCCTCTTGACAAAGCAAACGTTAAAAGTCATAAACAAACAATTCAAACTCTGAAACTTTGAGTCAAAAACAAATGAATCAGATGTGCAAAATCCCAAAAGAATTAAAATCCTAAAAACCCAGATCTTGTCTACTATGTAGCCATCTATGGGTCTAAGTCTGGATAAACCGCAAAGCAAGTGCATTCTAAACTATGAAGTCATTCGGGTAGAGTAAGCTTGTAGTTTCCTATTTGGTTCCACCAAAGCTTTGTCTATCTTTCATCGCTATCATTTCACTACATTTCATAACTTGCGCCTTTCTTGATTCTCAGTGATGAGCCATCACATCTTACTAGCTACGTGGAGTTAGGAATGGGGAAAATTAATCTGTTCATCGTACTGGTTATATTCATCACTCTGCAAAACAAACATGAGGTATCCAAATTGCTCACAGAAGCTAAGATTCAAAATCACAATATATCTACAGTATCATGTATCAACATCATGAAACACAAAAAGAAAGCAAACATTTGCATCATCTGTTCTCCATTGCATACATTCTAAAAAGCATATAAACATACATCGTAGTATACACAAGGAAACTGGAAATAGAAAGGAAAACATGAGTGCCAAGCTTTTAATCTAAAACAAATGCATATATATAAATAATCAATGTTTATATACAATTCCATCATGCTCTAAGCATGGTCAAAATGCTCAAAGAGCCCGTGATATACAAAGAATATATAATACAAAATACACGAGAGCCAAATGGCTTCTCAATCCCTGCGAGACCCCTCCGAAGGTGCACGCCCACGCCTAGGACTCTGGCTACGCCGGCGCTCTAAATGTATAGAGGGCCCAGGGTCCTGAGGGGCAGCCGCGGTCTCACCATGAGAATGGCTCCTCATGAGGTGCTCAGCCATCTTGTAGCCCACTAACTCTGTGTGGAGGGTCGACACCATCTTGGGCATGTGCCAAACAGGAGCGAAGACATCGGTATGTCTACCGGCTGCTAAGGGCTCCCCGGCATCTACGGATAGCTCCGTACGGGTCCTATCCATAGGGATCATTAGGGAATCAGTACATACCCTGCGGATCAAATCCCGCCACTCATCAACAGTCTCTGCAAACAAGGGAGAAAAATGAATTAGAAACCAAGCAAGAGGCTAAAAGATACAACAATAGCAACTAAGGAGAGGCTACATATAAACATTAAAAGGGAGAAAGGGTAACTTACTCGGATCACCAGGCCTCCAAGATGGGTCGCTGGAACTAGCACCCACCGTGGATGCCGCTACCGACTGAGGGGCTGCTCCTGTGGTAGGAGCAATGTGTCGCCTTGCAACGGACTCATCCTCTCCACCATGGGCCTGGGAGAGTGGCTCCTCTGAAACTAGAGTCACCCTCTCTGCACTCTGCTCAGCCCTCTCTACCTGCATAATGTCCTGAGTGTCATGCCACTCAGGATCACTGTCATCAGTCTCCTCCTCTGACCCTCCCTCTATGAGCTCCTCAGAGTCAGAGTCAATATCTATGGGGTCATCGCTACTATGAGCAGGACCCGTAGCAATCTGAAGCAAAGGTGCCCGAGGCACACCGGCTCTCCCTCTAGTGCGAACTATCCTCCTGGCTGTAATGGGAATGCCAGGAGTGACCACTGTCCAACCTCGGCCTCTAGGCCCCCCTCTGGCCTCGCGAAATGATCTGTAAAATGGCGCCACTGGGGGAAGCATGCCCGTATATGGAAGGCCAAACTGCTGAGGAACTCGACCGAAAGGATGTACCTCCACTCATCCCACTCGATCAATAAGCTGCCCTGTGGTGGAGCAGGAGATCAGGGTAAGAGTCTCCTCACCCCATATGCAGGCCATAAGTTGGTACGGTGTCGTCTCCATATCTGTAGTAGTAAGGTAGTCAACTAGCGGATGAGGTGCTTTGAGCACCGACATGTCCATCCATCTGGCTGCCCTCACAGCCCCAGGATCTGCCACCTCCACACCCCTTCCATAAGGGATAAAATGCTTGTACACCCAACTCATGAATAGAGTCGGGTGGCTCAGTGACTGCCCCTGTAAACGGACCACCCTATATAGATCGTGGTAGGTGGTCCCAAGAATATCTGCACCCCAAGCGTATATCCGGCCATGCCCCTCTATCTGTGCAATGATGGGGCCCAACAATATAACAACGTGTGCCCTCCCTTGTCCCCAATCAATCTCGAGGCAAGGATCCCCATGATGGCCTGTCGAAATACGGGGATAGGAAAAGAAGGAATGGATCGAACTCTCACCCCCTTCTTTGACCCCGTGGATATGGTTGCATCTCCCATATAAGCTACCCACTATGTAATCTATGCCCGTGAGCCTGCTGTCTCTAATGTAAGTCATCTTCCGATGATCGGGACCCCCAAAATGCGGTAGACATCCTCTAATGTGATGGTCCACTCACCACGGACCCCTGGCAGTCAGAAGGTGTTCCGATCTGCATCCTAGTAAGAGAATAAGTCACAAAGGATGTGACTAGATGGTGCAACATGGGGCACGCGCGATATGCGCAATATGCCGGCTCTCTGTAGTATGTCCTCCTCGTCCTGTGAGAGGGCATCCAGTACCCCTAAGAGCCAATCACACTCTCTCTCTGCTCCATCTAATGTACTCCTCTCTCACCTGCATACACCCAAAAACACACAAAATAGAGCAAGTTAATATCCGAACAATACCGAGAGAGTCATAAAAACACATAGAAAGGCTAAAAATACAAATGCAATCTCAAATATAAGTTCCTTTTGCATTCTATGCAAAACTGCCGCCCTGAGCAGGGAGGCGGTTTTGTAATCATCACCTTAAAGGCGGCGGTCGTGTAACTGCCACCCTGAACAGGGCGGCAGTCATGTAACCGCCGCCCTGGCCAGAGCGGCGGTCGTGGTCCAAAAACCCACATGGGTTTTTAATCTAAAAAAGCCTAAAACAAGCAAAAAAATGACCATTTAACCTAAAAATGGAGCCTACCCAGTAGGCGCCCCCCTAGATGGACCTCTTAACAATAACATTTTGAAAAATAACCCCCCCTATTACAAAGTATTCAACATTTCAAATTAAAGGGGGGAAAAACACAAAATTGAAGAAAATCAACCTGTGATCTAGCGGGGCGGTGTTCCGCACATGGAGGCATGATCACGATCTCGCTGTGGACGTTTTGACTCTACTCACGCAAGAAACCGTCACCGTGGGTCCCAGAGCTCAAAAACAATCAAATCAACTCGCAAAAATGAATAGGAAAATGGGCCCACTTTCATATATATAGCACTCTGTTTCATTTTAAAATGATTTTTCACAGGTTTGGAGCGCTGATGGAGGTAAGTTCCTATCCCCGCACGAATGGTACGTTCTCATTCCCTGTTTTTCTTAGTGTTTATTTTTCGAACTATTGTATCTATCTACACTTGAGTTCTCTCTTCGTTTTGCAGGTAGCGGGAATTTCAGATGGCGTCATTTCAACACACGGACGTGTCAGGTATAACTTCTAACTTCCCATTTCGGGACTGCCATACTCGGACCCACTGTTTTACGCATCTTCATGGCTAAAACGCTTCTCCGAGGGGGCAATATGTACGTACCCAAAATTGTAAGGTACTGTACTGCCGGAACAGTGTAACAAGTTCCCCAATGATGATACAGGTCTCATCGCAAGGTGTTCGGGATCCGGAAAATTGCTCGGAGTATGCGTTAACATCCCACATGCCCCGCTTAGCCCTGCGTCCTTTGTTTTCCCCTTTTTTCCTCTTTTGTTCACCTTTTTCCCTTCAGTTACGAAACCACCGCCCTACTCGGGCGGCGGTCTCATGACCACCGCCGTGATCAGGGTGGCGGTCCTGTAACCGCCGCCCGGCTCAGAGCAGCGGTCCTGCACGCATTTTCCAGAAAGTGCTTTGATGCGACTCACGTAAAAGATCAACGTTTCACCAGCTTTCCTTGCCAACTTGGGCATGCATTTATGTTTTTGGTCCCCTGGAATAGTGTTTGGCCATTGTGTATGGTTTTTAGAGTTCAGTTTGGTTTTGATCTTTGGGTGAATGAAAGCTATAAATAAATGGTTTTGTGCACAAGCAAAGGGTCTGATCTTTTGCTCTCATCCTCTCATTTTTCATAGTTCGGTATTTTGTTCTGTTTAGAGCCATAGTTTTAATTCTTTGCATGCTTATTTAGTATTGTCCAGCTGTTGGTAAGCCACATATCCAACTTGTGCAAACAGTGTTGTTGTTTTATCCATTCCATTGGAGTAGTATAGCTTAGGAAGCCATTAAAGTTGCAAGTTTTGCTCCTCAAGCAGGATATTTTCAGGTTCTAGTCACTTTATGTTGCATGATTCGCAATAAAATCCTGCTAGGAATTGCATATGCCAAGCTCTGTACTCTTGCGCTATCCCTCTCCTACTCGCAATTTTCAGTCTGTATTCTGAGCTGTCCTTGTCCCAATATCTATTCCTATCAATGCTAGCATTACACGCTTTTCTGGATCCACGTGAATACGAAAGAATGAGGAGATCACACTGAGGGGACAAGATCACACACACCATCGGATTCGTCACTGTTCTGCGGAATCCAGGTTCTAGCTTTTAAAGTTCTAGTTAGAATCATATCAAATAGAATAGTTAATTACTTTATTTCGGTAAAATTTCTATTCTCGATATTGCCAAGGAAGCTGTGAGGATTGATAGTTTCTGAGAAACTATGATTCACTCCTCACTTCTGAGGTAGGATCGAGAATCTTGCAAGTAGATTAGGAAAGTTATTGCATTATTTAGAATAAATCTACAAATCACACAGACAAATAACTACACTCGGTTATCTTGTTTGTTTTAAATTGTTATTTAGTTGTTATTTCTAGATACATTTAAATAGCTGCTTTCCTTAAACTCTTAAAAGGTTTCTCAGAAAAATAGAGGTTATATATGTTTTAGATTTATTTCACGTAATTAGAATTTGATTTGTTACAGTTAGATTTACATTTTATTTTGTATGACAATCACGGGACCTCAGGAGGCCAGGGAATACATATTTGAGCCAATTGTGCCTTAACCAAACCTCATCACAGCAATAGTTGACATAGACCAAAATCTTAGAATACAAGTATTCCAAACAACAACAGATTTACAACTGATCAGTTCTCAGTTGAGAGGGTTAAACATAGAAGACGACCAAGCACACACATTTTGGTCAAATCAACCGAATTAAAGATTACCCTAGATAAACATTCACATGACTGTAGAAGGGTTTGAAAGAGAACAAAAATTTGGTTGTGATCCTTTGGTCCCACAGCCAGGTGCAGGAAACACTCTCACAGATATAGATACTAGTCTAAGGATCCAGGTTGCACGAACGCTTGTGAGATATTCTGAGAAAATCACGCAGTTGTTGGTCCTAAACATAGAAGCTGAGAAAGCATATGATTACTGGATACTAAGAATCAGGACTTGATTTCGTATATGACCATAACAGGACCACAACAACCAAGAGTCTATGATTGTGACCCACAAGTCCCACAGCCTAGCGAATCCACAAGTCAATCAGATATAAACACTGGCCTACGCACACTAGTATTCCAATCCACTCCACTTCCACCCATCATCATCAAACAATTGTCCTTACTAGATATAGCGGCTAACGAAGCTAGAGAATTCTAGACTAAGCCAGAGAATCGTCCGTAGAGTCAATTGTTTCCACCATCCACCATATGACCTTATCTGGAGGCATACACGAAACTATCCCAGGTCATGTCCCACATTTTCCACAACCCATAGATCGAATCATGCCAGAGCTCGATATTGATTGGAGCCTTCGAGCAGCCATCCTTGCCGATCGATCTATTACACCAGTCTAAGTTAGAAGGGATTTCTTTGCCTTAGATTCACAAATTCCATTAGTGCGTGTCGAAGACATTAGACTACCTAACTAGTTTGTCTACATCCCACGCATATTCCATCCCCACCGGTTGTCTCGGCACGACCTCGGGAGGTCAGGTATGCGGAAGAGTTACCTGTAGATCCCCACGCTCACTTGTCGCTTTTCCGGCGTACAGTTTCCAGTGGAGTTTGGGATTGAGAGGAATGTTGGTGCCTCACATGCTGTGGACAAAGATTCAACTAGAGGGTTGCTGTCACTGGACCTTGGGGTGTTTGGATGCCTCGTCAAAGTTGGAGGAGTAGGAAAGATAATTCTACACTTTGCTACTATTGCTATATTTTTTTAATATATCGTGAAATCGAACCACCATTTCCTTGTATTGATTTTTTAGTTGGATGCCTTACTAGGAGACCTTTCCTTTCTGTTTGTTCTATTCTTGTTTTCAATTTTATCGCTATCAGTGTGTTAGTGGAAAGCACACATCTGCCATCGTCTCTAGGTGTTATGTTTTCCTTGCTTGAGTGATCGACCTTCATCTTTTCGTTTATGTATATCTTATTCTCTACGATTGAGTTTTAAATTATTATGTTGTCCCAGCTAGTATTTTCGTTGTCATTAAAATAAGTTTGCGATAACTATGCAGCTCCTCCCTATCATCTGAGTTTGTTTTCTTTTTCTTTGTATTTCGTCAAATGTTGTTAAATCTCTTCCTCAAACTCCTTTGATAATCTTCTTGACATCGGGAAAGACAGGTTGTAGAATTGGAGTGATCAACGCTTGGGCTAACCAGGTTGGAATTTCGGTATTAAAAATTTTAGAATGAAAAAGTTTGTGTGTAATGCATTTCAGATCTTGCATGTTTAGACTCCCGTATTATCTTTCATCTTGTTCCTAGGCTTTTAAGGCCATCCTTAGGAAGTACCTTGACCATCCCTATCAACTTAAACCATAACTAGCTTTTTGAATCAGCTAAGCTCGAGGTTTCAATCGTGCGAATCTAGTACCTCATTAACACTAGAATAGTTTTGGTCTAATCCCCCTCTCAGAATTATTATTGATGGCCTTTTTTCTATTTTCCTAACTTGCATTCTTTCTCTGTTATAATTTTAATGCTATTAAATTAATATTGGTTGGTTTCTATGCATGTAATTACCTTAATATTTTGTGATGGAAATTGCCTTAAACGTTATTAATCTTCGGGAAAACTCATCTTGCATTTAATAGTCTTATGGATTCATAGCGGAGGGTTTTGTTTTGTTAATGACACTTAGTAATTTATGTTTGTATCTATGTGTGATGGTTGGTTGTGTTATCAAGGGTTGCCTTAAATTATTGTTGATATGGAAAAGAGATAATTTCTTTTACCTTAACTGGATTTTAGAATTATTTTGGAGGTTTGTAAATCCTTAGAGATATAAATTTGGATGATGTTTTGTATACTCTTTTTTGACGTAACCCCCCTTCTTATCTCACGTGTTTTTACTGGCCTATAAGGGTATTAACCCTTCTTGAATGATTGGGAAATCTTTGGGAGTTAAGGGTCAAGTCTAATATACCTTGACTTCGCTTCGAAACTTATGTTGTGTCGTGTCCGTGTATTTAATTTCACTCATATACTCTAAATGATTATAGGGTTGAAGATTTTAGCATGCTTGGATTTTCATGTTGATCTTTGAACACCGTGATTTCCTCATTGGGAAGATCAATTCTTGTCCTTTAGAAATATAACATTAAAGCCTATGTTCTTGGTATCTTTTGATAATTCTAGATGGATGGCATGTATATTAAACTCCAATCTTGTAATTTATTTAATTGTTTGATGGGAATCTTGTTTCTTATAGATTGTTATACTTGCATTGCTTTTGTTCATAACTAAAGTACAAGGTCTTTCTTCTTTGATTGACATGGTTGAGACTGTATTTTAAATTGAGGTGTTTTTTAGTGTTGAGAGAATTGACCCAATTCTTGTAATAAAGTTTTTCCTTTCATGGTATTGTTAGATAATAGTTATGGTGGCTTTGTGTATCCTTATCTTGCTCAGTTCTCGTGAACTAACTCTTGTGGAAAGTTTGTTGTAGATGGCTTATGCGAGTAGATGAGGGATATACTTGTATATTTTTGCATCATACTCTGTTGAGAAGTTGTTTTGCTCGAATCCTTTTTATGTTGTTCAAATATTCATAAGGTTCAGTGGAAATTTTAGAAGAGGGTTAGTTTCTTAGTATAATTTATTATGGTTTTTGTTATCTTAACTTTGGAAACCTTGGATTGTTTGACTATCATGGAAAATATAAGACAATTGGTTTACCTCTTTGTTGAGAGACCTTAATGGATTATTGGTATTCTAATAATAGTTTAGCATTCCTTGATCGATGTTATTACTCTCTTGTTACCTATGCATGGTTCCTTAGAGTTGGTATGTCCCTTTGGGTTGTGTATTGTGCTAGAAAGAATTGACGTAACCTGGTGTTGTTTTCGTAAATGAGAATTGTTAAACTTTACAGTTGAGAATAAATGTTGAGTTAAATCTTGCTATGACTTAGTAATAATGTGCTGTAAGTAAAGTAAAATGGGTTGGTTAATCCTTATAGAAGTTAAACTAAAATTTATATGAAAATAAATTAATGTAGAGGTGACCTAATTGAGAACAGGTAATTCCATAAGTGATCTAAGATGAAACTATCCTTTGTAAAGTAAAAAAAAACATTATATAACTTTCTATCCATATCAAAACTAGTGGACACTATCCTTTTTATGGTGAATTCTTACATGAGCTTAGAGGAAAACAATGGTTAGTTCTGTAAGATAATAAGATTTAATAAGTAGGAGAAAACAATTTAGAAACCACTCAATCTCTCTCTCCTCCATTTGGAAGGTAAATTGTTTTCTTTTGTAATAATCATTCAGTGAAGCCTAAGAAAAATCTTTGATAATTCTAGATAAATTCTCAAGCCTCAATTAAATCCTAATAATAACTAATGAGGTCTTAAAGATGAATTCAACTTGACCTTCTTCCTAAATTTTTCCAAGGTGCTTTGTATTTCTTCTCTTAAGTGTGTCAAACGCGAACCTAGGTTGTCATAAGGGTCTGAACGAGTTCTAGTAGCGTAAGTGTGAACAGATGGCCTTGTGGAAATAAATATCCCCCTTTTTACTAGATAAACGAATTAAACAAATAAAGGTCATAATAGAGAAGACTTAAAGAAAAATTCTCTTCAAAGTAAAAGAAAGAAAATTAGCATTGTAAGAGGAATTGTGTGAATCATATCCTGAGTCCTGGAAAACTTAAGTTAAGGATTGAAGGATGTTTTATCAAAATAAATAACCCTCAATAATTTCTCATTGTGGCTTGCCCTAATTGTAAGTGTGTTATGTGGTGGTTTCCTATGTTGTCTTGTCAAAAGAAAAGTGATTTACCCTTGATGGGTGTGAACATTTCCGTGTTACCTTTGTGGTCATCCTTGTATCGAGTTGTTCACAGAGTTAGTTGTAACCTTGGTGGTGGCATGTTGTGTCATGTTATGTATCAATCAAGTCAAAAAAAGGTTATCCTGTTTTTTACTGTGTTGTTAGCATGTGTGAAATTTTTGGGTCGTTACAAGGGGGAGGACATCAATATCTTTGGAAATAAATTATATGTCACGATTATGGAATAACGAGGGGCTATATCATTATCCTTGGTATAACCAAGTCCTAAGCCTATAAATGAAATAAATTAATAAATAAACATCTTATTAGTCAATTCAAAACATCATGTTGGGCGGATCATGGGGTGGATCCCATGAAATAATTTTTAGGCTTGCCTTGAAGCCACTCTTTATGGAGTATATATAATATGCTCATGAGTTACTATACACGGTGGATAAACTATCACTAATGAATTTTGATAATAATTTTGATACAAGTTTAATCATTACCTTTAATGTAGCAAACAAACAAAAATAACTACCTTAAAGTTTATGAGGGTTAACGAGATTACTTTATGATTAGTTTAGGTCGTTAAATTATGGGAATGATAGTTGGTATAGATTGGAGGTTCATACACTTGATCCTCAAGGATAAATTAGTTATGGGTCATATGTACTTGTTTTTATGTGGGTGTTAAATCGATCCCTGTTGGCGAGAAATGTATAGTCATTTTGGTGCTGCTGTGATCTTCTGTTGTGTTAGGTATAAGGTTCCTTACGAAGTATGTTGTCTAATGGGTTCCTAGCTCTTTGTTATGGTATTGTAAGAGGGAAGACATCACAAAAACCATAATTTTTTAATTCATTGTTTTTCTTGGGACAAATTATGGGAAGTAGTGTTTTGCATGACGCTTAAAGACCATTATGGATAAGTTTTGGAGATTGGTTAGTTGTCTTGAGTCCTATTTCATCAGTGGTTATGAAATTTGAGTATGGTACCTGATAGTGGCTACAAACATTTGGTAGTATTTAGTACTTCAGAGGCTTATTTCCACCGAGAAGAAATGAAATCATGACAAATGACTTATTGGATCCATTATTATGATTATATGCCAAAATTTGCATTTGATGTATAGTACCCCTACAGGCAGCCCACGAAATGTTGTGCGGTAATTGTGATGTGGTTATTTATGCATATGTGTTTTACTTGTAAACTTAAAATTTTCAGGACCAATATTCTATTTATTTGAATTATTGAAAAGCTTAAAGACCCTTCTTATTTATTTTTTTTCTTGTAATATTTTCATGGTTTTAATGTGGCTACTTGGCTAATTTTCTTGGGGGTCGCGACTTTATTTTGTATTTTGGTTTCTTTTTGTAACTTGAAGGTTTATTATTTTTTAGGCCACTTGGCTAAATATCGTCAATAATGTTACATGATTTTTATTTCCTATGTTACGAGAGGGTTTTGTCTTGTTCATATTGTATATACATGATGTGA
Source organism: Taxus chinensis (assembly GCA_019776745.2). Taxonomy (NCBI): domain Eukaryota; kingdom Viridiplantae; phylum Streptophyta; class Pinopsida; order Cupressales; family Taxaceae; genus Taxus; species Taxus chinensis. Next base: position 389,042,676 of record CM034146.1, read on the forward strand.
GGGGGTACGCCCAAGGTATCATGGTTACATGATTGACGATGTAAGACATGCCCTTGGTTTTAAGGTGACGGGACTCTATGTGCGCAAGACCATGGAGTGACCCAACATCACTTGGATACTGGACAATTAGTCCTCCTATGGTAGAGTGAAATTGGTGATATTTGGTCCTCCTATAGTACTGGAGAGACAGTTATGATATTGAGTCCACTATGGTCAAGGGAATCCTACGATATTCAATCCTTTATGGCTAAGATACCCTCCTGATGCTTTGTATTCTTGGGTGGATGGGCCTTTACGATGTGCAATATCAATTTGTGGTTTGGAAAATGATTTGTGCTTCTCTTTGCTTTCTATGATGATATTCCTCACCGTTGAGATGGACATGGTAATCAATTTAGAGTTTCAGGATTATGCTTGGAATGGTTTACTCTTTCATGATTATGGTTTATTAGAGGATGGTGTATCTTTGGGATAGGGGGGTTCACTTATAAGCATACTAGATGTCCCAACTTAATAATTTTATTTTTCTTTGGGAGAAGATCAACGTTTTGGACTATTAAATTCCTTTGATAAATACTGATATACTTGAGTTCTTGTAGACATTGTGCTTAAGGAAATGTGTTTATTTTGGTCATGAGGACCCATCAATAGATATAATTATGTCATACTCTTTTTGTTTGTTTTGAAGTATACCACGCTATAAACCCATTGGTATCGAGTATATGCTTCGATGGCTGATTTTCGGGTAATTTGTTACGACCTCCATTCTTGGTATGTGGGTGTTCTCTTAGTCGGAAAGTGTGAAAATTTCATAATAACCTATTTGTGTTATTTTAGAATCATAATTGATGATTACTTTTTGGAAGTAATAGGCTTAGTATGCATTCATCGAGTGATTTTGTTCTGAGGTTAGTCCTTACCCACTTTATTCTTCCTGGTACTTAAACAAATTCCTTGAACTTTTAAAAGCAAACTTTTGGCTCCATAATTTTTTCTTCAATGAATCCCTTGTTGTGACTTATGAAAATTGTTCTGGGGTGTGTTGGTTTGTTCAATTTTGTTTGTGGTCACCTGTTTATACTTGATCGTTTTGAACATTGTAAAGTAACTTGATTGAACATCGTTACTCATTAAAAGTTCATTTGTAAATGTAATAACATGAACCTATTATAATTAAAATTGGGAAATGTGAAGTTTTATATACTTGATGCTTAAATGTGAAAATTCTGAATTTGACTCTTCACACAAAATTTACTTCCTAAAAAGGAGAAATTCTGATTATGTGAAAAATTGTAAACTATTCTTACAATCTTTTCTATCTCCCTCTCTAGAAGTAAAATGATTACTCATTCTCTCACATGACGAGGTGAGGTTTCATACTGACATTGGTGTTGGTACTCATTGGAATAATTTTATGAGATGTTAAGAAAAAATATTGCAATAACTGAGAAACTCATAATAATTGTACCTACAAGGGTATTTATAACTTGTGTCTTATATTTAGGAACAGAGTTTGGAGAACTATATATACACTAGCATGTGTAGAATGTGTAGACAAACAATTTTGATTGTAGGGAAATTTTATTTCTTACGCCCCTAAAACCTATAAAGGACATAATCCGAGTGGTTGAACCAATTGAAATGTGCATTTTGTGCTACCTTTTGAATTTTCAATCTTGATTGCATGCTAAGTTTTGGTTGTAAAATTGAATAATGCTTCCCATGCCTTACTTTGACATAAAAAAATAATAAACATATATGTGAAAGCACCCTAAAATTTACAAAACAAATTGCATGACTAAACAAGGAAAGCTAACACCATTTCCATCCATCTAGCCAAGGTTCTAAGTCTAGGAATGTAACATTAAGATAGAAGCTTAAAAGAATTCTTAATTAGTATGAAAACAATGCAAAAGTAACTAAACATGCCTATTAATATGCTTAAATTACATAACATGAGCCTAAATAGACTTAAGAGGGAAATAAAATTGGTTCCGGTTGCTACTCTATGTTAGCATACGTAGCATAACTTATATTTTTAGGTGTGTTTGATTTATATTATCCCTTTATTCTCTCTTCTTTTTTGTATTCCATTATTCTCTCAGCTCCATCCATATCTATCTCCTTCTATTTAGGGGAATGTTGTTTATTGTTGCTCCTATAAATTGTAAGTGCTTCCTCTTAATAAAATAATGTTCTGAGAGTTATTCACTCCACATTCTTCTCATGATCTATTTGCTTCCTACATTCTAGTATCAGAGCATTAAATATCTAGCATGTGTGCTTGGTGTGGAGCAACATGGAAGAACATCTGCATGGGAATGATTATTTCTTCAGAAAATTAAAAAAATTTCATTCTCCAATTCAACACCACTCCTGCCTACCTTGGAATCTGCGTAGAAATAACAAAAGTTGCATGTAAAGAGGAAAGTTACCAGCTGTGCGTGGAGAGAGAAAGATATTTCACTTACATGCTAGATTGACGTGAAGAGTGACCTAGAGCAGGAGACAACAAAGGAGATATTTTTATGGAGAAATAAAAATAAGAATACCTACGTGGAGTTTTGATCATGTTGTAAACCTGCATATTTCCTTGGGTGGACGTGGTGAAATTATTGGCATTTAATTACCTACATCATAGTTGCGTGAAGAGGCCAATGCTCATGAAAAGATCCCTGTGAAGACACATGACCGTGTAGTGTGGTACATCAACACTAGATTCAGATGTTTTGATTTAGCTGTAGAAAATAAAAATATAAAAATTAAGATATAATATATATATCTTTCAGCGTGTAAATTGTGACCAAATTTGCTGCATGGATGTTGGGACGTGAGGAAGAAAAAAACTGCTACAAAGAACAAATCGTGGCATCTTGACTGACTGTACACATGCATGGAGTAGAGTGAAAGAATTATTGCTGATGAAAAGTTGCGTGAAGGAAGCATAACTAGATTTTGCGTGAAAGGTATTGTTAAATAAATAAAAAACGTGGAGATTATACAACACTACGCCGAATGTCGAGTATAGACAAATCGATTGAGAGCATAAATAACATGGTCGCCACTACTGAAAGCCAAAACATCAACTCGAAAGCTAGAGAACACCGTGAAGAAGCACCTAAGAGCTCTGGGTTCTACTTGGAATTTCTCAACAAGCTTCAGAACACTGGTAATCTAGCCTTCGATGAGCTAGTTCGAGGAGGACTTCTTGAATATTTCATTTTCAACATCAACTTCCAAGCAAAGTGAGTTTGGGAAGAATGAGATGCCGGGTACAATGCCGAATGTGAAGACAAAGAAGAATGCCCCACCAAGCATTGTCGTCTCTCAGCATGCGAGTATTAAGAGCATCTATGAGCCAGTATTTCATAGAAGTGAGTCATTATTGTAATATCTCTTGAAATAAATAAATAAAAGTTATTATTATTATTTTATAAAATAAAAAAAATGTCTTCTCCAAAGTTGCTCCTCTCCAATGCTCAGTTGCTTAAAGGGCCTAATTTTGTGGCTAGGAAAACTAAGATGCGGACAATCCTTGAGTTTGAAGGATTATGGGGCATCGTGACTGGATTTGTGCCCATTCCCTCTGCTCCTGATGAATTAATAAAGTATGAGATGGCTAGTGCCAAAGCCTTGATGTTGATAATGCTCAGTATCAGTGATGATGTGCAAATGCATGTTCAGAATGTGGAGAAACCAAAGGAGGCCTGGGACAAGCTGGCAACAGTTTATGAAGCCAAAAATCAGACTAAGATCCTCCATCTTCAGTCAAAGTTACACACCCTCTCTATGGGTTCAGATGAGAAAGTTGAGGAGTTCTTACGTCGCGTGGCTGAGCTGTGATCAGAGTTATTAGCACTTGGTGAAATAGTGGATGAAAAAATTCTCATGTTGATCACCTTGAGAGCACTCCCTTCTCAATTCTGAGTGTTCGTTATGACACTGAATGTCTCTAAAAAATAGTGGCATTTGAAGAACTTGTGAATTTGCTGTAGCAGGAAGAGGCCATCAATTCATCCCAAGAGGAGTCTCAGGATAAAGCCCTGTTCTCAAAGCCATACCATGGCTAGAAGAATTGAAAGGGTCCCCTAGAGAAGACAAATCAAGCGTAACCAAAACAACAGTAGAAAGATCAAAAGTCAAAGAGGTGGTGTCACATTTGCAGAACCAACACTCACGACACTGATCACTATTGGTACAATAGCTTGAAACAAGGATCTTAAAGTCAAACAAGCACATCAGGGCGTGAAGATTTTCAAAAGTCCAAACGACGTCCCCGCTGGAGAAAGAAAAAGGGGCATCTTGCAGCCCAAGAAGATAATGAGTCTGATGAAGAGACATCAGAAGGAGCACATTCTGGTAAGAATCTTGTACTTGTCTCTCAGACTTCACAGACCACGAAGAGAGTTTGGCTGATAGAATCTGGTGTAAGTAAGCACATGTCAGGTGACAAGGAGTTGTTTGATTCACTCAACGAAGATCCCATTGGAGATTGGGTTCGGATAGCTGATGACAAAGAGTATGTTGCAGAAGGAATAGGAAGAGTCACCATTCCTCTGGGACCATGAAAATGTACACTTACAAAGGTACTATATGTTCCTGGCTTGACTAGCAACCTCCTGTCAGTAACTCAGCTATTAAATCATCACCTGAAGGTAGAATTTCTTGTCCAAAATGGCATCAAATCATTTTTTATCTTGCGACAAGGTAAGATTATTGCTAGAGCATTTATGAAAGATAAGTTATTTGCTTTAGATACTATTTCATCTTCTACAACAACTTTATTTTCATCAATAGTAAAATCTACTGCACTCTGGCATTTTAGATATTGACACTTGTCGGCTAGTTCATTGCATTAGATGAGTTCAAAAGCAATGTTTCATGGACTACCCAAATAGTCCAGTTCCTTACCTATTTTCCCTGGCTATCTTGTAGGAAAACAACACAGGGATTCGTTTCAGGAAAGCACCTTCCATGCCAAGAAGCATATGGAGGTAGTTCATACCAATTTGAATGGCCCTCTGCCTGCTTCATTTTCAGGATACAAGTACTTTCAATTGTTCGTGGATGACCACTCCCAAAATATGTGGGCATGATTCCTGAAGAAGAAAAGTGAGGCTCTTCAACACTTTTAGAACTTCTATCATCGTGTTATGAAAGAGACCAGACAACCTCTTCTTCTGCTTCACTCAGATTGAAGGGGGAATTCACATCAAATAATTTCTTGGCATTTTCGAACCAACAAGGCATTAAGTTGCACCTGACTGCTCCCTACACGCCCCAGTAGAATGGCATTGTTGAGCGTCACAATTGCACAGTGATGGAGATGGCTCACTGCATGTTATCAAATGTAAAGCTAGAAGAATGCTATTGGGCTAAAGAAATACAGAAAGCTGTATATCTTCTCAACATGGCACCGAAAAAGATTCTACAAAATAAAATTCCATAAGAGGGATGGACTAGTAGAAAGCCATCAATTTCTCAGTTGCAAGTATTTGGCTGCACAACATACATGCATGTCCCAACTTAGAAGAGAAAGAAGGTTGAGCCAAAGACGCTCCCATGCATCCTATTTGGCTACAACACTACCTTGAAGGCATATCATCTCATGGATCCTGAGACAAAGAAAATATACGAGAGTCAGGATGTGGTTTGTGACGAGTCATCCTTTGACTCAATAGTATCAACAGAAGATCCACTTCCAACCACCTCTCACCGACTAGTCTCTGAATCAGATGATGAGCCAGAGGAGACTACTCAGAGAAAATAAATGCTACTAGGAGAGATATTTATTGACCTTGGAGAACTAGAGAATGTGACTCCACATCAATCCACATGGCAACGTCATAGTTCTTCTCAAAAGCAGCCAAGTTCTCATCTGAAGTGGGTACAAAGAACCATCAAGGGCTCACATTTGCAACAACTCCCAGATACATCATCCAGAGTCAAAATAAGGATTCAAACAAGAAATGAGGTAAAATTTACACTCATGAGTTCACTGATTAATAGCTCGAGCCATAAAATGTTCTTGAAGCACTCAGTCAACCTCAGTGGAAGGAAGCCATGGATACAGAATATGACTCACTCATGAAAAATCAGACATGGGAACTTGTCGATCTGCCTACAGGAAAGAAACCCATAGGCTGGAAATGGGTTTTCAAGACAAAATATAAGGCAGATGGATCCATCGATAAACATAAATCACGTCTTGTAGCAAAAGGATATGCTCAGAAAGAGGGCATCGACTATGAAGAAACCTTTGCACCCACTGCGAAGATCAAGACCATCAGAGTTGTTTGTGCACTGGCAGCACAAAAAGGATGGAGACTTCAATAGATGGATGTCAAGAGTGCTTTCCTAAATGGTGATCTGAAAGAAGAAGTGTACATGACCCAACCTGAAGGATTTGTTGATGAAGATCATCCTAAGAAGGTATGTCGTCTCATCAAATCACTGTATGGACTGAAACAAGCTCCAAGGGCATGGTATATCAAGATTGACGATCACCTTTTGCAGCATGGGTTCACTTGTAGCCCCTCAGATTCAAATTTGTATATAAAGAAGGTAGGAAAAGAAATTTTCATTCTTGTTGTATATGTAGATGATCTTGTGATCACTGCTAGTTCAGAAGATCAGGTTGATATTGTGAAGAATGATCTCAAAAGAACCTTCGACATGATAGATTTGGGGCTACTACATTACTGTCTTGGCTTGGAAATATGGCAAAAGGAGCATCACATTTTTGTCTCCCAGAAAAAGTATGCCAAGACACTCCTGGAAAAATATAGAATGTCTGACTGTAAACCTATATCCACTCCCATGGAAAAAGGCTTGCAACTTTCAAGATTCCAGGACTCACCTCAAGTAGATGCTACACTCTATAGGAAACTTATTGGAGGGCTCATCTACTTGACATATACCAGACCAGATCTATGCTTTGCCGTCAACTATCTTTCCAGGTTCATGCAGGAGCCAAAGAAATGTCACTGGACAACAACAAAGCATGTATTGAGATATGTCTGAGGAACATTTGATTATGGTCTAGAATATAAGAAGAATGATCAATTCTTCTTACAGGGATACGTTGACTCGGACCGCACGCAGATCTATTGATGACAGGAAGTCAACTACAAGATACATATTTCATCTCGGATCTGGACCTATCTCGTGGATAAGAAAGAAGTAGAATGTTGTTTCTATCTCATCCACAGAGGCAGAATATCACGCCGCACGAGGAGCTGTGTGCGAAGTGATATGGTTACGTCGTATTTTAGATGATATGGGAATTCCTGAAAAACATTCACCTATTCTCTATTGCGACAATCAAAGTGTGTTGAAGCTCGTGCAGAATCCTAGTTTTTCATGAACGAACAAAGCATATTGAGATTGATTGTCATTTCATTCGAGAGCACATCTTGAACCATCACATTCAGCTCCAGTCTATCCTACAGAAGCACAAGTTGCTAACATTCTCACAAAATCTCTTGGAAAAGTGAAATTTGAACTTTTCAGGGGTCACATTTGCAAGAATAATGTAATAAGGGGGGGGGGAATGTTAGCATACGTAGCATAGATTATATTTTTAGGTGTTTTTTTTTTATATTATCCCTTTATTCTCTCTTCTTTGTTGTATTCCATTATTCTCTCATCTCCATCCATATCTTTCTCCTTCAGTTTAGGGGAATGTTGTTTATTGTTGCTTCTATAAATTGTACGTGCTTCCTCATAATAAAATAATGTCTTGAGAGTTATTCACTCCACATTCTTCTCACGATCTATTTGCTTCCTACACTCTAAACAATGGTGAAATGAACTCTCTAAATGAATTGTTAAGTCACTTTAGATTATTCATCTACTAACCTTGTTGAAGGCTTTAGGAAAGGGTTTGTATTGACTATGAATCATATGCAAATATGAGATGCAAATCAAAGCATGGTGTAAAGTATTAAGGTAAAAACTCTTTAAATAGTTTTCCTTTTGGGAGAACCTTACAAAAATATTTTGGTGCATGTGGGACTAACAAGCCCCAAATTAGATTAGAATCACTAATATAGATTATGCCTTTCTAATCACAATTAGTGAATTACCAAGTGATTAAGATGTATTAGCCTTAGAAAAATCGACCGATTAGGGTCAATTAGGAATCTAGGATAAGATTTTGAGTGAGATCATTGTACCTACCCAGGTGAATGGGATGACGTTTTGAGTGGTGAATAAGAGGGGTATCAGCAGCATGATAATATTAGGGCCTTTGATCAAATCAATAACTCAAATGACTTAATTCCTAAAATTTAATTGTTACTTGAATTTAGAAAACAATCTATGATTAGATGACATCGATTGGCATCTTGAATGTGGAAAAGGGTGGATAATCAACAAACTTCCTATTCATGCTTAATTAACTATGAATAAATCTAAATCGTTAGTTAACTAGCAAAATCACTAATTAAACGAAATTGACAAGAATGAGATGTGATTTGTGTGTGTTTTACTAATAAGATTTCAAGATGGAATTTAGGTGTCAAATATGTTAATTGTATAGCATATAAGCATGATGAGATTAAATTTGGATATTCTATTGGTTATTATGGGCATACTAATTGTATAATTGATTTTATTACCTTGAAAAATCTCATAACTACATACATAAACATATTAGTTTACCTTTCAATGCTTATTTCACTAAATATGGACTTATTCCAATCCGAGCAACTAAACAATATTGGAAATATTGGAATCCAATATTACTAATTTTGGACATCAAAATCTTAAATATTTGAATTATTCGGACTCCAAAATCACACATATTGGAATCCAAAATAGCATATATTATAATCCAGAATCACATTTATTGGAATCCCAAAAAACATATATTCTAAATCCAAAATCAATATATTATTTTACTGCATTTAAAGTCTCATTTATTGGAATGATGAACAAATAAAAATATTGGAATCCAAAAAGAAAAATAAATTATTGTAATCAGTGCCAATGGTCACTAGCAAAATCTATACTTTTTGACTAAAAAGAATTGTATCTATGTTTATTACGAGCTAGCGGCCTTTAGGCATTATTTTGCTTGTTAAACTTGAACAAACTTCCATTTTCTGTGAAGATTTATACTAACTCCCAGTTGATTGCTAGACATAACATTTATGTTTTTTATAAGCATAACATGTTTATATTTTTTACGGGCTAGTGTCCACTCGACATTATTTATTCTTTGGACTAAACAAAACTTGTATTTATTTTATATGGGTTAGCGGATGCTAGACATTATTTATGCTTTGTTATAAATAGAACATGTCTCTATTTTATACGAGCTAGCGACCACTATGCATTATTTATGTTTTGGAATAAGGTTCTTATCAGTTTTAAAATGTCTTTAAGATTAAATTATGAAGATTTTAATAATTAAAAGTCCTTATGGCATAACGACTGCTAGGCTAATGAAACTCAATAGATGTGAGGCACTTCCAGGTTCATTCAGTATGATGTGATTGAACCTCAACATAACCAGAGAATTACAAAACATATTATGAAGAAACTAGAAGATGATTATTTAGAGTAGGAGAATGTAATTGTCATTGTAAAACCAATCCATATATATTTTCATATTTAAATCATGGAATAAATTAATTGAAATTCACTGTAAAACGAACCCAGATATATGCCATTAAATTATAGACTTGAAATAAATTTAAATTGCTTTGCATGAAGATATTACACTGTAAAACATTTAAAGAATTGTTTAAATTTTATCGTAACACTTTTCCCGAAGATATGGGATCCCAAATTAACAATATAAATCATAGTAAATCACCAAAAACTAAGCTCTCTCTAATTCAGTTTTTGATCAAATAACATCTCGAACATCTTCAATGTTCTTAAATGGTTGCAACAAAGGCCACAACCTGGTGTTAAATTTGACTCCCGTTTAGATGTTTTTAATGTTTTTAGCCATAAAATACTTGCAAATATTTGAAATAATCATCACATATGACTTACATATTTTAGATATGACCATCACTTTTTTCTAGAGATTTATATATAACAATTAATTAAAAGATTTCAATTAAGTATATACAGTATAATATTATATATATCTATATATAATACACACACACACACACAGGGACACACACACACACATATAAATATACATACATACATATATACTATTATTTATATATAACACACACACACTACATGGAAACACATACACACACACACACACACACACACACACACACATCACACACATACAATACATACATACATACATACATTTGTATGTATGTATGAATATGTAGGCATATCTATGTATATATATTATATATATATATAATACATAGATACATCCATACTACATACATACATACTTACATGCCATATGTGTAGTATATATATCCAATATGTTATTGTTATATATATATATATATATATATATATATACAATACATCACTTGTTGTATTCCAGTGTTGCACACACACACATGCAATTTTTTACATACACACATTTCCCACACACATTTTACACACACACACACACACACACACACACACACTGTATATATATTATGCAATAATATATAATACATGTGATACATAGATACATACATTTAATCTAGGATCACATAAAGGACATCATACTTGTCATCTTTTTGTACAAGCATTCTTTGTTACAATATAGATATGTTTCCATTTTATGACTACAATTGTCATATGTTCCCATTTTGACTTCAGTTTATTGAATATTAAACTGCTATTATCACATTTCTTATTAGATGTACACATCGAATAAGATCTGCAATGTGCCTCATTATAAATACCAAAAATCTTTATACCTATCATATACATTGAACTCCATGGCTAAAAACAAAGTTCCACTATTTTCATTCTTTTCTGGTTAGAGATCTTTTGATCATTTGCCAAACAATTTATTCTGATCAATAATTTCAAACTTACTAATAGCAGTGCATCATTTACTTCTATCTTCATATTTGTGACAATAGGAACACCTCTAGAATTTTAGATATTGTACCATCTATAACACTCATTTTGAAGATGACATAATTTCATTAGAATTTTCTATTCCATATATTTATTCCCTATTACCATATAATCTTTTAAAACCAATTTACTATACGATTAATCTTGTACTAATGGCCTTAACCATTGTAGTTGTCTTAATATAATATGTTCATCTGAGGAGCTTTTGATCCCAACTAGAATTTTTTTTAGGAGTTTGCAAAGAAGTGTATTAAGAACTTCATCAACTATCATTTGTACTCCAAACCTTCCTCTAGAATCTTCTTATGGAAACCAGTAACTGGATCAAATATGACTAGCAAGGCTTCTCAATACATTCCTCTAGTGAGTCCTTTGCTCTTCTATGACAATCGACCATTTGTTCTCATCTGATTGACAATGATCATTGTCCTTGTGAATATTTATTATTTATTTGATTCTGATTCTTTCATGAGGTAGGGTCTCAAAGTCTCTTCTTAGAATGATTGTGGTCTTAAAAAACTCTTCACCTTATCACTACCTTGCAGGTATGAATAGTTTGTCATGCCGTATGCCTGAATGACTTGCTTCCTAGTTGTATGTATTTGTTGCTATCCCTTGGGAATATTAAGTCCATATATAAAGTGATTAAATAAAATGTATCTCACTAGCTGTAGGGCAGTAAATAAATCTTCTAGTTTCATCGGCTGTCAAAGCAATTCATAACTAATCTTGAAATGTACAATGAATTGAGCTGTATCTTTTTTCAATCTACCTCTATATAGCCTCATAGCTTGGATTCTCATAGCCTATTGAGAGGAGAATATGGATCTTGATTTTAATGCACCTAATGATCATAGTTTTTCAAAATCAAATTCATTGGGGGTTTCTGCCATGAATTTCTTACTAGTATGAAACTATGTAAACATGAATGTAACTGAAATACAACCTATAATCAATTCATAATCGATTTCATGATGTGGGACCCATGAAAGCTTAATTGGGAAGACATTTTGTTTTCTCTGATACCAAATTGTTGGTAAGTACAATATCCAATTTTTTCTTTGTCTTATGATTGAAGTTTAGTAACCACTAAAATACGCTTAAATATTCATCTCTAATACCCACCTTTGGTTTACAAATAGATCCTAAAACTTCATTGATGAGGATTATATGATTGCTAAGCTATCCCTATAACTTTGCCGAACTACACTTCGTTATTGACAAACTCTGTTTTTAGTTACTAGACAAGTGTTGACCTATTTCATATCCATGTTAGCGGGATCAAGCTATATGTGCAGTTTCTACGTTTATGATGTATGGTAATTACTGACTATGGAATGTTGATTCAATGTAAGTAGTGGGCTCTGTAGTCCACAGAATCTATGGGATGTTGCTATATATTCTTCACTGGTGTAGAATTACCGAGACATTTCTCCACAGTAAAGTTTTTTAGTCTAACCATTACTCCCTATTTTAACTATATGCATAGAATCTGCTAAGATCTATACTTTTTTTTAAATTTCTAAAGTAGATTACAAATGGATTTCGTTAAACTATGTGTTTTATTGTATGCCAAGCATATAAACCAATGTCTGTTAATTATAGTTTCATATAAATTTGTGGGCCTTATAAATGGGTTAGTTTTAAAATACACATGGCTAACATACTAGGTTCTAAGTGTTTATTCATGATGGATACCTCGATGCCCTCCACGGTTACGTTATTTGGTTATTGGTTGTCTACATATTCATTTATTGTCCTATAATTTTTTTTGGCTTATTAGCGGGTTTGTTTGTAAATTCACATGACTAACATACCAGGATTTGATTGTGTATTTTCCACAGATGTACCCACATCCTCCACATATATCATCAGAACTATAAGAACATAATTTTTTAAAATAAATGAAAACCATCGAAATTGAAAATAGAGCTCATTAAACATATTTATAAAATGATTGAAGGTCAATCATCATGTTGAATTGGTTATGTAGCGTCAATTTGAAAGGGATGTACATCAACTTCTATAGTTTTTTAGTTGTCCAGGCATAAACAATACATGCATAAGTAACATATATCAGTTTAAATCCATTAAAAAAATCAGGTGTTAAAGTTGTCTTCAGTGACGAATCTTTCTTCACATGAGAATAGTAATGTTTTAGAAACATTTTTTGACTATGTGTATCAATAATAATAAAAAAATAGATTGGAATGAACTAATGCATAGAATGTGACACTACCACCGTAAAGAACTATTGTTAGAAAATTTTTAGAACAACATTGAGTGAACATATCAGCCCAGAACTCATATCATTGTTCGCAGGGAAAAGGATGAATGTTTCCTTGTAGGTAAATTTTACTTGTAGTTACCAATTTTTATGGTAGTTTCTCCATCCAATCCCTTGTGAACTCTTCTTTATAATCATTGTTATTGTCTCAATTATGTACACCATTTATTATGTACATAAGAAAAACTTTTTAATATCTTGTTGTTTTCATAGAGTCTATAGCATCTTGATAGAATTGATTCTCCACTGTCATCAACATTTTCCATGTATCTTTTTAATGTGTCTGTTAACATTTTTGAATAATCAATTGGTATTAGAACAATAATAATACAATTCAGCTCACTAGTTCTGATAATTGTTAGAAGCTCCATTATTACATTAGAAGAAATATCGTTAGAAAAATTACAAAAATCAGTGATAAAGCATTCAGTTTTGAAAGGATTAGTCAAATGAATAACTGATAAAGTTGACGGAAGATGGAATGAATATGAACATTTACAAGAAAAATATTATGTGTCTTCCATCCTTTTTGGTATATTTCCTTCCGTTGACATCACATAGTTGTCTAATATTGTTTAAGCCTTGACGGGAAGAACTTCTTCCACCTCGGGGTCTTTTCCTATTTTACCATTTTCTCCCCCATATGGGAATATCATTTTTTCTCCCTTTCTCTCTTCACCCAATAGTATAGACAATTGGTGGTAGTTTGATTCATATAATTTAAATTTTTTAATTACATTGGATTCACTGTAGGTTGTCAATACAATATTATACAGATGTTTATTTTTCAAATAATGTAGAAATTTTGCTCTCATTTTGTTGTCTCCTTTTATTCTCTGGCAATAAGAATCAAATGTATCTACTATTACACCATCCTCAATAAACCCAGTTAACCAAACATCCCTTGATCAAACTTTATCACCTAGTACTGATAGTTCTTCGTTAGTCTTTCCTTTAGCATCCATGAATGAATTGTCTGTGAATCTTGCAAGTAAATTTGGCTGAAAGTTAACATGATTATCCTTAATAGGTGAACAAGAAAGGTCACTTGATCTAGACAAATGAAATGTTGTTGTCCATTTAGTCCATATGTCATTAGGAAAAAATATAAAAATCCATTTATCATACAAATTATCTGGTTTTTTCACTCAGAAAGTTAAGAGGCATTGCTTCTCAAAGCTCTGTGTTCAAAAGACAAATACATTTTTAATATTTTTATATGAATAAAGTAAATTTTAATAACTAATGCAATAAAATTAAAATACATTACCCCCCACTCTTCTGTCTTTGTTTTTATCAATCCGGGCCTTTGAGGACATCCTCGTGATCATGAAACTAATCTAGCTTTGTACAAAAAATAAATAAACTTGGTTTCTATCCAAGTTTAGTTTACTACATTCTATTGTTTGAAAATATTAGTAATGACTTCGGTAGATGCATTTGCAAACATAATGTGAGCCTTTTGAAATTTTAGCCTCAAATGTAAATACTTGTAAGTTTCTAATCCCAAAATCACTTTTTTGCACATATTGTATGTTGCCCATAAAGATTATAAACTTTCACATCATCCCTTTATAGGTCATTCAGATCCTAGAGTTCTATAATGTTATTTGCAGAATGCAAGAAGGGAAGAAGAATTGCCTTTGTATGTGTGGGAATAACATTTATCAACATGGAATGGACAATAAGGTCAACATTTTCATCATCTATAGGATGCTATTGATATTATGGAGGTGGTACACGACATCTTGAAACATTAATTGAAAATACTTCACCATTGAACAAAAACAATTGAAACTACTAAATAGTCGAAGGTTCTATTTTCTCGAATATAACAGTTGTCATCTTCAACAATGTAGTTGGTTTAGTATTCTTTTTTAACCCATGCAAGTTTGATTTAGATGGTTCTATCTCCAATTTAGACAAATATGTTTGCCTGAGAATAGTAAAAAATTTGCATGTTTTGGAGGTGAAAACAAACCTTTTCTATGAAAGAAATGACAAACATAAGAGGTTTTTTCATTTCTACATAATTTTCTAAATACTATAAATATACAATAATTAATTTCTTCTGCATTTGAACAACCAATTTTTTTATAATCTTTAAGCATCTTCAAATTCCAACCATATTTTGAACATGAATATGGTCAGCTATTTATTGAGGCATGCATTTCCCTTTTCCTGAATAAAGAAACGTCCAACTCCGTATCCAGAATAAGACACTTATTGGTTTTAAAGTCAATGCGTTCGACCTGAACACGCAGTGTCCCCGAATCAATAACTTCTGAGGATAGAAAAATACCAAATTCCTCTTTATTTTCATCTACAACAAAAAACAACCACATGTTGATGTGGTAGTTTTCAGAGGAATGTATTTCAACAAATGATTCCTCATCTCTTTTTTTCAACCAATTACCACCTATGATGAATGGAATTGTCATGAGCGAAGCCTGAATAATGGAAAACATTTTACCTATAATTAGAGTAGAATACATTAATGTTTGTTTCGCATTGTCTGATAAGGAATATAAATTCTACCCTAGTGGTCACCAACCTCTAGAGTTCCTTACTTTTTATTATTAGAGATTAATTAACTTAATGGTTAGTGATGGCTAGGATTCGACGCGACAACTTATGTATCATCCAACTGGTCACAACAATTCATATTTTTTGGATCAAATGAATAATAGCAGATTTTTTCTAAATGTCTGATAGAAAATTATGATGCTTTGAAAGGATAAGAAACCATTTACACCTTTTGAAATGATTATCTATGAGTCAGAAAATCTATAACATTCCATTTATAGCATGACAGGAATGTTAAAAAATATACACCTTAGTGGTAGATAGGCTTCTAGTTAACATATAAAAGAATAGATTAAAACATACATTGTTAGTAATTTACACCTATTGAATGGAATAGCGTAGAGGAAATTAAGATCTAATATTTGGGTTTTTAAAAGAGTGTTTGAGAAACAACTCACATTAACAGAGTTAGCAAAAACTTAATACTTTTTTTTTTCACAAGACGATGTGAATTATGTGTATATCAGAAATATTGTAGTTATGAGGATTAAATGTATGTAACAAGAGTAAGTAAGATATTTAAAGTGTAGTGGTCAGAATATCTAATGTTTAGTATTTTGAAGAGAGTGTTTAAGCAATAAATCACATCAAGGGAGTTAGCAGTAGCTCAACATTTATTGTTATACAAGAAAATGTGAAATATGTATATAGCGGACATAGTGTAGTCATGAGGATCAAATATCTAGAAGGTCATGGTGGGTTATACCTATTTGAGAAAATATTTTATTATTAAAAATGACTATTGAGTACCTCTATAACGAGGTTATTTTATCTCTTACTCCAACTATAAGTTAGATTTACAATAATAATTAAAGAAATTTATCCCTATTTTTTCAAACTTATGTTAACTCATTTAGAGCATCAGTAGTTTGAGGATGCAAACATTTACGATCTAATGAGTTGTGTTGATTCAGGGTAAAAAAAACTTAGAGTTTAAAAATATAAATAAAATAACAAATTACGACTTAGCTTAGCGGCCGCTATGGGCCTACCATTACATCTTGTCATTGTAATCATTGTTTGTACACTTTTGGCTTGCTATTTTTTGTAACATATAATTCATAATGGTTCGTATTCGATAAAATGATAAGTCACAGTCTAGCTAAGCAGCCGCTTGGCTACGACCATTACGACTTTTCATTGTAAACACTACAAACCCTCGAGAGGGATCATGACTTATGTAGTTCTTACAAGAATTATTTTTGTACCATATAATTCACATCTATTCATATGAGAGAAAATGTTTAGTGACCCTAAGCTACAATACTTATTGAAAGGAATGATATAATGACCACTAGGATCAACTGTTTCTTATTTTAAAAATAGGCATAACATAAAAATCATAATCTAGCTTAACGACCACTAAGCTCCTACTGTTATGTATTATCATTATAAACACTATGTGAAAGTTTTCGAATACTAGTGTTTTTTCATTGATTATAATTGTACTATATTTTCTAGGCTATTCATGGTGGAGCCAAGTGCTACACCACTAAGCTCCTACTGTTACGTATTATCATTATAAAAAATATGTGAAAGTTTTAGAATACTAGTGTTTTCATTGATTATAATTGTACCATATTTGCTAGGCTATTCATGGTGGAGCTAAGTGTTGCACTACATACCCTTGAGAGGGATCAAGATGTATTAGGTATTTCCCATAATATATATTATTTGGTACACATAATTGACATCGTTTCCTATCAAATAAAATGATTAGCAACCACTAAGATCCTTTACTTATTGACAAAAATGGCATATCAGACTCCAGTCTCAAAAGTTTCTTATTTTGAAAATAGCCATAAAATAACAAATCATGGTATAACTTAGTGGCTGTTAGGATCCTACCTTTACCTCTCGTCATTATAAAAACTATCTGTATAGCTTTGCATCGCTAACCTTATTATGTATTTCCCATAAGATACATGGTTTTTAACATATATTTCACATTGTTTCCTATTAAAGAAAATGCTTAGCAACTACTAAGATCATTTACTATTGAAAGAAATGGCATATCAGACATTGGGATCAAAATTTTTTTATTTTGAAAATAACCGTAAAATAACAAGTCATGGTATATCTTACTAACCAAGGCTCCTACCTTTACCTCTTGTCATTATAAAGACTATCTGTATAGATTTACATCGCTAGCCTTATTATGTAGTTCCCATAAGATACATGGTTTTCAACATATATTTCACATTGTTTCCTATCAAATAAAATGCTTAACGAATGCTAAGATCATTTACTTATTGAAAAAAATGGCATATTAGACCCTGGGATCAAAATTTTCTTATTTTGAAAATAACCATAAAATAACAAGTCATGGTATATCTTACTAACCACAAGGATCCTACCTTTACCTCTTGTCATTATAAACACTATCTGTATAGTTTTACATCGTTAGCCTTATCATGTAGTTCCCATAAGATACATGGTTTTCAACATATATTTCACATTATTTCCTATCAAAGAAAATGCTTAGCGACTGCTAAGATCCTTTACTTATTGAAAGAAATGGCATATCAAACCCTGGGATCAAAATTTTCTTATTTTGAAAATAACCATAAAATAAGAAGTCATGGTATATCTTACTAACCACAAGGCTCCTACCTTTACCTCTTGTCATTATAAACACTATCTATTGGTGTGTGAGATCATATGTGTCCTCCACTCACATATGGAGGGTCATTCACATGGGTTAGGTTTAGGGTTTCTTATGTGTCATGCACTAGGGTTACTCAACACCCTATTGTACCTTTTCATTTTTGATTTATGAGTATGCCAAGACACTTCGCTGTTTTTCTCTACATTTGCAAGCTTTGTTCTGTTATGCAAGTTCTTCAATTTATTGATCGATTCTTCCTTGTGATTACGTTAGAGCCATTACAATTCCATCAAAGTGCAACTTCATCGTGGTGCACAATTTTTTATATGATTCTCTCAAACTCTTTCATGGTATTAGAGTTGCATGAATTATCATAATACCAAAAGCTCGAACTGATGGTGTGACAAAAAATCATACATGGTATCAGAGATGAGATCAGGTAAACATGCATTCATCATTTGAGTTGTGATTACTCTTGGTTTTTTTTTTTTTACTCATGCAAGTTTTTCGATCATTAGTTTCTGGAACTTTATTGCTAACGTTATTAATAAGCTGTTCTTGGAAAGTTTTTAGTTTTGCTGTGTTCTTTGTGCATGTGTAGATATATTTAAGTTTTTCATGGGTTTTACAACTAAATTTAGCGAGCTATGGATAAATTTAGCAGATTAGCCAAAATAAGAGGTTCTTTATTTTGGTTTTTAAATTTTTTTATGAAACTAAGATTTTTTTTAGATCTCTATTTTTTTGTCTTCTCTATGTTTGCATGGTATTTTCTGTAGAAATTTAACTCATAAATTTTGTTGAAATTTGGTGTTTTCCTCCTCTGTAACCAGGCTCCTCTTCAAATCATTCTCACCAAACTTCAACTCATGCTCAAACCACCATGCTTGCTTTGTGCGATTGATTTGTGGCCTTGTGTTTTTGGTGGCATTTTTGTGATCTACATTTTTTTGGCAAATCATTTTTGAGTTGTGTTTTTGGTGAACCCTGCTGAACCCTGCTTGCCATGCCAAACCTATCGTGGTTGTTTCTACCTCCTCTAACCCTATCACATGGCTTGGCCTTCTGGTTTGGTTTCTTCCTTCTGTCTGCATGTTCCAAGGTAGTTTTGACCTTTCCTGCCATGGGTTCCTCTACTTCCTGCCGTGTTTTCCTGCATGATCTCCTCTACATCTTGTTTCAATGGGCCTTTGTGCTCTAGCTCACCCACCTGTGCTTGATCCCAATGGATCTCTCCTAAATATTGAACTGATGGTGTGACAAAAAAATCATACACTATCTATATAGTTTTACATCGCTAGCCTTATTATGTAGTTTCCATAAGATACATGGTTTTCAACACATATTTCATATCATTTCCTATCAAAGAAAATGCTTAGCGATTGCTAAGCTCCTCTACTTATTGAAATAAATGAAATAGAAACCCCTGGATCAACATTTTCTTATTTTTAAAATAGCAATAAAATAACAAATCATGGTATAGCTTAGCATCTGCTAGGATCCTACCTTTACCTCTTGGCATTATAAACACTATTTGTACAATTTTGCATTGCTAACCTTATTATGTAGTTCTAATAAAATACGTGGTTTTCAACACATATTTCACATCATTTCCTATCAAATAAAATGCTTAGCGACCACTGAGATCCTTTATTTATTGAAATAAATGACATAGTAGCCCCTAGGGGGAGCAATTTATTATTTATTAATCGTAGAACAAATAAGATACAAAAAATACAGATAATAGCAGCCGTTAGGCTTCTCCTCTACTATTCAATTATTATAATTTAGTCAAACAACCTGTAATGTTTCATACACTGCTGGAAATGATTCCTAGAATATATAGAGGCTATCTGACACTAAGATATTCCTAAAAAAATAATGGCTTCTCCTCGACAAATAAATAGCTTAGCTTATGTTAAAACCTAACACTTTATTATATTAAATCGTTTATTTGAATAACAAATCATAGAAATGGAGTTTAGCGGACACTAATTGTTTTCCCTATATATAAGCCGATTTAAATATGTGTCAACTATATTGTTTCCTAACTAGCTTGGTCTAACTTTCCACATGGCACATTTTAATTGGAGAATTATATTAAATTAACAAGTACTATACCTACTAACGTCAATATTGATTTTGATAAAAATTAAAATTAAATGTCCATACATTATTCTATTTTACTTTAAAACTATGTTTAGGATTCATTTCTTCTATTTTGTTATAATATATTTTTATTATGATTATATTAATATATGTCACATAATATATTTGTTATTATGTGTATATTATAATATGCTATAAAAAATAACAAATTTCAATGTTTTTAATACATGTTTTGTTTTTATCTCTAAATGAGGGAAAAATTCAAATTTTGAAATATGAATTCCCCCTCATTTTTAAATATTTGAAATTTCAAGAGCCCGCACTTTTTCTTTATTTGAAATTTGAGAGTGAAATTTTCAAATATTCATATTGAGCTCTTTTTCTATTTTCAAAATTTCTTTCGTGGAATGAGCCAAACAAATTATTAAATACCTCGGAGAAATATTGATTAGGGTTTCTAATTTTTTGGTCACGCATAAAATCATCTCTTGAAATTAAAAAAAATACATGCATGTCATAGATTATAGGGCCGATTTTTTGAATCCTAGTTATTTTTGCAAGTGATTATGATCTTGTTTACAGAGAAAGCACACAATGTACGCATACAAAGGATGCAAAAAAAGGACACACATGAAGGAGGAAAACAACATAAGTTGTGAATAGAATCGTGTAGATGGTTTTTTTGAGGTAGTAGAGTGAGGTTTCATAAACAATGTAAAACATGATATAATCCCAAATATTACTAAATCAGGTATTTATAGTAAATGTGTACCTTTTTTATTTGTGGGATCTATAGTAACTGTTGAAGCTCAAAATTACACCTTGGATATGATCGTGAATGACCAAGAATTATAAGAAAACTTGGGACTATCTCTTAGTTATGGGATTTGTGAACTGAGACAGACCTCTGAAGAAGGCCGGATTACTTTACCTGTCTTAATGCTAACACTACTCCTAATACTGCAAGAAAATCCTAACCTTAACGTGCCAAGGAACCAGGGATAGAAGGAGATGCATAAAAGGGGAAATCCTAAGCTAAGAAGGTGATAACACCAGGGAAAAGGTCGATCACTCTCCACAAGGGTGAAAGAAAGATGGAAAATGCAGGGAGAGAGGGCGAAACAACTGCGCCACAGACAAGAACCACATAGAACCAAATTTATTCACACAAAAAACACATGAAATGGATCCTGCAAGTAAGGAGGATAACACACAACATGCCAAGAAATGCAAATAGAGAGGCAAGGAGAAATAAAACGCAAGACCAGGGCAGAGAGATAACCAAAAAATTTGGTTTTATTGATAAAGAGATGCACAATCATCTACATTCATGGAAGAATGTGAAAATACATTGCAGAGACCAAAATCAAGGTCTGAACCCATGGGAATTCGACCACCATTTTGGTGTGGTGCCATTACAACTATAAACCGATTTGAAATATGCGTCAACAATATTATTGCCTAACTAGCTTGGTCAAACTTGACATTGGCACTTTTTGATTAGAGAATTATATTAAATTAGTGTGCAGTATATATAACAATGTTGATATCGATCTCGATAAAAAATAAAATTAAATGTCTATATAATATTTCTATTAAACTTTAAAACTATGTTTAGGATTTATTTCTTCTGTTTTCTTATAATATATATTTTAATTATGCTTATGTTAATATATGTCATATAATATATTTTTTATTATATTTATATTATAATATGGCCTAGACAATACAAATTGTGTTGTTTTTAATTCATGTTTAGTTTTTATTTCTAAACAAGGGAAAAATACAAATTTTGAAAAACAAGTTCCCCCGCATTTTTTAATATTTAAAATTTCAATAGCTCACACTTTTTCTTTAATAGGTGGAAAGTGAAATTTTCAAATTTTCCTATCCTGCTCTTTTTCCATTTTCAAAATTTCTTTCGTGGAATGAGCCAAATAAATTATTAAATACCTCTAAGAAATATTGATTAGGGTTTCATTTTTTTTTGGTCATGCCGAAAAACATCTCTTGAAATTAAAAATAAATATGCATAGGCCATAAATTACAAGGTCAAGTGTTTAAATCCCAGTTGTTTTTTGCAAGTGGTTAGAATCTTGTTTGCAAAGAAGGTACACAGAGGAATCACAAAAATGATGCACATAAAGGATGTACAAAAAGGAGACAAGCAACAGAGGTTGCAATTATATTCGCACAAATGGTTTTTTTGAGGTAGCAAATGGAGGTCTCACAAAAAACATAAATCATGATATAATCCCATATATTACTAAATTAGGTATTTATAGTAAATGTGTACATTTTTTATTGCAAGATAGATACTAGTCACTTTGTAGTCGAACGGTTCTTGTGTTTTGCATGGCAGTCCAGCCTTGTTTTTCCATACTGAATCGTGATCTGCATCAGCCCTACTTTGTCCTACTGAATTGTGCTCCGTAGTCAAGCATTGCTTTCCAGTTACTTTTGATCTATTCACCAACCCACGTTGTTCTTCATGAAAACAAATTTTTTGATGTGCATTAATGAAATAAAATTTAATCCCTTTTCAGCTCTCATATTTATCTCTATTGAATGCTTTCCCATTTCCACAACTCTATGTCTCTCTCTCGGTATTTTTGTTTTGAATTTTTCTTTCTCGTTCCTGTGATTGTTTTTGAGGATAATAATGGATTTTTGCATAGGGACTTCTTTTAAAAATTTAATGGGTTGGGAGAACCAAAATATTTTAATGTTGTTTATTAAGATGATACAAAGAAATGTCCCAAATTAGTTCATATTACATTTTTTACATGGTTGGCACTTAGACATTTTAGGATAATATATGAGGTTAACAAATTAATTTAAAACTATAAAACCATATTAATTATTCAATTGTATGATAATTATTTTCAATTATATATGTGTTTCCATGTAGAAATAGTCAAATGTAATGCCTTCAGGAATTTTATTTTGTATACAAAGGAAGGTAAACATATTATGTATATGCGTAAATATTATTAAATATAAGTGTATAAATATTTAATAATTAATATATATTTCCTTTTGTGCCTGCTAATGTAAGTTGAAAATTCACATAGATTTGTGGCCGCCACAATATAATTCTTTGTTTTGACAACTAAATTACTAAACCCAAATTTTATTTCGAATTAAAGACACGCTTCTACATGTATATTTATTTGTTATCCTTAATAGCTTTTCAATATAATTTCTCCTATATGAATACAATATACCATGAAAAAAATTGCTTGGCCTAGCAACCGCTAGGCTATAATTCTTCTTTGAAGAAAACATTCGTTTACCTTAGAGGTCTCATGGATTAGTTGCTTTTATATAGGCAAGACACTATTTTTTGGGCCTAGCGATGGCTTTGTTATTTATCTCTTGTTTTATATGCAAAAATTAAAAATTTAGATTTATAACACAAATTCATTATAAACATGATTGTTGGGCCCCATAATATTGGCTAAGTACAAGAAGGCGCGTGGGCACGTGAGACCTATTGAAAAAGGGCGTGTAGGTTGAAGGCACGTAGGGAAGGGTTCTAGCATGGTTTTGTAGGACACACGGTGCACGTGCAAGGCAAGACATGTTTTGGGACTTATCCATATTTGGCATCCCAGGCAACACACGAGACAATTGTGACCCTTTTAGCATGTAGAGTGGATAAGGTGCCATCCTGGAGACTATAGGATCAAAAAGGGAATATTATATGCATGTGATGGAAGGTTTTGGAATAAAATCATTACACAGAGTGGAGAGATTGGATGAAAGAAGGCATGCTCCATTAGAGGACCACTTGGACACTTGGCATATGATCTGTTACCTCAGAAGGCATGGCGGTGAGGGCACAAAAGTTGTATATTGAGGTGCACAAGTATAAAAAAGGGAGAGATACATGGAGTCATCTTGAGAGAATGAAGGTGTTGGAAAAGAGGCAAATCTCTATAGAGATCTTATAGAGGATTCTATTGGTTGGGATTAGGAAAATATAGAAGTGATGACATATTTAGAGGGATGGGTTTGTATTCATCTTTGTAATGTGAAGGACACAGTGTAGTCCTGATTCATGACTTCGCTCTGTACTATTAAATGGTTCTGTTATGACATGAAGGGATGTAATGTAGTTATTAAACTCATCAATATGAATATAATACTCTATTCTGAATCATATATGTGTTCATGAGTATAATCCTTGTGCATTTCCTTTATCCATGAACCATTTTTATATGTTGTTGGTTATTTCTCTTCTATGGATGCATTGATGTGATAACTCGTCATAGGTTCTCAGAATGATGCATGGTTCCTTTCTATTCTTTTGAACTTGAATATCTGTCATAAGATGATGTATTCTCACAAGACTCACATAAAGGAGATTCTTGGTGCTCGTGCATGCCTTAGGTGAGTGCCCAATGCCCGTTGGGTGATAGGCTAGCGCGCATGGGATTTTACTATTAATCTAAGGGTATAAAAATGACTACAATTATTTATTTACCTTTAATAATAACTTAGTGGCCACTACAGTGCAATGGGTAGATCACGTCTTATATAAAAACTTGTTGTATACCTTCTCGGCTGCTAGTCCATGTTTCTTAAATTGTCATAAATGTAAAATAATTCTTCCAAAATCTTATAAGAAATAGAGAAACTTATATGTATACATGTATAACATATAAAAGGTTGATGTTTAGAAATTCTTGGTCACTAGGTAAATCCTCTAGAGCATAAAGCAGATGAATCTTGTTTTACAAAAAAAAAGAACTGTATATATTAGTAAAATTTATTGTTTGGATTTACAAATTTAAACTATGATATTTTTGCTTAGCGGGTGCTAGGATATGTTATCACTAAGCTAGCCAACGACATAATATTTTGAGCTTACGATTTGTAGGATTAATCAAATAAAATTAGAATATTTTGAGCTAAGAGGACAGTAGGTATTTCAACAATATAATATTTCGAGCTTAGTGGTCAATATCATTTAACAAATGACTAAATGATATTTTGATCTTAGTGTATGTTAGCTTATGACACAACATAATAATTGGATATTAGTGGTCATTGAGATTTAACAAATTAAATCAACATAGTTTGAGCTTAGCGGTCGATAGGTACTTAAAAAATATAATATTTTGAGCTAAAGAGTCACTATCATTTAACAAACTAAAGAAAGATATATCGAGTTTAGTGTCCGCTAGGTAATCTTAGAAGTGGTTTGGTTTTAACAAATTAAAGGATGTTGTTTTGAGATTAGTGACCTCTAAGTTAATCAACAACATTAACTTTGTGGATCTTTACAGTAAACAAGACCTGTATAAATTAGTCGAATTTATTGTAGGATTTTAAGATTTTATATTAATATATTTTGAGCTTAGCTAGGTTATACCACTACATAATATTTAGAGACTATCGGTGGTTAGGATTTAATAAATTAAATTAATATATTTTGAGGTTAGCGGCCTCTAGGTTGTGCCACAACATATTATTTGGAGATTGCATTCACTAGGATTTAATAATTCATAATTACGATATTTAACAACATTTAACAAATTAGAGGAAGATATTTTGAACTTAGTCAGCACTAGGTTAAACAATGACATAATATTTAGAGCTTACAGTCTATAGGATTTAACAAATTAAATTAACATATTTTGAACTAAGAAGAGGCTAGGAAATTCTATAATATATTATTTTGAGTTTAGTGGTCGCTATCATTTAACAAGTTAGTGAATGATATTTTGAGCTTAGTCTCCACTAGCTTATGAAACAACATACTATTTGGAGCGTAGCAGTCACTAGGTTTCAATAAAAGAAATAAGATATTATTAGCTTAGCATCTAGTTGGCTATACCAAAACATAATATTTGGATCTTAGTGGTCATTGGGATTTAACAAATTTGAGTCAACATAGTTTGAGCTTAGCGGTCGCTAGGTACTTGAACTATATAATATTTCAAGCTAAAAAGTCACTAGATTTTAACAAACAAAAGAAATACATTTTTAGTTCAATGTCCTCTAGGTTATTCTTGAACATAACCTAACATATTATATTATAATCTTAGAAGTCCTTAGGTTTTAACAAATTAAAGTAACTTGTTAATCAACGACATTAAATTTGGATATCTTTATATAAATGAATACCTGTATAAATTAGTTGAATTTATTGTATAAATTTAAGATTTTAAATTAAGATATTTCAAGCTTAGCACTCACTAGGTTATGTCACCACATAATATTTGGCAGCTACCAATGGTAAGGATTTAATAAATTAAATTAAGATATTTTGAGCTTAGCGGCTGCTAGGTTATGCCACAACATATTATTTTGAGATTGCATTCACTAGGGTTTAATAATTCATAATTACGATATTTTATAGCATTTAACAAATTAGAGGAAGATAATTTGAAATTATCTTGCACTAGGTTAAACAATGACATAATATTTCTAGCTTGCAGTCGTTAGGATTTAACAAATTAAATTAATAAATTATGAGCTATACGGTCGAAAACTACTCCCATAATATAATATTATGAGCTTAGTTTTCACTAGCAATTAACTAGTTAGAGAATTATATTTTGATCTTATCCAACAATACGTTATGCCATAACATACATTTTGGGAGCTTAGTGGTCGCTAGGTTTTATCAAAATAAAGTAGGATATTATGATCTGAGAAGATGCTAGGTTATACCAAGACATAATATTCAGAGCATAGCGATCTTAAGGACCTAAGAAAACAAATTAAATATTGGGATATTAACTGTGGCTAGGATATGCCAAAACATAATATTTTTTGGAATTAGGGTAAAAGTGAGGGTTTTGAAATGACCCGAATCCTTGTACAAAAAATCCCTCACAAATAGATATTAAAATGAAAGAAGAAGAGAACAATCCAGTGTGCAGCAAAAAGTAAAAAACCAAAAAGGCCTAAACCGAACAAAGCCAATTTACATTTTATGGATATTCTTGAGAGTAGTTACTTCTTCGTTAGTAGTAGTAGTAGTAGGGCTTCCTTCAACCAGCACGTCCACTAACTTAATGTGTTCTAGGAAGTCTTCATTGATTTTCCTCCAGGTTATGTCCGTATGACTTTTCCATTCTTTGATAGGAAATACTAAGTGTAACAAAATACTCAATGGGCTCATGTTGGTCAGGTGTGATATTATCCAAATTCTCATGGTGCTATGAAGTTATAGTGGGGCACCCATTTTCTCTAAAAGAGAGGAATCAGAGTAAACTGTGGATATATCCTGCAACACATTAAAAATTTATGAGTCCATGCTAACTTCGATGGAAATATGAGGGGGGAAACCGCATGTGCTTCCGTGACTAGGTGATTTGAGTTACTTATAACCATTACAATGTCTGGGGAAATGGGAGGAGAAGCCAAAGAAGCATTGGAAAGAGGTAGAGAGGATGGAGATGTCGAGTCTAAAAGTAGTTTAGAGACCATGGGAGAGTCCTCCGAGGGGTCCGAAGGTTTAAGATCCTCCATAGAAGATGAGGGAGATACATGAGCAGAAGAATGGGGGGAGTTCACTGGAGCACTCTAGAAAATGATCATGATGTCTGAATCGAAGTTTGAAGGGAGATGAATGTGTTGGCAATGGCGATGGAAAGATATATTAGAAACAGTGGGGATAGAGGGAGCTAGTTATGGAGGAGCAGGGACGATATGATGTTACTTTCCTAGCTTAAAGGGGAAGTGCAAGATTTATTTTTGGGAAGATTCCATTTTAAAGAGAAACGACAAAAGGCCTTGGTGGAGGAAAGGACCTTCCTCTTCTCTAGCTAGTCTAAGGGACTGCTCAAGCGATTAAAATAGAAAATCCATAGATTTTACTTTACGATCATGCTGAAGATGCACAAGAAGAAAAATGAGGCCCATAGATCAATTTGTAGTGTCAATACCTCATCAATTAGTCAGCAACCATATCCCAAGGTTTTGGAATTGAGTTTCATTCATAGCCTGAGTGATACTTTCTCATCTTTTCACAAGGACACAAGAAATCATCCATCTCCTTCCAAAGTGAGCAATTAAAATAAATGTCTCCCTCCATATAGAGCCCCTTCATAGCTACAATGGAGTATGTCAAAATAAAAAATTTCATCTTGAGTCAAAGCATATAATTGTGTACCCAATTTTTTCACATTGTGTACCTTCCACAAAATATGTCCCATAACCAAACTTTAACTAAACATGTATTTTTTATATCTTAAATATACTAAGGCATAGGTCATCTATAATTTACTTGAAATTTTTAAATATTTATCTACTTGTCATATTTTAAATTTTTTTTCCACCAAGTGGGACAAAGTGACATACTTTGACCCTCTTGCCTACTTTGACTCTTCTTTTCTTCTAGGTTGTCAGCACAATGTTGGTCACTCGGATAGAGTGAGAAGACAATCTTTCAATAAATGACTTAACAACACTATCATGAAAAATATTCCATACTTTCAAGTTGGCATTGACCTCTTCACAGGAATAAGGCTTAATGCGTTTGATAGTACCACCCATAGTGAATAAGGAGATTATGACAGTGATGACCAAAGGCCCGATATAGAAGATGCTTAAATAGAGATGTTGAGCACCTTCATTTCAATCTTCCACACGTGTCTCCAATATTTCAAATTGAAAGTTGTCCTAATTAGTAATATTATCTCATTTGTGTATAGTCATTAATCGATCCTGTCTATCACATGATTGCAATCTATCAATGTCATAAATGCCCATAAAATCCACACATGTCATATCCTCTTGCCACCGCCAAAAAAGGTTATGCCTCAACATAACTTAACAAATTTTATTGTAATCTTAGTTAATCAACGACATTAACTTTGGAGATATTTATATCAATCAAGTCTTGTATAAATTATTTGAATTTATTGTATGGTTTTAAGATTTTAAATTAAGACATTTCGATCTTAGCGCCTATTAGGTTATGCCACTACATAATATTTGGAGCATATCTATTGTTAGGATTTAATAAATTAAATTAATATATTTTGAGCTTAGTGGCCTCTAGGTTATGACACAACATATTATTTGGAGATTGCATTCTCTAGTATTTAATAATTCATAGTTATGATATTTTATATAATTTAACAAATTAAAGGAAGATATTTTGAACTTAACTGGCGCTAGGTTAAACAACGACATAATATTTGTAGCTTACATTGATTAGGATTTAATAAATTAAATTAATAAATTCTGGAGCTATGCGGCCGATAACTTCTTCCACAGTATAATATTTCAAACTTAGTTTTCAAGCATGGTTATTTCCCTTCTATGCATGCATTGATGTGATAACTCATCATAGGTTCTCAGAATGATGCATGGTTCCTTTCTATTCTTTTTCACTTGAATATCTATCATAAGATGACGTATTCTCACAAGAATCACATAAAGGAGAGGCTCAGCACCTGCACGTGCCTCGGGTGAGCACCAAGCGCCCGCTGGGTGATAAGCTGACGTGCATGGGATGTTACTGTCAATTTGAGGGTATCAAAATTACTACATCATGGTTCTGTTGCTGAGACATATTTTTGAAGTTGTTGTGAGAAATGGCATGCATCTTGGTCCTTGTGATGCATGATGACATAACGGTTGACCTTGAAAATGGTTGAAGCATGGTTCAAGAGCACAGAGGACAAGTTTGCTCAAAAATTTAGCATTGGACTTGAGTTTGATGCACGTAGATGGGTAGAAGGGAACATGTATCATGAGTTATATGAGACATTCTTCTACTATTTTCCAATAGACCTATATGAATGGCTTTCAGCATATGCATCCATATCAAGTTGGTACTACAGATCGTGCATATGGACCCAAGATGACTATCAGAGGCTACATGAATCAAATCTAACTTGAATGTGTGTTGTTGATCACTGATGGAAAGGAATGTTGACCAGTTATACTCTAGAATATGTCATTTATATGTATTCTTTCCTAGAAGTTGTTGAGTTTGAGTTTCTGAGGGAGCCCAGAGGATCATTTTTGCGTGTTATTCCTTTGGCTATGAATATCTTGATCATTACCTTGAGTTTAGAGGCATTTCCCATGGCCAACTAAACTTCTTTGAGAACTGGGAGAGGAAGCTAGGATGGAGGAAGATGGCAGACATTTTGGCTAAGAAGGAAATGGATGAGAGACAACTAAAGTATAGTGAAGTTTGTGAAAGGGAGATGACTAGACAACGCAGTGTTACAAGTGTGATTGATCTATGGAGGGAGATGTTGCAAGAAGGAGTTAAGGTTCATGCAAAGGACATGGAACCTGAGTAGTCTATGCTACCCCATCTTGATAAGTGTGGGAGAGAAGCCCCTTCAGCTTTTGATGAGAGTTTATCACATGGAGAAAGGAGATTCGTCAACGTGCATCTAAACCCACCTGGTGACCAACCCCTGGCACTTGGTTTTCTAGATCAAGGGAAGAGTATTATTAACTGAATTAGTATCGGTGGGAGTAACTGGTCTATGCCTAGGATATATAATTTCTCATTTGGAACATCCATGGTTGTGCAAGCCATTCCTATATTTGTAGAAATATTTATACAAGGTGTAAGTATGCCAGGTTTGGGTATTACATATGGGAATGGCGCGGGACACGTAACTAGTAGTGGGACAATATCACAGACCATTGGTGCGCAGTTTAGTGGGACATTGGGAACAATTGACGTGACCACTTATTGGTCAATCAAATTATGACACTTAGATAAAAATATATAGAAGGTTCACAGGGAAGAACAAAGCGCGTTCAAAGGCACAGAAGGGTTAGGAAAGAATCACGCGTGAAGGAGAGAGATAGATTTGGGACTTAGCCATTTTCATGTGTACAAGATATTTTTGGAGATAGTGTGCCAAACACAAAAATTGGTTAAAGAATTACGTGACACGTATTTGCTAATTTTGGAGGATCAGCTATGAAGCAATTTGCATGGGTACATGTTGAGAATAGATTTACTATTGATATTTAACTAGAAGAATTCTATTGTTAGAACACTTGCATGTGTGGCTATTATTGTAAAGAAGCATGGCTAATAATAGCATGCAACCTATTTTGGGATTAGATAAGAAATGAAGGGAAAGTCCCCACCCTTATAAATATGTAATGAACTACGTAGTAGAGAATGATATGTGAGAACTGAGTTATTGTGAGGTTATGCTGCCAAATCTGATGTGCGCATAAACTATGGTATTATCTATTGTAATAAGATTCTATGTATTTATCATGTTTAATGCAATGGAGTGTATTGGCTGAATTAGAGTATCAAATCCTGAGTATAATTGGTTCTTGTATGCTTGATTTCATCATGGGTATCTTTTAACTATGTTATTATCTAGATCTAGATCTGAAAATGCACTATAGAATTATATATTAGTTATGGATTTGAATGTAGTAAGTCTTCATCATGCTAACATCCTACAAGAAAAACCCTAAAGAGGGGCCTGATACCTTTGTGCACTTTGGATGAGCGCTCAGTCTACGCTGAGTGATGTGCTAGTGTGCTTGGGATTTTACTAGTGAATTCTAGACTACATAATTGGTTCTATTTTTGGGACCTCTTTTTCAGTTGTTTTTAGGATGATTCATGATGAAGACATACTGGTTGACATTAACAATTGTTGAGGAGTGGATACACGACATAGAAGAAGAATATGCACAGAGGTGTAGCACTGGATCTAAGTTTGACGCATGCAAGTGGGTGGAGTAGAATCTGTATGACTATTTATATGAGAGCTTCTTTGCTATTTTTCCAGTAGAATTGTATGAGTGGTTGGTTGCTTATGCATCTAAATGGAATTGGAGGTATCACACACTTGTCTGGATGTAAGAAGAATTTAAGACCTTGTATTATGTTGATTTGATTTAGACTCATGCTGTGGATACATGGTTCCATGGTGTTTTGAATAGTTATATCTTGGAGTACTCAATTTCTAATTATTCATGCTTAGAGGTAGTTGAATTATAGTTTCTATGATATCCAAGGGGAACTTACCTGTAAGGCATTCCATTGGCAATCAAAAATTTGATGGTAACCCTGAACTTGGAGAGTAAATTGATGGCTAACTAAACCCTAGCACGTGCAGGGTCAGGAGCAGGCTTGGTGAAAGATGGAATACCTAGCAGTAGAGAGGAAGAGAGAGGAAAGGTAGCTTAAGTATAATGAGGCACACGAGAGGGAGGTAGAGAAGCAACAGGAGGTTGCAGAGAAAATGACGTTGTGGAGAGAGATATTTCGAGAAGGATTTGAAGTTCACGCAGAAGACGTGGAACCTGAGCATCAGGAACTCCCCCATTTGGGAAAGCATGATAGGGAACCCTCCTCAGCCTCATGTAGAAGCATGCCAGCAGAGATGACCTAGGCCATGGGTGCACTCATCTAAATCCACCTAGAAACTTTTCCCTTGCACTTGGTCTTCTAGTATCTAGTACAACAAACAATCAGCAAGATAATTTAAGTAGTGGGAGAGTAGGAGTAATTCACATAAGAAGCACAGTGATGGCAATGTAAACAGATCCATTTTTATATGGGAGTACCTTTTCGGGTGTATCATCTACACAGAATTCAGTGCGTGCATATTTTTGGACTCTCTTCTGGGAGTAGTAACACTTCACAGACTATCAGGGTATAGTTTAGTACTACTATTGGGACATAGGGAAGTACATCTTCTAGGTTCAACCCCAGCTACAGGTTCAGGATCAAGAGGTATAGGTGGCTCTAGCTCTAGTGGATCTGGTGGTTTTGGAGGTAGAGGAAACACAGGAGGTTCTGGATCAGGTGGGCAATGTCCACAACAACCCTATAATATTTAAATGGAGATGTCTCTTCGTCTTCCATAGTATAGGGGCATAGATGTTGTTTTTGAACATGTACACATGTGTGAAATACTATTTTGCGCAAAAGGAATCATGGCTTCTGAGTGTAGGGAAAGCCAATTTCACTACTACATTACAAGGGCGTGCACACATCTGTTACAGAAATTTTGACCCTGATCAGACTTGTGTAGACTATACAACTTTAAAATATGCATTCCTTAAAGAGTTTCACATCCCTGAGTTTGAGCAGAAGAGTATAAGTGCACTAAAGGATATTAATAAAGGCACTAGTAAAAGTGTCAGAGAGTATGATGCTCACTTCAAAAATTTGTTATCTAAGATTTCTTATGATATTCATGTAATCCATCATGTGTAATGGTTTGTTGGAGGCCTAATTACACCTTTTAGAAGGGCACTATCACATAAGATATACACTAATCTGCGTGAAGCACTTGAAGAAGATTTACATGCTGAGGTAGTTAGAAGTATAGACACTAGGGTAAGCCCATTTTTAGAAGCACAGATCACAGCTATGGCGAAGCAATTAGAGAAACTATCGGTAAATTCAGCACATGAGATGCACATGGGGATTTGGTGCACATATTGTGAAGTGGAAGGTCACATGAAGGATAGTTGTCCCCACGTAGATCAATGTGCTTCATTGTTGTTAGACTATGAGTTATGCTATTTAAACCATGAGGCTAGCCACTGCCCATTACTACAACACACGATAAGGAATAATGTCTCTTGTTACTGTAAGATTTGTAGGTCCACGACTCATGACACGGAATACTATCGGTTGATTGGTAATATCCATGACGCTATAGATATTGGTGTACGATAGATAGGAGTTTCAGATAACTCAAAAGGTAAAAATGAGAGTCATGATCGGGTTCATAATTAAGCATGCTATGATCAGAATGAAGGGTGTTTTGAAGACATCCATTGCAGAGGTCGAGCATACTGTGGTGGATTCAGAAGATGAGGCCATGGTGGCAGAAGAGGTGAGTTCCCTCGCAGAACATGTTATACATGTGGATCTCCTGACCACTATAGGCGTGAATGTCCTCAGAGTATTACATGTTCTTTCTAGTGGAAATAATCATAGTTATGAGGAATTCCCAGACTTATATGAGCATCTTAGTCAAGCAACATAAATAAGAAAACAAAGGCACAAGGATGGTTAGGATACAGCACGTTGTGGAAAATTAGTGGATGCCCTAAGTTGGAACCAGAATCTGAGGCATTACAAGTAAGGATCACTACCTGCGCATTGAAGTGGTGTGCACCAAAGAGGCATTATAGGAGAGGCCTACCATCACTAAGGAGGAGGTTTTACATACACGGGTACCCAAATCCTACCCATCAAAAGGAGGTTTATCAAGAAACCATGGAGGTACTCAGAAATCTTCATGGTGACAATACATATTTAAAGTGAGACAATCATGGAAGATGGAGCAAAAGAAATGCATCAGAGATGGTCCAAACTGATATGGATGACTTGAGAGAAGTGTGAAAAGATGTTGCATCTAGGAGAATATCATTCCACTATTAGGGAATTGGTTAAAAGGAAACACTCTGCGCATAAGTATTAAGACTGAGAATAGGCGGTAGATCCTGCATGTGAATATTCCCCCTCATAGCCTAGATTATGACAAGGAAATCACTCTAAATGATGTTGTGGATGGGTGGCTATTGAGTAATATATTGATTGATACTGGCGTGAAAGTCAATGTTCTTACTTTAGATGCATGGTTATAAATGGGGAGACCTCCATTGTAGCCATCCTCTAATGTATTGTTCATGGCTTAATAAAACTAAGGCCACTCCCATCGAAGTTTTAAAATATGCATCTATTACCATACAAGGAGCCAAGTTCACTGGAGATTTTGAGGTTTTAGCGCTAGAAGAGGAAGATAGCTTCCCAGATCTACTGGGGCATCCTTGGTTCTATGTAAATAATGTTGATCTTCAGTTCAACAAGGGTTATATCATCTTTGAAAATAAGGAGGAAAGGGTTATTATCCCATTAATAGATGGAAAATTTGTGCCCTATGTTGAGCCCTTGAGTGAAGAAGACCTGAATCAGATTTATGTATGCACTGTCTAGGATCCAGAGGTGCTTGAGCCATCTAAAGAAGGAATCATTCAGTGGGAGGATACATAGTCTATTAGTGATACTACAAGTGTTGCTTGTGATAACTGGGCTCATAACACTTATGAGTTGGTGGGGTGTGAAGTAAAACGTATATTTTCTAAGGATAGAAGACCACATTATATCAAGAGAATAGGTAACAACTTGGTACCTCATTATACCGGAGAAAGAGACCCTATGGTATTCCTATGTGCTATGGAGGAATAATGGGTAGACCAGTTGGAGAGAAAGAATATGCTATCATATACCCTATGTAGGACAACAGCATGCTAGTGGGTGGTCCACAAGGATAATCTTGTAGGGTGGAATGAAATTAGGATTGCTCTTACTACTAGATTCATCAAGAGAAATAAACTTACTCAAATATGTACTTATCATGGTAATCAACCTATTCAACACCGTGTTCAGAAGCGTGAGAGACTCTGGACAAAGGGGTAGGAAGTTTTTCCACCTTCACTCTGGGTGCACAAGTTTTATTCCAATTTACAAGGTTTTGCACGTGTTTGGTATGTCTATGTAGAAACTCCATAGAGAGACTAAGAAATTGGCAAGATTTAATTACAGAAATGACCTAGATGTTTGACTTCTTCTCTACCAAGCCTTCGGTAGAAGAAGCATTAAAATTTATAAAGGACTTAACTATGGGAGATAGTTCCAAGGTGGAAGAACTCATTCAATATTTATTTTATGAAGGGGACTCATGAGGGTGTTTTTTTGAAGAAACAGAGGCTGATGGCACACTACTTCAGCACTCTTTACTTGAGAAAGAAAAAGGAAAAATGGTCTACTTAGTGGATGATGAAGAAGTAGAAAATTTAGATGTAAACCATTCATCAGGTAGGCATGAGGTATTGGACACTGCATAGATAAGACCACACTGCACCTATCATGAACCTATGAAGACAAAGAAAGTGAATATTGGATCAGATGTTGAGCCTAAGGAGGCCATAATTGGAGGACTATTGGTCAGACTCTGAAGTGGAAAAAATCATAGAGTTACTATGGGATTATCAAGACTTATTCCCTCGAGGGTACCATGAACTTAAAGGTGTGTATGAATCATTAGGGGAGATGAAGATAAATATTAAAGAGGGTGCATGCCCAGTTAGAAAGAGACCCTATAGGATGAACCCCAACTTGTGTGAAAAGGTCAAGGAAGAGATTGACAAAATGTTGAAGTCTAGAATCATCAAGCCCCTTGACGAATCAAAATGGGTTAGTCCAATGGTGATCAGTATCAAGAAGGATGGCCAGATTAGGATCTATGTGGACTACATGGAGCTTAATGCTACATGTGTGACAGATCCCTTTCCTACGCCATTCACTAAGGAAATACTAGAAGGAATTGTAGGGCACAAAATCTATTCATTTAAAAATGGGTTCTCTGGGTATCATTAGGTTACTATTTCCCAAGAGGATTAGGAAAAGACTACTTTTAATATTGAATGGGGTAGCTTCACCTATATAATGATGCCTTTTGGTCTAAAAAATGCGCCTGTTGTATTTTCACGCATAGTTGTTCAGGAGTTTAAATATTTTATTCACAACTTCTTACAGGTTTATTTAGATGAATTGATGGTGTATGGACTGGTCAAAGACCATTGTGACAATTTGTGCTTGATGTTCCAAATATGTAGACATTTGAGTATCTTTTTGAACATCAAGAAGTGCATATTTGCTACACCATTTGGAATACTGTTAGGACACATAATTTGCAAGGAAGGTTTTTTGGTTGATCCAGCTAAGGTTACAGTCATTATAGGCCTAAAAGAACCTACCAGTCAGAGTGAGGTGTGTGGATTATTGGGTCACATGTGGTATTATAGGAAATTCATAAAGGGATATACCAAGGTTTCCATACCTTTGGAGGAGTTATTGAAAACTAAAGGTACATCTTACTAGGGAGAATCACAATAACGCGCATTCGAGACATTAAAGGAGAAACTTACTACCACGCCTATTATGCACTTTCCTTCATGGGACCAACCATTTCATGTACATGTGGATGCCTCTATCATGGCCATTGGCATGTTGTTGGCTCATCCTAGAGAAGGTATTATAGATCATACTATCTATTTCACTAGTAGAAAGTTGACTCCCATAGACTAGAATTACACCACTACAGAGCATGAAGCTTTCTCAATTATCTATGTGCTACATAAATTCAGACAGTACCTACAAGCTACACCATTTGTATTTTATACAGATCACATGGCATTCAAGTATTTGGTAAACAAGCCTGTTTTATAGGGGCACATATTCAGATGGGTACTCTTATTTCAAGAATTTGATTTCATAGTTGTGGTAAAACCAAGGAAAAGTAGTTCTAGACCAAACCATTTATCCAGAATATAGTCAAGAGAAGAAGCACATGCCATTAAAGATACCATGTCCGATGCATAGTTATAAAGGTTACAATGAGCGTCATCAGAATTAGAGGATAGTGGTGTCTTTCTACGAATAGGTATGACACCATAAGGAATGAAATCCTTAGAGAATAAAAAACTTGCTATACGTGCCACAACTTATATGTTAATTAGTGGTGACTAGCGGTGACCTATAAAAATTACGTCGGGATGAATTATTGCACCATTGTGTACTAGAAGATGAGTGCATAGATATAATGGAGGAATCTCATAGTGGTATTACAGGTGGCCACTATACAGGTGATGCCACTACTCACAAGATTTTACTCATTGGATTATGGTGGAAAACTCTGTATAAAGATTGTAAGGCATATTGCAAGTCTTGTGATCACTGTCAACACCTTGGAAAACAAAGACAATGAGATGAAATGCCTCTAAGACCTATTACTAGTGAAAATCCATTTGAAAAATGGGCTATAGATTTTATTGGTGCTATTTCACTAGCCAAGCGTAGGACTAGATCACATTATATCATAACTTGTACAGATTATCTGACAAGGTGGGCAGAAGTAGCACCTACAAAGGATTGTACAACAGCTACATCAGCAATGTTTCTATGGGAAAATATTATTACATGGTATGGATGTCCGTTGAGTTTGACTAGTGATAGGGGCACACATTTTCTTAATGAGACAATCAGAATTTTATTGGATGAATTCATGATTGTGCACCATAAGACTACACCCTATCATCCTCAGGCTAATAGAACTGCTACGGATTTCAACAAAATTTGAGCTAGACATTGACAAAAATCTATGATGTTGGAAGAAAGGATTGGGATGATAAAGTGTCTACAGTGTATTGGGCATATCGAACAACATATAAAAGGTTGAAAAAAGCCGCACCATTTCAGTTAGTGTTTGGCGCGGAAGCAGATCTTCCTATGGAATTCATGTTACCATCTTTGTGTATTACACGCGGTGGAGGTCTAGCTGATGAGAAAGTATTAGAAGAATGGATTGAAAAGTTAATCAAGTTGGATGAGTGATGAGCCATAACATGTTGGAGTAAAAAACAAGAAAAGGCCAGGTAGAAAACATGGCATGACAGGCACATTAGGGATAAAAATTTCACAATTGGACAAATAGTGCTCCTTTATTATTCTAAGTTTTTTCACCATCCAGGAAAACTCAAAGTACATTGGTTGGGCCATATGTTATCACTCACATACTTTAAACAAGTTCTTACCAATTATAAGTGCTTAATGGAATACAGTTACCCGGATACTTCAATGGGAGTAGGTTGAAGCCCTACTATAAATAATTCTTCTTGGTGTTTGTAATAAGGCAATGTTACCATTTACAGTGGATTTTCAATTCTGTATTTTCCTTAATGTATTTTCTTATTTGTCACTATGATTTTTCAATTTAGTTTGGTGTTTTGTGTAATAAGCACATTTGTGCACCAGAATCTAATTACTATTTGAAGCATTTATATGCGGAGAGGACTACACATACCCTTAGTGTGGGGTGGTTATTAATATCTAGGTAAAGGACTTTTGAAAATAAGTACACATGAAAGGAACAAACTATACGGGTGTTATTCAAAGTTGGAGAATTGTTAGAAAAGAGATTGCTTCTAGACAAGATGACCATAGATGGAGATAAATGAAGAAACAAGTATAACGTGAGGTAAGAAGGGGTCATGGGAACTTCCAAGGGAAGGTGCAATGGTGAGGTAATCAGGCACATGGAGGCACGTTGAAGAGAATCCTATAGCCAGAAGGTAGGAGGGCATGCTAGAAGGTTATGACTAGGGCGCGAAGATGTACCACACGGAAAATGGAAAAAAAAGGATCAATTAATGAGGATTTTTAGTAGGTGAAGGAGAAATAAATACACTAACTTTTTTAAAATCTATAAACGGAGTGGATGCAAGTTCATTCTTACCATTGCAATCGTGATAATATGAAAGAGCCAAGTGTGACCAAGCTGCGAGAAGAGTATTCAGGTGTGAAGAGTGTGAATCGAGATGTGACAAGAAGATTTATTCATAGAGGAAGCTTGTGTCCCCAGTTATGAAGTGCTTGAGTGAATCAAGGTGTTGCAAAAGAGCTAGGGCATGTAATTTCAACAAGGGAATGTTTAATCAAGCTAGGGTTTTGGTTTGCACATTGCAGGAGATAAAAGGTGAGTATTTGAAGTTAGAAGATTGTAGGTTATATATGGAACCAAAGAGAGCACCTACCGCAGGAGCTAAGGGGAAGAAGAAAGTGGAAGTAGAGGTTGAAATGACTCCTGAGAGTAATTTCTCATAAATGTAGTATCTGAAGGCTGTGATTGTGTGTCAGGAATGGGATTCCCACATCCGAAAGAGAAAGATCAGTGATTACAACCATTGTACACTTGAAAATAAGAAAGAGGTGGATGCGTTATTAAACACAAAGACAAATAAGTGCACAACAGAAGACATGACGATGTATGAAGACACTGGGGAGAAGTTGTTGAAGTAGATTAGAGTTTACCAGTTATAGGAGCTCCCTTGCTTCGGTAAATATGAACCCTTGTATCAGTGGTTGATGAGCAGGGTACATGAATTTTTCTTCTACTTTGTATGATGCATGGTAAGGATCACAGCCACATTGATCTCAATGGTAATAGGGTTAAAAGGCATAGGGGTAGATTTAAACGGTGATTTAATTGATAAGGCCTCAATCTTGGAGATAAGGAAGGAGTTGGGGTATATCAAGGGTTTGTGCGGAATGGAAATTGATAAACTTAAGAAGTACCCACTCATACAAGAAGCGACACACTTAGTGAAAAATTTGAATGACCAAGAAAGATGGTCACAAGTAAACAAAATGTGGCTACACATTGAGAAGAAGATGTCAAAGGGAGTGACTTACAACATCTTCAGTTACATCGTAGAAACTGTCATTGAAGAAATGCACAAAGGAGAGAAAATTAGTTTCGGGGCTGTTCTATTTTCTCTAGTGTTTATGGAAATTGGGGTACTCGATGGGCCAATGGAGAAAATATTGGAATACCCTATGGAGAATAAGTCACTTGCAAAAATATTTGACAAGTAATTGTGCAAAGTATAAATGAGAGGACCATTCAAGCAGAGGGTGGAGAAGTGGTATGATAGGCTCCGCACAGCATTTGAAGAAGAATAGCACATACCCAAGGAGCTACCTCTGGTGGTAGGGAAGGTGGTGCAGTTTGCAATATACTAGCAATTTTGCATTGTGAAATTCACCATGAAAGATGGGTCTTGGAGCCCTTGGTGCAAATTACCATTTTCCTTCATAGCATGATATTTCTAGGCATCAGTTCACTAGTTTTTAGATGCACGTCGCCTAAGCTTCTATGAAGACAAGGTAGATTATGACTACCATACACTAAGAAAGACATATGTATATCTAGGATGGACTTCCTACATTGAGAGGCTTATCTAAGATGTATTAAACATGAAGCTAATAAGCTTGGTTGTTGGAGACATTTGAGCAGTGCTTGTGTATCTTCAACTCAAGCCCAAGATGGAGAACAAAAAATATGTGGAGAATGAGTTCGCACTCCGAGGGCCGCCAAAAGGTAAGAAAACAATGGAAAATGGTCCAACACCTAAGCCCATAGAGACAATAGAAGTAGAATATGAGGAAGATGAATGAGAAGATAGTGGTAGCCTGGAGCACAGAGGACGAAAGCATCCTTTAGAAAAGGTAGAAATGGAGTGTGTGACTAAGCCACCTCAGGAGAAGGAAGGAGAAGATGAGGATCTAAATGCAGTACTAGGAGAGCGTCACTTCAAAAGGGTATTTAGGAGAATAAGGTCCCAAGGTGTTATTCCAAAATCAATGCGTGGATCACCTCGACTCTCTCCATAGAAGGAGACAACTGAGAAGAGAAGGATAAAGTTGAAGTTGAACGAGGAGGTAGAATATTCTGAGAAAAGCGTGCCTGAGTCTCCTACACCTCCAGAGAATGAGGAAGAACCAAAGGATGAAGAAATAAAGGATGGGGAAGAAGAGTAAAGGAGGTATATGGGACAACACATGAGACTTCTCAGGGCATAGCAGAACAAGCTCCAAATATTTACGCTCAAGTTCCTAAGGGGCCAAGATCGAAGAGGAAAAGTGGGGAGTATATTACACTAGTCATGGGCTACACTGAGGACACAGGTAAAATGTTCCGCACCCATTTTTAAAGCACAGTGACATTAAAGGAGTTATATGGGTGGGATCCTATGGTTGAAGATATGGCAACCATGTGGACAAGGAAGCAGATGTCATGGTCTATATACATGCACATGGATGAACTGGACTTTGATGTATGTGAAGATTCATGTGTATCAAGGAGGTTAAAGAAGACACCTCAGGCCAGACACATAATAGGAAATCCTACTATTATGTTAGATGAACAAGTGAGTAATGCTTTGGTAAAATTCTCGATAGAGGTGTCACGACAAAATGTGGATAAGGCTGCAACAATTAGGGTGCTAAGAGAAGAACTCAAAACTAAGGATGTAAAAAGTACACCTAAAGAAAGAAAAAGACTCGAAGAAAAAGAATAATAGTGCATTGATAAACATGGCAGAGGAATTTGGAGACCTTGTGCTGAAGGAGAGACCACACCTAGAATCCAAGGTACCAAAAAAATTTCCTTCAACGATTCATTATGTACGTACCTTGGTGTACTTGGTGCTTGAAGATGGACCTCTACACATG
The DNA here is from genome assembly GCA_019776745.2 of Taxus chinensis. Taxonomy (NCBI): domain Eukaryota; kingdom Viridiplantae; phylum Streptophyta; class Pinopsida; order Cupressales; family Taxaceae; genus Taxus; species Taxus chinensis. Next base: position 389,085,342 of record CM034146.1, read on the forward strand.
CCAACACCAAAGAATCTAGAGTAGGAAGAAGAGAGATAAAAGGATTCGGTGATGAGGAAGATTACATTATATAAGGCATTTCTCTAAGGCTTGTAGGAGGAATTGAAGAAAGTAGATCAAGCGTTGAATATGTGTACAACCCTATAAGTTGTTATAAAAATGAAGACCATGGTAGACGAAAATGAAGTCCTGAAAGCCATGAAAGATGAGACCTTGGGCCACGCAAAATGATTAGTGCTTGTCAAGCAAAACTATGAGGCCCTTAAAGCATCACAAGAACCACACAAGGAAAGGCTAAATGAGCTTGGGAAATTCATCGTGCAAAAGATGGATTTATTAGAAAGAAGAATGACTATAATGTCTAGCATTGTTTTGGTCTTAAAGAATGAGAAATGAGAGATTACAAAAGATGAGATAGAGTCAATTGCAGTGGATATCCCAGAAAAGGTAGAAGTCGTGCTCAATGATTAACAGACTTTAGAGGTAGAAATAAAAGAAGAATATCTAGAATTGATTCCTCCAGTTGAACCAGAAGATGTTGCAGAGTAAAGTAATTCTTTTATTCATAAAAATTATTTCTATTCTTCTATTCATATTCTTTGATTCATTTAGGGAACAACCATTTCTATGGCGGAAATGTAATTAGTGTGGGGTAATGTTGGTAAGTCAAAATAGGGCACTTAGCAAAAAACATATAGAAGTTTCATGTAGGAAGAATTGAGCGTGTTCAAAGGCGCGTAAGTGTTAGGAAAGAATCGCATGTGAAGGAGAGAGATAGATCTGGGGCTTAGCCAATTTCACGTGTACAATCTATTTCTGGAGATAGCATGCTGAATACACAAACCAGTTAAAGATTTTTATGACACACATTGGATATTTTTGGAGGATTGGATACGAAGAACTTTACATGGGTACAAGCTAAGAATAGATTTACTACTGACAGTTAACTAGAACAAGTCTATTATTAGAGCACTTACATGTGTGGCTATTATTGTAACAGCTTGTGGCTAATAATAGCATGTGACCTATTTTGGGATTAGATAAGCGGTGAAGGGAAAGTCTCCACCCTTATAAATATGTAATGAACTACATAGTAGAGAATGGTATGTGAGAACTGAGTTATCGTGAGGTTATGCTACCAAATCTGATGCACGCATAAACTATGGTATTATCTATTGTAATAAGATTTTGTGTATTTATCATGTTTAATGTAGTGGAGTGTATTGGATGAATCAGAGTATCAAATCTTTATTATAATTGGTTCTTGCATGTTTAATTTCATCATGGTTATCTTTTAAGTATATTATTCTATAGATCTAGATTTGAATATGCACTATAGAATGATAGATTAGTTATGGATCTTAATGCATTAAGTATTCATCATGTTAACATCCTACAAAAAAAACCATGAATAGAGGCGTGGTACCTTTGCGCACTTCGAGTGAGCACTTAGTCTAGGCTGAGTGATGTGTCAGTGCACCTAGGCTTTTACAAGTGAATTCTATGTTACATCACCACTTCAGGCCACTTATTGGCTGTAGGAGTTCAATCTTGTGGTAAAGGGGCTAGAGGACCTAGTGGACCTAGTGGATCTGGAAGATCTGGTGGGTTAGGAGGAACAGGACCTGGTAGAAGTATTCTTTGAGATTTCATTTCATTTACTAGAATACATGGGTAAGTATTCTTTAATGATGTTGTAGATCATGTGCACAAGTGTGAATTACTATGGTGCGTGAAAGGGATGACTTCCCCAGAGTAGAAGGCAATTCAGTTTGCAATGAAGTTGCATGAGCACACACATAGTTAGTATAGGAAGTATGAACTGCATTAGATTTTAGTAGAATACACTGTGTTCAATAATTCCTTCCTAACATAATTCCATATCCCATAATTTAAAAAAAAGAGCAACAATTCCTTGAAGAAGATCCAACAAGGAATGATAAAGAGTGTGCGGGATTATGACACACGTTTCAAGAATCTCGTGTCTAAACTATCCTATGGAATTCATCCTTCTCAACATGCTGAATGGTTTGTTAAAGGATTGATAACTCCTTTTAGAAGGGCTCTGTCACACAAGACTTTTATAGACCCACGTGAGGCCTTTGAAGATTCCTTGCACACTGAGGTTGTTAAGAGCATTGATACTGGTGTTAGTCCTTTTTTGGAGTCTCAAATTGCTGCAATGGCCAAGTAGTTGGAATATTTGTTTGCAAACTTAGTGCATGAGGTTTGTAGTGGGATTTTATGTACAGAGTGTGATATGGAAGGGCATGCAAAGGATAGTTTCGCTCAGAATTCGGTATGCATCGTAGTGGTAGAATGTGAAATTTTCCATGGGGATCATGATGCAAGTAAGTGCCCCCTACTACAATGCGCAATCTGAAATAAGGGTTCTTGTTATTGAAAGATTTGTATTTCTATGTCCCATGATACCAAGGATTACAGACTGATTGATCAGATCCATGATGTGATTGATCTTGGTGTGTGCTAGACTAGCCTTGCAAGTAGTTTCAAGGATGATGATCTTCATTATGAAGGGCGCGCAGATGGAGGGGCATGTGGAAGAGGTTTTCGCAGAGGATTTTTTGGTCTCAGTAACCGCAGTGGAGGACAAAGTGAGTTTTTGCAAGGAACCTGTTATAATTGTCGATCTACAGAGCATTACAAGCGTGACTATCCCAATCTGTTACAATGCTCATGGTGTGGGAAGAAACATAAGTATGAAGAGTGTTTAGATAATTATGAGAATATGAACTAGCAGCACATGAAAGACAAAGGTGCTCAGATGGTGAGCATCAAGAAGGCTGATTCACAGTGGATGCCAAAAGTGGTGCGTGAGTAAGGACTAGAACCTATACTGGTGACAACACGAGCAGAGGCCGCACACTCAAGGGACATGCGAAGACAAAGGAAACTAGTTTCAAGAGAGAAAGTGGTACATGGAAAGTATCTATACCATTCTCATCAGAAGGAGGTGTATCAAGAGACTATGGATGTGATTCAGAGTTTGCAAGGGGAGATCCAATATCTAAAGGATCATTTCAAAGTAGTTGGAGCAAAGGAAGAATGACAAGGCTCCAAAGGATGACCTAGATGAGGTCAATGAAGTATGTAGGATGTTAAGGTAATAGAATATTATTCCGTTGCTAGGGGAATGACTGAGGGAGAAGGTACCATGTGCTAGAGCAGAGTGTGAAAGGAAAGTTTTACATGCAAACCTTCCTCCTCATAACCTTGACTATGATAAGGATATTAATTTAAATGTGGTTCTTGATTGATGCCTTCTGAGTAATATCCTCAGCGACACGGGAGAAGATGTTAATTTTCTTATCTCAGATGTCTAGCATCAAATGGGAAGGCCCGCATTACAACCATCTTTGAATGTGTTGTATATGGTAAACAAGACTAAGCCAATGCCCATTGGCATCTTAAAGGATGTAGTTATCACCATTCAAGGGGCCAAGTTCACTAGAGACTTTAAATTCTTGGCACTTTTCGAGGAAGAAAACTTTCCAGCATTGCTTGGGCGCCCATGGTGTTACAAGAAAAATGCTGACCTGCGGTTTAACAAGGGGTATATCATATTTTAGAACAAGGAATAAAAGGTAACTATTGCTTTTATTGATGGGAATTCAGCACCCTATACTGAGCCCTTAGGAGAGGAAGTCCTTGATAGAATCTATGTGCGCTCCATCTGAGATCCTGAGATAATTCATCCGACGGAGGGAGTCATCCAGTTTGAATATTCTCAATCCCTGAGTGATATAACTAGCATGGCATACGACAATTGGATGCATGGGACTTATGAGGTTATTGGGTGACTATTGAGAGGATCTGTAACAAGGGTAAAAAGGGTGTGCTCAGTCAAGAACCTAGGAGGGAAGAAGTTTCCAAGTTATTCTGGAGGAGCATATCCTAAAATTTTCTTGCAGGAAATGGAGGCTCAATGGAATAATGAGGACGAAAGAAGGAGAATGCTCTATTATAACCTACTCATAACTGAAGCATGCCGGTGGACTAAACATCGGGAGAGCTTCCTAGAATATCACAAGGTAAGAATCTCATTCTCTGCAAGGTTCTCCAGAAGCAACATGCCCATTGTCATACAAGACTACCATGGTAAAGAGACCACCTCATTTCATATCCAAGCCTATGAGAAGGCATGGATGGGAAGTGTAGAAGCATTACCTCCCTCATTATGGGTGCATAGGTTGTATTCCATTGTATAAGGCTCTTCACGTGCATGGTTTATTCACTTAGAGATGTGTCAAAAAACAGGTAATTGGAAGGAGTTGGTAGCTGATCTTATTCAAGCTTTCAAGTATAGGAGTACCAAGCCATCAGTGAATAAGGAAATGCAAGTAATAAATAACCTTACGATGGGAGATAGTGCTATGGAAGAGGATAGGCTACTAGAATTAATGGGTGAGCCTTTTTTGGGATTGCACCTCAATGAAGAATAATCAGAGGAAGTACATCTTGAGCACACGTGCATGGATAAAGAAAAAGGAAAGATGGTCTATGTAGTAAATGGTGAAGAGGTGAAAAATTTGGATGCTAACCATTTTGAGGGTACACGTGAAGTCATAGATAGCAGTGATGAGGGACCACATGCCTACCATGATCCTTTAAAAACAAATAAGGTTAATATTAGGGTAGAAATAGAACCTAAGGAAACTATCATTAAGTACTATTGGTTGGAAAAATAAGTATCAAAGGTCATTGATCTGTTGTGAGAGTTCTAGTATTTGTTCCCTTATGGGTACCATGAACTCAAAGGCATTCACCATCCCTTAGGGGAAATGAAGATCAAGTTGAAGGAAGGTGTGCACCTGATTTGTAAGAGGCCGTATCAGATGAATCCGAATATGCGTGTATGGGTCAAGGAAGAAATAGACAAGATGATAGCATCTGGTATAATTGAGGTAGTGGAAGAATCGGAATAGATAAGTCCAATGGTTATCAGTATCAAGAAGGATGGAAGGATAAGGATATGTGTGGACTATAGGGATATGAATGCAATATGTCTCATCAATCCTTTTCCAACCCCCTTTACTAAATAAATTATGGAGGGAGTAGCCGAACACGAAGTCTACTCTTTCATAGATGGGTTCTCAGGGTATCACCAAGTCAGGATAGTAAAGGAATACTAGAGAAAGACAAATTTTTCCACTAAATGGGGAAGCTTTTCCTGCACGGTTATTCCTTTTGGATTAAATAATGTACCTGTTGTGTTCTTGCGCATCGTGGTACAAGCATTTCAGGATTTCATCCATAAGTTTCTTCAAGTTTACCTGGATGATTAGACTGTATATGGTTGGTGAAAGACCATTGTGACAATTTGAGGCTGATGTTTGAGAGATGCCGGAAATTAAGGATATCCCTCAAGATTAAGAAATGTGTCTTTGCTACCCCATTTGGAACCCTATTAAGACATATTATATGCAAATAAGGCTTACTAGTAGACCCCGCTAAATTTGTAGTGATTGTGGGATTAGGAGAGCCTACTAGTCAAAGTGTAGTACATGGATTCCTTTGGCATACGAGGTGCTACAGGAAATTCATCAAGGGGTATGCCAAGATCGTCATGCCCTTAGAGGAATTGCTAAAACATAAGAGTGTCTTTCATTGGGGAGAGGCGCAACAGAAGGCGTTTCAAACTTTCAAGGATATGCTTGTCATGGCAGCCATACTACATTTTCCTTCTTGGGATAAGCCTTTCCATGTACATGTTAATTCCTCTGGGACAGCTATGGGAGTAGTACTAGCACAACCTGGTGAAGGAGTTTTTGATCATCCATTGTGTTTTGCAAGTAGAAATTTGACACTAGCAGAATAGAATTACACAACTACTGATCGTGAAGCATGTTCTATGATCTACGTGTTGCACAAGTTTAGGAAGTATTTGTTGGAAACACCATTTATATTCTACATGGACAATATGGCATTGAATTACTTAGTTAACAAGCCTATTTTACAAGGGCACATATGTTGTTGGGTCTTATTCTTTTAAGAGTTTGAGTTCACAATGGTCATAAAACCAGGAAAGAGCAATTCAAGACCTAACCACTTATCAAGAATTAACTCAAGGGAGGATGCACAAAGTATTGAGGATACCATGTCAGATGCTCAACTATTTAGTTTATGGTGCATGCCCTTAGACTTGGAAGATATCGCAGTGTTCTTAAAAACAAGTGTGGCAACAAAAGGGATGAAAGCTTTGGAGAGAAATAAGTTAGCAATATGCACTGCACCCTACATATTGATTAGTGGAGACCTGTATAAATTACGGCGTGATGAGGTTTTCCGCTGATGCATATTGGAACATGAGTGCGTGGCAATTATGGAGGAAGCTCATGCAGGGGTTGTAGGAGGATACTATGCAATAAATGCTACTGCGCGGAAAATTTTACTAGCATAGATTTGGTGGAAAACAATCTGTCAGGATTGTATTGAGCTTTGCAAGGCCTGTGACCATTTCTAACGCCTTGGCAATCCTAGGAAGAGGGATGAAATGCCCTTATGACCAATAGCCAGCACTAAACCAGTTGAAAAATGGGAAATAAACTTTGTAGGGACGATTTTGCAAGCTACGCGAAGGATTGGTCGCGATATATCATAACTTACACTGACTACTTGACATAATGGGCAAAGACAACGCTTACAAAGGATTACACCATAGCAACAACTTCTAGTTTTTTATGGAACAACATAATTAGTATGTATGGGTGTCCTTTAAGTTTAAAAAGTGATAGAGGTACACATTTCCTCAATGAAACAGTCAGGATTCTAATAGTAGAATTTATGGTGGCCCATCACAAGACTACCCCATATCACCCTCAAGAAAATGAAACTACTGAAGCATTCAAAAAAATACTAAGTCACGCATTTACTAAGTTATGTGACATTAAAATACATGATTGGGATGAAAACGTATTAGTTGTTCTATGGGCATACATGACAACCTATAAGAGGTTGAACAAACGTTTCAATTGGTGTTTAGCGTGAACATTGTTTTTCCAGTTGAATTCATGTTACCATTGCTACGTATAGCGCGTGCATGAGGGTTAGCTGATGGAAAAGCAATGAAAGAAAGGATTGATAATTTGATGTAATTAGATGAAAGGCAATCACTTGTTAGATGGATTCAGAAGACAGAAAAGGCAAGATAAAAAAGTATGGCATGATCGTCATATCAAGAACAAACAGTTTGAGGTTGGGAATTTGGTGTTGTTATATGATTCCAAGTATCTGCGCCATCCTGAGAAGTTGAAATTCCATTAGTTGGGACCCTAAATCATCTCATACATTCTTGATTCAGGTGCTTTCTAATTACAAGCTCTAGATGGGATAAGATTACAAGGTCATTGTAATGCCCCTTAAAATTAAGACAAAGAGACGCCTTTTTCAAGAGTGGCAGGTGGAAGGGCCTGCGTCTTGTCAATTTCTTGGCATAATAATACAAGCACTTTATTTGAGGTCGCAAGACATTTCTCACGAGGAACCCAAGTTGATGTTTGGATTTTAGCAGTGATTTGATAGATGCACGCAAGAAGCTCTCTCCAGAAAATGGCCAACTTCGAAAGATGAGCCTTTTCACTTCACGGACCTCAAATTTCTCAAAGAAGCCACAATGCAGGTGACCTCAGAAGGAGAGTGAGATGGAAAATGCATGATCTTGTATAGTCTTTTAATCCAATAAAAATATATTTATAATTTAATATAAAATAAAATAGAACTAAATGGGGGAAAGGGTGAAAAAAACTCTAAAATGCTTAGTTAGGTTTTGATCCTTATTCTTTGGGGAATGGGCGAGTGTGTGGGTGACAACAAAACAAACACCAGGGAGGTTTTGTCACTTTCTCTCTCTTCTTGTGCTAAGGACAAGAGTTGGATCAGAGTGATGTTTACCAATGAAGATCTGAAGGAGAAAACTTGGCTAGTTGTTTGCAGATGAAGATGCACAGGGTAGGGGACGTGCCTTGTGGGGAATAATGTCTTTTTGAAATGTGGTCTTATAGAAGAGAATGATGGTAGTGTAGGGGATCTGGGAATCTGTTTGAAGCGTTGATATTTGCTTCACAAATGTAACCCAACTGACTTCCATCAGGTTGATTCACCTTACCACACATTTTCCCTATTCTGCGTTGAAAGAGGAGATTTGGAGCAGGGTACGCACATCCATTAAAGCATAGTTGAAATATGATTTTTCCTTCAACTTTCTCTCAACCTATGCCAAAATGGTAGTTTTGTCAGTTTTTTTAGTTGCAAGTGCTCTGGTAGGTCTGTATGCGAGTGGGGAAATGTGCACTTCTAGCATGTGCCAAAAACATGAGCGCATGAACCAAGAATGGACGTCCATAAAAGCATAAAAGCATGGACTCTAGGATATGGACTAAATGGATGTGTTGAAAATGGGTTCATTAAAAAGGTTTTATATCTTGCAAGCAGAAGTAAAATGAAATTTCTTCCATGTCGTTATTTTGTTCATTAGAGATGTTGGTCGTTTCAGATCCATGAAATTTAGATTTGGAATCTACTGGTTTCAACCATGTAAGGACATTGGTGATCACATTATATTTAATCCTTGTAGTGCAGTGTGACATCTGGTGTATACCCCACACCCATTTATGCTGGAGATGAATTTGGGATTGGTTGCTTCTTATACTGTTGCTTGCACTTCATTGCATTCCAAATCCAGTCGTAGAGATGATGATAAAGAAATACCTTTTCTAGCATAATCTCAACCCATGGACAAATAAGAGTTTTGGAATCGGGTATGAACAATAGAATATGGTTGTTTGGTTAGATGTTATAGTTATAAGTTCCCTGATACACATGTATGCAAATGTGGAAACATTCAGATGGCTTACCAACTGTTTGACATAGAAAATGCGGTCTCATGGATCGGGATGACTACTCGAAAGACGCAAAATGGTTTTTTTTATGAGACATGGGTACAAAACGAATGGCTTGGGTTTTCACATGACTATCTGACAGCATGTGGCAACAAAGGTGGTATCAACGGATCGCGATTGTAAACCACTTGGAGCCCTTATACCCGTTTCACTCATCGTTCTCCAGGCATGGTTCATCTTCCCTTACCTCTCATAATTCTCGTGTTTTAGCTCTCTTTTGCAACTTAATAGAACTTTAAAATATTAGGATTTTAATACCATCAAATGTTTATTTCAACTTGTTGCAACCACAATGTAATGTCGTGTCAAAAACTCACTAAGCCAAAATAACCCATTTGCATTAAAACATGAACTTCCGCCCTCATTTTGAGTTGATTTAGAAAGCTTCCTACCTAGTTAGATCACTACAATATTGGTATATTGACAAGATGAGTATGACTTCGCAGTAATATTACTGACCTTCTTCATGTTAAATAGTTAATTTTTGCATTTTTCAGAGACTCATTAAGTACCCTTCGGAACTCTGAAAACGAGATGTTAGGTTTCATTTGTGTACCTTGTTATGGGAGGAATCACCATAACATCTAGATTTACCCTAAAAAAACATATGTGATATTTTTGACACTCTCATAGGAACCCTGTTACACTGGTTTACAATAGTAGAAAGCTGTCAAATCTAGAAAGTTGGCTTTCGTTTTGAACCGCCATTTGAAACCCAAATAGAGAAATTATTTCTCGTCTTCGCAATCCTCTAGTGTTTATACTAGAAAATTACATGGAACATTCAGTTTAGGGAAAAACACTTTTCTGGATAGTTTGGCAAAGCCATTTTGATGGCCTTCGGTCGCAGTTTGACGAGGTCAAACTGGACCAATTTCGACTTGTCACTCCAGAAAAATTGTCGTCGTTTGAAAATGGTTTTCTAGTTCTTTGTCCCATCGAATCTGATGAATTCTCCTTATATAGGGGAACTAGTAGGAAGTGTCTCATTGCATGCACATCCATTGACCATCATTTTTGGACGTGGTTTTATAAGCTCTCGAGCTAACTTTTGTCCTTTTACAACTGGGTCAACTACGATCAATAGCCCCGGAAAATTAGCCGCCAAATGCAAACCGTTCGCTCTTTTTCAATTCCGTCATTTACTATGAACTCTTGGTATATCTGGGGACACATATAAAGTTGATTGTGGTGTGTGTTCTCATCAGAAGATAACTTTTGGAAGCAGTTTCTTAGCCTCTAAGCCCGTTTTTTACGTTTTTGTAGCTAGTAAGAAAATGTAAAAATAGAAAGTTGTGGACCCTCGTAGGGTTTCCAAACCACCCTAGAAATGTTTAACACATGCAAATAAATGTTTAAAACCCTTTAGTGTATCTGTTGTGTGAAATATAAATTTTGACAAAATGGTGTTTTCTCTCTCTTTCCTTCTCTTTCTCTCTCCTGGGTTACAAAGTGAAGTGAAATGAAATGCATTGAATACATGTCTCTAAACTCTTTTCTTTCGTTTACAAATTGTAATCATTATCATATGTAAATGGGAAACTGAAAAATGATAGTTATGTTAGGTTAGGGTGGATGCCATTCCAGTGAATTATCATTGATATCATGCTCACGTGGTTTTTGCAGGATGAAAGAATGATGATGTAAAGGCATTGAGTAATTATTTGTTTATTTTTGGTAATATATTGAAAGACTTATTGTGGAAATTGGTAGTATGTAAAAGTCGTTAGATTATTAAGTGCTCGAGAAATTGGTATTTCTTTCATGGATATTATTTTTTATCCCAAAATTTGTTATGGTAAAAGTGGAATACAAATTTCAAAAGGAATTGAAATTACTACCTTGTAGTGAACTTTCATTGTGCAATTATTGGTTTAATAATTGGTGTTGCGCTTCTTACCTTGAAAATGTAATAAAGGAACCTAACCACAACAGTCAACCCTAGTTCAAAATTTTTATATAACTAACTTGCATATGTTAATCCCTTAGCGTAGAAAACTATGACCTTTAAACGATCCTTTACACTCGATGGAACATCCTAGTGTTAGGCAAATACGATCCCAAGAAAGGGGTTTATCCTCCTAGTAGGTACGTTTAGTGACATCGACATAAACCAGACATAGAGGAGCAACACAGTCAAATAAATCTTCTGCATCGAATGAATTTCTTATTGGATCTAGATGACATCATGGAGCTAGTGAAATAGTGGTTCTCTCACTTAAAATTTTGCTAATGAATAGATCCTCTTAGCTATAGGTGTTATTTTTGGCTAGTGATAATATAGCGCTTTGATCTTTACGGAGGGTTTATAGGGTGAATATGTTTTGAACCTTAATCTAATATTTAATAGAGCGTAAAACCCTCAGTGAAAATTGGAACTAAACTAAACCCTAGTTGATTAGGATGTTAACTTGTGGGTAGAAAACTATAATTTAACTCCTTGCATACAAAGTTGTTTTGAAAGATGTTGACTTTAGAGAACCCAAGAAACCAAAATCTTGTTCCGTAATACCTTTTTTAGATCCATTTATGACATTAAGAATTTAAATAATATTTCGCATGTGGAATCATGAAAGGTAGAAAGATGGGACCCTACCTTGAACACAAATCACCTTTGGTTCAGGTGTAGTTTATAATGCTTCTAACCATATACTTCTTTAAGATGTCAGGCAAGTACTTTCATAACTCTTCTATTTTAAAACGATGGTAAAAATGCAACCATAATGTGATGTAAAAGTAAAGCATAGAAGGAAAAAAAAAATTGAGGTCAGGGATACTGCCACTCTTGGAGTCCTTTTAACTTAATTAAATATCTTTTAGTGTTTCAAAGAATATGAATTGCCAAATGGTGTGATCAAACTTCGAGGAAACAAAAGATATATACCTATAAAGTTTTTTTTTTTGGAATTCAACAAGTTATTGAACTGGAATAACTATGGTAGGGAAATGATTATTTCGTGATCGAGAAATGTTTTTGGTAAAAAGCTACCTTGTTTCTAAATTTATGTTAAATCCTTTTATTGCGTTCTGGATATCAGGTCACTTTCACTTATGTCGTAAGGGTAAAACTGTAGACATCGAATAAATGTTGGAGAAGAATGTTACTAACAGAATAATAAGATAATTAAGTATTTTATACGCATTTGAATTATGCCAAATAAGTATGCAAGTTATGGAAAGTGTTGTAAAGGATAAACAACCAACTTAGGATGGTTGAACTGTAAATTAAATGTGGAATGAACTTAAGGTTTCTGTAGGTGGATAAACGAAGAAATTTCTCCTTGCTCAATAATGTTCTTAGAATTTTAATCGTAACTAAAATACAATTAAGTAAATAGTATATCGTGGGTTTACCCATCCTTGAGTCTTCTTGTTGTGGTTGGGGTTTTGCTAGTATTCGTTCATTGGGAAAAGTGTGGCATCGACATGCCTATGTTGTTTTCATGTGTCTATGTGAGTCGTTGAATTATGTGATTGTCGTATGCGAGTTGAGTTTCTGTACTTGGAACCCTTGCTGTGTTGTGTGTAGTGAGCGATGTAAGTCAAAAGAAAAATTATCCTAGTATTTTACTGTTGTAATTGTGTGTGTAAAAATATTGGGCACTACATATGCTATCAAAGCAGAGGTTCATGCTCTCAAACCTCTGGGGCAGATTGGAATTGTGATGGTGTTGCGTGATGGTGGTGGATATTGGAAGAGTAATGTGATATATGTTGTTATGTGAACTATGTTGTGATTGTGACCTTATGGAAACACATGTGGTGCATATCACTTAGTGTGTATTTGTTGTCATGTTGATGTGCTTGTGATGAGAGTATTCATCTCTCTTTTGGGGATCCAATGAGGAATCCATGTGTGATGTACCACCTTGTTTTTTGTGGAAGGAATGATATTGTGAAGTGCAGAGTGTTGAAACATTTTGGCTTTATGTGATATGAAGGTATATTGACGTATTGCATGACAAAATTGATGTAAAGTGAATCACATTTTATCATGATGTTGTCACCATATTGTGATTTGTTGTGTGCATCGTCATGTTGTATTACAATTGGCTATATGTTGTAATGTTAGACATTGTGTTTTTCATACTTATAATTCATGTAATATGTGATGGTTCATGTCATGATTTAAGGGATATGGTGAGTATGATCCCTAGTGTACAGTGATTGCACTTTGGGTGTAGGATGTGGTAATGTGATGCATCATGACCCGTGAAGTAATGATTGTGCTATACCCTGTATATAAATATCATGCGTAAGATGTTATGGTTACATTGTGTGAATCACCATTGTGATAGTGATGTAGTATGTGTATGTTGTGAACCTTACACTAGACGACCCTAAGGGGAGGAAACTGTCAAGAGTGTATGTGTGGAGAGAGGAGGCATGGACTAGGTTTTCATAATCTTGAGCTGAGTATGAGTGAGGAAGTGGAGTCTTATATAGACTAAAAACCCACTTCTATATTTTTAGTATACATTTTGAGCTTGCTCAATATATTGTGGGTGCGCACCACCTTAGGCTCAACTAATGCAACTAGAGTTCCCTTCTCTTTCCTATTGGATTGTTCATTAAATAATCCTATGTGATTTTGACTATGCTGTTCCTTGTGGGATTTTGGAGTTATGATTCAAGCAGAGATGAGGACAGTTAAATTATTTGATATACTCATTTCTGGTTACATGTATATTTTTACGAGCTGAGGCTCGATGTCTGAGTGCTAGCAACTCAATGAGTACCCCTTTGGTGGCGGTATGAGGCCATATAGTGATTGTAATGTGCTATTTCTCTATACGTATTTTTATTCGTAAATTGATCATCATCTCTTTTAGCTAGAACCAGCCATTTTCTTGATTGACATGTTATTATATTTTGGGAAATTTTGATGTTGACATCCAACAGTTGGATTTTTCACTAACCAATGGCTATCTTGGGCCATTTGTATTTACTTAGATTTAAAACCTTTGCATTTCATATTTAAAATTTTACTAGCCTAGCCCAAGGCTTTTAATTTTTCCACTTGGCATTTAAAATGAGATTTTTATGTTGGTTCTAATGTCGTAATGTGTTGGAATAGGGTCATGGGATGCACCATGGAGTGGTTAAACCTATGGACTCACTTCTTTGTATGGGGGTACACCCCAATGAGTTACATCCATAACTAGTGGGTTGTTGAACCATGAGTTATTATGTCACTTGGGTTAAATGTGTCCTTGACAGGGCTCTATGTGCCTAGGGCCATAGGGTGATCCGCGCCTATTTGAAGGAGGAAATTAGAATTGAGGGGGCTCTAATACTGACTTAACAAGACATGTAGTCTTTAAGGCACTCATAAGAGACTTGAGTGACCTGAATAAGATTCTTTAGGGCACATCTTGGGTTGTGTGATTAGTGCACTTATTTTTTCCTTTATGTTCATGCTCATGGTCTGAGGTGAGCCGTTAGTTGTTTATGATGTTTTAGGAGGTATCCAAAGTTACTTTGTGATAGCATTTTGAGGTATATGTTTCTTTGACTTCTTTGGGAGGTATATGGAGATTATCCTCAAAGTTACAATGCTTTGGAGAGTATATGGAGTTGCATTTATGATGCTTGGGAGATTATATGGAGTTTTGATCTGCAATTTATCTTTTGGAGATCTTATCTGGGGTTTGGATTTTAGGATGTTTTGAGAGGTGTATCGAGTTGGTATTTGATTTATGTGTACCTTATGTGAGCCTTTCTTGACTACCTTAGTTATGTTTGATGGTTTGATCTCCATACTTCATGGTTGTTGATCCCATCAGGATATTAACTTGGAGAGCAGTCATATTGTCTAACTCAGTTGCATCAAAGACCTTTATATTGTCGAGAGATTGTGAACCATTCTGTGTTGTTATATGTATTTCATGATGATTTTGTTATGTCAGTACATTTATGTCACTGGATCTATGTTTGTGACATAATTGTGGGATAATTTCTTTGCTATGTGGACCACTGTATTTACTTTCCTCTTGTTTGGAATTTGAATCCTCCTCATGATGTGATATAGTTGTCTTAGGTATGTAGTTAAGATGCCTTGAACAAAGTGACCATTTGTGTTGTGATTACAGTTTGTGACATATTGAGGGGAATTTCTCTAATTGGGCACCCGTACCAAACATAAGACAATTGAAATTTTTAAAAAATGAGTATTAAGATATTGAGATTAAGGAAGTATTGTACAGGAAAATGATAACTAAGTAATAAGGTAAACAAGAACTACCAATCTTCATAGAACATTAATGAATTTACCAAGATGATTGTAACTTGGAAAAAGGTGATTTCATTGACTTCATTAGTGGAATCGCATTATAACAACAGAGTCTATTATCCATAGATGGACTTGTTTTCATTATCTTCCTTCAGGTTTTGGTTGTCAAATTTTCTACCCAATCTTCATGAACATGCTCACTTGTCGCATTCAAGGATGATGCATATTATAAGGGGAGGGATATATGTAATGCCCCTGACACTTGGAAAAGACAAAAAGAATAATCTTTACCTAGGAGTAGAAGCTAAGTGGAAGTTTCTAGTTGTTTTGTAGCAATTTAGGAGGTCATGAGATCAGGCTACAACGTTTCATGAACTATAGATTTGAGGTATGCTTAGACAATATTTTCATGGAGGCAACCCAATGTTGCATCTTTGATACAGATAATAGGTATTAGCCAGTCCACCTTGAAGATGCATACGCCAATGTAGCATCCCTTCCAAAAAATGGGCAAGCCAGTCTGTTAGATGGCAGCCCGAGATCCCTAACTTGAACATGGTGAAGGAATCTTGAAGCTCAAATAAGTCCACAATGCAATGTGACCTCGGTAGGATAGTGATTTAAAAAATGGATGTATGCTTGTATAGGCGTTTTAATCCTTACATAAATAATTTATAATTTGTTAAAATATACACTAAATGGGAGAAAGTGGTGAAAAAACCTCAAGTTTTAGCTTTGGTTAGGGATTTGATCTTTATTCTTTGGAATGTCAAACTTTATGGGATCGAGTGGTTGTGTGAATGTGGCTCAAAACAAACATTGTGGAGGTTTAATCTAAACTTTCTACTCTCTTGCATGCGGTAGTTATATGAGTTGGAATTAGATTGATGGTTTTTTGCACACAAAGATTGAACTAGAAATCTTGGTTAATTGTTTGCAAGTGAAAGTAACATCCCAGAGGTAGGTGATCAACCATGTGGATATATGAAATATGGTCATTCTTTTCTTTAAATTTGGCTCATCATAGAAAAATATGGAACCTAGGGGATAAATTAGGCTCTATTTGATAGGGGGTGCATAATTTGCTCCTAACACAATTAACAGTAACCCAGTCTGAATTCCAGATGAATGTAATAAGGTTTATAGTTTGAAACCACCTTACCATAATTTGAGACCATGTGTGAGTGACCATCAGAGGTAATTTGGGGAAGGTGTATTCTCATATAGAATTTTATTTAGCTGAGAAATATGATTTAATGCTTGTAAATTGTAGCTCCTCATTATGAATAAAATGGTAGTATTGTCAGTTTTTGCAGTTGTAACGTGCTCTGTAGTAGGCTTGTTATGGAGTTGGCTATATATGTGCAGTTTTAGAATGTGCCAAAAAATGAGTCTCATGTATTTCTTTAAGAATGGACTCACATTCTAGCCTCACTGACTTGACCAGTGTTATATATGGTCTAAATGGGATGTTTAAAGATGTCAAGTTCATGTAAAAACTCTTCTGTATCTTGCAAGTAGATGATAAATGAAATGTGTTGCACCTAGTTGTTTTCTAGCCCAGTTGTTGGGTTTTATGTTTTGGTCTATTTCATGACTTTCCATGACAAGTTTAGATCTGGAATCTACTGGGTGTTTATGAATGTTAAGGACATGGGTGATCACCATTATGTTTCTCTCAACTCGTAGTCCCAGTGTGACGTCTGGTCTCCATGACCCCACACCCATTGGAGGAAGCCTGGAGATGAATTTGGGATTAATTTCCTTTCATTATACTGGGGTTTGCACTTCATTGCATCTCCAAGTCTAGTTGTCACATTTTGATGACTTCCAGAAATACCTTTGCACAAGTATATCTCAAACCTACTGATACTTTTTCTGAGTTGTGGATTTGAGTATGGGCTTTAGAATAACCTTAGTGTTGGTCATGATGCTATCAGTTGTTACTTCCCTGATACACTAATTGTGGATGCAAATGTGGAAACATTGAAATGGCTTGCGAACTGTCTTGACATAGAAAATGCGGTCTCATGGATCGAAACGTGGCCCCCATGACTTGCAAAGCAATAACAACATGGTTTTTCTATATGAGACTTGAGTGCACAATAAAAAACGTGGGTCATCAATGTGTCAATCTGACAGCATGTGGTGGATTTTTGGTGGCATGTAAACAGATCTCGAGTGTAAATTCACTTACGGAGATACGGAATCAAGCTCCACAAATTTTTTTGATTCATTTCTCTACTCAGGCATGGTTCATCTACCCTTACCTATCATAATTCTCATGTTTTAGCTCTCTTTTGCAACTTAATAGAACTTTAAAATATTAGGATTTTAATACCGTCAAATGTTTATTTTAACTTGTTGCAACCACAATGTAATGTCGTGTCGAAAACTCACTAAGCTAAAATAATCCATTTACATTAAAACATGAACTTCTGCCCTCATTCTGAGTTGATTTAGAATGCTTCCTACCTAGTTAGATCGCTACAATATTGGTATATTGACAAGACAAGTATGACTTCCTAGTAATATTGTTGACCTTCTTCCTATTAAATAGTTAATTTTTGCATTTTTCGGAGACTCATTAACTACCCTTCGAAACTCTGAAAATGAGATGCTAGGTTTCATTTGTGTACCTTTTTATAGGAGGAATCACCATGACATCTAGATTTACCCTGAACGAACATATGTGATATTTTTGACACTCTCATAGGATCCCCGTTACTTACACTGGTTTACAGTAGTAGAAGGCTGTCAAATCTAGAAAGTTGGCTTTCATTTTGTACCGCCATTTGAAACCTAGATAGAGAAATTATTTCCCGTCTTCGCAAACATCTAGTGTTTGTACTAGACAATTGCATGGAACATTCAGTTTAGGGAAAAACACTTTTCTGGATATTTTGGCAAAGCCATTTTGTAGGCCTCTGGTCGTAGTTTGACGAGGTCAAACTGGACCAATTTTGACTTGTCGCTCCAGAAAAATTGTCACCATTTGAAAATGGTTTTCTAGTTCTCAGTCCCGTCGACTCTGATGAATTCTCCTTATATAGGGGAACTATTAGGAAGTGTCTCATTGCGTGCGCATCCGTTGAACGTTAGATTTGGACGTGGTTTTCTTAGCACTCGAGCTAACTTTTCTCCTTTTACAACTGGGTCAACTACGATCAGTAGCCCCAGAAAATTAGCCGTCAAACATAAACCGTTCGCTCTTTTTCAATTACGTCAGTTGCTATGAACTCTTTGTATATCTAGGTACACGTAGAAATTTGATTGTGGTGTGCGTTCTCATCGGAAAATAACTTTTGGAAGCGGTTTCTTAGCCTCCGAGCCTGTTTTGTACATTTTTGTAGCTAGTAAGAAAATGTAAAAATAGAAAGTTGTGGACCCTCGTAGGGTTGCCAAACCACCCTGGAAACTTTTAACACATGCAAATAACTATTTAAAACCCTTTAGTGTATATGTTGTGTGAAAAGAACTATTGAAAAAATGGTGTTTTCTCTCTCTTCCCTTCTCTTTCTCTCTCCTGGGTTACAAAGTGAAGTGAAATTAAATGCATTGAATGCATTTCTCTAAACTCTTTTCTTTTGTTTTCAAATTGTAATCATTATCATATGTAAATGGGAAACTAAAAAATAATACTTATGTTAGGTTAGGGTGGATGCCATGCCAGCGAATTATCGCTGATATCATGCTCACGTGGTTTTTGCAAGATGAAAGAATGATGACGTTAAGGCATTGAGTAATTCTTTGTTTATTTTTGGTAATATATTTAAAAACTTATTGTGGAAATTGGTAGTATGTAAAAGTCGTTAGATTATTAAGTGTTTGCGAAATCGGTATTTATTTCATGGATGTTATTTTTTTATCCCAAAATTTGTTATGGTAAAAGTGGAATACAAATGTCAAAAGGAATTTAAATTAAGGAACCTAACCACAACAGTCAACCCTAGTTCAAAATTTGTATATAACTAACTTGCAGATGTTAATCCCTTAGCATAGAAAACTATGACCTTCAAATGAACCTTTACACTTGATGGAACATCCTAGTGTTAGGCAAATACAATCCCAAGAAAGGGGTTTATCGTCCTAGTAGGTATGTTTAGTGACATCGACATAAACCAAACATATAGGAGCAACACAATCAAATAAATCTTCTGCGTCGAATGAATTTCTTGTGGGATCCAGATGATATCATGGAGCTAGTGAAATAGTGGTTCTATCACTTAAAATTTTTCTAATGAATAGATCCTCTTAGCTATAGGTGTTATTTTTGGCTAGTGATAATATAGCGCTTTGATCTTTACGAAGGGTTTATAGGGTGACTATGTTTTTAACCTTAATCTAATCTTTAATAGAGTGTAAAGCCCTCAGTGAAAATTGGAATTAAATTAAACCCTAGTTTATTAGGATGTTAACTTGTGGGTAGAAAACTATAATTTAACTCCTTGCATACAAATTTGTTTTGAAAGATGTTGACTTTAGAGAACCCAAGAAACTAAAATCTTGTTTCGTAATACCTTGTTAGATCTGTTTATGACATTAAGAATTTAAATAATCTTTCACATGTGGAATCATGAAAGGTAGAAAGATGGGACCCTACCTTTAACACAAATCACTTGTGGTTCGTGTGTAGTTTATAATGCTTCTAACCATGTACTTCTTTAAGATGTTAGGAAAGTACTTTCATAACTCTTATGTTTTAAAACAATGGTAAAAATGCCACCATAATGTGATGTAAAAGTAAAGCATAGAGGAAAAAAATAAATAAATTTGAGGTCAGGGATACTGCCACTCTCGGAGTCCTTTTAACTTAATTAAATATCTTTTAGTGTTTCAAAGAATACGAATTGCCAAATGTTTTGATCAAACTTCGAGGAAACAAAAGATATATACCTATAAAGTTTTTTTTTGGAATTCAACAAGTTATTGAATTGGAATAACCATGGTAGGGAAATGATTATTCCGTGATCGAGAAATTTTTTTGGTAAAAAGCTACCTTGTTTCTAAATCTCAGTTAAATCATTTTATTGCATTCTGGATATCATATCACTTTCACTTGAGTCCTAAGGGTAAAACTATAGACATCGAATAAATGTTGGAGAAGAATATTCCTAACACAATAATAATATAATTAAGTACTTTATACGCATTTAAATTATGCCAAATAAGTATGCAAGTTATGGAAAGTGTTGTAAAGGATAAACAACCAACTTAGGATGGTTGAACTGTAAATTAAATGTGGAATGAACTTAAGGTTTCTGTAGGTGGATAAACGAAGAAATTTCTCCTTGCTCAATAATGTTCTTAGAATTTTAATCGTAACTAAAATACAATTAAGTAAATAGTATATCGTGGGTTTACCCATCCTTGAGTCTTCTTGTTGTGGTTGGGGTTTTGCTAGTATTCGTTCATTGGGAAAAGTGTGGCATCGACATTCCTATGTTGTTTTCATGTGTCTATGTGAGTTGATGACTTATGTTATTTTCGTATGTGAGTTGAGTTTCTGTACCTGGAACCCTTGTTGTGTTGTGTGTAGTGACCGATGTAAGTAAAAAAAAAATATCCTTGTATTTTACTGTTGTAATTATGTGTGTAAAAATATTGGGCACTACAGTCATTTCAATGGGAGTAGGCTAAATTCCTACTATAAATAAGTCTTAGTGGTGTTTGTAATAAGGTAGTATTTCTAGTTAGCTGAGAATTTCCCTTTATGCTCATTTTTCTTGTGTTTCACTTTCTCGTTACTTTTCCTTTATTTTTGTTTCATTTTGCACCTTGTGTGCTGTTAACCACATTATTTTTCCAAGGTTATGTATGCACAGAAGACCACACATCTATTTTAGTGTGGGGTGGAGTAATGCAAATAAACGTATAGGCCTGTAGTATAAGATGAGTGTCCCAATAGAAGGAAGCACGTAAGGATAAGAAAGTGCGTGAGGAAACAATGGATAATGTATCATGGTGTCAAGAAGTTTGTAAGAAAGACCATGTAAAAAGGATGAAGAGCGTAGAAACAACATGAGGTAGTCAAGGGGAAAAATTAGGTAAAGGATAGAATAAGTTCCTTCGACAGTGTAGGCACGCACGTAAGAGTCTTTGGTCAACTTAGTTTATCCTGACTTATAGATTGGGACCAACAACTTTACGTACCACTTGATATCTTCAAGAATGATGAAGCATTCAATGATTTAAGATTTAGCATTTAGGGTTTTAGGGTTTAAGATGTGGATGGGGGATCTGGTCTGAACATATGCACATTGAAGCTGATTAGGCAGCTAGGCCTTTCATAAACGGATCTGGGAGCTAAGACCATCACCATCACAGCATATGATAATGAGGAGATAAATCCGTAGGTACTACTGTAGTGCCCATGGAAGTAAGTCCAACTTGTCATGATACGACCTTCCACATCCTGGATTTAGATCTCCCATATAACATGCTCTTGGGGCGTCCATGGATTCATGCCATGTAGGCTATCCCTTTGACATTTCATCAGTGTATCAAGTTGTGCCATAAAGGACGTATAATCACTATCCCGGGAGATCCTAAGCCATTCACTCACTGTCGGGCGTTGCATAGTTTCTCTCATGCAGCCTATGAGTGCCCTTCCACGGATGTTGTCATCCCTCTTAAAACGGAAGCTATGAAGAATCGAGTGGACTTAGAATCACTCACACCTTATAATCAGGAGTTCCCTTCTTTGGTAAATCCTTTTACATCTTGGGAAGCTACATCAGCAAAATATGGCCCAGGAGAGCCATTTACTCTTGAACAAGCATTATTAATTTCATACTTATCAGTGTCACCTAGGACACAGGGTAAGCCCTATTTTAAATTCAAAAGTACACGAGAACCATGTTCAAAACCATTCGATAAATTTGTTCATAATGGCCTCCTAGGAGTCAAAAGAAAAGATGTTGGAGGATCCCATTAATAAGGTGCCAGAAGGAACCATGGCCTCATGCCATCAAGTGCCTCAGTATATTAAAGGACACCGCATGAAGGATACGGATGTGAAGCCAACGCACAAGGCCATCTAGACCCTATTCCTACTCGCCATTTCAAATCTGACAACCATGGTCTTGGGTTAAAATCCCAGGATGCTCAACCCCTCGAGGTTGATGCTACCTTTTCTGAGTGCGAGGATGTTTCATTTATTGTGGATAGCGATACAAGTTCCCAATGTAGCCTCTACGAAGATGTGGCTTCCACAAACCTATTCCCAGAGTCAGACATTCTTACCCTATTCGAATCCATCCCTTCAACCGATTATCAAATCACCTTAGTTTATCCTAAACTTATAGATTGGGACCAACAACTTTACATACCACTTGATATCTCTGAGAATGATGAAGCATTCACGGAATTCATGGGACTTGGGGATTTTCTCCCTACGGGGGACCACAAGAAAGGATTCCAAATTCAGTTAAACACATGTGCATACTTCGGAGAAGAGGTAGAGATCTGTGGCCGCTTGGGTAAGAATGTTGTGAGTGAAAGTAAGAATACTTCAGAACAACCTAGAACAAAGAATAAACAAAAATCTCATAGTGACAAACTCTTTGAGACACTTATAGAAGAACAAAATGAAAATCACGTAGATAAAATGACTTATCCATTTGAAGATGATAAAGAGCTACCTCAGGAGGTTGATCTCACCCTCCCCCTTGATCCTACCATAATGGAGGATGCATCTAAGATGCTCATTGAGGAAACCATCAGTGTTAACATTGGTTCAGAGAATTTACCCAGGATGATCAAGTTGGGGTCTTCCCTCTCATCTCAGGAACATAAAACCTTTATGGAACTCTTAAGATTTTAGGATTTTAGGGTTTAGGAGGAATTAGAGCTTAAGGTTTAAGGTTTTATAGGGTATAGGGCTAAGAGTTTAGGGTCTAGGTCTTAGGGTTTAGGGTTTAGGATTTTTCATTTAGGGTTTAAGACTCAAAATTTAGGGATTAGGAGCAAATAGAGCTTAAGGTTTAGGGTTTATATTGTATAGGGCTCAGATTTTAGTGGTTTAGCACATATGGGTCAGTGTTTAGGGTTTAGGTGTCAGTATTCATGGCTTATATTTCAAGGTTCGAGGTTATGAGTTTAGGGTTTAGGGTTTAGGGGTTTTGGCTTAGGGTCGGTTCAAAGTTTAGGGTTTAGGGTTTAAGGCTCAGGGTTAGCGGTTTACTTTTTAGTGTTTAGGGTTTAGGGCTTACAGTTTAGGGTTTAGGATTAAGGGATAAGGTTTTAGGGTTTATGGTTTAAGGTTTGGGGTTTAGAGTTTAGGTTTAACGATTAAGGGATTTGGGTTTATGGTTTATGGCTGAGGGTTTAGGGTTTAGGATTCAGTGTTAGTTGTTTTTGAATCAGGTTTCATGTTTTAGGATTTAGGGTTTAGGAGTCCTGATTTTTAAAAAAGTCATGATTTAAAAAATATACCTATTTTGTAACAGCTAGGATTTCAAAAAAGTCACGATTTTCAAAAGGTTAGTATTTTCAAAGATTTCTAAAGTCATGATTTTAAAAAGTTCACAATTTTTAAAAATTTGTAATTTTTGATAAAGTGTCAATTTTATAAAATGTTGGAAAATCCCAACTTTTTAAAAAATTTTGAAAAGGTAAAGATTTTAAAAATGTTAGAATTTTGAAAAAAATCCCAACTTTCTTTTTTGAAAATCCCAACTTTTTAAAAATTGTTGGCTTTTTTGAAATCACGATTTTTTTGAAATCCCAATTTTTGTTCGGAATCCCAACCTTTTCATAATCCTTGCTTTTTAAAAAATCCCAACTTTTTAAAAAGCCCTCTCTATCTTTTTCTAAAATTGAAAATTCTTTAAAATCCTAAATTTTTTGAAATTGATAACTTTTCAGAAAAAAATGAATTTATCAAAAATCATGATATATTCAAAAATCCATAATTTTTTGAAAATCTAAATTAT
Organism: Taxus chinensis; assembly: GCA_019776745.2. Lineage (NCBI taxonomy): Eukaryota > Viridiplantae > Streptophyta > Pinopsida > Cupressales > Taxaceae > Taxus > Taxus chinensis. The sequence goes on from CM034146.1 coordinate 389,109,428, forward strand.
TCAAACTCCCACATTTTTTAAAAAAATCTTGATATTTTAAAAAAAACTGAGATTTTTGAAACATTTGATTTTAAAAAAAGGACTCAAACAGATACATGAAGCACAAGTTATAACCATTTCAAGTTCCTGCTAATTTTGGCACATCTCTACATCTTTCAAATATGACTCTTTTGATATTATAAGTTTTTCTGAAAATCCTATTTTTTTGAAAATCGCAACTATTTCAAATATCGCGACATTTTCAAAAATAAAAACTTTTTCCGAAATCCCAACGTTTTAAAATTTCCTGAATTTTCTAAAATCTCGACTTTATCAAAAATGCCGAATTTTTTGAAATACTTTTTAAAATAATTACATTTTTTCAAAAATCGTAAATATTAAAAATCGAGACTTTTTCCGATAGCTGACTTATTCAAAAATCCCAACTTTTTCAAAAATCTTGACATTTCAAAATTCCCAACATTTTCCAAAATCTTGAATTTTTTGAAAATCCTGACTTTTCTCAAATCCTGACTTTTTCGAAAATCTTCACTTTTTTAGGCTCAGGATTTGGGGTTTAGGGTTTATAGATTAGGGCGCAGGGCTCAGGGTTCAGGGTTTAGGGATCAAAGTTTGGGGTTTAAGAATTAGGTTTTAGGGTTTGGTGATTGACGTTTACGGTTGAGGGTTTAAGACTCAAAATTTAGGGTTTAGATTTAGGGTATTTAGGATTTACCATTTTAGGTTTTAGGGTTTAGGAGTATTTAGATGTTAAGGTTTATAGGGTATAGGTCTCAATATTCATAGTTGAGGAGGGTCCATAGCTCAGAGTTCAAGGTTCGACGGTTTAAGGTGCTTCATGGCCTAGGGATAATGATTTAGGGTTTATCGTTTAAGGTTAACCTTCAATGAAGGATTTAGAGAAAATGAACGATTTGTTTATCATGTAATGGGTGCGGCGAGCCAAACCCCAAGTATCGTGGAGAGATCATGGTAAAAAAATAGTTGTTTAGAAGATATTGAGGAGTTTAGCAGCAATATTTGATCTCATAGTTGGAGCTCTTGAGGATTCTGAAGAGTTATGAATGTTGGTTTTTGAACATCTTATGATATATTTAAAAAAACTTGTGGAAAATGCTAATTATAATTACTAGTCATAATATTAATGTAAACATTAAGTTAGAATTTAGACAAAAATAACTTGATAATATTATACAATAGTCATAATATTAATGTAAACATTAAGTTAAAATTGAATATGAAAGCAAATATTACAAAATACACAAGATTTTACTTAGAAAAATCTTCGAAGTGAAAAACACAGCATGTGTACAACGCAAAAACGGCCATCAAAGTTTTAACTCTACTTAAAGTGGAGTTTATGTAGCCACATTAAAAAGTAACCGTGAAAGCTGCATTACCAAATAACAAGTTCTAGATGAGTGTAAATGTGTATCTAGTGCAAACCATATAAATTATCCAACACATCTGCAAAAGGTTTTAGCAATTGAAATTCATTTCATAACAAAATGGTGAAAGGTACCCATGATAGATCCAAAAGAAGTTGAAGAGGAAAAGTACCTTCCTACAAGGATCAATGTAACAATGTAGCTTGATAAGAATTACGATATAGATTCGACTGGACGAAGAGTACATTTATGCCGTGGTTTTCATCTTTCTTTAATCCTATAATGTACCATCTGCATAACCTAGCGATTTGGTATATTTGCAATGGGGTAGATTTGGGTGGGGTAGACCGTCACAGAGGAGGATCGTTTAGTGCTAAGTTCATCTTAAGCAGGATCATCTATAGATATGGTATCTCATAGGTTATTATTTTATATAATGGGATGCCTTAAAAAAATGCAGAGGTGCATGAGTAATGTGCTTAATTTAAGATACATCATCACATAACTGATTTTCTTAGCCCGTCTTTTCCAAAATCTTAGGATGTAACCATTTCAATTAAGATATTAGGAGATCAGAGGACACTCTTTTAGACGATGACATAATATTTATCGAAAAGACTTAACAAATTAATGAAAGATATTTTGATCTTAGTGACCACTATGCTGGCCGAAGACATAATATTTTGAGCTTACGGTTTGTAGGATTAAACAAATTAAATTAACATATTTTGAGCTAATGTTTCACGCTTAGTGGTCACTATCGTTTAATGAGTTATTCAATGATATTTTAAGTTTAGTGTTCACTAGCTTATGACACAACATAATATTTGGATCTTAGTGTTCACTAGGATTTAACAAACTGAATCAACATAGTTTGAGCTTTAGTCGCCGTTATGTTCTTAAACAATATTATATTTCGAGCTAAAGAGTCACTAGCATTGAACAAATTGAATAAAGACATTGAATTTAGTGTCCGCTAGGTTATGTCTCAACATAACCTAGCAAATTATATTGTAATCCTAGAAGTCGATAGGTTTTAACAAATTAAAGTAAAATGTTTTGTGCTTAGCGACCTCTAAGTTAATCAATGCCATTAACTTTAGAGATCTTTATACTAATCAAGACTTGTATAAATTATTTGAATTCATTGTACGATTTTAATATTTTAAATTAAGATATTTAGAGCTTAGCACCTGCTAAGTTATGCCACCACATAATATTTGGAGACTATCGCTGGTTAGGATTTAATAATTTAAATTAAGATATTTTGAGTTTAGCAGTTGCTAGGTAATGTGATAACAAATTATTTGGAGATTGTATTCTCTAGGGTTTAATAATTCATAATTATAATATATTACAACATTTAACATATTAGAAGAAGCTATTTTGAACTTAGCTAGGGCTAGGTTAATCAACAACATAGTACTTTGAGCTTACGGTCGATAGGATTAAACAAATCAAATTAACTTATTTTGAGCTAAGAGGACGCTAATTACTTCTACAATATAATATTACGAGCTTAGTGGTGGCTATCATTTACCAAGTTACTAAATGATATTTTGAGCTTAGCGTCCGTTAATTTATGACACAACATAATATTTGGAGCTTAGTGGTCTTTAGGTTTTAACAAAAGAAAGGTAGATATTATAGGCTTAGCGGCCAATAGGTTATGTAAAAACATAATATTTAGATATTAGAGGTCACTAAGATTAACAAATTAAATCAACATAGATTAATCTTAGAGTCTGCTAGGTACGTAAACACTATAATATTTCAATATAAAAAGTCACTAGCATTTAACAAACTAAAGAAAGACATTTATAATTCAGTCCCCTCCAGCTTATGCTTCAACATAAGATAACAAATTCAATTGTAATCTTAGAAGTCTCTAGTTTTTAACAAAATTTAAGTAAGAAGTTTTGAACTTAGCGATTTATAAGTTAATCAACGCCGTGAACTTAGGAAACTTGTATAGTAATCAAGCGCTGTATAAATTAGTTGAGTTTATTGTACTGTTTTGAGATTTTAAATTAAGATATTTCAAGCTTAGCACCCGCTAGGTTATTCCAGCTCATAATATTTAGAGCACATATGTTGTTAGGATTTAATAAATTAAATTAAAGATAATTTGAGCTTAGCGGCCGCTAGGTTATGCCACAACATATTATTTAGAGATTGCATTCACTAGGGTTTAATAATTTATAATTATGATATTTTACATCATTTAACAAATTTAAGAAAGATATTTTAAACTTATCTGACACTAGGTTTTTTTTTTATTGGCAAATAGTTTTCTGAAAGGGACTATACCCTTGAGAACAAAAGAAGGCCTAAGAGCTGGAATAAGAGTGAGAATCAGAGAGAATGGATCAAGATCCGAGTGTTACAATGAAGCTCGAAGTAGCCCAGAAACAGCTACTCAAACGAGACAAAACAGCAAAATTACTACAAAAAAGTAGTAAAGAGACCGCAAAAAAACAACAAAAAAACAAACAAAAGCAGCAGAAGCAACCAATACTACTTCTTGGCAGCTTTGTCGATGCTGGTCTTGACTCTCTTCCAGGCGTGAAACATACAATCATTTTTAACTTGCAATCATTAGGATTTAACAAATTAAATTAATAAATTATGAGCTATGCAGTCGATAGCTACTTCCAAAATATAATATTCTCAACTTAGTTTTCGTTAGCAATTAACTAGTTAGAGAATTATATTTTGATCTTATCCAACAATACGTTATGCCATAACATACATTTTTGGAGCTTAGTGGTTTCTAGGTTTTATCAAAACAAAGTAGGATATTGTGATCTGAGAAGATGCTATGTTATACCAAGACATAATATTTGGAGCATAGTGATCTTGAGGATGTAAGAAAAAAAAAATATTGGGAGATTAACTGTGGCTAGGATATTCTGAAACATAATATTTTTTGGAATTAGGGTAAAAGTGAGGGTTTTTAAATGACTTGAAACCTTGTACAAAAAATCCCTCACGGATAGATATTACAATGAAACAAGAAGAGAACAATTCCATATGCAGTAAAAAGTAACAAACCAAAAAGGCCTAAACCGAACAAAGCCAATTTACATTTTATGGATATTCTTGAGAGTAGTTACTTCTTCCTTAGAAGCAGTAGTAGGGATTCCTTCAACCAGCACATCCACTAACTTAATGTGTTCCACGAAGTCTTCGTTGATTTTCCTCTAGGTCATGTCCATGTGACTTTCCCATTCTTTGATAGGAAATACTGAGTGTAAAAAAATATTAAATGGGCTCATGTTGGTCAGGTGTGATATTATCCAAATGATCATGGTACTCTAAAGTTGCAGTGGTGGAGCCCATTTTCTCTGACAGAGGGGAATCAGGGTAAACCGAGGGCATATCCCACAACACGTCAAAATTTATGACTCCATTGTAACTTCCATAAAAATGGGAGGGGGGAATTGCATGTGCTTCTGTGACTAGGTGAGTTGAGTTAGTTATAGCCATTAAAATGTCTAGGGAGATGGGAGGAAAATCAAAAGAATCTTTGGCAAGAGGTAGAGAGGATGGAGATGTCGGGTTTGAAACCGATTTAGAGACCATAGGAGAGTGCTCCAAGGGGTCCGAAGGATTAAGATCCTCTAGAGAAGACGAGGGAGAGACATGAGCAGAAGAATGGGGGGAGTCCACTGGAACACTCTATCTAATGATCATGATGTCTGAATCGAAGTCTGAAGGGATACGAAGGTGGCGGAAATGGTAACAGAAAGAGCTAGTAGAAACAGGGAGGATAGAGGGAGCTGGTTGCAGAGGAGCAGGGGCAATACGACACTGCTTTCCTAGCTTAAAGGGGAAGTGCAAGATTTATTTTTGAGAAGATTCCATTTTAAAGAGAAAATACAAAAGGCCTTGGTGGAGGAAAGGGCCTTCCTCTTCTCTAGCCATTCTAAGGTACTTCTCAAGTGATTAAAATAGAAAATCCATAAATTTTACCTTACGATCATGCTAAAGATGTACAAGAAGAAAAGATGATGCCCATAGATTAATTTGTAGTGTCCCTCTAGCGTGAAGTACCTCATCAAATGGTCAGTAACCCTATCCCAAGGTTTTGGAATTGAGTTTCATTTATAGACCGAGTGATACTTTCTCATCTTTTCACCAAGACAGAGGAACTCATCCATCTCCTCCCAAAACAAGAAATTAAAATAAATGTCTCCCTCCATAGGGAGCCCCTTCGTAGCTGCAATGGAGTCTGTCAAAATAATAAATTTCATCTTGAGTCAAAGCATATAATTGTGTTCCCAATTTTTGTGCTTTTTGTACCTTCCACAAAATATGTCCCACAACCAAAATTTGTCTAAACACGTATTTAATGAACAAACATGTATTTTTTAGATCTTAAATATAATAACGCATAGGTCATCTATAATTTACATGAAATTTTCATGTTTTTAGGTTATTTTTGAACATTTATCTACTTGTTATATTTTAAATATTTTTACCACCAAGTGGGACAAAGTGATGTACTTTGACCCTCTTGCCTACTTTGACTCTTCCTTTCTTCTAGGTTGTCAACACACTGTTAGTCACTTAGACAGAGTGAGAAGACAATATTTCGATAAATGACTTAACACCACCATTATGAAAAATATTTTATACTTCCGGTTGGCCTTGACCTCTTCACAGGAAGAAGGCTCAATGCGTTTGATAGTACCACCCATAGTGAACAGGGAGATTATGACAGTGATTGCCAAAGGCCCGATATAGATGATGCTTAAATAGAGATGTTGAGATCCTTCATTTCAATCTTCCACACGTGTATCCAAGATTTAAAATTGAAAGTTGTCATAATTATTAATATTATCTTGTGTGTGTATAGTCATTAATCAATCCCATCCATCACACGATCGCAATCTATCAATGTCATAAATGACCATAAAATCTTCATATGTCATATCCTCTTGCCACTGCCAAAAGAGGTTATGCCTCAACATAACTTAAAAAAAATTATTGTAATCTTAGTTAATCAACAACATTAACTTTGGAGATATGTATAGCAATCAAATATTGTATAAATTATTTGAATTTATTGTATGGTTTTAATATTTTAAATTAAGATATTTTGAGCTTAGCGCCCACTAGGTTATGCCACTACAGAAAATTTGGAGCATATCTATTGTTAGGATTTAATTATTAAATTAATATATTTTTGGCTTAGCGGCCTCTAGGTTATGACACAACATATTATTTGGAGATTGCATTCTCTAGTGTTTAATAATTCATAATTATGATATTTTACATAATTTAACAAATTAGAGGAAGATATTTTAAACTTAATTGGCGCTAGGTTAAACAATGACATAATATTTGTAGCTTTAATTCATTAGGATTTAACAAATTAAATTAATAAATTATGGAGCTATGTGGCAGATAACTACTTCCACAATATAATATTTCAAATTTAGTTTTCGCTAGCACTTAACAAGTTAGAGAATTATATTTTGATCTTAGCCAATGGTATGTTATGCCACAACATAATATTTAGAAATTAGTGCTCGCTAGGTTTTAATAAAATAAAGTAGGATATTGTGCATTGAGAATCCACTAGGTTATACCAAGACATAATATTTGGAGCATAGCAATCGTAAGGATGTAAGAAAAATAATTAAGATATTAGGAGATTATCCGCGGCTAGGATATGTCAAAACATAATATTTTTTAGAAATATGGTAAAAGTGGAGGTTTTGAAATGACCCTCATCCTATCTTACAGGAGAAGCATGAGATTTAGTTTTAGGAATATTTCATTTTAAAGAGAATAAAAAAGGCCTTGGTGGAGGAAAGGACCTTACTCTTCTCTATCCTATCTAATGGACCGCTCAAGTGATTGAAATAGAAAAGCCACAAATTTTACCTCACGATCATACTAAAGATGTGCAACAAGAAAAAGATGACATCCATAGATCAATTTGTAACATATATCTAGCTTGAAGTACCTCATCAATTTCTCATCAACCCTATCCCACAGTTGTGGAAGCGAGTCCCGATCATATCCTGATTGACACTTTCTTAGCTTTTCCCCATGACATGGGAACTCATCAATCTCTATCTAAAGTGAGTGTTTAAACTAAATGTCTCCCTCTACATCAAGCTCTATTGCATCCGCAATGGACTCTATCAAAATTACTAATTTCATCTTGCCCAGTTTGACTCTTTATTTCTTCCAGGTTGCCAACATATTGGTGATCACTCAGACAGAGTGACTAGACAGTCTCTCCATAAACGACGTAACACCACCATAATGCAAAATATTCCATACTTCCGGGTTGACCTTGACCTCTTCACATGAAGAAGTATTAATGTGTTTGATAGCCACAACAAGAATGTTTGATATATAAGTGAACACAAATATTAGCCAGAAAGGTTGAAACCTTGTTTCCTTCCCGTTAGATATGCTAGCTTATGAGACAACATAAAAAATTATAATTTAATATTAGAATTCATTAGGTTTTAATAAATAAAGTAATATGTTTTGAGATTAGCACCTTCTAAGTTGAGATAATACTTCCAAAATATGATATTTTGAGCTTATGGGTTGCTAGAATTTAACAATTCCAAGAATAATATTTTTATCTTAACGTCCGCTAACTTATGCCATAACATAGTAATTAGATATTAGCGATATATAGAATTTAACAAAATAAAGTAAGATATTGTCATCATAGAGTTTGTTACGTTATCCCACAACAACATATTTGGATTTACAACTACTATGTGCATTTTTTTTGGAAAAGGGTAAATATAGGGGTTTTGAAAGGACCCACATCCTTTTACGAAAAGGCCCTTAAGGTAGAATATGACATTGAAACATAGAAGAGAGAAATATTGTTGCCAGTAAAAGACAAAAAGACACTAAGGCATGATCCAAACATAGAAATTTTACATTAAGTGAATGTTGGTGACAATAATTTTTACTTCCATAGTAGCAGCAACGGTGCTTCTATTAAAGATAATAAGAAACATCTTAGAGTTTCCTTGTTCCTCAAAATATACTTCCACAAATATGTATTCATTCTTTTGTTCTCCTAAATATGTTTGGTTCTCCTACTCTTGCATTACCATATTTTTTAACAAATACCTCACTGTAATCCAACACCAACACATTGAGTGGAAACTCATTCTTAACATGAATATCTTCTAAAATATTGTCATTGAAAATGTCAACGACATCGTAGCCATTGAATTTTATTGAGTATGTGTAGAAGAGGACTATTTGTGGACATAAATAAGGCCAACAAAATAATATCAACTTCACCTGATCATCGATTCCTATACACCACCATGACCATAAATCAATTCCAATATTCACTTTTTTATTGCACATATTGATCCTCCATCCATAACACCATGCTTCTTTTTCAAAACACAATAGAACAAGTTCTTGGCAACTGTTATGGGTTTGTACAAAGTCTGCAAATATTCCTCTCATGTTATTACAGATTACTCTACACCATTTATCTGTCAATAAGAGATCTATTCCTTCCTCTTTCACTACTCTTCCAACTGTTAAATATATTATGAAATTATTTATTTTATAAAAAAAATACATGTTATACCACAGTAATCCCTAAAATTTAAAAATAATGCATTTGTGATCTGAAAAAGATATTGCATAACAAAATTTCTTCATTTTAATTATCTACAAAATCCGTAAATGAATAAAATCCCTAATTAGCTATGACTTTTTCTACATTAACATAATTTCATAATATTAGAAGGCCTGATGGTGAGAATGCATACCAATTTTTGGCACTAAGAAAAAATTATAAAGTTTCCAGAAATCATGCACAAAAGTTTTGGCGTTTTCCCTGCTCATATTTTTCAATTGATGAACATAGTGTCACACTTATGCATTGACGACGAGAAGAGAAGTTAATATGTTCATTTTGATGTAATTTATCGTTCAATTTGAGTTTATTAGTTAACTACTAAAGATAGTACACAATTCAAAACATGGAGGGTTTATAGTACCTCACAAGCATGTTGTGGATGAACGGGCATTGAGTAGATTATCCTTGTTGTAGCTGATGACCTGAAAATAAGATATAATGAAAAGGAGATTGATTAGATGGGATATTCAGGGGTTTTCTGAACAATGATGGGTCCAAGAAGTGTTAGCTTCCTTTCATGGATGTCAACCCCCGTTTGTTTATAAAAAAGTGAAGTAAAAGATGAATAACAAATAGCATGCATAAAATTAAGTAATACTAAATCTTAAAGTAACTAAGATTTGATCTACAAATTTATTTGGCTGAAAGAAATGTAAATTAAATGTTACCTGGTTTGGGTTGACGATGACCCAAATTGTGCAAGGCAAGTTGACGGCAACCTAGACTATGCAGAGGTAGGTTAACTTCGACCTGTGATTGAGGATCTGGATATTAAAATGAATATGCAAACCCTGTAAGATATGGATGCAATCTGTATGCAGTCGAGGCTTGTGTCTGCTAGATTCAACCTGTAAAAGGGATATGAGGGAGAAAAAACCAGGAAAATGACATAAGACAGTGATTTGGCTCATATATTTGACAAACATGACCCTGTCTGATGGTGACCAGGGTGGGTCGACGGTGACTATAGTAGAGTTAGATAAGGCCAAGGTAAAAAGAATGAAATGAGAGACCTTCAAGTGATGAGGCTAGAAAATAAGGTTGATGACAAAACTTTGAGTGTTGCAAAAGCTGATCTGAACCTATAAAATTTTAGATTGAACAAGATAACAATAGAAATGATATACATAACATAAAAATCAATACAAAAACTCTCCTAGTTATGCACATGATCAATATGAGACTCCAAGAGCTGCAAAAGGATTGTTGGGATGCTTTGGTTTGATGATATATTCACAGAGTGCAAGAAAATCAGTAATGAGTGATGCATGTGTGTTTTCTATGTTGTTTTTGGAAATAACTACCTTGGTCTTATAGGGTCGACGATGACTGGGATGGGTCACCACCGACAATGGGGAAGCTTTCCCCAATGGGGTGGATTTTTTTGCTTTGAGTCGGGATTTGGTGTTTTTAAGGAGAGAAAAAGTGTTTTTAAGCTTATGTGGGGGATTAGGTTGTTTAGGGATGAATATTGGGTAGTTAGAAGATAGGGATGGGTAGAAAAAGCACAAGGATTTATATTTAGGATAAAAGCATCCTTTGATTAGGGCAAGCTAAGATTAATTAATTAATAGGAATTAATTAATTAATGTGAATTATATGATGATAGGATAATAAGTGGGAAATTTATTAAATCTAGAAGGGGATGGATTTAATTAAATGGGGGACATAGATAGGACCCTAGAAAAATATGCGCACACGGGTAGAAAAGGGTAGAGATACCAAATTTAGGTGTCTGCATTTGTCCGTTTTTTTTAGTGGTTTGCACTAGCAAGCCATGAGATAAAAATGATGAGATATTAAGGGTAAATGAAGATTGACAAAAGGTAGATGATGAGATACCCCTCAAATGGGGGATTGATGACGCTAAGGGAAATTGATGATGCGTCTAAAAAAGGTAGATGGTGAATGGCGGGTGGGTGAATAAAGATGGGTAAAAGGATAACGTAAGGCAAGATGCCCCAAGTAAAAAGGATCACAATAAAAATGAATATTATGGTGATGACTCTAATATCACATCGATAGAGGGATAGTTGCGGTATCAATGGAGACGGATGACAATGATCTACAAGCCAATGAGTGGGTGAAGATCACTACAAAATGGAGAGAATCCAATAGGAAATATCTCAAATGGATGCAAGTGGAAATGATCACAGGGCCATAGGTGAGGGTCAAATTATGCGCAACTAAATGCAAAAATTATGGGAATTCCTTAGTACATGAGGAATCGAGTGAAAATCTATACGTCCGCAAAAGACAAGGATGAAAATAATGGTGCCCCAGCACAAGATACCAAAAAAGGTTGAAAAGGTGAGTACTGAAATAATATGCTCGAAGGAGAAGATAAGTATGGCCATGAAGGTGGAATTTGTGTGCAAATTGGATAAGATTGAAAAATACATGAGGAGGGAGTAATTATGGCCACAAAAGTGTACTTCAAGATCGCAAAAGGATAACATCAAAAATTTGAAGTAGAATTCCCTAGAGGGAAAACAAAGATGGCCATAAAGGTGGAATTTGAAGAATGCCTAAGAAGAGGTCATAAACAAATATCGGGGAAGCCAAAGTGAAGGATACCAAGGACAATCAATGATCACCAAGGGGGTCAATTGCAACCAGGTTTTGGTGGCTTTATAATCCTGGGGATCGACCGAAGATGCTCTTTTTCATGCGTAAAATTGACAAGAGAGATCATAGTGATTAAAGAGAAAACTTAGAAATGGAGGCCATAGGAGCTACAAGGAAACACCAAAGGGTGTAGAGGATGGTGAGTAATAAAAATCAAGATTTTTTTTAGTTTAAGTTTGTATTTATTTATTTTTTAATTTATTTTTAAAAAGTGGATGACATCAAGGGTGGTTGGCGGTGACCCAGGTGGGTCGACATCGATTGGGCCCTAGGGTGCTTCGATCGGCATCACAAAATGTCGTGTTAGGAATTAATAATATATAATGTGAAATAATTCCTCGGAATCGCAATAATAAGAAGTATGAAAAGAATTACAGAAATGAAAAATGCACAACACGAAGACAATATTTAATGTGGTTCACCCAATGTGGGCTACATTCACCAAGAACACTTGCTCAGATTTTATTACAAGCCAACAGTCTTCACAATTACAATAATCAGATCTTATTTGGAGATGCACTCAACAAACCCTCCCAAATTCACACTTGAATTCACACACACTATTCACCTTCACAAAACACACTCATATAAATCCTATTGTATGTCCATCTATTTATAAGTACATCAATAGGTAGCCGAAGAGGTGGTTTTACAAAACAATGGGTACCGAAAAACCATGGGCCCAAAAACATCCCATAAAGGTTACCCATTACCCATGGGTTAATAAACCACCCATGAAAAGTTGCTTCAAGGGCTTCACCCCCCTGAACCCCCTTGACCCGCTCACCGACAAGCAGGACCGCCATAAAAATATCCAAGTGTAACACATGGAAGGTGTACCAAACTCTAACATGAAAACAAGCTCCATAAACATAACAATCTCCCACTTAGAGATTGATTTCCACTAAGCAAGCTTCTCAACCCTTCACTATCATCCATGAAGGCCAACCAAAGCTGAACATAGCTTTAGTTTATCCCTTGTGACCACCTTGGTCATCATGTCTGTAGGATTCTGACTGGTATGAATCTTCTCCAACTTCAACTTATCTTCCTCCAAAATTGTCCTGATGAAGTGATATCTCAACTGTATATGCTTCATCCTGGAGTGGAAAGCAGAGTTATTAGCTAGGTGTATAGCACTCTGACTATCACTATGTAGCTTACATTCCTCCTGCTTATGCCCCAACTCCTCAAGCAATTTTTGTAAGAAAATCATCTCTTTGCTTGCCTCTATGGCAGCAACATACTCAACCTCCGTGGTTGACAAAGCCACTAGCTTCTGTAGTCATGAAATCCATCTCACTGTTGTCCCACCTACGGTGTAAATATAACCTGTCGTACTCCTCCTGCTGTCTACATTTTCAGCCATGTCTAAATCTACATAACCACGTAAAGTGGTGTCTGATCCACTGTAGCAAAAAATTATCCCCATGGTCCCTCTCAAATACCGAAGGATCCACTTTACTACTTGTCAATGCTCTTTACCTGGATCACTCATAAATCTACTCACATCTCCCACTACATGGGCAATATCAGGCCTAGTGCACACCATAGCATACATCAAACTACCAACAGTTGATGAGTAAGGTACCTTGGACATCTGGTTTCTTTCTTGCTATCTTAGGACACTGCTCCTTTGATAACTTAAAATGGCCTGCCAAAGGAGTCCCAACCGGTTTAGCATCCTACATGTTAAACCTATCCGATACCTTCTTAATGTAATCTTCTTGAGATAAAGTCAGCTTCCATTCCTTTCTATCCTAAATTATCCTCATACCAAGGATTTGTCTGGCTACCCCAAAATCCTTCATATCAAAAGATTCAATTAGTTGTTTCTTGAGTACTTTTATTTCCTGCATGTTTTTACCTGCAACCAACATGTCATCAACATACAAACACATGATAATATAACTTCCATCCTCAAATTTCTTTGTATACATGGAATGGTCAGGATGACATCTAATATAACCTTGCTCCATCATGAAGCTATCAAACTTCTTATACCATTGACGTGGAGTTTTTTTCAGGCCGTACAAGCTCTTCTTCAGTTTGCACACCATCTCCTCTTTACCTTTGCCTTCATATCCTTCTGGTTTCTGCATATATGGCTCCTCCTCCAAATCACCATGGAGAAATGTAGTTTTTACATCTAACTGCGCTAAGTTTAAGTCTTCTATTGCCACTATTCCAAGAACAGCTTTGATAGAAGTCATTTTTACTACAAGAGAAAAAATCTTATCAAAATCTATACCTTATTTCTGTGCAAACCCCTTGACCACCAACTGGGCCTTATATCTTTTCTTTCCTCCTTCTTCATCTTTAACTATGTACACCCACTTGTTCTGTAATGCTCTTTTTCCTTCTAGTAGCTTCACCAAATCCAAAGTCTGGTTCTCCATGAGAGACTTATGCTCCTCATCCATGGCTTGCTCCCACTTCTTACTAGCATCTACATGCATTGCTTCATCAAAGCTCTCTAGCTCTCCACTATCAGTGAGTAATAAATAATAAAGAGAAGGAGAAAACGCTCAGGTTCTTTTCTTACCCTAGAAGACCTCCTCACTGTAGGAGTTGTTATCCAAGATTCACCCCCCAGAAAACTCAAGTCCCAGGCAAATAGATTGATTCAAGGTAAAAAATCATGTTGCTAGGGTCCCCTCGGATTTTTTCTAACTCTCCTGTCCAAGGAGAAAAGAGCAAGTTCTGAAAAAGGGTGAAAAAGTTACAAAAAACAAGCTTGAGCCAGAAAAAATCACGAAAAATGGCTAAGTCCTAGTCCAAGCGGTCCTTGGGACAGTTGGGACATCAGGGCACGAATCGGCCGAAAGGCCACCAGGTGGTCCACAGAGAAAAGGAACATCCGGGCCGTAAAGACACGAAGGACGCGAAAAGGTGAAGCGGCCGCAAAGAGGGACAAGGAAGCCCATTTCGGGTTGTTCAGAAGAATCTGTCCCAGACAGTCCAGGACAGTTGGGACACAAGTATGCGGCAGACACGGAGAGCTGAAGGAGCCGAGAGCCAATCAAATGATGCCAAATGTCTTCGCTCCAAAGAGGGACAAGGAAGCCAGAATCAGGCAGATCGGAAGTTTTCGTCTCAGACAGTTTGGGACATCCGGGACAAATGGACGCGGTGGACGCGAAAAGCCGGCAGGCCCATGGACGAATCATAGCATGACACATGTCACAAGGGGAAACGTCCAAAATTTCAAAGGGTGAGGATTGAAGGGTCAACCCGAGACAATCAGAATAGGACACGTGTCCTAAGGGCCGGGGAGTTCACGGCGCAGGGAGCAAAGCAAAATTTTGGCTAAGCGTTTTGGCCGAGTATTAAAGGGAGCGAGTTGGAGCGTTGGCCCGAGCCAATAAAAAGAGGACATGTGTCTAATGGAACAGGGAAGCGCAGAGATCGGGAAGGATTTGGAAAATTTGGCCAAGTTTCAGCCAAAAAGCTAAAAGTAAAGGAAGACCCCGTGCCCCTGTCCTCCAATCAATACATGCAACGTGTCCCAAGTGGCGGAGGCGCGGAGGAAAAGTGGAAAATGTTCCAAAATCACAAAAAGGTCAAATTTCAAGGGAACACCCACAGGTAAGCGAAGGAGAGAGAATTACACATCCAATTAGTGCTTAACATGTGTCATCCAGGTGGCAGAGCGCGGGAAAAATTTTCAAAACTCATTTTTGCCTATTTTGTGCCCTAAATTTTCAGATCACCATATCCTTCGATTCGAAGCTCAGATTTACATGTTCTTTATATCATTGGAAAGCTTATAAGATTATCTACATGATTCCAGGGTCAATCTTGAATTTTGAGGTAGTCTGGAGAGAGAAAATTCAGAAACGGCTCTTACGTGTGTTCATGGCCAGAAGTGACATTTCAGCGACCAAATTTAATACAGAATGGGTCGCATTCTCCTCCAAACTGGTCAAAAATGGCAGGGTATGAGTTTGTAAGGTCCCCCATGCTGATTTAATGCGTTGGCAGTCAATGAGGAATTGGCTCCCACGTTTTGTACATTTTCTCTCTCCTGGGCTCGACCCATGCAATGTAAAAGCTAGATTTGGCTCATTTCTAAAAAAAACATCTTTTGGATATAGCAACTTCTTCTTTCACCTCCAGCAAGTGATTGTTTGAAGAATCAGACCTCTTCAAAAACTGTAACAGTTTTTTTACCTCTCTGAGGTTGTAATGCATGGTTTTGACACTGAAATGATAATGCAAGCTTTGTGAATGGTTTCAATCCTTTGTTTGTATTATTTGCTTCATTTCATATCCTAAATTATATCTTATCATCCTATGTATGTTTTATGTTGCAATCTTTGGTTTATGTCTATTTGCTTGACAAAAATTATTCACCACTCCTTTTGGTGCATCATCATCTTTAGTTAGTTTCAATTTTTTGCATTTCTATCCATGTCTCCTTGCAGTTTAGAATAGGATTAGGATCTGAACCTTTGTAGTTGTGCAAGCATTAGATCTAACCAGAGGAGTTTGAGGAACCAGCCTCTAATCTAGATATTCCTCTCTCAATTTCACAAGTCCCACACTTGGAGAGAGGTTTCCATGTTGTGCAATCACACTGGATGCTAGAGTTATCAACCTAGAAGTCTGATCTACATCTAGGGGTGCTGTGAGTCTACAACAACAGTTTTGGCACGCCCGGTGGGACACTAGAGGTCTCATTTTTATTGCAACAAAGTTGATGTGCACCTGCTGTAATTTTCTTGCTTAAAAAGAGTTATTATTTGCATATCTGGCGACTCCAAGGGGAAGAATCGACTGGTTTCAACAGTGCAGGCCTGAAAACTCATGAGAAGAATCACCACAAGGTCAAGAGTTGGAGAAGAAGAAGTGTTGTTTGAATACTTGCAATTATCTCCAAGAAGAAGGCAAAGAGGAAGAAGGATTCAAAGGTCTCCATCTCCACCAAACAGAACTCTCTCAACTCCTCCACCTGGTAGGCCTTTCATTCAGTCAACAAGGGTTTCAAGATTGATTAGAATGGCAAAAAACAACCCCTACATCAACTTCACAGGTAGCATCCCACTTTCCCTCAATGCACAACATCTGATTCCTATTGCAGCCTTGAAGAGCATTCCCTACTTCACTGGAGAAAATCATACTACTCAAGGGGATCATGTTAAAGATATTGCTAACCTTTGTGCAATCCATGAAATCAATGAAATGCAAGTGGCTGTCAAGTTGCTAGCATCTTCATTCAAGGGTAAAGCATTGCAATGGTTTAGGAGCCTTGGAGTTGGTTCTATCACAAATTGGAATCAGCTGTGTATAGCACTTCACAAGTAATTTGGAGAGAAGGGAGACAACTTGTCTCTTTTGGAGCAGCTGATAACTATCAAGAGAGCTCCCAATGAGCAGTTGACCGATTTCAACTTCAGATTTCAAAGGACTTGGGAGAGAATTCCAGTGGCAGTCAGGCCAACAGCAGAAGGTGCTTTTCTCTACTATCTCAAAGCTCTAAATTCTTATATTTCTATGTTAATTCAGTCCATGGGAAGCATAACTATCCCTATGGCTTATAGCATTGCCATTAGGGCTGAAAATTGTTTAATCCAAGCTGGCAAACTTGCCCCTAGACCTCCCATGCCATTGTTTCCAAGCTTAGAGAGTCCAAACGCCAATCAAGCATCTAGTTTGGCTCCTTCTCCCACTCCTAGAAATCAGAGTTCAAATGAAGCTTCCACTTCATCTTCGAGCACCCCGAATGAGCTTCAAGAAGTCATGAAGCAATTGCAAAACCTAGGCAATGAGCTATTTACTCTCAAGAGGCAACAAGCCCAAGGTTTTAGACCTTCTTATCAACCCCAAGCTCAGCCTAATAGGTAGCCATACCAACCACAAAGACCACCTAACCCAGCTGCAAATATAAATCAGTCAAGGCCTCCTGCCAATAGACCATTTCAGCCCTATAATCCAAATGCCATATCGGCCTCTAAGACATTAGTGCCAAAACAAAACAACATTGCTCAGGAGTATGACTGGTGTTTTCCATGCAATGAGCCTCATAACCAATCCATGTGCTTCAATGGTGCTTTGAATCAAGCACTAATGGTGACAACTACTGGTGTGGAGGGTGAGGGCAGTCAAGGAGACAGCCAACAACAAGAAACATTCCAACAGCAATCAGCCCCAAATGACACCAAACTGGTAAATTGGCAAGCAGAGGATTTTTGTGGCATGAACCAAGCAGTTTCTCAAGGTGTTGCAGCCAACACAAGGTCAAAAAGGAGGAATTTGGGTGAAGAACAACCATTAGCCCCAATCAATCCACAACCTTCCATGGCTCCAAAAATTATTGGCAAGCAAAGTCCAGTTTCAAATGCACAAGGGCAACAAAGAATAGCTCCTAGGCCAACTCAAATACCAGTTGTTGTTGCCCACGTACAAAGAGTGAATGTGCAAACTAAGGGACAGCAAAGAGATACTTCATCACCATTCAGTATCATTAATCAGATGAAGAAGACAAACGTCAATATATCAATGTGGGAATCCCTATCTATCCCAGGCCAAAGAGATCTGCTGCAAGCTGCCATGAAGGACTGGCCAACTTCGAATCAGCAAGTTCAGATGCAAGACAAAGTGCTTACAAATGCTGCCCAGCCTGAGGGAAATCATGGAGGATAGCAAGGTAAAATTTTGAAACCCCCTCCTTTCTATGTTTCATTGATCATTGGAAGTCAGCTAGTACATAATTGCATGATAGACCCTGTGGCAAGTAGCTCGCTAATGGCTAAACAAATAGCTGATCAGCTAGGGCTCCAGTATGAAACAATATCCAAGGGGATAGTATAGCTAGATGGGACAGCAGTAGCAACAGTTGGAGTGATTAGAAATTTGAGTCTTACCTTGCATGCATGTCCAAATGTTGTTGTTTTACAAGATGTATCAGTCATAGACCTTCCACCACTCTTTGCCCTTTGCTTTTCAAGGGACTTCATAGCCAAGATTGGGGGATATTTGTCTGCTGATTGGTCACACATGTTGTTCAGAACAAGGTATGGAACTAAGGCTACAATCAGGTCAGAACCTATTGCAAACTTCCATATTGAGCCTTACACTCCAAGTCAGATTAATGCCAATTGCTCAGCATTTGATCAAGAAGATCACCCAAGCACTAATGAGGCTGACACCAAGGTTGGAAGCATCCTAGATCTAACTCTTGATGAATGGGCAAACAGATTACATGCATTTGATCCCTATCAAGAAGCTGAGCTAGGGGTCTATTGCATACACGAAGAAAATCAGCCTATTCCTAGCATCACCAAGCCAAACCAAAAAGATGACAATGAGGTATGGCAGCTGTTTTTTATGGATCAAGGAGTAGACAACATGCAGGAGGTGGAGCTATGCTTGTTTCACCTCAAGGAATAAGGTACTATTCAGCTTTCAGATTTTAGTTTGCATGCTCCAATAACACTTCTAAATATGAAGCCTTGGTGCAAGGGATGCATTGGGCAATCAAGAGAGGAATAAAGAACTTGCAAGTCTTTGGGGATAGTGAATTGATTGTAAATAAGGTCAAGGGACAACATGTTGCCAAGAATGATCTTCTCAGGTGCTACAAGAATAGGGCATGGGACCTCATAGAATATTTTGAGGGTTTTGGCATCAAATCCATTCCTAGGAAAGAGAATCAAGTTGCTGACAGGCTTGCAACAGTAGGGGCAGCCTTTGACATTTTAGAAAGCATTCAACGAGACAAGGTACAACCAAACATCCACGTGATTGTGAGGCCTTCAGTGCCGGATAACAATGTCAGTTGGCAAGTGTTTAAAAATGACCAGCAAATCATCCATTTCTTGCAAGAAAAAGCTGAGTTCTCAGCCAAGAATCAAGAAAAATTGGAATAGCAGTATGGTGACCAGGTAGTACAGCTGAGAACTAACAAGCTACCAAAGGGACTTATCACTTTGGAGTCCATTTTTAACCCCAATGATCAGCTTAGAAAGGAGAAAGCAAACATTCAGGTCAAGAGAGAGGATTCAGTATCCATCTTGGTAGAAGAGAACAAACCATTGCAAATTGGAAGGATGACAACTGAACAAGAAAGGTATGAGTTCATACAGCTGTG
Source organism: Taxus chinensis (assembly GCA_019776745.2). NCBI lineage: Eukaryota > Viridiplantae > Streptophyta > Pinopsida > Cupressales > Taxaceae > Taxus > Taxus chinensis. Next base: position 389,129,187 of record CM034146.1, read on the forward strand.
TCAAGAGTTCCCTGACGTGTTTTCTTGGAGCTATGAAGACTTGAAGGGTTTCAATCCCAACTTAGCTCAGCATACCATCGAATTGGATCCAAATACTAAGCCTGTCAGGCAAAAAAAAAGACCAATCAATCCACACATAAAGCCTCTCATGAGGAAATAATTGGACAAGTTGATTGAGTCAAGGATCATATTCCCAATCAAGCATTCTAGTTGGGTTGCCAACTTAGTTCCAGTCAGAAAGAAGAGTGGAGAGATCAGATTGTGTGTTGACTTCAGAGACTTGAATAGAGCCTCTCTCGAGGACCATTACCCACTCCCTTCCATGGAGAAAATCTTGCAGGTTGTGGCTGGCTCCGAGAGGTTTTCACTACTTGATGGCTACTCAGGCTACAATTAGATTATGGTGAAGGAAGAAGACCAGTTCAAGACAGCCTTCACAACCAAATGGGGAACTTTTGCATACAAGAAAATGCCATTTGGGTCGTCCAACGTTGGTGCTACCTTCCAAAGGGAAATGAACATGGCATTCAAAGTTTTGATTAATAATGTGGTGCTGATTTACCTTGATGATATCACTATTTTTTCAAAAAATACGGCAGACCACCTCTCTCATTTGAGGCAAGTCTTCACAAGGTGTAGGAGATTTGGAGTGTCTTTGAATCCTAAGAATTTCATCTTTCTTGCACATGAAGGAAAGCTGCTTGGCCATATTGTCTCCAAAGAAGGATTAGAAATTGATCCATAGAGGGTTGAAGCCATAAGAGCACTACCATCTCCAAGCCACAAGAAAGCCCTTCAGAGTTTCTTGGGAAGGATAAACTTTGTTCGGAGGTTTGTCCCAGATTTTGCAGCCCTTGTCAAGCCCATCACCAAAATGTTAAAGAAGAGCATGGCTTTCAAGTGGATAGTAGAAGGCAAGGAGAGTTTTGAGGCAATCAAAGAGGCCATCTCTCAAGCAAAAACTCTCATCAACCTGGACTTCTCCAAGGATTTCATCCTCTATGCATTTGGAGGTAATGAAACTATCTCTGCCATTTTGGTACAGCAGAACAAGGATAATGATGAGCAGCCAATTGCCTTCTTCAGCCAGAGCCTAGATGACTATGAGGTGAGGTACTCTTTTATTGAGAAGCATGTTCTTGTAGTAGTCAGAAGCTTGAATAAATTCAAGCATTTAGTCTCAAACAACAAGGTCCAGTTGCTGGTCTCGCATGCTAGGTTTAAGGACTTCCTCCTCAACAAGGATTTGAATGAGAAAAGGGTAGGTTGGATCACCTGTGTCATGGAGTATGACATTGAGATCAAGATCACCAAGTTGGTAAGAGGGAAAGGATTGTGTGAGCTTCTGGTCTTGGGGAAGCAAAAAAAAGTGTACGATAAAGAAGAGGTTGTTTTGACAGTCTAGGACAGCCATGAGCCAAGTGGCAATCAAGAGGAAAATGGTGCTGCCCCCACTCCTTGCTGGACCCAAGGTATTATACACTTCCTAGGCACAAGCCTATGCCCTTCGGAGATGAACAAGACCCAAAGGAGACACTTTATATTAGAGGCTATCCCGTATGCCATTGTAGATGGAATTTTATTCAGGAAAGATGTAAATGGAGTGCTGCTAAGGTGCATTAACACAAATCAGATTCAAAGGGTGTTGGAAGAGTTCCATGGTGGACCAGCTGGTGGTCATTTTGCACCAAGAGTGACAGCTCTAAAAATCATGAAGGCTAGTTATTATTAGCCTAAAATCTTCAGTGATTGCTATGCATGGATCAAGAGGTGTAAGAATTGTGCATTCTTCATAGGAAAAGAGAGACTTTCTGCCCTTCCATTACATCCAATTTCAATTGACCAGCCATTCATGCAATGGGATTTGGAATTCATTGGAGTCATCAATCCCAATTCAAGCCAAGGGCACAAATGGATTTTGACAGCCACAGACTACTTCACCAAATGGACAGAAGCAGTAGCACTCAAAGAGGCAAATGAGTCTAGCATCTTAGACTTTTATGAGGGGATAACCACCAGATTTGGTGTACCTACTACAATAATCTCTGATAATGCATTGGAATTCATTGGATCTACGGTGACTGAGTGGGCTGTCAAGAACGGTATCTACCTAAGCACTTCATCAAATTATTACCCTCAAGGTAATGGCCAGGCCGAGTCCACAAACAAGAACTATTTGAGGATCATTAGGAGGACTCTTGACGAGAATCAGAGGTCTTGGCATACCAAACTAAGATCAGCCTTATGGGCTGATAGGATAACTCCCAAAAGATCCGCAGGTAACTCTCCATTCAGGCTTGTTTATGGAAGAGAGGTAATCTTGCCCATGTCACTTGAGTTGCCAACATTGGAACTCATGAAGAAGCTAGAGTTGCTTGAATTTGAGCCCATGGAGGTGAGGTATACAGAGTTGATGGAGCTGCAAGAGATCAAAAATCAGGCATCCCAAGCAATGGAAAAGGACCAAGCTTTGATCAAGAAGACCTTTGATAGGAAGGCAAAAGATAGATCTTTTCAGGTTGGAGATCTAGTGTTGAAATGGGATGTGGACAGAGAAAAACCAGGAAGGCATTCGAAATTTGATGCCATTTGAAGTGGCCCATACATGGTCACGAAGTGCAAGAACAGAAATGCTTTCCAATTGGCCTCATTGGATGGTGAAGAACTACAGATTCCAGTCAATGGAATCTATCTCAAGCATTGCTTCTAGAGGGAAACTCACTACCTTGTAAATATTAGATTAGATTTTCATTCCTCCAAGTGTTGTGCACATTTTTTTGTTGTAGGTTAGTTTTGTTTGCCCTAAGTGCTTTGGCACAGCTTGCTGTCCATGGAGATCTTTTACAGTCCTTACTTTCATCAGGTGATATTCCATCTTCCTCCTTACACATTCTAAGTTAGTTGGGGTTCTAAACTGAATATTTGATAACTCCATGCCCAATGGACTGCTTCATACTACTGGTATCTTCTACCTAGCAAGCAGGTAACCCCGCTGAGTCGCCAAATTGTTATCCAAGATTCACCCCCCAAGGTAAACTGATAACATGCATGAAAACTCAAGTCCCAGGAAAATAGATTGATTCAAGGCAAAAAATCATGTTGCTAGGGTCCCCTCATATTTTTTCTAACTCTCCTGTCCAGGGAGAAAAGAGCAAGTTCTGAAAAAGGGTGAAAAAGTTGCAAAAAACAAGCTTGAGCCAGAAAAAATCACAAAAAATGGCTAAGTCCTAGTCCAGGTGGGACATCGGGGCGCGAATCGGCTGAAAGGCCACCAAGCGGTCCGCAGAGCAAAGGAACATCCGGGCCGTAAAGACGCGAAGGACCCGAAAAGGTGAAGTGGCCACAAAGAGGGACAAGGAAGCCCATTTCGGGCGGTTCGGAAGAATCTGTCCCAGACAGTCCAGGACAGTTGGGACACAAGTATGTGGCGGACGTAGAGAGCCGAAGGAGCCAAGAGCCAATCAAATGACGCCACGTGTCTTCACTCCAAAGAGGGACAAGGAAGCCTGAATCGGGCGGATCGGAAGTTTTCGTCCCAGACAATTTGGGACATCCAGGACAAATGGACGCGGTGGACGCAAAAAGCCGGCAGGCCCGTGGATGAATCGCAGCATGACACGTGTCACAAGGGGAAACGTCCAAAAGTTCAAAGGGTGAGGTTTGAAGGGTCAGCCTGAGCCAATCAAAATAGGACACGTGTCCTAAGGGTTGGGGAGTTCGCGGCGCGGGGAGCAAAGCAAAATTTTGGCTAAGTGTTTTGGCCGAGTATTAAAGGGAGCGAGTCAGAGCGTTGGCCCGAGCCAATAAAAAGAGGACACATTTCCAATGGAATAGGGAAGTGCAGAGCTCGGGGAGGATTTGAAAAATTTGGCCAAGTTTCGGCCAAAAAGCTAAAAGTAAAGGAAGACCCTGCGCCCCTATCCTCCAATCAATGCATGCCACGTGTCCGGTGGCGGGGGCACGGAGGAAAAGTGGAAAATGTTCCAAAATCACAAAAAGGTCAAATTTCAAGGGAAAACCCATGGGTAAGTGAAGGAGAGATAATTACGCATCCAATCAGTGCTTGACACGTGTCATCCAGGTGGTAGAGCGCGTGAAAAATTTTCAAAACTCATTTTTGCCTATTTTGTGCCCTAAATCTTCAGATCACCATATATTTCGATCCGGAGCTCAGATTTGCACGTTATTTATATCATTGGAAAGCTTATAAGATTTTCTACATGATTCCGGGGTCAATCTTGAATTTTGGTGTAGTTTGGAGAGAGAAAATTCAGAAATGGCTCTTACGCGTGTTCATGGCCAGAAGTGATATTTCAGCGACCAAATTTAATACAGAATGGGTCGCATTCTCCTCCAAACTGGTCAAAAATGGCAGGGTATGGGTTTGTAAGGTCCCCCATGCCAATTTAATGTGTTGGCAGTCAATGAGGAATGGGCTCCCACATTTTGTACATTTTCTCTCTCCTGGGCTCGACCCATGCAATGTAAAAGCCAAATTTGGCTCATTTCTAAAAAAACATCTTTTGGATATAGCAACTTCTTCTTTCACCTCCAGCAAGTGATTGTTTGAAGAATCAGACCTCCTCAAAGACTGTAACAGTTTTTTTACCTCTCTGAGGTTGTAATGCATGGTTTTGACACTAAAATGATAATGCAAGCTTTGTGAATGGTTTCAGTCCTTTGTTTGTATTATTTGCTTCATTTCAGATCCTAAATTATATCTTATCAGCCTGTGTATGTTTTATGTTGCAATATTTGGTCTGTGTCTATTTTCTTGACAAAAATTATTCACCACTCCTTTTGGTGCATCACCATCTTTAGTTAGTTTCAATTTTTTGCATTTCTATCCCTGTCTCCTTACAGTTTAGAATAGGATTAGAATCTGAACCTCTGTAGTTGTGCAAGCATTACATCTAATCAGAGGAGTTTGAGGAACCAGCCTCTAATCTAGAGATTCCTCTCTCAGTTTCACAAGTCCCACACTTGGAGAGAGGTTTCCATGTTGTGCAATCACACTGGATGCTAGAGTGATCAACCTGGAAGCCTGATCTGCATCCAAGGGTTCTGTGAGTCTGCAACAACAGGAGTTTGGTGTTCCTATTGAGTAGGTTCCTGAACTGATTCATGGGTCACTATCCCATCCAGAATATCCTCTACCACTGCATATTCTTTCTTGGATTCTTCCCTATTTTCCTATAGCTGTTGCTTATACATTACTTTCTCATTAAAGACCACATCCCTAGACCAAATGATTTTCTTGTCCTTAATACTCCAACATTTGAATCCAAAGTCATCACCACCATAACCAATAAAGTGCATTTTTCTTATTTAGCCTCTAGCTTTGTCCTATCATCCTTGTCAATATGAACAAACACCTCACATCCAAAGACTCTAAGAAATGAGTAATAGACTTTCTTACCGTACCAAGCCTCCTCAGGTATACCTCCATCCAAGGCACTTGAGGGTCCTCTGTTTATCAAGTACACATTTGTGCTCACTGCTTATGCCCAAAAATAAAGAGGCAGTCATGTATGTATCCTCATGCTCTTAGCATGTTCTATTATTGTTCTGTTCATCCTTTCTGACACCCCATTTTCCTGCAGGGTTCCTGGAACCATATTTTTCCTGCGGATTCCATTCTTAAAACAATAATGATCAAATTCATTGCTGCAATACTCCCCTCCATTATCTGACATGAGACATTTTAACTTAAGACCTATTTCATTCTCTACCAAGGCTTTTCATTTAACAAAAGTATCAAATACATTAGATTTGTTTCTAATACAATAAACCCAAACTTTCCTTGTTGCATCATCAATAAAATTAACATAATAACTTGAACCCCCAAGAGATGATACCTGAGCTTGCCCCCACACATCAGAATGTACCATCTCTAACTTACTCTCTTTCTTCATAGGTCCAACCTTAAGAAACCTTACTCACTTCTGTTTCCCATATATGCAGTTCTCATATAAATCTAAACCTATTTCTATATATCTAGGAAAATTCTTCTTTATGATGTCCATGCCCTTATGGCTCATATGACCGAGCCTATAGTGTCATAATGTTGTATCTGCATCTGAAGCCACAAGATTACAATCATTAGTACTATCAGTGGATAAATACAAGGTTCCAACCTTCTTACCTCTTGCCACCACAAGAGCACCCTTGGTAACCTTCAAAGAGTTAGCTGTAAATATCACAGTACAACGATCACTTCCCAATTGCCCTACCGATATCAAATTTCTTCTTAATGTAGGCACATTTCTGACATCCTTCAATAGCCATGTATTCCCATTCTACATCTTAACCTGAACATAACCTTTTCCAACTATACTGCAAGGCTCATCATCACCAATAAAAATATGCCCAAAATCCCCGTGAACATAATCAACAAAATAATGCCTATGTGGAGTAGCATGAAAAGAAGCCCCTGAATCTAAAACCCAAGATTCAGTAATATTATGCAAAGAAAGAATCAAAGCATCCTAACATACATTACCCGATGCCACATTTTCCTCCTTGTTTTCTTCTTGTTGTTACTTCTTATCCCAAAGCTCCCAACAGTCCTTCTTTGCAGGCCCATACTTTCCACAATTCCAACATACAATCTTGCTCTTGGATTTTGACCTTGCCCAATCTTTTGATTTTCCACGGTTTCCTCTATTCTTCTGTCTCCCTCAAGTTTCCACTATCAAATCATTCCCTGAATTAGAAGATTACCCAGAGCCTTTTCTTTGCATTTCCTCACTTAGAATCACCCCTACAACATCCTCAAACTTCAACTTCAAGTTAGCTGGAACCAAGTTACTTGTCGCCATTACCAGGATATTCCAACTTTCAGGTAAAGAGCACAGAATTAATAAATCCCTAACATCTTCATCAAATTCTATTGTAACCAAAGCTATCATATTCACAACGATATTGAAATCATTTAAATGATCTTCTATTGAACTATTCTCAGACATCTTCATATTAAACAACTTTTTCATTAAAAATATTTTGTTAGAGGCAAAGGGTTTTTCATACAACTTCCCTAATGCATCCATTAGCTCTTTTGTAGTATTTTCCTTTGAAACATTAAATAATACTGAAGATGCAAGACACAAACAGATTTTCCCAAGTGCCTTCCTATCTAGAAAATCTCATTCCACATATGTCATGCTCGAGGGTTTGTTCACCTTCTCAAACAATGGAGTATAAAGATCCTTCTGATAAAGGTAATATTCCATTTACATTTTCCAAAGACTGAAATTCTGCCCATTGAATTTATCAACCCTAGATCTTCCATCATCTTTCATAGCTCCCACTCAAGCTAAAAAATTTCCCTCCGATTCAACACTTCAGCAAACCAATTGTTTGGAATTAATAATATCTAATGAAGAATAATTCCTCAGAATCGTAATAATAATAAGTATGAATAAAATTACAGAAATGAAAAATGCACAACACGAAGAAAATATTTAACATGGTTCACCCAATGTGGGCTACATCCACCAAGAACACTTGCTCAGATTTTATTACAAGCCAACAGTCTTCACAATTACAATAATCAGATCTTGTTTGGAGCTGCGCTTAACAAACCCTCCTGAATTTGCACTTGAATTCACACACACTATTCACCTTCACAAAACACACTCATATAAATCCTATTATATGTCCATATATTTATAAGTACATCAATAGGTAGCCGAAGAGGTGGTTTTAGAAAACAATGGGTACCGAAAAACCATGCGCCAAAAATAGCCCATAACGGTTACCCATTACCCATGGGTTAATAAACCACCCATGAAAATTTGCTTCGGGGGATTCACCCCCGAACCCCATTAACCCATTCACCGATGAGCGGGACCACCGTAAAAATATCCAAGCATAACACATGGAAGGTGTACCAAACTCTAACATGAAAATAGGCTCCATAAACATAACACGTCATCCCAACTTGGGTCGATGTTGACTAGGGTTCGGTTGACCATGTTTAGTGTTAAATGGATTTTAGAAGAAATTTAATGGATTTGGATTAGATTTAGGATTTTGAACTGATGTTTCCATGTATTATTTGTGATTTCATGTCAAAGACCTTATATTTGAGAGACAGAGTGTCTTCTCTATACGAGAAGATTAGAGGAGATGTCACAGATGTCAAATGGGATCACTTTTCTACAATGGGGCTAGGTGGGTTCAGATAATATAAGAGGATCCCATAAGATGTGGGGTTGATGATCGCATTGGTAGAGAGATGAAACCAGAAGACTGGTACCTTCTAGTTTAGGACACGTGAGATGGCCATCACCCTAGAGGATGTGTATAGGATTATGATATTTCCTAAATAGGGGGAGTAGATAGTTCCCATCATCTCTTATAGTAGGCTAGTGATTTTTAGATGGCTATTTGGAGCCGATGCGCCCCACATAAGGTTTTCTTTAGGAGTGTTTTCTTATTAGCTAAGGTATGAGGTAGGCATACCTCGTAGCTGACTAATCTGCTTGATGATGATGAAAGTGTCTTTTTATGATTTTTTGAGACTTAGTTAGAGCTCGGTTTCCATGGGTGTTGGCTAGTGTAGTGGTAGATATTGTCAAGCACCAGACAATGTTCTCTTTTAGAACTACCTTTCTAGCTCTGGTATACCATGAGCTATCGATGTACATGGCAAGAAGGAGATTAGGGTTGGACATAGGTTTCTTTCTTCATTGTTAGGCCTACAAGCACATCATTTTCATTCAGCCATCAGGGCTTCCATGGGTCACTAGGGATCATATAGAGCTGGCGGTTGTATTTTTGAGATGGAGGCTCGATCACACCTTTAGAGATAGGGGACAGAGGAGTGGATTGGTATGCTGATCAATTTGCATATTTAGAGACTGATCAGATTAGATGATAGTCATATAGGGATTTCCCTACATGGTCAGAGGTAGATGCAGAGTTTTTTGAGATGAGGTGGACATGGTGGGTTCAGGGGAGACAACTGGAAATGATCAATGTCATTTAGTTTGATCGAGTGTGATGACATTTTGGAGTCATCAAGATTATACCGCATGCTCATAATTTGTAGGAGGAGGTTTACATAGAGTTATCGAGCCTTCTTATGGTAGATCTATAAGAGGAGGAGGTTACACCATGGGATGATGATGATGATGATGTAGGTTTCGGAGCCAGATTTAATGACTAGATGACCATTATCTAGCCAACTAGGGTGGCCGTGCAGGGAGGAGAGGAGGAGGTAGAGAAGATGGATATGGAAGTTGAGGCAGAGGAAAATCTAAGAGGAGGCGATAAAGGAGTAGGAGGTGGAGAGACCACAGAGTTAGCAAGGCTCTGTGACAATTTAGATTAGATGAGGGTGGAGATGGACATCGTGATCCAGGATAGAGATCAATACCACAAGCAAAGGGTGTCCTATATGATTTGCTTTAGAGATCTTGCTACCATATTGATTGCCAATGTTGCAGGTGGAGGACATGAAGCACTACAGGGATGGCCATTAGCATCATGGCACATCCAAGTATGACTCTCAATGTGATCAGCTGAGTACAGAGCCTTAGCCACATAGGAAAAATCTTTTGACTCATATCTAACATCAACCGCATCTACTCAAATACAACCTAGTCATCATTGGGATCCCTCTCCTACTTGGTAAGTGATATATACACCCTGGTCTTGTCGATAGGTACTCTCAGCGATGTAGTGTACATCCTCCAAAGTCGATTGTGATCCCACTAGTAGGAAACCAAAAAGTGATTAGGTCAATAGAGAGATGGATTCCACCACTCTATACAGGGGCAGGAAATAAAACTCTTGAGATCTATGTAACTTTTCTGATGATTAATGCATGTCATGGCTACTTTGAGAGAGCCCCCCTTAGTAGGCCTCAATGATGTTTCATGCAATCGATCATCAATACATATCAGCCCTCACTATCATCTATAGATCAGTGGTATATGATCATGGATCGTCAACATTGTCATCCACCTACAAATACAAACATGTATAACATTGTGTTAGATTCATTATTTGATTTAAGTTGATATTGATAAAATCTATCGACATCAACATCAACATCAAAATACATCACCTAATTATATACAACCAATGATGGTAAAAGTATCAAGATGAATTGTTGTCGTACATTTGCTACCTGGAAAATCTGAATTCCATGATGTTGTCCAAGCTTGGGAACTGTACTACACAATGGATAATTGAAAAAATGTGAATTTAATATTAATGTATGGTTCAACACCAGGATTAGGATTACATGTTATGAAACCAAAAATACCAATGGTAACAAGAAAACATTCCTAAAAATATCATATCCATGAAAAAGTATTGTGGATGTGTTTATCATATCAATATGAATCGCCAATGATTCACTTCAGGATTTTTGGTAGATTGCATGGATAACTGGTGATTCCTAGATTTTTTCCCTAGAGACATCTTACACCCCTCAATAAGTAGATAGACATCAACCCTAAAAACTGGGGAACAAATGCTATAAAAAAGATGGAAAAAAGCAGGGATAAATGACATTTACATCATATCAAGGAACGCATCATGAAAATATGCATCTAATTCCTGCTTGTAGTCAACCAAGATCCCATCCAAATAAAATTTTCCTTTTATCCTTAACCAAAACATGTGTTAGAATGCACCCGACTAGCTCAATTCAAATCATTTTCACCATGGTCATACAATGTGGTGACAATGAGCCCATGAATTGAACTCATAGATCTGATGTTAACACGAAAAAGGGGTTTGAGATGTAACTTGTACATGGGAATAGGGTTCTCCTTTAGTGGTGTTCCGTAAATCTATGCCCCAACTCTGGGAAAGGGGGAAGAACAATGCTAGAAGAAAGTTGATCAATGCGGGAAGCTTTCTTATGATGAAAATAAAATGGAAGTTTGATCAATGTGAGAAGCCTTCAATGCCATGATAAAAAAATAGTATCCATCCTTCAAGGGTATGGTCTACTTTATACATATGTAATGTGGATGGTAAAATATAATATATATGATAATTGTCCTTCAAGGGATTGGTCTTTATTTTTTATTTGATTTGTTTTTTTTCTCTCTCTCTCTTTTAATGAACAACTGTCCTTCAAGGGAGTAGTCTATTTTTTGAGTTTTTTGACTTATGATTGGAGCATCCTTTCATTTTTATTTTGACATGGGGAAGAGGTGGGAATAGCTAAGTACACCACTTAGAAGGGGACAATGAATGTAAAAGAGACACCCCTGGACCCCTTGCATGGTTCCAATAGGTGAATGAGAGGGTGATGGATGTAATGATCATGGAGTTCTCACCAAGATGGGATAACCTATCCATAAGGAATATGATACCAGCATATCCGTGGTGCTCATACTTAAGGTCACATCTAGGAAAGTGACAGATGACCACATAATTCCAAATCACTACGATGAAATATGGACGAGGCTAATGATGAAGGGATGATCAAAAGATGTGATTAATATATCATTGGAAGAAACTCTAACATTAGAATGGTCACATTTGCAATGCATTAAGATGTTTCACTTCTGGTTTACCATCAAGGGAGGCTAATCGATAGGCTCTTGACCCATACTTATGTGTAATAATTGATTAAATAAAATTAAAACTGTATGCATAGAAAGTGGTAATCCTAGTAAATCTAATTAGGAGGACTAAAATGCTCTAATAAAAGACTTAAAATAGTATGAAATGAATGCAAGTAAACTATTATAAGTGAAATAAAAGCCTAAATGTGAAAAAGAAGGGAGATAAATAGCTTAGTTGATTGGCAGTGACTATAGCAGGTTGTTGCAGGTTTGAGAATAAAATATAGAATTACAACGAACACACAAGGACCCTGTAAACAATAGATCTGAATGATTTGATTGGACTATGGAGCATGGGAGTGTACTAGGGTGCCTCGGGGCACCCTGGTCTGAAATCTGAGCACTTTGAACACTGTAAATGCTCAAAACCTACAACGAGTATGGTCACAAGTTGGTTCCAAACCTTCCCTGTTTGTCGCATTGGATCTGTCGGATGAGATAGAAAATGACCTGTAAATCAAAGAGAAGTATCAAACCCTATAAAAATAAAATATGCATATGAATGGGTTAAACTAACCTCAGACACCAAACTAGTGGACTTATCACTGAGCGTTGCACTACATTTCAAACCTGGATGTAGTTCTAGTGTCTGTGTGTGTGTGTGTGTGTGTTTGTGTCCATGTCATGCCCTAGGAGATCTTGTGTCAGTCTCACTTTGTGAAGTAGAGAGAAATAGTAACTATAGAAAATGTAAATAACATGTGTTCATGGAATAGAATAGAATCCCTCCCCCTATGAAGTGTGTTTGATGTGGATCTCCTAGCCTTGACGCATGACACTATGTGGATGCAAATGATGTAATGGATGTAGCCTTAGATGTAGTGATAGTAGTGTGCAATGTTATGACCTAGGACCCTCATTATAGTCTTATAACTTTATATTTATATGAATATAAAGCATAATTTTGTGATTAATCCCGACAAGGCTGACTGAGAAAAAGATAAAGATGACCAATAACTAGGAATGGCCCAAAAAGGAGAGAAAGGGGATTTTCATAGATCATGGCACCCAGAGTGGGATAGGGACAACCCAGTACAAGTTGGTGTGCCCTGATTTAGGGATAGAATGTCAGGGTAGTTGTGAAATGGGCAGATAAGTGCTGGAAAATACATGGGAACTATGAAATAAAATGTAAAATAAAGATGGAAAAATCGTGGGATTAATTAGTGCTTTATACACTTGAGAACCTTCTAAATACTAATATAATATCGGGCCAAATTATGTTTAAAGTGCATAATTTTGTGTATATATTTTTCCTCCACTTTATGTTGGTGAGTGGAAAGATCGGTAACATAAAGTAGATAGAGATGTGTACCTGATATCCATGTAGAGTGTAGAAGAAGACATGCTGATGGACTAGATTCAAGCGTGTAATGACAAAAAATTGTGGAAGATTGTGGATTCTAAAGATGAAAAATGCACATAAAAAGTGATTAGAGTGAACCTAGGGCAGAACACATGTGTAGTTGTTATGGTGCATACTGTACATGCATGGTTAGTATGGAAAGTACCATTGTGATGTGTTATCATTGTTGTTGTCACTGTTGTTATTGTTGTTGCCCCCAATTTGACTACTTGTTTCTCATACAATAGACCTGCAAGGTGAAAACAATAAACTAGTCAAATATGTATGTATGTAAAAACTCTATGTAAAAGATGCATGTGTAAAGTATGCAAATGTAAAATATGCTAGAAAAACTATAAATGGAACATGTGCACCTGATCCATGTCGAGAAAATGGGTGTAGAAGAATATCCTTTACTGTCGCAATTTTTTCGAGCAATCTCACGCCACCTTGGTTGAAGAAGTGTAGGGAGGAAATGCTCTGTGTCCTCTCACTATAATTTCTTCTGCTGAAATTTCTTAAAGAAATATCTGTATTGTCCTAGTTTTTAGGGAAATCGAATGCCACTGGATGGAGAAATGTAGAGAGGCACACCCATTGTAACCCCTAAGCCTGTAACTGCTCTGCAAAATTGCCGAAGGACACCATGCCCTGTTAAGGCCACTGTGTGTGAAGTTCATAGACTACTCTGAACTCACTTGTTATGTCTAATCTAGTGTAAATATGTCTTATTAGTAAAAAACACTCAATGATGCCCCCCTCTTTACGGGTACATGTGATGATCGTAGAAGGAGAATGTGGCCCCAACAGAGGACTAACCACACTCTGATCTATATAACTCTTCCCTGCATGGGGAAGGGAAGTGCTTGGTTGATACCAAGGCATGCATAAAAGGGGATGGCTAGCTAATACAAGTGTTAGTATGAAAACACATGCATGTAATAAGTGTAAAATACATAGACAATGTAGAAAAAATACCAAGCACGATAGTGTAAACATGCAAGAAATAGCAAGAAGACTGCAAAAGGTGGGTTACAAACATGGGACATCACTCATGATGTCGTAAGACATGTAAGGACATCATGGCCACAAAAAAATAGACAAATTTTCACACAAGTAAAGGGAAAATCCCGCATACAAAGGAAAACAAAGAAGACAACTATAAATAAATAGGTAGTCATGGAAACATGTAATCCTGTAAAACAAGTGTTGCACATGGAACACCCGTTAGCATGTTAGAGTGATAACTAATATGTCAAAGCATGTATGAACAAGTAGTATAATATGATAAGTATAAAATGAAACAATAACACCTGTATAAGATGAATGTGGATGCCCCCAGCAGCCAATATGGTAAGGGTAGAAGTAAAGCATCCATGTGTCAGGTGTAAATGTCATGTGTGAACGTGTATGTGTGTATGATAATGACATAGAAGAAATAAATCTAACATGTGTAGTAAAGTGATCATGTAAAACACTAGTAAGCAAGAGTAAATGCTACCAAGACAATGCAATATGACGTGGATGGATGGAATGTAATGTAAGATTGAATGATAGGAGCAATATGCCCCCCGAGTGTATGGAAGTGTATGCAGTGAGGTTCATTTTGTTTTCCCATTCATAAGTCAAAATGAACTATAAACGAGAGTGTGTCATCAAGAAATAGTCGAGTAGTGCTCGTTTTTTCTAGCACGTCATGATCAGTGTGTATGTGTAGTGGTGATGAAATGTGACATGTGGAGAGATGTGTGTGGACCCTATATCGTAAGTATATATGACGACTTGGTTGAATAGAGGAGTGATGATGTATCCCTAAGATTAGATCACTATGGGGTGAGTGGTAGTAAGTTACGAAGTATGTTCAGATTATATAGTGAATGTGTGTGAGCCATGTAGCCAAATTATATATCACAACTTGTTGAATGGGTGAGTGATGATTTATCCCTAAGCGTATATCACTACATGATGATAGAATGGATGATAATGTGATGTTAAGCGGATAATGACTAGCCATGATGGAGGGAGTGGTGATTTATCCTAAAGCGTATTCCACTACATGATGATAGAATGAATGATAACGTAATAGGATAACCTGGAATTGATAAGAGGATAATGCAATAGGATAATATAATAGTTGATGATAGAATGTGATAGGATAATGTAGAATAGATGAAGGGATTTTTGATTTAACCTTAGGTGTATACCACTATGGTATGTGATGATACGTGTGGGTTACAATATAGCCTAGAGTGTTGGTCAGTAGTCTAATAAATGTGGTATGATAAAATTTCGCATGTAGGTAACGTCCAATTTATTGGTAAACCCTCGGTAGTTCGAGTATGGACCGAGGAACTAGTGTGCGTCATAGGGTGGTGAGTGCAGGGGTAGAAGAAAACATGGTAGAAACGAACAAGGTATGGACATGTGATGTAAATGCACGGTGTGGACAATGCAATGTAGGATGTATAATGTATATAAGGTATGTAATGTATATAGAAATGGAATATTCAATGAGGAGAAAACTAGACCCATATGTAATGGAATCTAATGTAGCATGTAGAATGCAGATGATAGATAAATGCATTATGGGAACTAAGCAATTTAGGAGATACATGATGTGGATAATAGATAATGTTCGGATGTAAGTGTAGATAGAATATATAATGATGATATGTAAAGCTAGGCCCATGTATAATGTGACCCAACATAAATATGGAATGTGTGGATGTAATGTAAAACTAGACTCATATATAATGATGACTAGTGCAGCGTGTATGAGATAGGTGATGTAGAAATGATTAGAAGATGAGGTATGTATAGAATGATGTAAGATGTGTGGTGTCTGGGGTTCAATGTAATGGTAATCCCTTAACAATCTAGTGTGAACCAAAGCACAAGAGTGCATCATCGGGTAGCGAGGGGGTGATAATGTGTGATAAATATGCCTATATGCAAGGGATAAAAGGAAATGGAAATGCAAGTATGCTAGGATGAGGATGGGGGGATGTAGAGTGTCTACCCCCCCAAGAAATAATGCGAAAAAGGTGACTATGAAATGCAATCAAGAAAATCATCGTTGATTTGATCGAAACCGGCAGGAGCTACGTTGGAAACTTGGTAGGTGATGGAATAAGACGGATTGTATAAAAATGCATGATGATGAAGGAGATAAGCATTCATTGCATATTATTCATCCGTAAAAGTAATTAGTTGACATCCATGAGCACACCAACGTGAAATATTAGGTACATATGTAGGAAAAGAATCATTAACAATGGAGATAATGCCAAAATGCATAGGGAAGGAGAGTGAGGAGTGAAGTGGGTGGAATGTGCCACCAATATAATCAAGCCAAGATCATATAAGTGCAAATGGTAACCCACGAGTAGAGAATGCAAAAAATACTGTCAAGTAAAAAACCCGTAAGACATAAGTTGTTGTAATATGGAAGTAACTATAATAAATATGGGGTGAATGGAGGGGTGATAAGATGTCATTAGGTGTCATGTCAAACCTAGGTGAGAAATCATGTGTACAGTAGCTTAAAAAAGAGCAAGATCGGGAGGAATGTGTTCCCAAAATGTCAAATTGATATATAAAGTATAGGTGAAGGGGGGTCACGATACTACTTCTTGTAGAGATGAGGATGAAACTTTGTCGAAACTGTTAACAGAGCCCTTATATAGGACCATGACATTAGTGGATGGAGAGTTTTTAAACTAGTACTCATCTAGGTCATCAGAGACAAATGTTTCATCAAAATAAGAATTGTCCATGTTGAGAGGAGTAAAATCAATATTTTGTAATGATTCATCAGTGAGTTCTATAGCATCAACCTCGTCATTAGAATTGGTGTAAACATCGGTGTGTGCGTCATTTGTTTGGGTAGGAGGAGAGGGTGGTTGAGGTGGAGTACTAGCAGGGACAAATACAGTGGGTGAAATAATATTTGAGGTGTGAGTAGAGATGATAGGATAACTTACTAGGGGAAGTGGAGGTAGGTGCACTAGCAAGGACAAAGACAATGGGTGAAATAATAGCCAAAGGGTGAGTAGATATAACAGGTGAAGGAATGATAGGAATATTGGATGTGGGTACACTAGATTGACCAACATCATATTTATCTAGTTTGGCATACAGAATGGGTTAAGGTGGTGGGACAGGTATAGAACTCACAAGATTAATGAGACAATATTTGAATGTTTCGGGTCAATGGTAACAGTATGTTCATAACCATCATGAGGGAGTTTGACACATTAATGTACGGTGGAGGGTACATCTTGCATGGAATGGATCCAAGGTCTTCCTAAGAAGAGATTGAATTGAAAAAAGTATCGAGGACATAGAATTCAGTAAGAACTATTTTAGTTCCAATGCGAATATGGAGATATAGTGTTGAGACATGTGCGAGTGGAAGAGTCATAACCACAAATGAGAGTGGAGTTATGGGAGATGAGACTATCATTAATACCTAATTATTGTAAGAGAGAATGGGAACACAGGTTAATGGTGGACCCATTAACAATAAGGACACACTTGATACAAGTAGTGCTAATGACAGAGGTAATGAGCAATGGGGCACAAGGGTTATTTTTGGCAGCAGGTGATATGCCATTGTCCATAAACGAGACAGGATGAGGAAAACTAAAAAGAGACTGAATGAGATGGGAAAAATATTTAGTAGAAAGGTCACGTTCAATGTGAATAGCGTGAAGGGTAGCCTCAAATGTGATTTGGAAATATGGTGCAGTGCGCAAGGGGTCATAAAGTGATATTTTAGTGGGTGTATTCTTGAGCTAGTCAATAATATCATAACCTTTGGAAGTAGTTGATGGAGTGGCAGGTGTGACCGGTGGAGGTAAAGAAATGGGTGGAGCATCAGGTGGAGAAATGCGGATGCAGTGGGTAGTAACGACATTGATGGATGGGTCAGGTGAAGGCATGACAAAGTAAGGGGGTACTGGGTACGCATGCGCATGAAGTCAGCAGTAGTAGTGACTACGTTAGTGATCTTGGTAGGTGTATAAGTAGGATACAGAGATTGGGTAATGACTTGGGAAGGAGATGACATGGTGGAAAAGTATGGAAAGAAAAACTTGTATAAGGTGGTAGAAGGAGACATTGGGTTCACTAAAATGATTAACTAAAATTAGAACCAAATGCAAGGAAATGTGTAATCCTAGTTAATCTAATTATGAGGACTAAAACAATGTATTTAAATACTTAAAACAACATGAAATGAATATAATAAACTATTCTAAGTGAAATAAAACCCTAAATGTGTAGGAGAAGGGAAAGAAATAACTTAGCTGATTGGTAGTGATAGTAGTAGGTTCTCAGAGGTCTCAGAGTAAAATCTGGAAGTGCATACGAACACTAAGAGACCCTGGGAAGGAAATATCTGAAGGATCAAAGGTGACTAGGGCTCATGGGAGTGTACTAGGGTGCCCTAGGGTTCCCTGGTCTGTAATCTAGGCACTCTGAACATTGTAAATGCTTAAAACCTATAACAGGTATGGTCGCAATTTGGTTTTGAACCTGACAATGCAAATGACTTGAAAATGACCTACAATGCAAAGAGAAATATCAAACCCTAGAAAAATAAAATATGCATATCAATGGGTCAGACTGACCTCATCTGCCAAACTAGTGGACTTATCACTGAGCCTTACACTACATTCCGGACTTGGATGTAGTTCAGGTTTGTGTGTGCACGTCATGCCCTAGGTGCTTTTGTGTCATTCGTACTTTGTATAAGACTACAATAATGTGTAAAGTGAATAATTTTTTGTCTACAATAATGTATGGTCCAATCCAATTCGGGGAAAAATTTCCACGTTAGCTCCTTTATAGTATAGTGACGTTCTTATTTTCTTTGAGAACAAGGTCACCGACATTAGAGTCATGTTCTTTGATGTGCTTGTTATAAGCATGTTTGATGCACTTTTTATAGAGATGATGGTGTTCAAGAGCAAGAAGGTGACACTCATCTAACAACTCAAGTTGTGCTAGACATTCTTGGCGATAGTATTCATTAGAGATGAAGTCACAAAGGGATGCACAAAGACATAATTTGAACTTCGAGAGGAAGAACAACTTCAGAACTGTACACAAGCAAAAAGGGTGTAGCCCTCGTAGAAGTATGAATGTTATTCTGATAATCCCAAAGAGCAAAGGGAAGATGGAAATGTCAATCATGACCTGATTGATCAACATTATTTGCAAGAATTTTTTGAAGAGTTTTATTAGTGGCTTTGGCTTGGCCATTAGCTTGAGGATAGTATGGAGAAGAGAAGCTAAGTTTGATGTTAAATGAGTTGTAAAGCTTCTTAATATATATTTTTTTAAAGGATTTTCCGTTGTCTGTGATGAGATTTTGAGGAACGCCGAAGAGGAAAATTATATGTTGATAATTAAGTTAATAACTAGACCAAATTTGGTTGAGGTGAGGAGAATTGCTTCCACCCATTTAGTGAAATATTCAGTTGTAATGATGATAGAGTGATGTTGTTGTGAATATTGAGGATTAGTAATACCGATGAGATTAAGACCCCCCTTTTCTATGACATGATATTTTAGGGAAGAATATAGTTTAAAAGGTTTGGTCAGGACAAACTCGAGTTTAAGATAAGTTATATAAGGACCATGAGTCTTGAGTAAATACAAGCTTTCTTGGGAAAAACAAGAATAATAGTTACTACAGTGATTTTAGGATGAGATCATATGGCCATGGGGGTGGGCCATAGATAAATCCATTGGTGCTCCCAAGGTAAGCACAGATATGGCCACGAAGGTGGTCTTAGGAGGAGAAGATGATGGATAAAATTGGCTAACATGATTGGATGAGATGAACTAGATAGGATAAGATAATGTAAAGTAGGAAAAGGATCTAATTTGTAAGCAGATAGATCCTAGAATGAATTCCCCGTAGCGTCAAATAATTTATGGGGATAATATGATTAGGAATCAACAACAAGGGGAATGTTCTCCCCCTAGTGAGAGAGATGTGGATGAGCTAGTCGATAGCAAGATAAACGAAATGAGATGACAATTATAGATGGAGTATAACATCGAAGATCATAGGGATGGTGTATCAAGGAAAACTATATTGATGGATAAAGGAGGACCCTCAATAAGAGGAGTGGTATGCGGAGAAGTGGTGGATGAAGGATAAGGCCTACTGTCTCCTACAGATGGAGAGGCAGAGATGAAAGTGGAATCAGTCGTGGATGATATGGTAGATGGGGAAGGAGATTCCTAGAGAAGGTCCTCTCTCTCAATAAGATCGTGGATGTATTTTGTAGGGATTTAAATTGTTCGGTGTAATGACCCGGGGTATGATGGTAGGCACAAATTCAATGGGGATCGAACCATGATGGATTTGAATGGTCTGGATCAAAGGCCTTGATAGGTGGAAGTGTGATGGTAGAAATTTGGAGTAGATGTCACATGACTTCCACATAGTATTCGATATATGTGTCTAGAGATATTTTGGAAGATGTTCTGGATGTCAAGGATGAGGGTGGATATTTGTTAGTTCTTATTGTTTTGTTCTCAGTTTGATGGTGGTTGGTGTCTTGTTGGAAAAAGAAGGGTTGAATGATTTTGGTTTGGACTGGTTAGTGGATGGGATTTGATGAAGGAGTTGGTCCTAGGAGGTAGTCAAATTATTTGAATTTTGATTGGTTGACAGATCGTGATGAAGGAAGTGGTCCTAGGATAGATGTGTGTGGCCCCAAGATGGATGATGTAGGTTTGGTCTTGGCTGGAGGAATGTCTAAATTTATGTGGGGGTGCATAAGGGAGCACTATGGAAGGGTACCAAGGTTATTGGATTTGGTTTGTGAAGGAATACCCTTGGAGGGTATGATAATGATTTCAACCAATGGATCTGAAGATGAAGTTGTGGCTAATGGGGGAAGCAATATTTGCATGATTTTATCTAAGGAAGGTGAAGAAATGTCTGGTGGTGTAGATGAGATAGGAGGGTCACTTATGTTTGTTTCAAGTTGTAGTGCTCTCCAATATTCTTCAAATGATGTGGGAGGAGAATATAATGATGTAGGATATGTGGTTATGATGGTAGATGTGGCAGGTGTAGGTAGAAGTGAAGAAAGAGGGATTAGGACTAATTCTACGGATGGTATGACAGGTAATGGTGGAATAGATGTGGATGGGGGAGTGGTATCCAATGAATTGGATGAGGTATATGTTGGTTTGTGGTTGATGAAAGATGCAAGTGTGGATATAAGAAGGGGTGTTTGGATCATGTAGTTGATGAAGTCTCTGTGAGAGGGAGATGATGCAGGTTTTAGATTTTTGGGCGTGGAAATGAGGGGTTTTTTGGAAGAGGTAGAAGTTCCTTCAATGTTTGTCTTAGGTGTTTTAGGAGGCATTATGGATATGTTATGGACTGAGGAGGCATGATTGGTTTGATAGTAAATGTATATGTGGGAATGGTTCATGTGGGCATGGGTAAAGAATTGTGTGATAATGATGTCAAGACATATATGGGTGGATTTTTTGGCGTAGTTTATATAAGTGTAATGATGGGTGTGTTTGGATAGATGTGGCTAATGGAATAGTCATAGTAAGTAGGGTTAGGATAGGTTTGGATGAAGAGGTGGGTGTACTCAAATTCAATGCAGATGTGGTAAGAGAAAGACTGGATATAGATATGAGAGAAGTGGTAGAAGTTAAGGTGGTAGGTAAGGAAATGGTGGATATGGTTGATGCATGAATAGCTCTCAAAGGAACCATAAGCACAATATCAATGATTGGAATAGATGATGATGAGATAAATGGGGTAGATACATGAGGAGGTGTCTGGTGTCTGGTGTTGATTAAAAATAGGCTATATTTGTTAGGTGGTGCTGGTGAAAAAGGGTTTGTTAGTGGTGGGTTAGGGAAGGGTGGTCTAAAAATCTCAGGGAATGGTGAAGATCGTATCAGTTGAGGGGATGTAAGATATTTGGGAGAAGAAACATGATAATATGGTTGGGATCGGATGGGAAGATCTAATATATGAGAGATGGGGATTTCAATATGTGGGATAGACATGGGGATGTCAAATGAAGTAGGGGTGGTCCAAGGTGGTGGGATAGATTCTACTTATTGGTGTGATCTATGGAGAAAGAAGTCGTGGATGGGGCTAGAAGGAGACAAGGATGAGATATAGATCATGGTATATGTTTTTGTAGAACTCTTTGGGTGAAATTTTGGTTCCATCTTTAAATCAAGAAAATCAAGTAGACAGTTCTTTTTTTATTGTTTTTAATTAAGAAAATATGAAAAATAGAAAAATGGATGGATAAGGAGGTACCTAAGAGAAGGCATTCTTATGTCTGGTTTCAGGTTTTTTTTAGCTTGGGAGAGTCTCAGGTTGCTTCCTGTAGGGTGATGAAATCCCAATCAGTCTAGTGGGTAGTGTTATCTCATTTTAGTGATTCCAGCTAGAAATGAGATGACCATAGAAATTTTTTTGCAAATCTCTTCAAAATTCCCCTTTGAAGGAGATTTTTGGGTTTTCGAGTTTCCATGGAATGAGTTCATGTTTCTTGCATGTCACATGTCCCATGTTCCCCAAAACCTGAAACTCGATGGTCTTGGTAGTGTGTCAGGTTTTTGGAACTCCTGAGCATCGGAACATGCATTATCTAATGCATGTTTCATGTCATGTGTTTCCCGCAACCCAAAACTTGATCGTCACCTTTGTGTTAGAGTTTTAGGACTTAGAGGCATCACAACATCTCAAGCTTCATGCTTCATGTTCCCTGAAACCCAAATCCCAAATTAAACCAAATCCTTTGTGTCGGGTTTTCGGGAGCTCCAAGCATGATGACATGTCATTAATGCTGGTAGTTGGCACACGTGTTGAGATATTTGTAATAAATGTTAGGGTTTTATAAATAGGTGATTTTCCATGTCATTTGTTACTTTATACAATTTTGATGCGTTCGATTTTTGTGCATGGTTCTACCACCTCGAGACCCGATTGAGCTTCCAGATCAATTTCACTGTCCATTCTCGATCATTTCTTGATCTTGTTGAAGGTATTCTTCTCCTCTTTCATTTTAAAAGCTTTTTGGGGTTGTTTTTGAGGTATGTTGTTTGGGTTTTCATTTCTTTTTCCTCTTTCATTTCCAACTTAGGGTTTTTGGGTCTTTTCCCTTGGATCTTGTCTTTTTTTCCATTTAGATTTTTGCTTGATTTTCACTCCTTGGTCATCTACTTATTTTTACATAATTTGTGGTTTTAAAAAAGAATCTAAAAACCCATAAATGTATAAAGCGGGAAATTCTTCATGTTCTGACATGACAGAGACCCGATATCGTCTTTTGTTAGGTTTTACAGGGAGCTTGACATCATTGAGTTTCCGCAGTGTGTCGAATATTTGTAACTACTCAACACCTTGCTTTCTCCACCTTGTATCAGATCTTGACTGGTGTTCAACATCCTCCAAGTTCTGCAGTGGGTTGGATATTTGTATCTGCTCGACATCATCTCACTTTTTCCTTGTGTCGGGTTTTCATTGATGTGTTGCATTCCTTAACTTCTGACACACACCCCGTCAATATTTCAGGTTTCACAAAGTTTTTTACACCTATCAAGTTCTACCGTGTGCTTCAAGTTTCTCAAGGTGTTTGACACGGCCTTATTTCTGACACTCACATTTTAGTTTGTCAAGTTTCCAAAGGTTCTTTGAAAGTTTCAAAACCTGAAAGGTGTGTCAAGTCTATACACTTGTCCAGCAAGCTCCCACACCTAACTACTCTTCCAGAAGTCATCAAGGAATTCTCAAGACTCCTCATGTCGGACCCTGGCCCATCTCAAGACAATTTAGATAAGGCAGAAAAGATGAAGTATAAGTATCAAAAGATGGAGTCCTCTTCTTATATAAGTTGCAACTACGACATCTGGGACACATATCTCGGCAATATAGATATGGAAGACTTCTGGAAAAGAATTACGGATTCTTCTCAGAATCCATGGATGAAGTCAATAGCCAGTAGCGGTATTCCTCTCGTAGTAGGATTTCCAGTATCATCCCAATGCCTTGAATTCATCTTGGCTCTTTCTTCTCACTATGACTCATCCTCCCACTTAGTAAGAAATCAAGCAAGGGAGTCTATAGTGAAACTAGATAGAGATTATTTTGATCAACTCCTAAAGTTGCCTAACTTTACGAAATATGTTGATTTAGACTTTAAGTTAGCACAAAAATCCTGGGACAATGATCAAGAATACTGCATCACGCATGTAAATCAAAATTTCTTGATCAAGGCTAAGCCAGTTGTTTCTAGGTTTCCTAAGTCAGTCCCTACAAGTGACTTTATTCTTCAAGTCAGCGATATCATCACCCTGCTAAGCCGGTTGTTTGGACTCCCATATTCAAAAGAACTCCAAGGGCAGATGTACCAGTTCATGGTCATCATAAAGAAAAATGACCAATGGATTGATTGGTGTATCCTGATAAGCAATGAGATAGACTCTCAAATGAAAATGGTCTTGTCTACCAGCAATTTCTACATGATGTCATATGTCACTTATGCGGCGCAGACATGATAAACTATCTAGGGCTGGATGCAAAGGGGAACTGAGCAACAAAACATATATATCGGTACTTCCCACAGCTAATAATAAAAGGGTCTGAAGACCAATTTAGAAGAGTGAATGACACCTTTTTCTACGAAAATATTTGCAGACTGGATCCTAATCTGAGGAAGAGAAGGGTTTTTGATGAAGCATATACAAAAGTGTCTAAATGGGGTTGCATCTTCTTGCAATTCAAGAAGTTAACCTATCTTCGGGTGGTAAGGTTCCATAGTAATCCTTTCTATTTAACCAAGTTCCTAGGTGAAAAACTGATCCTCATGGAGTTGGTCAGACAATTGTTGGATTTTCACAAATTCTAATAGAGAAGACACAAAGTTGCGGTCTCCTTCCCTATTTATATTGGAAGGTATATGTGTTCCACTATGGTTAAGGCCACTTGAATGTGGTGCACGAACTTCAGGATAAATTGAATAAGCACATGAAGATGAGAGAAGGATTCAACATTCGAGGAGTCCTTAAGTCCTATGGAACTTTATACCTGTATGTACCCATTGTGGAGGATATATGGGTTGATCTTCGTGATGAAGTTCCCATCTAAAGAAAAGATAACAGTAGGTTGACACTTGAATAATTTTAGACGTTAGATATGGCTGATAGCCCTGAAAGCACCACAGACAATCAAAGTGTCTTGGAACCAAGGTACAAGAATTCAAATGGAGACCAACTTGGATTCCCAACCATTGATTGGTCTATTGCTGAAAATTCTTCCATCACTAAGAGATCTGCTCAGACTCTTGTCCGCACTAAGGCATGGCTCATTTCCTAGGGAATGAGTTATAAAGAAAAAATCTTTTCAAAAATAGCTACTCTAGAAGCGGGACCCTCCAAGGGAGAAAAGGAAAAGGATAAAATCCCTACTAAGAGGAAAATAAAGTTTAAGTTTTTCAGGAAAGGAGAAAAGCAAGGGGCCAAATCATCTACTACTCCAACACAAACAATTGAGATCTTGGATTCACCTCCTCCTTCGTCAGAACAAGGATAAATTCCTTCAGAAATCGAGGTTATTCAACCTCTTATTTCCATTTTTGTTGATTTCTCATCGGAGGTAAGCCTTGCTCTTACTTCTCAAGCTTTGGCTTCATAATCTTTACCCCTTCTCTCCCAATCTTCCTTACCACATATTTCAATGTCACTCTCATCAGCCATGGCTAGCATTTTCTCTGACCTCTCACCTCTCTCTACTATACCTTTGATGGCCATAGAAATGCCTCCTCCTTCTTCACCTTCATTCCCTAAATCTATTCCCATAGTCACTACACTTGCAGTCATCACGACTCCATAAGAAAATCTTCCTCCACCCACAAATACAACCATAACACATCCAATAAGAGCAACTTCTTCCGTTGTACCTCAATGGTTGATCGACCAAACTCCAAGGAAGAGTAAGCTGGTAGTTCCCCTACTAGCCTTAGATTTCAGTTCACTCAAGGCTTCTCCTACCAAATTTGCCAAGAAACCCAAAACGGTTTCAAGAGTTTCAATGGATGCCTCGGAGCATAAGTTTGTAGAGATTTCCACTCCCACGGCTGAAAAAATGAAGGAAGATATAACAGTGACTAATTATCAGATCATAAGGGTTGACATGGGAAAAGTGACAACTAAAGGAGCACAACATGATGCACAAGATGCCATGAACGTGATTTTTCAAAAGTTGAAAGAAATAAAGGTAAGCAAGGATGAGCTGAAAGAGAAAGTGGAACAGTTGACAGAGGTACTACTCAAGCTTTAAAATCCTTCACAGTCAACACCGTCATCTTCTACCCCTACACCTATCAGGTTCGATTTCTCATCGGTACCTATGATTGAAAAGATCAATGAGAAGGGGAGAACTGTTGACGAATGGATAAAGAGGCTATTCTTGCAAGGAAGAGAGGTCATAGATTACACGGTGGAAGTTTACAAATCCCTAGAGGATATAAAGAAATATGGTGACAAGATGGATGATGAATTTTCACAGGAATTCGGGAACCTCAAATTAACTTTGGAAGCCCTCAATGTACTGAAACAGGTTCCATCCCAGATCTTAATGGAAGAAGGAATCATTCCACATGGGGATAAGCATTTCCAGCTCACCAAACCCATCAGGTTCAGGATAAATATTCTCAGTTAAGCTTGCAGGAAGTTAAGGGAATCTAGAGATCAGTTGGTTAATGCCACTAATTATATAGAAGAGGAGATGTCCAGGATCTTTACCAAGGTGTTAGGAAAAATCTCAGAGATTCTACCTGCTGAAAACCTCTACAAGAAAATTCAGGAATTAATTCAGTATGAACCAGCTACTGTGTTTGATCTATCAACATTGATAAGTTCATAAGGATCGAAAATGTTTTGGAATCACTGAGAAAACTCAACAAGAGATTGAAGAAACTTCCTGGTAACGCAAGTTATACTCAAGAAACTTGTGAAGTTCTAAGTGATTATTCTATTGCACCGGATGAAGATGAGATGTAAGGCATAATCTGAAAATTTCAAGAATTTCGAGACAAGCAAGTTGTGCTGGAAGAAGACAAAGACGACGAAGCGGAATAAACATAATGTTTCATGTCATTTCTATCAAGAAATTTTCATGTCTTTTTCATTTTCATTTTGTCACATAGGAAGCAAATTTTGACTTGTTCTCCTGCGAGAGAGTCAAGCAAAATAGGACTCTCATTTAAAAGATTATTTTCTAGGATTTATCCTATTTTCTCTTTACTCTCTCTATTATAAATAATGGATGCTTGTGCATTCGAAAGAGAGACTTTTTGAATATTAAGAGCTATTGTGAAGAAGAAGGAAAACTTTCTATTTTCTTTTTAATCATTGAAGAATAGGAACAGATGTTATTTTACAAACTTTGTGTTGTGGGATTCATCTATCTCAAGAGATTGTTCTTATGTTCAAGATCTTGAGCTATTCTTTGTTTTGTTTTCTTGATCATTTTAATCGTTTCAGAATACTGTACTCATTATCTAAAACTCATATAAGTATTTCTTAATCTATGTTTGCTTGAAAGAAAATACATTCCTCTCATTCCCTTCCCGCTTTGTTTCATCTACAATATTTTCCCTTCTACTTCTTCCTAATCTAAAGTTGCAACATTTCCATTTCATGTTGATATGGATTTCGGGACTGTATCCCAACCCCAATGGTTAGAATAGTGTGGATATTGTATATATTTTATTTTTTTTGTGTTTTAGAATAGTAATAAACAGGCAGCCTCACTTGTCTTTGAGAAGGGATTTAATCCCATTCACTGTGGTTGAACCTCATATTTTGGTCTGAAAAAATATCCAACCAACAGGTAGGATGTTGTTTAGATGTGTTGATTGGTTTGTGAGTTTTGGGTTGTGTGTGAGGATTGTGAAATGTAACAAGTTATCCTCCTACTTCAATTATGTGAGCAAGCAGGATGCAGAAAAGAAAGGTTCTTTTTGAAACTAAATCGAAGTGTGATATTTTAATGAGGAAACACACAGGAAAGGGAAGTACAATGCAGAAAAGGAGCAAATATGGAGAAAAAGAGGAATACCTGGATAAATCTTTTCCTTTTTATCAGAACTTTAGCGAAGATCAATCCATCGACTGAACCAACATGAGCAAGCAAGAAGTAGGGCCTTACACTGCAGTGTTAGTAAAAGATAGAAGAAGCAAAAAGATAGAAAAGAAAGGGATCACCTAAAGGTTGGTCCCACCGAGCATGCCAGGAATTTTGATGTAATTTCTCATTCAATTAAATTTAATGAGTTATCTACTAAAGAAAGTACACAACTCAAAACATAGAGGGTTTATAGTACCTTAGAATCATGATGTGGATGAATGGGTGCTGAGTAGTTAATCTTTGTTGCAGTTGATAACCTGTAAATAAGACAGACTGAAAAGGAGATTGATTAGATGAGATATACGGGGGTTTCCTGAATAATTTCGGCTCCAAAAAGCATTATCTTCCTTTCATGGATGTCAACCCCCATTTTTTTATAAAAATTGAAGTAAAATATGAATAGAAAATAACATGCAAAAAATAATAATATTGAATCTAAAAGTAACTAAGATTTGATCTAAAAGCTGAT
Source organism: Taxus chinensis (assembly GCA_019776745.2). Taxonomy (NCBI): domain Eukaryota; kingdom Viridiplantae; phylum Streptophyta; class Pinopsida; order Cupressales; family Taxaceae; genus Taxus; species Taxus chinensis. Next base: position 389,157,791 of record CM034146.1, read on the forward strand.
TTTACTGAAAGAAAGGTAAATTAAATGTTATCAGGTATCAGTCGACGGTGACCCAGACTGCGTAAAGGTAGGTTGATGACGGCTTGGGAGTGAGGATCTTGAATATCATATGAATATGAAAACCATGCAATATCTAGATGCAACACAGGATTGTGTATGCTAGAGTAAAATTTAAGAACGGATCTGCGGGAGAAGAAAATAGTGATTTGTATGAGATATTTGAAAAACAGGACCTTGGTCGACGACAACCACGGTTGGTCGACACCGACTGTAGTAGAGTTAGATAAGGCCAAGGTCAAAAGGATGAAATGGGAGACCTAAAAGTGACAAGGATGGAAAAAAAGGTCAATGATAGAACTATGAGTGTTGCAGAAGCTGATATGAACTTGTAAAATGTTAGATTGAATAAGATAGAAATATAAATGATATATATAACATAAAAAAAAATGAAAAACCTCTTGTATTTATGTAGATGATTAAACCGAGACTCTAAGGGCCATAAGAGGATTGATGGGATGCTCTAGTTTGATGATTGATTCATAGAGTGCAATAAAATCATAGATGAGTGACACCTATTTGTTTTCTATGTATTTTTTGGAAAGAAAGACCTCAATCTTATAGGGTCAACGGTGACTGGGCTGGGTCGTCGCCGACCATAGGGAAACTTTCCCTAATGGGTGGAATTTTGTGCTTTGAGTCGTATTTCATGTTTTTAAGGAGGGGAAAAGTTGTTTAAAGCTTATGTGAGGGATTAGGTTGTTTAAGAATGAAGATTGGGTAGTTAGAAGATAGGGATGGGTAGAAAGGGAATAGGGATTTATATTTAGGATAAAAGCGTCCTAAATATCAAGTTGATTAGGAAAAGCTAAGACTAATTAATTAATATGAATTAATTAATTAATGTGAATTATATGATGATAGGATAATAAGTGGGCAATTTATTAAATTTGGAAGGGGATGGATTTAATTAAACGGGGACTTAGATAGGACCCTAGAAAAATATGTGCACGCGGGAAGAAAAGGGTAGAGATACCGAATTTAGGTGTCTACAGTTCAAAACATAGACTCAAAAATGTTTGTTTATAGTGCTTTGCAACAAACAAATCCAACCACCACTTTCTTTAGTGGGTGAATTTAAGAAGGAAAACGTGGACTTTACATTGTTTTGGATTAAATGGCTAATTAATGGATGACAAAATTTAAATACTCCAAATGAAACACATATTTCCAACGGCACATGTGTACTTTCAAATGGCGCATGTACATTCAAATAATACATTTTACATTGTTTGACTTAATGGCTAATTAATGTTGAGGCAATTGTAACATTAATTAGCATTTTACCTTACAAAATGGTTCTCGTTAATACTGCATCTAGTATTGTAAAGAATTAATGTACTAATTTATATATATATATATATATATATATTAAAGTAAGAATATCTAAACAAAACTGAGAAAGGTGATATAATTAACATGGCTAGACATGATTTCATATTGTATAGATTATCATATAACAAATCAGAAAGCAATATCTTATTAGAATTTATTTATCGACACATCTATTTGTTACATTTAGGTTCTCTAAGGTTTTTCATACCACACATGGACATGCAAATTATAAGAACAGAGATGTTATAGGGAACACAAGAAACACCTCTGATAGGCATTTTTTTTTAGATTTGGTGAGGTGATTTCACAAAACATTGTTTGACTGGAATGAAAATAGGATGGTGTTGTGTCAGAAAAAAAATGCATCCCCATGAGTCCTCTCTATCCTGAGGTCTACTTTTCTCAATGGATGAATTGATTTTCAAGTAAAAAATGACCAGTTTTTCCTTTAACATCCCATATTTTTTTCATATTAATTCAGTCCACTCGGAACCCTTAAAACAAATAAAAGTGTGCCCGAATTTCTTTTTTGATGGGGAAAAATGGGCTTTTGGGAAGTTTGTTCCTTTTCCACTTGCCCAAGAGCTATGTTTTCATCAAATATAAATCAATCCACTTCTGATACTATTATTAGTACACTCTTATGTTGGTGCCTGCTCTAATTGTATAAGGTTCCACAAGAAAAATATTTGGATCAACAGACATCAAGCAAGCTCATGTTGATCCAATTTTTTCTACATTGGATGAAGAACATCGTGTGTAGTTCATACCAAGATAAACTTAATTGTAGATATAATTATAGATAAATGAAAAGAATAATATGCTTGTTGGGTTTGTGTTCTCTTTAAATGCTTTGCTTGCATGATCCCAGGCCATGTTGACATGGAAAAGCATAAATCTAGGTCCAGTATTAATCTTGTGATGAACTTATACTTGGTTGGAAGATTGAACTCATATAATGAAGGTATAGTAGTTGATTATTCTATTAATTTTTTGAAGTCAAGGATGAAAGTAATGTATGAGGAAAATTTATGATTGGAATAAAATTGGTATTTTGAGGAATCATTAGCAACTGTATTTAGAATGAAAATAGTCATCTAATAATATAAATTTGATGGCCACCTTTACCTGCTAAAAAAATTTTAAGTGAGGGTAAGTTTTAAATATTACCTATCAAAAATACAAAATTATGTTATTTATACACTTCTTAAAAATTTTATAAATGACTTCTATATTTTTTAACTATGCTTACCAGGGCCTCCACCTCGAACAGACCAGTTACCAGGGCTTCTAGAAAGCTTAACCTTGAGACTCTTGATGTGGGGAAGGGTCCTCATGAAATTGAAATTGCACATGACCTCCTGAATATTAGCAGTGCCAATCCCCATTGGATTGTGCATATGTGAAAGCTAGTATATATTATAAAGGCTGGAAGCCTTAAAGGCTGATATAGTTATATATATAGTATGAAGGATGAAGGTTAAGTTTATTGTATGCAAAACAGAAAGGTAAGAGGAATCCATTGCTAGGAGGAGGTGCGATATTGTATAGCAACCTTATATAAGTTTGATCCTCTATCTACAACTAAGACTAAACTCACTTTGACATTCTTGTTCTCGCACTTTTACGTGCGAAGTGATCAAAACTCGACATGATGTGAATCGAGACATGGCACATCTTTAGGGTGATAAGTCGAGGAGTCGCAATTGAGCAATTGTGATTCAAAAGTGTCTCGCACTTCTCAGCGTGAGTATCCGGCAACACTTGTAAGTGTGATCACATGCATTATGACCTGTCAATGTAGTAAATATCTGCATGAGTGCATGTATGAGAAAAATTCAAGTCCCAGCAGCCACTAGGATAGACAACTTTGGGTATGTTCCATTCACTATGAAGTTTTATGGATAAAATGATACACACATTAGCGGGATCTAAAAGTCTACCATAAAAGTAGTTGTAGATGCTTCAATAGTTGTTCTTGTATGTTTTTACGCATTATTTAATGTTGCGAGTCTCTCTACTACTGGTATTTTGCAGGTATCATTGTTGTTTTGTCTTAGTTTGGGTAGATAGTCATTTTTTTGCATAACTTTGACAGCTTCATTGTTCACATTTGTGATTCTGATCCTTTTAAGCTCTGGTAATTTCATTCATATTACTTGTCGAAAATCCTAGGCCATCTTATTCATACTCAAGGGTAATAGTCCCTTTCATAAATGACTATTTGCCAATAATAAAAAAAAACTATGCTTAATATATATGAATAAAAATGTTATAATAAATGTATATAAAAATTGATGGTCACACTTTAAACATGTAAGTCGCACTGTAATAATTCTATAAAATATTTGGAAGTATTCTATGTATCTAAAATCATGAAAAACATATAAACGTTCATAAATTTAACACCTTTTAACAATGTTAAGTTCTAAAATAGATGACATCTATCTTAGAGTATAATTTGGATAGTATTTTCAACTTCAATTTTTTATTGATTTGAATAAGGTATGCACAACTAGTCGTATGTGTATGATGATATTAAGATTGATATGTGGCATAAATGACGACCAATCACTTATGTATTGTCTTGAATGTTAGCCGAATTCTACATTTTTTCAAGATTTAGATTGAAGGAAATTTAAGAGATGTTCATATAAGATTTTTTATTTTTTATTTTCTTATTGTGATTTCAAGAATTTCTTTTAACCTTGGAATTTTTATTGATATTTCTCATTTTCAAATTCTCCATACTCAATTTAAGTGGCAACGGTACTAATTTTCTCTTTTTATGTGTGGATACCATTAAAAATGAACTCTTTATTTGAAGGAGAATATGTGGATTTACCCTCCAAAGGTGTGACTCAGTTACATAGGGACTAGTTTATCCATCCAAAAATACACATCCATTGTCAGAGAAATGGGGTCTAGCCTAGCCAGTTGTCACAATAAGTATTGTATTAAATGGAAGAGTGAGACTACCATTCACAATTAATGGTTTGTGAAACCTTGGAAGAAATTAAAAACAAGGGATAATGGTATTGATATCATGGAATCCCAAAGAACACTCATTATGGATATAGACAATCTTGGATGAATAACAAGAGGAGGGTAGTAAATGGAAATACAAGAAAACAAAAATGACAGTAACTAGAAATACAAGAAAAGAGAAACAAATGCCAAGAATTTTCACAACTATTGACATTTATATCCATGATGGTGGAGAGAAGATATTGATATATCACCACACATGTATCGTTAAGTGGGAAATTTTTCCCATGTTTCAATCTACCAAGAACAACTTATTCAGTCAAATGTGACGTGTGCACAGAACTTAAGAATAAATTTGTAGCAACTTCATGTATAGAAACACTGACACAAGTAAACCAATGTCAGAAATGAAAAATTGATTATATAAAAAAAATTCATTCAACTTACTATGCTCGTACATGATGGGTAGATGATACTAATAAGACCAACTAATGGTACAAGAAAAAGAAAAGGAAAGGTACCAAGAATGATTAAAGAAAAATAAATGGTGGCCAAAATAAAGGGAAATAACACATATTTATATAGACAGTTTCATCCATTCCTGGACACCAAGAAAAATATGGAAATGAGATCAAATTAATATACCAAATTGGGGAAACGATGTTATTCAAGCATATCTTGCAAAACTTCAAGAACAATAATTAACGAATTGTAGTTAAAATTGGATAAACTAGATACCCTTGAAAGGATTCAATATTTATGTAATTTTCAATATTTTTCAATATAATTATCCCAAAGTAGTTGATTTCCTATGGAAATAAGAGCCACAAGCGGCCAGTTATTTCCTCCAATAGTTGAAAGAAAGAGGACATAAAATAGATAAGTATATAATAATGTATAAGTATTACATAAGAGATGTTTTGTTAGGCTTATATTAATATGGACTCATGTAACAATTATTCTGTGACACATATGTTATTTTCAAATGTAACAATAAATCTATTAAATTGTTAAAAAAATGTTCTCCAAAAAAAGTTTTAAAAATGTTGTTTAAAAATTAGTTACAATTATTTTCAATTTTTGAAGTCTTTAATATATAAATATATATCGAAGTGAGAAATTGTAATTAACAATATCACTAAAATTAGAATGTAATAAATTTATGATAAATGATTTTAGAAAAAAGATTTAGTGTGACATGTTTGACAAGTAAAAATAACAAATATAATGACATCATGCATTCTTGAATAGGTGGCATGCACTTATTAATATTATATTTTGAAAATGAAGAACACATCATTTTTACACTTATTAAATGTTGATGTTAAAGCTATCATAATTGTTGTGACACTTGTTGATTAAATATTTTTCCTTCAAATATTATTGAAAAATACGTACTTGAATACAAGGGTTAAATTTGACGTTTATTTAGATGTTTTTCATGATTTTAGCTAGAAAATACTTAAAATAATGTGAAAAATCCTATCACATGCGACTTTCAAATTTAAAGTATGACCGTCATTTTTTACACATATTTATTGAGTTTTTAAACTTATTAAATTGTTTAATTTATATTCCAACATATCTAAAATATAGACATTAGAAAAATTAAATTTCTTTTATTAGAAGGATATGACAAAAACTAATAAGTTGTGGTGAAAGGTATAGTAACCTCCCATAGGTAAGAACTAGTAAACTATGAAATCCATGTTTCAAAACAATGTGTTCTAACATAATTTTTAACTCTTTGTTGTTTTATGCATGATTTATAGACTAGAAAATCATAAAAATGGTTCAAATTATTTGGATTATCTTCTATTTTAAACTTCCTAACAATCACTAATTTCCATTACAATGATTTCCATATTACAAACTAGATCAAATAAGTGTTGATAAGATGTATCTTAGCGGTTGATATGATTATGTGTCTTATCAACCACAAGGATTATGTAGCTTACTCGGCTTTTTATGTAACATAGTGACTGCATAAGGCTTATCTAACTTAGTGACCACTAGGGTTATGTCGCTTAGTGGCCGCAAGGCAGATGTAACTTAGTGGCCACAAGGTGTATGTAAGTTATTGGTTGCTAGGCAGATGTAAGTTAGATGGTCACTAGGCTTATTTCACCTAGCATGCACTTTCAACATGTAAGTTAGCGGTCATCGTGCTTATATAAATTAGTAGTTGTTATGCTTATGTAAGATAACGGTAGTTAGGCTTATGTAAGTTAACAACTGGTAGGATTATGTAAGATAACAACCGCTAGGTTTATGTAAGATAGTGGTCGCTTGGCTTATGAAAGATAGCGGTCGTTAGGCTTATGTAAGTTAGAAATCGCTAGGATTATGTAAGTTAGCAACCACTAGGATTATGTAAGATAGTGGTTGTTAGGATTATGTAAGTTAGAAACCACTAGGATTATGTAAGATAGTGGCCACTATGCTTATGTGGGGGAACCAAATAAAAAAAAATAGAAATCCTAGAATAGTGAAACTGAAATCCAAAAATTGGTATTTAGAAATCGGATTCCAATAGCAGCGACATCGGAATCCAATAATAAAGTAATTGGAATCCAATACTATCGAAATTGGAATCTAATAATAGGGAAATTGGAATCTAATTATAGCAAAATTGGAATCCAATAATAGCAAAATTGGAACTCAAATAAGTCCGATAATGACAATATTGGAATCCATTATTGCTACTAATGGAATCCAATAATAGTAATAACAGAATCTAATATAAACAAAAATAGAATCCAATATATGAAAAAACGGACATGGATTTCTTCCAAAACTTGTAATACTGGAGTTCATATTCACTAGAATATGTCCATATTTATTGAAATAAGTGTTTTTTGCTTTAATATACTAAAAGTGACGACTATTTAATGAGTCCACCTACCATGAATGATGGAATCCTTTTAGATATTGTTGTATCATTCTGTGTAATGTATTATTAGAGTTGAATGTGTGTGATCCTCGTTGATGGAGTCATCCTTTCCCATTGTAATCCTATTGCTTTATAGGTTGACAATTTTATAACTCATGATTCTTTTTTGAAAGCAAACCTAGATCTCTAGTTTTAAGGAAAGTTCCCTCCTTTTCGACTCGGTGGATCATTAGTGACCTAGACTAATTGGAAATTTTAACCAACATATGTTAAGGATATGGAGAATTATCAAAATATTCCTTTCTATTTTGAGGAAATGTATTATTATTCCTCTTGACCTATTTGGGAAGTATGAAAGGGAATCCATTATTTTTGTCATTACCTAAGAAATATTTTGAGGAGTTTATGTTGAGTTGGAATAGAAAATACATTTCATTGATTGAAAAAAAACAAAGTAAGCACAACAATATATACATATGGAAAACCGGTTCTAGGGAGACACGGTTAGAGTAGAATCTACCACCTGCCGTGAGAAACTACCCATTTGGTATAACCGACTAGTAAAGAAAAATAACAATGTAATATAGTTTGTTTAATCTAAAATCCCCCTTATTACATTTTTTTACAAATGTGCCCCTGAAACATTTCAAATTTCACCTTTCCAAGAGAATTTGTGAGTATATCTGCTATCTAAGAATTTTTTAGGTAGTACTAGAGCTAGATGTGGTGGTTCAAGACTTATTCTTGAATATAGTGGCATTCTACCTCGATATGCTTTGTTCTCTCATGGGAAACTAGATTCTTCATAGGATTCAACAAACCCTAATTTTCACAATGAATGATGGGTGGATTTTCTTTAGGAATGCCCATATTAGTCAAAATATGATGTAACCAGATCACTTTGCATACATCTCCTCGTCCGACGTGATAATCTTCCTCAATGAATGAGAAAGAAACGATAATTTTTTCTTGCTAATCTATGAGATAGGTTCAGACCTGAAATGAAAAATATAACTTATAGTTGATAACATGTCATCAACAGATCCAACATAGTCTAAGTCTGTATATCCCTGCAAGAAGAATTGAGATTTCTTCTGATACTCTAGACCATATTTAATTATATCTCAAGCATATCTCAACACATGATTTTTTGCTACCTAATGAAATTTTATCAGCTCCTATATGAATATGGAAACATAAAAATGTGATTCTTCCTCTATCATATCTCCAAGCCAAGGCAATAATGAAGTATCCCCAAATCTTTCATGTCAAAAGATTTCTTAAAATCATTTTTAACATCTTCAACAAGATTGTATGAACTCCATGTGATCACAAGATCATCCATATACAAACCAAAAATGAAAATCTATGTGCATATATTTTTGATATATATATTTGAATCAGAATGGCTACGAGTGAATCCATGTTGCAATAGGTGATCATCTATTTTAATTCACCATTCCCTAGGTGCTTGTTAAAGCCCATAAGGAGACTTAATATGATGACATACCTTATGAGGATGTTTCTCATCGACAAATACATATAACTGGGTCATGTATACTTCTTGTTTGAGATCATCATTTAAGAAATAATTTTTTACATCCATCTGTTGAAATTTCCATCCTAGTTGTGCTTCCAATGTACAAACAACTCTGATGGTTTTGATCTTCTCAATGTGTGCAAAGTTATCCTCATATTCAATTACTTCCTTCTGAGCATATCCCTTTGCAAATATTCATGATTTGTACTTTTCAATATATCCATCTTCCCTGTATTTTATTTTGGAAATCCACTTATCACCAATGGACTTCTTTCCTGCAAGCAGATCGACAAATTTCCATTTATAATTCTAAATCAAGGAGTGATATTATGCATCCATGGAATTTCTTCCACTCTGGATGACCAAGTGCCTCAAAAAATGTATCAGGTTTAATGCTATCAACCACTGAACTTGTGAGTGTGAGATTTACCTCATTTCTCACTTGTCTTCTCATTTTAACTCCTGATGAAGTATTTGGAAGATATTTCACGGGGAGTACCTCATGTTGCTTTAGAACCACTTAGGATGTTGATGTTACTGCTAATGTGAAGAATTATTTTCCAAATTACAAAGATCAACAAACAATTCTCCTTGCATCTCATCTTTCTTCTATGAAGAATCCTCATGCTCATCATATAACTGTGAGAGCCATCTATGAGAGGCGGTCGGTACTGACTCTTATTTATGTGGAAATGATTCAAATGATGAATCATCACAAACCAAATCTATACTCTCATATATCTTCTTTGTCTCAAGATCCATGAGATGATATTCCTTTTGAGGTAGTAATGTACCCCAAAAATATGCACTAGAATGTCTTTACATTGATCTTATTCCTCTTCTTATATGGGACATGCATATATGTTGTACAAAAAAATAATCTCAAATGAGAAATCAAATGCTTATGATTACTCCATACCTCTTCTGGTGTCTTGTCGTGCAAGATCTTATTAGGTTATCCAGGTTTAGAAGATATACAATTGTCTAGAAAACTTCTACCCAGAAATCTATTCTCTAACTTCACAATGGAAAGCATGTAACAAGCCATCTCCATGATAGTCTGAATGTGACATTATACAATTCCAGTTATATTGGGGAGTATAGGGGTATTCAAGTGTTATGTGATGTCGTGATCCTTCAAGAATGCCAAGAATTTCATTTGACGTGAATTCCCCCCTTTATTTGATATGGAGGAAAAGAAAGGGATTGTCCAATCTACTGAATAACTCACATACAAAAGATCTAAAAATTGGAAAATACTTCACTCTTCTTTCAGTGAAATAACAACCATGTCTTTAGGGAATAGTCATTAGTGAAAAATTGAAAGAACTGAAATCCCTGAAATGAAGCAAGAAAAGGGTCTATATCGATCGTTATGCATGACCTCGATATGGTTCTTGGCATGGAATGTACTTGACTCGAACATATATCGATGGTGTTTACCCACTGGACATTGAGGACAAAGAGGTAATGAATGGGAGAGTGGAGGAATTCATCGTATTATCTTCTTAGAATTGTGTTGATAGAGGGAGTTGATAGAAAGATGCCCATATCAATAATTCCATAGTACATTGGATTCCACCATGGAGGAAGATAAAGAAACTACAGAGGATGAAACTACATCTAATGTGAATAAACAATCCTTCAAAAAATCTCTAAAAAGTATTGTACCTTCTCATGATATTAAACAAGATTTAATGCCTTTCTGAACCAAGAAACTCCACCTTGAGTTTTTGATTCAATAGTTGAGAGATAAATAAAATATTTTTGGTCAAGTCCCAGAACATAGGGCACCTTTGTGAGAGTACTTCTTATTCATCCCAAGAGGAATGGTGACATTTCCTATTCCTTCTATAACATAGACCTTGTTGTCTATAATTTGAACCCGATCTCTAGTGGGCCGATCAGCCAATGAATCAAACATCTTCGTATTTCCCATCATGTGCTTGTTGGCCCCATATTCAATCAACCAAATTTTTTGTGATGGTTGTGATGTTTGGGAGACTAGAACACCATCATCTTCATGGGTGCCATAATTTTTTATTCTGGTACTTCCTCATCTAAGTCATCATCTAGATAGGTTGTGACATGTCCTTTTTTCTTATTTTTGGTGAGGATGCCACTTGGACTTCTATGTGAATCACCACGGCATAGATGTGCTCTTTCTTCTCCAAAATTATGTTATGTGCGGACCATTATACCAATAGTTCATAGTGTCATGTGTATTCATGGTGTAGATGTTATACCATCGATTCATTTTTTGAGAATTTTTCTTTTGTTATTTCTTATGTGGCTTATTTTGTGACTACTTCTCTTGTTGACTATTGTGAGGATTTTGACTCCTCTGTTACTTGAAGATCAATTCTTTTTCTTTAAATTATTTGTTCATTTTCTGAATGGCTTCTTCCTATTGTAGAAAGTTCACTAGATCGGTAAAGGGCACCTCTTTTTTTGTGATGGTCAAAGTGGCAATGAATGTCCTAAACTAGGAAGAAATAGATCTGCATAGTATGAGAGGAAAAATTAACTTATCTTCTACCAATTATCCAGGTGCTCCAAGATATTCTCGTAGTTCTGCCACACGAAGCAAGAATTCCTCTACTTTCTCACATTCTTTCATACTCATTGTATGAAGCTTTGAATGGAGATGGAGGATATTTTTCAAGTTATTTTCTTTATAGATGGCAGAGAGAGTATCCCAGGCCACCTTTTATGTCATTGCATCTCATATGTGTGGTTGTACACTTCATCATAAATGCTGAGAGTGATCAACATAAAGGTTTTTGTGTCATCCTTGTCATACTTCATGTTAGAAAAAGAGTGATTTTGCCCCTAGAAAAGAAAAAAGCACTTTGTTTTATACATGCTTTTATTTTTTAGTTTAGTTTTAGATATTCTTAAGTTTAGGAAAATCCAGTAAAGAAAATAAATCAAAATCATGTTCTTTTTAGCTCTATTTTTACGTGTTGAGTGTTTTATTGTTAGATAAATCCATCTATTTATTAGAGGAAATTGTAAGTGTTTTGATATATCAAACACACTCAGAGAGATTGTATTGAGCCAAAGCTCTGTAAATAGAAGAAGAATATCTACACAAAAGTGCTAATATGAGTTTGCAATAATATGTTTTGTTTGCAATTCTTTATTTTATTTCTATTAGTTGTTATTTTATGTGCCTACTTTCTAAAAATTGGTATCAGAGCGGAGATTTTTTTGTAGGTTTATAATTGACAACAAGTTTTGGCTTCTATATCTGGTCTGCAAACACCACAATTTACAGAAAAGAATTACAAGTATTGTTCGTTAACCATGAAGACACTATTCAGATCCCATGATGTGTGGGAAATCATAGATAATGGGTACATAGAGCCCAAAAATGTGAAATATCCCTTGTGGGATACCACTTAAATAACACAAAATATTGAAAATTTGCAGCCAAATAAAATACTAATTTTTGCATATTTTTACCAGTTAGGACAGTGAACTGAAGAAAATTAATAACTCCCAAAATATCCACTCAAATCACTTGAAAATTTAAAGAAAGCTTGCTAATAATATAAATAACATAATAATATTGATCAAGCGGCCAAGAAGTAGTCCCGACTACTTTTGATGGTCCTTATTGTTTTTATTACTACTTCTTGGCTGTAGGCTTGCTGTTTTTTTACAGTTGTTTTGCTGTTAAGTCAACGTTTGTGAAAACTGTTTCTAAAATTCGTTGTTCTTTCCCGAATACAAGTGTAAAAACTATGCTACAACTTCTCTGGAAATAACATCTTATTCCGGCTTATAGGCCTTCTGATATTCACAACCCTCAGAGTCCCTTTCAAAAAACTATTTACCAATATTAAAAAATATATATAAATAACATAAGAAAGTTATTTTTGGAATTTTTCAGACAATATAACACTGCCAGAAAATTACAGCGTGCCCTAAATAGATGGAAAACTTCTAAAATTCATATCTTCACCAAATACAAGTACAGGAAATGATGCCAAACCCTTGGAAATAACATTTAAAAATATAGGAGATGACATTCCGTAAGTCTTAGATATGAAAATGGCCAACTGGATTACCCTCTTCACAAATTCTGCAATCTCCAAAACAAGTCACCCTTTTTGGTAGATGGTCAAAACCCCTTTGAAATCCTCTCTAAATGATGGCGCTAAACCATCTACTCTAATCACTACCACAAATCTAGATATGAAAACCCACTGATTTTTCTCCACAAATTATCCCCAAAAATATTCAAAAACCCTATCTCTAAATACCTTCTGAAAATTAATCTCTGAAAATCAGCCCCGAAATCAGCTCCAAAATGACAAGTTAGGGTGGATCTTTCACCACCAAAGAATTCCCTACCATCTATGGAATGGATCTCTCACCATCGAAGCTAGGGTTCCTACGGGATTTCACTCCACAAGCTAGATGATTAGCAATCAACAATTGCTCAATGAAAGGATCATAAGTAGTGTATGCAAGAATGAATACCCTCTAACTTCTTCCCCAAATCTCCTTATATAACTTCTCCAAGGCAAAAGAATCCCAATAAACCCTAGTTACCTTTTTCCAAGTTGGGAGCTCCAGGTGGGACTAAAAGTGACTTAAGTGATTTTTCCCCAATGAAGAAATAGAATAACAAAGTATCATAAGTCACCCTCAACGACAGAAATTAGAATAATAAAGTACTCATGAGCCCCCTCCCCAAACGATAAAATTTAACGATCTATTACCACCAAGTCGACTTTATGCTTAATGTCAACGACAGAAATACAACGAAAAAAGTAATGTGGTAATAAGATCATTCTATACCCCAATAGCCTCCAACATTGTCCATAGCCCCTCAGGTATGTCCAAGGCTAAGACGAATGAAAAAAAACTCCTTAGGCCATATGCATTGGAATTGGGGACATTACAATCCTCCCTTCCCAAGATGTTCTGTGGCAAGTAAGTACTAGTCCTACCATGTTGTATTTTAATGCTGAATACCACAGAGTAAGTTTCTCCACCTGCACCCTGTCATCAACCAAAGATTTGTGTAATCCAAAGTAATTAATTATTTTACATTTTGTCATCATTTTCTCCATACGTGCTATCAGAAAAAAATGTTATTCGTGCAAGTAGAAAGGTACCCAAATTGATTATTAAAATGTTCCTCTTATCAGGATTGTCAATATGTCACAATCCAATGCAAACTTTAATGCCATCATGGTTGGGACTTGTCGTCTATCTCTCCAAAAAGAGTCCTTGGTACGAAAGTGCCTACTATGACGTGGACATCCTATTAGAAAAAATTGAATCAACATGTGAAACTTAGGATTGATAAGGTGCACATTTATGGGTGCTGGAAAAATCCCAAATAAATTAAAATGATGTTTTAGGATTTCTTTTTTTTGTTTATATTAATGTGTCTCATGGACCAATAGTCCCAATACTCTAAGTAGATAGTTATACTGGGTGATATGCAGCTCCACAGGAGTCCAACTAGTGCACTGATTTGTCAAGCTACTGAATACTTCTTCATGAGAAAATGTGATGTGAAAAGTGGCTCAACACATGGGAGACAGGTCATCAACGAGCTTTTGGAATTTGTAAAATACATAGGAGTGATATCCTAAATCGATTCAAAAATGTTGTGTTTTCGTTAAGCTCTCACTTCTAAAAGTGACAAACTTTTTCATGTATTGATATTAATATGAGGATATCCTCAATTAATCTATGAAAAATTCCACCAATCTCTAACATTGAACCTATAGGTCTCAGTTGGTGAGCTCAATTGCCTTGGGACAAAAGAGCATATATGCACAGTTGCTTGCAATATCTCCATCCTCAAGTATGAATTTAAATACAAGTAGTATACAATCGTTCCCTGATAGAAGATCATATCATCCTCCAATCTGTAGCTATCATCCTGTAACTGTGACCATTGATAATTTCACATAGTTTGTCAGTTCTTGCGTAGTATATGATTAGCAATTTCATTCAATAAGATGTAATGAGTCTACTGAAACATCAGAGAACCAGGCATAATGTTCAACTTGGATGAATCTTGATGCAAGTGAAAACAATCTTTTTGAAATGTGGAATTGTTAAGCAAAATTACTATTTATACCTATTATTGTATGACTCCAGTCACTTTATCTGATGAGTGAGAAGAGACAACCTATCATGAAATAACTCAGTGTTTGATTCAAAATTTTGGCGAACTCACTCTCCACATAAGTCATCATGGTGCATGCTCTGTCTTTGAACTTAACATAATCCGTGAAAATGTAAGATTGTAACAATGGGAAATATCTCATAAGTCTCATACCATGGGAAGTCACCATTATGGAACAAGAATTTTAATTCCTTCATGTTTTATGATCGCTGCAACATTGCACTATGCTTGCATTCTTCACCAATCATATCTTTTGCAAAAGAACATTGTAGGGGACCATGCGAAGGTCTGATTTAATAATGAATTTCCTTAAAAAAAATTCAATTTATCCACATGAGGAATTTATGCGAATGCATCATATTGATGTGATATCCAATTTGTCCAATGAATGATTCCAAATTTGTGTAAGTAATATGTACATTCTACATTGAAGTACATCATTTCTCTTAATGACTCATTTTTGAGAATGAGTTACCTTATTCATGCAAGACATAAATTTCCCATTTGGACATTGATTGCATCCAAATGCTTTTCAAATGGGTTAAGTGAATACTTGTGGAAATTGCTTCCATCCCAATACTTTAGGTTAATGAGTGCTCAAATTATGGTGATTTCATTGTAAATGCAAGCCCACAATTTGTAAAATGATGTCTTGTATGAGACTCAAAAAGTCCATAAACTTTATCATAAGGAACTTCATATCTTTTTTACCCAATAATTCTCGTCATGAGAGAAGACAACACATTTGAAATAGCATAATTGGGGCTGCTCATCATACCTTCGCAACTCAAAATTTATGATATAGGATCAACATCTTCATTCTCCTTTGATTTTTCAACCCATGCATCATCGTCTTCCTTAACATCATAAAACCATTACATCCTAAAAACATTCTTACCTCTAGAAAATTAAACCACAATAAATATACCACATACCTCATGTCCTTTCAATATCATGGGCTCCTACATTATTTTCTTTGCCAACATATGCTTATTAGCTGAATCAAGAGCAATGTGAATGGAGGATGTGTTTATCCCATCTATCACACCTTGAAATGTGATTATGAAATAGTCTTCCTCAATCATCCAAGCATGTAAATATTTTCCCAAATAATAGAAACATGGAAACAACATAGGATAAATCAAAAAGCTAGGAAAATGGTAGTCATTCTCATACCTTAGGATGCTAAAGTTGTGAATGCACCTTGATTTCAACTCTTCTTATTTAATAGCAAAGTACACCTTGATTATTTGAGCACTTTGAGGACCAAATGCCCCCACTAACCCTTCCAAGGGTTCCACCATGTAGCTGGTATAAAAATTAGTCATGGGCTATATTAATAAAGCATTTTCTTCTGTCTTTATGACTATTGTTATACACAGTCCAGCAGGATGAATATGATTAAAAAATATTCTCTTACCCTTTTTAGCAAGCAAAAAACCAACGCTAGTACCTTGAGAGGTAATCTCCCTTCTTGCACCAGAGTCTCCAATGAAGAAATCATGTTTTCCAACACTTGTAATCCCAAAAGACACATTTGAATTCCTTCTTTTGCTTATGAAATTAGTCATAAAGTTTTCAAAATCAGAATTGATAGTTTTGGATAATTGCAACATATTACCAGGATCCCATACCTTATAATGCCCATGAACCCTTGTATCATGTAAGGTCTTCCATCTTTGATTATCTTATATCTCTTCATAAAGAAGATCATCACTCTTTGTCTTCATGATGTCTTGACTTTGATGTACCAAATTCTTAGCATTCTTATCGACAATAGGCTGAATACCATCATGATAAAATTGTTGTAATGATATAGGATGAATCTGATGAAATACATCCATGCTACTACTAACCTCTTTATAAAGAATATCATCAAAAGGTTCACCTTCTATTTCTGATTTAGAAACCTCCAAAACACCATCCCTATTGTGATTCATGATTTTAGATGGAGAATAAGTGGAACAAGAATCAACACCTTTCACAAATTTATACTTATTACTATTTGGTAAATCCATCGCATATGATAATGACTTGTTCTTTAGAGGATTGATAGGAACATTTTGGACTGAAATATCTTTTTCACTAGAAGCTTCTTCTTCTTTCAATTGGTCTTCAATCATCTTTGGATCCGCATTATCTCCATCATCTAAAATTACCTCATGTGATGTTGTTATTAGTTGTTCAAATGAGTTCTTTTGTAACTCGGTTACTGGCATATGATGACCTCACTTGGGCTTGCTACCAATCTTCATCATGCAATAATCTGGAAATGACATATTATCCCTGAAACCCTTACTCAAAGATTGGTATTTCCTCTAACAAGAATCCTCATCAATCACCTCTACTTGTCTCCCTTTATCACTATTCTCACCATTTTCCTTATTGTCCGTAGATATTCTTTGATTGAAATTCTGAGTGAGCTGGCTCAAATAAAGGTTAGTGGCTTCATGTTGTTTCACCATGTTGGTGAACATTTCCTTCATAAAACCCATATTGAGATCTTTCCAAACTACCATATTTAACCCACACATGCTGGAGGAACAACATCTCTAATACCACTGAAATATCCCTTATGGGATACCACTTAAATAACACAAAATATTGAAAATTTGCAGCCAAATAAAATACTAATTTTTGCATATTTTTACCAGTTAGGACAGTGAACTGAAGAAAATTAATAACTCCCAAAATATCCACTCAAATCACTTGAAAATTTAAAGAGAGCTTGCTAATATTATAAATAACATAAGAAAGTTATTTTTGGAATTTTTCAGACAATATAACGCTGCCAGAAAATTACAGCGTGCCCTAAACAGATGGAAAACTTCTAAAATTCATATCTTCCCAAATACAAGTGCAAAAACTATGAAACTTTGGAAATAACATTTAAAATTATAGGAGATGACATTCCAACCCTCAGATCTAAAAATGGCCAACTGGAAACCCTCTAAATAAATTCTGCAATCTCCAAAACAAGTCACCCTTTTTGGTAGATGGTCAAAACCCCTTTTAAATCCTCTTGAAATGATGACAAACCCTTTCTTTATTGCTGTCGTAAGTCTGATATGAAAACCCATTGATTATCTTCACAAATTGTCTCAAAACCCCCCAAAACCCTATCTCTAAAACCTCTGAAAATATATCTATAAATCATCCCTGAAAACAGCTCCAAAATGAAAAGCTATGGTAGATCTTACACTATCGAAGAATACCCTAGTAGCTAGGGATGGATTTCTCACCACCGAAGCTAGGGGTCCTACGAGATTTCACTCCACAAGCTATAGATTTGCAAACAAAAGTTGCACATGAAAGGAAATAATTAGGTATGCAAGGATGCCCCTTTTCTTCTTCCCCTAACTCCTTATATAAATTTTCCAAGGCAAAAGAGCCCCAATAAACCCTAGTCGCATTTTTCCCTTAGAAGTGCCAATAAAATAAAAGTAACTTAAGTTACTTTTCCCCTTTCAAGTCTCCATGGTCCAAAAGTGACCCCCAACGCAAAATTAGAATATTAAGTGTCTGTGGCCCCTTCCTAACGATAAAACATAATATCTAGTCCCTCTAAAACACTTTATGCTTATGTCGATGAAGAAATATAACCAAATGGACTAGTTATTTATACCCAATAGCTCCCCACATCCATAGCCCCTTGGGTATGACCAAGGCTTGGACTTGAATTGGCTTTTAGGCCTTAGGCGTAGGAAAGGGGACATTACAAAATGCACCATCATATAACACACTCTCACAAACAGAGAAAGACATTTTGAAGGAATTAAGAAAGAAAGATGGAAAACCTCTTTTCTTCATTAATTAATCCATGCATGAAAGCATCCTACCTAGAGTGGCAATAGCCAGTAAAGCACAAATTTCATGGGAAACTCTCCAAGTTGCATATCAAGGTAAAGAAAAAGTAAAAACCACCAAGCTACAGTTACTTTGTAGAGATTTTTAAAATATGTCAATGAAAGATTCAGATTCCGTAGAATCATTCTTTACTTTTGTAGTTGGTTTAGTCAATCAAATAAAATCTAATGGTAAAACTATTGAGGATAGAAGGATTATTTGAAAATTGCTTAGAAGTTTTCCTACAAAATTTGATCTAAGTCAGTTTTCAATTGATTAGTTGCATGCATCACTAATAACTCATGAACAAAGGTTGAATAAATCACATGAAGTTGTAGATCAAGCTTTTTCATCATAGGTATTGGGAAATCGTGGAAGAGGAAGAGGAAATTTCATTCCTAAAGGCAGAGGAAGTCTAGATGACGTAACAACAATCCATCAAACTCAAGTGGAAGAGGACATTGTCAAGAGAAAAATCATAATAATTTTTCAGGTCAAAGACAGGATAAATCACATGTGCAGTGTCATTATTGCAAAAAGATATGGGCACTATGCTTTTGAATGCAGTAAAAATCAGTATGATCAGAACAAGCAGAATCAAAATCAGGTTAGAAGCTCTACTCCAAGGTCCATGATTATTGCATGAAAAAAAATTCCCAAACATCACCTATTGAGTGTAATCTATCACAAGAGAGCCCTAGTGATGTGTGGTATTTGGATTCTAGTTGTAGTAATCACATGTCAGGTAACTTAGATTTATTTTCTAATTTGAATGAGTCAGTAAAGACAAAAGTTACTCTTGGGAATAATAATACAGTGACTGTAAAAGGAAAAGGAACAATCAACATTCTAACTAAAACGGGGGAGTAAAAGATTATCCAGGATGTTTATTATTTTTCATATTTGAAGCAAAATCTTATGAGCATTGGTCAATTGGTACAAAAGGGATACATATTTTACATTAAAGATAACGAATGTGTGATCGTGGATAAAGCTCCAAGTACCCAGGTGATTACTAAAGTGAAGATGACAAGCAACAAAATGTTTCCTTTGAAGATTATACTAGCCACATCCAAAGCTCTTATTACATATCAATCCGGAGCTAAGGAAATTGAATCATCTTTTCAGTCAGTTGAAAAATATGAATCATGGCATGACATCTCAGGTTTGGTCATTTAAACTTTGGTGGTTTGAATTTATTACATAGAAAAAATATGGTGAAATTTTTTCCTTTGATTTAGAAACCAGATAGATTTTGTGAAGGTTGTATTTTGGGGAAGCAACACAGAGAGTCTTTCCCAGTTGGAAAAACAAGAAGAACAAGTGTACCACTTGAAATTGTTCGCTCATATTTATGTGGACTGATGTAAACAACTTCTATTGGAGGTTGTTCATAATTTATGACATTCATTGATGACAAGGAAGACATGGGTGTACTTATTGAGACACAAATCAATTACTTTTGATATATTTTAGCAGTTCAAGGTTTTAGTGGAAAAGTAAAGTGGGTACTACATCAAAGTTTTAAGGATAGATAGAGGAGGTGAGTATATTTCGAATGCTTTTCTATATTTTTGCAATTATCATGGGATGCACAAGAAATTTACTTCCAAGTATACACCGTAGAAGAATGGTGTGGCAGAGAGAACAAATAGAACCATCGTGGAGATGGTGAGAAGTATGATGAAGGCAAAGCATCTTTCAAATGAGTATTGGGAAGAAGTAGTAGCAACTGTTTTTTACATCATAAACATGTGTCCAATGAAAAATTGTTCAAAACATGGTTCCTCAACAAGTTTGGACTAATAGGAAACACAATGTTTCTCATTTTAGAATCTTTGGTTATGTGGCATAAGCACATTTACCTGATGAGCTAAGGAAGAAGTTAGACACCAAAGGAGAAAAGTGCATATTTGTTGGATATTCATAGAATACAAAAGCTTACAAGTTGTTTAATCTAGTTACCAGAAAGGTCATAATCAACAAAGATTTACAGTTTGTTGAAAATGAGGCATGGAATGGAAGTATTAAGAAAACAATCAGAGTAGCTACAATTATTCCTCATGATGATATGGCAGATGAAAGAATAGAGCAACAATGTATTGTATCTTCTTCAAATCTTGGACATGCACCACAAGTTGTAGCACAAGCTACACCTCCATCTATATCTAAGAGATCTCCAATATTTCATTCATCTCCAACCATCGAGCATACATCGCAAAGAACACCAAAAGCTACTCCTTCAGTAAAAAACATTCCATCATCAGATAGCCCTTTGCAACGGAAAACAAGGAGTCTTATTGAGATTTATAATGTTGATGAAACTAATGCTTTTTCAGTTTTTACATTGTTTTCTCAAGTTACAGATCCAGTATACTTTGTAGAGGCTATAGATAATGAATTTTGGGTTCAAGCCATGAATGATGAGATAGACGCCATAGAGAAGAATTAGACACGGGAATTGGTAGATCTTCTAGAAGGAAAGGACGTGATAGCAGTGAAGTGGGTCTATAAGATGAAATATACTACTAATGGTAAAGTACAGAAACATAAAGCAAGGTTGGTTGCCAGAGGTTTTTCACAGCAATATGGAGTAGATTACAGTGAGACGTTTTTACCTGTAGCACATTTGGACACAGTAAGAATGGTTTTAGCAATTGCAACTCAAAACAAATGGCCTATTTATCAAATGGATGTAAAATCAACATTCTTGAATGGTTTTCTTGAAGAAAAATTTTATGTGAATCAGCCATAAGGTTATGAGATTAAAGGTTATAAAGAAAAGGTATACATGTTAAAAAAAGTGCTCCATAGTCTCAAGCAAGCACCTAGATCTTGGTATAATAGGATTGATTTTTATTTGATACAAAATTATTTCAATAGGAACAACAGTGAGCCAGCTTTATACATCAAGATCAATAAGCAAGGTAAAATTTTGATTGTTTGTTTATATGTGGATGATTTAATCATCACTAGAAATCTATCTACAGATTCATTCAAATCATCTATGAAGAAAGAATTTGAGATGATAGATTTAGGCCGAGCATGCACTATTTTTTGGGCATAGAAGTTCAACAATCAGAAGCTGGAGTTTTATTTCACAAGAAAGGTTTGATAATGATGTTTTGAAGAAATTTAACATGTTGAATTACAAGCCAGTGCCAACACCTATTGCAGTAGGTTTGAAGTTAAGCAAAGATGACACTGGATCATTTATAGATCCAACATTGTTCAAAAGATTAGTTAGAAGTCTCATGTATTTGACGGCCACAAGGTTGAATATTATGTATGGTGTGAGCCTCATCTCAAGGTTCATGGAATCTCTAAAAGATTCACATTGGCAACCTAGAAAAGGGATTTTGAGGTATGTATGTGGAACTAAGAATCATGGAATTTTGTATTCAACATCATATGAGTTCAAACTCATAGGTTACACAGACAGTGGCAATGCTGGAAGTATAGATGACATAAAAGCACATCTGGTTATGCTTTTCACTTTGGAACATGTGTAGTTTCATGGGCATCGAAGGAGCAACCCATAGTCACATTATCTTTAGCAGTAGCAAATTATGTAACAGAAATAGGAGAAGCATGTCAAGTTGTTTGGATGAGAAGAGTGTTCAAATATTTGTGGCAGAATCATGAGGATGCTACATAGATTTTTTGTGACAACAATTCAGCAATAGCATTGTCAAAAAATCATGTTTTTCACAAGAGGAGAAAGCACATAGACACGAGGTATCACGTCATCAGGGAGTTCATTAACAATAAGGAAATTTGTCTTGAATTTTGCAGATCCGAAGATCAGTTTGCTAATATATTTACAAAAGTTTTGGGTAATGAATTTTTTGAGTATTTGAGAACTTGTTTGGGAGTTTGTAATCTGGAATATGTTAGATGTGGAATTGCACACTCAGCTCTAGAAAAATAAAAGCTTGAAGGTCAAAATTAAGGGCGGTGTTAGAAAAAGATTAATTTTTTCCCTAGAAAAGCAAAAAGCATTTTTTTTTACATGCTTTTATTTTTTAGTTTAGTTTTAGATGTTCTTAAGTTTAGAAAAAGCCAATAAAGCAAATAAATCAAAAGATTTATTGCACAAAATCATGTGCTTTTTAGCTCTATTTTTATGTGTTGAGTGTTTTATTCTTAGATGAAGACAACTATTTATTAGAGGCAATTGTAAGTGTTTTGATATATCAAACACATTCAGAGAGATTGTATTGAGCCAAAGATATGGAACTAGAAGAAGAAATATATGCACAGAAGTGCTAATCTTAGTTTGCAATAATATGTTTTATTTGCAATTCTTTATTTTATTTTTGTTAGTTGTTATTTTATGTGCCTAATTTCTACACTTCATTTTCTCATTTGCATTGGTGGGACGAGCAACTATACTAGTGACAATCTCCCAGAGATCTTTAAATGGAGAATGGTGCACATATTCATATTTCAAAAGGCATAATTAATCCCTTTCAAGAGTTAAGCATCAAAAAACAATATTTTGGGAGCAGACATGATGTGAGAAATAATATTTTATTAGAGTGTTCAAAAAATACAAAGCCTTACTGATAAAGAGAATAAAGTTGGGCTCAATATGCCCATGCAGTGAAACGGTGATGCTTATGTGGGAGTTCTATTTCATCTTCATCATTTGCCTCGTAGCCTTTCTCGAGCTTCATACATATATTCTCAGCTTGGCACCTTATGTCGAAAAAAAACAAATCGAGTAGTCTCCAACGCACTATCTCCTCAAATTGTAGGTTTCTAATGTTATGGATACTTTCGAGATATGAAAAATAAAATTCAATGATTTCAAGGGCTTGATCTTGGTCTCTTAATGTTGATTCATCTCGTGGATTTCTCGTAGCACTACTTGCATCATTTGTAATGTGTGACATGCGCTTCAGTCTGACTCATGGGGTCACGGTAAAGGTTTTCTGGTTGCTTAGATTTGTGTCTTAAATACAATTAATAAAACAATAGATCTTTACTCTAGCCCTTGTGTGAAAATGCCACACAGGTGTCGTTTGTCTTATACACAACAAGACGCCAAAGGAATTCCTTCCTCCAATGTGCTATCTTCTCCAGACTTCCTCTTTGATCCACATATGTTTATTACTACGCTTAAGATGGTAAATTTCCAAACATAGGATTTATGTACACTTGATGCGCTAAATAAAATGCCACAAAAAAGTCGCTACAGATGGTCTTCCATGCAAGGTCTCCACACCAAAACAATCTCCAAACTACCATGTCAAGCATGTATAAGGTCATAGGTTTCCCTTTTTATGTCGATGCCAAATCAACCACCAAACAATAAGCATCAAACATGTTAGATCCTCCATGCAGGCCATTAGGACAAAGAGCTATCAAGCCAATGTTGATTCGGGAGAGAAAATGTATTTCATTTATTGAAAAAAAAAGTAAGCACAAATATATATATAGAAAACCAGTTTTAGGGAGAAATGGTTTAATGAAAACCTGCCATCTGCTGTGAGAAACTACCTGGTTGGTATAACCCGTTGCTAAATTAAAATAAAAATGTAATACAGTTTTAACCTTACTAGGTTTTGGACCTCTTTTGACATATAATTCACTTAACTCATTTGAGTTTTCCTATGGAGTATAACGTTTAAGTTTGTTATCATTTGAAAATTTGATTGGCCCATGTTGTATTCAAAACCAATTTATTATTATTATATAGATGATGGTGGTATGTTTCGGGATATGGAATTATGGGCACAAGATTTTTTAATGTGGGACTTTGATTAACTTTAGCCAAAATCAAATCATACGATCCTTCCTTGGTTTTCTAAATCAAAATATTTGGGCATGATATATGATATAGGGGTAAAAAATCAAGCTATGGAAACTCTAAGAAAAATTTAGTAAATTATTTCAACTATGTGATTATATGGGGGATACTCTAGTTTTATACTATGTATTTTGGATGTGATCTATACATCATGGTAGAAGCTATTGTTGAATCTTAACCATCACCCTTGTCGTCAAGCCTTGTTTTGCATGGCCCCAATATCATTGGCCCGTATAGGGCAATGTTATAACTCGTGTCGATTTGAAGGGTGTGATGGGCAGGTTACTATTTTTGTCAAGAGCATGAAGGGACCTTGAAGTAGAATTCCACACAAGATGGAAATCTTATCATCTTATTTGATGTATATAACGCCCATGGGTGGCTTCATTCACATATTATACACACAACTTATCAATCCTTCTAAGATGATAATTGTTTCCATTGATCTTTTCATCATCATTTTTCCTAAGAGTGACATTTATGTTATACTAGAAAATTGGTTAAACCTCTTGGAGAAAATTATGTTTATATTGATACAGATAAACTTAGTTTGATTATCTTCAATACTCTTTCCTAATGGCCTCTTATTCCTTTATATACAATAATGTTGAACCAAATTTGGTTTCTGAGGGACTCTTTTTGTTGAAAAAAATTATGCCTAGATCTATCTATAGTGGTGTGGTTTGTGGATTTAGTGGAAAGGATAAAAGAGGATAGGTTATTCATAGACTAATCTTTCCTCTTCTCTCACTAGATTCCCAAATGGGAAGGCATCAAAGTAACTAATTTCTTCTTAGTATATGCCTTACTCTTTACAAAGCTCTAAAAATTAGGGTATTTTGGATCCTCTTCATACAATTACTTATACTCAACACTCAAACATCTCCTTTGGCACAAAATTAGGAATTGATCACCCTAAATCCTATGACATTTTAGTAATAACTAAAACTATCCATGTCATGGAATGAAATGAGAGCTCATCCCTCAACAAATTTGACATGTGTATTCCTTCCATATTTTAATCTCTTTACTTACGTTTTTGAAAAGTTCATAGTTACATGTAATATCTATATCTTGAGTTAAATTTTAGTTTCTATTATAGATATTGACTATACTCTATGTTGCAGGTTTCATTATGACGCACACCAACACCAACACATCAAAGAACCACTGTCAAGAGACCACAATGTGTGTATACACACTCAGGTATTTTTCCTGTAAGAATATCATTTTCAATTAGAAAATTAAAGGTGGGGAAAATTTAGATACTAAAATTTGTTAACTTTCCCTTATGCAATGTTAAGTTTGATTGTTCTCCCTTATTAAGAAAAATTTTCACATTTGGAATTTCCAATCATCTCATCTCTATAGATCTTATAAAATTTTGTTATCTTTACGTTATCTTTTGTCATCAATTTTGAGAATACAATTTGATCAAAAAAGTATTAAACCTCTAATATTCAAGACATAACTTTTAGTTTTGATTTTTTATCTCTTCAATTTGAAAATGTTGGGAAGGTTCAAGATGTAAGGTTTGGTCATGGTGTAAATTTACAGTCCTACCCATTCACATTCATTCACTCTTATTTAAATTTCAAAATATATTTTTTTTCATTTCAAATTCATAAGGTAGGATTTGTTAGAATTTCTCACTAACGTAAGGCTATAAAATCAAGTTAATCTCACTTTATAACTCACCTAATACTCTTACAAACTCTTATTAAAAATATCATTCCAAAATGAACCAAATGGTTGTATGTCATCTAGATTAGTCCTTACTAAAATTTTGAAGCACTCAACCAGGTCAATGGGCATACATTCCTCCATTTCAAGGCATGAAAATGTCATAGAACCATGTTTTAGTAATATAAAAATCACTCCAATAATTTCACAAGGGTTTTGATGGACAAAGAGTAAGGTAACATAGTTAAGGAATACCACATCTCATTATTATTGTACTATGTACTTTCTATACTATGTAATTATCCCATTATCTTGGTTTCACAAGATATAAGGGCACCCATATGGGGTTGATTAGTTATTCACACTTGCAAAAGAACCTAAGATAACTACATGATACTTGATAGTGCAATGATGGAATTACCTAGGAGTTTGATTTCTAATGGTAGTCCAGCCTCAACCATGCAAGCATATTTTCTCCTTTTGGTTTGAAAATTCTATGATGAAGTGTTGTATAGATTCTTACGACTTTCGGTTTGTTGTAGGTGATTATAGGTCATCTCACATTTTTGTGAGTAAGAGTGACATACATCAAATATTATTACTAGATAGGTGAAACACACAAAAATTTATAGATTCATATTGTCAAGGGGTCCAAGACCAAATAGTTCTGGGTTAGGATTATACAGATTAGGTTTAGATCATACAATATTTTTACGGTCTTCCCCCTATTAGGTTTGGATCTCCAAAAACAATCTAAAACATCTAAATTTATTGGTTATCCTATTCCACTATCCTGCGCATCCATATCATCATTGTTTTTTCCTGTATAGCTAACTTTATCTAAAAGGAACGATAACCGGATCGTACCAATCCAAGAACACATATGTTAATCAAACATCACGATCAATGAGATGAAAGTAATTTGCCAGAATAAATTTACATAAACCTTTGCAAACAAATAAGCATCAATATCATATATTATTATGGAACTCAATGAAATACAATGAGAATGGGCCTTGCTTATATATGCAAGGAATAACAATCTAAGAACTAGTCAAGGTTATAGATCAAGCCATAAATCATGGAAAGAACTAGTCATCAAAGAACTAGTTAAGTCCATAGAGTTATGAGAGAACTAGACATCAAGGATCTAGTTAATACCATAGATCAAGGAAAGAACTATACCTAACAACTAGATAATATCTCCTAATATCTAAATAAATAAAAAGAAATATCCACACACATAAGTGGGTGAGGATAAATATAATAAAGGTAAATAATTTACCTAGGTGAACATGAGCTAAGGTAAATACCTACTCTAACAACCCCCCCTTAAGTGAAGCTAGGGGAAAAAATAGAAGTGGCATGTCCACAATATGAGTCCCGGTAACTAGGCCTGATGAGGTACTCATGTACAATATATCCATGAAGAAATCTTGAACCAAAAGAAGGAAAGAATCCTACTAGAAGGAAAGAGAAAGAAGAATAAGAAGGAAGAAGTTCTCACGAACACCCCCCAAGAACAACTTCCGAAACCCCAAGCATTTCACGCAACTCAAGGTAGCGAGGTGATGCAAAAGGCTTCATAAAGATAATTTTTGTAACCTACTGCTAAGTCAGAATGTACTCCAAGAAAAGAACTCCATCCTGAATGTGATGATGAATAAAGTGGATGTGTATCTCAATATGCTTGGTCTGCTGGTGCTCAACTGGGTTGCGAGAAATATGAATTGCACTTTGGTTGTCACACCAAAGTACAGTCGATGAATCCTGTGGGAAGCTAAACTCTGTTAATAACTGGCGAAGCCAAAGAATCTACTGACTCGCTATAATTGTTGCCCTGTACTCTGCCTCTAAAGATGAAAGTGCAATAGCCTATTGCTTTTTGCATGCCCAAGCAACTGGAGAAGAACTAAGAAATAAAAGATAGCCAGAAGTGGAACGCCTGTCATCAATAGAACCTACCCAATCTGAATTTGTATACCCAACCAATTGAGTAGAGCCCCTAGTGTAGTGTAGGCCAAAGTGGGAAGTGTCATGCAAATAGTGCAAAATCCTTTTAGCAACCTGTCAGTGACTATTATGAGGAGAATGTGCAAACTGAGATACAAGCCCTACTGCAAATGAAATATCAGGGCGAGTATGGGTCAAGTACATGAGACTTCTAACCAACTACCTATACAACGTAGGATCACAAAGTGGTGTGGTACATGTGGATGTAAGAGTAACTCCAAACTGAAAAGGAGATGGACTTGGCTTGTAATCAGCCATATCAAATCGCCTAAGAAGATCATGGGTGTAATTTTGCTGACTCAAATGAATCCCTGAATCTGTCTGAGAAATATGCAAACCAAGGAAATAATGCAATATCCTAAGATCTATCATTTCAAACTATGTAGAAAGAGCCTTCTGAATATTCTGAATGCGGGAAGAAGAGCTATCAGTAAGTAACAAATCATCAACATACAAGACAAGTATCACAATATCCTCACCAACATGTTGGAGATACACTGTATGATCGGAGTGGACCCAAACAAAACCAGTAGATAGAAGAAAAGAATCCATCTTCTCATACCAAGCACGAGGGGCTTGTTTCAAACCATAGAGAGACCTTTGGAGTCAATAAACAAGAGAATAATCATGAACAAATCCAGTCGGATGCTCCATATATATTTCCTCTTGTAGATCTCCATGTAAGAAGGAACTCTTCACGTCCATCTGGTATACGGGCCACCCCTATGATGTAACAATAACAAGTACAAGGCATACAAAATCCATCTTGGTAATGGGTGCAAAAGTCTCAGAGTAATCAATACCTTTAACTTATGAAAAACCCTTTGCAACAAGACGATCCTTATACTTTTCAATGGACCCATCAACTGTGTATTTTCTTCGGTATACCCACTTACACCCAACCATATTTCTTCCTTTAGGAAGAGATACCAAATCCCAAGTGTGATTCTTCATCAAAGAAGAATATTCAGTTCTCACCACATCATCCTACTCATGTATCCCATGAGCCTTTGAAAAATACTGTGGATCCTCAGAAACTACCTAACACAAAATTCTAGAACCTGTAGAATGTGTGTGATGATGCTTAGTGGGTGGAATATCCTCTATGAAAGGTGTTGCCTTAGAAACTGTAGTACGATCCCACTTAGACATAATGACAACATCAGTGGGAATAGGATCCTCAACAGCATCTATAACCTCCTCATCAATATCCTAAAAGAAAGTATCCTCAATATGAGATGAAGAAGAAGAAGGAATGGAAGAAGATGAAGAATCATGAGGAGTGAAATGCTCATCAAACTGAACATTTGTTCAAAAAATAACATCATGTGTATCAGGATCTAAAAGATGATAAGCTTTCATGTCCTCACAATACCCTACAAAGATAAAGGGTTTACTCTTCTTATCCAAAGCTTTCATTTTCTTCTTTGGCACAAAGGCCCAAGCATGGCTCTCAAAGACTTGAAAAAATGAGACATCTGGCTTAGTGTTGGACCAAGCTTCCTCTGGGGTCAAATGCTCAAGTGCTCTTTGTGGTGTGTGATTCTGGATATAATTAGCACAATTAATTGTTTCTTCCTAATAGATAGGAGGTATATCTCTAGAATGCATCAGACAGTTAGTCATTTCCTTCAAAGTTCTATTCTTCCTTTCTACTAATCCATTCTATTATGGAGTATGAGGAACAGAATGTTGGTGAATAATGCCTTGAGTTGCCAAAAAATCAGAAAACTCATTGCTAAAGTACTCCCCCCATTATCAGTACGAAGGTTCTGTATGCTACTAGAAGATTGTTTCTCGACCGAATCCTTGAAGACTTTGAAGTGTGAAAAAACATTACTTTTGTACTTGAGAAAAGAAACCCAAGTACGCCTTGAGAAATTATCAATAAATGTAAGTGTATACTTAGCTTCATTGAAAGATGGGGTAGGAAAAACCATCAAGTCACTATGCACAAGCTCAAGTGGTGAAGAAGCTCTCTTAGACAAATTCTTAGGAAAAGGATATTAGTTTTGTTTCCCTAATACACAGCCATGAAAAACTCCCTCAAGACAAGAAACTCTAGGAAGACCATCTACCATACCATGAGTGTTCAACTCCTTCAAATATCTGTAATTGAGATGTCCAAATCTTTCATGCCAAAGCTTACTCTCTAAATCTGCATGAGAAACCAATCATGTCCCTATAGAAGAAGTGTCATTAAAACCCTCAAATTGATATAGTCTAGAACTATGATCAATAATACCCTAAGCAACAAGTGAATAAGGCTCTAACAAAGTTCTTACTTCTGCCCCATGTGGTGTAAAATTCACTATTTTCCCTTGACCAGAATGAAAAATTTGATATACAGAAAGCAAATTTGTAGTGATGTTAGGAACATATAATGCATCTTGGATATTTCCACCATCAAGTTGTATATCACCTTTTCCCTCAAGAGAAAGAAAGGAAGAATCTCCAACCTCAATTTTGAAAGTAGAACTCAAACCTAGAGAAACAAAAGACTCCTTGGAAGAATTCATGTGATGAGAAGCACCAGAATCTATAACCTAATTGTTTGCAAGTGGTGACTGAGATCTTCTAACAACATTAAGTGTTTTTCCATGTTGATTAGAAGGAGGTGGAATGGAGATAGAAATTTTGTGTTTCTTGACTGAATCCTATAAGGCTTGCATTTGCTTATAACACCTATGTTCTTCATGATTACTAACCCCACAAAAAGAGGATGAACGATTAGACTTATTCTTGGATTTAGAAGACTCCTTGGGTTTTGAGTTGGTTTCTTTGGGTTTAGGAGCATTTTGAGATGGAGAAGGTGTGGATTTGGTTTTACTATTTGGTTTTCCCTTGCCCTTAGGATTAGATGCAACTAATGCCTTTTGAGATTTGGAAGACTCAAGGTGAGACAATTTGGATTCTTCCCTAGTAAGTCTTTCACAAAATGTTTCTAAGTTAGGAATTTTGAATGTGTCACCTAAGGTATCCATGCTAAAGAAAAATGTAGAAGCAAAAATTTGGAATGGTCTTCTCAACTTGGATAGAATCAAGTAAACACACTCTTCATCTTTCTTATCTCTTCCACTCCCCTTCAACTGTGTCAACAAATGCTTGAACTTAGTAAGATAGTCTATAATTGTTGGAAAATATTCAGGATTAAGAGGGTGATCTCAATATCAATTTGCATGGATCTCATATGATCCACCTTACCAAACAAATCCTCCAATTTCTCCCAAATTTTGAAAGGAGGGTCATATTTTTCCAAATGAAACAAAAGACTGTCACTTACATAAATTCCTATCAAACCCATACACTTATCAAATTTGCACTGGTTCTGAAATTTCTCATATTCTCTCATGAAAACTGGTTGTTCTAAAGAAGTTAAAGCCCATAATCCTTTCCGCTTAATTATTGTTTCCATGTGTGGTAATTATGTGTTGCTAATAGCTCAACATGATCTAATGCAAAATTATATGCCATTCTAAAAAAAATCACCAAAAGAAATGTAAGAACCAAGCAATGCAACAAGACCCCCAAGCAATGCAACAAGAGTCCCCCCAGATTTTCACACTTTATAATGAGTGTGTGTTACAATATGGCACTTTATAATTATAGTGAAATTCTCAAAATAAATATTTCCAATGGACAGAGTATGGAAAAATAAGCACTTTTGCAAAAACAAGCACTCAAAACCGAGTTACCGATCAAAATTTACAAGCTTTTCAATATTATGCTCTACTATTTATTTTAGTTGCAACTAAAATAGAATAAAATACTCTTGCCTTTACCACACAAATAAAATGAAAGGGGCCTAGAGTTAAGCACCTACTATTACAAATCACAAGCTTTAAGCCCTCGTATGACCATACCATATGACCATGGGCTAAGGATTTTAATGGGTTAAATAATTTATTTGCAAAATAAAACTTACAGATGGATCGAGCCATAAATCATGGAAAGAACCAGTCATAAATCATGGAAAGAACTAGTCATAATTTATTTGCAAAATAAGAACCAGTCAAGGTCGTAGATCAAGCCATAAATCATGGAAATAACTAGTCATCAAAGAACTAGTCAAGTCCATAGATTTATGAGAGAACTAGACATCAAGGATCTAGTCAATACCATAGATCAAGGAAAGAACTACACCTAACAACTAGATAATATCTCCTAATATCTAAATAAATAAAAATAAATATCCACACACATAAGTGGGTGAGGATAAATACAATAAAGGTAAATAATGTAACTAGGTGAACATGAGCTAAGGTAAATACCTACTCTAACATTATCCTTACCCTTGTGTATTTGAGAAATAATTTATTGTTTATCAATTGTTTCAATAATTTTAA
Source organism: Taxus chinensis (assembly GCA_019776745.2). Classification (NCBI taxonomy): domain Eukaryota; kingdom Viridiplantae; phylum Streptophyta; class Pinopsida; order Cupressales; family Taxaceae; genus Taxus; species Taxus chinensis. The sequence continues at coordinate 389,190,467 of CM034146.1, forward strand.
GTATTAATGCATTATTATTATTGTAAATGGTTTTTCAAAGTTAATTCATAATAGCACATACTTGTTACATTAACCATTTCACCGTGTTTAGTGTTGTACACCAAAAACACCTTAGAATTCAATTAGGGTGAAAATAATAAGAAGTAGATTTTTTCTTTACAAAAACTAATTGATCACTGGAATAAGTGCATGATGTTTTCCACTAAACACCATTGAACATATACACTATGTCATCAAAATAATTTCTTTCCTATAAAACTATTATTACACATTATAGAAAAGGTTCTAATGAACCACCACTCAATATGGTTATACAAGGGACAACTAGAATTGGAAAATACTACATAATTGGTTGTATTAAAAATACATAGTCTTGAAGTGTAGCACATGGTAAAATTGCTTTTCTCCTTCTTATGTCAACAAGATTTTTAGCCTTCAACATCTGAGGCACAACCATAGACACATCTCTCAAAATCCTTGTAGGTGATACGAGACCATTGAAGTAACAAACATTAGTCATTTTCCAAGAATAAATGAAATATTCTAATTATATTATTATTGATGAAATGATATGGCTTGGTTTGAAAGTACTTAAGAAAATGAATATCTTCTTGCATGAAGCATTTCCTCGACATGATGATTTCAAATTTGGAGGTTGATCCATGATTCTTTTTCAATGGATGATTCAACAAGATAATGTATGTATGTATGTATGTATGTATATCTTCATCTTGTAAAACAAAATTATTTCTAATGTTTGTAGATAATAAATTTATGAATGTTTAGTACAATTATTTACATGTCATATTATTTATTTATGTATAAAATTCACTTATTTCTAGGCATCATGTTGTTTATGTTTATACAATACACTTATTTGTACATCATGTTGTTGGAAAGCGTGTAAATGTGATGCAAAATCACTTTGAAACAATCAACTTTGGTCAATAAGATGTGTGTGTGTGTGTGTGTGTGTGTGCGTGTGCGTGTGCGTGTGCGTGTGTGTGTGTGTAATTAGATGCATTCAAAATAAATGTTAGTGTTAACATTTTGGAGAGTTCTACAAACTCTTACTTGCAATATCTCTCAATTTGATCAATGGTTTAATTATGATATCTTTGTCAAAATAATTTTATTGAATAGACAATTGTAAAGTATTGTGATTCTTTTGATTTAGCATGTAAAATGCTAAATTTTAATATTTCTTAAATATTGTAAATGTGTTGGGCCCCTAGTTTATTGGCTAAGTACAGAGAGGTGTGTGGGTGCACAAGGCCTATTTAAAGAAGGGTGCACAAGGAGAAAGCGTGTAGGATAGGGTTTTAGGAGGGTTTAGTAGAACAAGTGGCGCACGCACAAGGTAGAGTAAAGGTTTTGGGACTTAGCCATATTTGGAGTATCAGACAAAACACGAGAAAAGTGTGACCCGACTGCACATGTGGAGTAGATAAGGTGTCAACCTGGCAAAAGGGTGGCCTATGAAGGAATATACCGTGCGATGGAAGATTCTAGACGGCCATAATTACAAAGAGTGGAGAGCTCAATCCTCAAGAAGCATGCTTCCATGGAGGACCACCTTGGACACTTGGAAACGGATCTGCAACTCCCACAAAAGCTTAAAGATGCTGAGAAAGGCTATAAATACAAGCACCTGAGAGAGAAGGAAAAAGAGGCGAAGCCATGCAGGAATACTAGGAGAGTTCCATAGGCTGCATTTAGAGGATCTGTAGGAGTATGTTGTACTAAGGGGATGCGTTTGAACATTTTTCTTTGTACTATGAAGGGCCTAAGTCCAGTTCTGATGCATGACATTGATCGGCATTATCATATGAATCTGTGATTGCCTGAGTTAATGTAATATGGTTATCAACATGCTTAATATGAATATATATGTTCTTCTAGGTCAACTTACATCTATATGGATCGGTTATATATATATATATTTCATTTGAGTGGATGCAAACCCCTATGCATTTATTTTTTGGTATGATTCAGATCTATGTTCTATAATGATTTCCTTGTATGAATGAACACATTGGTCTAGAAGTCGTTCTGAGCTCTAAGATGAATGTATGGTCCCTTTCCAATCTGTTCACTTAAGTTTTTGTCATAAAGAATGAATTATTACATAAGTCACATAAAGGAGGGACTCGGCACCCATGCGTGCCTCAGGTGAGATCCTAGCACCCGCTGGGTGATAGGTCGGTCCACATGCGATTTCCTTGTTCTTTGAGAAGGGCATATAAATGACTACATCGTAGTTCCATTTCCGAGACCTCTTTTCAAAGTTATTGTGAGAAATGGCATATGTTTTTGTCTTTGTGATGTGTAATGACAAAGCACTTGACTTTAGAAAGTGTTTAAACATGGTTAAAGAGCATGGAGGATAGTTTTTCTCAAAGATTCAGTACTATACCTGAGTTCAGTATGCATGGATGGGTAGAAGAGAACCTATACAATGAGTTGTATGAGACATTATTTTTCTACTTCCTAGTAGAGCTATATGAATGGATCTCAACATACGGATCCAGATCAAGCTAGTTCTGAAGATCACGTGTGTGGACCCAATATGACTATTAGAGGATGTAGGATGTAGATCTGATGTGGACACGTGTTATTAATCACTGGTGGAAGAGGGTGCTAACTAGTTATACTTTGGAATACGTCATTTCGACATATTATTTCCTGAATATCGTTGAGTTCGAGTTTTTGAGGGAGCCCAGAGGATCATTTTTGTGTGTTATTCCTCTAGATATGAAGATCTTGGTCGTTACTTTGAGTTTAGAAGCATTCCCCATGGCCAGCTAAGCTCTCTGAGCATTGGGAGAGGAAGCTAGGGTGGAGGAAGATGGCGAATGTTACAGCTGAAAAGGAAATGGAGGAGAGACGACTCAAGTATAATGAAGCTCGTGAAATGGAGATGACTATAAAATTTGAGGTAGAAAGTGTGATGGATCTATGGAGGTAGACATTATGAGAGTGTGTTGAAGTTCACGCGAAGTACATGGAGCCTGAGAATTCTTTACTATCCCATCTTGGCAAGCGCATAAGAGAAGCCCCTTTAACTTTTGATGAGAGTTCATCGCGTGGAGAAAGAAGATTCATCTGCTTACATCTGAACCCACCTGACGACCGATCCCTAGCGCTTGGTTTTCCAAATCATGGGAAGATTATTATTAACCATGGTTGTATTAGTGGAAGTGGCCGATCTGCGCCCAGGAGATATAATTTCTTGTTTGGGACTTCTATGGCTGCACATACCATTCCATTGTTTGGAGGAATTTTTAGGCAAAATTACAAATACACAAGCCTTTGGTATCGCATCTAGGAGTGGCACGGGGTACACTATTGGTAATGGGACATTATCACAGACCATCAGTGCATAGTTCAGTGGGACGTTGGGAACCCTTGGCGCAACCACTTCAGGACCTGGTGGATTCGATGGGTCTAGTGGGTCAGGAGGAATAGGACCTAGTGGATCCGATGGATCTAGTTGTTCAAGAGGAACAAGACTTGGTGGATCTAGTGGAAAAGGAACAAAACCTGGTGGACCCAGTGGATCTGGTGGAGGGAACAATGGAGGAAACACCAGAGGAAACTAAGGCTCTAGATCAGGAGGACAAGGACCCCAGCCACCCCCCCAAAGTGTTTTTTGAGATGTCTTTGCACTTACCATACTATAGGGGTATTGAATATGTTGTAGAGCAAGTACATAAGTGTGAGTTACTATGGCACGTGAAAGGGATCACTACCCAGGAGTGGAAGGCAAGCCATTTTATAACTACATTGCAAGAGCACGCACATAGCTGGTATAGGAAGTAAGACCCCCATCAAATAGTGGTAGACTATACAGTGTTGAAAAATGCTTTCCTCACAGAGTTCCATATTCCAGATTCTGAATAGAAGAGCATCAACACTTTGAAGGATATCTAGCAGAGAATGGAAGAGAGTGTGTGGGAGTATGATGCATGGTTTAAAACTCTCCTATCTAAACTGTCATAAAACATCCACCCCTCACAGCATGCTCAATGGTTTGTTGGGGGGTTGATCACTCCATTTAGGAGGGCATTGTCACATAAAACATTCACTGACCCGTGCGAGGCTCTTGAGGTTGCCTTACACGCTAAAGTTGTTGGGAGTGTGGATATTGGTGTCAGTCTATTTTTAGAGGCCCAAATTGTTGGAATGGCCAAGAAATTGGAGAATTTATCTAAAAAATCAATGCATGAGGTTCATAGTGGGCTTTGGTGTACAGACTGCGAAGTGGAGGGGCATGCAAAGGATAGTTTCCCTCAGAATTCGGTGATCACTATAGAAGTAGACTGTGAGATATGTCATGGGGATCATGATGCAAGTAAATGTCCTCTACTCCAGCATGCAATCCGTAAGAATTTTTCTTTCTACTGCAAGATATGGACCTCTACAACCCATGATACCAAGGATTACAGACTAATTGATCAGATCCATGATGTTATTGATCTGGGTGTGTGCCAAACTAGCCTTGTTGGCAATTCTAAGGATGATGACCAATGTTATGAAGGGCACACAGATGGAGGGGAGTGTGGAAGATATTTTTGTGGAGGAGTTCATGGTCATGGTAACCATAGTGAAGGGAGAAGCGAGTTCCCGTGAGAAACATGATATAATTGTGGGTCTATAGAGCATTACAAACGTGAGTGTCCTGATCTATTACAATTCTCATGGTGCGGGAAGAAGCACAAGTACGAAGAGTGTCCGGAAATCTATGAGAATATGAACCAGCATCACTGAAAAGATAAGGCTATTTCTATGGTGAGCGTCAAAAAGGCCTATTCACAATGGATGTCAAGAGTGGCACATGAGTTAGAACTAGAACCTGTACTGGTGACAACACGAGTAGAGGCCGCGCACGCCAGGAAGATGCCAAGACCAAGGACACTAGTTCCAGAGAGGAGGTGCTACATGGAAATTACCTAGACCCTTCCCATTAGAAAGAAGTATACCATGAGACTATGTACATGATTCGGAGTTTACAAGGGGAGATACAGTGTCTCAAGGAGCAATCGAGGTAGGTGGGGCAGTGGAAGGATAACGAGGTTCCAAGGAGTGACTTGGATGAGGTCAAAGAAGTATCTAAAATGTTGATGAAAGAGAATATTATTCCCTTGTTGGGAGAATGGCTGAGGGAGAAGGTACCACGAGCTAGAGCAAAGTGTGAGAGACAGGTTCTACATGCAAACCTTTCTCCACACAGCCTTAAATATGACAAGGATATTACTCTAAATGCGGTTGTTGATGGATGGATTCTGAGCAATATCCTCATCGACACAGGAGCAGAGGTGAATTTCTTATCTTAGATGCCTGGCATCAGATAGGGAGTCCCACATTGGAGCCATCTTCAAATGTGTTGCATATGGCAAACAAAACTAAAGCAATGCCCATTAGATTCCTGAAGGATGTAGTTATCACCATTCAAGGGGCCAAGTTCTCTAGAGACTTCAAATTATTAGCACTCGTCGAGGTAGATAACTTTCTAGCGTTGCTTGGGTGCCCATGGTGTTACAAGAATAATGTTGACATAAGGTTTAACGAAGGATATATAGGTTTCAAAAATAAGGAAGAATGGGTGTTCATCCCTTTGATGGATGGGAATTCAGCACCCTACACATATCTATTAGGAGAATAATTCCTTGATAGAATCTATGTGCGCTCCATTAGAGATCCTGAGGTAATTCACCCCACAGAGGGGGTCATCCACTTCAAAAACACTCAGTCCATGAGTGATACCACTAGCATGGCATGTGACAATTGGGCACACGGGATGTATGAGTTAATTAGGTGACAATTAAAATAACATGTAACAAGGGTGATAAATGTGTGCTCAGTCAAGCACCTATGAGGGAAAAAGTTGCCTAGCTACTCAGGGGGAGCATTCCCTAAGATTTTCCTGTAGGAAATGGAAGCTCAGTGGAGAAATGAGGACGAAAGAAGAGAAATACTTAGCCCTAACCTACTCAAGACTGTAGCACATTGTTGGGATACACATCGGGAGAACCTCCTGGAGTGGCACGAGGTAAGAATCACATTCTCTGTAAGGTTTTCAAAGAGCAATGCACCCACGTATATACAAGACTACCATGGAAAAGAAACCTCTTTGTTTCATATCTAAGCATGCGAGGAATCCTAGATGGGAAGCATGGAAGCATTACCACCTTCGTTGTGGGTACACAAGTTTTACTCCACATTGCAAGGATGTGTACGGGAATGGTACATTCATTCAGAGATGCGTCATCAAACAGGTAATTGTAAAGAGTTGGTGGTTGTCATTGGATAACGTGTTATAAATAATCAAGTGCCTTACAGTGGGAGATAGTGCCATGGTTGAGGATAGGCTACTAGAATTACTAGAAAATCCTTATGTGTAGATGCGCCTCAATGAGGAAGAATAAGAGGAAGTACATTTTGAGTGCACGTGTAGGAAAAAGAAAAAGGAAAAAATTTCTATGTCATAGAAAAGAAAGAGATGTATTGGATGTTGATCATTTAGAGGGTACGCGTGAGGTCATAGACATAGCTAATGATCAAGCACACACCTACCATGAGCCTTTAAAGAGAAAGAAGGCTAACATTAGGATGGAGGCTGAACCTAAGGAGGCTATCATCGGTGACTATTGGTCAGAAAAATAAGTTTTGAAGATCATTGTTCTGTTGCGTGAGTTCTAAGATTTTTTCCCTCGTGGGTACCATGAACTCAAAGGCGTTCACCATTCCTTGGAGAAATGAAGATCAAGTTGAAAGAAGGTGCACACCCAATTCGGAAAATACCTTATTATATGAATCCAAATTTACACGTACAGGTTAAGGAAGAGATAGACAAAATGATAGCGTCAAGTATCATTGAGGTGGTTGAAGAGTCAGAATGGATAAGCCCAATGGTCATCAACATCAAGAAGGATAGGAGGATCAATATCTTTGTTGACTATATGTACTTGAATGCATTATGTGTCATTGATCCCTTCCCTACCCCGTTTACTGAAGAAATCTTAGAGGGAGTGGCTGGGTGCGAAGCCTACTCCTTCACGGATGGCTTCTCAGGGTACCACCAGGTACAGATTGCAAAGGAAGACTAGAGAAAGACAGCTTTCACCACTGGATGGGGAATTTTTTCCTACACGGCCATGCCTTTTGGATCGAAGAATGCACCTATTGTGTTATCATGCATTGTAGTGCGCACCATCCAAGAATTCATCCATAAATTTCTTCAGGTCTATTTGGATGATTAGACTGTGTATGGTCTTGTCAAGGACCATTGTGATAACTTGAGACTAATGTTTGAAAGGTGTCGACAGTTGAGGATATCCCTCAACATTAAGAAGTGTATCTTTGTTACCCCATTTAGAACCCTATTAGGGCATATCATATGCAAAGAATGCTTACTAGTAGATCCTGCCAAAGTTGCAGTCATTGTGGATTTGGGGGAGCCTACTAGCCAAAATGTCGTGTGTGGATTCCTTGGACACATGGGATATTACAGGAAGTTCATTAAGGGGTATGTGAAGATCTCTGTGCCCTTAGAATAATTATTGAAACACAAAAGTGCCTTTCATTAGGGAGAGGCGCAGTAGAAGGAATTCAACACTTTAAAGGAAACACTCGTAATGACGCCCATATTACATTTTTCTTCTTGGGATAAGCCTTTCCATGTGCATTTGGATTCCTCAGGGATAGCAATGGGGGCTTTACTAGCACAACCTGGTGAGGGGATTTTCGATCATCCCTTGAGCTTTGCAAGTAGGAAATTGACACCAGCAGAGTAGAATTATAGAACTACTGAGTGCAGAGTAGAATTAATGATCTACGTGTTGCATAAGTTCTGGCAGTATCTGATGGCAATGCCCTTTATATTCTACATAGACCACGTGGAATTAAAGTACTTATTCAAAAAACCCATTCTATAAGGGTGCATATGTCATTAGGTCCTTCTATTTCAGGAATTTGAATTTACAGTGGTGGTGAAGCCAGGAAAGAATAATTTAGGGCATGATCACTTGTTAAGGATTGATTCAGGAGAGGATGTGCAAAGCATTAAGGAGACTATGCTAGATGCACAACTATTTATATTATGACGTGCGGCCTTGTATTTGGAAGATATCGTAGTATTCTTAAAGACAGGTGTGGCACTAGAAGGAATGAAGGCCTTGGAGAGGAAGCAATTGGCCATACACGCCACGCCTTACATGTTGATTAGCAGAGATCTATACAAATTAGGTCATGATGAGGTTCTGCGCTGATGTGTGCTAGAACATGAGTGCATTATAATTATGAAAGAAGTGCATGGTGGGATCACAGGAGGACACTATACAGGAAATACAACCACGCAGAAGATTTTTCTCGCATGGCTTTAGTGGGAAACCATTTACCAAGATTGTATTGATTTTTGCAAGGCCTGTGACCATTGCCAGCACCTTGGAAAACCTAGAAAGAGGGATGAAATTCCCTTACGACCAATAGCCAGCATGGAACCTTTGTAGAAATGGGATATCAACATTGTAGGACCTATCTCGTCAGCAGCACGAAAGACTGGTTCACAGTATATCATCACTTGCACTGATTATTTGACATGGTGGATAGAGGAAGCACCAACAAATGATTACACTATGGCAACAGCTACTAGATTCTTATGGGAAAATATAATTAGTAGATATGGTTTCCCTTTAAGTTTAACAAGTGATAGGGGTACACACTTCCTCAATGAAACAGTCAGGATTCTATTGGTAGAGTTTATGGTGGCCCATCACGAGACTACCCCCTATTACCCTCAAGAAAATGGGACTGCTGATGCATTTAACAAAATACTAAGTCATATGTTAACTAAGATTTGTGACATCGGAAGACATGATTGGGATGATAAGGTATCAGTCATTCTATGGGCATACAAGACAACCTATAAAAGATTGATTAAGGCCACGCCATTTCAATTGGTGTTTGGAACAGAGGTTGTTTTACCAATGGAATTCATTTTACCATCATTGTGTATAGCACGTGCAGGAGGTTTAGCTGATGAGCAAGTGCTGGAGGAAAGAATTGATAAATTGATTCAGTTGGATGAAAGGTGATCACTTGCTAGGTGGAGTCAAAAGACAGAAAAATACAGACAAAAAGCATGACATGATCGTCATATCAAGAACAAGAAGTTTGAGGTTGGACATTTGGTGTTATTGTATGATTCCAAGTATCTAAGCCATCCTGGGAAGTTGAAAGTCTATTGGTTGGGACCTTACCTCATATCATACATTCTTGATTCAGGAGCTTGCCAGTTACAAGTGTTGGATGGGACAAGATTACCAGGTCACTTCAATGGGAGTAGGTTGAAGCCCTACTATAAGTAAGTCTTCTTGGTGTTTGTAAATAAGGTCATGTTACCAGTTAGTTTAGGTTTCCCTTTATGCAATTTCCTTTTCTGTGTTTCCCTTTCTCATCATTTTTTCTGTTGTTTATTTTACGCCTTGGCCGGTAACCACATTACTTTTTGAAGGTTATGCATGCATAGAGGACCGCGCATTTGTTTTAGTGTGGGGTGGAGTAATGCGAATTATGGGCTTGTAATACAAGTGTGCGTTGGCAGTAGAAGTTGTGGTGAATGGCCCGGTTAAATAACTAAAGGCACATAATGTTAATAGGTGTGTAGAGAAGATATGGATGTAAATGGTTGATTTCAAGAAAGCCTTGAAGAAACCACGTACAGAAAAAAGGAAGAGCACAGGAACAACATGAGGTAGGTGATGGAAAAATAGGGAAAAGGACAGAAGAAGTTCTTTCGGTGCTGTGAACGTGTGCGTAAGAGGCTTCAGTCAGGTTGGATTTTTGTGCTCTAGAAGGTTATAAAGAGGTTTGTACACAAGATGTGGCATGTGGGAAAAGCTACATTTAAGGTTGAAGTACGGTGCTAGGTGAGATAGAATTTAATGCTGGGAAAAGGGAAAAACTATAAATAAAATATCAAGCACTTCATTATTTATATTATGTTTATGACAGGAACAAATCTCTCATGAACTAGAGCATCCAAAGGCAATCTGTGTGAAGAAAAATTGAAGAAATATGCGATGACATGACTAGTCCAGATCCACAAACCAATAGGAAAGGATTACACCGGCATGGAGGAAGTTGTTGAGAAGCACCATCTTGTGGAAGTATTGTTCCAGTTAGGGTTTGGTGGCTAGGGCACGGTGTAGGAGGGTTTCTTCGTAAGGTTGTGCATTAGGGTTAGATAAAGTGGTATAGCAGAGCAAGAAAAAAATGTTTGAAGTGATAACCTAACCAGAATAATGGCACCAAAGAAACAAAAACCAAAGGACAAGGGAAAACAAACAACAGCTGTCGAGAGCACAAATGAAGAATGGTATGCATAGATGCAGTACCCAAACATGGTGTTGTTGGGAAAAGAATGGGAATCGCACCTAAGGAAGATGATTGTGTGTGACTCTAATCATCGCACCAGCATGACATAAAAAAAAATGGATTTGGATTTGGTTCACCTGACCAATAAGAGAATACAAGAAGCCAAGCCCATTTATAGCGACGAGGTAAAGGTTTAATTGGAGAAGGTAGGGTTGCTGCAACTTTATGAACTGCCATACTTCGGAAAAACTGAGTGCCTCTACCAATGGCTAATGGTGTGCATTCACGAAGACCACTTTTATTTTGCGGGGTGCAAGATGTGCATAACTCCCTAGCTAATTTCCAACTTCACAGGCCTTATCTGTGAAGGGGACAGCATTCATGATGACCTAAGCGACAAGGATGCCATCAAGGAAATAGTTATTGCATATGACTATAAGAAAGGATCACGTTACTTTGACATCGCAGAGATCCTAGACCCCATGATGAGGATGGTTACACTCTTGGTAACCAAGCTCAATGACCAAGAGAGATGGACTCAAGTGAATAAGGCATGGATGAACGTGTGCCGGAAAATATCTGAGGGGACCATCTACAACTTGTCTTCTTTCATCGCGGATGAAATCATTAGTAGCACACAAGAAGGTGAGAAGATAATATTTGGTAATGTCCTCCTCACAATTCTCTTCTTAGAAATCAGAGTGCCCGATGGTCCGGAAAGGTTTGTTTGGGAGTACTTAGAAGAGGATCCCTCACCCGTGAAGTGGTTCGCAAAATATACTTGTGAGACAATGACAGCCACTCACAAGGTGTGTTTAGAGAAATGGTATAAGTGCATGAGGGACACGTTTAGTGTGGAATGGAGGATTCCAGAGTAGTTACCCGTGCTCGTGAAAGGAGAGGTAGAATTCTCTATATATCAACACTTTTGCATTAGCATATTTAGGTTAACAGATGAAAACATGGACCCATAGTGCAAGCTTCCCTTCGCCTTCACTGCGCAATATTTTCAAGCTGGGGTTAATAGGTTTAGAAAGGCCAAGAGACTAAGGTTTGACCTTAGTGAAGTAAATCAAGACCACAGAGAACTGTGCATGAAGTTGGTTTACCCCAAGAAGCATGTATACGTGGAGAGATATGTCTCCCATGAGATACAGATGATGAAACCAGTGACTTTACCAATCGTTGGAAGGGTTGTAGAAATGATATACCTCCACATCAGGCCAAATTTTGAAAAGGGCATGTACTTGGAAAATGATGTATCCATCCCTAAGGACCCCACAGGAAGAAAGAATCCCACGCAAAAGAAGAGGGAAAGAGAAGAGGTGTAAAAAGCAGCAAGTGTTTAGACTACACAAATGGTGAACGCGTCAGAGACAAGCACTAAGCCCAGTACTTACACGTGGAGAAAGAAGTCCCCAGTGAAAGTAAAGACTCCAGAGGAAGAAGCATCAGAGCATGAATAACCCTTCACGTAGGAGAAGTCACCAGAGGAGGAGGAGAAAGAAGTAGAATCTCCTGTCAGGAAGAAGCAGAAGGTGACAGAAGAAAATGACTCTAAGGACACAAAGAGCTTGGAGGCCTATAGAGGTGAGAGAGATGATGATGATGAAGATGAACTAGGAGGATAGGACCATCCTATCTATGAGGTTCATGACTTGGAGGAGGAAGGAGAGGAAGAATAAAATGAATACATATTTTCCAGGAGGAAGAATGACAAGGAAGAAGAAGATACTCAGGACAGGGGGTAAGTGAGAAAGTCAAAAAAGAACAAAGGACCCCAAGTTTCACTAAGGAATAGATATACAAGGCCATGGAGAAGGAAGTAGCCAAGATCATTGAAGACCTAGTAGATCAAGAGATGGAGCACAGTGCAGACCCAGTGATGAAGGAAGCAAAGGAGGAAAGTGTTAGGTTGTGGAGCTTATTTTCATGTGTGAAAGTGTTGAAGACGGTACACTAAGAGTACTCTTTGCTTTCCAGAGTTGTCTCGCCGGGGTTCAGAGCCAAGTCGTGCCTTGAGTGGGGTTCCGAGAGTGACAACCCCCGATAGTAGGGGTTCGAGGGCCTAGCCCCCGAAAAAAATTGCCTTAAAACGTGCCCGATATACCAGGAAACGTGCTTTTCTCATATGGGAGGTATTTTTGACCCATAAGTTTATGGGATAGTTTTGGCCCATGGTTTTAATACCCGCAGTTTTGTAAAATTACTTAAGCAGTTGTCTACTTATATAGTTTTATGCATATGGTAGGTATAATGTAACATTGCATATGTGTTTTGAATTCTTATGTGAATTCTATAGAGTTTGTTGAGCATAGGTCCAAACATATCTAGGTATTGTATTGAGAGAGCGATGGCTAGTAATAAAATCTGAGCAAGTGATTCTTAGTGGATGTAGCCCAAATTAGGTGAACCACATTAAATACTATCTCTTTATGTTGTGTTATTTTATTTTGCAATTTCATTTGAGATCTGTAATATTTTTTGCATATTAGTTTTTGTTGTTGCGATTTTGTGAGGGATTATTCTGCATATTTTATCTCTTATTCCCTAACAATTGGTATTAGAGCCTGGTTTGGTTTTCTGAAATGTTGAATCGCAAGGAAATTTTTATATTGAGTGGGACCTATGGAAGATCAAGGGTTGATAAATTCAACGGGAATGATTTTAGTCTTTGGAAGATGCAGATGGAAGATTACCTTTATCAGAAGGATCTTTATATTCCATTGTCTGAGAAGGTGAACAAACCCTCGAGCATGACGGATGTGGAATGGGATTTGCTAGATAGGAAGGCACTTGGGACAATCCAGATGTGTCTTGCATCTTCAGTATTATTTAATGTTTCAAAGGAAAAGACTACAAAAGAACTGATGGATGCATTAGGGAAGTTGTATGAAAAACCCTCTGCCTCAAATAAGATATTTTTAATGAAAAATTGTTTAATATGAAGATGTCTAAGAATGGTTCAATAACATATCATTTAAATGATTTTAATACAGTTGTAAATATGCTAGCTTCGGTTACAATAGAAATTGATGAAGAAGTTATGGATTTATTAGTTCTGTACTCTTTACCTGAGTGTTGGAATAGCCTGGTAATAGCACTAAGCAACTTGGTTCCAGCTAACTCAAAGTTGAATTTTGAGGATTTCGTAGGGGTGATTCCAAGCGAGGAAAGGAAAATAAAAATATCTAGGGAATCTTCTACTTCAGAGAATGCTTTGACAGTGGAAACTAGAGGGAGACAGAAGAATAGAGGAAGTCGTGGAAAATCAAAGGATCGGGCAAGGTCAAAATCCAAAAGCAAGATAGTATGCTGGCACTGTGGAAAGTTTGGGCATGCAAAGAAGGACTTTTGGGAGCTTCGGGACAAGAAGAAACAACATGAAGAAAACAAGGAGGAAAATGTGGCAATGGGTAATGTATGTGAAGATGCTTTGATTCTTTCTTTGCACAATATTAGTGAATCTTAGGTTTTAGATTCGGGGGCTTCTTTCCATGCTTCTCCACATAGGCATTATTTTGTTGATTATGTTCAAGGAGATTTTGGGCATGTTTTTCTTGGTGATGATGAGCCTTGCAGCATAGTTGGAAAAGGTTCTGATCAAGTTAAGATGCAGAATGGGAATACTCGGCTATTGAAGGATGTCAGACATGTGCCTACATTAAGGCACAATTTAATATCGACAGGGTAGTTGAGAAGTGATGGTTGTACTTTGGTATTTATAGCGGACTCTTCGAAGGTTACCAAGGGTTCTCTTGTGGTTGCAACAGGTAAGAAGGTTGGAAACTTGTATTTAACCACTTATAGCACTAATTTTTGTAATCTTGTGGCTTCAAAAGTAGATACAACATTGTGGAACTATAAGTTCGTTCATACGAGTCATAAGGGCATAGAGATCATAAAGAAGGATTTTCCTGGATATATAGAAACATGTTTGGAGTTCTTTGAGGATTGCATATATGGAAAATAAAATCGAGTAAGGTTTCTAAAGGTTGGACCTACAAAGAAAGAGAGTAAGTTAGAGCTGGTGCATTCTGATGTGTGGGGGTCGGCTCAGGTATCATCTCTTGGGGGTTCAAGTTATTATGTTACTTTTATTGATGATGCAACAAGGAAAGTTTGGGTTTATTGTATTAGAAAAAAATCTGATGTATTTGACACTTTTGTTAAATGGAAAGCCTTGGTAGAGAATGAAACAGGTCTTAAGCTAAAATGTCTCAGGTCAGATAATGGAGGGGAGTATTACAGCAATGAATTTGATGATTACTGTTCTAAGAATGGAATCCGTAGGAAAAATATGGTTCCAGGAACTTTGCAACAGAATGGGGTGTCAGAAAGGATGAACAGAACAATAATGGAACGTGCTAGGAGCATGAGGTTACATGCAGGACTGCCTCTTTCTTTTTGGGTAGAAGCGGTGAGCACATATGTGTACTTGATAAACAGAGGACCCTCAAGTGCCTTGGATGGAGGCATACCTAAGGAGGCTTGGTATGGTAAGAAAGTTGATTATTCATTTCTTAGAGTCTTTGGATGTGAGGTGTTTGTCCATATAGACAAGGATGATAGGACCAAGCTAGAGGCTAAATCAGAAAAATGTACTTTCATTGGTTATGGTGGTGATGACTTTGGATATAAATGTTGGAGTATTAAGGACAAGAAAATCATTCGATCTAGGGATGTGGTCTTTAATGAGAAATTCATGTATAAGCAACAGTTTCAGGAAAATAGGGAAGAATCCAAGAAATAATATGCAGCAGTAGAGGATCTTTTGGATGGGAAAGTGACACATGAATCAGTTCAGGAACCTCCTCAATAGGAACCCCAAACTCCTATATTGAGGAGGTCTTCTAGGGTAAGAAGAGAACCTAAACATTTTTCTCCTTCTCTTTATTATTTATTACTCATTGATAGTGGAGAGCCATAGAGATTTGATGAAGTAATGCAGGTAGATGCCAGGAAGAAGTGGGAGCAAGCCATGGATGAGGAGCATCAGGCTCTCATGGAGAGCCAGACATGGAATTTGGTAAAGCTACCTAACAGAAAAAGAGCATTATAGAACAAGTGGGTGTTCAAAGTAAAAGACGAATAAGGAGGCAAGAAAATATACAAGGCCTAGTTGGTGGTCAAGGGGGTTGCACGGAAAAAAGGTATAGATTTTGATGAGATTTTTTCTCCTGTAGTAAAAATGACTTCTATTAGAACTGTTCTAGGAATAGTTGCAGCAGAAGACTTGCACTTAGAACAACTTGATGTAAAGACTGCATTTCTCCATGGTGATTTGGAGGAGGAACTATATATGCAGCAACCAGAGGGCTATGAGGTCAAAGGTAAAGAGGAGATGGTGTGCAAACTGAAGAAGAATTTGTATGGCTTGAAACAAGCTCCACGTCAATGGTATAAGAAATTTGATAGCTTCATGATGGAGCAAGGTTATATTAGATGTCATTCTGACCATTGCATGTATACAAAGAAATTTGAGGATGGAAGTTATATTATCCTGTGTCTGTATGTGGATGACATGTTGGTTGCAGGTAAAAACATGTAGGAAATAAAAGTACTCAAGAAGCAGCTAAGTGAATCCTTTGCTATGAAGGATTTTGGGGTAGCCAAACAAATCCTTGGTATGAGGATATCTCAGGATAGGAAGGAACAAAAGTTGACTTTATCTCAGGAAGAGTACATTAAGAAGGTCTTGGAGAGGTTTAATATGCAGGATGCTAAACCGGTTGGGACTCCTTTGGCAGGCCATTTCAAGTTATCAAAGGAGCAGTGTCCCAAGACAGAGCAGGAGAGAAACCAAATGTTCAAGGTACCTTACTCATCAACAGTTGGTAGTTTGATGTATATCATGGTGTGCACTAGGCCTGATATTTCCCATGCAGTGGGAGCAGTGAGTAGATTTATGAGTGATCCAGGTAGAGATCATTGACAGGCAGTAAAGTGGATCCTTCAGTATTTGAGAGGGACCATGGGGACAGTTTTGTGCTATAGTGGATCAGACACCACTTTGTGTGGTTATGTAGATTCAGATATGGCTGGAGATGTAGATAGTAGGAGGAGCATGACAGGTTATGTTTACATTGTAGGTGGGACAGCAGTAAGCTGGATTTCACAACTACAGAAGTTGGTGGCTTTGTCAACCACGGAGGCTACTGAGGCTGAGTATGTTGTTGCTACAGAGGCAAGAAAATAAATGATTTGGTTACAGAAATTGCTTGAGGAGTTGGGGCATAAGCAAGAGGAAGGAAAGCTGCATAGTGATAGTCAGAGTGTTATACACATAGCTAAGAACTCTGCTTTCCACTCTAGGACGAAGCATATACAGTTAAGGTACCATTTCATCAGGACAACTTTGGAGGAAGAGAAGTTGAAGCTAGAGAAGATTCATACCAGTCAGAATCTTGCAGACATGATGACCAAGGTGGTCACAAGGGAAAAATTGAAGCTATGTTTAGCTTTGGTTGGTCTTCACGGAAACTATTGAAGGGTTGAGAAGCTTGCTCAGAGGAAAACTAGTCTCTAAGTGGGAGATTGTTAGGTTGTGGGGCTTATTTTTATGTGTGAAAGTGTTGAAGACTGTACACTAAGAGTACTGTACACTTTCCACAGTTGTCTCACCAAGGTTCGGGGTTGGGCCGGGTCCTGAGCGGGGGTCCAAGGGTGGCAGCCCCTGGTAGTAGGGGTTTGGGGGTGTAGTCCCTGAAAAAAATTGGCCTTAAAACGTGCCCGATATACCGGGAAACGTGTTTTTCTTATATGGGCGGGAATTTTGACCCATAGGTTTATGGGACAGTTTTGGCCCATGGTTTTAATACCCACGGTTTTGTAAAACTGCTTAAGCAGTTGTCTATTTATATGGTTTTATGCATATGGTAGGTATAATGTAACATTGCAGATGTGTTTTGAATTCGGATGTGAATTCTGTAGAGTTTGTTGAGCATAGCTCCAAACATATCTGGGTATTGTATTGAGAGAGCGGTGGCTTGTAATAAAATTTGAGCAAGTGATTCTTGGTGGATGTAGCCCAAATTGGGTGAACCACGTTAAATACTATCTCTTTGTGTTGTGTTATTTTATTCTGCAATTTTATTTGAGATTTGTAATATTTTCTACATATTAGTTTCTACTGTTGCAATTCTGTGAGGGATTATTCCACATATTTTATCTCTTATTCCCTAACAGAAAGAATAGAAAAGGAATATGGTAGCATGGGAGGGGATCCCATTTTGGCTGTGAGCTTTCCTAAGGCCGCACACACAAGGAGAAAAAGCATAGAGACATCACAGGTTCAGAGGATGGGCTATATTGATGACCCAGACAAGGTGTTGCATGCATGCTTTCAAAGCACCATACCAATGGAGCAACTCTTGGCTATGACATCATTTGATGAGGAAGGTGCATACCCTCAGACAAGGAAGATGCTTTCTTGGGCATTTGAGTCCCACATCAACGAACCAGAATTCGAAGTGGGCAAAGGGGCAATAATGAAGGTACCAGAGTCAAAAGGTGGCAACCCCTTGGTAAATGTTCAACGGCTATCAGAAGAGAAAATATGCAATGTGATGAATAAATTTTTAGTGGAAGTAGAGGCCAGACTCTTCGAGAGGAATGACATAGTGAAGTTTCTAGAGGAAGAGCTGGAAAAGAAGGAAGAAGAGCTGGAGAAAAGAACTAAGGAGTTAAAACATGAGGAATTAGTCAGCACTCAGCTAAGGTGTGAATTAAAGGAAGAGAAGGCAAGGGTATGCGAAGTCTCCATGAAAGTGGAGATGATCACAAACACCATTATCTTGAAGCATCCAGACTTGACACCACCTGCGCAAAGATATGAATCAAGCCTGTAATGCCTAGAAGACTTAACTCACGTTCTCACAATAGAAAGATGACCACTACTCTTGGATTCTGCAGAGGAGGCATCAGCGTGCAGAGAAAGAGAGGACAAAATGAAGGTTGTGGCCATTGTGCCCCAGTACAAGAAATTCCTTGGGGATGTAAAGGTTGTCGCACTGACAGTAAAGGTTACCTATGACAACTGTACTGATAGAGATAAAGTGGCAAGCATTCTGGTCACCTCCCATGAAGCGGAGCTCAAAGAGTTCCAGGAGAAGAACAAGGGGAATAGGGCAGAATGAGACAAAAGTATAGATGAAGTTGAGAAGAAATCAAAGGCTATTGAGACCTTGCGGGGCTCAATTAAGAACCGACTTAAAGAATTATTTCCTAAATCACTCGTAGGATGGACGCACTTGAGGATATGGGCAAGTAATTGGAAGAGGTTGTGGAAACCATGGGTGCTAAGGGAGAATAGCTAATCTTTGAAGAGGTGAGAGCCCTAGTCAGAGACCTTTTTCAACAAGCACAAAGTGAATTCGATACCTGGAATAAGTTGGAGGTAGACTTGATGAAAGATCTCCCTCTCCTCTTACAAAAATAATCATAGTTCCCCATTCTTTCATTCTTCCCCGAAATTCTTCATTCCTTTATTCTTTCTCCGAACTATTCAAGAACGGTGATTTTTTATTCTTTGAGAAAGTGTTCCCGCAGATGGATAACAGGCGTAGTGTGGGGTGATGTTGGGCACCCTAGTTTATTGGCTAAGTACAGAGAGGCGTGTGGGCATGCAAGGCCTATTTGAAGAAGGGCGCGCAAGGAGAAAGCGCGTAAGACAGGGTTCTAAGAGGGTTTAGTAGAACAAGTGGCACATGCGCAAGGTAGAGAAAAGGTTTTGGGACTAGGCATATTTGGCGTATCAAATAGAACACTAGAAAATCGTTACCTGACTGCTCATGCGGAGTGGATAAGGTGTCAGCCTGGCAACAGGGTGGCTTAGGAAGGAATATACCTTGCGATGGAAGATTCTAAAAGGCCATCATTACAAAGAGTGGAGATCTCGAGCTTGAAGAAGCATGCTCCCATGGAGGACCACCTTGGACACTTGGAAATAGATCTGTAACTCCCGCAAAGGCTTAAAGATGTTGAGAAAGGCTATAAATACAAGCACCCAAGAGAGATGGAAAAAGAGGCGAAGCCATGCAGGAATACTAGGAGAGCTCCATAGGTTGGGTTTAGAGGATCTTTAGGAGTATGTTGTACTAAGGGGATGGGTTTGAACATTTTTCTTTGTACTATGAAGGGCTTAAGTCCAGTTCCTATGCATGACATTGATATGCATTATCATATGAATTTGTGATTGCCTGAGTTAATGTAATATGGTTATCAACATGCTTAATATGAATATGTGTGTGGTTCTAGTTCTACTTACATCTTTATGGATCGGTTATATATATATATATATTTCATATGAGTGTGTGTAAACCCTTGTGCATTTCTTTTCTATTATAATTCAGATCTATGTTTTGTAATGCTTTCCTTATATGAATGAACACATTGGTCTAGAAGTTGTTATGAGCTCTAAGATGAATGTATGGTCCCTTTCCAATATGTTCACTTAAGTTTATGTCGTAAATAAAGCATTCTCACACAACTCACATAAAGGAGGGACTCGGCACCTGCGTATGCCTCGGGTGAGCACCCAGCGCCCGCTGGGTGATAGGACAGTGTGCATGGGATTTCCTTATTCTTTGAGAAGGGCATAAAATGACTACATCTTGGTTCCATTGCCGCAACCTCTTTTAAAATTTATTGTGAGAAACGGCATATGATTTTGTCTTTTTGATGTGTAATGATAGAGCACCTGACTTTAGAAAGTGTTGACACGTGGTTCAAGAGCACGGAGGACGAGTTTTCTCAAAGATTCAATACTGGACTTGAGTTCAGTACGCGTGGATGGGTAGAAGCGAACCTATACAATGATCTATATGGGACATTCTTTTGTTGCTTCCCAGTAGAGCTATATGAATGGCTCTCAACATACGTATCCAAATCAAGTTGGTTCTGTAGATTAGGTTTAGATCATACAACATTTTTATGGTCCTACCCCTATTGGGTTTGGATCTCTAAAAAAATCTAAAACATCTAAATTTCTTGGTTATCCTATTCTACTATCTTGCACATCCATATCATCATTGTTTTGTCTTGTATAGCTAACTTTATCCCTACCCTTGTTTATTTGAGAAGCCATTTATTGTTTATCAATTGTTTCAATCATTTTAAGTATTAATGCATTATTCTTATTGTAAATGGTTAATTTAGAAAGTTAATTTATCATAACACATACTTGTTACATTTACCATTTCACCATGTTTAGTGTTGTACACCGAAAACACCTTAGAATTCAATCAGGGTGAAAATAATAAGAAGTAGATTTTTTCTTTACAAAAACTAATTGATCACTGGAACAAGTGCATGATATTTTCCACTAAACACCATTGAACATAAACACTATTTCATCAAAATGATGTCTTTCCTATAAAACTATTATTACACATTATAGAAAAGGTTCTAATGAACCACCACTCAATATGGTTATACAAGGGACAACTAGAATTGGAAAATACTACATAATTGGTTGTATTAAAAATACATAGTCTTGAAGTGTAGCACATGGTAAAATTATTTTTCTCCTTCTTATGTTAACAATATTTTAGCCTTCAATATATGAGGCACAACCATAAACACATCTATCAAAATCCCTATAGGTGATATGAGACCATTGAAGGAACAAACATTAGTCATTTTCCAAGAATAAATGAAATATTCTAATTATATTCTTATTGATGAAATGATATGGCTTGGTTTGAAAGTACTTAAGAAAATGAATATCTTCTTGCATGAAGCATTTCCTCGACATGATGATTTCATATTTAGAGGTTGATCCATTATTCTTTTTCGATGGATGATTCAACAAGTTTCTAAAAAATCCATTATATATCTTCATCTTGTACAATACATTTATTTCTAATTTTCGTAGATAATAAATTTATGAATGTCTAGTACACTTATTTACATGTCATATTATTTATTTCTTTATAAAATTCACTTATTTCTAGGTATCATATTGTTTGTGTTTATACAATACACTTATTTGTACATCATGTTGTTGGAAAGTGTGTAAATGTCATGCAAAATCACTTTGAAGCAATCACCTTTGGTCAATACTATATATATATATATATATATTAGATGCATTCAAAATAAATGTTAGTGTTAACATTTTGGAGAGTTCTACAAACTCTTACTTGCAATATCTCTCAATTTGATCAATGGTTTAATTATGATATCTTTGTCAAAATAATTTGTTGAATAGACAATTGTCAAGTATTGTGATTATTTTGATTTAACATCTAAAATGCTACATTTTAATATTTTTTTAAATATTGTAAATGTGTTGGGCCCCTAGTTTATTGGCTAAGTACAGAGAGACGTGTGGGCATGCAAGGCCTATTTGAAGAATGGCTCGCAAGGAGAAAGTGTGCAGGACAGGGTTCTAAGAGGGTTTAGTAGAACAAGTGGCTCGCGTGCAAGGCAGAGCAAAGGTTTTGGGACTTAGCCATATTTGGTGTATCAGACAGAACACGATAAAAGTGTGACCCAACTGTGCATGCGGAGTGGATAAAGTGTCAGCCTAGCAACAGTGTGGCCTAGGAAGGAATATACCTTGCAATAGAAGATTCTAGAAGGCCATCATTACAAAGAGTGGAGAGCTCGATCCTGAAGAAGCATGCTCCCATGGAGGACCACTTTGGACACTTGGAAACAGATTTGTAACTCCCGCAAAGGCTTAAAGATGCTGAGAAAGGCTATAAATACAAGCACCTGAGAGAGAAGGAAAAAGAGGTGAAGCCATGCAGGAATACTGGGAGAGCTCCATAGGTTGTGTTTATAGAATCTATAGGAGTATTTTTTACTAATGGGATGGGTTTGAACATTTTTCTTTGTACTATGAAGGGCCTAAGTCCAGTTCTGGTGCATGACATTGATCTGCATTATCATATGAATCTGTGATTGCCTCAGTTAATGTAAAATGGTTATCAACATGCTTAATATGAATATATGTGTGGTTCTAGTTCTACTTACATCTGTATGAATTGGTTTTATATATATATATAATAAGTGGGAGTAAACCCCTGTGCATTTCTTTTCTTTTATGATTTAGATCTATGTTCTGTAATGCTTTCTTTATATGAATGAACACATTGGTCTAGAAGTCGTTTTGAGCTCTAAGATGAATATATGGTGCCTTTCCAATCTGTTCACTTAAGTTTCTGTCGTAAATAAAGCATTCTTACACAACTCAGATAAAGGAGGGACTTGGCACCCGCGCGTGCCTCGGGTGAGTGCCCAGCACCCGCTAGGTGATAGGTCGGCGCGCATGGGATTTCCTTTTTCTTCGAGAAGGGCATAAAAATGACTACAAAATGTAGTAGTTTATAGTATTTAAGAGGTGTGATATTGTTTCCATATATGTCTCATTCAATTTATGGTTGTACATAATAGCTCAATATAGAAAATATTTAAGTCTTGAAATTGTTATCTTCATCTATGCATAAATGATTAAAAGGTGTGGTGGAAAAGACATAGGCATGTAAAATATATTAATCTATTGTATATAATTTAGGTTTTTTTTGTGGTATCATCGAAATCCCAATTGATAAACCGTGATCCTTACATGTCGATGGAGTTGATGCTACTATGAAAGTGGTACTCCTACTAACATAATGGTCAGATGATTTCAAGACATGGGTATGTTTTAATTATAATTATTTACCTCGATCATTATGCCATCACATGTGACACCACAATGAATGTGTTCCTCTTACTAACATAACAAACAGTTGATTTTTGGTATGAGCATGATTTATTGATTAGCTTCCCCTCTCTTTTTACATACGCATATTAAAGAAATTTATCTCACATTAGTTGGTAGGTTTTCGATTCTTCTACAACTCCATAAGCCTCATTTATTTTGCTTCTTCCTAACATAATCTAATTTAAATATATTAGTACAATTAAAATAATATCAACATGTTAGCCTATAAGTTAATTTAGTGTTAAATTTCTCAATACATAAAGGAAAATATAAAATGTAAATATAATTTATTTTTTATTTTATTTTCATATTGAAATTTTGAATAGTAATTTCTTCCCACCAAAATACTAGAGTAACTTACTGTTTTTTAACAATAAAGATATAGAATTAATACAACATATTATGTAAATAATGTAATTAAAAATCATAGCTATAGAAGAATTTACTTATAAAACCTCTATTAAGTAAGTACCATATTCTTATATATTATTATATAAGGAGTATTTCAAATTCCACACAATAAATTATAATTATAAGATTTATTAATTATATAATTATTAAACCATAACAACCTAACAAATAGTAGATTAATTCTTAAATTAGAGTTTTAAGATTATACAAATGTAAGCTCTAAACATATGATTCATAATTTTAAAATACTTTCATTCTCAGTTTTTATTCAAAATCTTAATTTTAATTTTTATTTGTAAAGTTTAAGTTAAATTATAATAAATTATTATTTTAATTTGTTTTAATAAATTATAATTAATGATTTACCAATTATATAATCAGTAATAAGGTTTACTAATGGATTCCACAATTTCAAACTTAAATATTTACAGTACATCATTCTCAATTAAATTTTGAAATTTGAAATTTGAATTTTTCTTAATAAATTTAAACTATAATATTATTAAGGTTATTTTATTTCTATAGAACATAAATTGATGTTTGAGAATTTAAAATAAGAACATACTAACCAAAATTTATATAGAGGCACGTGCCATTAATTGTTACAACTTTGATGTCATAGTAACACTAATAGTAATAAATAAACTAAACTATTGGGTTTTATTTATTTTAATAATAAAATGAATGATAAATAGCACTCGGCTCATTTATTTTTGTCTATTAACCTTATTATAACAACGTATGTGTAGTAACTAATTTACTTATCACATTTTCTTATTATCTTCATTGTTTAAATTAAAAGTGTTTTCACACTCCAAGAGTCCAAACAAAAGGGTTCAGATAAGAGGAAATGTGGGGGGATACATTATAATAATTGAAAATAAATTAGTGAAATAGGTTAGGAATAATGAAAATTTACATAGTTTGCACATATGACTAAAATTTAAATTTTTGTGTTTGCCTACTTTGTTGATATTATCAGAGTATTTTGTCATGTTTCCATAGATGAAACTAAAGTTGGGCTAGAAAGTATGAACATTTTAGTATAATATTTATATTAAATATTTGGTGTCTGTCGTTCCAAATGAGGTTGATCGGTGGCGCTTGCCGTGGGTTAGAGCCTCACTCCTCAAAGCAAGTCGTTGAGTATTCACTCATCACTAGATTTCCAAATAAAAATTATATTAGAAATAAAAATAAATACGAGATGGCAATTTGTAAATCGCTGAAATGTATTTTCAAAATATAATATATGCTCAATTAATTAGCTAATAGTCTATAGTAGTTGACGAAATACTACCTCTAAAAAGAAGCTTCACGCTAGAATAAATTGTGTTGGAATTTTGTTTTGGTCTCACACACGCTGACATAATTTTTTTCTAGTCTCTCAAAGTTTTGGTCTCACCCCGAAATTCTAATTTTGTCTTTTCTATTAAGTTGCATTTAAGTGCAGCATAAAATCCGCTACAACCCAAGGCAAACTTATTATTTAGGTAACATAAACATATTTATTAGGCATATTACACTTACCACTTGCTCATAATGATACTGATAATGTTGGTTTTTTTGTTTTTTATTGAATGAACATGTAAATCGAGCAAATTAAGATTTTAATCATGGAACTGAACATTAAAGGGCATTGTTTATTTTGCTGATGTTAACACGACTCGAAGAATCCACATTCACTCAAAAAACAATCTTCCCTTGGTTGAGTGGTGCGGTAATATAAAAAAAAATATATAAATTTAGAAAATATCTTTTGGAGCATGGTATAATATATAAATATTCATATAGGTGTATGGTTAGAAATAATGATTGTGTGGAATTAATGTCACATGTAAATGATCTTTTAATTGTACAACTATTTCTAGAAGATTTAACTATTTATTGTCTTGCGCATAGCAATTTGAAGAATTTTATATATTAATATAGCAATCATTTTACCACTTGTGATCAGGACACCTCCTTTGTTTTGAAAAAAATTAAAATGCAAGCTGAGACACTGAAAACAATTGAAGATAACATGGACTTTCTTCTCAAGTCTAGCATTAAGGACTCAACTTCTGACTCTATTCCCAACCTCTGGGAGGAAATTAACACTCTTGGCACTCAATTCAAAGCTCTTGAAGATAAGCATAACAATTACTTGGCCATCCATGGAATAGTTCTCGACCTTATGCAAGTTCACATTCATCATATCTGCGATCTCAGTGGCATTCCAGCGTCGACCTGGAAGAACGACAAGATCACCAAGAAGTTCAAAGCTTCTAACTGGGATCCAACCATTGGTACTACATTGATTTTCTATCAGGCACTCATGATTGCTCTCAAGGTCTACAATAATTTTGTTAGGTAATGCCTTTATATCTCTGTTTGATGTGCAACTGTTATATTGTTGTTGTTAGGTTGCAATTTTGTTGTTTTCTAATCATAGTAGGGCTTTTTGTTGGCAGAGGTCCTTTGCCTTAGTTGTTGTTTTTATGCTTTTACTTTTTGGCTGGGGTGTGGCCCCCACCTATCAAAAAACCACATTGCTATGTATTGCTCATCTTGGCTTTTGATCCTTTGGTTGTACTCATGGGTAAGGTCCCTCCAAAACCTTTTACGTTTAATAAAAAAAATGTATATTTAAATAAATACATCGACAATGATGTTAATGAATATTATTATTGTTTTATGTTCTCCATCAACACATCATAGTTGGTGTATGTGAGTAAGGTAAGAAGATGCAATGCTCACTCCTTCGTCTTCAACTCAGGTTATGCCATTGTTGTCACGAGAGGCGGCGACAAACATACTTAGTGAGGTGAGCTTGATGCATCTTGGAATTGCTTCTACGGTTGGCAGGGTTCACCATAATATAGTACAATCCTCATGTCAATAAGGGCCAAGTTGCACGTAAGGTGACCCTCTCACTAATGTAATAGTCAATTGGTTTGGGAATACATATGTTTACTGTCTTGCTACCTAGGTTGGATATCCTTCTTCAATATATATTGGAATTGTTTCGAGGACTTGACAAATCTTACACTTCTTACTCTCTAGGACCAACCCACCTCTTCCATGCCTCTTAAAATTGATTTGACGACTACACATATTTTACCAAAAGCATAAAATCACACCTCCCTTTGGTGCGAGTCCCAGTATTCTAGGGGAGAAGGGCCAGTATGCGAACACCCTAAGTTCGCAGGTCCATGGAGCCAATTCCTTGCCACGTAGGAGAGCCAATTTGACAGCTAGTTATAAATAAACATTTTTTTATCCTAAGCCTTTAATTTCGTATCCAATTTTAATAATGTTTGCTTCCATATGATCGATCAAATAAAATATCTCATTAAATACACATTTATTGGTGGAGACCCAAAGTGGTTCGATCAAGAGGACAGGTGTTGAGCATTAAATTCGAAATAAAAGAGGGAAATGCAATCTGTCCTCCACCATTCTGACGCGCATAATAGATAAGAAACAAATAAATGCTCAACCACCATGTTTGCTGCTCATTGACGGGCCTTACGGTGCTCCTGCGCAGGATTACAGAAAATATTGGATATCTTGCTTCTGGTTGGACTGGGCATCGGAGCGACTCCTTTCATTAGCATTTTTAAGGACATGCTTCATAACATCATGGGGACAGAAGACTTGCTCGTACGTATTAGATTTCAGATTATAATGATCATTTGGGGAAAGAAAAGGCAGATGGGTAATAAGGGAAGACATTGTGAAGTTAATAGTTCTCTTGTCAAATAAGTAAGGAAAATACTTCAACTGGATAACAAGAGACTTCAGCTGAGAAATTATAACTGTTTTTGATGGAAGCCGCTCTTGGGGAAATGTGGGGCGCCGACTGCATGTTGGCTTAATGAAAACCATTTATGAATATCATTTAGAAAACTCTCTACCTCGTTTTTGCTGCACATAGGGGAGAAGGGCCAGTATGCGAACACCCTAAGATCGCAGGTCCATGGAGCCAATTCCTTGCCACGTAGGATCACCAATTTGACAGCTAGTTATAATTTAACAATTTTTTATCCTAAGCCTTTAATTTCAAATCATATTGTAATATTATTTGCTTACATATGATCGATCAAATAAAATATCTCAAAAAAAACACATTTACATTCTGAAGGTATTAGTTCTATTGTGAAGTTAATATTATTATGGGCCAATTTTCAATAAAATAAAAAGAAATCAGTCCATAAACTTGCAGTTCTGCTCAGCAATATGTTATGTCTAATTCTAACCTAATTGAACAGACATCAAAATGCGTGTGTAATCCTGCTCTTTCATCTTCAAAATGTGTGTGCAATCTTAACTATTTCTTTTCAGCTTTAGTTTTTTCGGTTTTTTCGATTAGCTGTGTTTTAAGACTACTACTGCAGGGTTTCTCGAGCCTTGTTTTTCTAGTAATTTTTCTACCTGAAGTCACGAGAGCGTTCCTTTGGAATTAAATATTCAAATACTTGTAAATGTTCCTCAAGCAAAGACAGATATCAATATTCTTATCGGTATGTTTTCAGTGATTTCTCAAATGAAGAGTATTCCTTATGATCATTCCTTTTTGACTTTTGCAATGCCTTTTTTATTAAAAGTTAAAATGCTAACGAGTGTTTTCTGTGATTTAGGAATGCAATTTTTTTGTTGAACATGTTCTTTTTCCTTTGCCTTGGTAGATACTACTGGTTTGGAGCTTTTCTTTGCACAGATAGGCACTAGGTTCTCATTGTTTACTCTGATCATGTGCATATTTTAGCAGTCTGTGGTCATTCTCAGAACTAGTCCACAATGGTATCTAAATTAAAATAAATTGTAAAAGGCAAAAAGAACAAAGCTGAGGGTCTTTCTTTAAATTCTATTATTCCAGACTCGTTCTTTACTATAATTCTATCAGTCCATAAACTTGCAGTTCTGCTCAGCAATCTGTTATGTCTAATTCTAACATAATTGAACAGAACTTTGGTATGAAAACTAACCTGCAATTTTTGCTTTGCTGGACCTTTCCTTTCAAAACTTGATAGAAGTAATCTCTTCTTATAAAATCCACTGTAATCAGGCACCCTGCAGAAGTAAATCAGCAGTAAACAAGACTAGGAAAGTGAATATATAATACCAACATTGATTTGAGAGTATCCAATCAAAATGTAAGACATGGATCAAGGTGTAGGGTCTTTTTAATCAAAGGTTGAAATTGATTTTGAGATGATCTTGTGGCTGAAATTATTTGATTTGATATTCATATTTATTTTTTAATTTCAAGTGTACAATTTTTTTTGTGTTTTTAATGGATGAATTTGAATCTTGAGAAGAAGGTTCCCTCTTTTTTTGCAGGTTTGTATTAATGTCTGGATATGAAAGCTCTGGGGATTGAACAGCGCAACTTGGAATATGGAAAGAGATGAATTGAGAAGACAAATATTCAACCCATTAAATAGATATGATGGGTTTGTCAACTGATATGTTGTTTTTATATTTTGAACAAATGAGTCTTTTATTGTAGAAAATGAAAGTACCAATCAGTATTTATGGTGTACTAAGTAATACTGAGTTGTTGACCCTATGCACATATGGTTTATAAAAAAACAAATTTTTGAACTTCAATAATCAAAATTTTGGTTTTTATTCCATTAAGTATTGGATATTTTATATGCAAAATACTGTTCAAGTATTGGGACGTGTTCACAAACTGGGTCTTCTCCCCTAAATACTAGTAAAAAGTTAGAGAGTAAGTGTAGGTTTCTGCTTAGCCAGCGAAAGCGTGTACGGCACGCTCTCCTTACATATGTGCGTACAAACATGCCAACGATGCATAAGAACGGTAAGAGGGATTGATCAACTAATGAACGCGTACGACTAGATGGGAATTTACCGCACCACATGGGGATGGCTTGTAAAGAGGCTTGCGGAACACGCCTTCCCAAGTTGATGTATCCCACGTGACACCGGCGTCCACACTTTGACACGTGGTTTCCAATTCCAATCTTATTTCCATTTACCTGGTTGAGTTCAATAAACCTACCGACTTTCTGGCATTACATTTATTACACCACCATTTCAAGGCGTGACATCTTATTCGCGTGTTTCCTCTTTGAATATTCATAATGTCAACGAAACTGGTGCCCGTATGAATGATAGTCAAATATTCAAACGCGATTTCCAAGTGGAAAGTGCCCGCAGAGTTCGCCTACAGTTACCTACCGTCTTATAAATTCCCAGCAGCACTCAGACTCTCTCACGTCTTCCAATTCCAAATACTCGACTCGATCTGGTGTTTCCACCTTCATATTTTCTTTCATGCGCACGAGATTATCATCGATGAAGAAGAGGCTGCATATGGAAAACTTGTTGATATCTCTGTTATATTGTCTGGTTGTCGGTGGGTTGGAACCCAGTAGCGGAGCGAGGATACTAGCCGAGAATAATTTGTTGTTTCTCGGCCCTGAAAATCCATCCGCCTTCGATCCTGTGGTGGTGGCGGGTACAGACACCTCCGCCCTTTTCAGCGATCACCGCCACAAAACTGGATTAGAATGCCACACGAAGAATGATGATCAGGTGGTGTACAGCGTTCAGCTCAGTCACATGGGAAATGCCCTCATCAATGGCCAGCAGCTTTCCAAATCCAAACCCAGCCCTGCGGTGGGTCACATGCAGATCTACAATCGCGCTACTGGAGTGGGATATATGCAGCAGCAACAGGAGGGTGTTAGCGAGAAACGGGCTCTCAGGTCTACTCCAAGTCCAGGAGCCGGTCATTAGACGCTCACTTACATATACACACACAAATTCTGTGATTTTTTTATTTGCGAGAAAATAGTTATTCTTTAAAAATTCGCTTTCGAAACCAAGCAGAAACCTACACTTACTCGCTTTGGATCGCATAAAACTCATTCCATCTTAAAAAAACTTACTAGTTGTAACATAAGTATGTGGACAAGCGCTCACTCTCAAGTAAATAACCCGCGCGTATAGAAACAAAAGAGCATATTTATCTTGACTTTTTATGGGTTAATAACTTAATGGCAAAAAGTGTTAAATATACCATCAAAGTGTTGACCAAACCAATGTACAACTAAGATATTGTCTTTCATGGTTAAATTGGATTAAGAGATTCTTAAAGTTGTCGCTCTCTTCAATTTCCAGTTATGAGGTCCTAAGTGGTGGCTTACAGTGTTCAAAATTGAACTCGTCACAGCCCCTTCAAGGGGGCAAGTGCTATTCTCTCGATAAAATGTATTGTTGTATATGCATGCCCCCATAAGACATGCATAAAACACAAGCACTATGCCCATAAATAGCACCATGCACACATGACTTGGCAACGCTCACTCATGCAAAAAAAATATTGGAAATTTGTCATTGAAATTTAATTGTCTGCTTTACACGTCAGTTGTACATTTGTGTCAAACGATAGATCCTTTGTCATATAGAATTAAAACTCTCACACATGGTTGTCTGCTCGCCATCCTTCATTATTTTTTTTAGTAAACATTTTGGTCAACGGTTTTGGGCATTGTTCTAGACAAATAGAAAGAGAAACACATAGAGAAAGAGCAATATCAAGCAATAGCAACATGAACTTTCTTAGAAGGAAGGGGAAAGAGAAAGAAGAAACGGGAGGCAGCAGTAAAAGGAAATGCGAAGCATGGGAGAATGTAGGCAACGACAGCTAGACCATTTCTTCACTAAATGTTCTACCTTGATTGGATTAGCATTTTTATCACGTTTTTTATTCCAATTAGATGAACGTTAATGATTTCTCAGTGAAGAATCCCAGTGTAATACACATCATAACCAAAACAGAAAACAACAAACTGACAATCAAAAACACATCAAAACATTAACGTTGGAACATTGCATTACATATCAGTTCTTAACACTTACAAAATAAAACAAAAAATTAAAATATGAAGACAAAGTGAATAACAATTGGAATAAATGTGTTTGTAAGTGATATGTGTACAAGTTGAATTCATCAACAACACACTAAAATTTTGTCTTCTTTGGGCGAGAAATTCGTTTCATCTTTATTTTTCACCACCTTATTCGCATCATCCCAGTTGACACATGTATGTATTTTTGTAGTCACAGTGTGTTTTCCAAAATGTTGAAATACATAGTGTGTTTTTCAACATATTGAATAACACAGTGTGTTTTTCAACATGTTGAAACACACTCATGTCGAAAACATAGTGTGTCTTTCAACATATTCAAAAACATAATGTGTTTCATCTTGTTGAAACACATGGATTGTTTTTCAACATGGTGAAAAGAACACTTTGTTTTTCAACATGTTGAAACACAAAAAACATTATCAATGTTCCACTAAGAAAATGATAAACAAACAACTAAATTTACACCATGTATGCGAATTGAGTCATGAACCATGTGAGTGGTGGTTTGGATGTAAATGATATTGGTATATTGGCTTGTAAGAAAACTAATTAAAAGTCAGTGTTGCATACTAAGTGTCAAAAAAACTTCAATCATAATTGTGGGTCAAAATTTTTGGTGTGACAAAGAGGATATTCTATTAACCATTATCATATTTGCATGCACAATCACATGGGATAAGAAACATAAACATATGGGTTATTTTATTTTATTAAATGTTAATGTATATTCTTAAATAGTGTAAACATGAAGATAAGCTAATGACATGTGCTTAAATCTTGAAGAATCCAAGTACATATCTCTTCCCATAGAAACATACATCCTCTCTAATGAGTGTACAATTTTCTAACAATGGGAAGAAAATTTGATGAAAAAAAATTCCCAAACCGTATTTTATAATGTTTTAAAGAATGAAAACAAAATGTGACCAACATTAACTAAAACCCACCCTAAAAAATGAAAACAAAACTAGCCCATGTCAGCTTATGCTAGAATAGTACATGATGTGAGAATAGAGAGCAACTCATTGTCATTTCTCTCATCCTTAAGAACGCCCACAAATCGTAAGTCCATTACAAATCATTGTTGATATCCCTATCACTAGGAGGAGCCTCCCTCTTGTGCTTTACCTTTCCAATAACTATTGACATCAACCAAGATTTTCTCTTGGGTGAATGGACCATTCTCATGATACATTATTTGACTCTCCTATCTCATTCCATCAGTCAATGATTTTACTTTCACTAGAACATCTACCATACCTCTAAAGATCGTTGTATTAAGTAAGTTTCGGCAAATGATATCAAGTGTAGAAAATACCAAAAACTCAAAAATGGCAAGGTTTATCGATACTTGTGCCGACAGTCGTAATGTCGGGATGATGGGATGCTCAAGATAATGAAAGAAGCGTTCCCTCCTTTTGTACCGAGTGAGAAGACTTGTAAGCGAACGACAACTAAACAAATATATATTATATAAATATAATAATGAGCTTGCTCGACAAAGTGTCGATTCCATGAATCCAAAGGAACTTCCTCAAAGGATGTCAACTCGTTTTGATACAATTAAGTGAGTTTGAAAAAGATAGTAAGATAGATAATGATAACATGGACGATACAAGATAGTTAGAACTCAAGCTGGATAGGAAGATCTTGTTCAGCTTCATAGGTGGCCTAGGCTAGAGTGGTGGCAATATGGAGATCTTCAAAGTAATCATACCAATAATCTCCAGTTTCTTGTCGTATCTTCTTCAAGGATCTCGATATGTTCTTCAATATCTTCAATGTTGGTGTGAATGCAATAACGCACAAAGTGAGCTCGTGGACAATGTCAAACTGTTCCAACACAAACAGTTGTTGGACTATTAGGAGATTGTAAATGTTTGTGATTAGATGGGATTGACCCTAGAAATGATCATCTACAAGAAAGACATCTTACAAAAGATATAGATTAAGTAGAGATATACTGATAAATAAAATGTAATGAATTGATAAAAGAAATTACATTGACAATAAATATGCAGCTGACGATTGGCAGAAATCGTGGGTGAAAACTGGGATAATCACTGGTGATTGATGGAATTATGGTGATTGCATTGCGAAAAATTGATTGTTTTGATAAAATGCTAAATTGATAGAAAACAGAGACTAAATGACTTATTTTGTAACCTTGTATTTTATGTCTAAATAAAATGGAAAGTAAGAATAGATAGATTGAGGTTACCTTTGATGTGAGAACATGTTGTAAAATGCTTACAGGGACTGAATGAGCTTTGTGATAAATAACTTACTATCTGATGATGTGATGGAGGATTTTGAAGATGTTTGGATTGCACAAACTGACGTGTGTTATGGATTCTTGGATGACAGGATCTCGTGTCATAGGCCTGATCATTGCTAGAGATTTGAGAGATTCCTAGGAGTGCAACATAGAATTCAAAGATTCTAGAATATTCAAGATTGAAGATCCCTAAAACAGGAGCTCTAAGCTCCTATTTATAATTGCTGGTGCAATTTGTTATGAATCGCTGGCGATCTAGGAAATTTAGAGAAACCCATGCTTGGAAGTGGTTTTAACCACTTCCAAAATAGGGATTTCATGGGTATGGGGATGAGGGTAAAGAGGTTGGGGAAGATGTTTAGGTGTGGTTAGGGAGGTTAAATGGTTAGAATAAAAAGGGGTAGGAGTTGGTTATTTCTTAAGAGGTTTTAGGGAGGTTAGGGTAAGTAAGTAAGGTTTATGGGTGGTAAAAATGTGATTTTACGGGGTGAGATGTAATGACTTTAGTATATGTTAGAATGATAGTTTTAATGATTTAGTGTATGCAGGTGTACGTGTAAGGTGTAGGTAGGGTGACAAAAACTCAGATGTCTACATTTGCCCCCTTTTATCAAGTGGTTTGTAAGGTGACTAAATTCCTGGAAAAAAATGATTGAAATGGTTTGAATTGTACTTGGATAGGTGATTCCCCACCAAACTGGGGGTGATTGCAATTGAGTGCAATGATCACCAATTTCAAAGAGTTCACTGAATGAGATATGTTTTTTTGAATATTTGTGTTTCACTTTGATCTACCCCAAACTGAGGCATGAAAACAAGACTTCCATAAAAGGTGGATTTGCAATGCTATAATGGAGTCAAATGATAGGGAAACAAAGGGTCTTCACAACTTATAGACATATGAATCATAGGAAGAAAAGTCACATTTAATACAACATCTGCAAATGCTAGGTATGTCATCCATGAGCTAATGTCACTAAAAAGATTGGCTTTTACAACATAATAAAAGTAAACTAGATTCCCATGACACTAAACTGAAATTATGAGTCTTATAGATTTTTGAAAATATTGAGAAATGAAACAAGCTTGGGGAAGACACTCTGAGCTGGATCACACTAGTAAAAGACTTAGGTTATGACCTGATCTGGGCTACGAGATCGAGGTAGGCATCAATTAATTGTTTATCGAAAATGTTTAAATTTTGCTATGGAGCAAGGAGCCTCATCGAACACATACTCGAGCTTTATGGCTAGGATTTTTGTAGGAATGAAAATTGCCATGGATGCTTACATTATTTTAAAGGTGTGTGTATCAATATGACATGATATCGCTTGTAAATTTAGAGGAACATGCCACTCGGTGATCTGGAGGAATCGTTGGTGATGTCCCTGGGAAAGAACATTCATTCCCTATGAATTTTGTGATGGTCTATTGTGCTAATCCTTCTAAATACCTTTCCATCTGATTATTTGAGATCAAGGGAGCTGGATTAAGGATATTTTGAGTGCTTAGTTGTTGATGAATGTATTGGAAATCATATGACGTGTCATAAAGGCCAGATCAAATAAATGGAACCACACTAGGAGAGCGTCATGTAAACACAATTAAATGTTAAATTTTTATTTCAAGATACACTCATAATTGAGTCTATACATCATCACAGGATTACAATATGGGACCACTGTTATGAGTACATTTCTCAAAGTGTTGGAATCACTGAGGGATGTGGTGAAAAATAATACATTAAGGATTTATTCTAAATATGCATGTGATTATAGCGAGTTGTTACGTATCTCAGATCGGTAATATGTAGTGTGATTTAATTATGATATTGGACCTTTATCTAACCCCTAATTAATTGATGTTTTGAAACCATTTTTTTGTGTTGAAAAGACTGTACAACAGAAGCTCAACAAGCGTGACTATACAGAGACCATCCCGAATCACAACTTGAATTCTATCATCTGTATTGTTACAAGAGATAAAATAGAGCCCAACAAACATGATTCAAAACCTCCTTACCATTTGAATGAATTAGTCCTAGTGAAGTGCACAGAGTCACTATATACATATAGAAAAACCCCTAAAACGGGGTGTTTATGAGGTGTTACAACTTTGGTGACTACTATATTAGTTCACTTTTCTCATACAGCTTTATGGTTTCCAACTAGGAACCGGTGACCATTACGACTCTTGCATAATTTATCATAACTATTTTTAAATATACTACTCAAGGGGATGAATTTATAATAGATTAGATACTACATCACACGCCTGAGGTGACCAGGATTTAATTTAGATTGGAGACCCTTTCTCAGGTAGAAATATCTTCAAGTGGATTTTCATGATGGGGCTTATAAACAACTCATGTGACATTAATTTTCGAGCACTAGTGATTAGGTTTGATGATGTATACCCTATGTGGTGCTACTCCTCTTCCCAACTCTATAAGAGGTCAATAGTAGATAGGTTTGTTGAAAGGGGTAACTCAATAGTATTGACATCCACCTAATCTAGTATATCATTATTTTCTTGCATTGGGAACACTGTCCCATCTTTTACACGGAACTTAAAGTGAGTTATGGTCATGGAGGATTAGTTGCAAGAGTTATTGGTTATCCCCCCCCCTCTAACGAACCAACGAGATAGTCCTTTCTATATCACATAACAACATTATGGTGGATCGGAAAAAAACATTTACGATATGGACTTTAATCAAGTGTCTAAAATGACTTTGAGAGATGGATTTATTTCCCATCCTGGAATTCCCCACCAAAGAAAATGCCAGGTTGGGAAGCTGACAAGAGGTCCATTGCTATTAGTCATTATCGCTATCATTACTCCTTATGGCAGTTAGCTTTGTATGGCAATCATATTTAAAATTTAGAAGTATATATAATTAAATATTACTCTACCTCGTAGCCCGGGTAAAAAGTGGGAGTTTAAAAGACTCCTCGCCTCCACAGATAAGCTAGCTTTCACTCCACGGGCCAAAAAAAAAAATATTTTGCAGGTGATTTGTATTTGGTTTTTTAATTTGAAAAAAAAAGGACTTATTTAGCTGAATGTTAAAAGCAGGGTGGATACTACTTGCAGGTTGAAATATGGTAAATGTATAAATGCCACTTGCGGGAGCTTTTTAGAAAGGATTCATTGCATAACAAACGAGGATCGCTGTCGCAATGCTGCCGGATCGGAAGCATCAGAAGCGTGTGCCCAAAATGGTGCTTGTTTTTGAGGTGTTACATACACGTATGTTGCGTGGTGACAGGATCAAGTTACTAGGAGTTAAGAAATGGCGACTAGACTATCTGGAGGGGTCTCCGGACGGAAGAATCGGTTAGTTGGAGAGAGAGAGAGAGAGAGAGAGAGAGAGAGAGAGAGAGAGAGCTGTCAGAGAGCGTTTCGAGCTTGAAAAACGAGGGTTCCAGCGGACATTTTTTTGCCTCATTTTAGTGATAGAATTGGAGGGTAACATTTGGTTTTGTTTTGAGATTTGAGATTCGTCCAGGGTTTTGATGGTTTTTAAGGCTGCGAAGGCCGTGGCTATAGAGAGATGATAATTGAGTGGATCAGGAAATTGATATGGCATTGAGTCGGAGGATTTCCAGCTTCCTAAAGGTAGATGATGATTATTTGCTGGATAGAGCTGTTTACGGAAATGGATAGGCCGCCAATGCCGAGATTCTTGAGAAAGGACCTCGGTGCTTACTACGAAGTTTGGTCCTTAAAATCAGAACGTATAGGTAGTGAGGAAGAATCCATGTGAAGCGGCCGAGTATGGAAGGCGACTTGATAGTCTTTAAGTCTTTTTCACGGCTGCTGATCCGGTTAAAGTCAAGGATTAATCGCCTCGAAAACGAATGACGAGGTAATGTAATCAAGTCTACCTGATGAGCCTGGATTTCTTTATTGATCTCGTATGATCGTAGGTGTATATTTGGCTGCATTTAGAAAGAGGAGGTTTAATTTCTAATGCTCTGCTGCAAAATTTAGAAATATGCATTTTATGAAAAATGTTTGGTTACTTCACATCGAAAAATTCAGTAGTTTTTGATAAATGTTGTTGTAGATACCCAACATAAGGAATCTTGGGGTCTAGAACTGATGTTCAGTTTCAATCCACTAGAGAGGCATTTTGCTGATGTCCATCTGTCTCTCTTGAGATGCATTTATTTTATGTGTAATTTTGATATACAAATTTTTGAGACTCATGATGATGTATATTGATATATTTATATATTATATATATACATATACATATGATTATGTAGTTTTTCACTCATGTGTATTGATATTACATTTAGATGTATTGATTGTTTGATTAGATGTCTATGATACAATGTTGAGATATGATATTTAGATATATAGTTGTATGTGATGTAGTGATGTTAATATTTTTTTTTATGAGATAACGTTGAGCTTGAACTTAGATACGATGTTTTAGACATGTATTATTTATCTTGATATAAGATGTATTTAATTGTGTTTATCATATATGATGATGTATGGATGCAAATTTAGTTTATTCGATGTGTTGTGACTTTAGACTATATTGTTTTCTAATCTCAATGTATATTAAAATGTATTTTAATCATGGTTTAGAGTAAAATGTGAAATGGATTGCTTGTTAGAATGTATTTGGTACATATATAACATGATGGTAAAAATTTATATTGAAGGCTCTTGCACTTTTTAGTCATTATAAAAAAGGGTAATACACATGACTAACAACAAGTAGTCATATGTAGGATCTTGGGTATAAATGGAAATGAAATTTTTCATAGCTTCATAGAACATAGGAAGGATTGATATATGTATTGTGTATGGGAGAGTAGATTCTCCTTTCAATGGAATCATAGGTTCATGTCACAGCTATATATATATACTATATATATATATGCATATACTGATCATATATATATATATATATATATATATAATTTTGATGGCAAAGTTGGTCAATACGGGAAGCTTTCCTAGGGTGATTTTGGTATTTTTTAAAATTTGAAGGTTGATCGATGTGGAGAATCCTTTTTATAATGATATGGGTAGCCATCCTTCAAGGGAGTGGTCTACAAGTTTTTTGACTTTTTTAATTTTTTCTTTTTAATAGTCATCCTTCAAGGGGTCAGTCTATATTTTTATAGGTAGCTCTCCTTCGAGGGATTAGTCTGTTTGATTTTTGACAATATTATTTGATAGTTGTATTTTGAGGGATCGGTATATTATTTTGATAAGATGCATCCATATATAGTATTTACTTTTAGATTATTTTATGTTGAGGGAAGGCCTAATAGACCATTTTGAGGAGGGGAAAAGATGTGTGCACAAACTACACATGTGTATCTTGTAACATGTTTTCAGTTGGTAGTCAAAATGTGGACAGACGTAATGATTACTGGGTTCCTGCTGAGGAGGAACTTTTCCATGTGAAAGGTACGATGAAAAAATCCACGGTGTTCATCTTTAAGGTTTTGATTATAGGATAGTGAAAGTATACCACATGCTTTCAAATCATTACAATTATAAAATGACAAGTTGGTGATGGAATAAGATCTTTGATGTGACTAATTTCGTGACAATTGATATGTTAATAGTAGAAAGGTCACAAGTACAAGGAATTCAAAGGTTCCTTTTCAAGAATAACATCGAGGGAGGATATACAATAAGCTCCTAACCCATACTTATGAATGATGACATATGGACTGATCCAGTTAGGGACAAACTTTCCATGTTTACTCATTTATAGAGTATTGAAATTTTAATTTTCTTTGAGAATGAGATCAGCAATATTAAATTCATGTACTTTAAAATGTTTATTATACGCACGCTTGATACGCTCTTAATACACATGATGGTGTTTGAGGGTTGTTAGGAGACATTCATCTAGCAATTCCAATTATGCTAGACACTCTTGCCGATAATCCTCATCAAAGATAAATTCTCTGATGGATACACAGAGTGATGGCATTTGAACTTCAAGGGGAAAGACAACCTTAGATCCATAGAATAAGGAAAATGGGTAGCACCTGTAGGAGTACATATGATAGTTCGATAGGCCCAGAGAGAAAACAAGATTTGAATATGTCAATTCCTTCCTACCTGGTCGACATTTTTCATGAGAATTTTGTTAAGTGTTTTATTAGAAGCTTCAACTTGTCCATTTTCTTGTGGATAATAAGGTGATGAAAATATTAGTTTGATGTTGAATGTTTCACATAATTTTGTAACTTCATTTTTTTTGAAATATTTTCCATTATCAGTGATTAGTTTGTGAGGGATACGAAAGAAACATGTGATGTGTTGATAGATGAAATTGAAAAAATATTTTTCTTTAGTAGAGACCAGGGGAATAGTCTATAACCATTTAGTGAATATTCATTAAGTGTGATGATAGAATGATGCCCTTGTGATGAACGAGGGTTGATGAGACCTATGAGGTCAAGCCCCATTGTGAGAAATTCCACATGTCTTGAGCGGGCTATAGAGTGTGATTAGGAATGTGAGTGAGATTGGAATGTTGTTGACACTTAATGCACTTCTTGACATGTGTGCAACAATCCTAATTGAGGGTAGGTTAGTAATAGCCTATCTGTAGGACTCGTTTAATGACATCCATACCATTAAAGTGTCCACCACATATATCGTTATGGACTTCTTGAATACCTAGTCAATTTATGGGATTTGAGACATCGTAACAAGAGGCTGTCAAATCCACGTTTGTATAAAAAACCACCTACGATGACATTATCAGGTAACATGTTGGAGAAAAGATCACTTATCATTTTTGGGTAAATTAGATGGTATTTTTTGTTGTGATAGATAATCGAATGTTTGAGCATACCAAAGGTTTGTTTGATTATCTTTGATGAGGTTGATAGATGGAAGTTTGTTACTGTGGGATGGTTGATCAAGTCTATGGAACACAACGAATAGTTTGGAATCTTTAGTTGATAGGGGATGAGTGATGCAAGAGAAGCCACGGTCTCCCTGAATTTATTGGAATTCGTGGAACTATTTAGATGGTGTAACAATCAAAGGCTTCAAAGAGGAATTCAAAAATGGTTTTATATTTTTGTGTAATCTTGTTTTAACATTGATAAATTCCTTTGATATGATTGATGACAAGTTGTAAGTATCTGTATATGTCCAAGATTTGAACACTGAGCATGATAACGGTTTGGAGACCCATGATACGGGCTTCATATTCAGCCATGTTATTAGTGAATTGAAAGTTTAATTCGAAAGATAGAGGGATACAAGTCCCCCATGGAGGTATGATAAATTGTTGATGTCGAATCGCAGCACCCCTGAATGTCTGCAACACGATGGGTTGAGACTCTCAGTGCGATTGCATAACATGGAGCTTTTCCCAAGTGTGGGACCTTGCGAAATCAGAAAAGCTCTCCGGATGAAGGCCGGTTCCTATTCCTCTGTTCAGATGCACACGTAAAATGCAGAGGGTTTACTCAAAACCTAAACTAACTTTCCAAGGAGACAGGGTAAGAAGATGCGTAAAAATAAAACCTAAACTAACAGAGGTGATGCACCGAGGAATGAAGAACACCTGTCTTGCCAATAAACACAAATCATTAAAATGCAATGCAAGATCATGCACAGATAGCCAGATTCACAGTGAAAGATCAGGAGGATGCAAATGAACACAGAGAGGGTTGAGAATCATCCACAGACATGCATTAATTTGCTCCAAAGATTGATACAACACACTGCAAAATGCCAAGAGGCAAAGTTGCATTACAGTTTCAAATGGGAGGTTTGAACTCCACAAGTTCACCTGCCAAAGAGAAGAAGGGAGGGGCAAAACAAGAATGTCCAACCTTTAGAAAGAAGCCCCTCCTTACAATTTATAGGAAAAATGAGAGAGAAAAGAGAGAGGAATTCCAAAACTACCCCAACCACCTCTAGGTTGTACTTAATTCATCTCATTATGATGGTAGGTGAGAACCCCAGCGAACCCAAAAGTGGCGAACTGTATTTTGCATTTTTAAGAATTTTTTCTCACCCAATTAAATATATCCAGTTGTAGTTGGATAGAGGACCTTGTAAGCTTTCCGAAAAGTCCAACCTTGCATGAATCTGAGCTCCCAGTCAAAAGTTATGGCCGTCTGAATATCTGCGCCAGGGGCTGCTTCCTGTCAGCGCTCAAAATGTTGCGCCTCCTGAAGGTGCGCCATAGGCGCATCCATGTGTGTGTCGACATCCTCTTACATGTGCCAAGGGCACGACATCCCTGTCGAAATTCATTGTCATGTGCCATTTCTATGCGCCAAGGGCGCATCTTTTTCCCTGTCGACACTCCATTGTCGTGCGCCATTTCTGTGCACCAAGGGTGCATCCTTTTCTCTGTCGACACTCCGTGTCATGCGCCATTTCTGTGCGCCAAGGGTGCATCTTTTTCTCTGTCGACACTCCGTGTCATGCGCCATTTCTGTGCGCCAAGGGTGCATCCTTTTCTCTGTCGACACTCTGTGTCATGCGCCATTTCTGTGCGCCAAGGGCACATCCTTTTCTCTGTCGACACTCCGTGTCATGCGCCATTTCTGTGCGCCAAGGGCACATCCTTTTCTCTATCGACACTCCGTGTCATGTGCCATTTCTGTGTGTCAAGGTTTTAAATGTCAGGGATTTGAGCTTCTTTGATTTCTATATTCTTCTGCTTGTCTATATCTACCTGGGGGAAAGATATATACAACAATTTGGTGACTCAATGGGATCACCTGCCTGCTAGGTAGAAGATCAGTGGCCTTTTAGCAATCCATTGGGCATGGAGTCATAAGCAATAACCTGAAACCAACCTGATATCTGATCCCGAACCTGATATCGCAACCCCTTCTTCGAGAGCACGCTGAACTGTAGAAATCCAACCTAGGAGCAACAAAACCTGTGCCAAAGCACTTAGGGAAACAAAAACCTAACTACAACAAGACAATGTGCATACGCACTTAGAGGAATTGAAATCTAGGCTAATATTTACAAGGGTAAACCTTTTCCTTTTAGTAGCAATGTTTAAGATAGATTCCGTTAACCGGAATCGGGAGTTCTCCTCCATCCAAAGTAGACAATTGGAAGGCATTACTACTTTTACATCCCATGACCATGTAGGGGCCACTCCAAATGGCATCAAACTTGGAATGCCTTCCTGGTTTTGCCTGATCTGCATCCCATTTCAGAACTAAGTCCCCTTCCTTGAAGGTCCTTGCTCTTGCTTTCTTATCAAACCATCTTTTTACTAAGGCCTGATCTTTCTCAATTGTTTGAACTGCATGTTCTCTAATTTCTTCCAATTCCATCAACTCTGCATACCTAGCCTCCATTGGTTTGAACTCAGCCAACTCCAACTGCTTCATGAACTCCAATGTAGGCAGTTCTAATGATATAGGCAATACTGCCTCTTTTCCATAGACCAACTTGTAAGGGGAATTACCTGTAGACCTCTTTGGTGTTATTCTGTCAGCCCATAATGCTGATTTTAGCTTGGTATGCCATGTTCTTTGATTTTCATCCAGAGTCCTCCTGATGATTCTTAGCAAATTTTTGTTTGTGGACTCTTCCTGTCCATTACCCTGCGGGTAATAATTTGAAGAGGTGCTCAAATAGATTCCATTCTTGACAGCCCATTCTGTAATCTTGGAACCTATAAATGCCAATGCATTGTCTGATATGATAGTGGCCGGCACACCGAACCTGGTCACTATTCCTTCATAAAAGTCTAGTATGTTAGACTCATTTGCTTCTTTGAGCGCTACTGCTTCGGTCCACTTGGTGAAATAGTCTGTTGCTGTGAGAATCCACTTGTGGCCTTGGCTTGAGTTTGGGTTGATGACCCCGATGAAGTCCAATCCCCATTGCATAAATGGTTGGTCAACCAAAATTGGGTGCAATGGGAGTGCTGCTAATCTTTCTTTGCCTGTGAAGAGTGCACATTTCTTGC
Organism: Taxus chinensis; assembly: GCA_019776745.2. NCBI lineage: Eukaryota > Viridiplantae > Streptophyta > Pinopsida > Cupressales > Taxaceae > Taxus > Taxus chinensis. The sequence continues at coordinate 389,234,092 of CM034146.1, forward strand.
ACTTTCTTATCCATGTATAGCAGTCACTGAAGACTGTCGGCCAATAATACCCTGCCTTCATTATCTTGAGAGTTGTTACTCGTGGGGAAAAATGTCCTCCAGAATCTCCATCATGAAAATCTCGTAACACCCTCTCAATTTGACCTGTCCCAATGCACCTCAATAGAACTCCATTGATGTCTTTCTTAAACAAAACACCATCAACAAGCACATATGGAATGGCTTGTAATCTGAAGTATCTCCTCTTTGCTTTTCTCATTTCTGGAGGGCATAGGCCTGTCTGTAGGAAGTGTATCACATTCTGAGTCCAACAAGGAGTGGGCACATCATCATTTTCTTGTTCTTGACCATCCTGTAGTACCAAGGCAGTCTCTTTTTCATCACCTGCTTCAACTTGTTGACTCAAGGCTAGCTGCTCACATAGTCCCTTCCCACGTACTAGTTTGGTGACCTTGATCTCGATGTCATATTCCATGACACAAGTTATCCATCCTGCACGTTTCTCATTCAGATCCTTGTTTAGAAGGAAGTCCCTGACTCCCGCATGAGAGACCAATAATTGGATCTTGTTGTTTGAGACTAGGTGCTTGAATTTCTTTAAGCTCCTGATTACTGCAAGGACATGCTTTTCAATGAAAGAGTACCTAGTTTCGTATTCCTCCAAGCCTTGACTGAAGAAAGCAACTGGTTGTTCTAATCCTCCTTTGTTTTGTTGTACCAGGATTGCAGAAATCGTGTCCCCACCACCAAAGGCATATAGCACGAAGTCCTTGGAGAAGTCTGGATTGACGAGAGTCGGAGCTTGAGATATAGCCTCTTTTATTGCCTCAAAACTTGCCTTGCCTTCAGATGTCCACTTAAATGCCATACTCTTCTTTAACATCAGCGTTATTGGCTTCACAAGAGCAGCAAAATTTGGAACAAATCTGCAGACAAAATTGATCCTTCCCAAGAAGCTTTGAAGAGCCTTCTTGTGACTTGGCAATGGCAATGCTCGAATTGCTTCAACTCTTTCTGGGTCAATCGTCAACCCTTCCTTTGAAACAATATGGCCTAGAAGTTTTCCCTCGTGAGCCAAAAATATGCATTTTTTGGGATTCAATGATACCCCAAATCTTCTACACCTCTGAAATACTTGCCTCAAATGACAGAGGTGATCCGCTGCATTTTTTGAGAATACAGTGATGTCGTCAAGATATATCAGAACTATTTTATTGATCAACCCCTTAAATGCCATATCCATTGCCCTTTGGAAAGTGGCCCCAGCATTTGATAGCCCAAATGGCATTTTCTTGTAGGCATAGGTCCCCCATTTGGTGGTGAAAGCCGTCTTGAATTGGTCATCTTCTTTCACCATCACCTGATTGTACCCTGAGTAGCCATCTAGGAGAGAGAATCTCTCTGAACCGGATACTACTTGCAATATTTGTTCCATTGAAGGAAGTGGGTAATGGTCTTTGAGAGATGCCCTGTTTAGGTCTCGGAAATCCACACACAACCTGATTTCTCCACTCTTCTTCCTGACCGGAACCAAGTTTGCGACCCAGCTTGAGTGCTTGATCGGGAAAATAATGCTTGCCTCTATTAGCTTATTTAGCTCTTTCTTCATTAGAGGTTCAATGTGAGGGTTGACTGGTCTCTGCTTCTGCCTGATGGGCTTAGCATCTGGATCCAATTCTATGGTATGTTGTGCCAAATTTGGATCGAATCCTCTTAATTCTTCATAGCTCCAAGCGAAGACATCTGGAAATTCTTGGCAAAGCTGTATGAAATCTGATTTCTCCTGCTCAGTGGCCACTTTACCAATTTGAAGTGTTTTGCCTTCCCCAACCGGAATTGGCTCTGAATCTTCTCTCTTGACCTGTATGTTAGCCTTTTCCTTACGGAACTGGTCGTTAGGGTTGAAGATAGACTCCAATGTTACTAAACCCTTAGGAAGCTTGTTTGTCCGCAGCTGCACTACTTGATCCCCATACTGCTGCTCTAATCTGTCCTGATTCCTAGCTGAGAATTCAGCCTCTTCTTGTAAGAAATTGACGATCTGTTGATCGTTCTCAAACACCTGCCAGCTTGTGTTATTATCTGGAACTGCTGGCCTCACAATCACATGGATATGTGGCTGTGTTTTTCCCCTTCTGATGTTGTCAACCACATCAAACGTTGCTCCAACTGCTGCGAGCCTATCTGCGACTTCATTTTTCTTCCTGGGTATGGACACAATGTTGAAAGCTTCGAAATCCTCAATGAGGTCCCATACCCTATTCTTGTAGCTCTTCAGCAAGTCGTTCTTTGTAGCATGTTGTCCCCTAACTTGGTTGACGATTAGCTCGCTATCTCCAAACACCTGCAAGTTCTTTATGCCCCTTTTCCTGGCCCAATGAATTCCATGAATCAATGCTTCGTATTCAGCCGTGTTGTTTGAACAGGAAAACTGGAAACGAAAAGCTGAAAAATATTTGATGTCTTGTGGTGAAATCAACATTGCACCACCTCCAGCACCTTGTCTGCTTCTCGAACCATCGAAAAATAATTTCCAAACTTTGTTTTCATCCTTTTGTTCAGGCTGAATGATGTCGGGAATGGGTGAATTTTCTTCGTGTATACAATACACGCCTAATTCAGATTCTTCAATTTCCTTGTATGGGTCAAATTCATGACTCTTGTTTGCCCATTCATCCAAAGTTAAATCAGGAATTCCCTCGACCTTAGTACCTGTTTCTAGATCACTTGAACACTCCTCCTGATCAAAAGCTGAGCAATTTGCATTGATAGGATTTGGTACATGAGGCTCAATATGGAAATTGGCAATTGGTTCTGACCTGATTGTTGCTTTGGCTCCATACCTTGTCCTAAAAATCATGTGTGACCAATCTGTAGATAAATATCCACCGATTTTTGCAGTGAAGTCTCTTGATAGACACAACGCAAAGAGTGGCGGAAGGTCAATCACAGACACATCTTGCAGAACTGTAACATTAGGACAGGAATGTAGTGTTAGGCTTAACCCCTTGATGACTCCAACAGTTCCTACTGCCGTTCCATCTAGCTGTACTACTCCTTTCAGCACTGGCTCATATTTCAAACCCAGTTGATCCGCTATTTGCTTTGGCATCACTGAACTACTTGCTCCTGAATCTATCATGCAGTTGTGTACCAAGTGGTTTCCAACAACCAATGACACATAGAATGGTGGAGGCTTCAAATTCTTGCTTGTCTGGCACCCATCCTGTTGCACTGCATTAGTGAGAACTTTCTCATGTCCCTGGTTTGATACGATTTGTGGTAGACCAATTAGCCATTGCAGCTTGCAATAAATCTCATTGCCCTGGGATCGTAAGTGATTCCCACATGGAAATGTTCACATGTGTCTTCTTCATTTGATCGATGATGTTGAAGGGGGATGAATTGTCCTTTTGCTGTCCCTTGTTTGGCACAACCTTTTTTGGAGCTTGAACAGGTGCGTGTGTTGCTACAACAGGTACCTTAGGCTGATTTTGCACATTTGGAGTTATGTTTGGTCTACTGACCCCTTGTTGTGTAGGAGTGGACTGAGAAACAACTGGATTACACGGTTGTCCCTCTCCTATATTTCTCTTCTTTGACCATGTGTTGGCAGCCACGCCTTGAAAAGGCTGTTGGTTAACTCCACAGAAGTCTTCCGTTTGCCAATTGGCCAATGTGGTTTCTGTTGGAGGTCCTTCTTATTGCGTTTCTTGCTGTTGATTCTCCTCCAAGCTTGGTTCTTGAGGAACACCAATGGTTTGCACCATCAAGGCCTGATTTAGTGCACCATTGAAACATGCTGACTGATTGTGAGGTAGATTGCAAGGGTAACACCAGTCGTACTCCTGTGCCATGTTATTTTGTGTTAGGACCAAGGCTCTTGAGGACGTCGTTGCATTTGGATCATATGGTCGAAATGGCCTGGCAGCTTGAGGTTGTCCTTGGTTTTGGTTTTGATTTGTAACCTGAGGTGGTGGTCTATTTTGTTGGTATTGAGGGCCTAGCTTGGTACTATGCTTGAGGCTGATACGGTCTAGCACTTTGAGCTTGTTGTCTTTTGATAGTCACTAGCTCATTTCCAAGGTTCTGTAGCTGTTTCATAACCTCCTGCAATTCCTTTGAAGTATCTGAAGAAGTCGATGCCCCATTATTGCTTTGATTTCTAGGAGTTGGAATGGGATTCAACTCTGGTGCTTGACTGGTTGTAGGATTTCCCATATCCGGATAGAGAGGCATTGGTGGCCTTGGTGCAAGCTTGCCAGCTTGGATCAAACAGTTCTCTGCTCTGATAGCTGTGTCGTAGGCCCCTGGCAGTGTTGTTCCTCCCATTGATTGGATCATCATGGCTATGTCTGAATTTATAGCCTTTAAGAAATAAAGGAATGCTCCTTCGGCGGTTGGTCTCACAGCTATTGGAATCCTGTCCCATGTCCGTTGGAATCTGAAGTTGAAATCTGTCATTTGTTTATTAGGAGCCCTTTTGATTGTTGTCAGCTGTTCCAATAAAGACAAATTGTCTGCCCTCTCCCCGAATTGGTTGCAAAGAGCTGAACAAAGTTGGTTCCAATTCGTAATAGACCCTACTGCTAGGCTCCTAAACCATTGTAAGGCCTTACCTTTGAAAGATGAAGCCAACAACTTGACTGCAACATCCATTTCATTTATTTTGTGAATTGCACATGCATTAGCAATATCCTGGATGTGATCAATAGGAGTAGTATGATTTTCTCCTGTAAAATAGGGTATATTCTTTAGTGTTGCAACTGGAATTTGATTCTGAGCATTTAGGGCAAGTGGACTACTACCCGTGAAATTGACAAAGGGATTCGGTGGTAGATGTGCCATTATGATTGGCCTAAGAACCCTAGTCGATGCGAGAAAAGGCCTACCAGGTGGAGGTGTAGACAAAGTCCTGTTAGGTGGAGATGGTGATCTTTGTGGTCTTCTTCCTCTCCTCCCTCTGCCTGGTGATAGTTGCAAGTGGACAAATAGCCCCTCTTCTTGAGTATTAGACCTGGTTCGAATTCTTCTCATGTGCCTGGGCAACTTGTGCTGCTACACCGCTGAATTCTATCCCTTCAGAGTTTCCAGATGTGTTAGAAAAATGAGCCTCAAAAGGCAGACTTTTGCCAAGTTACACACCAAACTTGACAATATTGAAAAAGGAATTAAAAAATTTGAAGGACCTAGAGGAGACAAACTTCAAATTCAGAACATGGGTCTTGTTGTGTAGCTGCGAATCCCCGAAAGGTACAGGCAGAACTCAGGTCATGTAATGCAACTTACAAAACCTGAATTGCCATGTGTCGGAACTTGGGACATGCTCGACACCCCAGAAAACCTGAAATGACAAAAAACCATGAAATTTTGAAAATCAAAATCTCAAAAAACTAAGGATACCCTTTTGAACATTACCCTCAGATCTACCAACTGTTGAAATTTTGACTTGTTTTGAGCGAGTTAAGCCCTTGAGAATCGATTTCAGAGTTCATCCTAGAAGGTGCAAAATCTTAAATTGTAAAAACCTGCAATTTTTTAAGTCTGAATTTCTTGAAAGTTCCTTCAAATCTGTGGAATGACCTCTTGGTCCCACTGGGCGTGCCAAAACTGTTGATGTCGAATTGCAGCACCCCTGAATGTCTGCAACACGATGGGTTGAGACTCTCAGTGCGATTGCATAACATGGAGGTTTTCCCAAGTGTGGGACCTTTCAAAATTGGAAAAGCTCTCCGGATGAAGGTCGGTTCCTATTCCTCTGTTCAGATGCACACGTAAAATGCAGAGGGTTTACTCAAAACCTAAACTAACTTTCCAAGGAGACAGGGTAAGAAGATTTATAAAATAAAACCGAAACTACAAAGGTGATGCACTGAGGAATGAAGAACACATGTCTTGCCAATAAACACAACCATAAAAAAAATGCAATGCAAGATCATGCACAGATAACCAGATTCACAGTGAAAGATCAAGAGGATGCAAATGAACACAGAGAGGGTTGAGAATCATCCACAGACATGCATTAATTTTCTCCAAAGATTGATACAACAAACTGCAAAATGCCAAGAAGCAAAGTTGCATTACAGTTTCAAATGGGAGGTTTGAACTCCACAAGTTTACCTGCCAAAGAGAAGAAGGGAGGGGCAAAACAAGAATGTCCAATGTTTAGAAAGAATCCCCTCCTTACAATTTATAGGAAGAATGAGAGAGAAAAGAAAGAGGAATTCCAAAACTACCCCAACCACCCCTAGGTTGCATTTAATTCATCTCATTATGATGGTAGGTGAGAACCCCAGTGAACCCAAAAGTGAAGAACTGTATTTTGCATTTTTAAGAATTTGTTCTCACCCAATTAAAGATATCCAGTCGTAGTTGGATAGAGGACCTTGTAAATTTTTTGAAAAGTCCAACCTTGCATGAATCTGAGCTCCCAGTCAAAAGTTATGGCTATCTGAATATCTGCGCCAGGGGCTGCTTCTTGTCAGCGCTCAAAATGTTGCGCCTCTTGGAGGTGCGCCATAGGCGCATCCGTGTGTGTGTCGACATCCTCTTACTTGCGCCAAGGCATAACTTTTGCCCTGTCGACACTCCGTGTCATGTGCCATTTCTGTGCGCCAAGGGTGCATCTTTTTCTCTGTCGACACTCCGTGTCGTGTGCCATTTCTGTGTGCCAAGGGCGCATCCTTTTCTCTATCGACACTCCGTGTCATGCGCCATTTCTGTGCGCCAAGTGTGCATCATTTTCTCTGTCGACACTCCATGTCGTGCGCCATTTCTGTGTGCCAAGGGCGCATCCTTTTCTCTGTCGACACTCCGTGTTGTGCGCCATTTCTGTGCGCCAAGGGCGCATCCTTTTCTCTGTCGACACTCCGTGTCGTGCGCCATTTCTGTGCGCCAAGGGCGCATCCTTTTCTCTATCGACACTCCGTGTCATGCACCATTTCTATGTGCCAAGGGCGCATCTTTTTCTCTGTTGACGCTCCGTGTCGTGTGCCATTTCTGTGCGCTAAGGGCGCATCCTTTACCATGTCAACACTCTGTGTCATGCGCTATTTCTATGCACCAAGGTGATAAATTTCAGGGATTTGAGCTTCTTTGATTTCTATAATCTTTTTCTTGTCTATATCTACCTAGGGGAAGATATATACAATAGGTATAACGAGTCTCATAGTCACTGAGAGTGCAACTTATATAATAGACATCCTTCTCATGACCTTGCCCATCTCAGTGAGCAAGAATATCTCCCAAGTCATGATCAGTATTGGATATGTAGAGGTAGAAAAACTCCCCTTGCATGGAGGTGTGAGCACATGTAGTGATAAGAGGTATTGTTTGAGGTCATTGAATGCCTTTTGACAATTGTGATCCCATTTAAAGTGTACATCCTTGTGAAGGAGATGGTGGAAAGGCTAGCAACAGTCTGAAATTTTTGAGATGAAATGATAGATTGATTGAAGTCAACCTTGAAGGCTATGAAGCTATTTGAGGTTTGATGGAGGAGGCACCTCAATAATGGCCTTGATCTTGGCAGGGTCTACTTCAATGCCCCTAATGGAGATGATGAACCCTAAGAGCTTGTTGATGAGAACACTGGATACACACTTAGTAGAGTTAAGGTGAAGGAAATATTGGACAAGTTGAGTAAATATCGTGTCTAGGACATCAATATGATCGCTACGTTCTTTAGATTTTGCTAAGAGGTCATCAACGTAGTCTTCTACAATTTTGTGAATAAATTTGTAGAAGATATATGTTATTACACGTTGATAAGCGGCCCCTATGTTTTTAAGTCTGAAGGACATTAGACGGTAGCAGAAAGTTACCCAAGGAGTAATGAATGGGGTTTTGTGTTGATATTTAGTGGTAATAAAGATTTGATTATAGCCAGAGAAACCATCCATAAGGGAAAGTATTTCATGGCTAGTGGTGAGGTTGATGAGATGATCAATGTTCAAAAGAGGAAATTCATATTTGGGACAATCAAGATTGATGTATCGGAAGTCGTTACAAATATGTAACTTTCCATAGGCCTCGGTTACATGCACGATATTAGAGACCCATTGTGGGTAATCAATGGGGAAAATGAAATTGGCAGAAAGCAGACATTGCAAATCTTCTTTGATGAGAAGATTGAGGATGCATCCTGCGTAGATTTTTTTTTATTGGATTAACGTTTAGATAGGTGATGATATTGTGAGTGACGATGTTAGGGTCAATACCTGACATGTCACTATATGAGCATGTGAAATCTTGAATATGTTTAGAGAGGAAGGAGGTGAATTCTTCTAATCCTTGCAAATCTAAGGATTGACCAACTTTGAATATGTGAGGATCATGTGGAGTTCCTATGTTAACGTTAATGGCGGATTCATTAAGGAGCGTTGATGTGTTAGGTGAGAGAGTATTTTGAAGGTAATTTTCTTCTGATCTCATATAGGAGAGGATAGATCGATCATTGTGGCATTGAAGGATGTTAGTGGTAGGGGAGTCTTCCTCTATCATTTTAGGCAATACAAGTGGAAGGGTTTTAGTGCCATTGTTAGTTTGATAAGTAAGTGATCATAAGGTAATTTTATTGACTAAAAAAATTAGATGGGATGGAAATTGTGTCCATGGAGTCGTCATGCGAGGGTGAGGAAGATGGTTTATGTTCTATTATAGATCTCGATGCAACATTGGGGGATTTCGAGGATGGTTTTTTGAAACCTAACCCATACCTTTTGTGATGCTTGCAGGAATGATCAAGGATAAATTCATGAATAATCTGCTTATAACATCTAAGGCCGAAGCCTTTCCAAGCACAACAATGGAGGTACATTTATGTGAAGGCTTGATTATATAGGAATGTGAAATATAATATGAATGGTTTTACGTGACGTTGATTATTGCGATGTGGGGAGGGACAATCAATCCCTCCATAAATGAGATTGGTTTTGAGATGTGGTGGACCGAAGGAGATAACATCTCCAACATTAGGCTCATACATGGGTTGTTTGTCGGGTCTTCCATATGTCTTCAGTTTGGGAAGAGAATTATGTGTACTAATAAGGTGATAATCCCCCAATGAAAGACATTATATGACATCATTGAAGGAGTTTTCATTTGACAATTTTGATGCGGAAATGGAAGAACTAGTAAAGGCTTCATTAGAGGATCCCAAGTTCATTTTAGGGACAAGCACGTCATTTGGCTGATATTTCATGTGACATTATTTAAAGGGCTTCAGGTCAACTGGGACAGTGAAGGTTTTACCCTCATGTTCATTTATGAGATAATGATGGAGGGTCGAAGGGATACAATGCATAGCGTGGATCCAAGGTCATCTTAACAACATATTATATTGGAAATTTCCTTCTACCAAATAGAAGATTTCATGAAGGGTTTTAACACTGAAATTGATGGGTAAGATAACTGTGCCCTATGTAGGAGCGACAATGTCGTTGAAGACTCACAGTACTACATGGGACTGGGAAATGATAGTGTGGGGTAGTTGGAGTTGATCGAAAGTGTGTGATGATATAATGTTGATGTTGGTGCCATTGTTAATCACAACTTTCTTAATGAGAGTATCATCGATTTGGGAAGTGATGAATAATGGAAGGTCATGGTCTTTAGGTTATAAGGATGAGATTTTAGAGTTCTATGATTCTATCAGGAGGTTATACATTCACCCCCTATATTCACCATTCTAGTTATTAGTTACAATATTGTAGGTGGAGATTTCCATGATTCTAGGAGGATGTTACGCATTCACCTCCTATATGTACATCTCTTGCATTATTCCATTTGATCGTATTGAGTTGGAGCTATTTTTGTGTTATTGCAATTATATATCTTGTATTTTCATAATTTGCAGTCTTGTATGCTTGCATTGTTTTTTTTTAGAACAATTCACGTCTAACATCAATCACTTGTGCATTCTTCAAACTAGTAGATTTGTGACACTTCTTTGATACCCGTTGTATGGGCCATTTTGTCAAGGAATAATATTGAAGACATATACAGGTGGTTGTAAGAGCTCAAAAAATGAGGAAAACAACTTCGTGCTAATTGGAAGATCAATGCTTTCATTATGGATGATGTGGCGGTGGAAATGCAAGCCATTAGGAAAGTTAATTTTGTATAACATATTTAAATCATGTGAAGTGCATAGATTTCCAAATTGAAGTTCTAATTCCATTTCTTCTTTTTAGCAGGAGTTTTTTTGGATGTTTTTTACTTTTATGTTTATGACATGTTCATAGGGAATGGTTGAAAAATGTATACAAGTATACAAACAAAGAGATCGGGTGGAAGATTTTTTAGATATTGGGTACCATCATGTATGTTATGGCGATGCATGAAGATTACACCTTCTAAATAATTCAAGACTTCATTGAATAATTCAAAGATCAAATCCAATTTATCGAGTACTTCAAGAAGACTTGGTGTACTAGCGATGGATGTGTCAATGAGTAAGAGCCTTCAGGTTTTTTTTCCACATAAAGGATTACATGGGGTTTTTATTGTCACTAATTTTACATTTATTTGACTTGATAGCTGTGTGGGAAAATAATTTAAGAAATTTTACTCACATAAATTAGGAAACAAATGCATCTATCGAGGGTTACCACTATTATCTGAAGTCCAGATAATTGTGTGATCGAGAGAAAAAAGTACTCAATGTATACACCTAATTTTTCATCTTAATCTTTTATAACTTGTTTTAACAATTTTATTTTTGTAGATAAGGGTCATCGATGCATCTATTTCTTTAGGGCCAGAGATGCGATTCTATCATGTTTTTAACAATTTTATCTAAGACGAGAAGGATCTTCAGGGCCAGAGATGCGATTCTATCATGGTTTGGGAGAGTGATAGAGGTCATCCATACTCACATGAAAGTTGAGATGGTAAGTGCATTTATGTAGTGTTTTAGTAGGAGATAGCCCGATTTTTGTATTTTTGCAAATTTTCAAATTTTCAAATTTTGACGAATTTTGGAAAAAATGTAAAAATAGACCGAATGGTCCAGTTTTGGACATGGGTCAAAAATTTATAGAACCATAAGGTTCTGACCTAAAACTAGATGGTTGTGAAAGAATTCATACGGTTTTGACCCAAGTCATAATATTGGTAATTAACGGAATTCAGAGCATGTTTTTGATGATTTTATGAGGAATATTTGGCATGAAAAGGTATTGATACCTTTTTGTGTTGGTTTGTGTTTATAGAGAGAAGTGCATTTGAGAGAGTTTCGTGGTGGGAAACACATAGACACCCTATTTTCTCTAGGTATAGATGATATTGATTGGGATATATTGGATAAATCTATGGCTTCGTCATGTAACATGGTTGGGGGAATTTGCCCCCAAATATGTACTTGATTACAACTTTGTGTGAGTGATGGAATGTCAACACATGTACATTATGACTCCTAACAAGGGACATGATGGTCACCTTAGAGTATTTGTACCAGATTTTGAGATTTCTATTGGTTGGAGAGTGATTATATGTGTTGACCACATATACAACGTATCATATGAGAGTTGTAATGTGATAGTTTGTATGATACGGTAGGCCAAGAGATAACGCTATTGGATTAAGAACTATTGTGACATCATGAGTTCCATAGTTATAAAATTATATTACATTGTTAATGGCTTCATGCATAGCACTCAATGGTTTTGGGATATCTATATCATACAGGTTGTGGTAAATTTGTCATGATATTGAGGATCATGGGACCCTGTACACATGGGTTTGATGTATGCTAGCGTACTTGTATATAGATTTGTATAGATTCACTTTAGAGAGACATGGTGGTGGTGTGATAATGATTACATTATTCCATATTTGGGCTTATAGCATATTTCTTGTGTGTAGCCCATAGGTGGGCCACAAAATGTTGGGGCACATCTATAGATAGTGGCAACATGGTGGGTCCTTCCCAAGAGGTGATGTTTTGATAATATGACATATAGATCGATCTTGGATAGAGTGACATATGTTGATATTATTTGGAGACCATATAAATAATATCCTAGGTGGATAGAGGATGTTGTGGAGCTCCGGTGTATTTGGAGGACTATGTGATTAGAGGATTGGTTCCCTATACACATGGAATTATATCAGTATGAGAGAGTGACTCATTATTTTGTGATTATGAAGGAGGTTCCTCCACCACCATACCCATGGAGGTGATCCACACATGCATCCTATAGATATGGGCCCCATCTAAGGCCCAAAATGAATGACATATTGTGACAGTGGCAAGAAATGAAGATCTAATGATAGTTTTCTTTGCATGTAGGTTATCCCATTCACAGGAAGAAGGAGCCTCACATTCGTTGCACATCCATTCATCTTGACATTACATTATTGGTGCAAGTATCGTCAAACCATTCGGTCTTGTGAGTTTCTTTGGTGTTTCTCACTACAATAGATAAACTAAAAATCACCACAAACAATATCAACCATAATTAAAATTAATTAACTATGATGGTTGATAATACATAAAATAAATAGTAAATAATGTGTACAATGATTGTTTCAAATTAGATATACATAATACAAACATAATAATCACTCTAATAAAGGAATGCAAACAATCAAAGGTGGATTTAGGTAAAAGGAGTCATTTAGCTGATTCAAATGAGTTTCATACTATGTCGGTAAATGATCTAGAATAGAAATAGATCCTAGGAACTAGAAGAACCTTTTTCTGCACTGCTAGAGCTCTTGGGTCATAATTGTACAATATGATCAAGATCATTCATAAAAAACTAACCCTACTGTATAGTTTTTGACTTGTAACAAAATGGTAATCTACAAATCTTAATATCTCTTTGTTTCACTCTTTCTCACCCTTTGAAATATCCAGTGTCGCATCAAACCCTAGATTTCACACATTTACCTGCAAAATAAACCCTAGCTACCCTGTAACATACTCAAACACTATTATGTTGTGGATCTTGTTTTCATGTGTGGAAGTGTTGAAGACTATACACTAAAAGTATTGTACACTCTCCATAGTTTTGACCTCAAAAAATGTGCCCGATATCTTGAGAAATGTGATTTTCTCATATGTCTGGGATTTTTGACCCATAGGTTTATGGGGTGGTTTTGGCCCATGGTTTTGGTACCCGCGGTATTGTAAAAGTGCCTAAGCACTTTCCTATTGTTGTAGGGAAGACGTATCATTATAGATGTGTGTGAGTTAAGTGTGAATTCATGAGAGTTTGTTGAGCACAACTCCAAAGAAATATGGGTAGTGTATTAAGAGAAAGAGGTGGCTTTTAATAAAATATGAGAAAGTGATTCTTTGTGGACATAGCTGATATTAGGTGAACCACGTTAAATATTGTCTCTGTGTTGTGTTCTTTTATTTTCTGCACTTTAATTTCAGATCTGAGTTATTATTCTACATATTAGTTTCTACTATTGTGAATTTGTGTGGGATTGTTCTACACATTTTATCTGTCATTTCCTAACAAACACACATTAGATAAAAATAAATGTAAATTCTTAAGTCATACTGACCTTGATGGTCACCCTAAATGCCAGTCACTCAGCGTTGTGCTACATTTCAGAATCCATGTAATTCTCCTAGTGTTTTGTGTTATTGTGCATGAAATTATCCCTTGTCCTAGTGTTTTGCTTGTGTTTTCACACTAATAGTGGGCTAAAATACTTCATCCCATTTAAACCCTTGTGTGTTGATGAAAGAAACCAAAATTATGTCATCCTATGTTGTGATATGCATATGTGTAACATTGTTTCTTACTCTTTCGGTCCAAAATGTTGAAGATAGATAAGTAATTTCTAGATAGTAAATGCTCACATTAGACCTTGTATATATATGAGTTCATTCTACTGATTTTTGAACCTTAGTGGTTGGAAAAGGCCAACCCAAACATATCAAATTTTATAAAAAGGAGTAGAGAAGAAACCCATAAATCAAATTTAAGTGAAGACCCAAAGGGTCAAAAAATGTATGGAAGGTTTGAGAATGGGTATATGATCCTGGACCCACTGTATGGTTTTGGACCGACACTAGATGCAAATAAAGTCATAAAAATAATAGTACATAAACCTCTTTGATGCGACATAAAATCATAAAATGAAAGTAAACAAACCATCAAAAGCTATGAAAACCCAGAGGAGAGTTAGTTACGCCACTAAGATCTAGTTTCAAGGTCTTGAACTCACATATATACAATTCTAACAAAAACACAATGTAATAATGATTTTTTACAAATTTCAGTGTCTACACACACCACATGCCCTCAAGTGGGACAAAGTATCATGTAGTTTTCCTAGGTGTGTGTGCAAGTGTGGGTGTGAATTTTAACCAAACCCTTATGAGTGCCCTCGTGTCTCTTGACACAATAATAGTTGGCTACCTATATATTAGATAATGTACCCATCACAATAGTAACATGCTTTAGCTACAACCCAAATGGGTGGCATAGTTGGTTGAGGGCTTTGGGTTTGTCCCATATAGGTCCCGAGGTTGATTCTCTCCTCCCGAGTGTAACCAATGGTGGGCTTGTTTGGGTTTGGTCCCACTGCTCGAGGGAGGAATATTGGTAGCAGTTCATGTTGGTTGGATGTTGGTCAAATAATTGTTAGCCGTATGAAGGTGCACCTATTGTTGATATCTCTTGGTTATAAAAAAACATGTTTAGCTACTAGAGTAAAAACCCTTTTTTCCCTTATAGACCTTTGAAAATTCTTGGAGTGACTGTGTCCTTTCTAATACATGGTTGTAGAAATTTTTCATGTTTGGAAATGTAGGAAGGTAGAATCTTTGACCTACTTGAGTGCTTTAGACCTAGTTCACTTGATGTGTAACTTCTTTTGGAAGATTTATGAGATCCTTGAGCATTTTTGGATTAGAATTTGTAATAAGATCTTATGAAAGTGTCATGTGATTAACGAAGTGATATTGAATTCCATAGATAGCCTTCTATAGGTGAAATATTTATATAAGGATGTCACTAAGAAGATTAAATGACACACTTAAGATATTTAAATTGAAACAGATTGGCCAAGACTGTAGTCTACTCTAGTGCAAACTGTATATTTTTTCCCAAGTTGGTAGAATGTAAAATCAAGAGTTAGGGAATGATGCATATGAATAATATACTACTTTGATTGATTTATAATTCTTGAAAGAATGACAAAGTGGAGTGTAGAGATGAGCAAGTCAAGAAAGAGATAAAGAGATGTATTGATTTGAATTAGAATATGAGCATTTGTCTTAGCAACAAAACATAGCCAAAAATTTCATTATCAAAGATAAGTTATCAAATTTGACTGTCTACAATTATGTAGGCGAGTATCTCTACGAGGCTTTGTTATCCACAATGTTTTACTCCTAAATAATTACATTTGGAAGAAAGTAAATGTAACATTTAATATTTCATTTGAAATTATTTCAAATCCATCTTTATTAAACACAATCAAGTCAGTGGTTTTCAATAAGTGGCAGTGCTCTTAAAAAGGTTATTGATATTATTTACATCTACTAGATAATATTTTTTAAAAAAAATTAACGGTCAATCCTTGAAATTTTCGGAAATTATGTTGGGCCAACGTAAGATTTTTTAATGGTCATACCTATTGATTGTTGTAAACAACTTTCACTGAAAATAGTTGACATGTGTTGTAATGATACACATATCATAAAATGTTGCATTACAAAAATGGACTTTTGATATTGGAAATATGAATAGCAAGATTCAACATTTGTTATTGAAGTTCAATTTTATGAAGGACCTTTACATCTTCCCTACCTTTTATTTTAAATGGTATGTTAGAATGCAATCAAATTTACATATTCACATTAAAATTGGGATAACACTGTCTTCAATCCAAATTTAAAATAATGATTTTCATCTCATTCCTTTATTAGATTTTGTATGCATCGAGTGTCCTCCCTTGGCTGTCTTTCTATCAACGTAGCCATTTCAATGTTAGTTGTAATTATAAAAATTTATTACACCAAAGGCATTCCCCATATGGGAAAGGCCTTTTTGGTTATTCATGCCATTGACCTAATTTTGACGGCCATTTTGATGTTTTTTCCGCTTGATTAAATTTGACGAGTGTCCGGATGATTACGATGGGCGTATTGACGTTTTCCCTTTTCGTTTCTATTTTTAGCAATTTTTCTTTCACTTATTGTACAAAATCTTCCACAAAAGATAACCCAAGGCCTCTACGATTTCTTCATTTTCTTCGAAACAAATTTTTCCTGCATGTGCCAACCACCCAAGTGAGTTTGGTTCGATCTTCCTGTAAAGAAAACAACAATTTTAAGGTGAATTTTGGTGGTGGAAAGGATTTAATTTGTTAGGGTTTAGTCCAAATTTTTTAGGGAAGTTCATAAATTCTGTTAATTTTATGTTTTTATGAATATCGGTTTTTTCGATGCATTTGGCTTGGAATTTAACAATTATGATTAGCAATGCTGAATTTTTGTTATTCGTGTCGCAGTGTTGGGTTCTGAAATACGATCCTAAGGGATTTGTTTTACACGTTTGATATGCCTTGAACCTTTCTTTTTAAGCCAGAAGGGTTTACTCTAGTTCGAGTAGTTAGCCATGAAGTTCAATAAGAGAAGGGGCACAAAGGCATGTAACTATAATTTATGCAATTAAAAGGGTTTGAAGTATAGCTGTCCCTGGTTTAAAGATTCACCATACAGAGTGAAATCAAGGTTGATTTTGACAGTTTTAAAAGTTAGAGAGAAGTTTTAATCATTCTCATTTTTGTTTCAGGGATTTGGCCTAGAATCAACAAAGTGAAGACATTCCTAGGCTTATCTATTGGAATGAAGTTTTGCAATATTTGTAACACTCTGGATCCTTTCTGTGTATCTTATTATTTTCCCCTGTTTGCTAATGGATCAATGCCACTAGGTAAATTTCTTCCCCTTTTGTGTCTTATAAGTTAGCTCACAAGGTCATGTTTTTGGATCTATGTGCTATTTATTTTCATTTCAAGGGAAACTATAACTTACTGTGCTTTTTTTCAATGTAGAGATCTTTGTGGCCATTGATTAACATGTCTTATTCCTCAAGAGCTTGGGCAGTTATAGAACTTAGTCTCATTATATGTTCCTTTCAACTATACCTTAAATGTAATTTTTTGGCAGGCTTGTGTTGATGTTTAAATAATATTGGAAATAGATCATATGTAGGATACTGAGAAATAACAATTTATTAGGGGAAGTGCCATTGCAGCTAGCCAACTATTTTATCCTTGCTACATTGTGAGGATTCCTTTTTCCACTTGTTTCTTTGTGAAGTATTGAAATATGTGTTTTGTGGATTTAGTCTCTTGCCCTAATAATAGTTTATCCAATACTACTAATTGATTGCATTTTTTGATGGGTCTAAATAGGATTTTCTCTTAGGAGATCCCAAGTGATGTCACTGTTCAAGCTACAGGGGCCAAATTTTCTCTGCACAAGGTACAACTAAGAATTTTTTTTTTGCATAAATGTTTTAGTGGAGACACTTGGATATGCATCGTTGGTATAATAAGTACTTTCAGAGCCATTCAAAACTTTATGTTTGGTTTGTGTTGGAATTGTAAAATTGCTTGGAAAATAAGACCATGGTTTCATCTCAAACTTTGCAAATTCATTTGAAGATATCTATTCTAGCTCTCTAATTAACCAAACAATTTTCTGATAGCACATTCTAAAACTGCATCCCCACGAGTCCTCTCTATTCCGGGGTCTACTTTTCTCAACAGATGAGCTGATTTTCAAGTTAGCAATGACCAATTTTTTCTTTTAACAACTCATATTTTTTCATATTAATTCAATCCACTCAGAACCCTTAAAGCAGATAAGTGTGCCCAAATTTCTTTTTGAAGGGGAAAAATTAGCATTTGGGCATTTTGTTCCTTTTCCACTTGCCCAAGAGGACTGTTTTCGTAAAATCTAAATCAATCCACTTCCGATACTAATAGTAGTACACTCTTATGCTATTGCATGCTCTAATTGTATAAGGTTCCATAAGAAAAATAGTTGGATCAAATGACATCAAGCAAGCTCGTGTTGATATAATTTTTGCTACATTGGACAGAGAGCATCGTGTGTAGTTCAGACCAAGATAAACTTGATTGTAGAAATAATTATAGATAAATGATAAGAATAATATGCTTATTGGGTTTTTGTTCTCTTTAAATGCTTTGCAAAAAGCATAAATGTAGGTCTAGTATTAATCTTGCGATGAACTTCCACCTGGTTAGAGGATTGAATTGATATAACGAAAAGGGATATAGTAGTTTATTATTGTATTAAATTTTTCAAGTCAAGAATGAAAATAGTTGGGGACCAAAATTTTCTTGATACTAAATGTTTGTTTCAGTATACGCAATAATTTTGTTTCTTATGTACTCTTGCATTTTCATAAAGCATGTGAAGCACATTAATGATTTGTCACGATGAAATAAGATTATTAAAACATTTACAAATGAAGTAGCACTATTTTATGGGGGTTGTATTTTAGTTTCATCTTTGTTTGATCCAAAAAAATTCTAATTAACATGTTGTTCATCTCCATTTTAGTGCATTTGTTCTTCTCACACACAAGTTTATAAAGTGAAAACTGCACACATTTTATTGTAACTAGATAATTTTTAGGCTGGTAACACATGGAATTTTTCTTGATAGTTGAAGAGAGAAGCTCATTGCGTCCAAGGTCATCTTTGGTCCAAAATTGACTCCATTTTTATATTCAATTCAGAAGAACGTATTTATGCTTTGCATTGTTGACACGAACTAAAAAATTGCAAAAAACCATCGTTGAAGCTCATTGCATCCAAGGTAATTTTTTTGTTTCAAAACTGACTCCATTTTTCCATTCAATTTTGAAGAATGTAATGCATGAGATATTTCCAAGGAAGATTAAGCATTCACTTTCTTGAAAGGATTATGTATTTACTGTCTTTTAGATTCTCTTGAGAGATTGGAGCCGTTGATTTGTTCTCATGTCTCTCTGGTTTATACTACACATCTCAATAGAGGGGAGTTGATTAAATGGTTGCAAATGATTCATAAATGGCTACATTATGCAATTTTCATGTTAACCATGATTCATGGTATCATTGCTTGCAATTTATTGTGCTCGTCTCCTCTACCCACCATTAGATAGGATAGAACTTTGCACCATATATTTAGTCAGTCACCATATTAATGCATTCATTATGTAGGTTAATGGATATCTATCTAACTACAACCAAGAAAACCAACAAATAATCTATCTATCAACCTGCGTAGTCATAAATGGACACTGGAAACATGACACCCTGTTGCCATAACTACTATGGTAACTTGGTTCAAAATAGTTAAGGCCAACCAGTCTTACGAACATACATTAAAATAAGAAAATTGAACTGACCAAACATATCATAAACTAGACATTATAAAGTGATTTACAAATTTATGCCTTTATAAAGGCTTTATAGACAAATATTTTCATAAACATTAGAGTCTAACAAAATGTCACAATGTCAAAAAGCATAGTAGTAATAGTGTCAGAGCTACCAAAGGGACATCACTAACTGTTTAGAGACTTTGGTATCTGCTATCACCAATAACAACAACAACATTACAAGAACTATTCACAGATTTTAGACTAGACCAACTTTAGAAAACATTTGCTTGTTCATTAGAAATTTAGAACTCTGTTGTCATGACCAACTATATTATTATCAAGAACAGAGTGCGGGATTAACAACATTATTATCCATATGGTCATTATGAGCAAAGTTAACTGCATGAGCGGGTTCATCCCAACCATGGATGGAAGGGTTCCTTGTAAGAGAGACCGAGAACATGTAAACCAAAATGTCCAACACCATAACCCTTGTCAAGAGGATTGAATGCGCATTCATTAACATGAAAAATTATCGAAGGAACAATCCCCCAACAATCTCTAAGAGGAGAAGCAACAACACTCTAGCATCAAATTTATTCATAGTTACCAAGTCCAACGGAATCTCGGTCAAATCTTGTTAGAATTTTCAGACATACTAGATCTGTCAGATATGTTGGGGACATTTTATATCATCTTAAAATATTTATTTTAACAAATTAATTTTTTTTCCTACAACACCATGCATGTCCCATCAGTCTATTGCTGCTGAACCCAACTCTTAAAATTTAATAAATTATTTTTATATTAATCATTTTACATACATATACATATGCATATGCATATGCATATACATATACATACACTTCTTTTGAGTTGTGCTTTCTAAGTATTTTTTACAACTCTGAATTTGGATATTTTCTCCCACCCATACTAATAGGATTTTCTAACTTGGTAACTATGATTTTATTGTCTAATGTATTGAACATGACAATCCACCTTCCTCCTACTTAAGCAATATTGTTTCCTGTGCACCTGTTTCAATTCCATGTTAAGCTAGATTTTAAGAGCTTCAAAAGAGTTGCAAGGCTTCAAATGACATATGGGAGCATTGCAGGCGGTAGTTTATTATGGGGTTTTCCATAAAAGAGTGTAATAAAAGTTGGACATGAGTACTACGAGCTTTCTCCCAGTTCTGTTAAACTTTTTGAGATTTGGAGTGAGTTGGTCAGCTTATAGGCTTTCTTTGGCATGAAACTTATCTAGGATGCATTTTTTAATTTTCAGGTTTGATGGGGTTTGACATGAAAAAATTATGACTTCATATACAAGTCTAATGCAAATCCTTTTGAGATTTTGGACCGAGTTGATTCTGGAGGGTATATGCTTGTGTTGACACCAAGCTTTTATAGGATGTAATATTTTAAAAAAGAAAATAATTTTTCTTTGGCCCCGAGCTTTTATAGTATGTGTTTTTTAATTTTCAGTTTTGATGGGGTTTGACAAGAAAAAAAATGTGAAAGTTCATATACAAGCCTAATGCATATCCTTTTGAGATTTTGGAGCGAGTTGGTCTTGTAGCTTATATCCCTGAAATTAGCAAAAATATAGCTTCAATTAACGTAAATTTGAATATGTTGTTAATATTTTCTCCCTTTTTTGTTGGTATTTGTTCCTCAATCTGCCATATTGACATACTTGTATGACTTCCGGAATCGCTGGACCCAAAAAAAGTGATTGAATTTAGTGAATCTTCTTCTTCTCCCAGTGAATTCAACTCTGTTGTGTTCGTATTTGCATTGTGGTTGTAGAAGCATCTCAAAGTTTGTAAGGGGTTTCTTTTTTTCTAACAATTTAGTGTTCCCTATGCAGGTTGAACAAATAAATAGATGTTCTGAATTTCGTCTGTCTGGGGGGAAAAATTTTGAAAGCTTAGAGATCGGGTCAAATTTGGCAGACATCTAATAGTTTTTGGGAAATATATAGTCTGATCTACTTTGAAGGAAAATACACAGATGTGGATCTCCCATTGGATATTATCTCTTCATTAATTATCAAAGTTAGTTCTTTGTTTGAAAACAAGGTTTTGTGGGTCCAAAGGTTTTTATTGGGGTTAATTTTTTCAGTTTCCACACCAATGTTAGGTGTAACTGCAAGGGCCCTTCAACTAGAAAACTAAATGATCAACACTAGGATGATATGATGCATGAATTTTCATTTGGTAACAAGGTTCTAACAAATTTGGGGAACTTTGAAATGAAGAATGTGAAATTACAACTTATCATAAGTATGTTTATGTCTACCTTGAATTTATCATTTTCACAATTTACAACCTTTTTCCTGGTTTATTTGAGATTTATTCCCATATGCCCTATATTTTTCAACTCTTGTGTAACAGTGAGGTAGTCACGTTGATGTTATTCCACTCTCAACAAAAACCTGTACATGACATTTCCCCTCCTTTTTAATTTGAAAGGTACTAAAAAAGGCACACACATCAACACTTGAACAAGAAGAAAGGAGGAGTCAAGACTAATAGCACTCAACCAAAACAACCCATTGTAAATATTAGCCTATACTTTGATAGCACCTTTACTACTACTTTACTCAACACTTCTTGTAGTGCCTGATTTTTTTTTTTTAAAGAAATTAAAAAAAAAAAAGAGGGAGCAGTTAATAGAGTTGGCAGGAGTTGTTGGGAGACATGTGAAGGCACATCAAGGGATGTGGGGCTAGTTTTCCAGGAAGGGAGCATGGTGGTTGGGCTTGGTGAGATGGGGATGTGGTGTCAGGGTGTCGTGTGGTAAGAGGTGGCTAGGGCATGGGAATGGTGAAAAAAAATTAGACCTATCATCTTCCTTGCACAGTAATTCCTACACTTTATTTTGGAGTCCAAGGATTTAACCCTGTTAAAACCCAAGTTAATGTGGTAAACTTATCTGTGTTTGGATAGTTGCAGCGGTTATAGACTCAGATCTTTTGTTGTTTGTATCCCTGTTCTAAGTTTGTTTGTCTCTCAGAGGAAAATGAAACTATTGATGCTGCTACCATTTTTATTGTTATATGTAAAATCAAAATACGTGGGTTCCTCACAACAGGTGCACCATTTCCAAAACCATTTCCTTTTGGCAACATATAGGCCTCCAACCTGATCAGTTCACCCTTGACACGTATTCCCAGCCAGTGCCAAAATCTGAGCTCTATAGCAGATTATGGACGTTCTGCAAGGAGATTTGTCAGATTTTGTATTTGAATAGGAACTGGTATACGTGAATGCAAAATGTGGAAGCATGTGTTTGGCATGTGAGCTGTTCGAATAAATGCCTGAAAACATTGTGGCGTTGTGGGTTGCACCAACTGTAGGAAATTTAGAAAACTGAGTTTCTATCCTTTCAAAAGGCATTAGTAACTTTCAAGCAAATGCATTTGCAGGTGTAGAGCCTCCTTCCCTTTTCCAACTTCCTAGCCTGCGCCAGATAGAGGAATTTTATCAGATATTGTATTGCAAGTTTCCCTGGTTAACGTGGATGAGTAAACTGGGAGCTTGTATCTGTGTCAAATGGGATCTTTAGGATTGTGTTGGGAGCCTCTTTTAGCTCGCCCCCCCCCCCCCCCCCCCTTTGCGTGATGCGGTTGCCTTGGGATTTGCAGTGGAAGGTATTTGCCATTTTGGATGCCTAGCTGGATGTGTAATCTGTCTAACAAATCAGCCTTGTGTAAAAATGTTCCTGGAATGCTAATCGTAATTAAGATGTAATCATGGTAACAATGTGTGTGGGTCGGTCAATCCTTGGGTCCCTTTTCTTGTTGTTTGGGTCATTGCTAGTATTCGTTCATTTGGAAAAGTGTGGCATCGACATGTCTATGGTGTTGTCATGTTTTTATGTAAGTTGATGACTTGTAAGTGTCGTATGCGTCTTTGAGTTTTCCTTACTTGGAGCCTTGTGGTGTTGTGTGGTGAGAAATATAAGTAAAAAAAAATATCGTGGTATTTTCACTGTTATTTCTGTGTGTGTAAAAACGGGGAGTTACACTTCTTGTATCCAAAGCGGTATCAAATGTATTCATGTTTAGTGCAAATATAATTGGCCACAAAAGGCTACCACTCATAATATAAAATCTGCAAATGTACGAAAGTCTTCATGTCTTCATGTTTAGTTTAAATAAAATAGTTTGCAAAAGGCTACCACTCATGATATAAGATTTGCAAATGTCTATGTACGAATTTGTAACTAATTTGAAATGTACAATAGAACCTTTCAATTTAATGCTTCATCTATATTCGTACACTTACAGTAACAATCACACCCCTTATCAACATCATCTACAAAAGTAATAACTATCACTCTAAATCAAATAACATATACTGTTTGGGCATTCACATTGCATTGTACACATGCGATTGCTAGTTTAGACTCCATTAAAAATGCTTAAAATATTACTATATATCCAAACCACTTTCCACATCTACATATACACCAAGTTATTGTTTGGCTTGGGCGGTGATCCAAAAACAAATCTCACCTAAGAGTCTAGAAAGGTTAGGTTTTATGTATTAAAGTCTTGAGAATTAAGAGTCTATATTTGGGAAAAAACCACTTGGTAATTTTGGGTCAGGATAGCTCTTGTAAATTTTTTATTGAAAAGCTTAGATTTGGTTTAAGATAGACAAAGATAAGTCACACATGAATGCAACTTTATGGGTAAAACATAGAGAAAAACCCACTCAAAACTCCATATCGACTTGTTATCCTTAAAATAAGGTTACCTACTAGAATTGTTGACATTTTATTAGCAAACGGAGAGTTTTAAGTCTAAGAGATGACACCCCTCCATGTAGGCTCTATGTTTTTTTTTTGTGATTTTTATTGTATAACTAAAAATTTTAGGTGGCCGTAAATAATGACAGGCTGGAATTTAATAAAATTGTGTTAATTTAATATATATATATATATATATATATATATGAAAAGAAATCATCAAAATAAATTAAAATTAAAATTTTTGACAGGCACAGATATTTTGAAATTTCAGGCCTTCCTCCATGCATTGACAACTCGCATGTCCATTTTAGTGGCTAATTCTCATTCCCATTCCCCACGCAGTCCTCGTTATACCTTTGGACATCCACACTTCCCAGTGTCGGGTGACGGTCCCGTAAACCGTAAAAGTCGCCCGGTATGTCTGCGAGGTGTCTTATTATGGTTGGTTTTTCAAGAGATTGTAAGTCAACCAGCCTGGTCATATGGAGACTTGTTTGTTGTTTGCCATCGATAATGCCGCAGTTGTAATAATAAATAACTATATTCCAGTCAACCGACTTGTGGGTGACCGCAAGTCTATATTCCACTTCGTGTTTAGCGCGTTCACTACGCAATACCTACACCGAGTCCAACTACCATCTTTGAACTCCGACCTTATCTCAACACTCTACGCAATTGATTACCTCACCTCATCACCCGTTTCTTCCCCTCTAAATTCAAAGCGAAATTTCGCTGAAGAGCACCGTCAAGAAGACCAAAAAACGAACAAGGCCGAGAAATTCGTGTACAGTCTATTATCGGGTATATATTGAGATCAAACCCCCACATATTTCTTCACCAAAACTTCCTTAGCGTACAGAACTTATATACCATTTTTTTCCTTACTGCTGTTAGGCGATCTTAAATTCATCTTGATGGGGATTCACATGAAAATGTGGGTATGTCTGTTATGTATGGTGGGATTGAAGGTGTGTGGCGGAACAAGACTGCTGCCGGAGAATAATCACGACTTGTTTATCGCCCCACTACAAAATCCGTCGGCCTTCCATCCCGATCTCAACTTGGCGATGGTCGACTCGGCCACAAAATCGAAGGATCTCGCTGACAGATCCGAAGTGCCGTGCGAGGAGGGAGAGATGAAGCCACAGAGCGCCTTCGCAAAGAATGGCATAATACAGAGAGAAAACAAATTGACGTTCAGATTTGAGGAGAATCGAACCGGGGGCGATGCAAAGAAAGAAACGGTGGTATATAACGTTCTAGCAAAGGGAAGTGTGACGCCGTCGGGGCCGAGCCACAGGGGAAATGTGGTGGTCAACGGGCAGGGGCTTGCCAGATCGGTGGGTCCCAAGCCGATTTATAATAAAGCCGACCACATGCTTAGCGAGCAACGAATCCTCAAGTCTACTCCGAGTGTAGGCGGCGGTCACTAGGCTTTGCTTTTTCGTGGGAGAGTTGTATTTAACCGAGGAATTGAAATGTATACTTTACGATGTGGAAACAAAATTGATATAAAATATTATTCTTTATTTCTAATTTATTTATTATTTATTAGTATCTCTTGGGGGTGGAATCACGGTGGATGGCTAGGTAATATTTTTTACATTATAATGTCTACTATTGGATTTAACTCATTCATTCATATTCATTTTTAATTGAAATAATAGTACATTAGCGTTTTCTTTTTTTCTCTTTTTTCATTTTTCTTTTATGTGATAGAAGTAATCAAATACAAAAATTCACGAGAGTATATATTTTCTTTAAATACTCTCCCTCATGTTTTCTTCTTATGGTGCTCAGTTATTATAAATGGAAAAAGTCGGTTTACACTAACAATGCAATGCATCAAACCACATACATTTATAGTTAAGATATGAAGACATAAAATTTATTAATATTATATCATAAGTTGGTAATAATTGTCAAATAAGTATAATTTATAAGGTACTACACTTGTCAAAAAATTTATCAAAGGAGAAAGAGGCTAGAAAGATGAAAAGCCTAAATTGGTGGATTATGTTCATTGTTCGTTCCCCCTTACTAACAAATACTTAAAACACATATGAGTAAAAATCCCACAAAACTAACTGGGTGATAGGCCTTTCTAAAGTCAATTTTCTTTGTAACTCCCATCTTCATCTTCATTGTCGTCCTAAGATATTTGGCAAGACATATACTTTTAATTAATAAAAACGGGTCTTGGAATTCACGCAATTATTTCTATTGGGAAATGAATAAATAGGATTTCATAAGAGCATTTCTTTGTAACTATCGTCTTGGTTGCTCCAAAATAAGTAAATTTATTGGGTATTCTATTTTTTCATTCAAAATATTTGAATGGTGCAAGAAAATTGAATCGCCAACGATTCATCTCTATCTCTTGAAGTTATTTTTCAATGTATGCAACAATGTCATTATTCTACAGGGTTCTCCCCTTATTCTCCTCAATGTTGATTCATGATATTGTAAACATGGATATCTTTTTCCATTTCCAAACACAGAGATTTACCTCAAGATTTCCAAATTTTTGTTCATTCAAACAAATAAATAAACTAAAATAAACACAATTTATGTGAAAATGTTGGTCGTTGTAGTGCCCACCAGATTTCTATCTTTTCCTAGAGACAGTTGACTCATATGAGTAGCTTGATTATTGCATATGAGACATTATTATTTGATTTTGGTAGATTTTGATTTGCACTTGCTACAATTATCATCCTATGGACTATGACATCATATTTGACAAGACACTTTTGAGACACTATATGGTATTCATGACATTGGTTATTTCATTCTGATTAGATATGATGACATTATGATGTCTTAGATTTCATGGACTATGTTGCTATATGGTATTCATTGATGATCATAATTTTGAGTTATATATTATGGATACTAGAACATGCTTATATGTATCATTGGTAGAATATTGTGGTGAAATTTTATTTAGCTGATATTGTCTAGTCATATTTCATTATGTTTATATGGATATTTTATCATGTCGAGCAGATTTGAGGTTTACCTTGAGTGTAAAGGATTTGCAGGTAACACCACTTGGCGAATGTGGGACTTAGTGGTAGCACTACAAAAGATGCCTAAGCCGTCATGCTGAACCCATTATCTCACCTTGTTTCATTTTGGCCATTGTTTATAATTGGGAAATTTGGTTGAATATTACATGTGATTTGATGTATTTATTTTGTTTTATTTCCGATCCTTGAGCACCATGGTAAAATTTAATTTACTTCATTGCTCACCTAATTTGATTTTCCTTGTGCTAATGAGGTCATTTGGGATGATTTGTGTTATGGGGTGTTATAGTGTCCCGAACTTGTTTAGGGATGTCTTGAGAGTTGCTAAGCATGTTTGTGGGGACCATTCCTTACCCTAATTCATTCAACCTCAAATCCTGAGGTTAACCTTTAAGGGCATTTTCGAAGGCTTGTATTAAAAGTTAAAGGTGTCATTTACCTTTAAAATGGTCCATAAGAACTTAACTATGGGTGGGGAAAGATTTAATGAACCCAAAAATATCCTTCATCACTCCACCCTCTCACAAGTCACTATCTAAATCTCTTTTCCTCGTCTCGCATGGTTGGCTTTTGGATTTTGTGTCGGCTTTTTTAGTGTAGGATATTTATTTTCCTTGTTTTTGTTTATTTACTTGGAGCTTTCCTACACTCATGGGATATACTTTCTTAGGTGTACCAGTTGAGTCGAGTTAGCTTACCAATCCTGTTGAGTTAGTCTACTAGTTGTGTGGAGTCAAATCTACTTCTAGTATCAGTTAGTGAGAGTTATTCCCCACTGATCTAGGAGGAGGTTACACATTCACCTCCTATATGTACATGAATCGCATCAGTCTATCTCATGGAATATGGAGCATTGAGTTGCTTTGGATCCATTCTTACCTTGTGAGTTTTGATCATATTGCATCTTATTGTTAGTTATTTCAATTTCTGCAATTACTCGTGCCTTCGTTTTTCATCAGATATCCACAAACTATAATATGGTATCAAAGCGATTTTGGTGATACATTTGCCATTATTGAGTTATTTGTAGTTTTTGAATACTTTGTTTATGAAACTAACAAATCATCTGCAAATAGATTTGACTCCGTTTAACAAGTTGAGGGTTGTCAAAAATTTCAGGGGCTTACAAAATATTCCAAATAATGGGCAACTAAATTTGTTAAGGGATTTTTTGGAGAAATTTTTGTGTTCCTTGGTTTTTATGTGGTTTATGTAGATCTTATTTGTGGTGGTCTTGGTAGAATCGGATCTGTTGTGATGGCTCCCTCTGGTTCGCTATGTGACCTTGCTCACCATAGTCACTCTAACTCGGCACCTCTTTGGTTTGAGATCTATCTGGTCTAGCACAATCTATGTTCCATTCCCATGGTTTGACCCACATCAAATTTCCTAGTAACTTGGATTTGAACTCTGTTGGATCGGTGTCTTTCTCACCTTGATATTCATTCACAAGCTCACTCAACTCAGGTCAGACATCCTTGCTTGGATAAGAGATGGTCTTGGTGTGACTCAAACTGGACTCTACGTGTCCTGACATCCACTTTACCAGCTTAACCTTGGCTCCATTCAATAGATCTATCCTTTCTTGCTTTGATTTTCCCTCAATTGCATTTCTAATGACAGATTGCATAATTATGTAACCTTTCTCAACATCAATCTCTGTGTAGTTTTTAGACAAGGAGACCCATACATTGTGTTTGAAGATCTCTAAAGTGGAATCATGACACTACAGATTTTCCATGACCTCTCAACTCACAAATAGAGCTGCAACACATTTCAGGAAGCATCTTTTGTACCAGGGGCATAAAAACTAGTCATTCAACACCTCATTTCACGCTTGGGCGATGCCAAACAACAAGGAAAACCTTCAAATGAGTCTGCAACAAACTCTAGACTTGCAACTCTTCATTTTCCTTCTCCTTGGTAGCGCTAACAACAAACAAAAGCAAAGAATGGTCAAGACATAATGTTTTCTAGGGTTTCATGTAGTGCCCACTTCCCTTTGACACCAGTTGATACTTATTTTGATACGGTTGATTTCCTTATGGACATTATCATGTTTTGATTTAGTATGATGTTAGACATTGGTCATGGATTATTATGGATCTTGATTTGGTTATGATGCATGATGATTAATAGAAACACTCATATGTGGAGGATGATATACTAATTGACATGGATGTTTTATGAATGTTGTTTGGACATGTGCTTTTGGATATTATGAGTAGATCTAGAAAATGAATATTATATGATGATGATGTGGTTGTTGATATAAATTGTATGTGATAATGTTAAATTGCCTTGATGTTGTTGTGGTTCACATATTTAGATGATTTTGTGATTATATTTATATGCATTTTAGATGTTTTGATATGGCCACGAGGCCGAAGGAGGTATTTGTGTCTTGCAGGTTAAAAATCACAAAAAAAATCGAGGGATTGGAGACCAACCACAATGGAATTCTAGGTGAATTTGACAAGGTCACCATGACAACTTGTTTTGTTGTGTTGTGTTTGTTGTTGTTAGGGATTCCCATGGGGGATCACCTTTATATGTGACCATGGGTTTGTATATTTTATTAATGTGGTTAAATTTTATTGTTGTTGTGTGTATTTTATTAGTAATGTGTCCCTCTCTTTTATTTAATTAAATTGTGGAGAATTAATGTGGGAAATCATATGATTAAAATTTAAATAAAGTAAATTGGGATATGGGAAAGTACTAATGGAAGTTGTTGGCTCCTTGTATTAATTATGTAAGGGATGTGTAAGAATTGTGTAAGAGTTATGTAAGTCAAATTTTGGAGTATGAAACACTCCACCTCCTTGGAAATTCAAATTTGTCCTTGGGGGCTGTTTTTGGAGGCTTGTGGGACAAGTAAAACTTGTCCCATACCTCTAAATTTAATTTATGAACCATACTTATGGTTGGAGGGGTGATTTAGACTGTTATAATGTATTATGTTAATCATGTTGCAAGTTTGATTGCACTCTCTTACATTTTATTTAATTTGTAGTCCTTTGGGGTGTGGCCTTTTTGGAGTGTGCAAGTAAATTGTCATATTTTCATCCACCTCTTTATTATGCTTGAGAGAATGAAATTTTGTCTTTTGTGTTTAAATTTGAGGATGTGTGATGTGGCATCCTATATGGATCAACATCATCCTCTTCTATAAAATTCAAACTGGGTAAGTGCAGGAAGTTGATGGACAAATATAGGGTCATCCGTGGACGTCATATTGTAAAAAATAACAAAATCTCAACTTGTAGGGATTATTAGCAATACGCGCACTCAAAATTATAAAAAAATATATAAATATGAATCATAGCATTCGGAATCTAGTTTCTAAAATACTATTTTTTTAAAAAAACGAACAAGTTTAGCTATATTAAACACTTAAAATTATGACTTGGTTTTTTTTTTGAAAAAGCTTATAAGATTGTAGTCCGTTTGCCCGCATTTTGGATGACCAAATATTGTTATTGTTTTTTTTTCCTTTGGTGAAACGTTAGATGTAGTTATCTATCTTGGGATGGATTTTATTTTGTATTTTTTGAGTAATATCTTTTTTATAATGATTTTTTCCGTGAAAGTGGTCTGAAAATATTTAGAAAACAGAGCGCTTTCCATTTGCCCGCCATAACTATATTAAAAAATATCGAAATCAATTTTTTTTGAAACATGTATAGAATTTGTCCACGCTTGGGATGGTATAAGTTTTATCACATTTCGATAAGCGAAACAAAAGTTACAGTCTTAAACATAGACATGAACATTCACGGGAAAAAATGTTTTAAAGACCTATTGTTAGTAAAAAATTATAAAATGACATTTATCTTATTCTATTCACTTTAAAATCAATATTTCTACGAAGCTAACAGTCTCCCCTATGCAATGGCACCATTTTGTGAAATGTTTTTAGTTTTTTAGCATGGTTCAAGTCTTTGGAAGAGCAGATTTGAGGTTTTCTTCATAATGACCTTCCATAGCTTTGGTTGGGGAAAAAAAAGATTTCCCGAGGCTTAGGTTCGGCAGATAGATCCACGATCGTGGTTTATAAAGCGCGATAGTGGTTTTTTTAACACAAACTATGAGCACGCTTTATAAACCACGATTGCGGTTTATAAAGCGCACTTGCAGTTTATAAATCATATTTACACACATCCCAATGTCTGAATTACCATGTGATTTTTACTCTCTGACCTTACCGTACAAGTTACTGTGAAATTCTGTCTTTTTCTGCATGTTTTTCTTATCACCGGAAGTAAAACATCATGGGACACAAGAAAAGAAGTAAAAAAAGGATGTCATTAAGTAAAAAAACACCAAACGAATTAGAGGCCAACAAAATTTAAAATGCTAAGTGAATGTGGAATCTTCGTGAATCAAGAAGAGGTTCATATTCAACCCCAACTATTGTAAGTAATGAAGAAGTAGGTAATGTTTCTACTGTCAATGTTGAAGTTGAATTAAATACTCGTGATGAAGATGTTTTTACTGTCAATGTTGAAAAAATTAAATACTCATAATCTAGCAAATGTTGAAATTGAAGGAGATAATGAAAATGTGAATAAGGAAATTCATGTTGAAACTGTAGACAGGTAAAATTTAACAAAAACACCTCCTAAGATTTTACGTAAGAAACCTATTTTTTTATTGAAATTGATGAAAACATTTTGAAACCAATGTTTGACAAACTTTCTGAATGACAAATCAGAAGAAAAACCACTAAAATTTGAGATAATCATTTTGAAATTTTAAATGATTCCCAAAGATGTCAGTTGTTGGTTATTTTGATGAAATTGATTAAAATAAGACCTACAGTAAACACATTAGGATTGACAACATCTAATATACGTGGTCAAACCTCTACAATTGTTGAAAACCTTCATGATGCATATCACACTGTTGGTGTCAAGAGATGCACTAGGGATAGTAATATTGTACATCGTGTACTTGCTACTAGTGTTGTAAGTGAATCAATAAAAAAATAACGTTTGATTAGGCAAACAAGTCGAATGTTGCAAGTTAATTGAAAAAATCTAATGAAAGTAATTGAAAGACGTAATATCCTTTAATCACTCAATAACGTCGATTTTTGGGCATTTTCTACTAGAGCACCGCATAAGGAAAAAAATAATTCAGATGTTATAAGAGAAGTTGTTATTAAATTTTGGCATGATAACACTAGAGTTTCACCTAATACAAGAGATGTTATAAAACAAAGAGTTGGTTTTACTAATCGTGAACCACATCCAAAGTATTTTTTAGATATGACTCAAACTCAATTTTTTCGTAAGTTTGAACAAGAGAATTTGAAAATTAAAATTAGTCAAGATTTTTCTGAAATGTTGAAACCATTATATGTGAAAATCAACCACACTCGCACCACTTGTTGTAGGAAACATGTTGAATTTGCGATGCATTATGCTAAATTTGTACGTATTCGTTCTATTTTTTATTCTGAAACTATGGTATCGGAATGTGGTGTTCAAGTTCCACCAATATCTTCTAGGGATTTCATTGCTACTATATTTTGTGAAAAAGAAGTTGGACAATTTTTTTATAGTCAAGATTGTTTAGATGGAAGTTGTAGTACATGCGGCGGATTACCTAAATTAGAAAGTTGCATCCATGAGAAAATTGAAGGTACAATAAGACATAATTTAGTTGAGTTTGATAAATATAAATCAGTTGCATACCAGTTGAAAGATGGAAAAAAGTCTAAACGATGTGAGCTAGTTACAGAACAAATGCCCGTTTTCTAATTTTTGAGAAAATTTAAGGATGAAATTGTTTATGAGTATGTTAGGCATACACATAGAGTTCTATGGTTGGATGAATAGTTCAAGCTATGCAAGGAAACATTTCCTATTGGTACTATTGTTTCAATGGTTGATTTTGTAGAGAATTACACATTGTAACCACAAATGGAGGTTCAATCGCAATATTACAACTCAGTACAAGTTGCCATTTTTTTGCATATAGCATTTCTACATTCTCCTAATAGTACAAAAAATGATTGAATTTTTTTAAGAGAGTACCACTTTTATATCAGTGATGATCATACTCATTCTACTGAATTTGTGTAAGAGTGTTTCCAGTTATTTTATGGAAACTTGTCTGATAGGGACATCCACTTCAAACAACATTATATATGGTCAGATAATTACATATCTTAGTTTAAGAATGCACGAATGTTTTATTGGATGAGCAGAATGCACGTCAAGATGGGTGTGCAACATATTTGGAGTTTCATTGAGGCTAGACATGGAAAAAGAGAGCATGACGGTGCAGGGGCATGTGTTAAAATAGCTCTTACAAGAGAAGAGTTGAAGTACAAAGATGGTGTTAAATTAAAAGATGCAAAGAGCATAGTGGAATAATGTATTGACAACATGGCTCGAGGTTCTCAAGAAAATTCCACAGTTCGCAGATATTTTTGGCTAATAGAGGAACAAATAATTGTTAACTACGAGAATTGTATGACACTCACTGGGTCCAGTGAAATGCACTCATTTTGTAGCTCAGATGCTACTTCATGGGCCGTATGGACAAGAAAGTTGACATGTTTTTGTGCATCTTGTATCGAATTTGTCATTGCTGAGTGTGATTCACAAGAATGGGTGGATGCATGGATTTGTAGGCCTCTAACTCCGCTTCCTAGTTATCAACCTCTACAAGCATTATGACTTGTTTCTATAGATGAAGTTGCAACATCCAAGGACTTTGACGAAATTTTGATTTTGGTGCGACAAGGTATTTATGGTTATTTATTTCATTTTTGTATTGAGTTATGTCCATTGAAATTTTAATATGTAATTTAAATTTGAGTTGTTCAACCTTTATTTTTTTGTAGGACATGTGTTTGCAGTTATTGCGACAGAAGACAATGAAGAAGGAACAGATTATTTCTTATGTCGTTGTATCGAGGAAAGAAGTTGACTTCTCCTATTATAGATGGCGAAGATATTGAGTATCCTACAGGGTTAGTGGTAGTTATTGGAACTTGGCTTCGACGGTATCCATTAAAAAACTCCTCTGTTTGGGTGTTTGAAGACTTTGAGACACACAGGAAAATACTATTTTATTTGCATCTAGTTCTAGCGAGAAATATTCAGCTGTATAGATATCGAGGAAGGCCTAATAATAAGATTCTTTGGAAGGTTCGAGAGTCAGATCATGAAGCAATCTTGTCTTCTATTCAGAGTAGATCCGATCCTGATGGTTCATTGGAATGAATTTACAATGCTCATGTCTAGTATATATAATTTCTTTAATATATATATAAATTTGTTAGTTAGATCTAGATTTAAGCTCATATATTTTATTTTAAATTTGTGTATTTTGTATATATCTAGTATATGGTTTTGATTTGAAACTTAAATTTCTTTGACTAACATTTTTATGTTCAGGTTAGTGGTGCCAGAAAAGCTTCCACCTTCACGTGGTTGGCACTGTTAGTAGAGAATTTTAAATTCTCGAAGCTAAGAGAAGCTTTCATTGTTTGAAATAAGTTTTAAATTTTGAAAATGAATCCTCCCCAAGTGTTTACAAGACCATACCTATGTGTGTACACAATCGGTTTGGTGCCACGACCCACCGTTTACAA
Organism: Taxus chinensis; assembly: GCA_019776745.2. NCBI lineage: Eukaryota > Viridiplantae > Streptophyta > Pinopsida > Cupressales > Taxaceae > Taxus > Taxus chinensis. Next base: position 389,268,875 of record CM034146.1, read on the forward strand.
AATATAGCGTTGAAAACCTTACACTGGCTCAAACTACACTATTTCACGCGTTTGCAAACAATAGGGCAACGAGAGCACCGATATGAGAAGGAAAAACTTAGAGAGGCTATTGTAGAGGGTCCCTATGCCGAGGTTCAGATCAAACGGAATGTTTTTAGGTTCCACGGAGTCTGAGTAGTCACCTGTCGAATTTGAACGATATTTTGGTCTCAGGGCTCTTAAGGGACTACGCCTGAACGAAGTAGCCCGGAAGCAAAGACCTTGTCACGAACCGAAATACTACCTCTTATAGCATTCATCTAGCCACCCAGATGTGTCAGTGCAGTCGGTTCAGTGCCACGACCCACCATTTACAAAATATAGCGTTTGACAACCTTACACTGGCTCAAACTGCACTATTTTGCGTGTTTACAAACAATAGGGTAGCGAGAGCACCGATATGAGAAGGAAAAAACCAAGAGATTCTATTGTAGAGGGTCCTTATGCTGAATTTTTAGTTTAGATAAGATGTCTCTAGGTGCCACGGAGTCCGAGTAGTCACCCTTCGAAGTTGAACGATATTTTGGTCTCAGGGCTATTAAGGGACTACGCCCGAACGAAGTAGCCCGGAAGCAACAACCTTGTCACGCACCAAAACACCACCTCCTCTAGCATTAACCTGGCCACCTAGATGTGTCAGTGTAGTTGGTTTGGTGCCACGACCCATCGTTTGTAAAATATAGCGTTCGACAACCTTACACTGCCTCAAACTACACTATTTCGCCGTTTACAAACAATAGGGCAGTGAGAGCACCGATATGAGAAGGAAAAAATTGAGAGAGGCTATTGTAGAGGTTCCTTACACTGAGGTGTTAGTTTATATGAAATGTCTCTAGGTTCCATGGAGTCTGAGTAGTCACCCGTCGAAGTTGAACGATATTTTGGTCTCAGGGCTCTTAAGGGACTACACTTGAACGAAGTAGCCCGGAAGCAACGACCTTGTCTTGCACCAAAAAACCACCTCCTCTAGTGTTCACCTAGCCACCCAGATGTGTCAGCACAGTAAGTTCAGTTCCATGACCCACTGTTTGTAAAATATAGCATTTGACAACCTTACACTGGCTTAAACTGCAATATTTCGCGCGTTTGCAAACAATAGGGCAACGAGAGCACCGATATGAGAAGGAAAAAATTGAGAGAGACTAGTGTAGATGGTCCCTATACCAAGGTGTTGGATCAGATGAGACATCTCTAAGTGCCACAGCGTTTGAGTAGTCACCCGTCGAAGTTGAACGATATTTTGGTCTTAAGGGCTCTTAAGGAACTACGCCTGAACGAAGTAGCTTGGATGCAACGACCTTGTCGCACACCAAAATACCACCTCCTCTAGTGTTAACCTAGCCACCCAGACATGTCAGTGTAGTTGGTTTGGTACCACGACCCACCGTTTGTAAAATATAGCATTTGACAACCTTACACTGGCTCAAATTGCACTATTTCGCGTGTTTGCAAACAATAGGACAACGAGAGCACCGATATGAGAAGGAAAAAACCAAGAGAGGCTATTGTAGAGGGTACCTAAACTGAGGTTTTGGATCAGATGAGGTGTCTCTAGGTGCCACGGAGTCTGAGTAGTCACCCGTCGAAGTTGAACGATATTTTGGTCTCAAGGCTCTTAAGGGACTACGCCCGAACGAAGTAGCCCGGAAGCAAAAACCTTGTCGCGTACCAAAACACCACCTCCTCTAGCATTCACCTAGCCACCTGGACATGTAGATGTAGTTGGTTCAGTGCCATGACCCACCGTTTGCAGAATATAGCGTTTGACAACCTTACACTGGCTCCAACTGCACTATTTCACGAGTTTGCAAACAATAGGGCAGTGAGAGAACTGATATGAGAAGGAAAAAAATGAGAGAGGATATTGTATAGGGTCCCTATGCTGAGGTGTATCAGACGAGATGTCTCTAGGTGCCACGGAGTCCGAGTAGTCACCCGTCGAAGTTGAACGATATTTTGGTCTCAGGGCTCTTAAGGGACTATGCCCAAACGAAGTAGCCCGGAAGTAACGACCTTGTTGCAAACTAAAACACCACATCCTCTAGTGTTCACCTAGCCACCTAGACATGTCAGTGTAGTTGGTTTGGTGCCATAACCCACTGTTTGCAAAATATAGCGTTTGACTACCTTACACTGGCTCAAACTGCACTATTTCGCGCATTTGCAAACAATAGGGCAGCGAGAGCACCGATATGAGAAGGAAAAAACTGAGAGAGGCTATTGTAGAGGGTCCCTACGCTAAGGTGTCAAATCAGACAAGGCATCTCTAGGTGCCACGGAGTTCGAGTAGTCACCCGTCGAAGTTGAACGATATTTTGGTCTCAGGGCTCTTAAGGGACTACGCCCGAATGAAGTAGCCTAGAAGCTATGACCTTGTCACAAACTGAAACACCACCTCCTCTAGCATTCACCTGGCCACCCAGATGTGTCAGCACATTTGGTTTAGTGCCATGATGTCCTGGTCATATATTTGAAAATCAATAGGAATAGAGTTGAGATCAAGAAAGAGAAATTCCATTGGGAAAATAATCTCCCATTTGTGAGTGAGATGAATAATTTTTATTCTCATTCCTTGGTGAGCTCAGGTGTGTTTTCATCTGACTCAGAGAACTTGTATGACATTTTGTCCCATACCATCACCTAGAGGTTTGATGCTCTAAAAGAAGCCATTTCTAATTTTGAATCCCATGAGGAGAATGTATCAAAATTTTTGGAAGATCTTGGCACAAAAATGCATGAGCTTAGTACTCCTCTCAGGAAGAGTAATTCCATGAAGAATCTTTAGTATTCAAATTTCAAGAATTGGTTCAGGAAAATATTTGTGACCCTTTCCTTCAATAGTGATACTTTAGAAGCCCTTGTAGAGATCATAGGTTATATCTCTAATCCTATGAAGAGTTATATGAAAAATATTTGAAAGTCAATGTGGAAATATCAATGTCATTCTTGAGAATTGACTCAACACATTGGAGCATGTGAACATCTTGGAAGATGAGAAAGTTTCATTTGTAGTTTCCATATTCAACAAGATGGTCTATGGAAAAGCCTCATCATTCAAGATCTTCCGCGGAGGAAGACATGAGTTGATTCTTCATTAGAGGAGGAAGAATGGTCAAGGATGAGTTAGAAGGTGAGTTAGCTAGGTTAATGTTAAGAGGTGAGTATAAACAAACACTTAGCCATTTTTTAATCCCTTTTTAATATTTCCTTTTCCTTCATTGCTGCTAGTATTTAGTTACATGCTACTAAATTTTCAAGAAACCCTATTGTAAAAATCAAATTTTTGCTCATATCTCCTTCATTTTTACTCCATTTCCCCTGCAATTTTACCCGTAATTTCTACTCATGAACTCATTGAAGATGATCTAAAAATATTTTCCATTGGTACCCTAAATTTTGATAGCATCCCATTTAAAATTTCAGAGAAAAAACTTACCTTTTTAGATCCTTGCAATTTCGGAGATCGAAAACACTTGAAATTTGAAGCAGGAAACCATGTATGAAAATACCTAATATCATGAAAAAAATTCATCTCAATCCAAATACAAGAAGACATGATTATATTTATTATTAAATTGGCATATGAGCCTTACTAAAAATAATAATTTTTGATAACAAAGAAATTTTTTTGAAACCTCTGTGTAATCTTTAATTCTAGAAATATGAAAATTGTAAAACTTGAAAATCGGGAAAATTGTAAAATCTTCAATGTTGCACCATAAGTACCATAGTTCAAGATGAACTCTACCTCGCTTATTTCTATCAATGTTCACATTAGTTGATATGCAACAAATGAGTGTTAGCTTTAAAAAAAAGTAATTGTACGTATTGCCCTTTTGTAGTTCACCTAGCATGGTTTTTCTTAATGGAATAGGTTTGCTTAACAATTGTACCATGTAGTGCTCCGAGACATGGTTTTTTAATTTTAAATTAAACATACATATCTAGAATTAATAAATGGTTATGAAAACATACATAGAAGGATATCATACATGCAATGAAATCGAATCAAACATATAGTTCAGTAATATTGTTATGAAAACCAACACACATGGATATATAAGAATAAAACAAAGTGTGCTCCAAACACACGCCTCTAAAAATATGTAACTTCATAACATGTGTACATATCGAACTAAGTGTTTCATAATGTATATAGGACCACATGTGGTCACAAAATACTATATATATACAATGTACTATATGAAGAAACATGTTCACTAGGACCAGATGGCCCATATATATATCTATGTACATCCAGGTGGACTATGAATCTACGCATGAAACATATTCCCTCTCTTCGCCCTGCTAGAAGTAGCATGTCCACGACCTAGGGATGTAGTGGAGGGAGATGCCACTACGGATTTCATCCGTGTGGTCCTAGATGTCTCTAAGCAGGCCTGCAACCTAACTTGCACATTCATAAACAACAAGTTTTTAACACCTAAAATTTTAAAATACATTCAAAATTTAGAAACTTGTACAATTTAGTTAAAATGCATGTGAAATCTTACCGCAATGTCATGATCCCTATCAATTTGTTGTTGACGCATCGCATGGACAACAATAGAATCACGAGGAGTAAGCTACATACAAATAATTAATTTTCAAATTAAATATTTCACATACATACAAAATTTGATATTGTAGATTTAAGTAATAAGAAATAACATTTGAACCTCCAAAATTTAACAAATTTGAAAAAATGTACCTCAGTTAGTGGATCTACAGATGCTATGGCAATATCTACAGCAATCTCCACAGTCTGCATATATGGAGGAGTCTCTCTGGCAGTCATAAGCTATACAAAAAAATGTACAAATCAATATTAAAATCTATGTATGACTGTGCACCACATAACAAAGGTTCAAAGCATGTAATCCACGTGAACTTCCACAATTAGAAACAAAGTGTAAAGAGAAACTAACCTGCATAAAACTCATGTGAGGCGTGCCAGTAGCCTCAGTTCCCAGAGCAGATGATGACCCACCAGGCTCCTGTGTATAAAAGACAAACATATTGATATGTACAACATACACGTGAAACATTATAATAATAATCTAGTGCAATCTGAATGAAATTAAAAATGTAAGTTTGTACAACTTGCAAAACTTACATTTGAAACATGCCTAGCTACAGTAGCTAGCATGTCAACGCCGGATGTTTCCTTCACCGACTCTTGCTATTTAAAATAAAATAAAAAATTAGTTTTTTACATGTATGTACATGACGTATAATCAAATACATATATATTAAAATCTCAAACATGTGAATTAAAGTATTGTATATATATTATTTATATTTATTTGAAATTTACCTGTGAAAGACCAATATCAGTGGCACCAGTTCCAAAAAACATCCCCCAACATCTTATCTATAGAAAAGAAATCATGTGAACCAAAAAATGATGTCTCGCCTGCAGTGCATACAACACCACATGATCCACAGTGGTGTGGTGCACTAGAACTGGTGCCTCCACCAACATGACCAGATGTAATCTAGTCACTATGCTGGGTCAGAGTGTCAGTGAGCTCCCTCAATGCATGTAGTGTGTCAATCTCCACAACCTCCTTCACTGTAGGAGGGATAACTGAAGGTAGTAGGGGTTTTGGAGCATGGGGGATCCTTGGTTGACCTATGCATGCACTAGGTCTATTATGTGCAGAGCCACCTCCTTGACCAAAAAATTCAAAATGATTCAGGACCTCATTAAGCATGAACTCGCAATATAATTTCTTCAAAAAATAAAGAGGAACATCATTGTTGTTGCATGGTGGATAATCAAAAACCATCCACCATCGGTCCCAAAAATTGTTTTTGATTCTGTCATCGTCGCACCAATGGATTGGGAACCATTTGCAAGTAACTATGGGGGGGATTAGTTATGGGGTTAGTAAATAATGCACAAATGAGGTCTTTTCCAATTTTTTTTGTCTTTTACAGCTGTATGGGATAATTTATCCACATACCACCACCTAAAATCACCTCTAAAGGTATTCCATCTATGTATTTGGTTAGTTGTGGAGTCAACTTCACCAATCAATGTTTGCAATGTGTTGGCTAAAGTCATGTAGGATGGATTTGTGGCATGATTTTGTCTTATAGTTTGAATAAAGTTCTTAATGAAAATTTTATTTTCTTAGATTCTTCCAATGATATTATCTTGTGTTCCTGTTGGTTCAATGGGGACAGAAGGAGCCACAGGAGGTGGATCTATGTTTGGAGGAGGGTTTTGAGGAATGTTCGGTGGGTTTTGAGGAATGTTTTGATGGTTTGCATGATTTCGAGCATGTCGACCAACTAGAAAAATAAGAAAATTATATATATAAACAAACATTTCAAAAAACCCATGAAAATGTAAAAAAAAAAACCTAAAATGCAAAAAAATGATTAAAATCGGGGGTGTACCTCCTCGTCTTGGCGGCATGGTTGAATCTATCATGATCCAAAAGTCTGATGAGAAATTTTGAGGTGGTATTAAAAGCTTGAGTGAAAAAAATCTAGGAGAAATTATAGTTTGAAATGAAAAATGGAGAAAATGAGGACCTACAAGATTGCTACTTTTTTTCTCAGAGTTCCGCGATTGTGGTTTATAACCACTCTCGTGATTCTAAACCGCGATCGCAGTTTTAGGTTCGGTAATTTCCGAACCTGAAATTCAAGAACCATGATCGCGGTTCCTAAAATTTAGGTTTTTATGTCCACGAAATTGTCCACCAACTTTGTGCACTTACCCAAATCTTTGCTTGTTTTGGGTTGTTGATTCATTTTACTTCTTTGGGGGCGCATTTTCTTGTGTTTGAGCTCTTGCTTTTGGAGGGAGTTTGGAGAAACTTTGCATGCTTGGAGATTGCTATTTTGGGATTGTGTTTTTGGCTTGAAGCTTGCTATTTAGAAACAAAAGCTACCATGGAGAGGTAGGAGTTTAACTCTTCTTTTATGCTATTATTTTCTTGATTGTGTTGTGTGAATGGTGAATGTTGTTATGCTTTTTTATTGGCTATATGGGTAGACTGCCATAGGAATGGTGTAGGAGAAGGATATGGGGAATCCATGTGGGGGGGGGGCATAAGGGAACGCCATTGGCATCAGAATTCTTGTGGAGGGAGTTTTGGTTTGGGATCCACCATGAAAAAGAAATAGCTTGCATTTCTTACTTTGTGGGGGGCATAAGGAAATCTGTGGGGGGCATAAGGATATGTGAGGTGAATTTTTATTGGCGGTTTGTTACCGGTGGATGCCCAATTCTCATTGGGAGGCATAAGTAGCTTCCCCCATATACCTTGCTCCTTTGGCTTGCATGATCAAGCCTGAGTTCTGTTTGAATGTTTGCTATTGCAGTTGTAAACTACTGTTTTTTGTTTGGACTGTATTTTATATTGAATTATGCATGTTGAAAGAATGTCGCATGTTTACTGGAAGTCAGTTGTTGCCATGGGTGGAATCCCACCTCTTATTGTATTTTGGTTTGGGCTTAGGGGCAAATGATGAAGGATGGATTCTCCTTTCATTGGATGTCTTGGTTGGGTGGAGAGTGTTGCCTTTCCTCCTCTTTTATTGCGATCAAATTGGAAGAAAAAGAAAACTTGCATGTTGTTGTTCTGGAGCAGAAGAAGATAGTTTTTCTAGTCATTGTGATTTATACATATTCATTTGTAATCCTTCCCCACTTGATGTGGATGAAATTGTAAATGCATTTTGTGAAGAAAATATGTTTGTAATCGGTTGTGAGAATTGTAAATTTTGAAATGTAAAAGAGATATGCTCTGTAATCAATTTTGTATTCAGAAAAGAAAGGCATGTAGTATATATAATGTATGCTGACAATGTATAAAGAAAGAAGTTGTTAAACTACCATTGGAAATATATGAATGAATGAAATGTTCTTTCCAAGTCAAATTGTAAATTTAATTTTGATCATGTCCATGTTTTGGGAATCTCTACTTAATTGCAAAGGAAAGAAATACGTATAAAGGAAGTATATTGCTTTGTCTCTTTTGGAAATATATTAAATTGGAAATCAGGCTTTGAAATTTAGCTTGGAAATGATTTGTTTATAAACAACTAAGTGTATTAGATTAGATTAGAAATAAAATATCACTCATAAATGACAAAATTGATATACAAATTTTCCTAGAAATGAATTTCTACTGTAAATTTAAAACTGACAACTATTTAATTAAAATGTACAGTTCGGGCCTATACATTATAATAAACCTGGAAACATTAAAATTTGGCATGTTGTATTATCAATGAACTCAAATTGACAAAGAACACTTAATAAAACAATTTAAACATTGCAAAATCGAGTCCAATCCCTTTCACAACCGTTTTCTGTCAATTGTTGGACAAAATTCAAATTGGAAACAATTAAGCAAATTTACCGTCCTAAAACATTCTAAATCCTTCCTAGAACAATCCTCCATGTCTGTTTGGTAGGTTGAGTTAAGGAGAAGATCAAATTGAATCAAGATTTTAAGTTAAAATTTACCAGCTTGCTATTTAAAATCCTACAGATCATTTTCATAAAATCGACCCCTTAGACTTTATCAAAATGTAAAATTTATGATTCCTATGCAAAGAGAGCATCGAGATCCTTCCAGAAAGTCCCCTTTTTCCCAAAACTGAGCTTTCTAGCTAAATTTATGACCCTTTGATGTTTTCCTACCTTAGCATTAAAATTTGGGAAAATTTTCCTCGGCGGGCCTGCGGCTCGAAAATTTCACGTCGAATTATCCTTAGAATTTTTTTTTGAAATTTTTTTTGGGGAAATTTTTTAAAGTTTCCTTCACTGGCCCGCAGCCAATCAGGGGCTACCACGTGTCCTCATGGGGTAGTGGTGGAGGCATGACATCATTTTATCTCTTGGGCCTTTTAAAATTTTTGGGAAAGATTTTGCGTTCTTTCCCACGGCTCCGCAGTCCCGCCCTCATTCTAGTGTGACCCTTCCGCAGGAACACGAACCCACGCGCACCATTTACCCCTTTCTCCACCTCAGAGAAATCTCCTGGACTTCTCCACCAACTTGCCCCTCCCTCTTTCCTTTCCCTCATTGTTGGTTGAGTGCCATGTGTCCCTGGCAGACCCGCGGGCGCATGGGCGCTAAATGATCTTTTCCTCCATCTGGAGAATTTTTCCTTATCGCCGCTGCCGCCCCGTCCATCCCTCTTTACTCCTAGAAATGACTCAAAGACTGCCACTTGCCCCTGGAGGACCCGCGGAGGCACGGAAGAAATATTGAATTTTCACCGCATGGGGGAAATTTTCTAGCACCGCCCCGCGACCCGCCAACTCGAAAAACGGGTTTTCTTCCCCACTCGACACATGTATCCTTGGGGGAAAATTTGACCCCTAAGGTCCACTGGTCCATATTTGGAGTTTTATAAGGAGTTAGGAGGACTTATTTATATCGTTGGAAAGGTGAGAAAATTTCCTATCCAATGGGAATGATTTATGAAAATTTTGAATGCTTTAGGTATGAGAATTTTTTTTTTGAAACTATGAGCCTGTTAGAGAGTGAGTATGGTGATATTTTACACCCTGAACCTAACTAAAACTTCTAACCCTAAAATTTAGACCTTGTGACCTCTGATAATTGTTATAAATGAAAAGTATGTTCTAGTAATTTTAGAATTATTCTGGAACCTGTTAGTGTCAACTGTTATCTCGCAACCTGGTTGTGGACACTTCTAATAAAAAAAATATTCCATAATTTTCATAACTAACCCTAGGTTGTTTCTTGGGTCTCAAGTGGGTTGTTTTAACGGGCATCACACTTGGTATCAGAGCAGTGGTTCAAAATCTTGGATCATTGGGCACACTAGAAAATTGAGACATGAAACTTAAACCTAGCACTTAATTTTTTAAAAATCTAAAACAAAATAACTTAGATTAGAAATTGTATATTGTAGTAAACATGAAATTGAGTGAAACTTAGAAAAATGAACTAACTCTTTCTTTGGTCTGTGCAGGAGGCATACACGGGTCAGGGGGAGTACTCACATAGACCCAAACTTACCACCACCACCAATCACCACTGGATCAGGGTGTAGCAGCTATCCTATCCTAGATCTTACTAACCCTTGAGGATGTCAATGACACTCTACATGAAGGACTAGGAGATGGACATGCAGCTAATCATGATAGAGCACCTTCCATTGAGGGTCATGTATCTCCTCAACCCAGTGAGGAGCATAGAGGAGAGAACTCCCATGCGGAGTAAGCCAGAGCAAAGTCACCACTGAGGGGATAGGGTGACAGAGTTCCAGAGAATAGAGAGAGGTCTCGGATCCTTAAGCTTAGGGATGAGCATGCATAGAGACCTAGAGGTCGTCAGACCACAACTGCGGATGACATCAAGGAGATCTTGAAGCTTCGGCCCTCACACTACTCAGGTGACACAGGTGGATTTTAGGTAGAGGCCTGACTAGTGAGCTTGAGTGGTTTCTTCAAGCTTTGTCCTTATTCTAAGAACATGAAAGATTGTGTTGCAATCCATCTACTCAGGGATGGAGTAGGAGTATGGTGGAGGACAGAGGAGCAGAAGCTCCATGTATATTCTAAGATAGTGACCTGGGAGCTATTTGAGGAGAGATTAAGGAGCAGGTATTTGAGAAGAGATTCACGGAGGTTCATATAGCAGATAATCGACGAGTTCCATGAGATCTGACAGACATCTCTTTCAGTAGTAGAGTATGAGAGTAGATTTTTAGATTTACTCCAATATGTTGAGTATATGCAAGATTAGTAGGTGCGGATTCATAGGTTCATCCGGGGCCTGAATTTAGATATTGGAGGTGTAGTGTAGATCCACTGCCCATAGACATTAGCTGAGGCCGTAGAGAAGGTCTACATAGCAGAGGAGACTCAGGGGAAGACCCAGTAGGCTAGAGACCGAGTCTAGAGCTGCATACAATAGATGTAGGACAGTAGATCGATGGGGTCAGTACCTCTCCCTCGTGGTGGCCAAGGTTCATCATAATCATCCTTTAGGCCACAGAAACAACAGTCCCACCCACCTCATAGACCTCAAAAGAGAGTTGATGCATAGAGAGGTTGGAGTATGGGGCCTCTTCCTAGGGGTGCCATTAGGGAACATGGTGGACCTAGAGCTTAGTCAGCGGGAGCTCACTAGCAGAGACCACAACACACCGTAGCTGGATCATCAGGATCCATGCCACAGACTTCCAGGGCACCTAATGGAGGTGCTACTCATTGGGGAGGATTAGGAGGATGTTTTGGTTGTGGAGTTATTGGACACTTTTGGAGAGATTTCCCATAGAACCCTAATAACAAGGTTAAGACATAGATCTCTGAGCCTACGATTGGTGATATAGGACATAACCATAGGATTTATGCAGTGGTTGAGAACCACCAGGTAGAACATCATAGCACAGTCATTGAGACCATATGTAGCATTGGTGGTATTCCTACCTCTGTATTATTTGATTCTGGTTCTTCTGATTCTTTCATTGCACCATCTTTAGTAGAGTGATGCAGGCTGGTGAATGTTAGGTAGGGTCTTAGTTGGGATGTCAAGATGGCTTCTTAAGCCAAGGTCTCTGTATACTCCTTAGTCAAGTAGTGTGTAGTAGATTTGGAACATTTCACCACTACCTCAGATCTTCGTATCCTTCCTTTGCGCTCGTATGGAGTCATTTTGGGTATGGATTGGCTATCTGCACATAGGTCCAGGATGGATTGTTATCACAAGACTATATCTTGTGCAGATGATTTGGGAGTTGAATCAGTGATTTCAGGGGTCAGGAGACCCATTTCTATTTGCACCATCTCCGCTATGTAGCTTAAGTGATGTGTGTGATGGGGTTGTTAGATGTATGCATGTTACAGTCAGTGAAAGATCTGAGGATGGGTCTAGTGGACAGTCGCTAGATGATCATCCCATTTTGAGAGAGTTTTCTGATGTCTTTCCAGGGGAGCTACTTGGGTTACTAACCCCATGTGAGATTGATTTTCATATAGATCTAGTTCCTGGAGCAAAGCCTATCTCAAAGGCACCTTATCAGACAACCACCCTAGAGCTCTGTGAGCTCAAGTTATAGCTTGAGGGCCTTTTGGAGAAAGGCCTTATCTATCTTAGTGTATCCCCTTGGGGTGCACTGGTGATCTTTGTGAAGAAGAAGGATGGATCCTTGCGGTTGTGTATTAATTACCGCCAGCTGAATAAGGTAATGATCAAGAATCATTATCCCCTTCCATGTATTGATGACTTGTTTGATCAGATGAAGGGAGCCACAATTTTCTCTAAGATTTATCTTAAGTCAGGCTACCATCAGTTGAGGATTTCGGAGGTGGACATTCATAAGACCACCTTCTGCATGAGATATGGGCACTATGAGTTCATAGTGGTGCCTTTCGGTTTGACCAATGCCCCCGCTGTGTTCACGAGTTTGATGAATGGGGTATTTAGGATCTTCTTAGATCACTTCATGCTCATCTTCCTAGATGACATCTTGATATACTCACGTACGTGTGAGGAGCACGAGGGGAGCCTTCACTAGGTTCTTCAGTGTCTTCAGGAGTAGTAAATTTATGGGAGCTTGGAGAAGTGTGCATTCTTTAAGACAGAGGTGAAATACTTGGGACATATCATTTCTGGGGAAGGTATCACAGTTGATCCTTCCAAGATTAGAGCCATTATGGATTAGCTAGCACCCACTACAATGACTGAGGTGCGCAGCTTCATGGGATTAGCAGGTTAGTAGAGGAGATTTGTTCAGGACTTCTCTGGGATTACACACCCTATCACTTACCTTCAGAGGAAAGGGAAGAAGTTTGTCTAGTCAGACAGATGTGAGTAGGCCTTTAGGACACTGAAGGAGTGCCTCACCTCAACACCTATTCTTATAGTGCCAGATCCACAGGGTGAGTTCTTTGTTTATATGGATGCTTCATTGGTAGGACTTGGAGGTTGATGCAGGAGGGCAGAGTAGTGGCTTTTGAGTCTCGCAAACTCAAAGATCACGAGATTAATTATCCAACTCATGATCTTGAGCTTGTGGTAGTTGTGCATGCCTTGGTTTTATGGAGGCACTTTCTTCTTGGATGGATATTCACACTCAGGATAGATCATTTGAGTCTTCATCACCTCTTCACGTAGCCCAATCTCAACGCTTGTCAGCGGTGTTGGATGGAGTTGCTTCATGAGTATGACATGGAGATAGAGCATGTGAAGGGGAAGGAGAATGTGGTAGTAGATGCTCTTAACAGACAGATACATATAGTTATGGCCACCTTAGTGAGAATAGATTTGTAGAGCTAGATCCTTCAGCAGCTTCCTCTTGATAGCTTCTACATTACAGTACGAGTAGAGATCGCATCACAGAGACCCCTTGATGGGAAGTTTGATGGTTTTTCCTTAGAGGTAGATGGTCTTCTTAGGCATAGAAGCTGGATTTATGTCCCCAGAGATGGAGTCTTGAGGGCAAGACATCTTGATAGAGGCACATCATGCATCCTATTCATCCCATCTCAGGGTGAAGAAGATGCACACCACCTTGTGATAGTTGTACCATTAGAGAGGACTTTATAGAGACGTGGTTCAGTTCATTTCATGGTGTTTAGATTGCCAGGGAGTTAAGGCCGAGCATTAGCATCTAGCAGGCCTTCTTTATCCTCATGCTATACCGGAATGGAAGTGGGACACCATTTCTATGGATTTTATTTTTCGGCTACCAATGTCAAGATATCACCACGACGCCATTATGGTCACGGTTGATAAATTGAAAAAAGTGGCTCACTTTTATCTGGTGAAGACCACTTACACAGCTAGAGCAGTAATACGAGTATATTTGGATCAGATTGACAGGTTTCATAGGATTCCATGGAAGATCATTTGTGACCGTGATCCTTTGTACACTTCACATTTCTAGACTACCATGTAGTATGTCCTCGGGATGAGAATCAACTTTAGCACAACATATCACCCTAAGACAGATGTATAGACTGAGTGGGTGAATCATATTTTAGAGGACATTCTTAGGATGTATGTGATGGATCAACAGTCTAAATGGGAGGAGTACTTGTACTTAGTGGAGTTTTCTTACAAGAATAGTTTTCAAAGTTCCACAGGCATGGCTCCTTTTCAGGCTTTGTATGGTAAAGAGTGCAAGACACCTCTTAGCTAGGACATGTTAGAGGAAAAAGTATCTCTTGGACCAACTCTTCTATAGGACATGGAGCAGCAGGTGGTGTTGATCAGGAAGAGATTGCAGGAGGAACAAGACAGGTAGAAGAAGTATGAAAATCAACATAAGATTGACTGTAGTTTTTATGTGGGCATGAAGGTGTTCCTTCGTGTCAGGCCACATAAGAGCCCTATCTGTTATGGAAAAGGTTCTAAGTTAGCTCCTAGATTTATTGGTCCTTTTGAGATCTTGGAGCGTATCGACCCTTTGGCCTACCGTCTAGCATTGCCACCTAGCTTGTCTCGCATACATGATGTTTTTTCATGTTTCAGTTCTCAGGATATACATTTCAGATCCTTCTCATATGTTAGATTGGACATCATTGTAGGTGCAAGATCAGGGGAAAGTGATGGTGAATCCTATTTGCATCCTAGATCACAGAACCCCAGGCCTTGAGGCAGAGAGGTTGAACAGGTTCGGGTGTAGTGGGACAGATATGATGAGACTGCAACTACAGGGGAGGATGCTACTTCATTACGAGTTTAGTTTCCACATTTATTCCAATGACTTATAGGAGGAAGTCGAGTCTAAGGGGAGGGGGATGTAGTGCCCACTTCCCTTTGACACCAATTGATACTGATTTTGATATGGTTGATTTCCTTATGGACATTCTCATTTTTTGATTTAGTATGATGTTAGACATTGGTCATGGATTATTTTGGATCTTGATTTGGTTATGATGCATGATGATTAATAGAGACACTCATATGTGGAGGATGATATACTAATTGACTTGGATGTTGTTCAGACATGTGATTTTGGATATTATGAGTAGATCTAGAAAATGAATATTATATGATGATGATGTGGTTGTTGATATAAATTGTATGTGATAATGTTAAATTGCCTTGATGTTGTTGTGATTCACATATTTAGATGATTTTGTGATTATATTTATATGCATTTTGGATGTTCTGATATGGCCATGAGGCCGAAGGAGGTATTTGTGTCTTGCAAGATAAAACTCACAACAAACATCGGGGGATTGGAGACCAACCACAATGGAATTCTAGGTGAATTTGACAAGGTCACCATGGCAAGTTGTTTTGTTATGTTGTGTTTGTTGTTGTTAGGGATTCCCATGGGGGGGATCACCTTTATATGTGACCATGGGTTTGTGTATTTTATTAATGTGGTTAAATTTTATTGTTGTTGTGTGTATTTTATTAGTAATGTGTCCCTCTCTTTTATTTAATTAAATTGTGGAGAATTAATGTGGGAAATCATATGATTAAAATTTAAATAAAGAAAATTGGGATATGGGAAAGTACTAATGGAAGTTGTTGGCTCCTTGTATTAGTTATGTAAGGGATGTGTAAGAATTGGGTAAGAGTTGTGTAAGTCAGATTTTGGAGTATGAAACACTCCACCTCCTTGGAAATTCGAATTTGTCCTTAGGGGCTATTTTTGGAGGCTTGTGGGACAAGTAAAACTTGTCCCATAACTTTAAATTTAATTTACCAACCATACTTATGGTTGGAGGGGTGATTTAAAATTTTATAATGCATTCTGCTAATCATGTTGCAAGTTTTAATTCCACTCTCTTACATTTTATTTAATTTGCAGTCCTTTGGGGTGTGGGCTTTTTGGAGTGTGCAAGTAAATCGTCATATTTTCACCCACCTCTTTATTGTGCTTGGGAGAATGAAATTTTGTCTTTTGTGTTTGAATTTGAGGATGTGTGATGTGGCATCCTACATGGATCCACATCATCCTCTTCTCTTCCCTTTTCTATAAAATTCAAACTCTTTGCTTGTTTTGTGTTGTTGATTCATTTTGTAACTTCTTTGGGGGCGCATTTTCTTGTGTTTGAGCTCTTGATTTTGGAGGGAGTTTGGAGAAAATTTGTATGCTTGGAGATTGCTGTTTTGGGACTGTTTTTTTGGCTTAAAGCTTGCTGTTCAGAAAAAAAAGCTACCATGGAGAGGTAGGAGTTTAACTCTTCTTGATTGTGTTGTGTGAATGATGAATGTTGTTATGTTTTTTGTTGGATGTATGGGTAGAATGCCATAGGAATGGTGTAGGAGAAGGCTATGGGGAGTCCATGTGGGGGGGGGGGGGGTGGGGGCACAAAAGGGAATGCCATTGGCATCAGAATTCTTATGGAGGCAGTTTGGGTTTGGGATCCACCATGGAAAAGAAATAGCTTGCATTTCTTACTTTGTTGGGGGCATAAAGAAATATGTGGGGGGCATAAGGAGGGATTTTGGGGGCATAAGGATATGCGAGGTGAATTTTTATTGGCATTTTTTTACTTGTGGATGCCCAATTCTCATTGGGAGGCATAAGTAGCTTCCCCCATATACCTTACTCCTTTGGCTTGCATGATTAAGCCTGAGTTCTGTTTGAATGTTTGCTATTGTAGTTGTAAACTGCTGTTTTTGTTTGGACTGTATTTTATATTGAATTATTCATGTTGAAAGAATGTTGCGTGTTTAGTGGAAGCCAGTTATTACCATGGGTTGAATCACACCTCTTATTGTATTTTGGTTGGGGCTCAGGGCCAATGATGAAGGATGGCTTCTCCTTTCATTGGATGTCTTAGTTGGGTGGAGAGCGTTGCCTTTCCCCCTCTTTTGTTGAGTTCAAATTGGAAGAAAAAGAAAACTTGCATGTTGCTGTTCTGGAGTAGAAGAAGACAATTTTGTCAGTCCTTGTGATTTATACATATTCATTTTTAATCCTTCCCCACTTGATGTGGATGAAATTTGAAATGCATTTTGTTAAGAAAATATGTTTGTAATCGGCTGTGAGAATTGTAAATTTTGAAATGTAAAAGAGATATGCTTTGTAATCAATTCTGTATTCAGAAAAGAAAGGCATGTAGTCTATATACTGTATGTTGACAATGTATAAAGAAAGAAGTTGTTAAACTGCCATTGGAAATATATGAATGAATGAAATGTTATTTCTAAGTCGAATTGTAAATTTAATTAAGATCATGTCCATGTTTTGGGAATCTCTGCTTAATTATAAAGGAAAGAAATATGCATGAAGGAAGTATATTGCTTTGTCTCTTTTGGAAATTTATTAAATATCAAAATTAGGCTTTGCAATTTAGCTTGGAAATGATTTGTTTATAAACAAATAAATGTATTAGATTAGATTAGAAATAAAATATCACTCGTAAATGAAAAAATTGATATACAGATTTTCCTAGAAATGAACCTCTGTTGTAAATTTAAAACTAGCAACTATTTAATTAAAATGTACAGTTCCGGCCTGCACATTATAATCAACTTAGAAACATTAAAATTTGGCATGTTGTATTATCAATGAACTCAAATTGACAAAGAACACTTAAGAAAACAATTTAAACTTTACAAAATTGACCTCAATCCCTTTCAGAGTCGTTTTCTGTCAATTGTTAGACAAAATTGAAATTGGAAACAATTAAGCAAATTTACCTTCCTAAAAAATTCTAAATCCTTCCTAGAACAATCCTCCATATATTTTTGGCATGTTCAGTGAAGGAGAAGATCAAATTGAATCAAAATTTTAAGTTAAAATTTACCAGCTTGCTATTTAAAATCCTATAGATCGTTTTCGTAAAAGTGACCCATTAAAATTTATCAAAATGTAAAATTTATGATTTTTGTGCAAAGAGGGCATCGAGAGATTTCTAGAAAGTCCTCATTTTCCCAAAACTAATATTTCTAGCTAAAGTTATGACCCTCTAAATTTTTCCTGCCTTGGCAAGAAAATTTGGGAAAATTTTCCTCGGCGGGCCTGTGGCCCGAAAATTTCCGTCAAATTATCCTTAGAATTTTTTTTTTTTGAATTTTTTTTTGGGGAAAAATTTTAAAGTTTCCTCCACTGGCCTACAGCCAATTAGGGGCTGCCATGTGTCCTCACAGGGAAGTAGGAGAGGTGCGGCATCATTTTAGCCCTTGGGCCTTTTAAAATTTTGGGAAAGATTTTGAGTTCTTTCCCGTAGCCCCGCACTCCCGTCCTTTTCCTGGTGTGACCCTTCCATGAGAGTGTGGACCTATGCACACCATTTACCCCTTTCTCCTGCTCAGTGAAATCTCCCAGACTTCTCCACCACCCCACCCTTCCCTCTTTCCTTTCCCTTGTTGATGGTTGAGCGCCACGTGTCCCTAGTGGACCCGCGAGCTCATGGGCGCTAAATGATTTCTTCCTCCCTTTGGCAAATTTTTCCTTATTGATGCTTCCACCCCTTTTGTCCCTCTTTACTCTTGGCGATGAATCAGAGGCCGCCACGTGTCCCTGGAGGACCCACAGAGGCACGAAAGAAATATTGACTTTTCACCGTGTGGGGGAAATTTTCCAGCACCGCTCCGCGAGCCGCCAACCCGAAAAATGGGTTTTCTTCCCTACTCGACACGTGTCCCCTTGGGGGAAAATTTGACCCCTAAGGTCCACTGGTCCATATGTAGAGTTTTACAAGGAGTTAGGAAGACTTATTTATAATCATTGGAAAGGTGAGAAAATTTCCTATCCAATTGGAATGATTTAGGGAAATTTTGAATAATTTAAGTATGAGAAAAATTAAGTTGAAACTATGAGCCTGTTAGAGAGTGGGTATGGTGATATTTTACCCCCTGAACCTAACTAAAACTTATAACCCTAAAATTTGGACCTTGTGACCTCTGATAATTGTTAATAAATGAAAATTATGTTCTAGTAATTTTAGACTTATTCTGAAACTTGTTAGTGTCAACTGTTGTCTTGCAACTTGGTTGTGGACACTTCTAATAAAAAAAAATTATTCCATAATTTTCCTAACCAACCCTAGGTTGTTTCTTGGGTCTCAAGTGGGTTGTTTTAATGGGTATCACACTTGGTATCAGAGCAGTGGTTCAAAATCTTGGATCATTGGGTACACTAGAAACTTGAGACATGAAACTTAAACCTAGCACTTAATTTTTTAAAAATCTAAAACAAAATAACTTAGTTTAGAAATTGTATATTGTAGTAAACATGAAATTGAGTGAAACTTAGAAAAATGAACTAACTCTCAATTTGGTCTATGTAGGAGGTGTAGACAGGGTAGGGGGAGTACTCACATAGACACAAACTTACCACCACCACCACCACCACCGGATCAGGGTGTAGCAGCTATCCTACCCCATATCTTCCAGACCCTTCAGGATGTCAATGCTGCTCTACGCAGAGGATTAGGAGGAGGACATGTAACTAGTCATGATAGAGCCCCTTCCATTGAGGGTCAGGTATCTCCTCAACCCAATGAGGAGCATAGAGGAGAGAACTCCCATGTGGAGTCAGCTAGAGTAGAGTCACCACTGAGGGGATAGGGTGATAGAGTTCTAGAGCATAGAGAGAGGTCTCAGAGCCCTAGGCTTAGGGATGAGCATGTAGAGAGACCTAGAGGCCATCAGACCACAGTTGTAGATCACATCAGGGAGATCCTGAAGCTTCAGCCATCACATTACTCATGTGACATAGGTGGATTTCAGGTAGAGGCCTGGCTAGTGAGATTGAGTGGTTGCTTCAAGATTTGTCCTTGTTCTAGCAACACGAAAGCTTGTGTTGTGATCCATCTACTGAGGGATGGAGTAGGCGTATGGTGGAGGACAGAGGAGTAGAAGCTCCATGTAGATTATGAGACAGTGACCTGGGAGCTATTTGAGGAGAGATTCAGGAGCAGGTATTTGTCATGGAGGTTCATACAACAAAGGATCGATGAGTTCCATGACCTCCGACATGGATCTCTTTCAATAAAAGAGTATGAGAGTAGATTTTTGGATCTACTCCAGTATGTTGAGTACATGCAGGATGAGTATGTACAGATTCACAGGTTCATCTGAGGCCTGAATTTAGATATTGGAGGTGTAATGTAGATCCACTGCCCACAAACATTAGCTGAGGCCATCGAGAAGGCCTACATAGTAGAGGATACTCGGGGTAAGACCCAGTAGGCTAGAGACCGAGTCCGGAGCTGCATATAGCAGATGCAGGACAACAGATCAAGGGGGTCAATACCTCTCCCTCGTGGTGGCTAGGGTTCAACATAGGCCACACCAGTAGTCCCGCACACCTCATAGACCTCCACATAGAGTTGATGCATAGAGAGGTCGGAGTATGGGGCCTCCTCCTAGGGGTCCCATTAGGACACAGGGTGGACCTAGAGCTCAGTCAACGGGAGTTCCCCAGAAGATATCACAATAGATTGCAACCAGATCATTAAGATCCATGCTACAGACTTCCAGGGCACTTACTAGAGGTGCTACTCATTGGGGAGGATCAGGAGGATGTTTTGGTTGTGGAGTTACTGGACACTTTTGGAGAGATTTCCCACAAAACCCTAATAACAAGGGTAAGACACAAATCTCTGAGCCTATAGTTGGTGACATGGGACGTAACCATAGGATTTATGTAGTGGTTGAGAACCACTAGGTAGAGCATCAAAGCATAGTCATTGAGACCATAGGTAGCATTGGTGGTATTCCTACCTCTGTATTGTTTGATTCTGGTTCTTCTGATTCTTTCATTGCACCATCTTTAGTAGAGTGATGCAGGCTGGTGGCAGTTAGGCAAGGTCTTAATTGGGATGTCGAGATGGATTCTAGAGCCAAGATCTCTGTAGACTCCTTAGTCAAGGAGTGTGTAGTGGATTTGGGACCTTTCACCACTACCTCAGATCTCTGTATCCTTCCTTTGGGCTTGTATGGAGTCATTTTGGGTATGGATTGGTTATCTGCACACAAGGCCAGGATGGATTGTTACCATAAGACTATATCTTGTGCAGATGATTTGGGAGTTGAGTTAGTGATTTTAGGGGTCAGGAGACTTATTTCCATTCATGCACCATCTCTGCTATGTAGCTTAAGCAATGTGTGTGATGGGGTTATCAGATGTATGTTGTTACAGTCAGTGATAGATCAGAGGATGGGTCTAATGGACCATCGCTAGATGATCATCCCATTTTGAGAGAGTTTGCAGATGTTTTTCGAGGGGAGCTATTAGGGTTACCACCCCCACATGAGATTGATTTTCATATAGATCTAGTTCCTAGAGAAGAGCCTATCTCACGAGAACCTTATCAGATGACCACCTAGAGCTTTGTGAGCTCAAGTTACAGCTTGAGGGCCTTTTGGAGAAAGGCCTTATCTGTCCTAGTGTATCCCCTTGGGGTGTACCAGTGATCTTTGTGAAGAAGAAGGATGGATCCTTACAGTTGTGTATTGATTACCGCCAGCTGAATAAGGTAATAATCAAGAATCGTTATTTCCTTCCGTGTATTGATGACTTGTTCGATCAGATGAAGGGAGCCACAATTTTCTCTAAGATTGATCTTAAGTCTGGCTACCATCAATCTGAGGATTTTGGAGGTGGACATTCATAAGACCACCTTCTGCACGAGATATGGGCACTATGAGTTCATAGTGGTGCCTTTTGGTTTGACTAATGCCCCTGCAGTGTTCATGAGTTTAATGAATGGGGTATCTAGGACCTTTTTAGATCACTTCATGCTCATCTTCCTAGATGACATCTTGATATACTCATGTACATGTGAGGAGCATGAGGGGCACATTTGTCAGGTTCTTCAGTGTCTTCGGAAGCAATAGATTTAGGTGAACTTGGAGAAGTGTGTCATTCTTTCATACATAGGTGTAATATTTTGGATCATATCATTTCTAGGGAAGGCATCACCATTGATCCTTCCAATATTAGAGCCATTATGGATTGGCCAAAACCCACTACAGTGACCGAGGTGCACAACTTCATGGGATTAGTAGGTTACTACAGGATATTTGTTTAGGACTTCTCTTAGATTGTGCACCCTATCACTTCCCTTCAGAGGAAAGGGAAGAAGTTTGTTTGGTCAGATAGATGCGAGCAGGCCTTCAGGGACACTAAAGGAGTTCCTCACTTTAGCACCTATTCTTGTAGTGACAGATCCACATGGTGAGTTCTTTGTTTGCACTAGATGCTTCTTTAGTAGGGCTTAGAGGTGTGTTGATGCAGGAGGGAAGAGTAGTATGCTTTTGAGTCTCGTAAAACTCAAAGATCACGAGCTTAATTATCTGACTCATGATCTTGAGCTTACAGTAGTTATGCATGCCTTGGTTTGATGGAGGCACTTTATTCTTGGACAAAGATTCACACTCAGGACAGATCATTTGAGTCTTCATCACCTCTTCACGTAGCCCAATATAAATTCTCATCAGCGACATTAGATGGAGTTACTTTGTGAGTATGACATGGAGATAGAGCATGTGAAGGGGAATGAGAATGTGGTAGCATAAACTTTTAGCAGATGGAGACATGTGGCTATGGCCACCTCAATGAGTATATATTTACGGAGCAGGATCCTTTAGCAGCTTCCTCTTGATAGCTTCTACATTGTAGTACGAGCAGAGATCGAGTCACAGAGACCCCTTGAGGGGAAGTTTGATGGTTTTTCCTTAGAGATAGATGGTATTCTCAGGCACAGAGGCTGGATATATGTTCTCAGAGATGGAGGCTTGAGACATGACATCTTGGTAGAGGCACATCGTGCACCCTATTCATCCCATCTCAGGGTGAAGAAGATGCACGCTACCTTGCGACAACTATACAATTAGAGAGGAATTTATAGAGATGTGGCTCAGTTAGTTTCATGGTGTTTAGAGTGCTAGAGAGTTAAGGCCAAGCATCAGCATCTAGCAGGCCTTCTTTATCCTCATGCTATACCAGAATGGAAGTGGGACACCATTTCCATGGATTTCATTATTGGGCTACCGATATCAAGATATCACCATGATGCCATTATGGTCACGGTTGATAAATTGACAAAAGTGGCTCATTTTTCTCTGGTGAAGACCACTTATACATCTAGAGTAGTGGCACGAGTGTATTTGGATGAGATTATTAGTGTTGTACGGGATTCTGCATGGAAGATCATTTATGACTGCGATCCTTTGTACACTTCACATTTTTGGACTACCATGTAGTATGTCCTCGGGATGAGAATCAACTTCAACATAACATATCAGCCTGAGATAGATGGACAAAAATGAGTAAGTGAATCATATTTTAGAGGACATGCTCAGGATGTATGTGATGGATCAACAATCTAAATGGGAGGAGTACCTGTACTTAGTGGAGTTTTCCTACAATAATAGTTTTCAGAGTTCCATAGGCATGGATCCTTTTCAGGCTTTATATGGTAGAGAGTGCAATATGAACACCTCTTAGCTAGGATAGGTTAGAGGATAGAGTTTCTCTTGGACCATCTATTTTACAATACATGGAGCAGTAGGTGGTGTTGATCAGGTAGAGATTATAGGAGGCACAAGACAGGCAGAAGAAGTATGCAGATCAGCATAGGATTGACCGTAGTTTTGATGTAGGCATGAAGGTTTTCCTTCGTGTCATGCCACACAAGAGCCCTATCTATTATGGAAAATTTTTCTAAGTTAGCTCCTAGATTCGTTGGTCCTTTTGAGATCTTGGAGTGTATCGGCCCTTTGGCCTACTGTCTAGCATTGCCACCCAGCTTGTCTCGCATACATGATGTTTTTCATGTTTCAGTTCTTAGGAGATATATTACAGATCCTTCTCATGTGTTAGATTGGACATCATTGCATAGGTGCAGGATTAGGGCAGGTGATGGTGGAGCCCATTCACATCCTAGATCACATAGGACCCTAGGCCTTTGAGGTAGAGATGTTGAATCAAGTTCGGGTGCAGTGGGACAGATATGATGAGACTACAGCTACATAGGAGGATGCTACTTCATTACGAGTTCAGTTTCCACATTTTTTTATAGTGACTTCCAGGAGGAATTCGAGTCTAAGGGGAGGGGGATGGAGTGCCCACTTCCCTTTGAAACCAGTTGATACTTATTTTGATACGGTTGATTTCCTTATGGACATTATCATGTTTTGATTTAGTATGATGTTAGACATTGGTCATGGATTATTGTGGATCTTGATTTGGTTATGATGCATGATGATTATTAGAGACACTCATATGTGGAGGATGATATACTATTTGACATGGATGTTTTATGGATGTTGTTCAGACATGTGATTTTGGATATTATGAGTAGATCTAGAAAATGAATATTATATGATGATGATGTAGTTGTTGATATAAATTGTATGTGATAATGTTAAATTGCCTTGATGTTGTTGTGATTCACATATTTAGATGATTTTGTGATTATATTTATATTCATTTTGGATGTTCTGATATGGCCACGAGGCTGAAGGAGGTATTTTTATTTTACAGGTTAAAAATCACAACAAACATCGGGGGATTGGAGACCAACCACAATGGAATTCTAGGTGAATTCGACAAGGTCACCATGGAAACTTGTTTTGTTGTGTTGTGTTTGTTTTTGTTAGGGATTCCCATGGGGGGATCACCTTTATATGTGACCATGGGTTTTGTGTAATTATTAATGTGGTTAAATTTTCATTATTGTTGTATGTATTTTATTAGTAATGTGTCCCTTTCTTTTATTTAATTAAATTGTGGATATATTAATGTGAGAAATCATATGGTTAAAATTTAAATAAAGTAAATTGGGATATGGGAAAGTAATAATGGAAGTTGTTGGCTCCTTGTATTAAATATGTAAGGGATGTTTAAGAATTGTGTAAGAGTTGTGCAAGTCAAATTTTGGAGTATGAAACACTCCACCTCCTTAGAAATTCGAATTTTTCCTTGGGGGATGTTTTTGGAGGCTTGTGGGACAAGTAAAACTTGTCCCATACCTCTCAATTTAATTTACCAACCATACTTATGGTTGGAGGGGTGATTTTAGACTTTTGTAATGCATTCTATTAATCATGTTGCAAGTTTTGATTGCACTCTCTTACATTTTATTTAATTTGCAGTCCTTTGGGGTGTGGGCTTTTTGGAGTGTGCAAGTAAATTGTCATATTTTCACCCACCTCTTTATTGTGCTTGGGAGAATGAAATTTTGTCTTTTGTGTTTGAATTTGAGGATGTGTGATGTGGCATCCTACATGGATCCACTATCATCCTCTTCTCTTCCCTCTTCTATAAAATTCAAACTCTTTTCTTGTTTTGGGTTGTTGATTTTTTTGCAACTTCTTTGGGGGTGAATTTTCTACTTTTTGGAGCTCTTGCTTTTGGAATGAGTTTGGAGAAAATTTTAATGCCATGAGATTGCTAGTTTGGGACTATGTTTTAGGCATTGAAGCTTGCTATTTGGAAACTAAATCTACCATGGAGAGGTAGGAGTTTAATCCTTCTTTTATGTTGTTATTTTCTTGTTGTGTTGTGTGAATGGTGAATGTTTGTTATGTTTTTTGTTGGTTGGTATGGGTAGATCGCCATAGGAATGGTGTAGGAGAAGGCTATGGGGAATCCATGTGGGGGGGGGCATAAGGGAATTCCATTGGCATCACAATTTTGTGGAGGGAGTTTGGGTTTGGGATCCACCATGGAAAAGAAATAGCTTGCATTTCTTACTTTGTGGGGGGCATAAGGAAATCTCTGGGGCACATAAGGAGGGATTTTGGGGGCATAAGGATATGTTTTGTGAATTTTTATTGGTGGTTTGTTACTGGTGGATGCCCAATTCCCATTGGGAGGCATAAGTAGCTTCCCCATATACCTTGCTCCTTTAGCTTACATGATCAAGCTTGAGTTTTGTTTGATTGTTTTCAATTGCAGTTGTAAACTGCTATTTTTGTTTGGACTGTATTTTATATTGAATTATGCATGTTGAAAGAATGTTGTGTGTTTTGGAAGCTAGTTGTTGCCATGGTTGAATCACACCTCTTATTGTATTTTGGTTGGGGCTCGATGGGAAATGATGAAGGATGGATTCTCCTTTAATTTGATGTCTTGGCTGGGTGGAGAGCGTTGCCTTTCCCTGACTTTTGTTGTGATTAAATTAGAAGAAAAAAACTTGCATGTAGTTGTTTTGGAGCAAAGGAAAATGCAGTTTTGACAGTCCTTGTAAAACGAATTCATTTGTAACCTTTCCCACTTGAAGTGGATGAATTGTAATATGTATTTTGTGAAGGAAAGATATTGTGTAACTAATTAGTGAAAGTTGTAACATTTCGAAATGTGAAAGAATAATTATATTCTATTATGTATTATTGGAAAAGAAATAGAATTCAATTATTTACATTCAAACCTTGGAAGAGTGTAAAGAAGTGTTTCTTTAAGTGAAGTCAATAAATAGTTGCAAGATATTCTCTCATATGCATTGATTGGATTGAATTCAATGTTTAATTGTATGATAAAAGGGAGAAAATTAAGATCTCTGTTTTGAAAGATAAGAAACGTATGTGAAGAAAATACAGTTTGTATTTTGTACTCTTTTGGGAAGTATATAAAATTAGAAATCAGACCTTGCAATTATGGGATTCGAATATGGGTTGATTTATAATCATTTTAATCTATTATAATAGATTAGAAATTAAATTCCATACTTGCATGTTGAAAGTTAGATGGACCTCTTTTAATGTTATCTCTTTGTAAATTTTAAAACTGGCAAGTAACTTTTATAAAAATGTACACTTCACACCTGCACATTATAATCAACTTGGAAAATGATATAATTTAGCATGTTGTATTATCAATGAACTCAAATTGACAAAGAAAACCTAAGAAAAAAATTTAAGCATTGCAAAATCCATCCCAGTCCCTTTCACAGTCGTTTACTGTCGATTGTTGGACAAAATTCAAATTGAAATCAATTGAGCAAATATACCTTCCTAAAAAATTCTAAATCCTTCCTAGAAAAATCCTCCATGTCTGTTTTGCATGTTGAGGGAAGAAGGAGATCAAATTGAAAAAAAATTTATAAGTTAAAAATTACCATTGTGCTATTTAAAAACCTGTAAATCATTTTTGTAAAATTTATCCCTTAAAATTCATCAAAATGTAAAATTTATTGTTTTGGTGCAAAGACGGACATCAAGAGATTTCTATAAAGTTTTTGTTTTCCCAAAACTAAGATTTCTAGCAAAACTTATGAAGAAATTTGAAGTTTTCCTGCCTTGGCAGGAAAATTTGGGAAAATTTTCCCTGGCGGGCCCATGGAGCCCGAAAATTTCCCATTAACTTTTCCTTAGAACTACTTTAAAACTACAAAAATAGTGCTCCTAGAGGGGTAAAAAGATGAAATTTCACCATCAGGCCCGTGGCCTATCACTTGATGAGACTACCACATAGCATGGGGAGTGACAGATGGGGTGGGTAAACCCTTGCAACATTTCTTGTGCTTTGAAATTTTTTACAAGTCTCTGGGAAAATTGTGTTTTTTACCCATGGCCCCGCTCCCCCATCCTCACCCTGGTGTGGCTCTTACACAGGCATGTGGACCCGTGCATGCTATTTACCCCCTTTCCTCCCTTTGGAAAATTTCACCCACTGACCCTGCCACTGTGCTCATCCCTCTCCCTTCTTCCCACATTGAATTGTGGAATGCCACGTGTCCTTGGCGGACCCATGCAGGCATGTGGGCAAACTGTAATGGAATATTTTCCACCCTCACAAGGTGAATTTTTTATGCACCGCCACTACCCCTACCCATCCCCTTTCCTTAAAATCGCCAATTATATAACTTAGAGGCCGACAATATTGTCACTTGGAGGACCCAATGGAGGCATAAAGAACCAAATTTTGAAATTGCACCCGTATGGGTAGGAAAAGTTTTCCAACACTGCCCTGCGACCCACCAAACATAGAAAAAAATGAGGCTTCTTAGATGTTCTCACCCTCTCGACACATGTCCCCTTGGGGGAAAATTTGTTACCCCTAACGTCTGACTAGTCCATATCCTGGAGTTCATACAAAGAGTTATCACATGACTTCTTTATATCGTTGGAAAGATGAGAAAATTTCCTATCTAATGGGAATGATTTATGGGCCAAATTTTTGAATGCTTTAAGTATGTCGAAAAAATCAAGTTGAAACTATGAGCCTGTTAGAAAGTGGGTATAGTTGATAATTTACCCCCTGAACCTAAGTGAAACTTCCAACCCTAAAATTTGGACTCTGTGACATATAATACTTTTCTCTTTCTCAAGAAGTATGTTCTATTACATGGTAGACATGTGTTCCGTGATATCTCTATGGTAGTGTCAAATGTGATTTCCTGCAATCTTGGAAATGGACACTTCTAACAACAGGGAAATAAAACCATAGAAGCACCTAACTAACCTTATTTTAGTTTCTCTAAGGTCTTCATATGGTGGTTTCTGATTCCTCACTACTTGGTATCAGAGCAGTTTTTCAAAATCTTGGATGAATTTCTCTCTCCAACAAAAAATATAAACTTGAAAAAGACATGAGAACTTAAACCTTGCACATTCCATGTGGGTGTAATATCTAAAACAAAATGGTCTCCCCCTCTTCAGAAGACCCCATTTGTATTAATTGTACCTCAACACCCATGAACATTTCATTGAAACTCCTAGAAATTATGCACTAACTCTCACTTTGGTTTGTGCAAGAGGTGCAGATGGGGTAGGGGGAATATCTTACATACACTCTATTGAGATTAAAAAAAACTTAACGTATACTTATCGGATCAGGGATGTAGTAGCACATCCTAAAAAAGATCTTGTAAACTACACATTACAAAATCTCAATACAAGTCCTCCCACACATGTCACATAGATTTATTTATTATAAATCAAAATTTGTTACAGATTCCCACTTCTGCACAATATTCTCCAATGATAAAAACCTTACACATACCTAGCAACTCGTGGTACCTAGTCGAGATAACATCTGGCGAGGTGTTATCTGGGTTAAAAATCCATTGGGGTCCTACACTCATGCATACACCATATGTGTTATATTTCTCATTCAATCATCACACTCCATGAACCAACCCACCTCTATATAGTGTTGCAGAGTTATGGATCCCTCACAAAGCTGCTAAAGAGATGAGAATGATTTTCATGACATAAGAGGGATAGAAGGAAAGTTACACTTTCAATGATCTTAACCAGTACAAAGAATACCCTCTAGACATGCCATCAATATAATGAGCATGAAACGTGTCTGCATAGATGGTTATAACTACAACGTATTGCAGGAAAGTGTTCAAACTTCATGAGGAAAAAAAATCAATTTAGCCAGACATTGTTGCAACCTCCAAATCCTTAATCTTCTTCTTCTCTTTTGCATATAATAACAAAACATGACAAGAAGAAGTTTCTTTCTCTTATACACAATTAAACCGCTTAAAAAGTAAATACAGACCCAGATCGATCAATTTGTGTATAGTAAAATGGGGAGATATTCAGGGCTTAACAGTTAGGGATTGTCATTGAACTGTAGAGCATATGTTAACCCATTATGCATACTTCAGTTTTAGGATGGATATAGCTACATCTCTGCTAGCACAATTCCGTGTAACATTCTTTGTTGATATTCATATGTATGAGGGATTTTATTAACTCTGTTACACACTACAACCATCTGATTTCTACTAAATTTGCAATGTTGGCTTGGATTTCACCATGGTTAACGCATCAAGGTCTAAAATAACATGCTTGTATTATTATACAAGGTAAAAGATAGGTATGAATGTCGTGTGGCTTCCCAGGTGCCTTACCATAGCTCCTTCCACTTTGCCATTTCCGATTCCTTAACATTCTATTTCTGACCTTCCTCCACCTTACCACTTTTAATTTTTCAACCAATTTACTCCATTCTACACGCATCCTAAGTTGCTTACTAACTCTTTATGTTAAGGTTTAATTTATTAGGAAACTAATTTGAATATAATTTAATTCCCTATCATTGCTACATAATTTGAGCCTATCAAAAATTTTCTTATCTCCTTAAAGCTGGATTCCTAGAAAATATACTAAAATGCTTTGTAAATATATCCATTTATTATTAGTAAAGCTATTATTAATTATTATGTTAGTTTCATACCTTAAT
This sequence comes from Taxus chinensis, assembly GCA_019776745.2. Lineage (NCBI taxonomy): Eukaryota > Viridiplantae > Streptophyta > Pinopsida > Cupressales > Taxaceae > Taxus > Taxus chinensis. The sequence goes on from CM034146.1 coordinate 389,298,982, forward strand.
AGGGAAAATTTGATACAAGTTCATAATTGTATTGTGTGTGTGATGTGTGTGTGTGTGTGTATGTATATGATATATATATATATGATATATCATATATATATATATATATATAACTATAATAATTTTAAATATGATATTACTATCCAACCAAAAATATTAAGATAATTAGATAACCCTAATTCAATGACTACATTCAATAACCGAAGAGGTAATAGTGACCCTGCGTATGTTGTTCCAACAACCGAGAAGCTAAGTTAAGCCCTGATAGGATTTTGAATCTTCTCACTTTACTTACGCAAAATACGCAGGGGATCTGATACATCCCAACTTTTTCAAGAATAAGGTGAAATACGCTTTTTTATGTTGTAGTCATCTAGATGGATTTTTAGGTAGTGGAGGTAGGTTACCCACATTCCTAATCCAGTCTAGAAGTAATGACGAGGGGCATTACATTTAGCCACTGATGAGCACCCTAAACTTTACAAAGTAAATTACATGACTAACTAAGGAAGGCTAACACCATTTCCACCTCTAGTCAAGGTTCTAAGTCTAGGAATGTAACATTAAGATAGAAGCTTAAAGGAATGCTTAACTAACATGAATATAATTCAAAATCTAACTAAACATGCCTACTAATATGTTCAATTACCTAACATGGGCCTAAATAGACCTAAGAGGGAAATCAAATTGGGTATGGTTGCTACTCCAAACAAGGTGAAATGGCCTCTCCAAATGACTAAATGGTCATTTTAGATATCCATCTACTAACCCCATTGAAGGATTTAGAGCAAGGATTGAACTTGGCTATAAATCATATTTATTATATGAGATGCAAATCAAAGCATGGTGTAAAGTATAAAGGAATGAGGTGAACCCTTTTTATAGTTTTCCATTTTGAGGAAAACTAATATTTTGGTGCATGTGGGACTAAAAATCCCCAAATTAGATTAGAATTACTAATCATGATTAAGCTTTGTCTAATCACAATTAGTGAATTAACAAGTGATTAAGATGTGTGGAGCCTTAATCAACTGCTTAGGGTCAACTAGGAGGCTAGGATAAGATTTTGAAGCTTGTTGAGATGTTGTGGAGAGAAGTGGGGTGATTTTGAGTGGTTGGAAGAGGGGTTTGAGCCAATAGTAGGGTATATTGACCAAAACAAGGGCAAAATAGGCTTAATTAGCTAATAATCGCTAATTGTCTATTTTGAAGAGGATTTTGACTTACGATTCATCGTAAAGTGGCATCCTGAATGCAAAAGAGGTTTGGTGATCAACAAAGTGCTTGTTAATTGGCCAAAGTGATAAGAAACATTAGTTAATTAGTGAAAATCACTAATTATAATGGAATTGGTAAGAATGAGAGTGATTTGTGTGTTTTGATAATAAGATTGCAAAAGTGGAATATAGGTGTCTACATTTGCCCCTATTTGAGGTGAAGTTAGTGACTTCAACTTCAAATATAGTAGACAAACATAAACAGGTAAATTTTTGAAGAAAAATTAGTAGGATGAAGGATGCCCCCTCGAAGTGTCGATGGGGTGATAGAAGAAGTCAATCGACAATCAAAAATATGATTGAAATGGATAGAAGAAATAGGATAAAATGGGCATGAAACCTTTAGGTATTGAGAAGAAATAAGGATAGGGATAAACATGGTTGTTTATTGCCCTAGGTGATTTGGAAGAAAAATTAGTAATGGTAACAAATGATAATGGAGAAGAAATGATTAATGGAGAATATAGGACAAGCCCAATCTTTGCATCCAACCTTTCAATAAGCAACTTTGTTGTATCATTTTTCCCCTAGGTCTACATCATTAGCCTTTATTGAAATAAACAAAAGTGTAAGATAACATGAAAAGCTAAATTACTAACATTTGTTTACTGCTAAAAATATGTAACTCCATGCAACATACATTATGCAATGTAATATGAGAAATTAAAATGATGCTTAACTCAATGCAACATACACAATGTAATGCAATATGAGAAAGTAAACCAGCTAACCTAACAGAGAAACAAGTACAATCACATGCACTCAAACAAACAATGTTTAAGACAGTTGTACCAATGTTTTTGTTATCAAGTTGCAGTTCACAAATGTTCATGTTGTAATGACAAGGGTTAAAAATGGTGCCCCAAACAAGGAGACATGTGAGGGGAATAATGGAGGACACAAGTAGTCCCATGGAAAATCTTTCATGCACTATGACATAGTCTCTGGTAACTCACTGTTGCACGGGAGGACTGACATAACATGTAGCCTAGCTTTTGTTAATGGAGGTAGATCACGATGATCCGTAAGTCGTTTGAGACTAGAACAAGCAAGAACCTTAGAAAAATGTTTTTGTAGGACAAATTTTGATGTTCAAGGATAATGAAAGTGATACAGGCTTCAGTTGCATGCACATTGTTTACCAATTTTTACAATTTTTTTGATTTGTAATGATTTTTACCAATTTTTTTGATTTCTAAAATTTTTTTGATATTTTTTTAATTTTTTGAATTTTTATAGAAGAAAATATTATAGAAGAAATAACGAAGTTGGGAGAAAATGTTAAAAGTGACCGTAAGGGCAAAAAAATCCCCAGGTAGTAGAAAAGGCCGCCGGGAAGTGAAAATATGCCCCAATGTAACGAAAACATGTGCCCAAAAATAATTATTTATTAAAAATAATCATTGCGGCAAGTGTTAGAAGAATTTAGAAGAAATACAATGGTCTAGGGCACTTTGGGGGTGAGAGACACGTCGCAGGAAGGTATAAATGGGTATATAAGCCATCGCAGCCAATTCATTTTACCACACCTCACTTATCATTTTACTATTGATTTGAGCTCTGAGAATACCTGAAGCGAGATATTCGAGGGTGCAAAACCGGAGGCACTGTGTGGATCGCGTGAGAGACTACATGAGGCTCCCAACGGATGGACCATAGGTACAAAAATTTCCCCTGATTATTTAGCCCTTGTTATTCAGAAGGCATTTAGACGCGCGACGTTAAAATTTGTTTTTTGCGCGTCAAAAAATAGGGTTAAAATGACGGGGGTGCACCTATGCAAGTGGTTGTATAGACGCGCATATGTGCCTACTGCATTTTTATGAAGTGTGACTACACAATTCTTCCGTCACGCATCTTTAGCCTTTTATTTTTTGCTTGTCTCATGGGGGCATCGTATGTGTTGCGCATCAACAATACTCTTTGTCATGCCTATGCACCATTTGCTCAGAGTATCTATGTGTAGGCACATCCTGTGTTGCGTGTCAAAAAAATGTAGTGCATGCTATGTCAACATGGTCTATAGTTTTACGCGTTTTTTGGCCTTTTTCCCATTGCGAGTCAATAGGCCTTAGTGACGTGCATCAACAGGCCTTAGTGACGCGTGTCATTAAGGCCTATTGACACGCGACAGCAAATATCCTGTCGCGCGTCTGCAACCTCTGCCCTCTTCTTGCTCATAAAAAAACTCCATGTCACTCGTCAACAAAATCTTTGTCATGCATCTACTATGCGCCAATATCTACAGTATCTCTTTGTCTGCAAACCCTCATTGTCGTGCATCAATAACTTACCCCCTTGTCGCGCGTCTATAATACGGGATATATCATATTATTGAAAAAAGTGAAGTAGAAGTGTTCTACCTGGCGAATAATCTAGGTTTATATAGGGGATATTTTTCAAGGGTAGGTGAAGCTGACCCCTAAAAAAAATTAAAGTGTAATTTTTAGGCGAACAGGTCACTGGCCTGTGCCAAAAAATTCACCTTTTCAAAATTTTCAGAAATGGAATATTCGCCACTAAAATTTTCCCTGGTATATAGGCCATCACGACAAGTTTATTTACCACATTCACTTACCATTTCATCACTAATTAGAGCTCTAACCTATGGGAGGAAATGACGAGGGTGAAGAACCGGAGACACCATGTGGATCACGCGAAAGACTACATGAAGCTTCCAGCAGATGGACCATAGTTTCACAAAGCTCCTCATTTTACCTGGTTTTTTGAAGCATTTAAGTTTTGGTTAAAATTTATTTTTTTGGGTAAAAATACGAAAAAACTAGGGGGGTGCGCCTACGCAAGCGGTTGAATGGGCACATATGCATGTATGCAAAGATAAGTGTGCATATGTAATTCATTATTTTATTATTTTATTATTTATTTTTTACTGGTTACAGGGGCACGTATGTGGTGTTGCAAATAGGGGTGCACCTATGCACCATTTGCTAGGGTTTTGCGCAGGCATATTTGTGCTGGTGAAAAAATGAGTGCGCCTATGCAAATTTTCTATTTTTTTTTGCCTTTTTTTGGTTTTGCAGTTGAAAATGGGCATGTTTGTGTGAGTGAAAAAATTCATGAGTCTACACAAATGGTAGTGGGGGCACATATGCACCTATGCATTGAAGGTTTTGAGTGTTTAGGGAAAATGCACCTACGCACAGAGGAGTGTGCTAGTACAATGAAGAGTGTGCTGGTGCAATGGGTGTGCCTATGCACAAAGGGGTGTACTGGTGCACTCAAGGGTGTGCCTATGCACAAAAGATAATTTTAAAATGCCTTTAGAAGAAAATGAGCATTTTTAGAAACCTCAGATGGTAAAAATAGATAAATTATAAGAAAAATTTGATGATATAATAGAAAATTAGATGATAGAATAGAAGACTTAGATCATAATAAATGATCTGACTTATTTCATAGGTATATTTGGATGTGCTAGAGATGTGGGAGCGGTAGGGGTGACTCTGGGATTATGAGGCAATGTTTAGCCAATGTGGTAAGATTTTCTTAGAGATCACCTTGGAGGTGACTGGTTTATCTTATGTGGCCCATATGCCATGGATTACCTTAGATCATGAACTTCTCACAACCTTAGCTGAGAGGTGGCAGAGCAAGAGTCAAACCTTCCGTTTGCCTACTAGTGAGATGAGTATTACATTGGAGGATGTATGACTGATCCTACGAGTCCCTATGCAAGGTTTCCTGATCACCTATGATGGTCACCGGGACTGTATTCAAAGATGGATAACTGAGCTATTTAGAGTGGTAGACCTACCTCGCTGGGGTATGCCAATTTTGATTTGGAGGTGCATGGCCAATCATTTTCTAGGATGGTTACCTGTATTCTTGTTAGCTCTTGTTAATGACATATTTTTTCCTAACAAGACTAGCAGATGATTCCCTCTGGGTCTCATTAGAGTGATTCATGGTCTGCTTCAGGGAGAGGTGTACTGCTAGGGTCAGTGTATACAGGATCACTTATACTTTGATTTTCACTTGATAGCCTATCATGGATAGATGTCAGTGGGTCCTGCCACTTTATTACATATATGGGCCTGGGATCACATTGTGATTGGATGACCTTTAGGAGCATTGAGAGCTTGGGTTCTTGTAGAGTCATCTATCATGAGCTGGGTTTTGGATAGGGATAATATTCATGGCCATCGAGGAGACAAATTATTATAGGAAAGATTTTGATGAGGTACAACCTCACATGATCACATGATAGCCTTATAGGTTGTACTAGTGGTCTCAGGATGTTGTTGAGTTGAGTACTGCTACCATGGATCATTTCATTCTTGAGAGCAGGAACTAAATCTTGGAGTGGTACAGAGTGGACAGGGTCCAACGCCAGTTTGGTCTCATCCAGGGGATTCTCGGTGATGAGATGTGGTACGTATGCATATTCAGAGAGGTATTCCATATGGGGCCTTGGATCAAGTTGGGACGGGCACACACTATATTTTTACAGGTGGTTCCAAAGCCTTGGGTACAATGGGTGTAAATAGTGGTATAGGGATGACCCATGATTATACTGCGTGGTATGTGATAGTACTGCCACATAGATTGAATATACCTCAGGAGGTATTGGATGCAACAACACAAGGGGTACATGGCTCAGATCCCTGAGCACATGTACATGCACATGCACAGATAGATCCACAGGGAGACCGCATATAGAGGTATCAGTACAACAAGTTCTAGTACAACAACGGGTTTTTAGTAAAGCAGTAGGTAGAGAGGGACCAAGTTATTACTTAGAGAGACAAGGCTATCGAAGATCAGGATCAACTTGTGATAGAGTGAGATCGAGTGATAATAGATAGTATAAATTTATAGATAGAGAGGGACCAGGTTATAGTAGAGAGGGATTAGGCTGTAGTAGATAGAGTCTAGCTATGGATAGAGCTAGCCAGCATGAGATTGGAGCATGATACATTTCAATAGGAAGGAATGTCTTCAGGGGTACAAACGATGATTGGGCACAATGCTACTATAGCAGGTGAGGCCACATATTACAAGATGAAGTACTACATGACCATTCTGGATGAGCAAAGATCTCCTAAGTATAGTCAGATAGTAGGTTGTACGTCTCGATCTAGATCCCATAGAACATCACGATCAACATGATTTGTAGAGGGTCCTTCAGGACAACAAGCTTGAGAGTAGCATGGGTCAACACAACTTAATAAAACACCTTCTACATGCCAAGCACCTCAGATGCCCCTGCCTAGCGGTGGACCTGGACCAGGCAGTTCTGACAAGGGTGAGAGTCGTGGTTGACTCTCTTATTGATGTACTAGATGTATTTTTTTGGTGTATTGCTTCGATATGAAGGCATAATTTTTTACGGATGTATATGTATTATTTTTGTTCATGCCTCGTGATTAAGGCATGTTTTTGTACAGGTGTACATTTATATAGTGTTTTTTACTATGCCTCATGATGAAGGCACTTTTTTATATAGATGCCCATGATGGCTCATTGTATCAGATGTACCTTTTAAGACACTATTTTGTACACAGACATTTATATTTTTGATGGTGTATGATGATTTGATGGATCAACGATGTACCACATGTTGTTTATGAGATATCATACTTAATTTGTATGTTTATGTTTGTATCACATGTTTGTTAGATTATGAGATAGCGTTAATTGATTTCATATTGTATGTTGATGAGATACTTTGACTAAAACATGTTTTTATTTTTGATATTGGTGTAGGGGGGATAGATTTGTGATCATGCGCAACCCCTCTTGCCCCATTGATGATATGGTACTTGATGATTAGATTTAGCATACATGTATGATGTAGAATTAACATTTATTGATATATGATGTATAGATGTGATGGTTTTATGTGATACAATGAAGTGATAACACAATGTACAAGTAAAAATTTAAAATTACAAGCTTAAAAAAATCTAATCAAAGCAACACATTTATCTACAAGTATGTAAAATAAAATGAACTCAATGCAATGGACCACAGATTAAAATGACATTCAATCTAAGTAAACAAGTGTATCCAACTTAAAGTACATAATATGAAAAATAAATGCAATAAAAAACCATACAAACCAACAACTAAAAGCAAGAAAACTACTATGTTTTTGTGGGATAGTTTTGGGACATTTTTTGTTGTTTTTGGTTTTATCTCTAAGATAATTTTCTATTTTTTTGGATTTTTATACGAAACATATTTGAATGTTTTGATTTTTCTAAACAATTTTTCAAAGCAAACGTGTAAGGAAATGAAGAAACGTGGATGCCCCCAGCATTAGATGGGATGTACAAGGGTAGAATGCCACATGTTATATGATAGAAGTGATGATGAAAAGTTTTACCCAATGTAAGATGGGTTCATTCAAAGTTAAATTCTCCACATTCAAAAGGTTGGATCAGCCGGATTAGGGTAGAGAAGGATAGGGTCACAAGGGATTCAAACGAAGGTAAAGACCAACTTAGGACAAAGATGTTGTACTCCTAAAATTGAAATGCTTGTGAAAAACAACCCTCCCTTAGTGCCAGAAATTGGTTTTCACCAAAGGAATTGTCCAAAGTTCCATCATTACGTGGTTTTCACTATTGGACACACCTATTTATTTCTCTTTTTATTTTTCTGTTTTAATAATTTTCTCTTTTTATTTTGCTTTTCTTATATTTTAGAGACCCTATACTTAAGAATAAAAGCACTTAAAATGCATTGCGTTCATGGGTTATTGAAGCTCTTGGCCATTTGAATGGGCTAGCTTATAGGCACCTAAACCAAACTTGGTAAGCACAACATATGGTCCTAGCCAATTAAGTTCAAATTTCCCTTTCTTTTCACAGTCCTTATTGGCGTTCTTCTAATTTTATTTTAACACCAAGTCTCCTACCTCAAATTGACAAGGTATAACTCTTTTATTGTAGCTTTGCCACACTCGATCCCAATACACTTTAAGGTGATTGAGATTGTGAATCATTTTCTCATCTAATAGCTCTAACTCTACCAGTAGAGCTAGTCTATAGTCCTCCTCTTCATTCATGTAGTCCCTTATCTTGATGCACAAAGAAGGGATCTCAATCTCTAAAGGTAGTACGACTTTTGTGTTGAATACTAAGGAGTATGAAGTGGCACATGTGGGGGTGTGGATAGAAGTTCTGAATGCATAGAGGATAGGGTGAATTTGTAGATACCAGCTATGACCTAACTTGTTCACCATATTCTCCATAGTGTAAATTAGGTTTTTAATGGAAGCCTCAGCTTACCCATTACCTTGAGGGTAATACAGGGTCGAGAACTTAAGGGATATTTGAAAGCATTTACAAAGTGCTTTCACTATTTTATTCTTAAATGGATTACCATTATCAGTGATAATAGCCAAAGGGATACCATATCAAAAAATGATATGGTTCATGATAAATTTAGAGATTTGGGCACCTTCAACATAGGTGAGAGAAATAGCCTCCACTCATTTCGTAAAGTATTCAATTGCAGTAATGATGAATTTATGACCATATGAAGAGATGGAGATAATTTTCCCTATTTTATTGAGACCCCACTTTGAGAATGGCCAAGTGTTGTGACAGGTTGCAAGGATTGCACCGACGCATGTATCAAGTTTCCATAATTTTGAAAATCTATGAATTTCTTCACATGGTTACAATAGTCATGCTCTATGGTAGGCAAATAGCAGCCTACTATAAAATTTTTATTTATAAGTATGATCCCATTAGTATGAGCCCCATATATTTCTTCATGCACCTCTTTGATTTATCGGATAGATTCATCTGAACTTAAACATCGCAACATATTCCCATCGTAGCCTCGGCATAAGAGAGTGCCCCCATGTATGGTATAATAGGCTATACATTGAATGAGGGTTTGTTTTTTAGCATGGGAAATGCTAGTGGGAAAAGTTCCATCATGGAGGTAATTAAATATTTTAGTGTACCATGGGGAAAAGGGACCAACAACATCAGCACACCATACAAAAATATGGTATGTCATATATTGGTGTTATGAGATTTTTGATGAAGAATGGCATATAATTGTTCCTTGGAGGAATAATCAACATGGATCCTATTGTAGCCATAACATTAGCTTCTCTATTTTGTGCTCTTGATATTTGATCAAATGTTATCTTCTTGAAGAAATCCTTTAGAGAATCAACCATCCTTTTATATGGAAGAAGTTTGTCATCTTTGAACTTGTATTCATTTGTGACCTGTTTGATAATAGGCATTTAATCCCTAATGCAATTGAATCTTTTAATATCCCACTTGATGGCTAGTTTCATCCCTGTGATGAGAGCTTCATACTATGCTATATTATTCATGCATGGGCACTTGAGCGTGAACACTTGGGGAATCAATTCTCCCTTAGGATTGATTAATAAAACTATGAAACCTGAACCATGAAAGGTAAAGGATCCATCAAAGTATAGTTGTCAAATGATAGATTCCTCAAGGTACATGACAGATGCATCTGGTAGTTCCAGAATCAAAGGTTCGGTACCTAGTAGTGGAGATTATATTAGCTGATCTGTTAAGATTTGTCCTTTTACTGAATTTTGATGCACATACTCAATGTTGAATTCACTTAACAAGATGATACAATTAGCCATATTAACTGTGAGTGTAGGTTTTGACAGTAAGTATTTTAAAGGACCGACCTTCGAAATAAGCTTGAATTTATTGTTGAGAAAATAGTGGTGTAGATTTTGGAAATCAAACACTACGGATAGGCAATCCTTTTCGATATGCAGATAGTTAAGCTCATATTCTATCAATTTTCTACTCAAGAAGTATATAAGTTTTTCTCTCTTGTCTTTATCATACTGGGTCAACAGTGCCCCAATTGTAAAATGTGTAGTAGAAATGTAAAGCAACAAGTGTTCTCCTACCATGGGTGGTATGAGAACAAGGGGTTTTGACAAGTATTCTTGTAGAAAAGCAACCACTTGTTATTTTTCTAGCCCCAGGTGGAATTAACATCTTTCTTAAGAAGATGTGTGAATGCATGACACTTGTTTGCTCGCTATGAAATAAACCTTCAGATGGTCTGTATTCTCCCTTGTAAGCTATGCAACTATCTAATATTTTTAGGAGGCATTTCTGTGATAGTTGTGACCTTTGTGAGATCCATTTATATTCCTCTCCTTGACATAATGAATCCTATTAATTTCCTAGATAACACACAAAAGACACACTTTTTTGGGTCCAGAAGGACTTTTTAGTCACTTAGGCGCTAAAAGATACGTCGAAAAAATCTATGGGTGCTCCTCCCAAGTTCTAGATTTAGCTAGTATATCTCTACGTAATCTTCCATGATGTCTCTTATAATGTCATGAAAGGTTATAGTCATCGCCCATTGATATGTAGTGCCTGCATTATTAAGGCTAAAGGGCATGACTTGGTAGTAAAATTCCCCCCATGGGGTTGTGAAAGCTGTCTTATGTTGATCTTCCTTCACAATCTTTATTTTATTATAACATGAGAATACATCCACGAGTGATAACATCTCATAACCAATAGTATAATCGATGATCTTTTCGATGTTAGGGAGGGGAAATTCATCCATGGGAAAAGATTTGTTAATATCTTTGAAATCAGTACACACTCTGATATCGACTAGATTTTTCTGAACTGGTACCACATTAGAAATCCACTTTGAGTAGTTGATAGGCCTAATGAATCCTACTTCTAATAACCTTTCTAGCTCTTCCTTTATCAGTAAGGTGACATGAGGATGTATCTTCTAGAGCTTTTGTTTGTTGGGTTTGGTGTTAGGGTGCACAACAAGATTGTGCACCACTAAAGTCGAATCAAGTCCTATCATGTCTGCGTAAGACCAAGTGAAGATATCTGCATACTCTCTCAAAATTCCTGTAAATGTTTTCTGCTCTTAAGCTAATAGTGAAGCTCCTAACTTAACTATTCTGGGTAACTCCTCCATGCCGATGTTAAGATCTATTGTATCTTCCACTACTAGCTTTGACTCATCCTCCATGCACGTAAGATTGGGAGGAAGATTGAGATCCTCCTCTATCAAATGTGATTCAGGGAGATCCTCATCTTTATATGGGTGCAATATATTTTCCATTATCTGTTCTGCTTGTTTTTCCATAAGCGCCTCAAAGAGGTTTTTGCTATAGAACTTCCCATTTTTCTTTCCGCAAGGATTTTTTGTAGGAATCTTGCCCTTGCTCACTTTTTTACTTAAGTTTCCACATAATTATACCTCCTCTTTGAAGTATGCACATGCATTGATATAAATGGAGAATATTTTCTTGTGATCATTTCTTGGAATGTTATCTTCGATGCCCAGGAACTCACCAATAACCTCATCAATCTGAAACATGTCAATATATACGTGTTGTCATCGAACCCAATTCATGAGTGATGGGTAGATTAAGTTTTTTTTTTGAGTTATAGGAGATACAATGGGTGTAACAAGGGTTATGGTAAGGATATCCATGTTAGAGAATAGGTTCATAGAGGTGAGGTATTCGTAAAGAATAAACCGGGAATCTATTTCACTTTCATTTTTGGACAAACTATCCCCACTCTCAGAAGAAGCATACTCATTATCTGAAGGGTGAGAATCATAAAAATGGATGCCAATACCTGATTTACCCATTATACGATGAGGTATTGAAAGAGATTCAAATAGACCTTGTTCTTGGTAGCCACAACCATGTCCTTGATATCTCATAGTAAGCATGATTTTTTTAGGAATAACATACCTAGATGACTTATAAAACAATTCCATTTCATTATCTTGAGGATGAAATATAATATTGTTGAGGATTATTTCATCTTATAGCAAGCCACCTGAAGTGAAATTGTCGAAGGAGAAATTATCCCTTGATCATAACATTGTCTACCTCGTGCTTGGGCTAATAGCGGAATGTTTTGAACCATAAGGGCTTGTTGAATATTATAATCTCCATAACCTTTGTTTATGAATTTCATCTCCCATGTAGAAAAATGATATTCTGATGTAGACACACTATTGTCATTGGGGGTCAGGGTTTCTAGATCCACTCGTGAAGCGAGGGCCTTTGACTGAACAGGGAAAACAATCTCTACAGAGGGACACTTGTAGATGGTAGGAAAATAGCTTGAGAATGCTCTGTAATTAGTAAATGGTTGGGGATCCCCTTATATATTAAGTGTTTATCCTTCATGCTGCAACTTTAGACACTAATGGTATGTTGATGGAATGACCTGCATGACATGAATCCATGTGCGAATGAGTAAGATGTTGTAAGGGAGATCCAGGTCCAAGACATGGAACTTCGTATCATGGGTTATGGGACAATATTCTAATGAGAAAGTGATCATTCTAGATGATTGTATTTCTTCATTATCATACGCCTTTATGGTGATGACCTTTGTCTTCAAATTAACTTTTGTGCAACCTAGTTGACGAACTAGTTTAAGAGTACAAATGTTAAGAACCAATCCACCCACAAGAACTATCTTGACCTTCTTACACTTGATTATTACCTTAATATGTAAGGGCAGGTTATGGGAGGGATTTTTTTGTTAAGGATTATGTCAAACTGAAGGTTATGTGTCTTGCAGGAGAGATTTGTGCTACCATGGCCTGTAGATGTGTTGGGTCAACATCAATATATACTCCTAATCCCTGTAAGATTTTGCAAAGTATATCCTTATGGATGTTAGAAATATTTAGAAGGTTTAAGATTGAAATCTTAGTTATAGTCTTCTTTAGTTGATCTAACACATCATAATGAATCTCTTGAGGAGGAGGGAGAGTAGGTTCTGAGATAATAAGGTGATCTCGTTATGTTGCCATGATATAATATGTTGTTTTAATTCTAATCATATTTATTTTCTCAGTGTGTGGATCAACAAAACTATTAGTACGAAATCACAACAATCCCAAATGTGTTATGGATCTAATTTTCTAAGGTAGGGTCATTTGGTGTGATTTGCATAACATTGGATCATTCCCCAAGCTGTTGGACTTGCAAATGGGAATGATCCTCCAGAGAAGGCTAGTTCCTCTTCCTAATTCTAGCACTAAACTACTTCTAAGGAAGGAAATTTGACTATCTACTCCTAATATAACAATTCCAAGGGACCAAGGAGAGAGAGAGAGAGAGAGCATGCAAATAAAGAAATCCTACACTATAGAGGTGATAACACTGAGAAAAGGGAACTACTAATCACAAACCAAACTGCCTGAAATGGAGAGAGGTGAGCAATGGAGAGGATGGAAAGATGCATCACAAACCAAGGATAAAGTTCACATAGAACACCATTTCAAACCCCTTAAACACATCTCCCAAAACCTGTAATGGATATAAGAGATATGCACAGTATACCCTGCAATGGTGAGAGGCGAGAAGAGACAACAAAATGAGAAAACGATGGACAAAATGCATCATGAAAACAAATTTTATTACTCCAAGAGTTCACACAGTACACCATTAATGGGAAAGAGGTAAGAAAATTCCATTACAAAGCCAAGGGAGGAGACTTAAACTTTACATTCAACCCTAGAGAAGAAAGAGAGAGGGGGGTAGGGAAGAAGAATGAACAACCCTTTACAATGAATCTTGCCCCTGTATTTATAGATTTGATCAGAGAGAAGAAAGAGAGAAGGAAGTGGGAAAAGTGGGTTGAAGCTCAACCACTTTTGTTAATGCTTATAATAAAATATGCCCCAAATCCATGTTTACTACATGATCCCTTGATTCAGCATCTTGAAAGAAGAGGAAACGACGGAAACAACTCGAATCTGATCTGGTTGTTGAGATAGATGGATCCTACATTGAAGGCCTGAAGACGTTTCCTCCATTTTCCTTTACTTAACCTCCTCAAATTAAAGTCTCAGACCTCCATGGCATAGGTGAGGCCTAGATCTTTCCAATGGTGTCAGATTCACAATATTTCAAGCCCTGATTCAAAAGATATGCCCCTCCTGATATAACATGTGGAGGCACAAAAATTGCTTGAAAAACCAACCCAAAGTTTTCCTTTAGAGGAGCATCAAGTTGACACTTGTCGGCCTCCACTGTTTGGTGGAATTTTCAACGGTCCCTCTTACTTTTAGACTTTGGACTACATGGCGAGCTCGTGCTAATTTGGGTCTCCGCCTTGGGACCAACTCTTGGAGATGCACCACATTGATGCTTGGCATTCGCCACTTACACTTTTATACTTAGTCAATTTTGAATCCCACCTTGTCAGAATTTTGACTATGTCTGACCATTTTCTCTGTGGAGGACTGACGCAAGTTGGAGTCTTCCTGTAACTTGGAGAATGGATTTAAGACGTGGAAATGGCCTGACAAAGTCATTTCCTTTGTACAAGGTCCTTTAGTCTCTCTTGGCCTCCGCCACTCTATGGTTGATTTCTTATGCGACCAATTTGTAGGATCTGAATGAGTTTTCTTAGGTTCCTCTTATGTGGGGTCATGGCCGATACAATATTTGGTGTGGGACAAAATATGGATAGTAATTTTATGACTCACAAGGTCATCTGTCTGCTAGATGAAGAGACTAGTGGCATAGAAGCATCCATTAGGTATGAAGTCTTCCTGATAAACATGAAACTAATCTGAACTTTGAAAAATTGACCCCTGGACTGCTTGGAAACCCATTAGAAATGAAACTGATCTTGACCAAATGCCAAGTCCAAACACTGCATGAGAGCAACAACACTCCACAACAACACTATGTACAAAACTAGAAATCATACATGCTCCAAGTGGAACATGCATAGTGTGCAAAGCACTTCTTCTGCTGGAAACAAAATCTACTCCTACTCCTACACTAACTAGAGAGAAAGAATGCTAAACAAATCTTGATACAGGTAGGGAGAAGTAGCTTTTCTTTCTCAAGAGGGGAAGCCATGCAAATGATTTGACACTAAATATAGCTGCCTATATGAGTGAAAAATTGATAATAAGCTGATCCTCCACCCAAATCATCAAGGTATCAACATTAATGGAAAATACCTTCTCAATTTGATTTGCATCAGATGTCTAGAGGTATTGATGATGACCCTTGGTACTTTGATGCTCATTCTCATGCCCTAGAGTAGGCATGAATGGTTTTGGCTTCTCCCTTTGCTCTAATGAAGTCAAGTATCTGATTGGGTAAGGTATGGTCCTTTGAATATGCCCATGGTTGTGAACTCTAACCCCAAGAATGGAGCCTTCTTGCTGACTCTCATAGATGGATGGTGTGAGAGGGATGAGACATCTTCCTAATTTTTCTCTTCCTTCTCCTGTGAAGAAAATGGGAGAGCTATGTCTTCCAATCTTGGTTCCAGAGGGTTGTTATGAAGTGTAGACTGTTATTCTTGAATTTTCTCCTCCATGGTAGTAGGCTCATGTGCTTGAGATGTGAGAGATGGAGGAAAAATTGATGTGATCTCCATGGGTTCCCCTCCATCAAGGAAATCCTCCAAGTCAAACAGGTAATCTGCCTCCTTGCTGTCTTGCTATAGGTGCTCAACCTCCTTTATGGCGTCCTCCTGATCTACAATTGACTCACCATGGTTCCCTTCATCCTCAAACATGAAGTTTGAAATCTCAAACTCTTCTTCAACATCAAAGCTTGAAAGGGATGAAGTGGGCAGATGAACTGAAGTTTCTTCTATGGCCTGCTCCACACGTAGAGCCTTTGAAACTGTATGGTCCTCCTCCACAGTCAGAATGTACCACTCTTCTTTTGGATTAGGAGTAGCTCCTTCTTCCCCTGCTTGTGCTATAGCTGGAGCTTCCAATACTTGTGGCTTGACCTCATCCTCCTCTATAGGTTTAACCAATAAGGGAACCTTTGAACACTCAAATTTAGCAGCCTAAATCTTCAGATTTTCTATCATTTCTTCTCTGTTGGGTTCCTCTACTTGATGTTCTCCTTGGGTGGTTTTTGGAGTCTCTTCCCAACACAGACTTGGGAAGGAAAGAGGAGTGGTGGGTGGGGTCTCTACTAGTTGTTTCCTTGTTTTTGGTGGAGGGGAAGGCATTTATTTTGGCTCTTGTGAGGGGAACACAGATTCGGAAGGGAAAAGGGAAGAGGAAAGAAAATGAGATGGAAGAATAGAAGATGGGGGTGGGGATTCAACACTTGGGGCAGAAAGTGAGGGGCTTGATTCTTGCCTTTGTTGAAATGATAAAGATTGAGGGAGAGAAAATGAAAGGTAGGGAGATGGTGATTGACTTACCCATTGGCAAGGTTGTCCCACACTTTTCTCATAAGCCCCAATGTCCTCAATCCACTATGTAAGCTGAGGCAACACTTCAACCATGAAGTCAAGCTTTTCCTAAGGGCTGTAATGTCTTGGAAAAGGGCCTTCCCATGGAAAATGTTCCCTAAAACCAATATTCAATGCCTTCATTCGTGCTATGCCCCTTGAATGAACCATGCTAGCATCCATTTTTTTGAATCTTCTCCAGCAGATCAACATATTCCATTTGGTTATTGTCATTATATGCATATCCCTGTTCCTGATAAGCTTCATGGAAAAACTAGTTTTGGCATTGATGCTATGGATAGGTACAGTGATTTTGAATTTGCTCATAATGCCAATTTGGAGGAGTTGTGAAAAACATTGGAGGTGGGACGTACTTTTGTTGTTGCAAGTGTGAGTTCCATGAAGGGAATGAAGTCATGATTGCACAACCTCATGGAATGGGAGAAAATGAAAGAGATGGAAGAAGAAAATGTATGAAATGAGTGGAAATGGATGGAAAAGGTCTACAACTCAGAGAATGGTGTTTTGACCAGATGGAGTCGCCAGATGTGCCTGAAAGTGCCTCCAAAGGCTGAAATCTTCAACAAGAGCACATTAAACCTGATGAAGTGAAGTGGTAAGGTGCTTCAGACTTGTCCCCTTAGGCATGGCAAAACTGTTAGTGAAAAATCACAGCACCCCCAAATGAGTTATGGATCTACTTTTCTAAGGTAGGGTCATTTGGTGTGATTTGCATAACATTGGATCATTCCCCAAGCAGTGGGACTTGCAAATGGGAATGATCCTCCAGAGAAGGCTGGTTCCTCTTCCTAATCCTAGCACTAAATTACTTCTAAGGAAATGTGACTATCTACTCCTAATATAACAATTCCAAGGGACCAAGGGGAGAGAGAGAGAGAGCATAAAAATAAAGAAATCCTACACTACATAGGTGATTGCACCGAGAAAAGGGAAATACTAATCACAAACCAAACTTCCTGAAATAGAGAGAGGTGAGCAATGGAGAGGATGGAAAGATGCATCACAGACCAAGGACAAAGTTCACATAGAACACCATTTCAAACCCCTTAAACATAGCTCCCAAAACCTGGAATGGATATAAGAGACATGCATAGTATACCATGCAATGGTGAGAGGTGAGAACAAACAACAAAATGGGTAAAGGATGGACAAAATGCATGACGAAAACAAATTTTATTGCTCCAGGAGTTCACATAGTACACCATTAATGGGCAAGAGGAAAGAAAATTCCATTACAAAGCCAAGGGAGGAGACATAAAATCCACATTCAACCCTGAAGAAGAAAGAGAGAGGGGGGAAGGGAAGAAGAATGAACAACCCTTTACAATGAATCTTGCCCCTATATTTATAGATTTGATCAAAGAAAAGAAAGAGAGAAGGAAGAGAGAAAAGTGGGTTGAAGCTCAATCACTACTGTTAATCCTTATGATAAAATATGCCCCAAATCCGTCTTTACTACATGATCCCTTGATTCAACGACTTGAAAGAAGAGGAAACCGTGGAAACAAATCGAATCTGATTTGGTTGTTAAGACAGATGGATCCTGCATTAAAGGCTTGAAGATGTTTCCTCCATTTTCCTTTACCTAACCTCCTCAAATTAAAGTCTCAGACCTCCATGGCATAGGTGAGGCCTAGATCTTTCCAATGGTGTCAGATTCACAATATTTCGAGCCCTGTGTCGAAAGATATGCCCCTCTTGATATAACACATGGAGGCACCGTGCTTGCTTGAAAACCTGACCCAAAGTTTGCCTTTGGAGGAGTTTCGAGTTGACACTTGTCGGCCTCCATTGATCTGTGGAATTTTCAATGGTTCCTCTTACTTTTATACTTTGGGCTACGTGGCGAGCTCACATTCATTTGGGTCTCCACCTTAGGACCAAATCTTAGAAATGTGCCACGCTGATGCTTGACATTCTTCGCTTACACTTTTATACTTAGCCAATTTTGAATCCTGCCTTATCTACCTTTTGACTCTATCTGAACATTTGCTATGTGGAGGGCTGAAGCAAGTTGGAGTCTGCCTGTAACTTAAAGAACAAATTTAAGATGTGGAAATAACCTAACAGAGTCATTTCCTTTGCATAGGGTCCTTTAGTCTCTCTTGGCCTCCACCACTCCATGGTTGAGTTCTTCTGTGACCAATTTGTAGGATTTGAATGAATTTTCTCAAGTTCCTCTTATGTGGGGTTGTGGCCGATCCAATATTTGGTGCGGGGTGAAATATTGATAACAACCACCTATAAAGGCATCAAAATTGTCTTTGTTAGACACATAGTTAATATTCTTATTCTGATATGACTGTCCCTGATCTGGATTTTTATTTTGTTTGTGATTGGGAAAATGATATTTTAAGATCCCTAAGTTTGCGTTTGAATATTTGGTAGTGGCAGTGGATTCTACTTCTATATCACCACTGTTGACTAGGTCTTGAATGTAGTGTTTTAATCTTAAACACTTGTCAGTTTTGTGACCCTTTACGCGATGAAATTGTAAAATTCATTATCTCTAAACCATGATGGTTTTGGTGTGTCATCCCCATAGGTTTGTTTTTTAGGGTAATTTACCATGTTTGAAGCCTCTAACTACTTTAGTATGGATGATATTGATTCAAATAAAGGTGTGAAAGTATGAATTTTATACTCAGTAGGTAGATTTCCCTTTAGCTTCAAAGGTACATGGTTCTGAATGATTTGTACTTGCTTAGAGTGTACTATCCCATGACCAACAGATGTTTTTGTTCTTATTATGAAAAAACTTTGGTTTGTCGTTAGATTTGGAATTTTTATGATCACGGGAGAATGGTAATAGAGTCCCCCTTGCTAAAAATTCCTTTTCAATTTGACTCCCTTTTTTTATTACCTCTTCAAATGTGTTACCACAATGCATTTGCAAGTGGAACATAATGTCTGGATGAAGGTTGGGAAAAAATACGCTTATCAAATTTTTTTTGAGTATGGAGCAAGGAAAATGACTAGCTAATCCTCTCCATCATTGTAAAAACACAGCGAAGTTTTCATTGTTTCATTATTTGATATTGCAAAGATCTAACATGGCCACGTCACTCTCAATATTAAATGAGAAGTGTTTTATAAATTTTTTAGCTAATTTTTTCCATATAGATAGAGATCCCTTGGGGATGCACACATATCACTCTAACACATGTCCTCCTAAACTCCGTGGGAAGAGGTGTATAAAATAATTGTCACTAAATGCAAACTCTTGGCATGTCATATAAACATCTTTAATATGGTCACGACGGTCACCTTTTCCCTTATACTTGTCAAATTTTGGAAAATCAAAGTGTTGTGGGAAAGGTACCTGTAGCATGGCCTGATCAAATGGATAAGGGTACAACTCATCGAACTAGTATTTCTTACTATTACCAGTTTTACCTTCTTGTAATTCTAGAAGGGTGTTCTTTATAGTGGACCACTCTTGATTGAAGAGTGGATCTTGTGTGGGTGGTGTAGGTCTATACGTAGGATTAAATCTAGGTGTATTCCCACCCCTATTATCTATGAGAATTTATTCATAAGGATATCTTTGTGTCTCCTGTCGAGGAGTGTCTATTGGGAACTCGTAAAATGAAGCTTTAGGTTTTTCCTTTGGTATAGCTTGTTTCAAAAATTTTGGTTGTTCCTTTTGTATATGCGAAGCCAAAATTTCCAATTGGTGAATGAGGGCTTGGACCTATTATTATAACGTTACCACTTGAAGAGGAACTTCATTATGATCTTCGTTAGGGGGAGGTTGTGCATGATGAAAATGTTCCTCATTTTCTTCACAATGTATTATAACAATAAGTACCTGATAATCTCTGTCGTTTTCAAAAGGTACCTCCTCATTATTCTGTAGCATAGAAGTATAGGCATGACCTAGGTTTAATATTTCATTAACACTATGATGAGGTCAGTCTATTTCTTCTTCTCCTCAAAACATTATGGAAATGAGAGAAGGGTACACTGTGGTAGGTAACTTAGCTCCTAGTTCCATAACAAACATAAGAACCTCATGTTTTTTTTGAAAAATGTAATCGTCAAAATTGGCGGGAGGATGCTCTATATTCATACGAGGAGAATCTTCCTCTCCACCACTATGGTAAACCATGAGATTATCCTTTAAAAGAGGGTTGTTACCCTCTAAATATATCAGCTTCTAATCTTTGGGATCCCATTCTTTTAGTAGGCATACCCAAGAGAAGAGGTACAACACGAAATATTTCCACTAAGGTTTACTAAAAAAGGAACCTTATTCAAATTTTTGTAGCGTAATGGTGCTAAGTAGTCAAAACAAGGTGTCTATAGAATAACCACAAAATCAATAGGTCAATGTTAACATATGAACCAAAGAATAAAGAATAACCTACCCTAGAAAGGCAATATATACGACACAAGTTATCTAAGACAATGTAACGACATCTAATACTCAAACTTTAGTCACAAAAAATAATTTACTCCCTAATATTTTTATAGATAGGTTTGAGACCAAATAGTGACAACACAATATCACCAGTTAGGTCAAGTTTGAAATAAATAAGACCTAAATGCTAAGATAATGTTGACGCGATCCTCTAACAAGGTATACTCAAGACTAGTTTCGAAACACTAACAAAGTCTAAGTGTTGTAAAATGGACAATACAAATGTGAGAAGTGTTGTGTTATCATTTGTAGTTAGGTGATATCATCATTGTATTCTTCTGGGTTGTTACAATGCCCGCATTATATCCATATGATTGATATATTTACGTCTTGTCTTAGGATAAGTGAAAAACTAGGTTAAAGTAACACTAAACACATTTTGTGATGAAATATCATGTAGTTTAAAATTTAAGAGATTATTTCCCTTGTTCAACAAACAAGAGTTTGAATCCAACAAAGTTGTCACTTTATGAGAGCTCTCAAGTATAACAACTAAGACAAAAATTGGCTCTAGGATGAAAACCTTTCCTAGGGTTTCTCTCTCTCTATGTGTCACAAGATATCTCTACGAGCTCTATTTACCAAGGTTTCCCAAGGAGTATCTCGGATTTAATTTACCCCATTTAATACAATGAGAAACTAGTGCGTTCATTTGTATTATCACTAGGGTCATAATGGAGATAACTTTGACTCTAAAATTTCAAGGAGTAGTAGTCAATTTGGGAGTGTGGAGCACTTTCCTGTTTCATTCACAAGATTCCCTCTTGTGTGAACTACTTTAGGGTTCCTATGACCACCCCCATTGTTGTATCTTAAGGCTTATGCCAAAGGGGTTATGTCCTAGTTTAAAGTGAATGAGTCGTAGCTCTTAACTGAAACCTACAATATGGTGTTTTGAATTTATGTGTTGGTGTATTTTTTATCTTGTATATTAAACAATTTGGTTTAGACCTCCGTTGACTACTTACAACACACGTGAATGTTAGAATTTGGTTTGAAGAGAGCTCTTATTTCTTTGACAAGCATTTTAGGTCCTTCACACAAATGGTTAGTAGTTCAAAGAGATTCACAATATCATAGAAAAATAACAATGAAAAGGCTTGTAAATAAACTAACTACCATCATTTTTTTCAAAAAGCAAGGTTTATTCCCAATTAATCCAAGTGATTCTTAATGAAAAGAATAAAATTTCTTTTGGTTCCCAAGATCACACTACGTGCAAGGGAAGAGCATACACAAATTTTAGCCTTGATTACTTATAAAGTGAAAAAGCTCTTAAACTAAAAGATCAAGTACATATCAAAAATGAAATTTTATTCCCTTAATCACAAAATGAATGATGATTGTTCCTACTTACTCCCAAGAAGAAAAAAGTGGTTTAGAGGTTCTTTTGATTCTCAAGATCACACTAGGTGCAAGAGAAGTGCATGCACAACCCTATTCTAAACTTAAATAAAGTATGAAAACATAATCACTTATCAAACCCTAAACCAATTTAATAAAAAAATTCTTATCAAACCCTAATGAAATTTTGTTAGGAATATTGCTATAAAATCTGAAATTTGACAAAAACATCAACTAAAAAACTTTAAGAAATGACAACAATCTTAAAAACACATAAATTAAAATTTTGAAGTTTGAGGAAATTTTACCTTAGTGCATGGGCACACTTCTTAGTTCATGGGTGCAATCTTTAGAGCATGGGTGCACTCAGTAGTGCACAGGCACATCCAGTAGTGCACATGCGCAAGTTACTCTCAGAGGCCAAAATCTAGTGTTTCACAGGCGCACTCCATAGTGCATAGGCATAGGTTTTATTACACAGACACACTCTTTGTTGCACATGCACACCTTTTGTTGCACAGATGCACCCTTTCCTGTAGATGCTCAAAATATGAGTTTTGAAAATATTTTTTGTGAAAAGGATCAAAACTTTGGCACTTTAGGGAAATTTTGATAGGGCTTCACCTCCTTATATCATGTAAATAACATGAAAACACAACTTCTACTACTAATCTAGTTGAAACAAATACCTAGCTTGAAAATTGAGCTATAAAACTTTGAAAAATTACTCTAAAACTTTGAAATTAATCTAAAAAGCTTGATAATCGAATCTAAAAAGCTTGAAAGTACTCTAGAAAGCTTGAAATTAAACTAGAAAACTTGAAATTAATGTAGGAAACTTGAAATTAAGTTAGAAAAATTGAAATGAAAAACTTTGAAACTATGTTAAAAAGATTTAAAATTTTAATGCAATGGGGTATTGTTCCATTGGGCATGCGAAATGAAAGCACCCTAAAATTTACAAAGAAAATTGAATGAATAACTAAGGAAAGCTAATGCCATTGCCACCTCTAGTCAAGGTTCTAAGTATAGGAATGTAACATTAAGATAGATTATTAAAGGAATGCTTAACTAACATGAATCTAATTCAAAATATAACTAAACACAATTACCAAACATGGGCCTAAATAGACCTAAGAGGGAAATCAAATTGGGATGGTTGATATTATAAACAAGGTGAAATGGTCTCTCCAAATGGCTTATTAATTCACTTTAGATATCCATCTACTAACCTTGTTGAAGGCTTTAGGAAAGGATTGAGCTTGACTATAAATCATATTTATTATATGAGATGTAAATCAAAACATGGTGTAAAATATTAAGGTATGAGGTGAACTGTTTTTATAGTTTTCCATTTGGGGAAAAAATATATTTTGGTGCATGTGGGACTAAAAGCCCAAATTATATTAGAATTGCTAATCATGATTAAGATTTGCTAATCACAATTAGTGAATTAACAAGTGATTAAGATGTGTGGGGCCTTAATCAACCGCTTAGGGTCAGCTAGGAGGCTAGGACAAGATTTTAAAGCTTACTGAGACATTTTGGAGAGAAGTGGGGTGATTTTGAGTGGTTGGAAGAGGGGTTTGAGCCAATAGTAGAGTATATTGACCAAAACAAGGGCAAAATAGGCTTAATTAGCTAATAATTGCTAATTGTTTGTTTTGAAGAGGATTTTGACTTATGATGCGTCATAAAGTGGCATCCTGAATGCAAAAGAGGTTTGGTGATAAAAAAAAGTGCTTGTTAATTGACGAAAGTGGCAAGAAACGTTAGTTAACTAGTGAAAATCACTAATTATAACGGAATTGATAAGAATGAGAGTGATTTGTATGCATTTGGAAATAAGATTGCAAAAACGGAATTTAGGTGTCTACAATTTCACTTTTCCCATTTAAAAAATGAATTGCCATTTATTTGAAAAAAATAAATTTGAGTGTAGGGTTACAAAAAATATTTAAACTACAAATCCTCTGATGCATATTCTAGACTCCATTTGTTAGTAGCTTTTAAAGATTGTCTTATTTACATGGTTCAAATAATGTGAAGGAAAACATGCTTTCTCATTGTATTGAGTTGAGAGGATTAATTTTTCCATTTTGGTATTGTTTTCTTGTAGGTACTCATATATTCTCCATGTTTTATTTGATCTCCTTAATGATAATTAATACATATTAATGGTCATTCTATTGTCCCTAACTGTAGGGAAGAGTTTGATATCTCGCAAGTCACATTATTATTATTTAAATTTTAAAGTTTCGGTTAAAGATACATATGTATTTATGAATTAAACAATATTTCTTGTTGTATTTCGGTTAACTTCTGAAGGATTTATTAACATATTTCTACTTATTTATTATGTAGTTATTATAATATATTTCAAAAAATTTATGACACTTTGATAAATCTATCATTGTAGTAGTCATAAAAAAGTGGAATCCATTAAGGTATCAACTTATATCATGAAATGAATAAAAAAATACATGATTGGTATTTTTATATAAATTGTTATGAATAGTGAAGTTCCAACATAAGGCACAAGACGAGCGTCACCGATCAACTTCATATGAAGCAACATACATCAAAATATCAACACATAATACTGATAACTATTTTTAGAATAATGATTATGTAATAATATTATACTAAATTATTAATATTATCTAAGAATAATGTCATCATGTTTATAATCAATGTTTTATTTAACTAAATAATACAATGCAATTTTAATATTAAACTAAACAATGATATTTTATTAACAAAAAAATTATGATTTATATTTTATCCTTTTCTATAATATAAAGAGACCTAATATATGGAAAATACGTGTTTCTTAATATTATTTCTATAAAGAAACATAAATTTAATACAAATACATGTATTAAAAGTGTTCAAAAGCAATAAACATGTTTTAAGCACTCATCGTTGGTCATTTCATAATAGAATTTCATGTTTCTTTTATATTAATATTACATAAAAAGGCTAATATTTAAATTATAAGGAAAATTAAAGGCTCTTTTCATAATAGAATTTTATGTTTCTTTTAAATTAATTTTAGATAAAAAAGGATAATATTTAAATAACTTTGGTGAAATAATTTGTTGGGTGGGAATATTAGTGAACTCTCACCTTCAGTCTGTGGGACTAAGTCCCTCTGCTTGAATGAAGCAGCTCCATTTATTGAAAACATGAAATATTTACACTATTATAATTGATTACTTGATTACTTCCCTATAGCTGTGGCAAAGTGCTTGTAGATTACTTCCCTACACCTATGGCAAAGTGCTTGTAGATTCTACAAGGAAGGGAAATTCTTAAATGAGAGGTGTGAAGATAATAGTAAAGGGGGTTTTGCACAATAAATAGTACATCAGATTTTATTGTCTCAAAACCATAATATATCCATGAATTCAATGAAAATAAAACATTCACATAGAACAAGGAAAAAAATACAAAAATCACAAAGTCTCATTGCATGATATTTAGCAAGTACATGCCCATGGAGTATAGTTGAGATGTAAAGGAGAAATAAGCACATGAAATAGAGGAAATTTGATCACTTACTCCTAGAGAGAGTATGGGAGCTCTTAAAGAAGAATAACCATCCTTTGAAGTGAGGAGGCTCTCCAAATTTATAGATTTACAATGAAACTCTTCATCTACCCCTAAAATGACCTTTCATGTTCTTATTCAGCTTGTGACTTCTCATTTTCCTAGGAAGTAATTAAATAAGTTTCATTTTTATAAATCAAATGGGAATTTTACAATGCAGAATTATAATGTCACTTAAATGAATACAATAAAATACAATTATTTATTACCATGAAGAATTATAAAGGGGTAGAGAAGAGGAGAAATAATGAAGAAAAAAGAGAGAAAATCATCCAAAACATGGATGGAGATTCCTTTTCCTTTGATGAATTTCAGCTCAAATGAAGTTGAAGATGAAATTTTTATACATGATGACCCTCCACTGTGATGCACTGATGGAGAGATCTCATGAAGAACTTTGAACACTTTTCCTTCTTTTGAATACTCTTGGAATGATGAACTTATGCACACTACCTTGGATACACCAAGAAGAGGAGTGATGAAAACTTGAAGAATAATCCACAAAGAGCATTGAGAAATAACTTCCCTCATTTAGAATATGATTTTTATCCTTGAAAAAATACCACATCTTCATGATCAATCATTCACATGAGGAGAATTTAATGCATTTTTCTCATCTAAACACGATCTTGATTATGCCATTGCAAAAGCACTAATGGTGAATGAAACATGAAACCAAATCATTATGAGTCTAAAGGAAGAATAAAGAGAAAAAATAAATGACATACATCATTTAATCATGCATTCTGTGTGATATTGAAGTGAAATAACTTGTGGGACAAAATTGGCATTTTCCCATTTTGGCACTTTACGCTCACCGCATCGGGGAATGCAGGAATTTTACTGAAACTTGAGCGGGAGAATTATATGAGTGCTAGGACCATTAAAGAAAGAATGAAGAAATTTCATGTGATAATTTTTAGCTCATTTCATCCATTTACTATTTTTATAATATTCATCATTGTTGTCCCATTTTAGCCAATTTTTGTCAGTCTTGCCACTTTTGGCAATTTAGAGTGTCTCGATCATGGGGGAATGTAATGAGGTGTCTGAATGATTTTTTTTCTTAGACTTACTATTATTAGTAAGTGATATAATGAAGGATTAATAAAAATATAAATTGGAATTCCTAGTGTCAGATTCAAATGTAAAAACTTCCAGAATTTTTTGTTTTTTATTTTAGGCCTTTGCTCTAATTTTTCAGAGGATTTCAATTATCAAATTTGTGTAGATATAAAAAACAAGTATTTTTGGATGAAAATTTCAAGGGGATGTAGAAAATATTAGGGTGAATCAATATAGGTATGAAAACATTCCCCTTAAATTTGTTTTTTCAAGGAACATACAGTTCAAATCTCATGGAAATCGGAGGAAGAGTTGAGGAGATATGAGAAAAACTGTGTTTTTGAGCATGAGGGATTTTGGGAGAATTTTGACATAATGAAAAAAATAATATCATGCAATTGAGGATTAAAAATGAAAAATAATGAGTTATAAATGGATAAGTGTTGGCTTTACACCATCCCTCACTCATAAACCTAGTTAACTTGTCACTTGACTCACCCTGCTTAACCCGGGTTAACTGGAGACTCATGAGTGGAGTATAATTTTTCTAAATGGGTATCGGATGTACCCATTTCCATTGAAAATTTTTATAAGGGAAAAAGGAACATCAACGGGTGAAGGAACATGAAGGAGGGGAAAAAACACATTAATTGGTGAGTTGAAAACATAAGCCTAACACTTCACTTTATGCACTTAAGTGATGATAAAAATTCTCCTCATGTGGTGGTGCATTGTAGTCATTATTTTACCCTCAATACCTCTTTATAACCCTAAGTGTGCCGACCTGTCACCCAAAATACTCTGGGCACTCACCCAAGTCACGCGCAGGCACTGAGATCCTCCTTTATGTGAGCTTTGCAAGAGAGTTCTGCCATTAATGACAGATTATTTGTAGGAATAGAAGTACATGCATCTACTCAAAAGGAAAAATATATAAATAACATATCTACACATTAATGCATTATAAAAGGTAAATACACATTATATGAAGCAAAAAGAACTAGATCTCAGTCATGACAAGCCAAATAACATGAGGGTTTACACCCATAAACAAGATGTACATAGTAGATCCATGTATATTGATTTGAAAATAGTTTCTAGTAGCCACACTACATTCAAGAGGGTCATCTCAGACCATATACATCAAATGAAATAGATCCAACCCCTGCAAACTAATCTAATTAGATATCCTAACTATGCTCTCTCCATTATAACCCTTGTTACAAACCCTAGTACCCATACATATGATTAATGATATCCCTTACAACCATCTAGCACCAAGAACTCTAAAACCTAACATCATGAGCTCCAAAGCCTTAACATTTCCTAAAATTTCTGTAGCACCTCATTATCCTCCTCATCTTAGCAATATTGTACCTTCTAGGGACTTTGTACAACATTCTACCCTCCCTCCCCTTCTTCCTTATTTTTTTGTTTCTACCCCAAGAACTTCTTTAAATAGGATCAACAACCACTGCCATGACATCTCTCATGAGAAGATCATGTGCCAAGTGTTAATGTGGTCCTCCATTGGTGAATGCTTATACTCTTTGAAAAACCTTCCACTAACTATAATGATGAATATGGGAATATTCCATGCATGGAATATCCTTTTCTTGGCCTCCAAGGTTCCAGGATGACAAGTTATCCACTTATCATGCCTAGCCGGGTCCTCATGTTTTTCACCAAGTGACACCATGATGCCAGATATGGCTAAGTCCTTTAAACCCTTGTTTTACCCCTCCGCACATGCCATGGTTTCACTTAAACCCTTCTTAAACCCTTTTCCTGTGCACTTTTCCCTGAGCTCCTTTATATTTACTGATCTTGTACATGCACCTCTTTGTACTTAGCCAATATTTAGGGTCCAACATCACCCCACACTACATGTGTTCTCCATCCTTGGAAATATTCCATTCCTTTGAAGAATAAATAATAGTGGAATTGAAATAATCTATATAAAGAATGGAAGAATGGAAGAATAAGCTACTGCTACACGAGGAGTGGGAACTCCTTTTTTCCAGATGCCTCAATCTTCTCCCAAGAATCCACTTCTCCCTATGCCTACTGAAGTAGGTCACTCACCAATGCACTTACTTCATCAAAAATTAGTTCATCACTATTATCTTTTAGCATATCTACAATGCTTTCTTGCTACTTGCTAAGATCGCCTAGCGCATCCATTCTACAAGTGACTTGGGGGTATAATTCCTTTAGTCAATTCTTAACCAAACCCCGAAAGGTTTTGATTACTTCTAACTTCTTCTAAAATTTGGCTAGGATCTTATTACACTCTGCCCTATTTCCTTTGTTCTTTTCCTGAAATTATTTAGATCTGCCTCATGTGTAACAACCAATATTCTTTCTACCATATCTCTTTCAGAAAAGTTTTTATACATGAATTCGACCATCTGTGTGGCGGTATTTACTGCATAAAGGAGATCAGAGTACCGAGTCAATATATCCCCAATATTCAAACTTTATTCCTCCTTATGGAGTGTCATCACCTCTTCTGCCAAATCTAATGCGAGTGGCCACCTTTCCATGGTGAGGATTCAGGTCAAGTCTTCCAAGTAGTGCATGGTTGACTCATATTTTTTCTTAGGAAGGGCCAAGTGTGGGTGTTTCAAGATAAAGACAT
Source organism: Taxus chinensis (assembly GCA_019776745.2). Lineage (NCBI taxonomy): Eukaryota > Viridiplantae > Streptophyta > Pinopsida > Cupressales > Taxaceae > Taxus > Taxus chinensis. Next base: position 389,328,592 of record CM034146.1, read on the forward strand.
CTAAAATGGCCTATATCTTTTTTTTGACTTTGTGTACCTTCAATTTTCCATCCCTTAGTTCACACCTTAACTACACATCGATCAATTCTTTTAGTTTTATCTCCTTGTCCCAAATTATAGTTCTTCCACCTTTACCGATAATTTGTTGAACGCATTGCAAAATTTCTCATCTGATAGTTGCTAGGAATTTACAAGAGGGTTTACTCCCTTGGCATCTGGTATCTTCATCAATACATCATGATTTACCTCAAAGTCAAGTTCATACACGTGGGACTCAAAAGCCTAGGATAGAATTTTCCTGGTGCGTGGGTATGCACCCTCTTCATCAAAATAAGAGCAAGCGAGGAGTTGGTTAGTGGGAACGGTACTTTGGAAGTGCACCTGTAGTACCTTGATTGAATCATTGATATAAGTCCCTTGATTGGATCATGGTCCCGCGTCACTACTGTGCCCTTTTCACCTATGTGCACTACCATTGGGAAGCTTACTGCTAAGCTAGGGTCTCCACACATGCTACCATACTCCTTTCCTACACTTATGCTCTCCATAGTTTCCTTCAACACTTCTTCCATACTTCACTCTACTTCATGATCCACCAAATATTAGATAATACCTACCACCTCCCTCTCTATAGTTTTATCCATTTTCTCCTTGGTTGGGGTCGGGGTCTTCTGATCTTTCATGTTTACTTCCTCACTCCCCCTTTTTTCATGATTTCCTTCCTCGTTATCATCCCTCTATTCATTTCCTTCTTCATTTGACTCATGTACATCGTACACAAGATAATTCTAAGACTCACCACTCTTCATCATCTTCATCACCCTTGTTGGCCTCCATGATTTCTGTTTCTCATGAGTATAACCTTTTTATCACCCTTTGCTTCTTCCTTACTAGTGACTCTAATTTTGGATACTTCTCTTTTTCTTCTCTCTTGGATGACTCTTCCTTCTGTAGTTAATATTTTCTACTGGGAGACCTCTTTCAATGGATGTAAGTACTTGTGCCTGTGCATGACTCCTGTGCCCCTACTATTTGTATTGTCTGTGTGCTCGATGCCTTTTTCTCAAGATCCTCCCCTCTTTCTCTTTTCGTTTGCACAACCTTTTTTCTCACGGTGGGGTCCTCAGGAATGGAGACATCATATTCAACATAAGCATATTTTTCATACTTAGGCCTTAGGTGTAAATACACCCTCGTTGCTATCCTCCCTGCAAAATGAAATTTTACTGGTTTCAACATGTGCATGTCATGGGAGACATAGTTCTCCACATAGGCATGCTTCTTGGGGTATATTAAATTTAGGCATAACTCATGGTAATCTTGATCTACTACACTTAGATAAAACCCGAGTTTCTTCACCCCTTTAAATCAATTGACCTCAGCCTGGAAGTACTGCATTGTGAAGGAGAAAGGAAAATTACACCAAGGACTCTTAGTGCCATCCATCAAAGTAAATATATCGATATAAAAATGCTAGTATACAGTGAAATCAGCCTCTCATTGTACTAATTAAGGTAACTTATCGGGTATTTTCCATTCAAACCTGAATGCATCATGCATCCACTTATACCACTTTTCCAGGCACTTCTTATGAGTGGTCATCATGGTGTCACAAGTATGCTATTCAAACCTCTTGGCGGGGGAGGGGTTCTCATCTCGATATTCCCAAAAAAACTTATTTAGCCCATCGGGCACTCCAATCTCTAAAAATACAATGGTTAGAAGGACATTACCAAACATGATTTTCTCTCCATAATGTGTGGTATTTATAATCTCCTCTGTAATAAAAGATGAGAGGTTATAAATGGTTCCCTCTGAGATCTTGCAGCATACATTCAACTAGGCCTTGTTGATTTGTGTCCATATCTCTTTCCCATTTAGCTTTATTACCAAGCGCAAGGACATCCTCATCACATGGTCAGTGATTGAAGAAATAATGAAATAACGTGAACCCTGCTTGTAGTCATAAGCTTCAATGATCTTAATAGCTTCTTTGTCTCCTAAATCATCGTCCAATGATTCTCCTTTGCAGATAAGGCCAATAAACATAGAAATCAGCTAGGGAGTTATGCACATCCTCTGAATTGTAAAATATAAATGGTCTTCATGCACACACAACATCAACCATTGGTATAGTCACTCAGACTTTCCAAAATAGGGCAACTCATAGAGTTGCAACAACCCAACCTTCTCCATTTTCATGTTCACTTTGTCGTCATAGATAGACATTCAATTTTATGTCCTCTTCTCTATAGGGTGAACCAGTTCTAGTGTCATCTCATTTTTTTGGTGCTCATTCGATGGTTGTAATCATTTACGGCCATTTTTTTGACATGAGACACCTATTCCTTACCAAGTAATATGTTGTCTGAGTACTACATTTCCGTGTACCATTCTGCATTAAAACTGGTAGAAACAACTTGTTTTCCCTTGCCCTTTCCCTTCTTTAGTGAAATGTTTTCTACTTTCCTTGGTGTCATTCCTTTATAGGGTCATTAAAACTTCTTCCTCTCTTTTGGTCCTGGCTCTACTCAACTTCATGGCTCCACTTTGCAAAAATCCCTCCAAGTCCTGTGCCCTAGCTACGCAACCCTAACATGGAAACCCCCTTTTCCACAAGATGGCATAACACCCATGAGAAATTTCCACACAAATTTATCCACTTACACCCATGCACTCCTTTCCACTCTGGTTCGCTGATCAAACTAGCTATCCACGTAAATCTTCAAAAAATTTCTCAGACCTTATTCGTAAGGATGCCCTAGTTTGTAAGAGATATTTGATAGCTAAAAACACAAGGTACAAAATAATGCACCCTTGATACTATATTTATAACTTTTAATTTTCTCCTCAATAAATGCCATGCCACCTACCAATGTACTTTTGTAATAAAGGTGGTTTTTTCCAACGCCAACCTTCAACACTTTTCCTCCATGCTTAATCCTATGTGAAAAACTTTGGAAAACTTCAGGCGCACAAAAACCCCTTATTGACCACAGATCCTTACGTGTGCACTTACAACGTCGAAGGAATTCTTCCTCTATGTCCTAATCCTTGTTATTGACATCACCTACCTCATGTTGTTCATGTGCTTTTCAATCTTGTATATGGTTTCTATAAAGCCTTTTGACACCATCCTTCCCTCATGTTCACCTCTTCTACATGCGATCTTCCAATCCACATGTTTTTTATTTTTCAACCTGGGCCATCAACAACCATAACTTCCAGCACTTGTCACATCACTCCACCCCACACAAAAATGGATGCGTGGTCCTCTGCATATAGATTTTTTTTGAAATAATCAGCAGATACTAGTGCACAAATACGCCCAAAACAAAACAACAAGAAAGGGAAACAAAAAGAAAGGAAACTGCATCAAAGTAAATCCTAGGCTAACTGGAAACACTGCCTTATTTACAAACACAAAGAAGACTTATTTATAGTAGGGCTTTAACCTAATCCCATTGAAATGTCATAAAAACCATGTTCCATCCAGTGCTTGTAAATAACAAGTGCCTAAATCAAGTATATAGGATATAATGTACGAGCCCAACCAATGGACTTTTAATTTCCTAGGATGACGCATGAACTTGGAATCATATAAGAGAACCATCTACCCAACCTCAAACTACTTGTTCTTGATGTGTCTATCATGTCATGATTTCTACCTAAATTTTTCTATTTTATGACTCCATTGAGTAATATCCCACCTCTCATCCAACTAAATCAACTTGTCAATCCTCTCCTCAATAACTTGTTCATCATCTAACCCTCCTGCGTGCATTATACGTAGAAATGGTAACATGAATTCAATAGGTAACATAGCTTCTCTGCCAAACACCAACTGAAATGGTGTGGCCTTGTTCAGTCTCTTATAAGTAGTATATTATGACCATAACACATAATAAATTTTTTCATCCCAATCCTTTCTTCCTACATCACAAATCTTGGTCAATGTGTGATTCAAAATTTTGTTAATCACCTCATTAGTCCCATTAGCTTGTGGGTGATAAGGAGTAGTTTTTTGATGGGCCACCATAAATTCTGGAAATAAAATTCTGTCTCATTTAAGAAATGAGTACCCCTATCACTTGTTAAGCTCAACAAGCATCCATAAATGTTGATTATATTTTCCCATAAGAACCTAGCTACTGTTACCATTATGTAATCCCTTATAGGTGCCTCTTCTGCCCACCTTGTAGGGTAATCTGTGCATGTAATGATATAGAATGAACCTTTCCTTCGCACTACTAGAGAAATAGTGCCTACGAAGTCAATTTCCCTTTTCTCGAATGGCTCTGCCCTGGAAAACGGTCTTGATGGAATTTCATCTCTTTTCCCTAGTTCACCAAGGAACTTACACTAGTCATAGGCCTTGCAATACTTGATAAAATATTTGTAAACCGTTTCCCACCAAAATCCTTCTAGTAGGATCTTACACACGGTTACATTCCTTGCATAGTTTCCCCCTGCAATACCATCATGAGCCTCTTCCATGATTGCAGTGCACTCATGCTCAAGCACGCACCAGTACAAAACATCATCGTGATCTAGCTTGTATAAGTATCCAATAATTAACATGTAGGGCATGAAACGTATGACTAACTTATTCCTTTCCAAAGTATTCATTCCCTCTGGCACCACACCTGTTTTGAGAAACACAACAATATCTTCAAAGTCATAGGGTGTGCACTGCAATATGAATAGTTGTGCATATGAAATTATATCCTCAATGATCTATGCATCATTTCCTGAGTCAATCCTTGATAAATGGCCAGTCATTAAAATTAATCTTACCTGGTTTTACAACAATTGTAAACTCAAACTTCTAGAAAAATAGGACCCACCTACATATGCCCCCTTGTAAGATGAGATTTTTCACCAAGTACTTTAATGCCATATGGTCTATGTAAAAGATAAAAGGCATCGCTATAAAATAATACCTAAATTTGTGTAGCACATAGATCATCGATAATACCTCGCACTCCATGGTAGTATAATTATGTTCTACTGGGGTTAGCTTCCTACTAGCAAAGCACAAGGGATGGTCAAAAATTACCTCTCTTCAGGTTATGCTAAGATGGCTCCAATCGCTATCCCTGAAGCATTAACATGTACATGGAATGGCTTATCCTAAGAGGGAAAGCGTAATATGGGCACAGTGATAAGCCTATTATTTAATGTGTCAAATGCCATCTGTTGTGCCTCTCCCCAATGAAATGTACTTTTGTGCTTTAGCAACTCCTCCATCAGCATGACGATCATGGCATACCCCTTAATAAATTTCTAGCAATACCCCATATGCCCAAGGAATCTACGCACCATACTATGGTTAGTAGGCTCCCCCAATCCCACAATAAAGACAACTTTGGCAGGATCCACCAGCAATCCTTCTTTACATATGATATGTCCCAACAGGGTGCTAAATAGAGTAGTGTAAACACATTTATTAATGTTGAGATATATACTCAACTACCGGCATCTCTCAAACATCAGTATCAAATTTTCATAATGGTCTCTCACTAATCCATATACTGTCCAGTCATCTAGGTAGACTTGTAGAAATTCATGGATGAAGTCCTGAAACTTCTAAACCAAAATACACTAAAAACATAGCAGAAACATTCTTCAGTCCAAAAGGCATGACCGTATAGGAAAAAAATCCCCATTCAGTGGTGAAGGTTGTCTTTTTCTTGGTCCTCCTTTGCAATTATAACTTGATGATATCCTGAGAATCCATCTATGAAAGAATAGATCTCATGCCTGACTGCTCCTTCCAAGATATCTTCGGTGAAGGGGGTTAGAAAATGATTAATGACACACACCGCATTCAAATACCTGTAATCAATACAAATCCTTATCCTCCCATCCTTCTTAATGCCGATGATCATTAGACTTATCCACTCTAATTCATCAACAACCTCAATGATGCCTGATGTGATCATATTATCAATATCCTCCTTGATTTTGATGTGTAGATTAAGATTCATTCGATAAGGTATCTTCCAAATTGGGTGCGTACCTTCATTTATATTGATCTTCATTTCTCCTAAGGAGTGCGGAACTAATTTAAGCTCATGGTACCCACTTGGTAATAAATACTGAAATTCACACAAAAGATAAATAATATTTGAAACCTCCCTTTCTGTCCAGTACTCTCTAATAGTAGCTTCCTTAGGTTCTACCTCTAAACCAATGTTAACCTTCTTGGTTTTCAGGGGTTCATGGTAGGTGCATTATTTATCATCAGCACTATCTATAACCTCACACATACCAATACTATGGTTAACATATAAGTTTTCCACCTCTTAAAATTTCACCATCTATCACGTATACCAACTTTCCTTTCTCTTTTTCCATACATGTGCACTCAAGTTGTACCTCCTTTGATTCTTCCTCATCAAAGTGTGCTTCCAAACCAGGTTCACCCATCAACTCCAGTACCCTATCCTCCGTCATGGAACTATCTCCCATAGTTAGGAACTTAACAACTTGTAGCACCTCATTCACCGATGGTTTAGTACTTTGATACTCGAAAGATAGAAGGAGATTAGCTGTCAACTCCTTCCATTTTACTGTCTGGTGGCACAAATCTGTGTGAATGTACCATACATGTGTGAATCCTTGTATGGTGGAGTAAAGCTTATAAATCCAAATAGATGGAGGAAATTCTTTCGTGCCTTCCATCGAGGCCTTCTCACATGCCTGGACGTGAAATGAGGTCATCTCCTTCCCATGTTAATCTTGTATAGTAGTAGGTGAATTGCTTTGGAAAAACCTAATAGAGAACACGATTCTCACCTCACGCCACTTTAGAAGGTTATCATGATGGGACGCCCAACAATGTGTTGGTGGTCTCAAGAAAAGTATAACTATGCATACTTCTCCTTTTAACCTCACATCTCCATTGGGTATCCATTTCCAGTAGGAAAATATACGAGTTGGCTCCCCTAGTGTAATTTGTCAACTATTTTCCTCCCAAGCACCTGATTGAGCATGCCTTCGTTCCTCTCATCACAGAGCCTCTTAACTACCTTCCGACTAATTTATACATCCCATGCACCCAATTGTCACATGCCACACTAGTTGTATCACTTATAGATTGAGCAACTTCCCACTGAATAATGCTATCCATTTTTGGTTGCACAACCTTAGGGTCCCTAATAGTACACACATAGATTCTATCTAGGTCTTCTTCCCCTAAGGGATCAGTATAGGGAACTAAGTTTCCATCTGTCAAAGGAATGATAACATGTTCCTCCTTATTGAAATGTAAGTCAACGTTGTTTTTGTAGCACCAAGGGCCCCAAGTAATTCTGGAAAGTTTTATGCCTCAGCAAGCACTAATACTTCAAATTATCCAGTGAATTTCACCTCTTGGATAGTGATAACAACATCCTTTAAAACACCAATGGGCATTGCCTTTGTTTTTTAGCCATATAAAACACATTTGAAGATGGCTGTAATGGGGGATTTCTCATTTGATTCCATGCATCTAGGGTGAGAACATTAACTTCCATGCCTATGTCAATCAAAATATTACTTAGGATCCATCCATAAACAATTGCATTCAAGGTAATCTCCTTATCATAGTCAAGGCTATGAGGATGTAGATAAAGATGTAAAACCTACCACTCATGCTCTCCTCTAGTGCTTGGTACTTTATCTCTCAACCATTCTCGTAATTAAGGGATGATATTATCTTAACACAACATCTTATACACCTATCTGACATCATCTATATTTTTCTGAAGGATCTCAGTGTTTTTCTTCTACTCTAATTTTCTGGATTGCTCTTTTAGACACTGAATTTACCCTTGAAGACTTTTGATTAATTCCATGGTCTCTTGATATAATTACTTTTAATGGGTAGGGTTGCCATAATTTCCATATACCACTTATTCTCTTGTAATTAGCAGTCTCTACTTTGGTATCTCCCCGCACACACAGTCAAAATTCACATCATCATGAGTACAGGTTCTAACTATGAGTCACACACCATCCTTGGCATCCACTGTTGATCATCTCTCTTTACGCTCACCATCCCAGTGCCCTTATCCTTCTGATTCTTCTAGCTCATGTGATCAAACAATTATGGGTATTCCTCATACTTGATATTTTTCCCACACTAAGAGCAAAATTTTTTTTTGGGACACTCACACTTTTAGTTTTCTGTAGATCCATAGTTATAGTAGGTTCCATGAGGGAATTCATTCCTTCCACCCCTACAATTTCGACGACCTCTAAATCCTCCTTGAATACCTATACCTCGATCTCCTCCATTCGTGAGCCCTTCATAATGATGAAAATCATCCTTGGAGCTATTTGCAACACTGGTGCACACCAGTATCAATGGAATCATGTATTTGGTCAATCAATCTACAATCCTTGGTATCATAAATAGTAGAGGTTCAAATTCTGCAATAGGAAAACACATTCTTACGGATCGTGCACTGTAGTAGCGGACACCTACTTGCATCATGATCTTTGTGGAAAATCTCATAGTATACCATCATCGCATATACTGATCTTTGAGGATAACTATCCTTCGTATTTCCTTCTACCTCAGAATCTGTACACCCTAATCTACTGTGAGCATCATGAGTCGAGTTTACAGAAAATTTCTCTAGATGATTTTCCATTGTAACAACTTGGGCTTCTAAGAATGGACTAACTCTTGTATCAATGCTTCCTACTACCTTAATGTGTAAGGTAGCCTCCAAGGTCTCACACAGATTTGTAAAATTATTCTATGAAAGTTCCTTCTTAAATGGTGTGATTAGTCCTCTGACAAACCATTGAGCATGCTGTGAAGGGTGAATGTCATAAGATAACTTGGATAAGAGAGTTTTGAAACATGCATCATAATCCCACGCACTCTCTACCATTCCTCATTAAATATCCTTCAACACGTTGATGATTTTCTATTCAAACTCAGGTATGTGGAACTCTACCAAAAAAGCATTAAGCAATGAAATGCAATCCACAATTGTCTGGTGTGGCTCATAATTCCTGTACCAGCTATACATGTGTCCTTACAATGTGGTTACAAACTAACTTTCCTTCCACTTTGGGGTAGTGATTCCCTTAGCGCACCATAGTAACTTGCACTTGTGTACATGTTACGCGGCATCCTTAATGCCATTATAATTAGGTAAGTGGAGTGACATCTCATAAAACACCTATTGATGGTGTTGTGGACCTTTTCCACCAGATCCAACACCTTGATTCCCTCCAGTGTTTCCTCCACCACCAAATGCACTAGATCCACTAGTTCTAACTCCTATAGATCAACCAGATCCTCCTCCTGGTGTAGGTAAGGGGCCTAACGCAGCTATGCCCTATGATCCCACTGTCGTGCTAAACTATCTGACGATAATATGTGATATCAAACCACTCCCAGATGTTCTTCCCATGTTGCTATGAGATGCGATACTCAAAACTTGTAATCCCACACCTTACTAATTTTTTTTTCTAGAAAAAATACCCCCAAACAAAAGGAATGACTGTGCAGCCATAGATGTACCAATTGAAAAATTATACCTCCTAGGTGTCACTTGACTACCAATACCGATACCAATTATATTATCAAAAATTATCTTAGGAACTGGAAAACTAAGCGTAAGGGTCTATTCGCCATGTGGGTTAAGATGCACACCTACGTATCTCCTCCTTTCTTCATATGACAAGCTCTCTCTAGAAGGTAAGGGGTTTTCTCTTCCAAGCTTGCCAAGATGGGGTAGCGTAGACTACTCAGGTTTCACATCCTTCATGCGAACCTCAAATCCTTCCCACAAATTCTGCTTCCATAAATCCATCACTCATGCAACTTCATGCCGTCCTGCTAACTCCCTCTCCCGAGCTTCATTATACTTGATCTACCTCTCCTCTCTCTCCATTTCCTCCTTAAGGTCTACGATCCTCTACCATGCAAGCTTCTACGTTCTACGCCTAGCAAGAGTTTAGTTAGCCATGGAAAGGCTTCCAAAATCAAAGTAATGACGATGGTCTTGATATCCAGTGGAATACCACACAAGAATGATCCTCTAGGCTCCCTAAGGAACTCAAGCTCAACAATATTTAGGAAATAATACATAGAAATTAAATATTCCAAGGTATAACTAGTCAACACTCTACTCCACCAATGAACACCAACACGGGCCCATGTCATATTGGCATCATGCAATTGTTGATATTCCTCCTAGGTCCAAACATGAGGTCTATAGTACCAAATTGACCTTGATGCATATTTTGATTGCCATTCATACAAATCTACTGGGAAAAAACAAAAAAGGTCTCATATAACTCATGATATAGGTGATCCTCTACCCATTTACATGCATCAAACTCAGGTACAATGTTAAATATTTGATAAAACTCATCCTTCATGTTTTTGAGCCATGCTTCAACACTATCCAAGGTCAAGTGCTCCGTCATTACACATTTCTCTCACAATAGTTTCAAAAGAGGTCTCAGAAATGGAACAAAGATGTAGTCATTATTTTACCCTCAATACCTCTTTCTAATCCCAAACGTGCTAGCCTATCACCCAAAATACATTGGGCACTCACCCAAGGCATCCATGGGTGCTGAGCCCCTCCTTTATGTGAGCTTTTCAAGAGAGTTCCACCGTTAATGCAAGATTATTTGCAAAAATAGAAGTACATGCATCTACTTAAAAGTCAGAATATATAACTAACAGATCTACATATTAATGCATTACAAAAGGTAAATAAACATTGTATGAAGCACAAGGAACCAAATATGAGTCATTGCATGCCAAATAACATGATGTTTTACACCCATAAACAAGATGTATAGAATAGATCCATGTATATTGATTTAAAAGAGTTTCTAATAGTCACACTAAATTTAAGAGGGTCATCTCAGACCATATACATAAAATTACAAAGATCCAACCACTGCAAACTAATTTGATTAAAGATCCTAACTATGCTTTCCCCATTATAACCCTTGTTACAGACCCCAGTAACCATACAAATGTTTAATGATATACCTTACAACCCTCTAGCACTAAGAACTCTAAACCCTAGCATCATGAGCTTAAAACCCTTATAATTTTCTTACATTTATGTAGCACATAATTGCCCTCCTTCTCTAAGCACTCCTGTACCTCCTAGTTCCTTCACACAACCTTCTCCCCTCTCTCCCCTTCTTCCTTCTTCTTTTTGTTTATGTCCTAATCACTTCTTTAAATAGGATCAACATCCAACGCCATGAATTATCTCATGAGTAAATCATGTGCCAAGTGTCAATGTGGTCCTCCATTGGTGAATGCTTATCCTCTTTGCAAAACCTTCCACTAACTATAATGATGCATCTGGGAATATTCCTTGCATGGAATATCCTTTTCTTGGCCTCTAAGGTTCTAGGCTGACACCTTATCCACTTATTACGCCTAAGCAGGTCCTCACATTTTTCCTCAAGTGATTCCATGATGTAAAAAATAAATAAGTACTTTAAACCCTTGTTCACCCCCCACGTGTGCCCTGGTTTCACTTAAACCCTTCTTAAATCCTTTTCTTGCACAAGTTTCCTCGAGTGCCTTTGTATTTACTGATCATGTGCATGCGCCTATTGGTACTTAGCCAATATTTGGTGTTCAACATGAATTTTAGTTTCCCCTATTTCCCTTTTAGCAAGGGGAAAAAGGTACATCACCCCCTCAAAAATAAACCAAGGTACACGTCATCATGAGAAGGGGGTAGGTGGGTTAGATGAGTGTAACACATGTTTTAACCACCAAGTTGTCTTTTAAGTGACACAAAATTACCTTCCTCTATGAAGGTGAATTTTTCTATCCCCCATATCACTTTTGACTTTAGTCAAAGGGACAAATGGAAATCATGAGTCTCTAAGTGAGAAAACTCCAAAAATAGATGTTTGCCTTCACCAAACAATGCCTGAAATAGAATTTGGTCACATTTTCTCACTACTGGAGTTAGGAGTGGACTTACCATGGAAAAAATTATATGATTTTGACTCTAAAATGGATGATGAAAAAATTACCACAATTTTTAGGAGCCAATTATTCCTACATCTCTGATATTTACCCCCATTTTTAATTCTTATACATCATGTGTGCCAGTGAAAGACACTGCCACCAAAGTTTATGATGACCATAAGGAAAAAAAACACATTAGGTGTGAATAGGGCCTAAAATATGTCCTTTTTTTACTTTTAATAAAGTCACAAATATCTACTAGGATTAGATATCTTTACTTGCACTTCTAGGCCAATATCTACAAATACACTCCTCAAAATCTCTTGAAACCTTTTTTTAATGTGATATGGATTTATTTTATTTTTGATGAGTATGTGTTTTCTATAAAAATATTCCCAAGACTCCTAGTATGACTAGAACAAGAAAAGTATATTTTTCACTACTTTCATTTCCTTATACTGTGCTTTAAATAACCCGATATCGCATAACTTGTTAATAAACCTAATTTTTCTCCCAGAACTTTCCTCAAATCCCTCAAATGGTTATATAGATGTGTCATAAAATTATCGAGTGATTTTAATTTTCCTTGTATGTTCTCGGGGGTGTTCACCAGATGTAAAAAGCCTGGAAATAGGTATTTTGGGCCTCGGGAACACTTGTCTTCTCATGGATCTAGGTACCTTCATGAATAAAATTTAATTACATCCCCTACACATGAAAAACACTCTAAAATCACATTAGTACATTCCTCCTGACCATTATGAGGGTAACATATTTTCTGAGTTGGTTGGAGGATATGTTCACAATGACCAGGAGAAGGATTTTCAATTGTGGCTTAGGTTGTCATGGTTAAATATTTGAATATTTCATGCTACACATTTTTTCATCACAATAGTTAGCTATTTCTAGGGAATTGTTTTGGATAAAAAAAGTGAGGACATAATAAGCAAGAACTCTAGAATCTCAAGACACTATGTGGACCAATGCCTTATCCACTGGGCTATAGAGTCATTATTTCAACATAGTACCAAAAACAAGGAACAAGAAATGAAACAAACAAAAGAAAGGGAAAAGCACCACACTGAAAAAAAAAGGAAAAAAAAACCCAAAATCACCTATGGTACATGCGGGGTACAACCCTCTTTCATTGTAACACTACTATCCTCATATGTTACCCCTAAATAACATCAGGTGATGATGTTCCTCAACTGATTATCAAAGCTAGGAGCTTTCATGGATGCTTGTATGATTGGGAGGAATGATCCTACATAATTTCTCTGATGCTCAGATATTTTCCCACAAAGTATATTTTCTTACTAGCTTAAAATCGGATTGCAAATTTTCTTCTCTGTTCACGCACATTGTTGGTTTCCCATTTTGCATTTCACTATTTCTCAAATGTTGATTTTTGACTGGATTTCTTAAATATTCTAGGAATTTCTCTTTCCCATGTTCATGATTATTGATAATTTTTTGATGAGGAGCATTGATTTCATCCTTTGGTTCTATTTAATCATGAGATATTTGAGCATTGAATGAAGAATCAAACCTATCTTCATACCTATCTTGCATATCCATGACATGATATCACTACTATGCTCCAAATCTTCTGTTTCTTCTGTAACTTTCAAGATTTATTACAAAGACTCCTTCAAAACTAATGTAAGCTCATCTTCACATTCATTTTGAGAATATTAATTTTGAATTTCAAGGTAAAATTTTAGAGAATTTGACTCATCAGCCCAAATTTTATTTAATTTCACTACTTCTTTGTTATGGGAAGCCTCATCTCTAAAGGACTCAAAACTCTTTGTTTCAATTTTTTCATCATAGAGAGAAAATTCCTCTTCAAATAGAAAAGATAAAACTAAATTTTCATCATCGCATCCACCAACCATTATCTCATGAGAGATATATGATTTTTCATCTCAATTTGTTTTATCATGGAATTTTTTTGAATTAATTAAGGATTCATAATTAGATTCATACTTGTCTTGCAATTCCATGGCTTACATTAGGAGTTCAAGAATGAGCTGAGGATATTTAATTTCATCTGCAACTCTCATCATTTATTCCAAATATTCTTCTTTCAAAAATTTCAAAGGCTAGTTAGAAGTTGGAATCTCTTCCTTGTGAATGACATCTTTAAGAATTTTCTTCTTCAAATGGAAATGTGAACACCTCTTCATCATGAACAAACACATTGGATGATTTTTCAATTTGGAACTTCTCAAGAATCAATTCATCCTTTTCATAACCTACATCATCTGGCCATTCTATAATGTCCTCTTACAATTCAATATTTTTCCACTTTTCATCATTATCAATACCCCAATGAAAAGGAATGCTTGGTCCTATAAAGATAGGAATTTCCTCCTCCTGTTCGGATGTTATGAAATAATTTATATTCTTGTTGTCATGGTACAAGATATTAACTTGTGGATCTCTTGAATTTTATATCATGTACTTTATATTTTTGACTAGATTTTTTTTACCATTTGTCCCCTAACTAGAATGGTTACAGAAGGCCAATTCATTTGAATTTTTCCTCCCAAGTCTCGACAGAAAATTCTACTTAGTAACATTCTGAATGAAGCTAGAATATCTACTACCAAAATAGTCAACAATATCTTCTTGTCTAGAAATTTAGTGAGAGCCACCTTTGTATCCTTGATCTTCTCGACAAGTAGGACTTCACCAGACTTAACGGAGAAATAAAAGCCATTGTCATGTGTCAAGGTAAGTCTGATAGCATTGGAAACTTCTATGGGCATCACATTATCAGAAGCTCTTGAATATATTATGCAATTGTTTAGCTAATATCATCTAATTAGAAGGGAGAGATAGGATAGATCAATCTTATCAGTCTTGGATGCACTCAAATAAATCATATTCTAGGATGGGGGTGTATGTGGAGTTGGTAGTAATCCATTAGAATAGGGAATTGCAGTGTTGGGATTCAAACTACTACCTTTGATATGACATACAGGCTTCTCAAATTGTTCCAGGTGATTCCGTAAATACTCAAATTCAAAAATATGTAATTTTGACTTGTTTACATGTTCTATGATATCAAAAGGAGTGGATGTTTGGGAAAAAATGGATGATTTTGCAGGTGTAATAGAAATTTTTAAAGGAATATATTTTTTAGGAACAAAATTAGAGAAAGAAGAAACATTAGGAGACTTACTTAGAACAACAAATGACATCTTCCTTGCCATAAGATCCAATTTCTCCTTTACAGAATCCATGGAAGGTGGGAGTAGAGACCCTCTCTTGATTATTTTATTCTGTAGATTCACCATAGGAGGATCTTCAATATTCTTCTTCTTGTGAGTAGTGGTGTAAGAACTTCCTTTTTGAGATTGGGAGTGGGTGAGCACTGCACATGAGAATCTAGGTGCATCATCATCATCATCTTATTCACATCCTAAATATTCAAATAATCTTATTTATGCATCATTATCCACTTCTTAAATCTCTAGGACATCACTATACTCACTTTTTTGTTCAAGTTCTTCTTCATCTTCTTGAGTTACAAAAATTACATTGAATGGTGGAGCTTCTAAGGAAAGCCTTTAGGGTGCTCCTACAATCTAGTTCCTATTATGATTTCGATGGGATGTTTGTTAAGAAACCTCCCTCTTCAACATTGTCAAGTCATTACAAAAATTATACAACAATGAATCAACTCTCACATCCTTGGGATTTTGGGCCTTATCCTTCATTGACGGATTCTTGATCTTTCCCAACAAGATTAGGTCATATTATACTTTAATGGAAATTTCTTGAGCATGGTCCAAATATCTTGGCTGAAATATCCATAGAAATAAATTGACTTCAGGAAACTGGGCATCTAGGAAGAAACTTTTAAAGTTATCTATAGTAGGACCAACAACGGTGGAAATCTTATTGATAAACTTGTTGAATTTTTCCACAAATTCTCTCATGGATTGTCGTAGTTATTTCTTCATTTGATTTAATTGAGAAAGGAGGATATAAAAAGATTCTACAACTTTTATTCTTGCTTCAAACTTGTTTTTTATGTTACCACAATCAACAATTAAGCGTGATGGAAAATATTAAAACAACTCTACAGTGGAATATTGTAATGTTTTCATGAATAGTCACATTGCAACATATTTATGTTGTATCCTAAGAATGCCACATGTTGTAATAAAATATGTGATATGATTGTCTAGTCATTGCTTTCCATCTCCATAAAATTTTGGAAATTTATTTTTGATTCTTTTGGAAGTTCATGGAGTGGTCTAGTCAAAGAAAATGGACTGGTGTTCCATCCCCATGGCACATGTGCTTATACCACCATTTATTCTTCTTCTCTTTCTTCTCCTTGTTCTTCCTCTTCATCTTCTTCTTCAGGTTCTTCCTCTTCTTCTTCTTATGTGGATTCAAGGTTCAACAATGGGTGAAAGATAGGAGAAGCAAGAGGGTGTGAAGGAGGATTATCAGTAGGAGTTTGGATAGGATTTCTAGGGGTACCACTTGATGAATCAAATGGAGATGAAGCTTGAGAGAAGAAATATGGATTATCTCTAATTTGTTCTTTCTAATTTTGCAAAACCTCAAAAACAAGGTCAAAAATTCCTCTCAATCTATTCAATCTCCTATACCTTCTTTTAGCCAATTTTGGGAAAGCTTGGATTCAACTCAAGGAAGATTTTTGTTGACTCTTTTTGTGGGAATTTGGACTTTCAAATTTATGATATTTTTGGTTTTTTTGGAATATATGATTTTTTTAGATTTTGGAATATATAATTTTTATGAATTTTTTAGAATCAATATTGGGTGAATATGTACTAAATCTGCCCCATAGTGGGAACCAAAAACTATTAGAGAAATAATTAGTCGGGTGGGAAAATTAGTGAACTCTCACCAACAGCGTGTGGGAAAAATTTCCTCTTCTTAAATGGGGCAGATCCATTTATTGAAATAGGAAATATTTACAATATTCTAATTATGCGAGGGTGGTATTTCAACAAGGGATTACACAAGAATACTTCCCTACACCTATGGAAAAGTGTTTGTAGATTCTAAAAGGGAGTAAAATTCTTGAATGAGATGTTTGAAGAGAATAGTAAAGGGGGTTTTGCACAATAAATAGTACAAAATTTTTTATCATCTCAAAACTAGAATATATCCATGAAATCAACAAGAATACACCATTCACATAGAACAAGGAACAAAATAAAAAAATCACAAAGTATCAATGCATAATATTCAACAAGTACATACTTATGGAGTATATTTTAAATGGAGAAGAAAAATAAGAAAAGAAAATAGAGGAAATTTGATCACTTGTTCCTAGAGAGAGTATGGGATTTAGTAAACAAGAATAATATTTTGAAGTGAGGAGGATCTCAAAATATATATCTTTACAGTGCAACTCTTCATCTACCCCCCACATGACCTTTCATGTTCTTATTCAACTTGTGACTTTTCATTTTCATAGGACATGATTCAATAAGTCCCATTTTTAAAAATAAAAATATAATTTTATAATGAAGAATTGTAAAGTCACTTAAATTAATAAGAAATAATACAATGATTGTGTACAACGAATAATGAGAAAGGGGGAGAGAAGAGGAGAAAAAATGAAGAGAGAAAATGATCAAATGCATTGATGAAGATTCTTTCGCCTTCAATGAAGAAAAGATCCGATGAATTTGAATATGAAATTTTGATCCAGGATGACTCTCCACTATGATGTAATGATGAAGGGCTCTGATGAAGACCTTTGAACACTCTACCCTCTTTTGAAGACTCTTGGAATGATGAACTTCTGCACACTTCCTTGGATACACCGAGAAGAGGAGTGATGAACACTTGAGGAATAGGCCACCAAGATGATTTAGAATTAAATTCCCTCATTGATAAGATCCTTTTGATAATTGAGATAATACCAAATATTTATGATCAATAATTCACATGAGGATAATTTAATGCATTTTTCTCACACAAACATGATCTTGATCTTTCCACTATGGAAGCACTGATGGTGAATGAAACATGAATCCTATTTTTTCTTATTTTGAAGAAAGAATAAAGGAATAAAAAATGAAATATATCCTTCAATCATGCATTCCATGTGAGATTGAAGTGACATATCTCTCAGGAAAAAAATGGTATTTTCCCATTCTGGCACTTTATGCTCACCATATCAGGGAATGCAAGAATTTTCTCGAAACTCTAGCGGGAGACTTCTGTGAGTGCCAAGAACATTATAGAATGAATGAATGAATTTCATGTGATAATTTTTTATCTTATTTCATCCATTTACTATTTTTATAATATTCATCATTGATGTCCCATTTAGCCATTTTTTTCCAGTCTTGGCAATTCTGAGTCTCTCGATCATGGGGGAATGCAATGAGGTGTCCGAATGCACATTTTTATTAGAATTAGTGTTATTAGTAAATGATATAGCGAAGGATTACTAATAATCTAAAGTGGAATTCCTGGTGTTGGAAACGATACCACTTGCAGATGTTTTTATTTTTCATTTTTGGCCTTTGTTCCAATTTTTAGAGGATTTCAATTGTCAGATTTGTGTAGATACGAGAAATGAGTATTTTTGGCTGAAAATTTAGAGGGGTTGTAGAAAATAATAGGGTAAATTAATTGAGGCATGAAAAAATTCCCCTTAATGGTGTTTTTGCAAGGAATCTACAGTTCAAATCTAATGGAAATTTGAGCATAGGTTGAGGAGATATGAGCAAAAGTGCGTTATTTGAGTATGAGGGATTTTGGGAGCATCAAAAAAGGGAACACACAAGGGAGGAGTAAAAATGACCAAAAATGATTTATAAATGGCTAAGTGTTAGCTTTACACCTTTCCTCACTCATAAACCTAATTAACTCATCACTTGACTCACCCTTCTTAACTTGGGTTAACTGAAGACTCATGTTCCATGATTTGTCTGAAAATCCTCTTAGGACAACTAGGATATTATTTTTTTGGTTATAAATTCTAAATTAGAGCTCCAAACTACATAAAATTGGAAACGTTGGAACCGTCTTGTTGAGGGATTTATTTTGTCATCAAGAAATGAATAAAGTGATGGAGTTTTGGGGATCAAATTTATAAATAAGGGTATTGGAAGGAAAATGGATGTTTTAATAGTTCAACCAACCATATTTATGGCTTCATGGCACCCATACCTCATCCTACAAGTCAAATGTGAAATGACGTGGAGAAATGACTTTTTCAGGCTCCCATATGGTCTCGATGGGATTTATTGCATTTAGTAGGTGGTTGAATTCAAATTTAGCATGCTCTCTCTTTTTCCCTTCTCTTTCTCCCCCTCTTTTCTATATATTTTGAAAATATTTCATTTTTAAGGGTTATACTCTCTCAATTTAAAAAGTAACTATGCCAAAATGTTTTTTCAAGAAGATATGATTTGTAGACCTCAGATTTGGACTCTTACACGCATATTTCACCTTTTACTTCAAATGTAATTCTATGTGCATACTATTAAATAAATAAAAATATTTTGTTTATGAATCTCTTTCTACCCTATACTTGTTTTTCATTGCATTATTTCCTCTCTATTTGCTATGATATGTTGTGTATGTGTTTCAAATTTGCAGGTTTCCATTTTGTTGTGTTTTTTTTTGCAAAATAGAAGATAAAATGTAGCTTTGTCCTATGTCACATTTGTATGACCTATCCTTTTAGATCTCCTCTCTATTTTCCCTCATGGAGAGTGTTCATACCACTTTTATTGGTGCTATCATTTCTATTTTAGCTTAGGATTTCGTTTTGATACATTTCTCTAACTTTGGTCCCTATGAATGACTAGTTTAAGATTATATAATTATGTTTTAATCTATAGGAATAGTATTAACATTAGGAAATAGGTAGAGGAAACAACCTTCTCTGGAGTTTTTTTATCAAGATATGAAGAACCACACTTGGTGGCAATCCAATGATAGCCAAAAGTATTAATCTTCCATGATGAAATCCTAAGGTGCTACTTTTGTGCGTTATCAGTTCAAGCACACCAGATGGGAAACTTTGTTCATATTTCAGTCTTATTTTTTAGGAGTTCCATTGTAAAAATTCTATCCACCTTAGTGACTTCACTAGTAAAAGTTCTGGCATGTCTGATGAGAAAA
Organism: Taxus chinensis; assembly: GCA_019776745.2. NCBI lineage: Eukaryota > Viridiplantae > Streptophyta > Pinopsida > Cupressales > Taxaceae > Taxus > Taxus chinensis. The sequence goes on from CM034146.1 coordinate 389,348,699, forward strand.
AAATGAATCACTTTACATCTTCATATCATCAAATTTGATGTGTTCCTAGTGATATGCATCTTCTGGAGGCATTTTCCAAACACATCTGGCGACTCCATTGGTAAAAAAAACCCATTATCTCAATCAACAGACCACCTTCCATCATTTTAGTCCTCTTTTCCATGAAGTTTTGCAATCATTCCTTCATTTCCTCATTGGAACCCTTAGTTTCAAGAGTAGTATCAGTCCGCTCCATATATTTCTTTTAAAAACACACCTCCAAATAAGTTTTATGAGCCAAATCAACAAGCATATTCTTATGAACCAAATCCTATATATCGATATGGTTATTCAACTAGCCATGTTGTTATTCAAGAGAAAGAATATATATATTTTGGAGGTAATTTCATGGCCGAAGATGATTTACAGGTCAAGATTCAAATAATGTACTCAACCATGGTACATATTAGGGCTACATTTTAGATCATACAAGATAAACAACTTGGTTTTACGAAGACCTGTTTATGGGGAGGTACTATACCTATTTGGTTTATTCCTTGACATAGGCTAGAGATAATGACTAAATATATTACTCAAATGGATGAATTTATTGCATCATTACAAACTTTGGAGGATAAGGAACCTATGTTTGAAGAACCCTGTCAATGAGGTATTTGTAGACACAAAATCTATACTCTTGGGTACATTTATAGGTCTGAAAATCATGCTAGCATTTATGTAATGAAATTACTTGTATAAATCTGATTATCACCAACAATAGAAAACCAAATAACACAAGGTTGTAAATAAATGATCTCAATATACAAGTAGAATAAATTATCCACTTCAAGGGGGAAACCTCTAATCATACAATAAGACTCAAATGATCAATATGATGATCATCTACTCCTCACTACCACATATATATATATATATATATATATATATATATACCAATCCTGAGCTATGACCAACACCAAAGCACTGAAAAAACATATGAAAGCATAAATGAATAACATATGACAAGTTAAGAGATTATGTGAGCTACATGTTAGCATTAGATATCTAATATAAGCTATAAGACTAAGGGTGTAACATGAACGTCCCCTTAAAATAAATATTTTCCCCAATTCTGGGAAGCTCTAGATGCTACTGCACAAAGAATTCATCCTCCCATGATGCATCCTCAATATTCATATTCTTACACTTGATTAGGTACTTGATAATCACTCTGGTCCTCAATCTTTTGGTGCATGTCTAAAGAATACCTTTAGGATCCAATATGATCCTGTTAGGTTGTGGAGCTAGATCGCTTCATAGTTAGCATGCAATGAAAAGTGACTAGAATACAACGACCCATCATTGGTCAAGGGGGGAATTGACACGGTCACCCAGAACCGTCATCAGTCAAACAGGCTCAACTTTGGTGAGAGAAAGTGGGAACCAACCACGGTTAGGTTTAACTGGTGCCGGTTACCTGTGCGATGTGTTTTATTTTAAGTCACGGGCTTTAAATATAGATTTTTTTTAAAGCAAATATATTGGATGTAATTGCATAGCTAAGGTGACCTAAGTTTATATATTTATATGTAAGCATGAAAGTTAGGGCTTAGGTGGAATAATGAGAAGGATCAGATTAAATCCTTGATTCTATGAGACCGAGAGGATGAAAACGAAGAAGAAGAAAAATAAAGAACAGGTTACATGAAGACAGAGTCTCCATGGATAGGATATGGATAGAAGGAAATAGTAGGTACATCTGAATAGTGAGAAGAGGGTAATGTCTTCTACTATATTTCCTTTGTATTATTTAGTCTCATGTAATGGCTTACATAGTATGCAAAGCACATAGGGTTTCTTCTTGTAGATCCACATGTTGGTGAGATCTTGTATTATAGATCCATGTAGATCTAGTCTTGTATTGTAGATCCATGAGATTATATTGTATTATTGATCCATGTAGATCTAGATATTGTAGAGGTCTCATTTTCAGATTCACAATACAGTGAGAGCTTGGCTGCAGAATGGCAGATGTACGCCCTTTTTTGACTATCCAGAATTTGCATAATCTGTATGTCTCACTCATGGTCCACAGCAAGTGAAGTAAATAAAGGACAAAAGAAATTATATTGATGTCCACAGATGATGAAAGGCCGATGAGACTCAAGAATACATCCAATTGCAACAGACACTGCTAGGGCAAAAGGATTCTATGAACAACGACCAACTAAACAAAAGAAGAATATAAGTACTGAAAGTAAACAAAAGAAGAGCATAAGTACTAAAAGTAAACAAAAGAAGAACATAAGTACTGAAAGTAAACGAGGGGTAAACCCAATGCAGCAATGCCCCAATCCATGTGATTAGGGTGCCAATATAAATAGCCGTGAGGGGGTAGCAAGAACAAGAAGAACAAGAACCCCCCAAAGAGTATGGGCAAATGAAATTCAGAGAGACTCGATGGTAGCCTCGTCAAACATCTCTGACTGTGTCTAGGATAGAGAAATCATATGTCATCATCTATCACTATAAACAGGCCAATGCAATATCTGAGAATTCTCGTCGAGGAGTTCTAGGGCTGAGGGGGCTAGGTTGGATAACCTTGAAAGGAAGCAAAGCACTCCCCCAATATCCCTCCTCGGATCCAAGGCCGAAGAAACACCTAAGGTAACGAAGAAATTCAAGAATGTGCTTGGCCCTGCAGCTTAAGAAGCGACCTAGGAGCAGATCCATGATGTCAAAGAGCATGCCCATGATGCTTAGCAAGGGTGGATGCTCATCACCAAGAGCTAGTGTGTTTGGGTACCCTAGAAGTAGTGTTGTGTCGAGACTAACAAAATGATTTTTCAGATCTATGACATGCTTCCATCCATTATTTTCAATGGAAATCGAATTCTTTTTCCAATAAAAGTTCCAAACATATTATCAAAAATTTATGGAAATTGTGGAAGATCGGTAACAAATGAATTATATGGTAATATTGTTCATCTTACAACGATTGAAACCTTTCAAAATCTTGTGAACCAAAAACATTTTCCCAACAATCCCTGAAATTTCACTTACTTTCAATCTTTCATGTGCTTCCCGTACCGTTTTGCCATCTTTTTTCTTCCTCCAATTAAGGCCATCTTTGCGAAAATAACGCAAAGCTTTCCGATCAAAGAGAAACAATGATCCACCTAGTAAGATAAACAAAATGAATTAAAATATGTAATTAAATCTGCAATCTTACTTTCTCTTTTTTTTTCTTTGGCAAGTAAACACGTAGAAATATATTTAAGATGTTAAAGTATTACAATAAAGCTGAGAATGGAGGGGGTTTGATGCCATCTCACTATCTCACATGGCAAGCGATAGAAACAAAGCAACAATAATAACAGATGACAAACTGATTCAAACAGGCACATGTAATTCTGGTTTAGCCTCAACGGAAACAACTGATGAGCAAATAATAAAAGAACATTCCACCCGATATGTATGAGCAAATAATAAAAGAACATTCCACCCAATATGTAACACACAGGAAAAAATCACTGGAAATGACATTCCAATTCTACCTCGACATCTAAAGCTTGTTTGAACTTTGGGTATTACTGGAGACTTTAAAAAGGCATTGTTGCAATTCAGCTTCCAATAACACCAATTTATCACAAGGTGGCTGCATGAGAAACTGTTCTAACTTCTATTATTTCAGGTGAAGTTACGTTCACAGTAAATGGTCAAAAACAGCTACCAAGCGAAAACAAAGAGATGTGGATGCATAAGGTTATTGAAAAAGGAGGTTAAAACTGTTTTCTATGTTTGTTCCAACCTACAGAAGGAAAAATCTCATTCAGGTTGGGCACATCTGAAAATGCTAAATGAGTCCTAAACATAGACGAAATGCTTCTCAAATATTGCTAATGATGAACATATCTACCAATTTACAGCAATCAGAAACATGCATTGCAATGATATCCCAGGTTGCATGAAAAATTGGAACACTTAGAAACTTGATTTATCCCAGGTTCAGCATGATAAAATTGGAACATAGTTATGGCCTTAGAAACTTGATAACATAAGAGGAGATGGACACCGTTGCAAGGTACAGCAATGAACTTTCTAACAACTTATAACAAGTCATGTTTAAGAAAAAAAAGTTTGGTGAACATAGCAAACCACTTTGGAACCCCACAGTGGAAATATAAACTGCTACAAGAAACCAAAGAATCAAAGGAAAGTAATGAAAAAAATGATGTATGAAAATTTCACAATTGTAAAGTTTGCAAGAAGAGCTTTTCGGCACTCCTTGATATGCCTCTAATTGATTATAGCTAAAAAGACAGCATCCAGTTCGGACTTGCCTCTCAATTACTCCATTGTTATATATATATATTCTCAAACATGTATGCAGGTTGCCAGGTACAGGGAAGATGGCCCAAAAGAAATATCATGTTTGGGTGCCTGCCTGAACTCAAGTTCAATAGATACAATACTTTGTTGGCAAATATTTGAATAAGGGAGGAAAGAGCTAAAGATATTGAATGTTTCACCAGAATCAATAGATTCACCAGGTTCTCCAGGAAAGAGCTAAAGATATTGAATTGTTTCACCAGAATCAATACCCCAAGATTCACCAGGTGATTTTCCTGTGCTCAACAAATAAACAATGGAAAATATGGTGTACAAAAAGGAATCCTAATAAAGTGTATAACTTTGTCCATGTCCACAAATCAATTCAAATACCCAATAAGTCAGGTTTAAGAATCAAACTATGAATCATGTTTTCTATATCAAAAATAGCTTACGGCAAGAAATATGCACAATTTAGTATGCCACGGTAATTAAATTATACATGGCTGTGTCAATGGCCATTTGGTCCATTGGTGAAGTTGTTTGGCTCACATAGAGCGCAACAGGGATCAATTCTTGCTGAATGCAAAGGCCCCCGACGCCCTGACACGGGAGTCAAAGCAGTTGAGGCATGGATCGTGCTGGATGATTTTGAGGCATGGATGCCCCTTACCCGTAGCTGCTTAGTTGAAGGTGCTCACTGATTTAATTTGTACGTGTACTCGGTATAGTAATTTTGCTATATCTTTCCTCCGAAACATAGGCAGAGTATGCCGACAATCTATGTAAGCCAGTGCCCATTGTAATGCTTCAGCATTCAATCAAAAAATTATACATGGTTGTAGAATACCTGCATAAAGTCTCCAGAAGAGGGGCAACAACACAAAAATATGGCAAATGGCAAAGATGCAATAAAAATTACAAAAGGTTGAAAGCACCTACACGCCCAAGGGTTGCACTGCACCAACAGGTCTAAATACGGTAGGAATGAACCTTTCCAAACTGTGTTTTTGCATTAGAAGTAAAAATGAGAGATTGATCAAATTGATCTAGAACAAATGGGAGAAAATGCAACATGTGCCACCAAAACATCATACCACCATAGGTATCCACCCAAGTTAATATGGCTCAATATATGATACCAAAGAGGTATGTCCCCACAAATACATCAACAGGGCATTACAACATTATGACTCAGTCTGCTTAAAACCTCAACTTAACATTATAAGTTAGCATTACAATAGTACATCCTTATGACCAGAGAACAAGTTATGTCTTGCTTACAGAATGTTCCTCTTTGAAAGCTTCATTACTAAATTTGGAGAACAGCAGGCCAAAATTGTAATGAAATTACTTGGATAAATCCAGTGTTACGCGGGGACACATCCCCTAAATTTTGGTGACGTCCCGAACATTTCGGGGACTTGGGGACTTGGAGGGGACGTCCCCATTTTTTTTTAAATCTTTCAAAGGTTTTCTGATGTTTTTACTTTTAAAAAGATGTTATTTTTACCAAGAACATCAAATTATGAATCTTGAAAGTACCTAAAATACATTAAATACAATTTAAATCCCTAAATATCATTTTAAAAAGTTAAAATATTGAAATATTACTTTTCATGTATTATTTTAAAAGCCGTCCCCAAAATTTGGGAAATTTTTTGCCGTCCCTCCGTACCCCCGTCCCCGAGACTTAGGTAACTATGGATAAATCTGAATATCAACAACAATATAACACCAAAGAACACCAAGGTTGTAAATAAATTATCACAATATGCAAGTAGAATAGCTTAGCCACTTCGAGGGGGCAACCTCCAAACCATACAATAAGATCAAGTCAAGTGTTCAATATGATGATTAACTACTTCTTACTACCACCTATATATACCATCCTATGATATGGCCAACACCATAACCGACCTACTAAACATATGAAAGCATAAATGAATAACATATGACAAGAAGAGAGATTATGTAAGCCACAAGTCGGCACTACATATCCAATATCAGCTATTGGACTAAGGGTGTAAAGGGCGCAGCATGCCCCTCCCCTTCAAAGCAACATCGTCTGCAATGTTGGCCAGCCCTAGATGTTGCTGCAAAAATGCTTCATCTTCCCATGTTGCATCCTCAATATTCATATTCTTTCACTTGATTAGATACTCAGCAATGACTCAGGTCCTCAATCTTTTGGTGTGTGTCTAAAGAATACCTTCAGGTTCCAATATGATCCTTCCTTCCTCATCCAGTTCAAGAAGAACTAACTGGGTTGAAATGTGTTGCCCAATGACTTTATTCAAGCAAGAAACATGGAAGACTGGATGTATTTTGCTTCCTTGAGGGAGCTCCAGCTTATATGCCACGCTACCAATTTTCTACAACACTTGGTAAGGACCATAGTATTTAGGTGCAAGCTTATTATCCTTCTTCTGGACAACTACTTATATGGCTGCAACCATACAAAAACAAAGTGTCTTGGTGATCAGCCTATTGCTTCATGCGGTTTTTTTCCATTGCCAATTTCCCTCTAAGGCTAGAGAGTACCTCGTGCAGATGTTGAATGTGATCTTCGATTGCTCTCACCTTAGGTTTGACCTTCAAGCTGAAGATGAGTTCCAGATGGAGACATTTTGGATGAAGTATGAAATGAAGTATTATACCACCATTCTGCAAGTGGCAACCATTGCACCCAACGTTCTTGTTTATCTTGAGTAAAAAATCGAAGATACCCCTCCAAACACTTATTTACCACCTCATTTTGCCCATCTGACCAGGGATGATAAGATGAACTCTGGGTCAATTGGGTGCCCAAACAAGAGAACAAATCAGTCCAAAAATTGCTCGTAAATATCGGATCACCATCACTTACTATAATCTTTGGCGTGCCATGGAGCTTTTGAATTATGTCCATAAAAGAGATGGCAACTATACTAGTTGTGAAAGGATGAGACAAGGCACAAAAATGAGCATACTTGGTAAGTCTATCCACTACGACCATGATGACGCTTTTCCCTTCTGATTTCGGCAATCCTGTGATGAAATCCATAGATACCCCTCCCATCGCTCGCTAGGAATAGACAAGAGTTATAGGAGACTCGGTCTCTTAATGGTCTCGCCCTTATTTACGTTGACACACCAAACATTCTGCCACAACTTTTTGAACATCTCCTTTCAACCCCTCCCAGAAGAAATCTTCTTTAACTCTATGATAAGTTTTCAAGAACCTAGAATGGCCACCTAGAGAAGAAGAATGGAGTTTTGAAAGAACTTGGTGTTTACGTGTAGAGTTCTTACACAAATACAACATGTCCTTGTACCACAATGTATCATCCTTCCATATAATTTTTTTGGATATGGTTAGATCTTTCTGTAGATTCTAAATGAGAGTCTAGGTCTTTGCATCTTTCTAACATTCTTCCCTTGCTTGATCTACCCAATCTGTCTTTAGTAAAGAGATGGCACATAACAATGCTTTTGTGGTCTCCTCCTTCCTAGATAGTGCATCAGTGACCACATTTTCCTTCCCTTTCTTATAAATAATCTCTAAGTCATAACCCAACATCTTTGTGACCCATTTTTGTTGCTCTTCTGAAGATAGTCGTTGCTCCAAGAAGTATTTCAATGTATCATGATCAGTTTTTACCTTTAAGTGTTTACCCATAAAGTATGGTCTCCATTGTTTGACTGCGTGTAAGATTGCAATCATTTCCTTCTCATAGGTAGGCTTCAACAAATTCTTTCCTCTTAGTTATCTGCTCTCAAATGCTATGAGATGTCCTTGCATGAGTACTACCTCGAACCCATTTCCTGAAACATTGCATTCAACTATGAAGGTCTTGGAGAAATATGGGATTGGCAATACTGGGGTGGTGCACATCGTCGCCTTCAATTTTTTAAATGCCCTAGAAGCTTCCTCATTCCAATGAAAGGAGTCTTTCTTCAATAATGTTGAGTCGTGTTGCTATACTGCCATAGTTCTTTACAAATTTGCGATAGTACCCTGTGATACCTAAGAAACCTCGTAATTGTTTGAGGGTTCTTGGAACTTCCCATTCCAACAAGGCCTTGATCTTGTGAGGGTCCACCTTAACACCTTCATGAGAGACAATATGGCCCAAGTATTCCACTTCCTGTACCACTAAAAAAACACTTTGAAGGCTTGGCACATAGTCGATGTTTCTCGAGGGCTTCCAAGAATGTATTTACATGATGTAAATGTTTCTCCCATGATTTGCTATAGATGAGGATATCATCAAAAAATACCAAGACAAATTTCCGTAGGAATGGTATAAATACAGAATTCATCAAACTCTGAAATGTGGATGGTGCATTAGTAAGACCAAAAGGCACCACTAGAAATTCATAATGCCCTTGATGAGTTCTGAAGGTTGTCTTATGAATATCCTCTTTCTTTACTCTAATTTGCTGATACCCAAAACAAAGATCTAGTTTTGTAAATTAAACTGCACCATGCAACTCATCTAACAAATCCTCCATGACAGGAATAGGAAACTTATCTTTGATAGTGTACTTGTTTAGTTCTCTGTAGTCTAGACACATGCGCCACCTTCCATCCTTTCGACACACCATCGCCACTGGAGCAAAATAAGCACTCTAACTATGACGAATTATACCCATTTCCAACATTTTCTCAACCATCTTCTCAATCTCACTCTTTTGCACATATGGGTATCTACAAGGCTTGATGTTGGGGGGGTTGGCTTCCTGGAATTAACTTAATGAAATGATCGTGATCTCTTTCAGGAGGTAATCCTCTAGGATCCTTGAAGACCACTTCATTTCGATCAATAACCTTTTGAAGATCAGGATGCACTACCATAGTTGGTAGTTGAAATTCCATGGAGAAAAATTGTGCTACAAAAAAATTCAGCCCCCTTTTTAAGAATCTTGTACATTTGGTGAGAAATAACTACATAAAGACCTTTTTCCTGTAGTCCTCGAATTTCAAACTATTTGCCCTCATAATGAAATCACATGAAAAATTCTTGGAAATTTATCTCAATGGTGCCCAAGGTTGTGAGCCATTCATTAACTCTGGTGATTGTATTGGCTTGATTGATGCCTACAAGTTTTGGTTTGACAAAAATAATTTCCAACATCCTTAAGAACACTAAGAAATATGTCATTCAAATACTCTTTTGTAATATCTTCCACACATAAGGAAATATTTTTGAATTGATGGACATTTTCCTTAACTAAACCTATTTTTTATAACATTGCTAATTGGCTGAAGTAATTCCATGAAACACTAGAACTATAGTTTAATTTAAGCTATTCAGTGAAAACTGTCCATGTGACATCTAGACACATCTTCTACCTTTGAGTACATGACCGATGATACCAAACAAATTGGCCAAGTTCTAGGTATAAATATGACATAGTTACCTTTTTTACCGATGGGATATGATGGAGATCAAATAAATTCTCCATTTTGGTAATCTAATTGAGCGGATCCTTTCCATAAAATTTAGGCATTTCCACTTTTGGAATAATGCCCCACCATTGGTGAGGATATCCACCTGAATGAGTAAAGGATCCTCCTTTATTGGAGTGATTTGGACTTGTGTGAGTATTGCTAGAGGAATCCATATGAATGCAATTAGGAGTTGTGTTTGAAAGATAAAGAAACAACTCTTTCTTCATTGCTTGAAAATTTGTTTAGAGTTCCCCCCTAAGGCCACCTTTCAGATGAAGAAGCTCATTATTAAGGTCAACCTTACTCACCATATTATTGACCCTTTCTTGAAGTTGGATGACCACCATAGATACTCCTGAACCATAAGATTATAAATCCATATATTCCTTATTTGGGGTCATTCATGGAGTTGCTTGATCTTTCCCTTGGCCTTGTGTTAATCTAGTGGTCATGATGTAAGGTTTGGGACTTGGGGTAAATGGAATAGGGAAATTTTTTAGGGTTTGGGGTTTCATAAATTTGTTGGCTGAATAGAGGAAATAGTAAAAACAACCCTAGCCAATTTTTGGAAAGATTTTCGAAAATGTAAGAAACTTAGAAAAATTCCAAAAAATTTACCCTAGGGAGATGAATTATGAAAAATATAAATCCACTATAAATTTTGTAAAACAAGTAAATAATGCTTGAAAAATTGTAGAAAAATTTCCTGCCAAATTTAAGATTTAGCCAAACCTTCACAATTAGGGATTGATGTAGCACTGGCTGAGATCAGGCTCTGATATCACTTGTGATGAAATTACTTGTATAAATCTGATTATCACCAGAAATAGAACACCAAATAACATAAGATTGAAAATAAATGATCTCAATATAAAAGTAGAATAGCTTAGCCACTTCGAGGGGGAAAACTCCAAACCATACAATAAGACTCAAATGCTCAATATGATGATCAACTAATCCTCACTACCACCTATATATACCAATCCTAAGCTATGGCCAGCACTAAGTACAACCTACTAAACATATGAAAGAATAAATTAATAACATATGACAAGTAGAGAGATTATGTAAGCCACATGTGGGCACTAGATATCCAATATAAGCTATAAGACTAAGGACATAAAAATTTACATGGTTACTAAGAAAGAAAACTAGTAATCGACAACTCCCTTTAGCTTTTTGTTTTTTTTCTGTACTTTTATTTACCTTATACGTCTTACACTTTTTCTGGAATTTGATTGTTTTATATTTCTATGGCCTTGGAAACTAGTGTCAGGTGTCCCTATCCTCCTCGGCGCTCTTGTCCCTCTTTACATATTTCTTATCCTTTTGGACCCCTTTCACTTCCTAATTACTTTTAACTACTTTGGGTCTGCCTTTTAGTTGTTAATTACGAAATTCAAACAAGCGAATCATACGAATACATAGTTATATTTTTAAAATAAAGGCCACAGCACTAAGCATTACATACTATCATCTAAGTTTGCATTCAAAGGAACAATAACATTAAAGGCATCCATTGAGAACTCATATAACGGACAATGGTTGGATCACTTCGACATACACAACATAGGAGGGGAATTCTATTCTATTCCATCTCAAACATTCTATACATTTGGTATGTTCTAGATCTAGCCCACTATCACTATGCAACGTTTACAAGGGAATCCTAGGGAATCATTTACACACACACACACACACACAAGAACTATATGGAGTATGAGATGTAGTGTAGTACTCAGTTGTAAGTTCACTCTTTCGGTAATCGTGGGGGTCAGTCAAACTCCCCATTTTACATTTTCCTTTTTAGGTTTGATGCAGTTTGTGGGTATGTGTAGGTGAACTTATTTCTTACAATTTATAGGTATCTTTAGAGATCAAGTAGAAAATATCAAGAGACAGACATGAATCAACAACAAAACTCTTCCGACACAAAAGAAATCATATTCTGACTATTTATGTGGCCACCAATGCCTGGATCAAGTCACCAGTGCCTAGGTAACCTATCGTGCATTGTTATGACTTGTAAAACTTTTAGAGAGATTTGAAGACACTGCTTACAATATGTTACAACTACTCACCTACCTAGACCACTTCCATTTTTCTCAGAAATTAACTAAGACCCCTTATCTCTCTTTCTCTCTTGCTTAGGGTTTTAGATTTACAAGCTTATTTTATTATGTCTTCACTATATATTAGCACTTATACATCATTTATTACAGTATTACTCTGCAATAAGATTTTATTTTATTTTTATTAAATCATTTGGTGAACCCCTACTCTTGATAAAAAACTCAGATCCTTATTTTGCATACTCTACCTACTTGTGTTATTCTCCAAACTGAAACCTTACTTGCATCATGGCCCCTACGTTTCCTCAAGTATCCTTGTATCAGATAATTCAAATGCACCCACCTTGCAAATATTCTTTAAAAATCTCCATCCACACTGTGTACCTCCGTCATAATACACCACCTTCATAAGTAAGTTCCATTTTCAATCGTCTATCTGACAACCCTATCGGTCCTAATGCTCCATCCAATCAACCCATCTTAGCATCAATTGAAACTTTACACCATGATTTTCAAGAAAAATTTCAAGTTATGGAAAACATAATTACATCTCTCAAAGATGAAATCCAACATCTTAAGGCCCATGCTAGTTCTTCTTCTACACCTCATTCTAATCCTATGTCTTCTACATGTGCTCATATAAGTTAACCCTGAGTCTAACTACTACCAATATCCATCGAGTTTGACCTAAATTATAAGAAACATGATATTCTTCATGAAATCCTCACTCACTAGTTGATCAAATTTCCAAGTACTCATTTCTATCCTCCTTATCATCTTGCCAAATATGAAGGTCTACCATTTTACAATTATCAAAAACTTAATAGACATCATGAAAAATATTACTATGCTTTCAAAGGACAAATTTTAGCACTTTGAGGATTAGGGTTTTATTTCATTTGATTCAAAACATTATGCTACATCTTTAATTAATAAATCACAATGGGTCCCCAAATCCAATCCCTACATGTCTAATGAGCATCATTCCATAATCACTAATGTCCCTTATTTAGTCAGTTAAGAGCCACCTATCCAACCCATTCCAACTAAGAAACCTCCTTTAAGAATTCATCCTCCATCCCCTCCTCCTACCAAGTCTTCTACACAATCACCACAACCAAATTAATAACCACTAACAAGCAAGTCCAACCAATTCACCATATGATAACTAACCTCTTTAAATTTCCTACTATCAATTCAAAATCCATTCTTGGTCCTATTTCTTCTACCTACCATTGTGTTGACTCTCTCTTATCATGACACATCTAACAATCTCACATAATGGCATGGTATCTCTCATGTCATCACGTAGATCTCCATCATACACACACTTGAAGGGGCATCACATTTTCTCCCCCCTCTAGTGCTATCAATTATCTCTAGTGTTTAATATTACACTTCATGCTCCATGCTTCATATCTACATTTTCTAAGCATACTCACTTCATTGGTACATAGATTATACCGTCATTAACCTATGAAAAAATAATTTTCTAAGGTTCACACTTGAATTTTGAGGGCATACTACATCAATGAACCTCACATTACAAACTTCACACTCTGTGATTCTTGACATATCTTTTCTAGCATCTACTCACAAGCGACACACCTATTTCCCAATGACGTACTCTTATTCTATGGTTCATTCTTGAATGTTGAGGGGGAATTTATAAATGAACCTCATTTCATACACATATGCTGGGGGGAAACACAAATCCTTCCATATTCACATCTTGCATACCATGCCATCACACTCATATTGCATTTTCATATCTTGGTTGCATTTATTCTTACTAGCTTATACTATTTGTATGTTGCACTTTTCTTACTATGCTAGAAAAATACTCAATATGTCATTATCTTTATCATATTCACATGTGTGTTCACTTGGTCTCTAGAAGTTAATGAAGATATATTAAATCTCCTTATATGATGCATGCTAATTGAAACTGAATGCTTTGTCAGTGCCACTGAGGCTTCAGGGAGAATCTCTCTTGAGTACTCTTACAAATTACAAAAAATATTGTCTCATTCTTTACTACTTATTATAGTATCTTTACTTTTCAATGATATATACACACTTTGATATAATATTTATCTTTCTAACATACTAATGAGTGCTTCATGTGTAGCATCTGCCTTGCAAGACACTATATAATTATGGTTATCTGATTCATTTTACTTGCTATTGTTTGCAGGATTTTACCTAGCCTTGTGTTATCATTGTATGCTTTTAGATGCTTTGGCCCTGATTTTCATGTGACATTTTGAGTGATGTCCCATGTATGAAACCCACTTTTTGCGGTCCATCTTGTTTACACACTTATTTGTTACATTGCGATCTATTTGATGCTAGATAATTTTACTACTAACACTTGTACTTCCATATTTTGTTTACATGTACCTTGGTCTCTACTATTCACATCCCCTAACCCATATAATAATCCACTTAAGATATGCATATCAGTCTCTAGTTGCATCCTTTGGGCATCATTCTCCTACTTTCATCACATGTACCCCAAACGATGGGGGAATACATTGGGTGAAAAAATCACCCCTATAACATCTCAGAGCTATAGTTTATATCAGTACAATACAAAAAAACACAAGTATACAATCACGGAATAGTCTAGAATCAGACTTGGAATTTACACAATATATGAATACTAGTTCCCAAACCCAAATAGTAAAGCCTGGCGCTTATGTCCTCCCATAGGAGGTAATGTCCTGGGGGAAGAAATAAGAAATTTCTTAGTAAAACATAATCTTCAACAATTCACAACATGTTTCTACAGTAGTAGGAACTTTTCTCCAATTATAGAATGTATTAGCTCCTACAATCAGTCACAATTTGAAAAAATACATAACAACATGGAACTAATTAGGGCATACAATCTGCAGTGGTTCTCATTCGGGAAGCATTCATGGAAGGAGAGTAAAGTAAGACATCTCTCCCCAAATTTATTCTCTTGGTATGAGATCACCCAAAAAATTAATCATGGTATGAGATCACCAAAGAAAATCAATCTTGGTGTGAGATCTCCCAAAAAAATCACTCTTCGTGTGAGATCACTCAAAATTTTTTCTCTTGGCATGAAATCTCCCAAAAAACTCACCATCAGAAAATTTTTTAGCAACATCAGGATAAATTTTCTCTCTTATATTCTTATACATCAGGTGCACACTTTCCTTTTACATCCTTTCATACTTTTACTTAATATACACATGTTACTTAGATTTATCATATGAAATACTTTGACTACTTTCTCTCTCTTATTTTGTAGGTTCGTCCTTAACACACAACAAGAAGTAGCCTATAAACATAACAATAGGTAAACTCTACTCATATGCTTCACCCCTAGGGTCCACTTCCATTTTCTTCGTCTCAATGCTTAACTTTGCAATCACTTAACGTTTGACTTGTCCACTTGGCATGCTATTATCCATAATCTCTAAAGGATCATAAGGTACACATCTTCTGACTACTTTATTCTATCAATTATTCACTCAACAACATAAAGTGGGGAAAAAATGTAGGCATAAATTCTGTGCACTTGGGTACATTTCTAGGTCCTAAAAGCATGCTAGCATTTACAGGGTTCTTAAGAAATAAAACTAGTAATTGACAAATACCTTTATCCTTTTTATTTATTTTATGCACTTTTATTTACCTTATACGTCTTAATCATTTTCCAACATTTGAGTGTTTTATATTTCTATGGCCTTAGAAACTAGTGCCCAGTTAGGACACTAGGGCTAGACAATCCTATCCCTCTTTACATATTTCTTATCCTTTTGGACCCCTTTCACTTCCTAATTACTTTTTACTACTTTGGGCCAGCCTTTCAACTGCCAATTACGATATTCAAATAAGGGAACCATATAAATACATAGTTATGTTTTAAAAATAAAGGATAAAACACTAAACATTACATACTATCACCTAAGCTTGCATTAAAAGGCATAAGAGCATCAAAGGAATCCATCTAGCACTCATACAAGGACAAGGATTGCATCACTTATGCATACATAACATAGTTGGAGAAGTCTACTCTATTCGATCCCACACATTCGATACATATGGTACATTCTAGATATAGCCCACTATCACTATGAAATTTGTACAAGGGAATCCTAGGGAATAATTTCTACACACACAAAAGAAGTAAATGGAGTCTGATATGTAGTGCAATGCTCAGTTGTAATTTCACTCTTTGAGTGACCGTCGGAATCTATTTGATTCCCCATTCTACATTTTCATTTTTAGGTTTCATGTGGTTTGTGGGTATCTGCAGGTGAAATTATTTCTTCTAGGTTATAGGTATCTTTTGAAATCAAGCAACATATCTCAAGTGATAGAAAAGAATCAACAAAAAACATCTTCTCACACAAAAGAAATCAGATTTTGACTGTTTACGTAGCCACTAGAACCCAAATCTAGTCATCAACGCCTGGACGTTCCTACCCTTTAGTGTGCATCTCTGTCCTATGTCATCTGAGTTAAAAAAATTATAGAGAGATTTAATGCCAATTGATACATTCTACTTTAGTATTAAACTACCCATATCAGGTCCAGTTTACTCTAAAATCAACTAATTCCCATCATCTCTCTCTGTTTATTTTCTTTTGTATTCACTCTATATTAGCACTTGTACATCATTTATTACACTAGTTACTCTACAATTATATTTAATTCTATTTTTATTAAATAAATATTCCTTCACCATCACCATCTAGGTATATGATTCCTCTTAGTCAACCTAAACCATTTCATCCTAAGTTTCAAGTTCCTATCTTTCTTAAAGCTTCTCCTTTATTTCCTTCTCCTTCACAAAAGTAAATTGCACGTCCCCCATCATTTCAAATCTTGCAAAATTATCTAAAAGCCTATTTTTCTCTCTTCTCACATTCCTAGTGCCATTTTTGGGATGAAATTAATCATTAACTCAGTCTGGGAGGGAATCCAAGTAGACAAGATCTGATGCCAAATATGAAAGATAGGACCTCAAGGTTTTAGGTCAAAACAACTCCATAACTAGGTAAACCTACAAGTGAGGCTAAGATTGAAGGGCATAAAGCTACAGAGAAGAACAAGTAACATCAACTGCAAATTTTGAAGGATTAGAGACATGATTTTGATGTCAAGTGGAGATTTCATTAAGAAGAAATCAATCAATATAATATTAGTGCATAAAATCTATTTAAGTATTCATTGAGGGAAGAAAAATTAGAGTAGCAGGAGTAAAAATCATATTTATTTAAGTACTCCAAAGAATATATGATCCATACAGAGTTGAGTAGTAAAGAGGCATAAGTATTATCACATTTGGAAAATTGCATTAATGCTGAAGAACCCATTAATCTCATATGTTTTCCACCTCCATCATCTATATTTCACCACAAGGTTCCTCTTGTTGTTAAAGTCTCCCTTAAACCTGAAAAAGAGCAAGAAATGTTAAAAAATGAAGATATTTCCTTGTCTCTTTTCAAAAAATCAGATTTGGATTAAATCCAAAAGAAGAAATTAGACATGCTGATAAATCTGATTTTCATGTTGAAGAGGTTGATTTTGACATGTCAAAATATTTTCTTGAGGATGAGGAATAAGACAAGAAACCCATTTCCAAATAGAAAATCATCATGGAGGAAGTTGAGTTGTTTGAAGAATCAAAACAAAGCATGTTTCTTGATGATGTGGATGGTGATTTATTGTGTATTCCATTCTACAAGGGTATGAGGAAACAAAGAGGAGACACACATGAACTAGAACACATTTGATTGATTTAAAATGGGGTGGAACAAGTGCTAAGGTTGCATAAACAGAGGGTAGTGATCCTTACACTAGGTCAACCTAGGGTTTCCAAGGCCCATGGTCAAGATAAAAGAGGGTACCCTTCTAGGATATCAGTTAATGAGGAGAGATGTAGATTGATAAAAGGATAAAAGATTCATGCACAATCTATACAACTGAAATGTAAAATAAGGAAAGCTAAGGAGATGATCATGTAAGATAAATATGCTAACCAACACCAATGTACATACAATACTAAGCTAAAATAAAGAAATGGGAAAGGATATGAACTAATCTATGAAAAATGATAAAGAGGGGTATATAACTTACCTATGGGGTGGTCATTGATGCATAAATATCTCCAAAGAAATAGTAAATTGAGAGAGAATCAATGTGGGTGGAGAAGGGGAAAACCATTCTTGTCTTAGACTCACTATAGATAAACAAATCATGTAAGTAATCCAATAACCAAGAAAAGTGTCCAGTTCGAATCAAATGCAAGATAGACTAAGATAAAAGTGAGAAGATTTAAAGATGGTGCAAAAGAGTAGAGTAAATGGTTCGTTCATTTCATTCCTTCCTTTCTAGGGAAATTTTAGAGTGTGATGTGCATATATACTTGACAAGATCACCCATAGGAAATGCTATCAGCCATGGGAAAACCTAACATAGACACCATCACCTAGGGGTGATGACATTGGCCAAGGATAACCCTAATGTTAATTGGGGTAAAAATGTGTCATGGATCAAGAAAAGGTCAGTGAAATAAATTTCAATGACGAAGTTAAATGCAATCAAGTGTCATGAGTGCTAGTTTGTGTGACATAAAAGGACTAACAAATGAAAGGGTAACTAAGGCAAGGGATACATAGTGGTACATCTCTCTTTATGTATTGTCTCTCATCACATAATGAAAATGTGTATATTCATACAACATTATCGATAGACCCCTTAAGGTACCTGTACGTACCCAAAATTGTAAGGTACTGTGCTACCAAAATAACGTGACATGTGCTCTAATGATGATACAGGTCTCCTCGCAAGGTGTTTGGGATCCGGAAAATATCTCCAAGTGTGCGTTAACATCCTGCATGCCCCGCTTAGCCCCCGCATGCTTTTTTTTTCCCTTTTCCCCTCTTTTCTTGGCCTTTTGCTCTTCAGTGACGAAACTGCCGCCCTGCCTCGGTGGCGGTCTCGTGACCGCCGCCCTGAACAGGGCAGCGGTCCTGTAACCACCACCCTACTCAGGGAAGCGGTCCTTTACACATTTTCCAGAAATCTCTTTTAACATGACTCACGTAATTTCAACGTTTTACTAGCTTTCTTTGACCGCCATAAGCTTGCATTTATGATTCTGGTTCCCTGGAATAATGTTTTGCCATTGTTTATACTTTAAGAGTTCTATTTGGTTTTTACCTTGGGTGAATGCAAATGCTATAAATAGTTAGCTTGTGCTCGAGAAAATGGCCCCTCAAATTTGCCTTTGATTTCTCTTTGCAATAGATTTAGTTTTCATTTTTTCTTAGAATGCTTAGTTTCTTTCATTGCATGCTTAGTTAGCATTGTTTTACTGTTAGTAAGCAACATATCCATCTTGTGCAAGTACTACTGTTATTTTATCTAATCAATTGGAATATGATAGTTTGTTTACTAATAGGATAATTGCATGACTCACAATAAATCCCGCTAGGAATTGCATAAGCCAAGCTCTGTACTCTTGCGCTATCCCTCTCCTACTCGCATTATATTCAGTCTGTATCTTGAGCTGCCTTTGTCCCAATATCTACTTTTATGGATGCTAGCATTACAGACTTTTCTAGATCCACGTGGACACAAAGGAACAAGGAGATCACACTGAGGGGACAAGATCACACACACCATCCGATTCACCACTGTTCTGTAGAATCCAGGTTCTAGCTTTCAAAGTTCTAGTTATTATCATATCAAATAAAGTAGCCAATCACTTTGTTTCAGTCAATTCTACTCTTGATATTGCCAGGGAAACTGTGGGGATTGATAGTTTCTGAGAAACTATGATTCACTCCTCACTTCTGAGGTAGGATCGAGAGCCTTGCAAATAGATTAAGTCAATTATTTCATTGTTTAGAATAGATTCACAAATAGCACAGAAAAATAGCTACAGTCGGTTATCTTGTTTGTTTTAATTTTGTCATTAAATTAATTGTCAAATTCTTGATATCTTGACAGTTACTCTTTTAGATTCATTCAAATAGTTCGTCAGAAAATACAAAAAAATAGAGAAATCATATATGCTATAGATATATTCAACGTAGTTAAATTTTATTTTTCTATAGTTCATTTTACATTCTTACTTTTGTATGAAAATCACGGGACCTAGGGAGCCTAGGGAATACGTATTCGAGCCAATCATGCCCCAACCTAATCTCATCACAGCAATAACTAATATATATCAAAATATTAGGATCCAAGTCTTCCGAACAACGGCAAGCTTGCAACAAATCAATTCCAGGTTGAGCAGGTTAAACATAGAGGACGACCAAGCACACACGTTTTGGTCAAATCAACCAAAGTATAGATTACCCTAGGTAACATCCATATGACTGTAGAAGGGCTTGAAAGAGAGAAAAAATTTGGTTGTGATCCTTTGGTCTCATAGCTAGACGCAGGAGACATTCTCAGAGACATACATACTAGCCTAAGAATTCAGGTTGCAAGAACACTTGTGAGGCACTCTGAGAAGATCACACAGATACTAGTTTTTAATATAGAGGCTGAGAAAGCATATGATTACTAGGTGTTAGGGATTAGGAACTAATTCTACACATGACCATAGCAAGACCGTAACAAACGAGAGTCTAAAGTTGCGATCCACAAATCCCGCAACCCAACGAATCCATAAGTCAATCAGACATAGACATTGGCCTATGCACACTAGTATTCAAATCCACTCCACTTCCACCTATCATCATCAAATAGTTATCCTTGCTAGATACAACAGCTAACAAAGCTAGAGAGTTCTAGACTAGGCCAGAGAATCATCCATAGAGTCAACTATATTTACCATCCACCATATGACCTTATCAAGAGATGTACACGAAGCTGTCCCAGGTCATTTTCCACGTATTCCACAACCCATAGATCAAATCATGCCAAATCTTGATATTGATTGGAGCCTTTGAGTAGTCATCCTTGCTGATCGATCTATCACACCAGTTCAGGTTATGTGGGCCTTCTTTGCCTTAGATTTACAAATTCCACTAGTGCATATTGAAGACATTAGATTTCCTAACTAGTTTGTCTGCATCCCATACATATTCCATCCCCACCGGCTATCTCGGCATGACCTCGGGAGGTCGGGTGTGAGGAAGAGATGCTTGTAGATTCCCATGCTTGCTTGTCACTTTTCCGTAGTACAAAATTGGTGAACCCAATGTGAAAGTTCCTACTTTCTAAATCTGGAATCTTATTCTTACTTGTGTTGTCAAAGTGTTTTACTTTTGTCTTCTCAATTTCATCGGCCTTCACATCAGCTTCACCAACAAAATTGGTGAACCTGACATGAACTTTCTACTTTCTAGTTTGGAGTCATATTATTACGTGTTCTTCCAAATTAGTATACTTTTCATCTTTTCCGCCTCTTTAGCTTTCACCATCACCTTCGCTCCTTCCCATTATTCTACGGGTATTCATATACCCCCCGAATATGTCAAGATTTGATGCATATGGCAGGCTGCTCTTCGGCCTTGAGGCATACTACGCCCAAAAAAAGAGACAATCATCACCCTCACTCTCAGTATGGGGTGATAACTACTCAACCAACCAATTGTCAACACAAACTCCAAGGGTCAGATATAGCTCATCTTTTCAAACTGAGGAGTTAGAGCAGCTCGCTCAAACGTAACAAACAGAGCCTTCAGGCTCGAATAACATGACGTTCACCGGAGAATCTGGTTCATCTCCTCAGGTGCTGCTTAGACCACAAATTAGTAGACAATCAGACTCATACCGAGGTTTAGATGATGAATATTCGGTACGTTATGCCAGGAACAACCAACGTTCTCGAAGTATGTACCCACCTATAGGAGGTTTACAAACACAACCCGAGGTCTCTTTTCAAGAAAATACCTCCATGCCACTACATATAGGAAATGCCCTCGGGGAAACTTGGCAGGGAAGTGATCAATTCATAGCGGGATATCACATGCCTATACAACACCATGATATACAACAAACGCCACTACGGCAAAACACCGTGACTTCACCAAATGAGATCATTTCAACGTTAGTAGAAAAGGTGAGAGGGTTAGAACTTTCTCAAGCAAATCACCATTCTCAATTCATACAAACAGGAAATTCTAATCCTCCTAGCCAAGTAGACCTCCTCACAGGAGCAGGCACGTTAGGCATGACTCCTCAGTATTCACAATAAACGCCAACTAGACCCACCATCTCTAACGCTGTTTCCCCTGGTCTAATACAAAACAATCCATTCCTGGACAACACCCCGTCATACTTAAACATGTACTCCAAGTCACCACAAGGGGATATGTTCTCCTCTCCCAGCATGTTTGGTCAAACACAAGTGTTTCCTTATGCCCCTACCAATGTATACGCTATGCCATATCAATAACCCATTCTGCCTCTGCTCCCTCAGCAAGCACCATCAATGGTCGAAACCTATGCGATAGGGACTTATTCAGAATATTTGAAAGAACCCTTAGATTTCACCATACGAAGCATCATGCTTCCAAGAACTCTTCCCAAATTGCCCAAATATAAAGGTGAGGGAGATCCAAATGCACATATCAAAGCTTACGCTACAACCATTCGAGAGCTACTCCCATGGGATGGGGTTGTTGCTAAGATATTCCCAAAAACCTTGGAAGGCATCACTCTTGATTGGTATTATAGAATACCCAAGGCTTCCATCCATTCATTCAAGGAGCTCGTGTTAGAATTCATCAAGGCCTTTGACATGAACAAATTATTAAGGACAGGAATTAGGGAATTCTTACACATCAAGCAAGAACACACCGAATCTATCACCCATTTCATCCAAAGGTGGCGTACAGTTCTTTATTCTTCGGTAAGTGCTCCAAACATGGATCAAATGGAACTATGTGATTTATTCCTTCATTCTCTTAGCAGAGAAGTGAAGGAAGAAGTCCAGAAGTTACCATTAAGAACTTACGATGAAGTACTTGAGAGTGCTCTTCGAATAGATCAAGCAGCAATTGATAGTGGTCACAAAACATATGGAGCAAATGGGATGTTAGTCACCACCGACCAGAACACTACAACTTATCCTACTACCACGAATGTCAATCAAGGACCTAAAATCCTTAATAAAAATCGGGGTGTAGTAACAGATGGAGTAATCGACTAGCCTAAGAAGGTAAATATTGTTAATACTCCATCACAAATAAACAACCAATGAAACAAAAAATTTACCCTGACGATCAATACAGTGGATTTTAACCATCCACAACAACAACAACAATAACGGTGAAATCCGACACAGGGTCTGAGCCAAAATTCAACTAGATACCAAAGCCAAAATTCAAACCAAAGACATCAAACGCAAAATTTTAATCCTAATAGACAATGGTTTGATAAAATTTTTGGGCCATAATACGCACCAAACCAACAAACTAGGAATTATAATCCTAATTCATATTGTGGTTTCCACAAAATACGGGGCCATGACACTAGAACATGTCGTGACTACAATAAATTCATGAAACGCTTGCCAGATGAACAAAGACAACTTTTCATGGATATGTTCTTGGCAGATCCTACGTCACCAACATCAAATACCTTTTCAGGGGCAGTTTCTCCTCAAAATGCACCCCTCAAAATCTTCAATCTTCAACTAGGAATTACAATCCTAATTCATATTGTGGTTTCCACAAAATACGGGGCCATGACACTAGAACATGTCGTGACTACAATAAATTCATGAAACGCTTGCCAGATGAACAAAGACAACTTTTCATGGATATGTTCTTGGCAGATCCTACGTCACCAACATCAAATACCTTTTCAGGGGCAGTTTCTCCTCAAAATGCACCCCTCAAAATCTTCAATGATCTGCTCTCAAATCACGATAACAATAGGCCTAACCAGGACAAACAAGAGTGTAATAATAGGAAACAATGATCATGAAGCCTCAACCTCGTTAAATCCATTAGTTGCGCCACAACTAGGAAGTCAGCCACGGCCTAAGGTATTCGGTTGAGTGGAGTTAGACGCCGAACTACCCATCGAAGCTGTAACAAGGACATGAGAGTATTTCTCTCAGCCAAGTCCAAGCTACCTGTCGGAGACAGATGACATCCAACAAATCGTAACAAAACCTATGGGTGCCTATGATTTAATTAACGACCTAAAAAAAACCTTCTCGCACATCTCCTTTTTGGATTTATTAAAAAATTCCCCTGCTCACAGGGCTGCTCTTTTAGAGGCATTAGGTTTGGGCCATTTAATTAACATCACTCCACCTCCTGAAACACAGGTAAATCATATAGACTTCGATGTTCATCCTCTAGGGTAGGCGGATAGGGATGTTGAATTCATATTCGAGATAAAAAAAATGCCAACAGATGCTGAGATCGCTCGTCGAGGTGATCTAGCCTTACATTTGCAAGTATGGGTTTATAACAACTATGTAAAGCGTGCAATGATAGATGATGGGGCGATAGCTAACATAGTCCCCTTATCTTTCCTTCAAAAGCTAGGGTATGGAGAAACCAATTGTTCCACAACTCGAAACACACTAAGGGGCTATGATAGTCTTAAAGCCACCTCGGTTGGAACTATAATATTACCGGTCACCTTAGGACCCAAAACCATCTTGACTGAGTTTTATATTATAGATCGGG
Organism: Taxus chinensis; assembly: GCA_019776745.2. Lineage (NCBI taxonomy): Eukaryota > Viridiplantae > Streptophyta > Pinopsida > Cupressales > Taxaceae > Taxus > Taxus chinensis. The sequence continues at coordinate 389,373,172 of CM034146.1, forward strand.
AAACTAACTATAATATGATCCTCGGTCGACCCTGGATACACCGCATGAAGGCAATCCCTTCTACGCTATTTCAAGAAGTAAGGATTTTACACATAGGAAAGAAATTTGTGGCCAAAGGTGATCCAAAACCATTCAGTGTACACCTAGCCGACTTAAAGAAAAGGCCAGGTGTGCACTCAGAGTTTGAACTCCCAACAAACCAGCTTAAGAAACCTACCGATGCAAAACCAAAAGAAAATTTGGTACCTACGACAGATCTTAAAACTATGAGCCTAGCCAAGGAAACCCCAACCCCCAAAGATGAGGCTAACACTATAGAAATAGTATCATTAGGAACTACTGCAAAAATCGTTGAATTAATAAAACAAGATCTACCAATGTTCTTACCATTTGATTATGTAGGTGCAGGATATTCCCTGGGTGTCTGTTCTCTCCCAGTGGTAGATCTCTGCATGGTAGAAGTAGAAGATGTTAACATAACAAATATCCCAACATCTATACTCCCATCTAAATATTGGAATCTCCATTTTGATGGGGCTAGATGTCCTTACGGAGTGGGGGAAGGTGTAATCTTTACTTCCCCTGAAGGGAAAGTCCTACCATTTTCCTTAAACTAAATTTCAAATGTACAAACAATGACGCTGAGTATGAAGCTCTCCTCCTTGGCCTCATCTTAGCTAAAAGAATTGGTGTTGATAACATCAGAGTCTTAGGAGAATCACAATTGGCAGCAAACCAAGTCTCTGAGATATATGAAACCAAAGCCGAGCACTTACAGCTTTACAAAACAACTGTGTTGAATATAAGCAAGGAGCTTGACTTCATATCAATTGAAGCAATCCCGCGAAAGAAAAATCTTCTCACTGATTCGATAGCAACTTCAGCATCACGTTTTACTCCAAACAGTAAGTTAGAGGACACCCGTTTCATCGTATCCCTTCGTGATGAACCATTGATAAAAACAATGAAAAATTATCTTTTAAATGAAAATGAAAACAAATCTACTATCCTAGACCACATTGATAGTGATATGGCCAGTCTGAATTACTTAAAAACCTATGCGGTATTACATCTCTCCTATCATATGATAGATTTGTCCTTAATCTCACATTCGTCTTCCTACTTCGGAAATCCCATGATGAAGCTTCCTTCACAAAAGGAACCTAGCGTATACACAATAGAAAATGGGGATGATTTGGAATTACCTCCAGCCCCACCTGAGTTTGAAGAAGGTAATGCCTCTTTAATTGAAGAAATAATTGATGTTAACATTGGAACGAAAGATGAACCAAGGATATTGAAGTTAGGATCCTTGTTAACTCTAGAAGAAGTAGAAATACACACCCGAATCCTCAAGGAACATCAGAAGGCTTTTGCATTTATTTTTAAGGAAATGATAGGTGTTGCACCCCACATTGCGGTGCACAACCTCGTCACTAAATCTGATGCAAAACCAATTAAACAAAAATCAAGACCCATGAAACCCAAAGTAGCTCTCATGGTAAAAGAGGAGGTAATGAAACTCCTCCAATTAGGATTCATCAAACCGGTCGATTACTCTCAATGGGTATCTAATACCATTCCCATTCTAAAAAAATGGAAAGATACACATATGCATAAAATTTCTGGACATTAACAAAGCGTGTCCTAAAGACGACTTCTCGTTACCATCCATTGACGTCATTGTTGATGCGACCGTTGGATTTGAACTTTTGTCTCTCATGGATGGATTCTCAGGATACAATCAAATCAGAATATCTGAACAAGATCAAGCTAAAACCATGTTTATAACACCTTGGGGAACCTACTGCTATGCTATTCTACCATTCGGTCTCAAGAATGCTGGCGCTACATACCAGCGAGCTATGACATATATATTTCATGATATAATTCATAAGATCATGGAATCCTACGTAGATGACTTGTTGGCTAAGGCCAAGAAGTGCTGTGACCATCCGGAAATACTCCGCATCATTCTTTCACATCTGATAGAATACGGAGTCATGCTAAATCCAGAAAAATACGTCTTTGGTGTAATAGGAGGGAAGCTCCTAGGATACATCATATCATCACGAGGGATAGATGTTGACCCAATAAAAATTTGGGCTGTCCTCGAAATGGTCCCATCTTCGGATGAATTTGGAATCATGTCATTTCTCAGAAAGCTTGGTGCAATCCGGAGATTCATCCCAGACTTAAGTTTTACCATTCATCCAATCAACCATTTACTTAAGAAATATTATAGCATTTATTGGACTGAAGATTGCAATGAAGCTTTTGATGCAGTTAAGCATTTGTTGTTGTCACCACCTATGCTAATGCCACCTAAGCTAGATCACCCGTTAATTTTATGCTCACGAGCTACCAATGTCTCGTTAGCCTATATGCTGGCTCAAGAAGAAGATGACAAGAGAGAATGTACAATTTATTTCATTAGCCGAATGTTGATCAACTATGAAACACGTTATACACAAGCAGAACGAGAATGCCTCTCCATAGTATTTGCAACCAAACGCTTAAGACATTATATGCTAAATCAAGAAACAAGGGTCATGGTAAAAACAGACCATTGACGAACTTTTCTCACACAAAGGTCCTTGTCTAAGAAGGCTGGATGTTTGATAACCTTAATGGGAGAATTCGAATTAACATTTATAAATCAAAAATCTGTTAAGGGACAAATCATCGTGGGTTGGTTAGCTGATAACCCATTAGATGGAGGCAATCTAGTAGATCTGGATTTTCCAGATGAGTGCGTATACTACATTGAAGCCAGACCTCCTATCTTTGAGTGTCCTTGGTACATTGAAATCATTAATTATATCATGGACCACACGTATCCAGAAGGGGCTACACGACAACACAGAAGGTGGTTACGCATTATTGTAGCAAAATACGTCATTATAGAGCAAGTTCTCTATCGGAAAGCATTCGATGGAATGCTTCTAAGATGTGTCAACACGGAAGAATCGAAGAAAATTATCCATGAATCTCATAGTGGAATGTGTGGAGGCCACTTCGGTGGCCATGCCACAGCTCATAAAATACATCGAATGGGCTATTTCTGGCCCACTCTAGAACATGAAATAGTAGAGTTTGTACGCAGGTCTCATAAGTGCCAAGAGTTCTCCCATGAGATCCACATGCCGGCACAAACTCTACAACCAATCGCAACTCCATGGCCCTTTTCTATGTGGGGCCTAGATTTAATAGAGAAATTCTCTCCCTCATCTACAGACGACCATAATTACTTAATCACGGCCACCAAATATTTTACCAAGTGGGTAGAGGCTATGCCTCTTACTACTGTACCGGGTTCTGTAATCGCCAAGTTCATTTTGAACCAAATCATTTACAGGTATGGTATCCCACAAGTCATTATCTTAGATAATGGAACTTCTTTTAAGAATGATGAAGTTCGCGAATTGTGCAATAAATTTAAAATAAGCCATCATACAGCTTCCTTGTATTACCTGCAAGCCAAAAAACAGGCTGAAGCGACAAATAAAACACTAAAAGCCATTCTCCTTAAAACGGTGAAAGAAAACAAATGTGATTAGCACTTGAAGTTATATCCGGCCTTATGGGCCCACCAAACCTCAATAAGAACACCAATGGGAGAAACTCCTTTCTCACTAGTATTTGGGGCAGAGGTAGTTCTCCCGCTCGAGGTTGAAATACCCAGTCTCCATATTTCCTTACAAGGGATTCTGGATGAAGACGCTTATAGAGAAGCACGTCTCTCCCAACTAGAAAGCCTAGATGAAGCTAGGTTGGACGCTGAACAATGGAACAGAGCCTATGCTGACCGGATGTGCCGGTAGTATAACAAGAAAGTCTATGAACGTGACATATATGAAGGTGATCTAGTTCTAAGGCTAGACAACAGGATCAACAAGAAGACCGGCGAAGGAAGGAAGTTCCGGCCCAAATGGTTGGGCCCATACCGAGTCATGAAGGACTATGGAAATGGTGCATACCTATTATGTATGCTGGAGGGTGAGGAATTTGGCGAAACGATCAATTCCTTGCACCTCAAGTGGTTCTACGCATAAGCATCTAGCACTATTTATAATTACATTTACATTGCATCTTCATATAGATTAAGATCATTTTATCCGCTTGTTTCGTACACAAATTGTGATCAAGGAATTTATTCTCAAAGCAATTCATTACAAACTCATGATGTTGTTGGCATAAATACTCTAATCATACTTCTCCATTTTCATGATATCATCAAACTATCTCAGAATCATTTTATCAAATAAAGCTAGATATGACAAAGTCTTAACAGTAACCATGCCAAGATCTACAGGTTTATTCTCACTTTTGGTTTCTTCTTAGGATAGGTGTCTTGCCTATGGTCTGTTCTAGAAGCTTCATGGTGTCACATCTATCCCATATATCTCTTTGGAAATAAGCACATACTAACATTGTACTCAAGAAAACAAGTCAAATATGTATCAAAATAGAAAATTTTAATTTTACACATTTCCTTGCCTCACCAACCTTTGGTGATGAGCTTGCGTCTCTTACTAGTGACGTAGGGTTGGGAAAGGATGGAAATGCCCTTACTCACCTATGCTTTTCCCACGGTGATAAACCCATGCTTCTTACTGGTAGCATGGGGAAAAGTGTAGGGGGTCCTCTTGACAAACAAATGCAAAAAGTCATAAACAAATAATTTAAATCTCGAAGTCGTTGAGTCAAAAACAAATGAATCAGATGTCCAAGATTCCAAAAAAGTTCAAAATCCTAAAAAACCCCAGATTTTGTCTACCATGTGGCCATCTAAGGATCTAAGTCTGGATAAACCGCAAAGCAAGTTGCATCCAAAACTATGAAGTCACTCGAGTGGAGTGGGCTTGTGGTATCCTAGTTTGGTTCCGCCAAAGCTTTGTCTGTCTTTCATTAATATCATTTCAAAACATCTCATAACTTGCGCCCTTCCCAACTCTCGGTGATGAGCCCTCGCATCTTACTAGTTGCATGGAGTTGGGGGTAGGGGCAGGTTTATTTGCTCATCATATCAGTTTATCTTCATCACTTTGCCAAAACAAATATGAAGTATCCAAAATTTCTTACAGAAACTAAGATTCAAAATCACATTATATCTACATTATCATATATTAACATCATGAAATACAAAAGGAAAATAAACACTTGCATCATTTGTTCTCCATTGCATACATTTTAAAAGAGCATACAAGTATAAACATCATAATCTACATGAGGAAACTAGAAAAGAAGCAAAGCCATAAGTGCCAAAGGTTTGATCCAAAAAGAATATATATATATATATATATATATATATATAAATGATCAACATTTCTGTACAATGCCATCATGCATTGAGCATGGTCAAAACGCTCAAAGAGCTCGGGATATACAAAAGAATGTATCATACAAAATCTAGGAGAGCCAAGTGGCTTCTCAATCCCTACGAGACCCCTCTGAAGGCACACGTCCATGCCTAGGACTCTGGCTATGCCAGCACTTTGAGTGCATGGAGGGCTCAGGATCCCGAGGGCAGCCATAGTCTCACCATGAGAATGGCTCCTCATCAAGCGCTCAGCCGTCCTATACCCCGCTAGCTCCGTGCGAAGAGTTGATACCATCCTGGCCACATGCCAGACTGGGGAAAAGATGTCAATATGCCTACCAGTTGTTGAGGGCTCCCCAACATCTACAGATAGCTCTACATGGGGATCATCAGGGTATCAGTACATACCTTGCGAATCAAGTACCGCCACTCATTGGCAGTCTCTGCAAACAAAGGAGAAAAAAAATTAGAAATACAAGATAACTAAAAGGAGAGATAGTAACTAAGGAGATCCTAACTTAAAACAAGCATTAAAAGAAGAGAGGGTAACTTACTCGGATCACCAGGCCTCCAGGATGGATTTATAGGATCAGCACCTGCCACAGATGCCGCCGCTGAATGAGGGGCTGCTCCTGTGACTGGAGCGATGTAGCACCCCACAATGGACTCATCCTCCCCACCATGGCCCTGGGAGAGTGGCTCCTCTGAAACCAGAGTCACTCTCTCTGCACTCTGCTCGACCCTCTCTACCTGCATGATATCCTGAGTGTCATGCCACTCAGGATCACTTTCCTCCTTGGTCTCCCCCTCTGTCTCTCCCCCTGTAAAATCCTCATATTCAGAGTCTACCTCAATGGGGTCATCGTTGCTATGGGCAAGACCCGCGGCAATCTAAAGCAAGGGTGCCTGAGGTGCACTGGCTCTCCCTATGGCACGTACTATCCTCCTGGCTGCAATAGGAATGCCAGGAGTAATCACTGTCCAACCCCGGCCTCTTGGCCCCCCTCTGGCCTCTCAGACTGATCTATATACTGGCGCTACTGGGGGAAGCATACCCATGTATGGTAGGCCAAACTATTGAGGAACTTGGCCAAAGGGGTGCATCTCCACTCGCCCCACTCTGTCAATAAGCTGCCCTGTCGTGGAGCAGGAAATCAAAGTAAGAGCCTCCTCACCCCATATACCTGCCATAGTCTGATATGGTGTGGCCTCCATGTCAGCAGTGGTCAGAGAAACAACTGGCTGATGAGGTGCTCGGAGCATCGACATATCTATCCATCTGGCTACCCTCACAGCTCCAAGATCTGCCACCTCTACACCTCTGCCGTAGGGGATGAAGTGCTCATAGACCCAACTCATGACTAGGGTCGGGTGGCTCAAGGACTGCCCCTGTAAATGGACTACCCTATATAAATCATGGTAGGTGGTCCCAAGTATGTCTGCTCCCTAGGCATATATCCGGCCATGTCCCTCTATCTATGCAATAATGGGGGACCTGCAATATAACAATGTATCTCCTTCTTTGTCCCTAATTAGTCTTGAGGCAAGGATCCCCATGATAGCCTGGCAAAGTAAGGGGATGGGAAAGCTAGGAATGGATCGAACTCTAACCCCTTTCTTCGACCCCGTGGAGATGACTGCATCTCCCATGTATGTGGCCCACTATGCTATTTGGGCCTGCGAACCTGCTGTCTCAAGGGTGAGACGTCTCCCAATAATCGAGACCCCTAGGATGTGGTAAACATCCTCCAAAGTAATAGTCCACTCACCGCGGACCCCTGGTAATCAGAAGGTGTTCTGATCAGCATCCCAATAGGAGAATAGGTCACAAAGAATGTGACTCGATGGTGTAACATGGGGCACACGTGAGATGCGTAGTATCTTGGCCCTCTGAAGAGTGTCCTCCTCATCCTGTGAAAGGGGATCCAATACTCCTGGGAGCCAGTCACACTCCCTCTCTCGGCTCCACCGGATATATTCCTCTCTCGCCTGCATACACCCAAAAACACACAAAAAAGAGCAAGTTAGCATCTGAATAATATTGGAAAAATCATGAAAGCACGTAGAAATGCTAAAAATGCAAAAGCAATTTCAAACGGATGATCTTTTTGCATTATGTGAAAAACTGCCACCTTGAGCAGGGAGGCGGTTTTGTAACCGCCGCCTTAAGGGAGGTGGTCATGTAACCGCCACCCTGGGCAGGGCGGCAGTCGTGGCCCGAAAAGCCACGCGGGTTTTTTAAACCTAAAAAGCCCAAAAAATGACAAAACAAGACCATTCTAACTAAAACAAGGCCTACCCAATAGGCGCCCCCCCGTAGATGAACCTTTTAACACTAACATTTTTGAAAATTACCCCCCCATGACAAAGATTTTAGCATTTCATTATTAAGGGGGTAAAAGGGATAAATTGAAGAAAACTAACATGTGATCTCATGGGTCGATGTTCCGCTCGTGGAGGCATGATCACTATCCCATCGCAGATGTTTTGACTCTACTCACGCAAGAAACCATCACTGTGGGTTCCAGAGCTCAAAATCAATCGAATCAACTCACGCAAATGAATAGGAAAATGTGCCCACTTTCATATATATAGCACCTTGATTCATTTTAAATACCTTTTTCACAGGTTTGGAGCACCGATGGAGGTAAGTTCTTATCCTCGCACAAATGGTACGTTCTCATTTCCTATTGTTTTAGCATTTATTTTCCAAACTATTGTGTCTATCTCAACTTGAGTTCTCTTTTCATTTTACAGGTAGCGGGAATTTTGGACGGCGTCATTTCAACACACAGACGTATCAGGTATAACTTTTAATTTCCCATTTCGGGACCACCATACTCAGACCCACCATTTTACGCCTCTTGATGGCTAAAATGCTTCTCCGAGGGGGCAATATGTATGTACCCAAAATTGTAAGGTACTGTGCTGCCAAAATAACGTGACGTGTGCCCCAATGATGATACAGGTCTCCTTGCAAGGTGTTCGGGATCCGAAAAAGATCTCCAAGTGTGTGTTAACATCCCACATGCCCCGCTTAGCCCCCATGTGCTTTGTTTTTCCATTTTCCCCTCTTTTCTCTGCCTTTTGCTCTTCAGTGATGAAACTGCCGCCCTGCCTGGGCGGTGGTCTTGTGACCGCTGCCTTGAATAGGGCAGCGGTCCTGTAACCGCCACCCTGCTTAGGGCGGTGGTCCTTTACGCATTTTCCTGAAAGCTCTTTTAACACGACTCACGCAATTTCAATGTTTTACCAGCTTTTTTTCACCACCATAAGCTTACATTTATGATTCTGGTTCCCTGGAATAATGTTTTACCATTGTTTATAGTTTAAGAGTTCTATTTGGTTTTTACCTTGGGTAAATGCAAATGCTATAAATAGTTGGCTTGTGCTCAAGAAAATGGCCCCTCAAATTTGCCTTTGATTTCTCTTTGCAATAGACTTAGTTTTCATTTTTTCTTAGAATGCTTAGTTTCTTTCATTGCATGGTTAGTTAGTATTGTTTTACTATTAGGAATCCACATATCCATCTTGTGCAAGTACTGCTGTTATTTTATCCAATCCATTGGAATAGGATAGTCTGTTTACCAATAGGAAGCCATTAAAGTTACAGGTTTTGTTCTTCAAATAAGATAGTTTCAGGTTCTGGACGTTTCATATTGCATGACTCAAAATAAATCCCACTAGGAATTGCATAAGCCAAGCTTTGTACTCTTGCACTATCCCTCTCCTACTCGCATTATATTCAGTCTGTATCTTGAGCTGCCTTTGTCCCAATATCTACTTCTGTTGATGCTAGCATTACACACTTTTCTGGATCCACGTGGACACAAAGGAACGAGGAGATCACACTGAGGGGACAAGATCACACACACCATCGGATTCACCACTATTCTACAGAATCCAAGTTCTAGCCTTCAAAGTTTTAGTTAGTAGCATATCAAATAAAGTAGCCAATCACTTTGTTTCAGTCAATTCTACTCTCGATATTGCCAGGGAAGCTGTGGGGATTGATAGTTTCTGAGAAACTATGATTCACTCCTCACTTCTAAGGTAGGATCGAGAGCCTTGTAAATAGATTAAGTCAATTATTTCATTGTTTAGAATAGATTCAAAAATTACACAGACAAATAGCTACACTTGGTTATCTTGTTTGTTTTAATTTCTTCATTAAATTAATTTTCAAATTCTAGATATTTTAACAATTACTCTTTTAGATTCATTCAAATATTTCGTCAAAAAATACAAAAAAATAGAGAAATCATATATGCTATAGATATATTCAACGTAGTTAAATTTTATTTTGCTATAGTTCATTTTACATTGTTACTTTTGTATGACAATCACGGGACCTAGGGATCCCAGGGAATACGTATTCAAGCCAATCATGCCCCAGCCTAATCTCATCACAACAATAACTAATATAGATCAAAATATTAGGATCCAAGTCTTTCAAACAACGGTAAGCTTGTAACAAATCAATTCCAGGTTGAGCAGGTTAAACATAGAGGACGACCAAGTGCAATTGTTTTGGTCAAATCAACCAAACTACAGATTACCCTAGGTAACATCCATATGAATGTAGAAGGGCTTGAAAGAGAGAAAACGTTCGGTTGTGATCCTTTATTCTCACAGCCAGATGCAGGAGACATTCTCACAGACACAGATACTAGCCTAAGAATTCAGGTTGCAAGAACGCCTGTGAGGCACTCTGAGAAGATCGCACAACTACTAGTTTTGAATATAGAAGCTAAGAAAGCATACGATTACTGGGTGTTAGGGATTAGGAACTAATTCTACACATGACCATAGCAGGACCGCAAGAAACGAGAGTCTATGGTTGAGATCCAAAAATCCCGCAACCCAACGAATCCGTAAGTCAATCAGACATAGACATTGGCCCATGCACACTAGTATTCAGATCCACTCCACTTCCACCTATCATCATCGAATAGTTATCCTTACTAGATACAATAGCTAATTAAGCTAGAGATTTCTAGACTAGGCCTGAGAATCATCCATAGAGTCAACTATATTTACCATCCACCATATGACCTTATCTAGAGATGCACACGAAGCTATCCCAAGTCATTTTCCACGTATTCCACAACCCATAGATCAAATCACGCCAGAGCTCGATATTGATTGGAGCCTTCAAGCAGTCATCCTTGCTGATCGATCTATCACACCAGTTCAGGTTAGGAGGGCCTTCTTTGCCTTAGATTCACAAATTCCACTATTGCGTATTGAAGACATTAGATTGCCTAACTAGTTTGTCTGCATCCCATACATATTCCATCCCCACCGGATGTCTCGACATGACCTCGGGAGGTCGGGTGCGAGGAAGAGTTACTTATAGATTCCCACACTCGCTTGTCACTTTTCCATCGTATAGTACCCGCTTGAGAAATAGATGTATCAATGAAATTTATTTGCACAAAATAGTAGTTAGTAACAACATGAAAAATTAGGTGTACACATATTCCGTAGTAATTGATAACCACATGTTGTACTATAAAAACATGAGGTGGTCAATGGAATCAAATAATCCGTAACACTGGAATCAATAGTAAATACTGAAATTAAGTGCATAAAAGGAATGTTGAATGTAATAAAGAACAAGCTGAAATGAAGTATAACCACCAATGCATACCTGATAGTGTTTCTCATCCTACTATGTGTGGGTGCAATCAATGATGTGAGAACCATGAAGAATCAAAACTAAAAATAAACAATAGAGGATCATCAATAAAATAAGACATAAATAACCTAGCTAGGGGCCCACGGGATGAATTTCATGTCATAGTTTCACAGTGTCAAGATGTCATAGTTTCATACCGTCGAGATTTCATAATGTCAAAATGTCATATATAGCCCCAAAGGGAGGATAAAAATGCTGAAAAGTACAAAATACTATATGGTATAATCTACAAACAAAAACTATCATAAACTCGAAGGTGTAAATAAAGGGAAGATGGACGATTAGCCAAAAAATTATTATTTCAGTAAAAAAAGACATATTCTAGTGAATCTAGATTCCAGTATTATAAGTTTTGTTAGAAATCTATCACCTTTTTGTGTATAATGGATTCCACTTTTATTACTACTAGATTCCATTATTATTGTTACTTGATTCCATTAGTAGTAATATCGGATTCCAATATTGTCATTATTGGACTCAATATAGTTCCAATTTTGCTATTATTGGATTCTAATTTTGATATTAGTGGATTCCAATTTCATGATTATTAGGTTCCAATTTTTCTATTATCGGATTCCAATCTCGCTATTTTTAGATTTTCTTAAATTTGAATAAATCCTGTCAGGGATTATGAAACATTAACAACCACTAACTAATTTAAGGTATGATCCCAGTGGATAAAAAAATAAAAAAATAACAATATATTCCTCCAAAAATAATTTCAAAGTGTGAGGATCACACTTTTAAAGTACGAGGCTCGCATTTTCAAAGTGCAAGGCTCACACTTTCAAAGTGTGAGTCTCGTAATTTCAAAGTGTGAGGGATAACATTTTATAAGTGTGAGGAATAAAAATTTCAAAGTGTGACGAATCACACTCACTAAGTGTGAGGACTCACACTTTCAATGTGCGAGGAATCACATTTCAATGTGCAAGGACTCATACTTTCAATGTGTGAGGACTCATGTGCATACATGATATTGGTGTTTGGCTTTAAATGTTGATGGTGTTAGGTACTGATATAGAGTAAATGAAACCTCAATCAAAACTTGTTATTAATCATGTTATTTTTATTTATGGTAAAACTTACAATAAGTGCAACCTGCTCACCCCAGAATATACCTTATTTTTTATGATTCTATCAAAATATGAATTATGAACACTAGATAAAATGAGGTATTAGTTAAACCAAGATTGGGTGAGAGATTCAAAGCCATATTTTTGTTGTTATGTAATTAAGTATAATGTAAAGGATATCAACTTCAAGTGTAGTTTCTGGTAGAGCCTAAGCTAGAATTTTATCAACAACATTATTGCATAAAGCATGGCATTCAAAAAATAAAAATTCTATGAAAATTGAGCTTCAAGATTCACTTGTTATTAGGGGGCCCATATTTTATTTTTAATCTCTAAGTGAACTTTAAGATTCTACTTTTCATCTTTTCCTTTATGTATTAATCCACATGCCCTGTTAACAATTGGAATATCACTATTACTGAATAATGTATATACTTTTTTTTGTTTGATATTATAATAGTGAAATTAGTGAAGCAACATATGGAAATTGTGCTAGTTGGTCAGTTTGTTTTTGGGTTAAATTTCAATATTTATGAAGATAGGTGGTAGAAGTAATTTTATTTTGTTTTCTTATCTCAGTTATAACATTGAAATAAATCAATTCCTATTTTCTTAGATTGTACATGACCTTGAGATTACTACTACTTATTATTATAAATTCTATCCCATGTTTATCATGAAAATCCCACAACATCATTGGGAGCTATGTATATCACAAATTCAATTATTGTGAAAGAAATTATAATTTATGCTTGTGAATTGTTCCATTCTCCATATAAATGACGAGTCACTTACTTACATGAGGAATAAAATGAAGTAATCCCTAACACAATGCAAGTAAAATGCTTGTGAGAAACACAACCAAAAACACTTGGAGATACATTGAACCAAGATTGCATGGTTTACATCAATTAAAAGACACATTGCACCACAATTGTATTCTTTGTGAGGCAAGAAATGCCTTCTAATCCTACCACCTTCTAATCTAAATAATATAAAACATGATATGGAATAGAAACAGGTGTTATAAGTCAATGAAATGAAATTAAACCATCTGATGCATGTTCTAGAGAACATAGTAAAAATATAAATATTTAGTAGGGTCAAACCAGAGGTATATACACTACTCTATGTATCCTTTCCCTCTAATGAACACTTTGGTTTGGAGAATGAATGGATTCCCATGCTTGTTTCCTAAGAACTTAAAGTATATCTCATCATGATATGAGTTATGTGATGATAAATGATGTGTCATACAAAAGTAGAGGAAAACATTGAGAAAAGTAGGAGAATAAGGCTGTGGGATAAATGGTGCTTAGTCTTACATAAAAGGAATTCACCAAGATACTTATTTGCATACTAAAGTTACCAAAAAAGTGAGTTCCCTTAGATTGAAATATAGTACATAAACCACCATACATCTCATTTCTTTATTTTTTATTCTTCTATTCATAAATATAATATATTCAAGTAGCAAATTCCATATTATGAGCCATTATTTATGTTAAAGGTTAATAGATAATTGACATAGTAAATTTCTAAAAATAAGGGTAATTAATTAATAATAGAAAATACTCAAACCCCATTAAATATATTCCAACACTAACAAATGTCTGGTCACACATAATAAAATGATAAGGGAAGGTTTGTTAAAGAAATGAATCTGAAAGGATGTTCCATGTCATGGTCAACACTGCTGAGGTTTGGAGCAACTAACATGAAAAATTCAGCCTCTATGACATATCGCTTGAACCACTTGACCAACACACTTTTTGACTTGGTTATTGAAAAATAGATTCTTGGATTGGTGGTCACAATATATCTCTTCCAAAAAGCACTAAACACCCTCCACAATGTCTCTCTTGAACCATCTAACTAGCACATAGGGATTTTTGACTTGGTAACCTACCAAGAAATTTTTCCACCCAAAAATAGTTATTAACAAAGGGATCCTCAAATTGGAAGTCACAACATTTATCTTCCCAAAGACATTGAACACCCTCAACACCTCCGGGTGCACATTCTCCATGTAAAAATTAGGTAGTAATGCCCTTGTGAAAAATTCAATGTTGTCGATCTTGAGCGTGGAGAAATAAATGAAAATGAGCATCTAAATTCCCATTGATTTAGAAACTAATGCAACCTAGAATTCAGTAGTAAAATCCTAGGCACGCTGACACATCACTCATCCTAGACTGAGTGCTCAGACAAACCACACAAAGGTACTAGGACCCTCTTTAGGGTTGCTGTAATAGGATGTTAACATGATGAATTCTTAAAGCATTTAGATCCATAACTAATATATCATTCTACATTTCATGTTTAGATCTAGATCTTAAAGTATCATGAATCAAACAATAATCATAGCGAAATCATTAATGCAGTAATAAACTATAACCATGATTAACACCTTGATTCAGCCAATAAACCCCATTATATTAAATGTAATAATACATAGAAGCTTATAAATAATACCATAGTTTATGCACACATTAGATTTGGCAGCATAACCTCACAATAAATCAGTTCTCACATACTATATCTATGTTAAGCAGTTCACTATATATTTATAAGGGTGGGGAATTTCCCTTCACTGCTTATATAATCCAAAAATAGGTCGCATGCTAATATTAGCCATGCACCATTACAATAATAGCCACACATGTAAGTGCACTAACAAAAAAACTTCTTCTAGTTAGTTGTCAGTAATAAATCTATTCTCAACCTATATCCATGCAAAGCACTTTGTAGTCGATCCTCCAAAAATAGCCAATGTGTGTTGCGCAAGTATTTAACCGGTTTGTGTTTTCAGGATGATATCTCCAAAAATAGCTCATCATCGTGAAATGGCTAGGTCCTGAATCTGTCTCTATCCTCAGTGCGTGATTCCTTCCCGATCCTCCCACACTTTTCAATGTGCTCTTCTCTTCCACGCGAACCTTCTATATGTTCTTTGCTAAGTGCCATATTTTTACTAACCAACATTACCCCACACTAATTGCATTGTCGCCCTGACAATGGTTGTCTCCAAAATGAATCAAAGAATATGGATAGAAGAATAGAAAGAATTTTGATGAATAAAAGAATGATTTTTACCCTGAAACATCTTCTACTTCAATCTAAAGAATCAATTCTCGATATTATTATTTTATATCTGCCTCTAAAGTATGCCAATCATTGAGCACGACCTTTTCCTTTTCTAATATATATACTACAATTGAATCTAGCTCATCTTTTGGAATCTCTTGTTTCTCATTATACAAGACCAAAACAATGCTAGACATTACATTCATTATTCCTTCTAATAAGTCCATGTTTTACACTATGAGTTTCCCAAGCTCATCTAGCCTTTCCTTGTGTGGTTCTTGTGCTACTGTAAAGACCTCATGCTTCTACTTGATAAGTGCTAATAATTCTATGTGGCCCAAGGTCTCATCCTTCATGGTTTTCAAGACTTCACTGTCTTCCAAAATGGTCCTGGTTTTTATAACGACTTCTAGGGCTGTATAGATATTCATCACTTGATCTACTTTCTTCAGTTCCTCCTACAAGATCTGGAGAAATTCCTCATATGATGAAATCTTCCTCATCATTAAATCCTTTTCCCTCTCTGCTTCCTACTCAGGATTATTTGGTGTTGGCATGCACATAGGTCCATCTTCAAGTACCAATTCCACTAAAGTTTGTACATAATGCATTTCCGAAGGAAACATTTTGGATACCTCAGGCTCTATGTGTGGCTTTGATTTCATGATATTATCCCGAATTTCCTATGCCATGCTGATGAAAATAGTGTTATTCTTCTGTGCCAAGTATTTTTCTTTCTTTAGGAACACTATTTCTACATCCTTAGTTTTGAGTTCTTCTCTTAGCACCCTAATTGTTGTAGCCTTATCCACATCTCATCGTGCTACCTATGTCAAGACTATTACCAAAGCATTACTCATTTGTTCATCTGACATAATAGTAGGCTTTACTATTCTGTGTCTAACCTGAGGTGTCTTCTTCAACCTACTTGATACACATGAATCTTCACATACATCAAAGTCTGGTTCATCCATGTGCATGTGCATATACCGTGACAACCACTTCCTCATGCACATGGTTGCCATATCTTCATCCTTCAACTCCCACCCATACAACTCCTTTGGTGTCACTGAGATTTGAAAATGGGGATGAACAATTTTACCTATGTCCTCAGCATAGCCCATGACCGGTACAACATATTCTCCACTTGTTCTTTTCGATCTTGGCCCCTTAGGAACTTGAGCGTCAAGATTTGGACCTTGTTTTTCTATACCCTGAGCAGTATCTTGTGCTATCTCATCTTCCTCCTTTTCTCCTTCTTCTCCATCCTTAATTTCTTTGTCCTTTGGTTCTTCCACATCCTCTCAAGGTGTAGGAGATTTGGGCATGCTCTCCTTAGAATCTTCCACCTCCTCATTCAACTTCAACTTCCTTCTTCTCTTCTTAGTTGTCTCCTTTTGTGGAGAGAGTTGAGGTGATATATGCACTAATTGTGGAGTAGCACCTTGGGTTCTTGTTCTCCTAAATTCCCTTTTGAAGCAGTGCTCTCCTTGTATTACATCTAGGTCCTCATCATCTGCTTCTTGTGGCTGGGGTGGTGTAGTCCCATGATTAGCTTCTTCCTTATTTGAAGGTTGCCTCCTTCCTTTGTGCTCCAAACCACCACTATCTTCATGCTCCTATTCTTCATCATCTACTTCCATTGTCTCTATGGGCTTAGGTGATAGAACATTTTTCATTGTATGCTTACCTTTTGGCTACCCTGAGAGAGCGAACTCATTCTCCACATACTTATTGTTCTCCAGCTTGGGCTTGAGATAAAGCACACAAGTGGTGTTTTGGTGTCCCCAAATGCCAAGCTTACATGCTTCATGTTTAATACATCTGAAAGAAGCCTCTCAATGTAGGAAGTCCATCTTGGAAATACGCATGTCTTTCTCAGTGTATGGTAGTTGTAATCTATCTTATCTGCATTGAAGGTAAGGTAACGTGCATATAAAAACCAGTGACTTGATGCTTGGAAATATCATGCTGTGAAGGCATATGGTAGTTTTCACTAAGGGCTCCAAGCTTCGTCCTTCATCACAAATCGCATGATGCAAAAATGCTGGTAGACTACAAACTGCACTTCCTTACCCACCACTAAATGTAACTCCTTGGGTATGTGCCACTCCTCTTCAAATGTTGTGCATAACCTATCATACCACATCTCTACCCTATATTTAAATGGACCACCCATGGTCCCTTTGCATAAGTATTTATTAAATCTTTCCCCTAGAGATTTTGGTTCCACGTGGTACTCCCAAATGTTCTCCTTTGGCCCATCGAGCACTCCAATCTCCATAAACACCAAAGGTAATAAAATAGTGCCAAAACTAATTCTATCACTTGTACGTGCTTCTTCAATATTTTTATTTTCTATGTGATCTGTGATATTGTAGATCACTCCTTGATACATCTTCCTTATAACATGCGGCCACATTGTATTCACCTGTGACCACATTTCTTGGGAATTCAACTTTGTTACAAGATGTGTAGCTGCTTGCACTACTGGGTACTTCTTTAATTTATCGATGTCCATACCACAAGGACCCTTGGTATATCTGAGATCCTTACTTGTCTCCAAGATCACTACTTTATCAGTTAAGTCACTCTCCAGATCTTCTCTTGAGGCCCTTAGTCTTGTTATTGTTGAAATCAAGGCAGCTGTGATTCTAACCCTCCTTCTAACGAAGTAGAAGAAGTCCTCATGGACTCTACTCATTAACCATTTACACAATGCTTCATACATTCCAAAGTACGGAAGCTTGTACAACAGGTAGACCCCAATCTATTTTAATAACTTCTGACCAGCGTCATCATACATTGACATGTCTTCTACTGTGCGCTTGTTCATTTTCGTGCTCAACAATGCATTCAACTCCTTATTATGCAATGTACGATGGTTGTAATCACTGATTTTATATTTTTGGATGTGGGAATCCCATTCTTGTCCCATAATCATGCCCTCTGGATACTAATTTCTGAGAAATTACTCTCGGGAGCAATTTCTTCTTCCACTCTGACCTTCTTCTTTCCTTTTACTCCTGCTACGGGTGCTTTCTTCGGTGCCATTTGAAAATATCTCTTTTTTGGCCTCTTTAATCGAGCAAGTTGAAACCTTAGTTCAAATCTCCATGCCCTAGTGGAAATCACATGCCCTAGCTCTTTTGTAACACGTTTTATTTGCTTAAACCCTTCACCTATGGGAATGCAAGCTTATCTTATGCACAAATATTATCTCCATGTCTGGTTTCACACTCTTTACACCTCAACACGATTGTTCAACTCATTTGCACTTATCTATTTCAAATTATCTCAATTGCAATGGTAAAAAATGAACTCACATCCCGTTCTTATATATACTTTCAAAAATTTAGTGCATTTATTGCTTCTCCACCTACTAACAATCCTCTCATTAATCGACCATTTTCATTCTTTCCATGTGGTACATCTTTGTTTTGAAGCTATAACCTTATAGCATTCCTTCCTACCTTTTAGCTGTGGAATTCTCTTCAGTGTGCCTCCATGCACCTGAGTACCTCACCATTGCGCCTTCCCTTGGTAGTTCCCATGGACCCTACTTACCTCATGTTATACTTGTTTATTTTTTAATTCTCTAACTTGAATAACACCCGTAACAGTTTGTTCCTTTCATGTGTATTTATTTTCAATAGTCCTGTACCTGGGTATCAATAACCACCCCACACTAATGGTATGTACAGTCCTCTGCACATAATTTTTTAGCAAATAGTAATTATCTTCTGATGTGTAAATATGCTTATTACTCAAAAACACCAACTAAATTGACAAAGCATAGCAACAAAGAAGGAAACACATTCAGGAAATGTAGAATTGAAAACCTAATCTAAATGGCAACATTGCCTTATTAAAAACACCAAGAAGACTTATTTATAGTAGGACTTCAGCCTAATCCCATTGAAGTATCCAGGTAATAGTATTCCATCAAACACCTTTAATTGACAAGTGCCTATTTCGAGTATGTGAGTGAAAACATATGGCCCCAACCAATGTACCTTGAGTCTACTTGGATGGCACAAAAATTTAGAATCATAAATGAGTACCATCTGTCCAATCTCAAAATTTTTATCCTTGATGTGCCTATCATGCCATGCTTTCTACCTGGCCTTTTCTTGTTTTTGACTCCAGCGTGTTATGGCTCGTCGCTCATCCCACTTTATTATCTTTTCAATCCGTTCTTCTAATGCTTAATCATTAGCTAGACTTCCAGTGTGTGTAATACACAAAGATGGTAACATGAATTCCATAGGAAGAACCACTTATCTGCCAAACACTAACTGAAATGGTGTGGCTTTGTTAAACCTTTTATATGTTATTTGATATGCCCAAAGTACTGCATAAACTTTATCATCCCAATCCTTTCTTCCAACATCACAAATTTTTGTCAATGTCTTTCTCAAACATTTTTTGAAAGCTTCAATAGTTACATTAGCCTGAGAATGATAGGGTGTTGTTTTATGGTGTGCAATCATGAATTCATCCAATAAAATTTTGATTGTCTCATTAAGAAAATGTGTGCCCCTATCATTGGTCAAACTCAACAAACATCCATACCTTGTAATAATATTTTCCCATAGAAACTTGGCTATTGTAGCCAATGTAAAATCCTTTGTAGGTGATTCTTCTTCCCACCTTGTCAGATGATCTGTATAAGTTATGATATAGTGCGATGTATTCCTACGCATGGATGGTGAAATAGGACCCACAAATCTATAGCCTAGTTCTCAAATGGTTTTGCACTATTAATAGGTCTTAGAGGCATTTCATCTCATTGACTTGGTTTCCCTAGAAGCTGACAATGATCACAAGCCTCACAATAATCCCTACAATATTTATACAAGGTATCCCACCATAATCCAACGAGTAGAACCTTACATGCAATGACATCACCTGCATAGTGTCCACTTGCAATACCACCATGAGCTTCTTCCATTATATCTGTGCACTCATGTTCTAGTACACAATGATGCAATACTTCATCCCGACCTAATTTGTACAGGTCACCGCTAATCAACATATAGGGTGCCATGCGTATAACAAGATTTTTCTTCTCTAAGGATTTCATTCCTTCTGGTGTCATACCTGTTCGTTGAAAGACAACAATGTCCTCTAATTCTAATGGCACTCACTATAAGATGTATAACTATGTATCGGGCATGGTATCTTCAATGGCATGTGCTTCTTCCTACGAGTGTATTATGGATAAGTGGTCTGGTCCAGAATTACTTTTCCCTGGTGTTACTACAACTATGAAATTAAATTCTTGAAATAAGAGTACCCATCTGCATATGCACCCCTATAAAACATGATTTCTTATTAAATACTTAAATGCCATGTGATCTGCATAAAATAAAAATGGTGTAGCTAATAAGTACTATCTAAATTTATGTAGCACATAGATAATTGAAAAAACTTTGTGCTCTATAGTGGTGTAATTATGTTCTGTAAGAGTCAATTTTCTATTAGAAAAAACAATAGGATGATCTATAATACCTTCTCCCGGCTGAGCAAACACCATGCCAATGGCTGTTCTTGAGGCATCCACATGTACATGAAATGGTTGGTCCCATGAAGGAAGATGAAAAATAGGCGTGGTAATAAGTTTCTCCTTTAATTTCTCAAATGCGCGTTGCTGCGGTTCTCCCCATGGGAACGTACCTTTTCCTTTCAGTAACTCCTCCAAAGGTGTGGAAACCTTGGCATATCCTTTAATAAACTTCCTATAATATCCTGTATGACCTAAAAATCCATGCACCTGACTCTGACTGGAAAGCTCTTTCAGGCCTATAATGACTGTAACCTTAGCTGAATCAACCAAAAAACCTTCCTGACAGATTATGTGTCCTAATAGTATTCCAAATGGTGTAGAAAATATACAATTCTTGGTGTTCAAAGAGATACTCAACTGTCTAAATATTTCAAACATTAAGTGAAAATTATTAAAATGATCCTCAACAAGGCCATACACTTTCTAATCATATAAATAAACGTGTAAGATGTTGTGAATAAACTCTTTAAACACTTGAAAAACTAAGTGCAAAAATACAACAGGAATATTTTTTAGGCAAAAAGGCATCACAATATAGGAAAATCTATCCCATTCAATAGTAGAGTAGTCTTTTCTTGATCCTCCTAAGCAATCCTAACCTGATGATAACCAGAGAACCCATCTGTAAATGAATAAATTTCACGCTCTGCAACACCTTCTAGTATTTCCTCAGCGAATCGTGTAGGAAAGGGATTTGTCACACATGAAACATTCACCTCCCTGTAGTCCACATAGATCCTAATCCATCCATCCTTCTTCATACTGATCACCATTGTACTAACCCATTCTGAATCATCTAGGGTCTTGATGATTCCAGACTTAAACATTTTTTCAATCTCTTCCTTGACCTTTTCGTGCAAGTTTGGGTTCATCATGTAGGGTCTCTTTCTAACTGGGCACACACCCTCTTTAAGCTTTATCTTCATCTCCCCTACTGATTCATACACACCTTTAAGCTCACGGTACCCCTGAGGGAATAAATCCTCATAATCCCGTAACAACTCTATGATTTTTCCCACTTCAGAGTCTAACCAATAGTCTCCAATTATGGCCTCCTTAAGCTCAGCATTTGATCCAATATTCAATTTCTTTTTATTCATAGGTTCATGATAGGCATGTGTGATCTTATTTTCACTATCCAACACCTCACGCCTACCTGTAGAATGGTTTATATCCATATTTTCTACTTCTTCATTATCCACTAAGTAGACTATTTTTCCTTTTTCTTTCTCAAGGAAATCACGCTGACGTAGATTTCCATTGGCCTCTATTTTGTCAAAAGAATACACTCTTGAGTTTCCTCCATCCAATAAATCCTAAAGGAGTTCTTCACCCTTGGCACTATCTTCCACAATTAAGAGATTTATGAATTTGAATGCTTTTTCCACCAGAGGCTCGGTAGAGAAGAAGTCAAATGTCTAGATCATTCCTGCAATAAAATCATGCCAATTTCTAGTCTCTCTATGGATTTATGCATATACATACCAAACACATGCGCAACCTTGTAGTGTGGAATAAAACTTATCAAGCCATAAAAAAGGTGGTAAATCTTCCTTCCCCTTTGTCCAGAGTCTCTCACACTTTTGAATGTGGTGCTGAATAGGTTGATTACAGTGATAAGTGTAGATATGAGTAGGTGCATTTCTCCTAAAGAACCTAGTGGCAAGGGCAATCCTAATTTCATTCCATACTACAAGCTTATCCTTGTGGGCCACCCACCAGCGTGCTGCTATCCTGCATAGGGTATATGCTAGCATATTCCTTCTCTCCAGCAGGTCTATCCACTGTTCTTCCATGGCACATAAGAATACCATAGGATTTCCTTCTCTGGTGTAACAAGGTACCGAGTTCTTACCTATTCTCCTGATATAACACGGGTTTCTATCTTTAAAAAATAGACTCTTTACTTCATACCCCACCAAATCATAAGTGCTATGGGCCCAATTATCACAAGCAACACTTGTAGTATCACTGATAGACTATGTATCCTCCCATTGAATGATTCCTTGTTTAGATGGCTCAAGTACCTCTAGATCTTAGATGACATGTACATAAATCCGATTAAGGTATACTTCACTCAAAGGCTCAACACAGGGAAATTTTTTTCCATATGTTAAAGGGAAAATAAATCTTTCCTCCTTGTTTTCAAAGCTGATATAACCCTTTTTGAACTGAAGATCAATATTATTTTCATAGCACCATGGATGACCTAGTAGAGATGGGAAACTATCTACCTCTACTAGCACTAAGACCTCAAAATATCCAGTGAACTTGGCTCATTGTATGGTAATAGATGCATATTTTAAAAATCCAATGGGATTGGCCTTAGTCTTATTAGCCATGAACAATACAGTAGAGGATGGCTGCAATGGAGGTCTCCCCATTTTTACCCATGCATCTAAGCTAAGAACATTGACTTCTATGCCTGTATCAATCAATATATTACTCAATAACCACCCATTCACAACAAAATTTAGAGTGATTTCCTTGTCATAATTTAGGCTATGAGGGGGAAGATTCACATGCATGATCTTCCATCCAGTCTCAATACTTATGCATGGAGTGTTTCCCTTTAACCAATTCCCTAATAGTGGAATGATATTCTCTTGGCGCAAAATTTTGCATACTTCTCTAAAGTCATCCATATCAGTTTGGATCATTTCTGATGCTTTCTTTTGCTCCATCTTCTGTGATTTCTCCTTTAAATACTATATTTCACCCTAAATATTTCTGAGTACTTCCATGGTTTCCTGGTTAACCTCCTTTTTATGGGAAGGGTCTGGGTAACGTGCATGTAGAATCTCCTCCTTAGTGATGGTAGGATTCTACTGCAATGCTTCTTTGATGCGTGCCACTTTAGCACGGGTAGTGATCCTTACTTGTAATGTCTTAGATTTTGGTTCTAACTTGGGCATCCAAGGATTTTCCAATGCACACTGTATCCTAACCATCACTGCGCCTTTGTTTTCTTTTATATGCTGCTTACTAAGATGGTCATACAAGTATGGGAATTCCTCATAACTATGATTTTTTCCATAGAAATAACATGTAATATTCTGAGGAAATTCATGCTTTTATTGGTTAGGAGATCCACATGTTTAACATGTTCCATGAGGGAACTCATTTCTTCCACAACCATGGCCTCATCCTCCAAATCCACCACGGTATCCTTGACCTCTGCCAAGACCACCTTCAAAATGAATTTCATTCTAATCATAGTGCACCTGATTATGATCCCAATCCCGATGCTCATTATTTACTTTAATGTTATATAAAAATCATGTCTGTCCTACACCAATATATATAGCATCATGGATCTGACCAATCAGTCGGTAGTCTTCCATGTCATGAGTTGTGGACCTACAAATCTTACAATAATAAGAGATGTTATTCCTTATCGTGCATTGTAGTAATGGGCAACGACTAGCATCATGGTTTAAATGACATATCTCATAGTTTAACAACAGTGAGTGCATAGATATGCAGGGACAACTATACTTTGTGTTACCTTCCACTTCACAATATGTGCACTAAATACTTGTGTGCATCTCATGTGTTGAATTTTCTGATAGTTTCTCTAACTACTTTGCCATAGCTGCGATATGTGATTATAAAAATGGGCTCACCCCAGTGTCTATACTTACAACTGCCTCAGCATGTAAGGCTCCTTCAATTGCTTCACATGGATTAGTGTATGTTTTATGTGATAGTGCCCTTATAAAAGGTGTAATCAGACCTCCAACAAACCATTGTGCATGCTTTCTTACATGAATATCATAACATAACTTAGATAACAACATTTTGAAATGGGCATCATACTCTCAGACACTCTCAGTAGTGCCTTTCTTAATATCCTTGAGCACACTTATACTCTTCTGTTTAAAATCAAGGATGTGAAACTCTTTAAGAAATACATCTTTTAAAGCTATATAGTCTACACAAGTCTGATCAGGGTCAAACTTTATGTCCCAACTATGTGTGCACCCTTGTAACGTAGTAGAAAATTGGCTTACCTTACACTCAGAAGTTGCTGTTAATGCAAATTCACAACAATGTCATTTGGTGTGAATGCACAACATTGAGCTTTCCGAAAGTGTGGGACCTTTACAAATGGGGGAAGCTCTGCAGAGAAGGATGGTTCCTCTTCCTAAACTACCTACCACAAGCTATTCTAGTGCAAGCAAGCTAGTCTAATCCTAATCTAACTATGCTAAGGAGATAGAGAGAGAGAGAGAAAAGAGGGAAAATAGAGCCTACACTAAAACTGTGATACACCATAGAAGGAAAATGTTGAACATCTATCAAAACTGCCATAGAACAAGAAGAGGTGAGCAATGGGAAGGATGAATAAGTGCATCACAAAACAATGGATGGATTTCACACAAAAAATGTTCCAAAAATCCTTGAACACAGCTCCAAAACTTACAATGAACATTCAAACATGCACAAATACCTACAATGAAGAGAGGCAAGAATAAAACAAGCAAAAATGAGCAAGGATGGACAAATGCATCATGAAACATGTTTTTATTGCTCTAAAAGTTTACATAAAACATCATTTCATGGGTAACAGGAAAAAAACACCATTACAGAGTAGGGGAAGACGTTCAAACTCCATTTTCGACCTTGGGGAAGAAAAGAAGGGAGAGACAGAGAATAATGATGAACAACCCTTTACAAATGATCCAAAACTAGCTTTTATCACGAAGCAGAATAAAGAAAAGTGAAAAAACATGGGAAAATTTGATTTGCAACTCCAACAAAACAATGACCCATACTTCATTTAATTTGGTGGTTGGGAACCACTTCTATGTTTTTTGCATGCTAGGGACGTTTCTCCATTATTCTCTAGAAAATCTCCATCAAAATACAAAATTGAACCCTTCATCATGTAGAGAATTTTACTAGCTTTCCAATGACACAAAGAACGCAAAAATCTGGGCTTTGGATCAAAAGTTATACCCCTCTAAAGATTTAAGGAAAAATTAAGGAAAAAATGGATTGGCAGGCCAAAACTTTAAAATTTTCCCTTTTTTTGAATTTGGAAAAAATTCCCTGAAAAATCCCATGCCCCACTGCTCCGCTACCACGTGGTGCTTCCCTATTCGCTGATAGAAATGCGGGCCCAAACCTCACTTCTATCCTTTGATTTTTCATTGGGAAAATTTCCAAACTTTTCCTCGTGCTCTGCTGTCCTAGTGACACGTGTCACTTGCTCATTGGTTGGTGGGGATGTGCTTCCAATTTTTCCTTTTCCACCTTAGCAGGCTTTCGGGTCAAGTTTTTCCCTTGTGCCACTTTGACCACTTTGGAAAAATTCACCAAATTCTTCTGCGCCTCCAACTTCCGCTGACGTGTGGCACACTTTGATTTGGTGTAGGCCTTAATCAATTTTCTTTCTTCCATGGGCCCACGTAAAAAGTTTTCCCTTTGCGCCCTCTGACTACTTTGGCAAAAAGCCAAAATTTACTGCACGCGTCCGACTTCCACCTCTGGCTAGACATGTGGTGACCTCCTATTGGTCCAGGGGCCTTTGGGAAAAATATTCTCCTTCCACCCCCGCCGAGCCCTTTGGAAAAATTTTACAACTTACCCTCACTGGCCTGACCTCCGCCGCTACATGGTGCTTCCTCATTGGTTGGCACGGGCCTCAAGCCATTTTGTTTCCTCCATGGGCCCGCATGAAAATTTTTTCCTTTGCGCCCCGCCTAATCTTTGGTAATTTTTCTAACTTACCCCCGCTGACCCGCCATTCCTCCCTACCATGTGGTGCTTTCCTATTGGTTACGGGCCTTCCCAGGGAAAATTTCCCTCAAAAACTCCTACGAGCCATAACTTGAGAAATACAAGGAGTTAGGAGGAAAATTTTACCTTTCTGGAAAGGTGAGGAAAAATCCTGTCTAATGAGATCATTTCCAGAATCTTTTGAGTCCTTGAAGCATGCCAAAAATTCAATTAAGTGCCGGCAAAGGAGAAGAAGGGGGAGTTAGCCCAAAATAAGCATGGGGCTTATTTTGGATAACAATTTGGCGACTTAAAGGGGTCATCTGCCTACTAGATGAATGATGAGTAGCATTTGAAGCATCCATTGGGCATGGAGTCATGAGTTATAGCCTATAAATTGATCTGAACTTTGAAAATTTCCTCTTTGAGCCACTTGGAAACCCACTAAAATGGAGTTTTTTTCACCAAAATGCAACTGAAATGGACTGTGCAAGAGCAAAACCAGCAGCACCAAAAACTATGTACAAACTGAAAATCATACATACCCCAAGTGGGATACACAGAGTGTGCAGAAGCACTTCTTCTACTAAAAGTAAACCTACCTACTTTGCTCTAACTGGAAGCAAAGGTGGGCTAAACAAACCCTATAACTAGTTGTGCAAAATAGCTTCCTTTCTTCAAATTTGATAGCCATGCAAATGATTTGGAGTTGAGTATGGCTGCTTGGATGAGTGGAAAATCAACAAGAAGCTGGTCTTCTACCCAAATTAGCAAGGTGTCAGCTAAAAGCAAATTGAATACCTCTTTTAGTTGCTCTGCATTTGGATTGAAGAGGTATGACAGCTGATCATTGGTACTTTGTAGCTCATCCTCATGCTTAGAAGCAAGCATGACTAGTTGTGAATTCTCCTTTGGATCCAATGAAGCCAAGTACCTTATTAGGCAAGGTTTGATCCATTTTATATGCCCATAGCTCTGATTTTCAACTCCAAAAATGGAGTCTTCTTATAGACCTTCTTGAATGGATGGTGTGGAAGAAGTGATGAAGTTCTTCTGCAGTTTTCCTTCCTTTTCCAGTGAAGAACATGGAAGATTAATATCTTCCAACATTGGTTCCAAAGAGCTGTCACAAAACATAGGCTGCTATTGTTCAATGTTCTCTTTTGTGGCAGTAGGCTCTTGATGTTGGAGAATGAATGGTGAAGAAGAAAATATTGTAGTTTCAACTGGCTCTTCATCTAAACATTCTTCTAAGTTTGATGGCAAATCAAACTCTTCAATTTCCTCCTACTGCAAGGTCTCTCCCTCTTGTATGGCAACCTCCAAATCTACATCTTCTTCACCATGTGTAGTTTCATTTTCAAACATGAAACTTGTCAACTCAAACTCATCCAAAAAATCAGGTTTTTGGAGAGATGAAGTGGGAGAGAAACATAAAATTTCTTGTGCCTCTTGCTCAAAATTTGGACCTATTTTGTTCACCTCCATAATGGCTTCATCAATCAAATCAGCCCCTTCAAATGAAAGAAAAAAATTATCGATAATGCTTCCTTCTTCTGCTGCTGCAAAAACTGACTTGATCTCATCCATTTACTCCTCTTCAATGGGATTTGGAGTTGGTTGTTCTTCCTCCTCTACTTCTTGAAGACCATCTTGCTCTTGATTAAACTCTCCCTCTAGCATGAGGTTTGTCAAGTAAAACTCTTCAAACTACTACTCAAGAGGACAAGCTGGGATTGCAAGATCTTCTTCTTCCATGGATGATTGTGCAACTCGAATTGGATCAGCATTTCTTTCAAATAAAGTGCCAACATGGACACTACATTATGAGAAAACTGATTGCTGATCTGCTTCTTCTTTTTTATCTTCTTCTTCTACAACAAAATAAGTCCTAACAACCACTCATTCAACTTTCACCTCCTCTGAAGGCTTAACCATCAAGGGGATCTTTGTTATCCCAAATTTAAGAGCCAAGCTTACCAAACTTTTGATTTTTTCATCCTTATTTGGCTCTTCTTCTTAGTGCCGTTTTCCTTGAATGGCATTTTGATTTTTATCTTCCCAACATGGATTTGGGAATGCAAGAGGAGGGGTGGGTTGTGGCTCAATTGATTTTGCAATTTTTTGTGGTGTTGGAGGAGGTATAAATTCTTGTTTCTTTGGAGGGAATGGTTGTTTGGAAGGGAAAATGACAGAAGAATTAAGATGGGGTGGAAGACTAGGGAATGGAGAAATGGAATTAAATTTTGGGTCAGCATTGAATGGATTTAGAATTTGGAATTCCAAATGAGATGGTGCTGCTTGAGGAATGGAAAGAGATAAACTAGATGATGGTGTAGAACTTACCCATTTACAAGGTTGTTCAACACCAAGTTTATAGGCCTTTATCTCTACTATCCATTGTGCAAGCTGGGGCAGCATCTCCATCATGAAGTCCAACTTATCATGAGGGCTGAAGTGTCTTAGAAAAGGGCCTCCCCATGGATAAGGAGTCCTACAACCAATTCTGAAAGCCTTCATTTGATCTGTTGCTCTTGATTGCACCATTTTTGCCTCCATATTTTGGATTTTCTCCACAAACTCAGCATCTTCCATTTGATTGTCTTCATTGCATGCATACCCTTGCTCTTGATATGCTTCACAACCAAACTGATTTTGGTATTGCTCATATGGGTAAGCATGCCGATCTTGAATTTGATCAAAATTATGATTTGAAGATGGAAGAGATGGAAAGAAGAATGGATGAAAATGGATGGAAAATAGGTCTGCAACTCAGAGAATGAGTTATTTACCAGATCAAGTTGCCAGATGTGCTTTTGAATATGCCTCTAAAGGCTGAATCCTTAATAGGAACACACCAAGTTGTCCAAAATAAGATGGAAGACCTCTAAGGTCCCACCATGCATGCCATAACTATTAGTGCAAATTCACACCACCCCCCAAAATGACCTATGGATCTTACATTTCTAAGGCAATTTCATTTGGTGTGA
This sequence comes from Taxus chinensis, assembly GCA_019776745.2. NCBI lineage: Eukaryota > Viridiplantae > Streptophyta > Pinopsida > Cupressales > Taxaceae > Taxus > Taxus chinensis. Next base: position 389,402,642 of record CM034146.1, read on the forward strand.
ATGCACAACATTGAGATTTCCCAAAGTGTGGGACCTTTGCAAATGGGGGAAGCTCTCCAGAGAAGGATGGTTCCTCTTCCTAAACTACTTGCCACAAGCTATTCCAGTGCAGGCAAGCTAATCTAATCCTAATCTAACTATGCCAATGAGACAGAGAGAGAGAAAAGAGGGAAAACAGAGCCTACACTAAAATGGTGATACACCAGAGAAGGAAAATGTTGAACATCTATTCAAACTACCATTCAACAAGAAGAGGTGAGCAATGGGAAGGATGGACAAGTGTATCACAAAACCAAGGATAGATTTCAAACAAAAAATGTTCCAAAACTCAATGAACACAACTCTAAAACTTGTAATGAACATTCAAACATGCACAAATACCTACAATTAAGAGAGGCAAGAAGAAAACAAGGAAAAACGAGAAAGGATGGAAAAATGCATCACGAAACACATTTTTATTGCTCCAGAAGTTTACACAAAACATCATTTCATGGGTAACTGGAAAAAAACACCATTACAAAGTAGGGGAAGAGGATCAAACTCAATTTTTGACCCTAGGGAAGAAAATAATGGAGAGACAGAGAAGACCGATGAACAACCCTTTACAAATGAGCCAAAATTGGCTTTTATCACGAATCAGAATGAAGAAAAGTGAACAAATGTGGGAAAATTTGATTTACAACTCCAACCACCAAAAAATCCTTCTAATTAGCCTACAAAATGATGGGTTCCCATGGAAAAGTCCATACTTTGAAGTACATTTCTCTATAGATCTAAAAAATGACCCATACTTCATTTAATTTGGTGGTTGGGAACCATTTCTACATTTTTGCATGCCAGGGATGTTTCTCCATTTTTATCAATCAAATCTCCATCAAAATACAAAATTGAACCCTCCATCATGTGGATAATTTTACTAGATTTCCAATGACACCAAGAACACAAAAATCCAAGCTCTGGATAAAAATTTATACCCCTCGTAAGATTTAGGGCAAAATTAGGGAAAAAATGGATTGGCGGGCCAAAATTTTAAAATTTTCCCTTTTTTTGAATTTGGGAAAAATTCCCCAAAAATCCCCATGCCCTACCGCTTTGTTGCCACGTGGTGCTTCCCTATTCGCTGATGGAAACACGGGACCAAACCTCACTTCTATCGTTTGATTTTTAATTGGGAAAATTTCCCAACTTTGCCCCATGCTTTGCTGTCCTGGTGACACGTGTCACTTGCTCATTAGTTGGCTGGGATGCACTTCCAATTTTTCCTTTTCCACCTTGGCGGGCTTTCGGGTCAAGTTTTTCCCTTACGCCATTTTGACCACTTTGGAAAATTTCACCAAATTCTTCCGCGCCTTCTATTTCTGCCGATGTATGGTACACTTTTATTTGGCACGTGCCTTAATCAATTTCGTTTCTTCTACGTGCCTGCGGGGAAAATTTTCCCTTTGCGCCCTCTGACTACTTTGGAAAAAATCCAAAATTTACTCCGCACCCCCGACTTCTGCCTCTGACTGGACACATGGCTACCTCCTATTGGTCCCTGGGCATTCGGGACAAAATTTCTCCTTCTGCCCCCACTGAGCCCTTTGGCAAAATTTTTCTACTTACCCCTGCCGGACTGACCTCCGCTACTATGTGGTGCTTCCTCATTAGTTGGCACGAGCCTCAAGCCATTCCTATTCCTCTGTAGGCTAGCGAGAAAATTTTTTCCTTTGCACCCTGCCCACTCTTTGGTGGTTTTTCCAACTTACCCCTACTGACCTACCATTCTGCCCTACCACATGGCACATTCCTATTGGTTGCGGGCCTTCATAGGGAAAATTTCCCTCAAAAAATTTGTCGAGCCATAACTTGAGAAATATAAGGAGTTAGGAGGAAAATTTTACCTTTCTAGAAAGGTGAGGAAAAATTCTATCTGATGGGATCATTTCCAAAATATTTTGAGTACCTACAGCATGCCAAAAATTTAATTAAGTTCCAGAAAAGGAGAAGAAGGGGTAGCTAGCCCAAAATAAACATGGGGATTATTTTGGATAACAACTGTGATTCCCTTTGTGTGCCACATTATTTCACACATCTACATGTTCAATAGCATCTTCTATTCCTGTATACTCTAGGAGATGAAGACAAATATCCATGTAAATATTTTGGGGTTGGTGCGGACCTTTCTCACCTGATCCAGAACCTCCTGTTGTTCATTTACCTCAAGAACCACTAGATCCACTGGACCTAGAGCCACCTATACCTCCTGATCCTAAACCTGTAGCTGAGGTTGGACCAAAATATGTACTTCACTGTGTCCCAATAGTAGTAATGAACTGTACCCTGATAGTATGTGAAGTGTTACTACTCCTAGAAGAGAGTCCAAAAATATGCGAGCCTTAATTCTCTGTGGATGATACACCCAAAAAGGTACTCCCATATAACAATGAATTCATTTGTGCTACCATCACTGTGCTTCTTGTATGACTCACTCCTGCTCTCCCAGTGCTTGAATTATCTTGCTGACTATTTGTTGTACTAGATACTGGAAGACCAAGTGTAAGTGAAAATTTTCCTAGTGGATTCAGATACGCGCTCATGACCCAGGTCGTCTCTACTAGCACAATTCTGCATGAGGCTGAAGAGGGTTCCCTGTCATGCTTTCCCAAATGGGGGATTTTCTGATGCTCGAGTTCCACATCTTTTACATGAACTTCAACTCCTTCTCAAACTATCTTTGTCCACAAAACCATTTTCTCTGTAACCTTCCGCTACTTCTCTACCTCCCTCTCATGTGCCTCATTTTACTTAAGTCACCTTTCCTCTCTCTACCTCTCTGCCACTAGGTGTACCATCTTTCACCAAGCCTACTCCTTAACCTATGCGTGGTGGGGTTTAGTTAGCCATTGGTTTACTCTCCAAGTTTAGGGTTACCATCAAAATTTTGATCGCCATTAGAATGTCTTGTACGTAAGTTCTCCTTGGATATCTTAAATATTATAATTTAGCTACCTATGTGCATGAATAAGTGGAAAATGAATACTCCAAAATATAACTGTTCAAAACACTGCGGAACCACTTATCCATAGTGTGAGTAAAACTTAGATAAGCATGATACAGGGTATGAAATTATTTCTGCATCTAGACAAGTGTGTGATTCTCTAATTCCATTTAGATGCATAACCAACCAACCACTCATATAATTGTAATGGAAAGAAAGTGAAGAAGATCTCATATAAACTATCATACAGATTTTGTTCCACCCATACACGTGTGTTAAACTCAAATCCGGTGCTAAACCTCCACGAGTATTCTTCTTCCAGGTCATGTATCCACTCCTCAATACTAACTAGGTTCAATTGATATGTCTTAATCATGAGCCATCCTGAAAACAACTGAAAAAGAGGTACCGACAACAGAACCAATGATGCCACCTAGAATTCACTAGTAAAATCCTAGGTGCGCTGGCACATCACTCTTACTAGACTAAGCACTCACCTAAAACATGCAAAGGTACCAGAACCCTTTTTAGGGTTACTATAGTAGGATGTTAGCATGATGAAGACTTAAAGCATTAAAATCCATAACTAATATATCATTCTACAGTGCATGTTTAGATCTAAACCTTAAAGTATCATGAATCAAATAATAATCATAGTGAAATCATTCATGTAGTAATAAACTATAACGATGATTAACACCTTGATTCAGCCAACAACCCCCATTATATTAAATGCAGTAATACACATAATCTTATAGATAATACCATAGTTTATGCGCGCATCATATTTGGTAGCATAACCTCACAATAACTCAATTATCACATACTATATCTATGCTACGTAGTTCACTACATATTTATAAGGGTGGGGAATTTCCCTTCACCACTTATCTAATCCTAAAATAGGTTGCATGCCAATATTAGCCACATGCTGTTACAATAATAGCCACACATGCAAGTGCGCTAATAACAAACTTCTTCTATTTAACGGTCAGTAGTAAATATATTCTCATCATGTATCCATGCAAAGTGATTTGTAGCTGATCCTCAAAAAATAGCCAGTGCGTGTCATGCAAGTCTCTAACCGGTTTGTGTGTTTAGCACGCTATCTCCAAAAATAGTTAATCATCATGAAAATGGCTAAGTTATGAATCTGTCTCTTTCCTCAGTGCGTGATTCCTTCCCGATCCTCTCGTGCTTTTGAATGTGATCTTCTCTTCTATGTGAACCTTATGTATGTTCTTTGCTAAGTGCCTTATTTTGACTGACCAACAGAAACAAAGGCGTAGATAAGAAAAATCATGGGTGTGCTGGATGTAGACACAAAATCATCCACATACTACTATTTTACTATGTTACAAAGTATGTTATATATATGGATCTTGTGTGAGAAAAATATTCATTGGTGACATAACCCCTTGTTTGTATATATATTTTTTATAATTTCTATTGTGATTCTCTTCTTCTGTCACTTCTATAATGCCTACTGTTAAGGTCATAGGGATCCCTTTCTGTCAGTGTTTTCAAGTATGTTGTGATTTGTTCCACGAAACTAGCACCTAGGCACCCGTGTCTAGTCCTGGGCGCTCATGTACTGCTTATGTCTTATTTTTATTTTGACATTTATGGTTGGTATTTTTGTTGTTCCCATCTTTATCTAGAGGTAGTATTCAAAATTTCATGTCACTAATGTCGAAATTCAAACAAGAGATCCCTATATATACACAACATACATATAATTATAAGGTACTGACAATTATCAAGGGCTATTTATCTACATACTATCAGAGGTCTACAGTTTTGGGCTACTTATTCTTCATACACTACATAGAAAGGGGAATTTATAAATTCCATCCAATTATTTGCATTCTATCTAGATTCTAGCTTTCTATCTTGGTGTCATTGGCATGAGGGAAACCTAAGGACACTATTCCACTCACAAGCTCAAATAACTACATGGATTATGAGATGTAGTACAGAGATTGGTCACAAGTTCACTCAGTCCATTGATTTCTGAGGTTAGTTTGAATCCCCATTTACATCTTTTATTTTTTAGGATTTGATGTGTTTTGGGGTTTTATAGGATAACTTTCTCTTTGTAGGTTATAGGAGCATTCTGCAGAAATAGTGTGACATACAAGAGATCAACAATGAGGGTTAAAGATACTTGCATGAGAAAATAAAATAGAGATTATTAGCCTCTATGCTATCACAAGCACCTAGCTGGAACCTAGGTGCCCTAGTCCAGATCTAGGTGTACTGGTCCTGCTAAATCCGACAGCTCCATAATTTTTTTAGTGGTATTTATACAATCTATTATCTATGTTCATCAATCTTCTAACCCAACATACTTCAAGATTAAGAGAATATAATCTAAGTCATTCTATTTATTCTCTTACATTTAGGGTTTTGATTTTGTTGGCCTATTTACTTGTATCAGATATGTATTGTAGCATTTGTGAATATGTAATTTTATATTTAATAATCTAGATTTTGTTAAACCATTTGGTGAACCCATCATTATTTGTACTCATGTCCCTAGGATCCCCATGGCTAAAAATTGATCCTCCTCTCCTAGGAAATCTATGCATCATGTTAGTTTAAATCCCATCCTTTATAATGAGGTTTGGGATATGCATAATAATATTTATCACAATGTTCGATTTGATGATGCTATCCAAAGACAACTTCTTGCTCATGAAAACATCATTCCCACTAGCTTTAATAGCTATGGAATTTGTATAGTCTCACCTGACTAAAACTTCACTCAATGCTTTCCTTGTTCTTCCATAGACACCCAAGATGTTGTAGCTGCTTCTACTCCAATTGTTATGCATGACGATGTTACTAAATATCATGTATTTGGTGATATGTTTACTTCCATAGATGTAAATAAATCTATTTCTCAAGATAAAAATGAACACGTGCATGATGTTGTTTCCACTCGTAGTCAAGATGAATGTAAATCTATATCTCATGCTTCTTCTATTTTTGAAAATGTTTGTAATGTTTGCAATGATATATCTCATGCTTCTTCTTTACATGCTGATGATATTATTGTAGAATTACTTGGTTGCAAAAATTTGAATGATAGTTACATGGATTATATTTTTGACCACAAATAAGTTAGTGAGGATGTTACTTTTTTTTGAGATGGCTGAATGTGAATTATCTATTCCTCCTTCCACTTCTGAGGTTGTTTCTAATTTCATTCTTAATGGTTCTTTTCCTTATGTTAGTGCACCTCTTATTCTAACTCTCGAGTCTTCATCTAGCATTTATATAAGGCCTTTGTGTTCTTCACCTCCTCCTCTTCCTTCAACATGCACTCCCTCTTCACAAGTTGCCATGATCACTTATAAAAGTAAGCTTCAACCCCTTAATTTTCCTCTCATTTTTTCCACCATTCCCTCCCATGATATCTTATCACTCATGCATGCTTCTGGCCATTTGCAATCTCAAGTTCAATCTCTCACTCTTGAAAGTAAATCTTATAATGCCTCCATTGACAATAATTATCTTCATGGAAACCCTATTGAAAATAAAATTCACAAATCAAAATTTCCTAAAGATTTTATCATGCACGCCTTTTCATGTTTTGATGGTTATGGAAATCCTTATTTACATATTAATAAATATTTGTTTAGCTATGGATTCTTATTCTAATGATCGATTATTACTAAAATATTTTCATCATAGCCTTGTTGATAATTGTTGGGCCCCTGAATTATCAACTAAGTCCATAAAGGGTGCGTAGGTGTGTAAGGTTGAACAAAGTGCCCAAGATAAGGCATACAAGGAAGAGTTCAAGTAGGGTTTTGGTAGAACCAAGGATGCGCATTTGTGAAGCAGAATTCAAGACTTAGCTATTTTTGACCTATCAGGAAGGATGCAAGAAAATTGTGACCTGAGTGGAAAAGGTGCTAACCTGGCGATAGGGTGGCCTAGAAGGAATATGCCCTACAATAGAAGCTTCTACAAGGACATAATGGAAAGGATTGGTGAGCTCAGGCCTGAAGGAGCATGTGCCCATAGAGGACCACATTCAGACACTTGGCGAAAGATCTAAGGCTATAAAAGAATGATTTGGCAGTTCAGGAAGGCTATATCTACAAGTTCCTGCAAAAGTAAATAGAGAGAAATGAATAGAGAGGAGATCTACAGAAATACTACAAGGACTCTGTTATCTTGGGTAAATAAGCATAGGAAAGGATGTATCAAGGGTTTGGGGATTATAAATTTTCTTTTGAGAGCCTAGCTATATGAATCCATTTATAATGCATGATTGTGGTCCGCCCTTCTATGACATTTTGGAATGGGCATAATGAATGCAATGAGGCTACCAATTTATGTGAATATGAACATTAATGGTTCTGATGCATACATCCTTCTTCATAGATATTTTTCATTTATGTTTATGAACTAAGTATGAATTATTGTACAACTTCATTTCTATTTTGTTGTAATTTCTATAATCTATTAAGCTCTTTTCTTTTTGGAATGACTATAAGGATATAGAAGTCGTTCTGATCTCTATGGTGCTTGTATGTCTTATTTCCTCTCAAATATCTTAAAATCAGATCATAGATGATGTTTCCCACTAAACTCACATAAAAGAGAGACTTGGCACCCGCACGTGCCTTGGGTGAGTGCCTAACATCCACTGGGTGATAGGACGACATGCATGGGATTTATTTCCTTTGTGATGGGTGTAAAAATGACTACATCTTGGTTACGTTGCCAGGACTTCTTTTCAAAGTTGTAGTGGGAAATGACATACATCATGATCTATGTAATGCGTAATGATAGTGTTTAACTTTGGAAAGTGTTGAATCATGGTTCAAGAGCATGGAGGATGAATTTTCTCAGAGATTCAGCACTGGATCTAAGTTTAATGCATGTAGATGGGTAGAAGAGAACCTCTACCATGATTTGTATGATTTTTTTTTTGTTTTTTCCCAGTAGAACTATATGAATGGTTCTCAGCATATGCATCTTGATCAATATGGTATTATAGATCATGCGCATGGACCCAAGAAGAATATCAGAGGCTGTAGGATATAGATCTGATGTGGACTCGTTCTGTGGATCATTGGTGGAAGGGTGTGTTGGCTAGCTACACTCTGAAGTATGCTATTTCTATATATTCTTGTTCAGAAGTTGCTGAGTTTGAATTTCTGTAAGAGCACAGAGGATCATTTCTATGTGTTATCCCTTTGGTAGTGAAGATCTTTATTGTTACCTTGAGTTTAGAGGCATTTCCAATGGCTGGCTAAACTGTTCTGAGTGCTAGGTGAGGAAGTTACGGTTGGGGAAGATGACATATATTACTGCAGAGAAAGAAAGGGAGGAGAGAAGGCTCAAGTATAGTAAAGTGCATGAAAGGGAGATTACTAGAAAACATGAGGTTAAAAGTGTGATGGATCTATGGAGGTAGACATTATGGGAAGGAGTGAAGGTTCACATGGAGGACGTAGAACTTGAAAAGTCTGTGCTACCCCATCTTGGAAAGTGTGTAAGAGAGAGCCCTTCAACTTCTGATGAGAGTTCATCGCATGGAGAGAGAAGAGTCATTGGCATGTATCTAAACCCACCTAGTGACCAAACATTGGCGCTTGGTTTTCTAGATCCAAGAAGGAGTATCGTTGACCTAGTTGACATAGTGGAAGTGAAAGATCTGCACCTAGGAGATACAATATTTCATTTCCCACTTCTATGGCTATGCATATTCTAGTTTTCAGAGGAATTTTTAGACAAGGAGAAAGTACACAAGCCTTCAGTCTCGCATCTGGGAGTGGCGTAGGGTACACTAGTGGTAGTGGGGCATTATCATAGACCATCGGTACATAGTTCAGTGGAACCTTGGGGACACTTGACACGAAATTATAAGACCTGATCGACCTGGTGGATCTGGTGGGTTAGAAGGAAAATGACCTGGTGAATCTAAAGGATCTAGTGGCTTAGGAGAAACATGACCTGGTGGATCTAGCGGTGGAGGAAAAACCAGAGGGAACTAAGGCTTTGGCTTAAGAGGACAATGGCCCCAACCACCCCCTTTAGTCTTCTTTGAGATGTCTTTACATTTTACAGATTACAGAGGTATTAAATGTGTTGTAGAACATTTTCACAAGTGTGATCTACTATGGCACACAAAGGGAATCGCAACCCCATAGCGGAAGGCTAGTCAGTTTGTAATGACATTGTAGGGGTGCACACATAACTGGTATAGGAAATATCACCCTCATCAAACAATGGTGGATTATACTATTTTAAAGAATTCTGTCTTGGAAAAATTCCACATCCCTGAGTTTGAATAGAAGAGCATCAACACCCTGAAGGAGATTCAACACGAAATGGAAAAGAGTGTGTGAGAGTATGACGCACACTTTAAAACTCTCTTATCTAAGCTAGAATATAATATTCACCCTTCACAACATGCTCAGTGGTTTGTTGGAGGGTTGATCACTCCTTTTAGGAGAGATTTATCTCATAAAACTTTCATAGACCTACGTAAGGCGTTAGATGCTTATCTGCGTGCCAAGGCTGTTGGAAGTGTTCATATTGGTGTTAGCCCATTTTTGGAGGCTCAAATTGCTGCTATGGCTAAAAATCTAGAGAAGTTATTTGTAAAATCAGCCCATGCGACTCGTAGTGGTATATAGTGTACATATTGTGAAACAGAGGGGCATGTCAAGGATGGTTTACCCCAGAGGATAGTATGCACCATGATGCAAGTAAATTTCCCTTGTTATAGAGTGCAATCCAGAAGAATGTGTCTTGCTACTATAAGATCTACACCTCTACAACCCATGATACTAAGGATTGTAGGCTTATTGATCAGATCCATGAGGGAATTTATCATGGGGTGCAAAAGACCAACATTGTCAATAGCTCTAAAGGTGATGATTTCCGTTATGAGAAGCATGTAGATGGAGGCATACGTGGAAGGGGATTTTATAGATGATTCCATGGTCATGGTAACTGTGAAGGAGGAAGAAGTGAGTTCCCATGTGGAACTTGTTTTAATTATTGATCTACAGAGAATTACAAACAAGAGTTCCAAGACCTATTGTAGTGCTCATGATGCGGGAAGAAACACAAGTATGAGGAGTGCCCTAAGTTGTTTGAGCACATGAATCAGCAGCAACAAAAAGACAAGGGTGCTACAATGGTAAGAATTAAGAAGACAGAAACATAATGAATGCCATGGGTAACATCTGATGCAGGCTTAGAACCTGTTTTGGTAACAACAAGAGTAGAGGCTGCACGTGCAAAGGAAATACTAAGGCAGAGGACTCTGGTTTTAAGAGAAGAAGTGGTGCATGGAAAGTACCTAGATCCTACTCATGAGATGGAGTTATATAAGGATACCATGGATGTCATTCAGATTTTACAGGGAGAAATCTAGTGTTTAAAGGAGTAGTCCAGGAGGGAGGAGCAAAGAAGGAAGGTCGAGGTTCCAAGAGATGACCTAGATGAGGTCAGGAAAGTATGTAAAATGCTAAGGCAAAAGAATATTATTCCCTTCCTAGGGGCATGGTTGAGAGAGAAGGTACCATGCACTGGAGAAGAGCATGAGAGGTAGGTCCAACTTGCAAACCTTCCCCCTCACAACCTTGACTATGATAGGGAGATCATGTTAAATGTGGTCGTGGATGGATGGCTCCTTATAAATATCCTCATTGACATAGGCACGGAGGTTAATGTTCTCACATTGGATGCATGGAATCAGATGGAAAGGCCTACATTATAGCTATCTTTGAATGTGTTATATATGGCAAAAAAAATAAGGCAATGCCCATTGGTGTCTTAAAGGATGCATCTATCACCATTCAGAGAGCTAAGTTTACTAGGGACTTAAAAGTCTTGGCACTCACTGAGGAAGAAAATTTTCGATCACTACTTGGGTGCCCATGGTGTGATAAGAACAATACAGATATTTGGTTCAACAAGGGGTACATTAGCTTTGAAAATGAGGAGCAATGATTCATCATACTCCTAGTTGATGAGAAGTCAACACCCTATCTGAAGCTTTTGGAGAAGAGGTCCTAGATAGAATATATGTGTGCTCAATTAGGGATAAAGAGATAATCCGTACTACCGACAGAGTTATCTAGTTTGAGGATGCTCAGTTGGTAAGTGACACCGCTAGTCTAGCATGTGATAATTGGGCACATGGGATATACGAGTTGATCGGATGGCATTTAAGAGGATTGGTGAAAAATGTGACAAAGGTGTGCACAGTCTGACACCTAGGAGGAAAAGAGCTACCGAAGTACTCAACAGGAGCCTCCCCTGAGGTCTTTTTGTAGAAAATAGAAGCTCAATGGAAGGAAGAAAATAAAAGAAGGGGGATGTTAAATTATGTCCTACTCAGAACTACTATGCATTGGCGGGAAACACATCAAGATAATCTCTTGGAATGGCGCGAAGTGAGAATTGCCTTCTCTATTCATTTCTCTAGAAGCAATGTGTCCCCCACTATCAAAGAGTACCATGGTAAGGAGCCCGCCTCTTTCCATGTCTAATCCTGTGAGAGAACCTAGAGGGAAGCAACAAAAGATTTTTCAATATCCCTCTAGGTACACAAAATGTATTCTACACTCTAGGGTTGCACGTGTGCATGGTACATACATTCTGAGACATGCCGCTAGACAGGGAATTGGCAAGATCTAGTGACTAACCTTGTTCAAACATTTGAGTATCAAAGTACTTAGCCATCAGTTGATAAGGCATTGCAGGTTGTCAAGTGCCTTACCATGGGGGATAGTGCCATGGAAAAAGATATGCTGCTTGACTTACTTGGTGAACCAGGTTTGGAGGGGCAATTTGAAGAAGAGGAAACAGAGGAGGTTCAGCTTGAGCATGTGTGTGTGAAAAAGGAGAAAGGAAATCTTGTATATATAATTGATGGGGAAGAAGCATAAAGCTTGGATGTTAACCATTTTGTAGGGACACATGAGGTAGTGGAAAATGTTAATACTCATGTGCACACCTATGATGAACCTTTACAAACTAAAAAGGTTAACATCAGCTCAGGAGAAGAATCTAAAGAAGCTATCATTGGAGATTCTTGGTCGGAGAAGGAAGTCTCTAAGATCATTGATTCTTGTACGGGTACCATGAGGTCAAAGGTGTCCACCATTCCTTGGGGGAGATGTTGATAAAGATGAAGGATGGTGCATGTCCAGTCAGGAAGAGACCCTACCAGATGAATCCCAATTTGATTGTGAAGGTAAAGGAAGAGTTAGACAAAATGATAGCATCTGGGATCATTGAAGCTGTTGAAGAATCGAAATGGATAATTCCAATGATAATCAACATCAAGAAGGATGGGTAGATTAGGATTAGCATGGATTATAGAGAGCTAAATGTATTTTTTGTCATCGATCCTTTTCCAACCCCCTTCACTGAAGAAATTTTGGAGGGAGTCATTGGGTGCAAAATCTATTCCTTTACAGATGAATTTTCGAGGTACCACCGAGTCAGGATTGTAAATAAAGACTAGGAGAAGACAAATTTCACTACTGAATGGGGAATTTTTCCATACATGGTCATGCCCTTTGGGTTGAAGAATATGCCTATCTCTTTCTCGCGCATAGTGGTACAGGCATTCGAGGAATTCATCTGTAAATTTCTTCAGGTCTATCTGGATGATTAGACAGTGGATGGGCTAGTAAAAGACCATTGTGATAATTTGAGGTTGATGTTTGAGAGGTGCTGGAAATAGAGGATATCCCTCAACATTAAGAAATGTGTCTTTGCTACCCCCTTTAGAATGTTATTGGGGCATATCATATGTAAGGATGGCTTACTAGTAGATCCTGCCAAGGTTACAGTTATTGTGGGATTGGGGGAGCCTAATAATCAAAGCACAATGCGCTAGTTTCTTGGACATGTGGGCTACTATCAGAAGTTCATCAAGGGGTATCCCAAGATCACCATGCCTTTAGAAGAATTGCTTAGACAGAAAAGTGATTTCCATTGGGGAAAGGCACAACAGAAGACATTTGACACATTGAAGGATACACTTGTTACCGTGCTTATACTACACTTCCCCTCTTGGGAAAATCCCTTCCATGTTCATGTAGATGACTCCAGAATGACCATTGGGGCAGTGCTTGCATAACCTAGTGAGGGAATTGTTGATCACCCCCTATGCTTTGCAAGCAGGAAGTTGACACCAGCAGAGCAGAATTATACTACGACCAAGTGCAAAGCATTGTCAATGATCTATGTGTTTCACAAGTTCAGGAAGTATCTACTAGCAACTCCCTTTATCTTGTACACTCACCACATGACATTAAAGTACCTGATTAAAAATCCCATTCTCCAAGGGTGCATATGTTGGTGGGTGCTATTATTTCAAGAGTTCGAGTTCAAGGTAGTTGTGAAGCCTAGAAAGAGTACTTTTATACCTGATCATTTATCAAGAATTGATTTAGGGGAGGATGAACAGAGCATTGAAGAGACTATGACAGACACATAATTGGAGGAAATTATAGTCTTTCTAAAGCAAGGTGTGGCACCGGAAGGGATGAAGACATTAGAGAAAAAATAGCTAGTCATACGCGTCGCACCCTACATGTTGATCAATGGGGACTTATACAAATTAGGGCGTGATGAAGTTTTATGCAGGTTTGTACTAGAGCATGAGAACCTTGCCATTATAGAGGAAGAACATGGAGGAAGTGTAGGTGGACATTATGTAGGAAATGCCCCCACACGTAAAATATTAATGGAAGGATTGTGGTGGGAAACTTTGTATAAGGATTCTAAGGACTATTGTAAAGTGTGTGACCACTATCAGTGCGTTGGCAAGTCAGGAAGGAGATATGAAATGCCTTTGCACCCTATACCTAGCGCTCAACATTTTGAGAAATGGGCAATAGAATTTGTAGGCCCCATTGCACCAGTAGTACGTAGGACTGGATCATGCTATGTAATTACTTGCATGGACAATTTGACAAGGTGGGAAGAGGAAGCCTCAACTAAAGACTATACAACAACTACAACAACAATATTTTTGTGGGAGAACATTATCACAAGGTATGGATGCCCTTTAAGTTTAACCAGTGGTAGGGGTACACATTTCATGAATGAGACCATGAGGATCCTATTAGAATAGTTCATGGTGGCTCATCACAAGACTACATCTTATCAACCACAAGCAAATGAAACCATTTAACAAAAGGCTAAGTCATATTTGGACAAATTTTTGTGATGTCAGAAGACAATATTGGGATGACAAGGTATCAACCATATTATGGGATTATAGGACAACTTATAAAAGGTTGAACAAATCCACACCGTTTCAATTGGTGTTTGGTGAGGAAGTTATTCTGCCGGTTGAGTTCATGTTACCTTCTCTATGAATAATGCATGCAAGAGGGCTGGATGATGAGCAAGCAATGGAAGAGAGAATTGATGAATTGATGAAGCTAGATGAAAGATGATCAATCGCTAGCTGGAGCCAAACAAAAGAAAAAGAAAAGAAAAAATCATGGCATGATCGCCACATTCAAAAAATTTTTTTGAGGTTGGGTAGATGGTCTTACTGTATGATTCCAAGTTTCTACACCACCTTGGGAAGTTAAAGGTCCATTGATTAGGTCCCTATATAATCTCATACATCCTTGATTTGTGCATGTTCCAGTTATAAGTGCTGGATGGAATGAAATTTCCTGGACACTTCAATGGGAGTAGGCTGAAGCCCTAATATAAATAAGGCTTCTTGGTGTTTGTAAATAAGGTAGTTTTTCCAGATAGTTTAGAATTTCCTTTATTCATTTCCTTTCTTGTGTTTCCCTTTCATGTTGTTTTTCTATTTTGTGCCTTGGGCACTAGTAACCTTGTTACTTTTTGAGGGTTTTGAATGTGCAGAGGACCGCACATAATTTTAGTGTGGGGTGTAGTGATGTGAAGGAAAGCGTGGGTAAAGTGCTAAGGAGGATTATGTTGGAAATCCCAGTTGAATGCCCCTATTGAAAGAGGTGCATGAAAGAAAAGGTGGAAAAGGATGGTTGGTTTCAAGATAAGGCTACTTTCAGATCCCACGTACAGAGGAGGAAGAAGTGCATAAAAACATGACAGAAAAAGTGCCTTTGGTGTTGGTTATGTGCGCGCAAGAGTCTCCTATCAAGATGGATTGGTTGCACGTGAGAAGGTTGGAAGATTTTCTGTGCAGTGATAGGCATGTGAGTTAGGGTTCAAAATTTGGGCTTTGTTTGAAAAATCCACATAAGAAGATTAAAAGTATGGTGGTAGGTGAAATAACATTTAATGCTTAAAAATGGGAAAAACTATAAATAAAGGTTTGGGCATTTCATTATTCACTTTACATATAAGAAGAGAAGAGATTTTGTGAACTAGGGTTTCTAGAGTTGATCTGTGTGAATAAAAATTGTAAGAATTTGAGCGTGAGTGACCAGTTTGGATTTACAAACTAGAAAGGAAGTGATTCACGGGTGTGGGAAGAGTTGTGGAGAAGCATCGTCTAGTGAAAAGAGATTCTAGTTAGGGTTTGGTATCAAGGGCATGGGTCGGAAAAGAGTTTCTTCGCCAGTTTCAGATCTAAACTTGGAAAGGGGTAGTACAAAGAAGGACGTGAAAGGAGTTAAAGTGTTAACATAAACAATGGCACCGAAGAAACTAGTTGGCACACCTAAGAAGGGAAAGGGAAAGGGTAAGGGAAAACAACAAGAAACTGTCGTGAGTACAAATGAATAGTGGTATGTAGAAATGCAGTACCCAGACAGAGTATTGCTTGGGTGCGAGTGGGAGTCCCATTTAAGAAATATGTCAGTAAATTATTACAATCATCACTCGATCACGATTGAGAAGGAAATGGTGCTGGAGTTAGTGTGCCTAACGAATAAAAGGATACCAGAGGGTTTTTCCATCTATAACGATGATGTAAAAGTGAAGTTGGAGAAGTCAAGATTATTACAACTCTTTGAGTTTCCCTACTTCGGGAATCCTGAGTGCTTATATCAAGGGTTGATGTCATGCGTGCACAAAGATTACTTTCACTTCGTAGGGTGTAATATGCACATTACCCCTTAGCTTGTTTCACATTTCACATGCCTCATATGTGAAGGAGAAAGTTTGGAGGATGAACTATGGGACAAGGAGGAAATTAAGGAAACCGTCACTACTTATGTGTACAAAAAGGGGTCGAGGTACTTTGATATCATGGAAATCAAGGACCCGGTGATGAAGATGGCTGCATACCTTATGACAAATTTAAATGGCCAGGAGATATGGACCCAGGTAAACAAGTCTTGGTTGAATGTTTACAGGAGGATTCCAAAGGGAACCATCTACAACTTGTCTGCATTCATCACAGATAAGATTTTCAACAGTGTGTAGGAAGGTGATAAAATCCTCTTTGGTAATGTCCTGTTAACCATTGTGTTCTAGGAGATTGGGGTGTTGTATGCAAAGGAAAAATTTGTGTGGGAATACCCTGCTAAAGACCCTTCACCCATGAAGATGTTTAAAGTACACCTATGATAGTTTGATGTATGTGGACAAGGTGCACTTGGAGAAGTGGTACACACACCTGAGGAATGCGTTGAGAATGGAGGATCCCTGAACAACTACCAATGAACACCAAGGGAGAAGTTGAGTTTGTGGTATTCCAAAATTTCTACCTTACCAGATTTAAACTAACAGATGAGACATGGAGCCCATGGTGCAAGCTCCCTTTTTCCTTCACAGTTCAACACTTCCAAGCGGGAGTGAAAAGGTTTAAAGAATCTAAGAAGTTGAAGTTAGACCTTGGTAATCTAGACCAGGACCATAGAGAAATGCGCAAAGGGTTGGTCTACCCCAAAAAATTCTCGTATGTGGATAAGTACGTGTCGCTTAAAGTCTAAATGGTGAGATGCATGAATTTTCCCATCGCACGAAGTATAAAAAAAGGTGGAGTCCATTACAGATGTAATAGTTTTAAAGCATCTAGACCTAGCACCTCCCACGTAGAAGTATGCATCTTCCCTAGAATGCCTAGAGGACTTAACAATGATCCTCACCATGGAGAGGCAGCTGCTAGCCTTGGAATCTACAGAAGAAGTGGTTGCATGTTTAGAAAATGAGGATATTTTGAAAGTCATGACACTCATAGATGAATACAACAAGGTCCTTGCTAATGTAAAGATTGCTTCTTGGAATACTGAGGCTATGTACAAAAACTACGCAGAGAGAGACAAAGTGGTAAGCATGCTGGTCGCTAATCATGAAACAGAATTTAAAGAGTTCTAGGAGAAGACCAAGGGGAACAGAATGGAGTGAGAAAAGATCCTAGCTGAGGGATAAAATAAATTAGAAGCTATTGAGGCCTTATGGGTCTCAGTTAAAAACTGGCTAAAGGAACTATATCCACATATTACACGAATAATGGATGAGTTGGAGGATATAAGCAAGGAGTTAGAGAAAATTGTTGACACCATGAGCGCACAAGGGGATGGGCTAGGTTTTGATCAGGTGAGCGCCTTAGTAGGTGATCTTTTCTAGAGAGTGCAGAATGAGGTCAATGTTTGGAATAATCTAGAGGCCGAATTATAGAAGAACTTTCCTCTCCTATTGATTTAAGTAGCAT
Organism: Taxus chinensis; assembly: GCA_019776745.2. Taxonomy (NCBI): domain Eukaryota; kingdom Viridiplantae; phylum Streptophyta; class Pinopsida; order Cupressales; family Taxaceae; genus Taxus; species Taxus chinensis. The sequence goes on from CM034146.1 coordinate 389,420,224, forward strand.
CAGTCCCCATTCTTCCTTCCTTTCCCATTCTTTGTCCCCTTTATTATTTTTCCAAAATGTTAAGTCTTTTTGTATTTCTTTATTCTTTGATGAAGTTTCCGAGGGCAGAGAACAGGTAAAGTGTGGGGTGATGTTAGGCCCCTGAAATATCAACTAAGTCCATAAAGGGTGCATAGGCACGTAAGATAAGGTGCACAGGGAAGGGTTTGAGTAGGGTTTTGGTAGAACTTGAGATATGTGCCTACGGAGAAAAATCTAGGACTTAGCCATTTTTGACCTATCGGGCAGGACGCAAAAAAAATGTGACCTGAGTGGAAAAGGTGCTAGCCTGGTGATAGGTTGGCCTGGAAGGAATATGCCCTGTGATAGAAGCTTCTATAAGGACATCATGGCAAGGAGTGGTGAGCTCAGGCTTGGAGGAGCATGTGCCCATGGAGGACCACATTTAGACACTTGACAACAGATCTAAGGCCACAGAAGAATGAGTTGGCAGTTCAGGAAGGATATATATACAAGTGCCTACAGAAGTAAATAGAGATTAATGAATAGACGGTAGAGCTTTACAGAAATACTGCAAGGAATCTGTTAGCTTGGGTAAATAAGCGTAGGAAATTGGGGCTTATAAATTTTCTTTTGAGAGCCTAGCTATATGAATCCAATTATAATGCATGACTGTGGTCTGCCCTTCTGTGACATTCTGTAATGGGCCTAATGAATGTAATGAGGTTACCAATTTCTATTAATATGAAGATTAATGGTTCTGATGCATACATCCTTCTTCATAGCTCTTTTTCATTTATGTTTATGAACTAAGTATAAATACTTGTACAACTTCCTTTCTGTTTTGGTGTAAGTTCTATAATCTGTTAAGATCTTTTCTGTCTAGAATGAATGTAAGGATCTAGAATCCGTTCTGAGCTCTATGGTGCTTATATGTCTTATTTCCTCTCAAATCTCTTAAAATCAGATCATAGATGATGTTTCCCACTAAACTCACATAAAATAGAGACTCGGCACCCACGCATGCTTGGGGTGAGTGTGTAGCACCCGTTGGGTAATAAGCTGACGCGCATGGGATTTTTTTCCTTTGTGATGGGTGTAAAAATTACTACATCTTGGTTCCGTCACTGGGACCTCTTTTTGAAGTTGTAGTATGAAATAACATACATCCTGATCTATGTAATGAGTAATGATAGAGAGTTTAACTTTGGAAAGTGTTGAATTATGGTTCAAGAGCATGGCGGACAAATTTTCATAGAGATTAAACACCGTATTTGAGTTTATTACATGTAGATGCATGCCTTGGGTGAGCGACCAGCACCCGTTGGGTGATAGGTCGACACGCATGGAATTTCTTTCCTTTGTGATGGGTGTAAAATTGACTACAATAATGATCTCCAATGGTATGTCCATTTTCCTTATGGATATATTAGTACATATTGTGACATGGAAGATATTTTTCTTAAACATTTTATTATTAGCAATGGTTCTATAATTACACATGATCACTTGCATCAAGGAAAGAAAGAGACCATTTCATATTAGATTTTAGGTTTTAATTCTTGGATGCATCAATTATTATTTCAGCATATTGATCTATAAAACAATTTATCTTTTCCTATGAATTGATTCCTGCATTGAAATAACAATTACAATATGATAGATGTGACTCATTTACACTTTTTTATTATAGAGTTATTGATCTAGAACAAGATTTAATTGATGCACGTGTTATAGATACTCCTATTACTTCTCTTGCTTCTTCTTCTATTACTTCTTCAAAATTTCCATATGTTGAGCATCCTCCTCGGTCTCAATCTCCTTCACCTTGTAAACATGTCCCATCTCCTCCACTGGGTAAGATTCCTCCATCTTATCCACCGTGTTGGTCTCCATGTAAATATACTTCATCTCCTACTTGTGATCTATTACATTTATCACATGATACTAATCATCATGATGTTTTGCAGAATATATTGGAAAAGTTATTAATTCATTTACCATATAATCAACATTACCCTCCTCATCACTTGTATTACCAACATGATCAGCCTTATTGTAATTTTCATCACATGAATGGCCATTAGGAAAATGACTGTTGTGCCTTACATGATAGATTACAATGATTAGAATAGCAAGATGTCATTTCTTTTGGCTCTCACTCTCAGGAGTGGTCTCTTTCACCCATCCTACATAAGTGTGTTTCCACTTCTTTTCCCTTGTCTCCTCCACCCACTTCTAAATTTTCATTCATCCACCTCATGATATCATTCATCCACATCCTCGACCTACTACATCTATGACTACTACATCTCATTAGTTTCCTAAGATTTTGACATCTGAGCCTCCTACCACTGCATCGACCATCATCAACACCATTTCATATGATATTCAATTTGGCTCTTACACTCATTCTGCTACCACCTCATATGATTCCACCATACCTCATTGGCCTTTACATCTCTGGTAGGTGATTTCCAAATGTTCACCTCATCACTCGATGAAGAATTCATGTTCTCAAGGTTCTTACATGACTGTCGAGGGATCTATTGCAACATGAAACTCGCATCACTCACTCTCCACAGTCAGCACTTCATGCTCTATCTTTCTAGCGTACACTCTAAATCCATTTCCTGATAATGCACTCTTGTTATATGGTTAGTTTTTTATTTCCAAGGGGTCTTATATAAATGAACCTCATTTTTCCTACACATACGATGGGAGGAATTTCTCTTCTCTACCCCTCTCTTCATCATAATTACACATAATTACGTACATCATTTTACATATTTTCATCCTACACCTAACCATGTATCATTATATTATCCTCCATCATCTCAATACTATGGATCGTTCGTTTTATCTATTACACTATATTCCATTCATCTATTAAAATTTATCAGATATATACGTCATCATCCATTTTCAATCAACACAATTATTTAGACAATGCAAATCCGATATTACAAATAAAAACCCAAAATTATTACATCACTCATTATCACATATAAACACAACATGATGATACCAATAGTTCATCTCTATATATATCATCAAAAATCATAGTTTCAAAATACAATCACTAGGAGGAAAGCCCACATCCATCACTCCATATATAGACATCATATTTAATCCTCACTATCACTATATATAACCACAGGAGCTCTAGAACAAAATGCTTCACTGCTTAATCTACATTATTGGTCTTGGCCTCTATATCTCCGCAATATTGCTACCTTGACTAGCTACTCTGTGAAGCAGCCCTGTAACTCCACGTATCTTGTAAATATTTCATGATCTAGGGCTCTCTTCCTACAATGTCCATCACCTACTCAGTATCCACTCACGCCTTGTTTCACTCACTCAATATTACGATATATGTGGCTACAACTATAGCCACTAGCTCAAATAAATGGGCATGCTCACCCACAATAACATCTACTTGATCCAACATCCAACCCCCATGAGCACATCCAAAGGTACATTTTGTGTTAGGGTCTAGATCAATGTATCAATGATCAATGACTAATAAAAATCACCTGAAACCATGGAACAACACATTAGTCACTGCACACATTTTCAATTTACAACAACCAATTCATAACCTAAAAATAAATGATAAAAAATACTTACATTCCACACGTGTAGCTGCTATAACATCTGCATTGGGGGTAGGGAACTCACCCCTTACTCTTCGTAATGATGGATCACCCACTACATCCATAAAGAATGGATACAATAGTACCCACAACTCACTTTAGGCTTGTGTATATCCTGCACCATCTACTTGTATTGGATCTATGGCTGAATCCATATCATTTGGATTAGGACGCATGAGTTTTTCTCAAGTGGGACTTGGCCTCGCTCTTGACCACCTCGGTGCCCTAGTAGCTCTCACCCATACATATGGTTCCGAGGGAACATCATGGGCCATACCAAGCTACCTTGATACACGCTAGGCTTGCAAAATCTTTAGCAATCCTAGAAATTAGTCCTCTAACCACATGTTACATCGAATAAACCACATCTCAAATCCATATTTCAAGCCACCGTAGTATCTATACAGGCTCCATATGATATCTCGTAGTCCCATGAAATCCAACATTGACCTATAAGTAGTGGTATCCATCCTCCTACTTTGGGTTCCTACCCATATAGATTGGAATATATCTGGTCTCGCCCAATCTGCACGTGACCCACTCAGTGGCCTCAATAAAGTAATATGCTCATAGGCCCACACATGTAGTAATGTGGTGGCTTCAAGTCTACCAATAAGGTCCTCCTACATGAATATGTATAGATATCTATATAAATGTTCCAACATACACCTCAACCCTGCAAATATGGTCCCATGATCCTCTAGGAGGTGACATATCTCATTCATTTTATATAAGATGCCCACTTTGCCACCATCCACTACTACTAAGGAAATAATCAATACTACAATGAAATTCCACAAATGTGGAACAACTGATCTAAGTATGGAATCTAGGCTAACATGAGTCTATGTATATACTTGTTTCCCTATAAAGTATTATCTCACTGCTCTCATCTACCTCTGAGCTTCCTCCACAGCCATAACTAGTAATCAGAATATATGATATACATCCTCTAGGGTCACAGTCATCTCCCTAGTAGGAAACCAAAAAGTGTAAGTATCCACAAACCACCTCTCACACAATGAACTAATCATAGACATATTATGTAGTACCTCCCTCAATCTTGATATGTGTTGTAGGTCGATACAGTCTAATATATCTGAATCGACATCTAACAATCCCAAAGTTAACAATGTGGTCAACTAATGACCCCCAAGAAACTACCTCGAGTATATATCTCTCTGCATGACAAAAATAATAATAAAATATTGACATTAATACCTCATATATGTTCAAAAATAGTTACTCATACTAAAAATATCATGATAATGTACAAAATTCACATTACGCTATTAAACAACTCTCTTGGATCACCAATTCCTAGTAGTATGTCATTGGTGCATAGGAACATGTCCAGTGCTTGGAACTTGGCACTTGTATCCCAAAATACGTCAACACCTTGGCCACTACTTCCTAGGTCAAAAACACAAAAAAACATAAAATTTCAAAATTTGTAAAAATTGAAGAAATTAGAGAGATTTCACCAAAATTTCAAAAACTTATCATACGTACCAACTTGGCAGTCATCTACGACACCATGACCACTGCCATCCTCTCAAACATAGTCATCCTCAGTGCCCTAATCTGTAGCATCCTCATAAGCTCAGAGATCATATAATTCGCACTCATGCATGGTTCAAATGAAGATACTATTTAATTTTTACTATCACTATATATATCAAGTTTTAATTTTCCATCTAATATGGTTACCATTTTCACTCGTTCTTCCCACTAATGCACTGTGTATGGGTTCGTTCATATATTAAGATTCATTAAATTTTTTTTTTCTCATTTATGCCATTTTTCTTAGATTTCCATCTACCATCACCTTATACACATTACACACTACTATACTTGATGCCAAAACATGTATTCATCAACATTCACACAATCTCACAAATATATTCTACAATGTCTCTAGTTCACTATTTCATCTTTTCATCTCTTCTTTTAGATTAGTTCTCATTATCTTCACCTCTCACCCTTTTGCCATAAGGGTGCATATAATCTGAATCACCTTATGATCCATCACATGGTCTAATATAATGAATTGAAATACTCAACACATTATTATCGTAATTTTCTCTGATTACATTCAAAAAAAGCTATGAACCATATCATTTGACATTCGACATATTCTACTATATGCAATATATTTCTCCCTAATGACCAAATCTGGGGGAAAAAAAGGAAAAAATATCCTTGTGAGTACTTCAATAAGCATACAACTTCGAGTAATTTGTTATCATTCAAATCAAACTAATTAATCAGTATAATAAGGCACATTATACTATTCCTTCCAAATGACCTAACATGGGAGCTACAATAAATTTTCTATCTCTCCCAAATGACCTAGCATGGGAGTTACATTATATCATTATCACTTCTAGGTGAATTAACTTAGAAGCCATTTAACATGGATCGAAACAGATCAAAAAGGAACTAAATTTGGTCTCTATCTATATGTAGTGGTTGGACCTTTTGAGGATGTAGTCATAGTTGGAGAGTAAAACTAGAGCTCTCTCGCTAACAATCTTCCGTTAGCAGAAAGATGCCTAAATCCTTCATTTTTTCAAACATACAAAATTAGGTTGGGAACTGATCACTCCCTACCCCTCATAATCTTCGTTGCTAAAAAATTGAAATCTCCAAATTCTCCAAATCAAGTTGATAATTTATCCAAGTTCTCCTTACAACAATTCACTATCTCTATATACGCCATATGGATCGACACGCTGATCCATGGTTCGTCACGCTATATGTTCTTATATTCAACGTGTACTTCTGTAACATGGCTTCTTCAAACTTCTCACTGGTATGTTCCTTACTTCTTTTACACTACTTGAATTTCATTCAAATAACATGAATGGGGGAAAATGTAGACACAAAATCATACACATAATAATATTTTACTATGCTTGCAAGTATGTTGTTATATTTATGGATCTTATATGAGAAAAGTATTCATTGGTGACACAACCCCTTGTTCGTCTATTTGTTTTATTTGATTTATATTGTACTACTCTTATTCTATCACTTCTATACTCCCTTCTGGTCATGTCATAGGGATCCCTGTCTTTTAGTGGTTTCACATCTATCATCATTAGTTCTAGGACATTAGTGCCCATCTTAGACACTAGCTCCCAGGTGCCCATGTCTAGTCTTGGGTGCTCTTGTCTTGCTTATTTATTATTTTTATTTTGAAATTTATGGTTAGTATTTTGAGTGTTCCCATCCTTATCTCGAGGTACTAGTTGACATGTAATGTCACTAATGCAAAAATTTAAATCAGAGACCCTCTATATACACAACACATTTGACGACTCCGTAAAGTTGATTTAATACTAGTACTGTATGTTCCATGCCTAAGGTGAAAACAAGGTCTTTGGTTAGAGGTATTACATCTGAATTCTTACAATTTATTCTTAATTAATTTATAAGAGAAAGATTTACTAATAAATATCCTTATAATAGACCAATTTCTCCTATCACCATTAAATTTTTTGTAAATCAAACCCCCATATCCATACGTATGCATTAAATTATTTACCATTCTTTATCGTTTTAACTCAAACCACTCCTGTAGAGCACACTAGAGATGTTACAAATCTTTTATTTGTTTATAATATCACTTAGGAGGATGTAGCCATGAGGCTTATTGTATCTTCCTTAAAAGATAAAGCCTTACAATGGTACTGAAATATGACTATTAATTCTATCAATACTTGGGATGAATTAGGAACAACCCTTTGTAACCAATTTGAGGACAAATCTGACCACCTTTCCCTGATTGAGCAATTAAGCACAATCAAAAGATCCCCTCAAGAGTTCATGCTTGATTTTAATTTGAGATTCCAAAGAACTTGGGAAATAATTCCCTGAGCCATCAAGCCTACATCGGAGCATGGATTCTTGTTTTATTTGAGATATTTAAACAGTGACATTGATGTGCTAATTTAGTCCATGGGTGGTTTTGTAGTCATTATAACTTATGACATAGCTATACGGGATGAAAAAATCCATTCAGGATGGTAAATTATCCTCAAAACCCTTAATGCTCATTACTGTAGATTTGGATCTTATTCCACCACCTTTACAAAGGATATATTCTATTGTTTCTATTCAGTGCAATTATATAACTAAAATTAACTGAACCTTGCAATCATTTGGAAATGATGTAACAACAATGAAAAGAAAAATAACTCAGCCTATGAAGCCTTATCAAATAACTTATCAAGATGCTAGGCCCATTTATAAAAAAAATCATAATTATAGAGCTCCTTATAAACCAAAATCAGCTAATCCTAAAGTCCATTCTTCTTCTTCTAAATGCCCTTGTACCAGTCAATATTACCCAAGAATCAGAATGGTGTTTTCCTTGTAATCAGTCCCATCCTCAAATTTCGTGCCCAAATGCTAACTTAAACCTAAGCCGTGTTTCCCAATCCCAATTTGAACCATCTCATATGCCTCAAATGGAGGTTGGACAACAAGAAAATAAGAGTCAAAGGTAACTAGAGCAAGTAATGATTAATTTTGAGGAAGGTGAACATTGTGCAATTTTGACTAGGTCTAAAAAGACAACTCTTAAAGAGGAACAAACTAAGGGAAAGGGTACAAATGTGCCTCCTATATCAAATAGAACTACTAGTAGTTATAATAAAACTCAGAAAGAGAAAGAAGCACCTAAAAACCCAAGTGTTAGGAGTATTTCTGTACCATATATTTCTAAGGCTACAAAATAAGAACATTCTCTAAAAATAATTCAAAGAATATTATAGCTTCTTTAAATATTGTTGAATGTATGAAAAAGATCAATGTTAATATTTCTGTATGGGATGCTTTGAATATTCCAAGACAAAAGGATATTCTTGGCAAGGAACTTACAAATTTGTAGTTTTCCTCTAAATCAACTGAAAAGAAACCAAGTAAAGATGACATGGTTCTTAAAACTATAGAACAAGAAAGAATGAAAGAGGTAAAATGGATGGTTCAAAAGCTACCAAATGATGTAGATATCAAGAATCTACCTCCTTTATACCTATCATTCATTATTAGAGATCACTTGGTCTATAAATTCATGGTGGACAATGAATCAAGTAGTATTGTCATGCCAAAGGCCATAATAGATAAGTTGGGCCTAAATTATGAGCCAAATATAAAAAGAATATTTCATCTTGATATGAAAACAACAAAAAATGTTGGTTTGATCAAGAATCTAGAGGTAACATCACATGCCTGTCCAATTTTAAAATTTTTACAAGATTTAATAATTGTAGATTTTCCTCCCTACTTTGCACTTTGCTTATCAAGAGACTTCAAAAAAAATATTGGAGGTTACCTCTCTTCAGATTGGTCTTACATTTTCTTCACTACAGGGTATGGTACAAAGGTTTTTATCAATTCATAACCATTGGAAAAAATTCATGTTGAGCCTCATGTATCTAATTATGTTGCTAATCATATTGTAATAATTAAGAGGATTTCGATAGTAGTGCTGAATTTTATTCTTTAGATAGTGTTTCTAACTTGTTCATGGATGAACAAACACTAGAAAAGTATTGTTATGATCCTTACAATGAAATATAGGAGAAAATAGCTGGAGGATACTATTGTCCAAAATAGAAAATTTGAAGAAGCTATGTGGCTGATTTATTTTGATGAAGAAAAAAAAGGAGAAGGTGCTAGTTTTATGATATTTTCCCTATCAAAACAAAGGTATTTTTCATCTATATGTTTATAGTTTGGCTGTACGTTTAATGTTGCTGAATATGAAGCATTAATTCATGGCATACAATGGGCTAGAATAAGAGGAATTAGTTCATTACTGGTTTTTGGTGATTTAGAACTACTTATTAACTAAATCAAAGATTTTAATGTATCCAAGAACCCATTTTTAAATTCCTATACACAAAAGTTTGGGACTTGATATAATACTTTCAGGATATTAACATTCAATCCATCCAAGGAAAATGAATAAACATGCAAATAGGATTGCAATAATTAGATCTAATTTTGATGCCCTTGAGAAAGTTTAAAATAAAAAAGTAAAACCACATATAAATATGATTATCAAACCTTTAATACCTGATAATGAGGAGAATTGGCAAGTTTTTGAGGATGACAAGTAGATAATAAGGTTTATATAAGAAGAAATTAAATTTTTGTCATCTAATCAAGAAAAGTTGTAGTATTAATATTTTGATAAGATTATACAACTAAAAACCAACAAGTTACCTCAAGTACTTGGTAACATTGGAGAAAATATTCAATACTAATGATCAGTTGAGAAGGGTCAAAGGAAAGATATCCACTCATGCTCATGTAGTCTCCTTTTCCCTCTAACTTCTATTCAAACCCTAAGCATGCTGACACATCACCCAGTCTAATTGGGAGCTCACCCAAGGTGTGCACAAGAACTAAGCCCCTTCTTTATATGAGTTTTGCAAGAATTTTTATCACCACAAGAGGGAAAACACTCAAATATGAATGAATGTACTTAAAGACAGAAACTAGATCTAAGTATGAATGTACCATAAAAAAAGATGAGAACATCACAACCACAAGGAGGAATTAGATATAAACCATGAGTATTGTCAAGAACACAAGGATTTGGATCCATAAGCATAAAAGAAGATACACATATTGATATCCATAACACATATGTTTAGAATCACTCCGTTTTATTAAATCATCACATTACAGTAGTTAATAATACATTAAGGATTCTATGGATGGACATAATACAACAAAAAATCCTCAACATGCTATTGATGATAGCTTCATTATAGAGCTTACAATCCCGTATCACACACACACTCCATCCTCTACCCATACACACTCTTATCTATCCGAATATAATGCAAAACCCTAAAAATGAAAGGAATGACAATGAATCTCCTCTAACTACTAATCCTTACAAGAAAATGTTTGAATGAATCTTGTATGATTGCCTAACCACTACCCAATAGCATGATGAATGTCATCATGTGTTTCCCTAATAAAGTATCCTTAGCATGCAAGTGCCAGCTAGTCCCTAAAAAACTAGGCTCCTTATCCTATTATGATAACCCTAATGATGCATTGGAATATGCTTTTCTTGAGCTGTAAGTCCCCATAGAGTAATGTTATCCATAACTTTATCTCATCACTTTTCCATTAATTCCCATAATGTGAATCCATCCTGGTTATGCGTGAGCTTTTGTTCATCCCTAAAAGTTACTTCCACATGTTCCTTCACACCCTGTTCTTGCATGTTACAACCCTTCGCACCTATGGTACTTGGTCATTTTAGGGGTTCAACATCACCTCACACTAATGCGATTTCCACCCATGGAAATCCATTATGCTTCTTTGAATAAAACTTTAATGACCAAAATTATGCAAGAATCTGCTAAGGCCAGAAGGGACATCTAGGCCGCTACCACTTATACAACCAACTAGATTAACTTAGGGAATTATTCTTCTATGTATCCCTTCACCTTCTCCCATGCCTCGAGATCTTTTAATTTTTTTCTTGGTAATTCCCCTGTGATGTTGTGAACTTGATCCATTATGATTTCTTCTATCTTCTCCTTTAGCTCCTGGATTGCCACTATTAGCTTCACGTAAAGACCCTAAAACTCATCCATGCATTCAGTGATGGAGTCTTGAAGTTTTCCAATCCAGAACTCTATCTTTTTACACTTGGTATTTATTTTATCCTTCTGCGCAGTACTGTCAATAATTAACTATGATTGCATGGACTTGTTGGTAGGGATTTTATCCTATAATTACTTGAGAGTGGCCACTTCCTCAACTCCCCATGCATCGATTAAGGGATTGCACTTCCTGAAGCTATCAAAACTCCTGTTTGCTATGATGTCTGTCTCCTTGACTTAGTTGAGACAATCCTCTAGCTATGAAATCCTAGCCTCAATTATGATTTTGTTAGTCTCCTTCTCCTTGGTGAGGTGCATGGATGTAGATCCATTTCTATCATTGATGTTGGTCAGCAACATCCCCACCAGGTATTCAAAATATTTCATCTCTTCTCCATAATATGGCTTGGCCTAGCTCACCAGCACTGGACATTGTCACAAAAATTTCTTTAACTATGGTGCTAGCTCAATCATAGTCCTACTTGGCTCACACCTACTTGCCCTTTAGTCCTTGGCACAATCTCTCTATCTCCTTTACTTTTTCCTTCTTTACTGTGATTAAGGTTCAAATAGTGGCCCTTGCATCTAAGCTGTATCACACCACCTCTGAGGAGATATTCTTTAGATCATTGCAAGATTGCTCATATGTGACGTGGATAGGATCCACCACTTAGTATGTCTCTCCTCCCTTCTTCTTCAGGTGAACTATCTCGATCGCATGATCGCTAACCTCAAATTCTAGTTCTTTTACGTGGCAGTGTAGGTTCCACTTATCATCGTCCACATTCTAGGCATGCCCCCTTCTTGATCTAAGATATCCCATGTATTTAGTTTTTTTGGGGGAAAGGTGCCCTAAAACCTCATGTGCAATACCTTCTTGGGGTCATCTACAAAGTCTATATGGGTGGACATGGGTGTACACTTTTTCCTTATCACCTTGTGCTTTAAATGATGCTTCTTTGATCCTGAAGTGAACCCCTTATCCTCCTTTATGACAAAAGTGTATCTTTTTCTTTCTTCCGCTAGTTTAGTGGGCTGTGTAGGAGAAGACTCTAGCACTGGTCTCTTCTCTATTTTATCCATAGAATGAGCCTTCTCCTTGGCATATGCATCAATTTATGCCTTGGTGTCTACCTTAGCTCTTCTCTTCTCTATCTCTTTGAGCTCAACCTCAATTTCTTCCTTGAAGGTCACATTATCTTCCTCTGAGCCTATTTCTAGTGCTAAACTAGAAAACTCATACACCTTGTGTTTATTTTGTTATGGATCCTATCCTTCAGGTAACTCTCTTCTCTTGTGCCCTGATTTAGTTTCCTTAGTGCTTCCCGACTATGAATAATCTGCACCCCCACTATTACCTTGTCACGTATAGTATTTCCACTTCTGGGTGGTGTCTAACTTCTCCTAACTCTCTTCATCTACCACTATTGACTCCTCATCTTCCTTAACCAATTTCATTGTGGGATCAGTGCTTCTCATCACTTGGGAAAGGGGGGGTCTCTAACATCCATCTCAACTCCTCCCTTCATCTTGAGGAAAAACTACATGAACACTATATGGATGCATCCCTTAATGGTAACATTGATCTGTAGGTGTAGATATAAGAATCCAAGCTCCATGGTCTCCACATATGATGGTATTGAGTTGTATCTTTAGGTCACACGTAGCGTGTGAATATAAGCATCCACTTTATCTGTGTCATTTGTCAAAAGTTATGCATCCTTCAACTAGTTGATGGCACACTTCAGGTACTTATTTGTGAATGAAAATGGGATTTTACACCATGATGCTTTCTCTCCTTTGGCCATCACAAACCATACCAGACTAAAATGTTGCATGAATGCAAACTGAACTTGGTCCCCAACTATATGTGTAAGCTTATATAGGATGCACCATTCATTTTCAAAAGTTACACGTAGTCTCTCATACCATTTGTTTATCTGCGCCATGTACACATTAGATAAAATCCCATCACAAGTGAATTATTTGAATTGTACTATAAGAGACGGGTGCACCGGTGATTAAACCCACATGTTATCATCTAGTCCATATGGGACACCAAGTTCCCATAGTACAATTATTAATAGAATGGACCCCAAGTTAATTTCCTCCTAGGTCATTCTACACTCGCACCTCCTCGATGATACTATTCATGATAAAATGTGAAAAATTGTAATGTGCTCCCCTCGACACCCTATATACAACATATAGGAATCTCTTGTTTATGTCTTTCCACCTCTTAGATGCACCCAAATTGAAACTAATGTGTTGGGAAGTGAATCTGAATGCTAGGTTTGTCAGATCCGTAATAGCTTGTGCCCTTCCCCCCTTCTCATAATTTAATTATTTGGATAGCTCTTCTACCTTCGCAGTGGCACTTAAATCAAGGGCCATATCTCCACCTTTTTTTTGTAGTCCTGTTAGCCTATGGATTAAATTTCCTATGAGTATCATCCTTCTCCCCGCAAAGTATAAAAAATTTTCATGCACTCATGACATCAACCATCTTAACAACAGTGTGGGTTTAGCAAAAAATGGTAGCTCCCAAAGCTACAAGAACCCATTTTTTTACCACTCCCTCTTTATTGAATCATCTACCAAAGGTTTCCTTGTTCATCTAACCCTGGTAGCTCCTTGAAGAGATCCATTTTCATTAAATCATCATATTCAGTGGTTATGTGGTTGAATTATTTTATTTTGCATATGTATAATTTTGAGCTCTACTTCTCTACCTTAATAACCCATAGGGGTTACTACATTTTTGAATAAAATTCCACGGGTTCTTCCTTTTCCACCATTGGTCTCTTTGTATGAGATTTCTTGGGTGCCATCTCCTTTTTCTATCATTCTTTCATGCCCTAGGTAATTCTAACTTTTCCTTTGTCTTCCCTAACTTAACAACCTCTACACTTCTCTCTCACGCAACCCCCTCATGCTTTGTTGTCTTGTTCCATGTTTTCTATACTTCAAGATCATACCACATCTCACACAATTTTAATGGTTTGTGATAAGTACCTTTCTCTTTTTCAGAAAACCCTCATCACACTTCAAGTCGGGAGCGCAAAAATTTTATAAGGAAAAGTAGTCAAAATGACCACCTTTACCCTCTATTTATACTTTTTCAATAGCTTAAAGTTCCTTCAACCACAAGTCTTAATGTATATTTGTAATAAAGCACTTTATTTCACTTAAATCAATTTTTGTGACTCACCTTCATGCATTATATTTATAACCCTTTGACACTCCAATACTACTTCACTACCATAAATCTCTTTCAATTGCATCACTATTTCGAAGTACATAACCTCTGTGTTGTTCACCAAATAGTTTCCCATGGTTCCACTTTCTTATTGTTATACTACACGATTGTTATTTATCTTTTGTGTGGTATTTAAAATTTTCTCAACACACCTTTATAACCACATGAATTTGAACACCTTATACACCGTACCACTCATTCTTCTACCTTGTGCTAATCATTCAGAATGAGTCTCCCAATAGTCCATCTTCTTAGAGAATTTTTAAACCATATCCAAACATATCTGCCAATCCATCCACCCGACACTAAATGTTTACGTAGTCCTCTGTTCTGGAATCACTAATAATGTAATTAACGACTGGTGCACCAACACACAACTCAAAATCAAACAGAGAAAAAAATGAAGACAAAAGGAAACACACAAAAGGGAAATGCACAAAAGGGAACCTAATCTAATTTTAAATACTACCTTATTTACAAACACACATAAGCCTTATTTATAGTAGGGCTTTAACCTACTCCCATTGAAACAACTTGACAATAGTGTCCCATCCAGTACTTGTAACTAATATGTGCTTAAATCCAGTATGAAGTATATAATATACAACCCCAAGTAATGGAATTTGAGCTTCCTAGCACGGGGAAAAAAATTAGATTCATAAAGTAAAACCCTATACCCAACCTCAAATTGCTTATTATTAATGTGACGATTGTGTCATGCATTTTTTTGCACCTTCTCAGTCCTTTGACTCCATCTAGTAAGGGGTCATCATTCATCCAATTGCATTAACTTATCAATGCAATCTTGTAAATCCTGTTCATTGGCCAATCCTACTATGTGTGTAATACGCAGAGACTGTAACATGAACTCTACCGAAAAAACAAATTTTTGCTAAAAAAATTGAAACG
Source organism: Taxus chinensis (assembly GCA_019776745.2). Taxonomy (NCBI): domain Eukaryota; kingdom Viridiplantae; phylum Streptophyta; class Pinopsida; order Cupressales; family Taxaceae; genus Taxus; species Taxus chinensis. The sequence continues at coordinate 389,435,691 of CM034146.1, forward strand.
GCATGGCTCTGTTTAATATTTTATAAGTTGTTCTATACGTCCATAGCACAACAAAGAATATGTCATCCTAGTCATGTTTTACAATATCAAAAATCTTGGTCAATGCATGACTCATAATTTTATTAAAGGATTTTACTATCCGATTAGCTTCTCGGTGGTAAGGGGTAGTCTTGTGATGGACCACCATGAATTATGCTAATAGAATCTTAATTGTTTCATTTAGGAAATGTGTACCCCTATCACTTGTTAAACTTAGTGGGTACCCATATCTCCTAATGATGTTTTCCCATAAAATATGGTTGTTGTGGCCACCATGAAATCCCTCATAGAAACTTCCTCTACCCACCGTGTTAGATAATTAGTACAACTAATGATATAACATGATCCCTTCCTTCATGTGGAAGGTGAAATAAGGCCTACAAAATTGATTTCACATTTCTTGAGTGGTTCAACACTAGCTATTGGTCTCAGTGGAATTTCATCCCTTTTTCTTGGCTTACAAAGGCACTAGTAAGGATCACATGCATTGCAATATTTAATAAAATCTTGGTAAAGGGTTTCCCACCAAAGTCCTACCAATAAGATCTTCCACTTAGTGGCATTTCTTGCATTGTGTCCTCCCGCAATTCCACCACATGCTTCCTCCATGATTGCAATGCACTCATGCTCTAATACACACCAGTGCAAGACCTCATCTTGACCTAACTTGTATAGGTCTCCATTGATTAACATATAAGGTGTGGCATGTATAACTAACTACTTCCTCTCCAAGGCCTTCATCCCTTCTGGTGCCACACCCGTTCTTAAGAACAAAATGATATCTTCCAAATTAGAGGGCACACACTACAATATAAATAGTTGTGCATCTGGAATTTTATCCTTAATGCTTTGGGAGTCTTCTCTTGAGTAAATCCTTGATAAATGGTCAGGCTCGATATTACTCTTACTCATTTTTACAACAACCGTAAACTCAAACTCTTGAAACAATAGGACCCACCTACATATGCTCCCTTTCAAGACAATTTTGTTCACCAAGTACTTTAATTCCATGTGGTCTGTATAAAAGATAAAAGTCATTGATAGAAAATACTACCTAAATTTTTGGATCATATAGATCATCAAAAATGCATCTCGCTCTGTGGTAGTATAATTATGTTCTATCGGGGTTGGATTCCTACTAGCAAAACACAAGGGATGGTATAAAATTCATCCTTATGTTGTGCTAGGACTATTCCAATTTCCATCCCAGATGCATCAACATGCACAAGAAAAGGCTTATCCCAAGAGGGAAAGCATAATATGGACGCAGTAATGAGTCTATCCTTCAGTGTGTCAAAGGATGTATGTTGCGCCTCTCCCCAATAGAAATTATTATTGTGTTTTAGCAAATCCTCCAAAAAAATGAAAATATTGGCATAACCTATAACATTCCTATTTTTTTTACACAATGTTCTGTGTTCTAAATAAAACATCATTTAGAACACACATTCCATGCCAATCAATCTCATAAATGATATCCATATGCAACTGTAATGAATCAGTAAATTACAGATCTCTCATGTCATGACTCAGTTGCTAACTGATCTCTCATGTTTGTCTTAAAGTATAGAATACTTTATGTATACTACATATACGTGGTTTTCCTACCCTATTCCAGGTACTGACTGATGTGTTTAAAGAACCTATCAAAATATTTATTACCAATATTCATCTAACACCACATTTCTATAAACTAGGTGACATAGGACAATGCAACCAATAGCTTGAGATACTTTGGCCAAAGATTTTGAACATACTATTCATGTTACTATTCCTAGATGACATACTTGTCAATTTAGAATACGCCCTTCACCTCACTCTACTGTTATTTATAATGGTCTTTAGTAACTTCTGTCAGTTAGCTTGCCCCAAGGTTTAACCCTAACCTAGGTTAGTGAAATAATTTGATATAGGGAGACACTCACAATGACTTAGGGTATATGGGCATACTCGACCGATCTAAGTCGACTGAATGTTCCTAGGTACCTTGATTCATAGAAAGCTACTTCCTATTATAAACATGCTACTAACTTGACCTAGAGAGAAACTAAGTTCAAGTCCAGATGTGTGTAGATCTAGATGAACAAATACAGAAGGGTGTTGCTACATGTCAACTGCATCACTATATCGTTGAGAAGGCCTTGTTATTCTCAAAGATATAGTCTTGCATTTGGCATGTGCCAACATACGTTATAACTACTTCATCATGATGTACATACCCCTGGTTGGTCATTAATTCATAATTAAATTTGGATTAAGATTCATATTACAACAACCATGCATAATCCTAATTCCAAAATTAATTAAGTTCTTTATCCATAATTAATCTGATTAATATTAAGAAATTCATTAACCTTATGATTGCTTTTATGTTCATTAACTTGGAATAAGAAGCAGTTATCCAAAAATAGGGCAGAAAACATCAAACAATTAATTTTAATGTAACTTAGTTGTCCAAAGAAGGTGTATCATCCACCTGGGTTCAGCTAGAGTTTACTTCATATAAAACGAAGTACAAAGATTAACGATCATAACCACCATTCCTTTTATTTTTCATTCTTTTGAGAAAGGAAGAGTCTTCCTCTACATGATTAAATGTTAGGGTTAACATTACCTTTTTATTGTTCACCACTAATATAATTTAATTGTATGTACAATACATATTTCATTATTATAGTATAATTATTTAGATAGAGAACGACATCTTATGCAAATTAGCAAGTTACACCTTAGTAAGGGAGATTGAACTATTCCCTTATTCTAACTATTAAATGATAACAGTAATAGGTATTTAAATAGATATGAAGAATATCAACAAGATAGCCTTACTATTTCCTTCATACAAAGTATAAGAGAATTTACATCGCAATTTTGAGTCAGTCTTCATACCTTTCAATTCATCATGATAAAATAATTTTTACAAGACCATGCATTTGAGCCATATTGCATGTCGAACAACATTAAGATCATAAAAGAATATAACTATTCTTTTTCAATACAACTCAAGAATGAATCGGACTTCTTTGCAAAATAACTAGACTTTAAATCAGCCAATACATCATAAATTTTTTTACCTTATTTTATCTCTTACGAAGTCCATCTACAAAAATTGCTAGCACGGGTTAGTTCATTGAACTGAGCATTATAAGCACTAAGCATTAAAATGAAGTGGATTCCACTAATTGTTCCATTAAAACAACCCTGCTTTAATGAGACAATTAATATATCATACCAATAAGCAAAGTAATAACAACCATAAAATAAGTACAACTAATAAGTATGAATTCAATTTTAAGAAAAGAGTATAATATAATCAGCAACTACTGCAATATATCAAATAATAATTGACCCAATCAATTACTTATTTAAAACAAAGAACAGATCTTGTCATCTAATTATTTCATAATTCTTTCTGAATTGAAATACAAAATTTAACTTTACTATGTAATGAAAAGAGTTACTTTCGGAACCAAAAACCTTATTGTCGTTTTATAAAGTTTATAGAATCATGTACATAAAAATACATTTTAGTATAGTACATATTTAGGATGATTCATCCTACAACTTAAGTAAATAAGAAGATGAATTAATACAGACTATCCATGATTCACCATTCATCTAATAGATAGAAAAGATTTTCAGAAAGTATATAACGTAGTACCTACATAACTGCATTAATCAAGGAAACCAATAAAAGGATTCACCATTTAAGAGACAACATCTGATAAAAATAATCCCAAACCAAACCGAGAAGGGAGAGAATCAAAACAATCATCATCCTACTTGCAAGCCTTAAGTATATTCTACATTATAGAAGATATCCTTAAGAGATCTGAAACCATACATTCCAAAAATCAAATCTATCCAAAAAAAATGTCCAAATGATGAATGACTCATTCTTTCAAAATAGTCAAACTAGGAAATATTACATTTTCATTTCTACAGGACAGACTCAGCTGCACACTTCCCGAATCGACACGACCATTGATTCTATACAAGTTAACCAAGATAAAGAAAGATCTAATGAGGATGATTTTTTTTTCCCAGTACCAAAAATGACAACCCCAAAGTTTCCTGAACATATAACTATTCCCATGAACTTTCCACAGCCAACTAGTAACAATTTAAACTAAACAATCAACAAGGAAGTTTTTGTTTCTTAAGAGTGAGTTCACATTACTTCATACAAGATAGAAAGGGCAGAAAAACTGAACTCAAGAAGTTGAATAGGGCTAGGATAGTAATCACTCTACAACATGGAAGAGAGTCGATCTACATAGAAGTTTGACCAAACAAAACTTAACATTCCAAGGTTAAAGGAAACTAAATAGAAAGGATCCAATCCAAGAATTCATTCACTATTTTTTCAACAATTGAATTCCAAATCCCAATTAAAACCCAAAAGTTCTTTCATAAGTTCCTAAAGAGAACACAAAACAAAAGCGAAGATTAAAGAAAACATTACCTCTATTTTTCCTTACGAGCTCAAGCCATATCAATAACATCAAATACCAGTACTAACCTGGTTCATATAAAAATATAAATTCATAACACAAATAATGCCAAAATCCATATTTATCTATTCGACATTGTTTAAAACACAAGTTCAGGTTCATATTGTAGATAAAAGTATAAAGTACAGTCCCAAAGCAAAAGTACAACATCTAGGAAAAAGAAGATATAGTCAACAAGAGTATTCAATTCCTTCCTGTTTTAAAAACCAGAAATCCATTCAAATGGATCTCAAAGAGAATACAAAAACCCAACACAAGATTTAAGTCAAACAAAGTTTCAACATTACCCACGAACTCAAACTGAACAGAAATCCCAACTATAATAACTTTCACAGCTCCACCTAGCACATAATATCGAGGATAAGAAGTTTAGTGCAGAGAAGGTAATTGTTACAGTAAAATTTAACACAAATTGAAGTATGAACACATCACTTCCATATACTTCAAAAAAACATTATCGATTGCTTTTAAACGAGCTCAAATTCATACCGAAGGGTAAGTAAACAATACAGTCTCGAACCAGAGGTTCTATATCCTTACAACAAGATACAGTTACATAAAAGTTCATGCACCCTTCTCTTAAAACAATCAAATACTTTCAGATAAAAAGTAGATGTGTGTTACCTAGAATAGAGGAAAATAGAATATCCTCAAACATTTTCACGTCGTTACATGTTCAAAGTAAACTGTACAGTCCGAGACAAGAGTACTAGAAGTTCTTCAAACTCAAAGATGTATTAAAGAGAAAATTTCATAAGAGACTACTAGTTCAGACTCAACTAAAAACCAATTACTCAAGCTCTTTTTCGAGCAGACAGTCCCGAATGTGAGTTCAAAAAAAAAAAATCCTCAAAAGTTCCATAAGAATTTCAACATTGAACTTGCTCAGAGAGATAACAACCCAAAACTAATATTATCATACAATGGATTCATATCCAAAAATCACAGAGATTCCATCAACATGAAGTAAATAACTAGAAAAGACAAATAACCATATATCTAAAGAGAGAAGAGTTATTTTAATGAAACATTTAGAGCAAAGCAAGAAATCTTAATAAGTAAAGCCTATCATGCCTGATAGTGCTTCTACCAATTCAAAGGAGACTTCCAACCGAGCTTCCAACTCTTTTTATCCTCCAAGAAAGATCAACAACCAAACACCTCTTTTTCCAATGCCTCATATACTTTCCTTGAATTGAAAATAGAACAGAGAAACCAAAGATAGCAACAAAGTGAAAATCGAACTACTGGTTTGAAGAACTAGATAGTTCCATGCAAAGCAAAAATCGTAAAGCATGTAAGACAAAACAACCTCCAACAAATCCAACCTCATTGTTGCCAAGATGGTTTTCTCACAAAAAAATGAGATTCATTAATGCCATTACTCCCCAATCTCCCACCTACCTCTCCTTGCTACCACCTTCCAAAATTGGTGAATGCTATTTCAAATTCTGCATGTATTTCCAATTCTAACTATGATTCCATGTAAGCTTCCACGAAGTTTACATGTCTCTGCCAAAACTGTCAGTACTTCCTATTAATTCAAAAATCAAATCAAATAAATACCTTTGGAACCGTCACCAACTTTCCATACAACCCTTAGGTCCCTTTTATTAGTTTAGGATAGATTTCCATAACTTAGATTATGACCTTAGGTTAGTTTAGAAAGTAATTACCTTAGGTTTATAAACATTGCCTTAGGTAATTTTCCAACTTAAGATAGGTCATAATTCATACCAATTTAGTAGTAGGTAATAGGTTAAGAGTATACCTAACATCACCTTAGGTTTTTCCCCATCCCAACGTATAACATGAAGCTTAAAATAGATTGTCACATGTATAAGTAAACATAGCTAGGAATTAGGTACATTTACCTTAATTTAGAATACCATTAGGATAGATCCCATAGGTTTAGGACTTAGATTCACTTCATAGTCGTGAAGTAGGCTTCGTTCTACTTAACACCATTACATGTCCTAAAGAGATCAATCCTAAAGATCTGAGCACAAAATATACAATAGAATGAAGGCACGATCTTACAAGACCAAAAAGAATTTGTAAACGCACAGAAGTTCAGTCCATTACATCTCTCAACCTTTGAATGTTAGTTTACCCTTCAGACCATGTAAGGAGATTTAAAACATTCCTTGGATCAATGGAATTGATCCAAGGATGAGTCTGTTAATAGAGATAAGTTTGCAACCATCATAACAAGATTACAACTCACCTATATAAATTGAAAATGGATTATTGTAAGCATAATCATTCTAGTCTAATGAATCCAAGAGTAGAAATGATTTATCCTTGGCAAGCATGATTTTCAACAAGCAAAGGAGCACACCGCATAAAGAAAATCACATGTCAAGGCTTGCAATGCAAAAGAGAAATATAACAGTTTGTCAAAGGTGTTATATAATTCCCTCCTAAAAAGAATAATCATCCCGATGATTATCTTATTTTGACCATATGGCATTAAGGAAAATCAATTTATTCACTTTCTTATCATAGGTTTGTAATAATATCAGAATTTTAATGTTCCAAAAATCAGCATTAACATAGATGTTTATTTAAAAATAAATAGTTATCTGTCCAAAAATAACAGACTTATTGACATATAAAGATAAAATCACAAATTTTTATCAGTCACCAGAATCAATTCTATTCAAATAAATATGGAAAAGTAGTTTTCATATCTTCTAGATTTTCCAAGGTTGCACTTTCTTCATTAAACTGGTCCCACTAGACCTTACATTGACTTATTTCACGATTTCTTAAATGCAACTGGAAAGTTTCTAGCATTCGTATGGGTTTAACCACGATTATTCCTGGGTCTTGGACATGCAAGGAATTCCAATTTAATACATGTGATAAATCTGAAATGTATTTCTTAAGAAAATAAATATGGAAAACATCATGCATACGTGACAAAGCAGGAGCTAATGCTAAATGGTAAGCTACAAGGTTGATTACTTCAACTATTTCAAAAGGTCCCATGTAACGAGGTGATAACTTGGTAGCCTTGCCAAAAGTTATAGAACTCATTTTCGGTTTAACCTGAAGAAAGACCTTCTCAGCAAGTTCAAATTTCCTATCAACCCACTTTAAATCAACATAACTCTTTTGCCTATGTGCTGCTTCTTTCGAGCGTTCACAAATCATTTTAACTTGTTGTTCCATTTCTGTAAGGAAATCAGGTCCAATTACCTCTATATCCTTAATGCTTTCCCAACTAAGAGGGGTTCTGCATTTTCTTCTATATAGTTCTTCGAAAGGTGTCATCTTAAGAGAGGAATGATATGTGTTATTATAAGAAAACTCAACTAGTGGAAGGTACTCTTCCCAATTATATTGTTGATCCATACAATACATTCGTAACATGTCGTCTAAAAAATTATTAACTCTTTCAGTCTATCCATCCATTTCCGGATGATACGTAGAACTAAAATTTAGCTTAGTTCCTAGAGCTGCATTAAGTGTTTTTCAAAACCTTTAAGTCATTCTAGGATATCTATCAGCGATGATTAATTCATGTACTCCATATAATCTGAAAATTTCATGTACAAATATCTTTACCAAAACAAGAGAATCATCCTTTGGATTACCAACAATAAAATGTGGTACTTTTTTTAGTTTATCAACAACTACCAAAATAACATCATGTTTATTTCTTGACATAGGAAACCCTTGTACAAAATCCATGCTTATTACTTGCCATTTTTATTGCGGTATGCTATGAGGATACAATAAATCGAAAAGATGCATATGTTTAGCTTTAACATGTTGGCATTCTAAGAAATGTGTTACAAAATCAATAACGTCCTTTTTCATCCCTTTCCAGAAATATTGTTGTCTTATATCAGCAAACATCTTTGTAATACCTGGGTGTCCAGCGAAAGGTGAATTGTAAAATTTTGTTAATAATTTCTTTCTTAAATCATTTAGCAAAGGTATGTATACTATGTTTTCAAATCTTAAGATTCCTTCATTGTCAAAGTGAAAACCTTTATATCTCACATCATTTGGATGTGCAGTAAGCACTATTTTTACTTGCTAAAAATAAGAATCAGATTCCATAACACTATTTACTTCATCCTTAAATTGAGTTCTCAATGTTATAAGAGTGGAAATGTTCTTCCTACGACTTATAGCATCAACTACTCTATTTTACTTACCTTTGATGTAATTTATGTCAAAATCATATTGAGAAAAAAATCTAACCATCTTCATTGTCTTACATTTAGATTTGGCTGAGTGAAAATATACTTCAGCCTAAGATGATCAATTTTTAATTCAAAAGGTTTACCAAGTAGATAATGCCTCCAAACTTGTAGTGCATGAATAATGGTAGTGAGCTCTAAATCATGTGGAGCATAATTCAACTCATGTAACTTTAGTTTTCTACTTTCCTAAGCTATGACATGATCATTTTGTAACAAAATACCTCCTAGACCTTCCCTAGATGCATCCGTTAAGACAATAAAGTCTCCATTAGGGTCTGGTAATGCTAGAATAGGTGACGAAGTTAATTGTTCCTTCAAAGTTCTGAATGCGGATTCAAATTTCTCTTTCCAAACAAACTTCTTATCCTTTTTCTGTAATGAAGTTATTAGTACAGCCACTTTAGAAAAGTATTTTACAAATTTTCTATAGTAACCAGGAAGACCCATGAAGCTCCTAACTTCATGTACATTCTTTGGTGTAGGCCACTCAATTATAGCTACAATTTTAGAAGGATATACAAAAATTCCATTCTTACTTATTAAATGTCCCAAATAATGCACTTCTGTGTCATAGAAAGAACATTTAGATAGATTACCATATAACTGTTTCTTTCTCAAAATTTCTAAAACTATCCTTAAATGCTCATGGTGTTCCTCAATAATTTTAGGATATATGATAATGTCATCTAGGAATACAAGCACAATTTATTCCAATTAGTCTTAAAAGATATAATTCATTAAAAGTCATAAAAGCTGTAAGTGCATTTGTTAATCTAAAAGTTAAAACTGTGAATTCATAATGTCCATACCTTGTTCTAAAAGTTGTTTTATGAATGTCTTCATCCTTAATCCGTAATTGATGATATCCAGATCAAATATCTATCTTAGAATATATCGATGCTCCACGCATATGATCAAATACATCATCAATTCTAGGGAGTGGGTATCTATTCTTGATTGTTGCTTTGTTTAACATTCTGTTATCAATGCACAATCTAAGTGTTCCATCCTTCTTTTTCACAAAAATTACCGATTCTCCCCAAGGTGAAACACTCGGTCTAATCAAACCTTTAGAAAAAAATTCTTACAATTGTGCCTTAAGCTTTACTAATTCTATAGTAGTCATTCGATATGGTTCCTTAGAAATAGGCTCGGTTCCAAGATTGATTTCAATAGTGAATTCAAATTCCCTTTTGGGTGGAAGACCTGGTAACTCTTCTGGAAACACATCATTGTAGTTTCATAACGTGGATATCGTTCCATGACATCGTTGTTCTCTTCAGTAGTTTCTAAAATCTTTACTGCATATAAGGTACAACATTTATATTTTTCCTTTTTAAGTTGCATAGCTTACAATTTCCTAACATAAATATCATGTTTCAGACCCTGAATCTTTGTTGTTTTCTACAGGTCATCTAAACAACTAATATTTTTTCAAAAGAGTCCACTTTTTCCTTATGTTCAGCTAACCAATTAACACCTATGATTACATCATATGACCCCAAAGGTGCAACATAAAGATCAAATTCAGTGGAAAAACTAGGTAAGTCAAGGACTGGTCCAAAAAGACACATACTAACTATATGAACAACATTGTTTCCATAATGTACAGTCCATGTTTTATCCATGTTTCCATATTTTCTTTTAATTTTTGATCCTAATTTACTAGAAATAAAACATTTAGTAACTCCGATATAAAAAATAATAGTTATAGGTATGCCAAATAACTTACCTAGAACCTCTATGGGTGTGGCCTATTTTTCAGCCTACTTGTCAGATACTGTAGTGTGTATCTTGTGCTACTGATTATGATCATCATTTTTCAAAATAAATTGATTTGCGTAATGATATTTGCCATAGTTATAATAGCCTCCTATAGGTCCCTTTCTAGGCTCATATTTATTTCCAGCCTTAGAGTTATCATTCTGACCTCCATAGAACTTCTGTTCGTTATTATTATTCTTGAAAAAGTTGTTTCATGCATTTCCAAAAGACTTATTTCTTGTTATTTTCTTATTATAATCAACTGAAAATTTTCTTTTCATTCCGAATTTCTTCCATGGTCCTTTCTTAGGTGTAAGAGATGATCAAGAGGAGTCAGGGACTTTCTTCCATACTTCCTCTTTATAAGCAAAAATTGCCTTCAATTTCTGTTCCTACCTTATGGATTTTTCAATAACCCCTTCCATTGTGGTTGGGCTATGAACATCCACCTCTCCTCCTCTATTGGGATTCAATCTCATGATGAATTTTTGTATCCTGAACTTCTCGTCAGTTTGATACTGAGGTACATACTTAAGGAGTTTAGTAAACCGCTCCCAATACTTAGTTACAGTTAGCTTTCCTTGATCTATATGCTAGAATTCATTCATTTTATGATCATAATAATGTTGCAGTAGCCAACGTTACCTAAAGTAACCTTAAAATTGATCCCAAGTTATATTAGTTTCATCAATATTCAACTCAGCCTTATGACTATCCCACCATGAAGATGCCTCATGAGAAAGCTGATATGATCCCCAGATAGCCTTTTTTTCTTCTGAGAAATTCCTTATTGCAAAGTACTTCTCCATTTTTCTAAGCTAATTCTTAGCTCCATCTCCTAATGTGGTGCCATCAAACTTGGGTGGACTTATCCTTTTTATATCATTTGTGAGTTCAGCTGCCAGCCTAGCCTTTTTGTTTTCAAGCTAATCAGGTATGTTCACATTGTTATTATCAACACCTAAATTGGCATTGTCCTCAAGAGGTGGCTGATTATTATTACCAACATCTTCTTCCTCCTCATTGCCCATTACTTGTTTTTCAAGTACACCCAAATGATCCCTTGTGTCCAAAAAGGTAGCAAGGTTCTCATCAATTTTTTGGGAAGTTGCTGCTCCTTCCTCAGGTGGAGGATTATTTGCAACATTTCCTCTTGTTCTAACAATTTTCTGTTAACAAGAAAATTTAAGTTTTATCACATTATGGACATAATAGGTCCAAGAGCGGCATCCATAAGCTCTGATACCAAGATGTAACATTCCTATTTTAAGACTTTAGAAACAAGAGATTTTTTTTATACAATGTTCTGTGTTCTAAATAAAACATCATTTAGAACACACATTCCATGCCAATCAATCTCCTAAATGATATCCATATGTAGCTATAATCACTCAGTAAATTACCAATCTCTCATGTCATGACTCAGTTACTAACTGATCTCTCATGTTTGTCTTAAAGTATAGAATACTTTATGTATACTACATATACTTGGTTTTCCTACCCTATTCCAGGTACTAAGTGATGTGTTTAAAGAACCTATCAAAATATTTGTTACCAATATTCATTTGACATCACATTTTTTTAAACTAGGTGACATAGGAAAATGCAACCAGTAGCTTGCGATACTTTGGCCAAAGATTTTGAACATACTATTCATGTTACTATTCCTAGATGAAATACTTGTCTATTCAGAATACGCACTTCACCTCACTCTACTATTATCTAGAATGGTCTTTACTAACTTCTATCAGTCAGCTTGCCCAAGGTTTGACCCTAACCTAGGTTAGTGACATAATTTGATATATGGAGACGCTCACGATGACTTAGGGTATATGGGCATACTCAACCAATCTAATTCGACCAAATGTTCGTAGGTACCCTAAGTCATAGAAAGCTACTTCCTATTATAAACATGCTACTAACTTGACCTAGAGAGAAACTAAGTTCAAGTCCAGATGTGTGTAGATCTAGATGAACAAATACGGAAGGGTGTTACTACATGTCAACTACATCACTGTATCCTCGAGAAGCCCTTATTCTTCTTGAAGGTACAGTCTTGCATTTGGCATGTGCCAACATATGTTAGAACTACTTCATCATGATGTACATACCCCTGGTTGGCCATTAATTCATAATTAAATTTGGATTAAGATTCAGATTACAACAACCATGCATGACCCTAATTCAAACATTAATTAAGTTCTTTATCCATAATTAATCTGATTAATATTAAGAACTTCATTAACCTCATGATTGCTTGTATGTTCATTAACTCGAAATAAGAAGCAGTTATCCAAAGATAGGGCAGAAAACATCAAACAATTAATTTTAATGCAACTTAGCTATCCAAAGAAGGTGTATCATCCACCTAGGTTCAACTAGAGTTTACTTCATATAAAACGAAGTACAAAGATTAACAATCATAACCACCATTCCTTTTATTTTTCATTATTTTGAGAGAGGAAGAGTCTTCCTCTACATGATTAAATGTTAGGGTTAACATAACATTTTTATCATTCACCACTCATATAGTATAATTATATGTACAATACATATTTCATTATTAGACTATAATTATTTAGATAGAGAACAACATCTTATGCAACTTAGCAAGTTACACCTTAGTAAGGGAGATTGAACTATTCCCTTATTCCAACTATTAAATGATAATAGTAATAGGTATTCAAATAGATATCAAGAATACCAACAAGATAGGATTACTATTTCCTTCATACAAAGTACAAGAGAATTGAAACCACAATTTTGAGTCAGTCTCCATACCTTTCAATTCATCATGATAAAATATAGTTTACAAGACTATGCATTTTAGGCATACTTCATGTCAAACAACATTAAGATCATAAAAGAATATAAGTTTTATTTTTCAATACAACCCAAGAATGAATCAGAATTCTTTACAAAAGAACCAGACTTTAAATCAACCAATACATCATAAAATTTATTTCCTTCTTTTATCTCTTACGAATTCCATTTGTAAAAATTGTTAGCACGGATTAGTTCATTAAACTGAGCATGATAAGCACTAAGCATTTAAACGAAGTACATTCCACTAATTGTTCTATTAAAACAACTCTGCTTTAATAAAATAATTAATATATCATACCAATAAGCAAAGTAATAACAACCATAAAAGAAGTACAACTAATAATTTTGAATTCACTTTTAAGAAAAGAGCATAATATAATAAGCAACTACTACATTATATCAAATAATAATTGACCCAATCAGTTATTTAAAACAAACAACAGATCTTGTCATCTAATTATTTCATAATTCTTTATGAATTGGGATAAATAATTTAACTTTACTCTGTAACGAAAAGAGTTACTTTGAGAACCAAAAACCTTATTGTCGTTTTACCAAGTTTCTAGAAACATGTACAGAAAAATTCATTTTAGCATAGTACATATTTAGGATGATTCATCCTACAACTTAAGTAAATAATAAGAAGAATCAATACGGACTATCAACGACTCACCATTCATCTAAGAGATAGAAAACAAGTTCAGAAAGAACATAATTGAGTACCTACATAACTACATTAATCAAGGAAACCAATAAAAGGATTCACCATTTAAGAGACAACATCTAATAAAAATAATCCCAAACCAAACCAAGAAGGGAGAGAATCAAAACATTCATCATCCTACTTACAGGCCTTAAATATATTCTACATTATAGAAGATATCATTCAGATATTTGAAACCATACGTTCCAAAAATTAAAGAAAGACGTATACAAGGAGTATTTCTTACTCATGTCCATCCAGGGAAGATTCATAATATTATTGAGTGCACGGAAAGGAGTCTATCTGAAAATAATGTCCTAATGATGCATGACTCATTCATTCAAAATAGTCAGACTAGAAAATATTACATTTTCCTTTCTATAGGACAGACTCAGCTACACACTTCTCAAATCAACACGACCATTGATTCTATACAAGTTATCCGAGATCAAGAAAGATCTAACAGGGATGATTTGGTTTTCCCAGTACCAAAAATGACAGCCCCAAAGTTGCTTGAACATATAAATATTCCCATGAACTTTCCACAACCAACTAGTAACAAGTAAAACTAAAAAATCAACAAGGAAGTTTCTGTTTTTGAAGAGTGAGTTCACATTACTTCATATAAGATAGAAAGGGCGGAAAAAATGAACTCAAGAAGTTGAACAGGCCTAGGATAGTAATCACTCTATAACATGGAAGAGATTCGATCTACAGAAAAGTTTGAACAAACAAAACTTAACTTTCCAAGGTTAAAGGAAACTCAATAGAAAGGATCTAATCCAAGAATTCATTCACCATTGTTTCAACACTTGAATTCCAAATGCCAATTAAAACCCAAAAGTTCTTTTAAAAGTTCCCATAGAGAACACAAACCAAATGCAAATATTAAAGAAAACGTTACCTCTATTTTTCCTTACGAGCTCAAGCCGCATCAATAACATCAAATACTAGTACTAACCCAGTTCATATGCAAATAGAAATCTAGAAAACAAATAATGCAAAAATCCATATTCATCTATTCGACATTATTTAAGCACAATTTCGGATTCATACTGTAGAGAAAAGTATACACTACAGTCCCAAAGTAGAAGTACAACATCTAGGTTAAACAAGATACAGTCAACAAGAGTATTCAACTCCTTCCTCTTTTGAAAACCAGAAATTCATTCAAATGGATCTCAAAGAGAATACAAAAACCCAACACAAGCTTTAAGTCAAATAAAGTTTCAACATTACCCACGAACTCAAACTAAACAGAAATCTCAACTATAATAACTTTCACAGCTCCATCTAGCACATAAAGATCGAGGATGAGAAGTTTAGTGCAGAGAAGGTAATTGTTATAGTCAAATTTAACACAAATTAAAGTACGAACACAACACTTCCATATACTTCAAAAATCCATTATCGATTTCTTTTAAACGAGCTCGAATTCATACCAAAGGGTAAGTAAACAATACAGTCTCGAACCAGAGGTTCTATATCCTCACAACAAGATACAGTTACATAAAAGGTCATGCACCCTTCTCTCAAAATAATCAAAGAATTTTAGATAAAAACTAGATGTGGGTTACCCAAAACAGAGGAAATTAGAATATCCTCAAATGTATTCATGGCATTACACATTCAAAGTAAACTTTACAGTCTAAGATAGGAGTACTATAAATTCTTCAAACTCAATGATGTATCAAAGAGAAGATTTCATATGAGACTACCAGTTTATACTCAACCAAAAACCAATTACTCAAGCTCTTTTTTGAGTAGATAGTCCTGAATGTGAGTTGAAAAGAAAACACAAAAGCCTCGAAAGTTCCATAAGAATTTCAACATTGAACTTGCTCAGAGAGAGAACAACCCAAAACTAATATTAGCATACAATGGATTCATATCCAAAAATCACAGAGATTCCATCAACATGAAGTAAATAACCAAAACAGGACAAATAACCATATATATCAAGAGAGCAGAGTTATTTTATTGAAACATTTAGAGGAAAGGAAGAAATATTAATGGGTAGAGCCTATCATACCTGATAGTTCTTATACAAATTTGAATGAGAATTCCAACCAAGCTTCGAGCTCTTCTTCTCCTCTAAGAAATATCAACAAACAAACACCTCTTTCTCCAATCCCTCATATACTTTCCTTGAATTGAAAATAGACCAGAGAAACCAAAAATAGCCACAAAGTGAAAATCGAATAGCTAGTTCATACAACCAGATAGCTCCATGCAAAGAAAAAATCATAAAGCATGCAAGAACAAACAACCTCCAACATATCTGCCCTCATTTTTTCCAAGATGATTTGCTCGTAAAAATTGATATTCATTAATGCCATTACTCCCTAATCTCCTACCTATCTCTCCTTGCCACCCCCTTCCAAAATTGGTAAATGTTATTTCAAATTTTGCATCCATTTCCAATTTTAAGAATGATTCCACGTAAGCTTCCACCATGTTTACATGTCTCTGCCAAAACTAGCAGTACTTCCTATTAATTCAAAAATCAAATCAAATAAATGCCTTTGGAACCATCGCCAACTTGCCATATGACCCTTAGGTCCCTTTTATTAGTTTAGGATAGATTTCCACAACTTAGGTTAGTTTAGAAAGTAATTACCTTAGGTTTATAAACATTGCCTTAGGTAATTTTCCAACTTAATATAGGTCATAATTCATACCAATTTAGTAGCAAGTAATAGGTTAAGCGTATACCTAGCATCACTTTAGGTTTTTCCCTATCCCAATGTAGAGCATGAAGCTTAGGATAGATTGTCACCCATATAAGTAGACATAACTAGGAAGTAGGTACATTTAAATTAGTTTAGAATACCATTAGGATAGATCCCATTAGTTTAGGACTTAGATTCCCTTCATAGTTGTGAAGCAGGATTCATTCCATTTAACACCATTAAATGTCCTAAAGAGATCAATTTGAAATATCCAAGCACAAAACTTACAATAGAATGCAGGCACGATATTATAAGAGAAAAAAGAACTTGTAAACATACAAAAGTTTAGTCCTTTGTGTCTCTCAACCTTTGAATGTGAATTTACGATTTAGACTAGGTAAGGAGATTTAAAACATTCCTTGGATCAATGGAATTGATCCAAGGATGAGTCAGTTAATAGAGATAAGTTTGCAACCATCATAACTAGATTACAACTCACCTATTTAAAGTGAAAATGGATTATTGCAAGCATCAAAAATTTAAATCTAATGAATCCAAGAGTAGAAATGATTTATCCCTGGCAAGCATGATTTTCAACAAGCAAAGGAGCACACCGCATCAAGAAAATCACATGTCAATGCTTGCAATGTAAAAGAGAAATATAATAGTTTTTCAAAGGTGTTACATAACCCTGGATGAAATTCCTGTAATACCCTATATGTCTAAGGAATTTGTGCACCACTCTCTTTCTTGTAGGCTCCTCAAATCCCACAATAACTCTAACTTTGGCATGATCCACCAGCAAGCCATCTTTACATATTATATGTCCCAACAGAGTGCCAAATAGAGTAGTGAAAAAAAATTCTTAATGTTGAGTGATATACTCAATTGCCGAAATCTCTCAACATCGACCTCAGATTGTCACAATGGTCCTTTACTAGTTCCTAAACCATCCAATCATCTCAATATACTTGAAGAAACTTATGAATGAAGTATTGAAAATCTTAAACCACGATGCGTGAAAACACAGTAGGCGCATTCTTCAGTCCAAAAGGCATTACCGTATAGGCAATAATTCCCCATTCAGTGGTGAAAATTATCTTCTCTTGGTATTCAGTTGTAATTCTAACCTAATGATACCCTGAAAATCCATCTGTAAATGAATAGATCTCATGCCTAGGTACTCCTTCTAGGACCTCCTCAGTGAATGGGGTTGGGAAAGGATCAACGAAAAACATTTCATTCAAATCCCTGTAGTTAACGAAAATCATTTTATCCCATCCTTTTTAATGCTAATTACCATCAAAATTATCCCATCTTATTCCTCAACAACCTCAACAAAGCCTAATGCGATCATTTTGTCAATCTCCTTCTTGAACTTGATGTGCATATTCAAATTCATGTGATAAGGTATCCTCTTAATTGGATGCATGCCCTTCTTAAATTTGATCCACATCTCTTCTAAAGAGTGTTGAAATCCCTTGGGTTTTTGGTACCTGCGTGGGAATAAATCTTGGAACTCACGTAATAAATCAATAATATATGAAACCTACCTTTTTGACGAATAATCTCCAATAGTAGCTTCCTTCGGTTCTGCCTATGAGCCAATGTTATCCTTATTAGTTTTTCAGGGGTTTTTGGTAAGAACGTGCTTCCTCATCAACACTATCCATAACCTCACACATACCCACAATATGGTTAAGATCCAAGTTCTCCAACTCTTCACCATATATAACATAGACCAACTTTCCTTTCTCCTTTTCCATGTAGGAACACTGAAGCTGTACCTCCTCTAATTCTTCCTCATTAAAACGTGTCTCCAAACTAGGTTCACCCAAAAAATATAGTACTTTTTCCTCTACCGTGGCACTATCTCCCATAGTTAGGTGTTTAACAACCTACAACACCTCATTCACCGAAGGCTTAGTACTTTGTTACTCAAATGTTTGAATAAGATTATTTGTCAATTCTTTCCAGTTTCTAGTCCAAGGATACAACTTTAGAAGAACGTACCATGCATGAACATAGCCTTGTAAGGTGGAGTAAATCTTACACACTTATAGTGATGGAGGAAAGGATTCTGCACCTTCCATCAAGGACTTCTCACATACCTAGAAGTGAAACGAGGTGGGTTCCTTCCCATGATAGTCTTGTATACTAGTAGGTGCATTACTTCAGAGAAACCTAATAGATAATGCGATTTTCATCTCGCACCACTCTAGAAGGTTATCCTGATGGCTCACCCACCAATGTACTACGTTCTCGTGTAATGTATAGATAAATATACTTATTATTTTAATATCACATCTCCACTAGGTATCCATTGCTCATAACAAAACATCAGGGTTTCCTTCCCAAGTATATCTCAGTAAGTGTCTTCCTCCTAGGTGCATGAATGAGTGTGCCTTTGTTACTCTAATCACAAAACCTCTTAACTTCCTTCCGACTAACTCATATGTTGTGTGCACCCAATTGTCACATGCCACACTAGTTTTATCACTTATAGATTGAATTTTTTACCACTGAATAACTCCTTTTGTTTGATGCACAACTTCAGGGTCTCTGATAGTGTGCACATAGAACCATTCCAGGTCTTCTTCTCCCAAGGGATTAGTGTAGGGTGTTGACTTTCCATTTGTTAATGTAATGATAACACTTTCCTCCTTGTTCTAAAAACTTATATACCCCTTATTAAACTATAAGTCAACATTGTTCTTATAACACCAGGGGCACCTAAGTAACATTAGAAAGTTGTCTACCTCAGCAAGTGCCAAGACTTTGAAGTATTTAGAGAATATCTCCCTTTGGATAGTCATAACAACATCCTTTAAGACACTAATGGGCATCACAGTTGTCTTGTTAGACATATATAAAACATTTGAATATGATTGTAATTAAGGTATTCCTATTTGATTCCATGCATTCAAGGTGAGAACAATAACTTCCATGCCCGTGTTAATCAGAATATTATGTAAGAGCCATCCATGAACAACTACATTCAATGTAATATCCTTATCATAGTCAATACTATGAGGAGGAAGATCAGCATGCAAAACCTACCTCTTGTTCCCTCCTCTGAAACTTCGTACGTTTCCTCTTAGCTACTCTCCTAATATAGGGATTATATTCTCTTCACACAACATCTTACATACTTCCTTGACTTCATCTATATCTACTTGAGGGACTTCAACACTTTTCTTCTACTCCAACCTTTTGTGATTTCTCCTTCAAGAATTGAGTCTCCCCTTGAATACTCCTAATCACCTACATGTTCTCTTGATAGACTTCCTTTTGATGAGCCAGGTTCGGATACTTCCCATGTATTACCTCTTCCCTGTAATAAGTGGTCTCTACTTTGGTATCTCCATGGTGCAAACAACATTATCCCATGTCCTCACTTTCACATTATATAATTCAGATTCATGCACCACCCACGACATCCATTTTTGATCAGAATGCTTTACGATAACCATCCCAACACCCTTATCTTTCTACTTCTTCTAGCTCATATGCTCATATAACTCTAGGAACTCTTCATACTTGTACTTATTCCCACACGAAGAGAACTGCACCAAATAAGGACACTCCCACTTGTAATGTTCTATAGACCCATAGTTATAACAAGTTTGACAAGGAAATTCAATTCTCCCCCCTTGTGGTTGCTATGACATTGGAATCCACCTCGAAATCCTCTTCTATGGCTTCCTCCATCTATGCACCTTTCAAAATGACCACCATCATCCTTGGAACTACTAAAAATACTAGTTTGGTGTACACTAGTATCAATAACATCATAGATCTAGTCATTCAACCTACAATCCTTTGTGTCATGATTAGTAGACGTGTAAATATTGCAATAACAAGATATATTCTTCTGGATCACACATTACAACAATAGAAACCTACTTGCATCATGATCTTTGTGGAAAATCTCATAGTCCACCAACATGGCATACACCGAAGTTCGTGGGAAACTATCCTTTTTATGTCCCTCTACTTCACAGTCTCTTCACCATAGCCCACTGCTACTATCATAAGCCAAGTTTGTAGATGATTTATCCAATTGCTTTTCCATGGCAACAATCTAAGATTAAAAAAATGGACTAACACTGGTATCAATACTTCCCATGGCTTGAACATGTAAGGTATCCTATAAGGCCTTGCATGGATCTATGAAGGTATTATGTGAAAGTGCCCTCCTAAACGGAGTGATCAGGCCCCTAAAAAATCACTAAGCATGCAGAGATGGGTGAATATCATAAGACAACTTAGAAAAGAGAGTTTAGAAGTGTGCATCATACTCTTACACACTCTCCACCATTCTTTTCTGAATCTCCTTTAACACATTTATTCTATTCTGTTTAAACTCAAGAATTTGGAATTATACCAAAAACACATCACGCAGCGTGATGTAATCCACCACTGTCTAGTGTGGATCATAATTCCTATACCAAATATGCACGCGTCCTTGCAACATGGTTACAAAATAAATTTACTTCCGTTCTAAGGTAGTTATAGCCTTTCCACACCATAGCAACTCACATTTGTGCACATGCTCTGTAGTGTCTTTGACACCCTTGTAATGAGGAAAATGTAAAAACATCTCAAAACATACCTGCTGAGGTTGTTGAGGCCCTTGCCCACAAGATCTATAACCTTGGCCTCCTCTAATATTTCCACCACCTCTAACACCACTAGATCCACTAGTTCCAACTCCTCTGTACCCACCAGATCTTCATCTTGTGGTAGGTAAGGGGCCTAGTGCAATTGTACCCTATGGTCCCACCATCAAGCTAAACTACATACCAAAAATATAGAAAGTCGAACCACTCACATATGTGGCACTCAAGCTTTATGTACCCCCACTTTTCCCAAATTGTGTACTAGATAGGATCCCTCCGAACACAAGAAATGATTGTGTGACCATAGATGTACCAAATGAAAATTTTTATCTCCTAGGTGTCACTCAACCACCAATACCAAGGCCAACCAGGTTAACAATACTTATCTCTGGGTCTAGAAAACTAAGTGCTAGGGTTCGGTCACCAGATAGGCATATATGTGTGTTTATGAATCTCCATTCTCTAAATCAAAATCTCTCACCAGAATCTGAGGGGGTTTCTCTCCCGCGCTTTCGAAGATGTGGTTACACAGACTGTTTAGATTTCATGTCCTATGTGCGAACCTCAAATCCTTCCCATAATGTTTACCTCCATAAATCCATCACTCTAGAAACCTCACATTTTCTCACCAATTCCCTCTCCCGAGACTCATTTTTCTTGAGCCATCTTTCCTCTCTTTCTATTTCAGCCGCAGGGTATGCCATCTTTCACCACACTAGCTTTTATTCCCCACGCCTAGAAAAATAGAATTTGGAGCTACACTCCACTTCTGTTGGTCTTCAAGTTTGAGGCTTGAATAGGAAGAAAAAAGCTAAGGAAAGGATCCGAGAATGACATTGTATAGGTATAGTGCAGTAATTTATCTCCAAGTGGGATATTGTTGAGTTATGGAGCTCAATTACTTCAAATTAGCATGTTATATTATACTTGCAGGAAAGCACAATAACTGGCATCAATTATTGAGGGACCGACATCACTCACCTATGACCAAAATCAGTTAGGAAAGGAGGAATAGACATTGATAAGGGATAACCGGTGTCGGTTACCTATGCATGGGTGTTTTATTTAACTCACGGGAATTAGATCTAATTTTAGTATTAAAGTATATCTATTGATTATAATTACATGGCTAAGTTTCCTAAGTTTGTATATGCCTATATAAGCATGAAAGGTAGGGTTTAGAAGTAGAGGATTGTAAGAATTGATGATTATTGTGAAAACATTTGTGTGAGAGAGTATTCTTGGAGAAGAAGGAGAAGCTTGAGAAAAAGAAAGTATTGTACATCTAAAAGGTGTAGAAGATTGTAGATATTCAATTGTATATATTTTGAAATATTTTTATAATATATTTTCTTATTTCTTGGTGGATGTAGCCCACACTGGGTGAACCACATTGAATATGGTGTTGATTTATATCTCTTGTTTTGTATATTTCTTCTAGTAGAATATCCACTTTTATTACTTGTATGCTTAGATCTGATATATTATTTATACAACCTTGTGTTAACCCCAACAAATGGTATCATAGATTTGTTTGAGGGTTTTATGTGTTGACAATTTACTCATAGAGGGTTTTCTGATTGAGTGGGAGATACAACAATGGCAAACGAAAAAAGTAAAAGGTAGAGAAGTTTAATGACTTGTTGGTTGTCAAATAGGACTTTATGAAGAGCAACAGTTAGGGGACAAGAAGTCCCTCCTCTTTAATGGGAGAGGTTCCCTTATTCAAAAACAAACTTATTTACAAATATACAAAATATCATTTCTGGTTAAACTTGGATATTACGAAAGTGTCTTTCGTAAGGATTATCAATCACAAAAGGACTGGGGAATGAGAGTGTGAGAATGAGCAGAAAGGAAACATGTAGAATTATAGATAGCATAGTAATTCTTTATGTATGTGAAATTATAGTGAATTTAGAACAAGATCATTTGTATCATATAAATAAGATGGAATTTAAAGACACAAAGTTCTGTAAATAACATCTGCCGGAACACAAAAGTTTCTTAACTTATCACAGATTCATTAATCAAGGACACAAAGTTCCTTCTTGGTTGTACAAGATCACCATGTATTGCAAAATTGAAGAGTATGCAATCAGTGAGACTAACAAATTAGTAACAAATGATCTTCACAAACATTAAACGAAAGCTCAGAGAAAACGGAGATTAGATAGACAAAGAATGGAAAGCCCTTTTGTATTGATTTCTTTGTAATCTATTTACACTTTCAGAAAATATGCCAAGTTCTCCCCCCCTCTTTCAGAATGGCGTAGAGAGGCCATTATATAACTTACAAATCAGTTACTCTTCGTAACCGCTTCTTTTAACCAAGAATAGTTAAGGACCGCCAACTGCAATACCTCAACTTCTTACAAAGAAAACGGAAAAAGAAAGGGAAGAAGAGAAAAGAATAAGGAGAAGAAGACAGGTGGCCAGTTACTGGGAGGGACCCACTGACTTCAAAATCTGCTGCCTGAATTTCTTCAACGCCTCGGCTATGTCTCTGCCACGAGGGACTGACGTGTTGGCCGCAAAATAAGTCCAAAATCTAAGACACTTTTCCATCTCTTTATCAAACTCGACATGAGTATGATAATCTTTATTTGCTTCTTCAATGGCAGATTGAAGAGAGCAAATCTCCTTCATTTTATCCTTGGAGATGGAACTTTCCTTGAACAGATTATCTTTGACAAAAGCTCTGAATTGAGCTTTGATTTCTTGCAAGGAAAGGAGTACACCAGAAGTTTCATCTTGAAGATGGCAGTATATATCTTTGAAAGCAGAGACAACCAGTGTCTTGAAAGCTTCACCCTTCTGCCAGCTATTCTTCAGTTCACCCGAAGCCTCCTCCAATACTTTGATTTTCCACTCCACACTATCAACCTAGGATTTTGACAGATTATCTTTTGTATCATCAAAAACTTTATTCGCCAGTAAGATATTCTCATCTTTCTGTCCCATAAGGCTGAGGTCTACTATGCAACTGCTCCAGAGTTTGAGCTCTTTATCCATGATCCCAATAGTAGAGGAGAGCTTTTGTTGCAAATTGTTCACTTTTCCATGGAGTTTGAAAGCTTCATCGATGAAGTTCAACCCTGCAACAAGCATATCATCCACCATGGCTTCCATAGCTCTGCCATAGATGGAATACTTGTGCATGTCTTTGATACTCTATACTTCATCTTGGCTCAAAATTACAGGTGGTGGAAGAGTGGTCAACGGAGTAGGGTCCAAAACTTTTTCCTTAGACAAAAGAGACTTAATGAAACCTGTGAGAATTTGGGCCTGTTCTTCCAACTGTTCAATAGTTTGCTGCCCTTTCTCTACCCTTCCAATGACTCTTGTGACTGTTTCTTTGAGGTTGTGAATCTCAGCCTCAGGGGTAGACTCTCCCATTGGAATCCTCGAGAGCTCTAAGTCAGATGCTTGCAAGTCCTGCGCTGACTTGTCCACTGTAGGCTTAGCAATCTCCAGGAATTGCTGACCTTGAGCATCAGACACTATTCTGGAGGTAGTTCTGGCTTTCTCGGCACGAGAAGGAATGGTGCCCAACAAGGCTGCGACAGCATCAAAATTTGACCCTGAACTCCGAGAGGAAAATTTTCTCTTCCTATTGTCAACCAAAGGTTGCACCCACGCAAAAGAGGAAGAGGAATCAGCAGGGGGAGCAAGAGGGCCGAGAGACAGAGAGCTCATGACACTCAAGGTCTGCACAGCTGTGGTCTCAAGTTGAGACGTGAGAAGGGCGCTGGACACAATTGCTGCTGAAGAATCGACAACACTTGGAAGTTTAGTGCTCTGGACTTCCTTATCTTTATCTGCTGGACCTTCAGGAGCATCCGCAGGGGCTGGTACTTCCCTTTCTTCACTTTCATTAAGAACAATGATGTTCTCCGGTCCCATAGGAATTTCTACCTGCCTTCTTTGAGGATCATTTTCCACAGGCTCCTTCTTAACCTCCTTGAGTTTCTTCTGGTACACTTGAGTGGATGAAGAAGGAGTGGAAGCTACAGGTCCTTGTATTGATGAGGCAGGTGGGGTTTGCACTGGTGTTTCTGACCTGGGAACCGATGTCTCTCTCCTTGGTGTTGAAACATCCTTGGAAGAGGATTCTCCTGAGTGCGTTCTGAGCTCTCGAACTTTCCTATCAAACCAGACCTTAATGTTGACTAAGACTGGAGCAAGGATCTCAGCCAGATCATCTTTTTCTTTCCTGTTCCAATCCAAGTCCTCGAAGGGGGTGTGCTTAATCACACTGTCATACTCATATGAGTATAGATCAGAATTATCATCCTGGAGTCCTTTGGGGACTTGGTACAAGTTGAGTTCTTGGATCAATTGCAGGGAGAGCCTGCCACAATGCCTTCTCCTGGGCTCAAAATCATCTACACAGTCAGCCTAGTAGTCTTCTGTATCTGCCCTATGATGGTAGATTATCTTGATGTTCTATTCAATAAAATTCTTCAAGTCAAAGTAGGTTCTTATCTTGAAGAAATGAATGGTGATAGGGACCAGGGCTCTCTCTATGTTCTGTGCATCCAGGGCTATTTTATAAGTGTAATTTCCCAAAGAAATGGGAAAGTGCAAACCAGAAATCTTCTTATCTCTACAGGTTTTGTGCAGTTTTTCTAATTGCTTGCATACTTTGATTAAAGCCATCTTATCATTGCAGAACATGGGAAGCCTTAGAGGGGTGCTGTCATAGCCAGTAAGCCTGATATAAGAAAATTTTCTGAATTGGATGAAATAAGCACCATATTGCGATATTAGCTTCATGGCTTCATCTGAAAACCTTCTAGTAGTATCACCTTCGAGCCAGCCTGACCACGTACATGGTGAAAGCGTCATTGACGCTTCTGAAATTACGATTGCTGGTCTCCAGGGTGAACTGCGGGCAGTAGGCATATACTGGATCATCTTTGTGAGCGTCAATGTAGGAAAAGCCAAACCATTGTCCGTGACGCTGCCAGGGTATACATCACGGTAAGAAGTCAGGTAGAACTTCTTCATTTGCTGTATATTGGACAGCTGCTCTGCCAAATTCATGTTGATGATATCTTCCCAGTTAATATTTTGCGTTCCCATCGCAGACCATGCTGATGAGCGGGCACATCCAGAAGTGGAATTTGTTGGTAGAGGGAAAAACCCATAACCCGAGCCAGCAGAATTATAAAGTCAGACAATTCTTCATTAAAATCTACTCGAGAAAAGGGTTTTGGACAGGCGAGAGGCTCCTTTCTTAGGGTTCTTCAGCCAGGACTTCGCCACTCGCACCTTGTATTTGTCGTTGTCTTGATTGAACAGAGCCTGTGCTTGATCCCGGGAAATGACTATGGCATTATCCATCTCTGGGATTCTCAGTGCGGTGCTAATAGCGGCAGCGTCCAGCTTGGCGATGAGTTCCTCGTGTATATTGGTTAATTCACTGGAAACAGGGGTCGAAGTGAGCTCCGCACGAAAGCACAGTATCAGCGCATTGTACCGAGATAGGGAAACCTCCAGCAAAAGCCAAACCGCTATCGTGAATCATTTCTGCCATTGGTGTAGGGTTTGCATCTGCCACCCTCGCCCAAAAATCACCGAAGTCAAGATGTCGAGCTTCGCTGTCCCCAATATTGTGAACGGCAGACTCAAGCGGCAAAATTTGTTCCTGTCCTTGGAACTTGATCTTCATATTGATAGCAACAGAGCTGCAACCTAAACTCGGGAAGGAAGTACAGAGAAAAGGGATACACGCGCAGTGAATTAGGTTGCAAGGGTTTCGAGAAAAGATAGCACGGAAACAATGTGAAAAATGCAAAGGGGTAATACCTGTTATATAGCCGTTTAGGAGAGAGAAAGGCCATGAATGTGCATTTAATATATACCCACCAATTTGAATAAGCAGGATATTCGGGTAGAGCGGAAAAAACTGGCACGAATGACACTTGGTTCATTAGGGACATGTGAGACGTGGATGCGCGAAACACGCGGCTCGGCCGGTTCGAGCGAAGTACGGGGAAAAGATGCACAAATGCCTTTTGGGACAAGTGGGACAAAAGGAGTGCGAAACACGCGACTCCACGGCCGGCTTGGGTGAAAAGGTGACAATGAGTCCGGAAAAGTTTGGGACATTTGGGACGCAAGTACGTGAAGTACACGGTTCGGGCGATTCGGCCGAAAATGGAACAAATTGGCACAATTTGACTTGGGACATGAAAGTGTGAAGTACGCGGTTCGGGTGATTCGGTCGAAAATGGAACAACTTGCCCGATTAACTTTGGGACGTTTGGGATGAAAAGTTCCGACGGGCCCAAAAATGGAACAACTTCGGGGATTTCGGCCGATCGGGGAACAGAACGCACTTTTGAACTTGGGACAGTTGGGACAAAATTGTCCGACAGGCCCGAATAACACACAAAAAGACCCAAAATGCAGACTTTTCTCAATTTCACGACTTTTAACAATTTCAGCACAACAGGGAAGACACTTAAACTCAAAATTTTGAAATTTTTTTACTTTCTTTAAGAGCAGGGAATTTTGAGAGGAGAACAGCTGGCTCCTTCTGGGGATGACTTGGCATAAATTCAAGGAATGAGACAAGGCAAGAACTTAGACAAACTCAGGGAAGCAGACCAGTACCTTATCCAATTGGGCAACGGAGTCAAAAAGTAGACCAATACAGAGGGCAACACACCAAAAAAAAAAAAAGAAAGAAAAGTAAAAACGCTGTACAGAATATACAAGGGGACTCCCTAATCACCTAGGACTTGAACAACTCAAGGTACTGCCCACTATAAGGAAGTGGGAGAGGAGAACCATCCATGTAATCAAGATAAAAAGAATTCTTACCAGCAAAGTGTCTGATCTTGAAAGGTCCGAGCCAAAGGGAGATCAAATTTTCCATGGCTGCCACGAGGTTCATGCCTTTTATCCCATAACAGCACAGTGTCTCCAACTTGGAAATCTCTGAACCTAGCTTTCTTGTCAAACAGGACCTTTACCTTATGCTGGTGAACAGATATCCGATCAGCAACCTCCAATCTGTCCTCATTTAGTTTTTGAAGGTACATAATTCTCTTGTCTAAAGCATCTCTGAAACTAGCATCTTCAATGGCCTTCATTAGGTGCAAGGCTGGCAGTTCCACTATTACTAGCACTTGAGCTTCTACTCCATATACCACTTGAAAAGGAGACATTCCAATATCTCTCTTTGGTGTAATCCTGTCTGCCCAAAGAGCATCGTAGAGCTTCTTGTGCCAGTTTCGTTGAGACTCATTGAACTAACTTCCTTATAATAGTCACCAGATTTTTGTTAGTGGATTCTGCTTGCCCGTTTCCGTGAGGGTAGTAATCTGAAGAGTGAGCCAAAGAAATGCCATACCCATAGCAAAAATCTGTTATCTCAGTTGAAGAGAAATTCGAGGCATTATCTGTTACAATCTTGTTAGGTACACCATACCTTACCAAGATGTTCTCTTTGATGAAGCTGCATACCACTTCAGAAGTAGTGCTCTTAACTGGAATAGCTTCCACCCATTTGGTGAAATAGTTAGTGGTAGTTAGCACATGAGTATGACCAGCACTAGAAACAGGATTAAGTGTTCCAATGAAGTCCAAACCCCACTGTTGAAATGGTTCCTCAATCACAACTGGCTTGAGAGGCAAGGAAGCCAATTTAGGTCTTCCCACAAAGGTCTGACAAGCCTCACATTTATCCACCCCACTTGGATGCATCTCTGAACAAGGAAGGCCAGTAGTATCCTCCACGGAGTATCTTATGAGTTGTAACCGTTGATGAATAGTGCCCTCCACATGTCTGATCATGAAAAGCTGAGAGCAACTTTCTCTGCTTGTTCCTTGTCCACACACTTCAAAAAATATCCCATCTAACCCACCGCTTGAACAAGGTGTTTACCCACAATACATATTGCACTGACCTCAATTTAACAGTCCTCTTTTCTTTGGCAGTTAAATGAGAGGGGCATTCCCCATAGGTGAGAAAATGGGTGATGTCAGCATACCATTCGTCAACTGAACTAAGGAACAGAACGGTAGGAAGGTCAACTTTCTCCTCCAGCAACTCATGTTTAGCTCCTTCAGCAATGAGCTCACAAAGGCCTTTTCCACGAACCAGCTTGGTTGGCTTGATGTCAATGTCATACTCTTGGACCTTAGCAACCCAGTTCCCTCTCTTAGATCCAAATTCTTGTTGTGTGAGAATTGACTTAACAGTTGTATCTGGGACCCAACACCGTGGAATGAGAGTTGAGGATGTAAAAATCGAAACTGCTTGACAGCTTTAACCACCGCAAAATCATGTTTCTCCATCATAGTATATTTCAACTCATGATCTTTTATAATATAGCTTATGAACGCGATTGGTAGCTCATGCTCATTAGAGTCTTCTTGAGTCAAAACAGTAGCTAAGGTTTTATCTGTGGCATAACAAATAGATAATAAAATCTTTGCTGAAATCAGGACAGGCTAAAACAGGAGTTTTAGCAATAGCTCTCTTGATACCTTCAAAGGATTCCTTTCCTTCAGAAGACCAACCAAATGTTTTCTTCCCTTTCATCATCTGAGAAATATTCAAAGTTAATTCTGCAAAATTACGGATGAATCTTCTCAAAAAATTTGATCTTACCAAAGAAGGAGTGCATGCCCTTTTTGATGGTTGGGAGAGGAATTTGCTGGATAGCTTGTACTCGTTCGGGGTCAATCTTAATACCATCTTTGGAGACATGATGTGCCCTAATAGTTTTCCCTCTGTAACACAAAAGACAGATTTTTTAGGATTCAAAAGAAATTCCATGCTCTCTACATCTTAGCAGAACTGTCACTAGGTGATCAAAATGATCCGCTCTTGTCTTGGAAAATACTGTCAGGTCGTCAAGATATATGACAATACACTTCCCTTTTAAGCTTCCAAAATCCAGATCCATAGCTCTCTGAAAAGTGGCACCAGCATTAATGAGCCCAAAAGGCATTCTCTTGTAGGCAAAGGTACCCCAAGGAGTAGTGAAAGCTGTTTTGTGTTGATCTACAATATCAACCTCTACCTAATTATAGCCCGATAATCCATAAAGCATAGATAAACATTTCAGATCCTGTTACTGCTTGCAAGACCTGATCCATCATAGGCAAAGGATAATTATCTTTCAAAGAAGCCTGATTCAGGTTCCTGAAATCAACACAGATGCGGATCTCACCATTTTTCTTCCTAACAGGCACAATATTTACAATCCATGTTGAATGGTGAATGGGAAAAATGATTTTATCCTTCAACAACTTCTTGTATTTCCTGAAAGATGGTGGTCAGCTATTTTGGGGTTGTATTGCCTCTATTTCTGCTTGAAAGGCTTAATTCCAGGCTTAAGAGGAATAGAGTGCTGCATATCTTTTGGTTTGAAAGCTTTCAAATCTTCATAAGAGTAAGCAAGAACATCCTTATACCTTTTTAAAATATCAATTGCTTTTCTCCTCTCATCTGTTATGCAACATTTTCCAATATTCACTAGCTTAGGGTCATTAGGACTCCCAATATTAATCTGGTCATGTTCAGCTGATTGCTGAGGTCCAGGTAGAAGCTCTAGACTTCACATACCTGTCATGTTTATCAAATAGTTCCTCCAAACTCACCAAACCTTTAGGAATCTTGTTTCCTTTGAGATTGATGCAACCATCCTGATCTGTTTCTTCCCCCTGGGTGACTATTTTGTCGAAGGGCACATTCTCACGAGGTAGGTTGTCACTTCCCTCAAAATACAGTTGTTCAAAATTTCCCTTGCGTTCCAGGAAGGAAAGCAAATGTTGATCATCATTGAAAACTTTCCAGTTATTGGTATTATCAGGTACACTAGGTCTGATGGACCATCTCAATGGTGAACCTTATCCTGAGAGAAGTCAGGATGAGGAATCAGTAGTGACCCTGAGACTGCTAAGCGAATCAGCCCTGCTGTTCTTCTCCCTAGGTATTGCCTCAATGGAGAAAGCATCAAGGAATTCAATGGAATCCCAAACCTAATTTCAGTAATGTTTCAGCCTCCCATTTTTTACTTGAAAAAGGCTTCTGACCTGCTTTACAATCAACTTCTGCATCACCACGAGCCAGAAGATTCTTTACACCTTGTTCTTTGGCCACTTGCAATCTGAGAATGAGAGCCTCATACTCTGCTGTATTATTAGTATTTTTCGAACTGCAACTTAAATGAAAAAGGATGTAGGCTTCCTTCAGGTGACACTAGCAGGACACCAGCTCCAGAACTAGCTGAGGAACAACTTCCATCAAACTCCAAAATCCAAACACCATTAGGATTTTTAGGTGACACTTTAGGGAGTTGGATTTCATCAGGGGACATAGTCATGTAGTTGCCATGACCCATATCCTCATAGAGTATTTGTGCTTTAGGATCATCTATTTTCTACACAATATACTCAGACTACTTCTTAGGTAGTAATTTCTTCATTTGGCCATTGACAGGCACGAGTGCATGTGACCAGTCCATTTGGATTTCTCCACCCACATCCTTAGAGAAGTTCCTACTTAGCAACATCCCGTATGAAGGGGGAATATCTGCAACTAAGATGGTAGCCAAAACTCTCTTTTCAGGCAAAGCAGCAAAATCCACTTGTGCATCCTTAATTCTTCCGACCAGGGGCACTTGTTTACTCTCCATGGAGTAACAAGATCCATAAGTGCATGTGAGGGTCAAGCCTAAAGCATGAGCTACTTTAGCAGGCATCACATTATCTGAGGCTCCTGAGTCGATGACACAATTACTGAGCCTGTGACCAGCTATAAGAAGTGTTACATAAAATGGCTTAATTTTGCCATTAGGTGAGGTGACAGCAACTACCAGACTAGGTTGTGGTGCAGAGGAAGGAGTAGGTAAAATGCCTTTAGAGGTGGTTTTGGAATAGGAATTGACAAATTGAATCATTTTGGCAAAAGCTTTGGGATGAGTTTGATAATACTCAGCCTTTGAGATTTGAACCTTAGTCTTTTTCAGATGATCAATAATATCAAAAGACCCAGAAGTGGACGGGCCATCATCATTTGAAATTTTAGACTTATCAACTTTAGGAGAAAAAAAAGGAACTTTGGTAGTAGGATTGGCAGGACTCACCTTTGGTGTAGATGAAGTGGGGACAGGAGATCCTCTTTTAGCGATGACAGGGATAGTTCCCAGATGCTCCAAAGATTTCTTGGGGGGCTGTGTTACCTTCTCCCTCTGATTTGTTTGCTCTCAAGTCATGACAACAAATGATTCGCTATTCATTTCTGCTACCACTTCATCATAATCATCTCCATCATCAATGCCCTCAGTGGTGAAGAAATTAACCCGAGATCCCTCAAGTTCATTTACTTCATCATCAAATTCCTCCATGAATTCCTCGCAAGCTTCATTATCCTCATCATCATCTGGCTCTTCAACTACACAGGTTGCATTCATAGGAACTTTAACAGGAGGTCCTTCAAGTGCTAGTCTTGTTTGAGAAGAAGGAAAACGATTTTTGGGATGAAAATTCCTCCTTGGAACATCTGCATAAGGGGCATGCTGAGCCAATTGTTTCTTTATAGCAATGAGATCATTCACAAGCTTTTGGACTAATGGATCAGTACTAGGTCTAGGAGTGGAGGAGGAGGAAGCAATAGACTTATATTTGGAAGGGTCTCTCCTCAACTTCCCTGACATGATCAGATCATCCTCGACACTAACAACAAGAGTTTGATCCTCCACCAATGTTGCGAGATTAGCCCTTCTCAGCGAATAGCTGACTTCAGGCGTTTAGGCATTTAGGAAGAAATTTTTTTGGATTTGATCAACAGGTCGAGTATTTACAGGAATTTTGTTGATCAATCTCTTGAACCGGGCCACAAATTCTCTCATGGGTTCTGGTGAATCTTTCTTTATCTGAGAAATTTGAGCTAGCAAGGCATGCACATCTTCTGCTGGTTTGAAATGGTTTTCAAACCCAGTTCTCATGGTGTCCCAGCTAGTGATAGTACCAGCCGGAAGGTGATAGAATCAATCCATAGCATTATCTTGTAAAGTCTCAACGAACAGTCTCACAGAGATGTCTTCGTGCTCAACCCCAAGGACTCCACACGCAACAATGAAGGCTGCGATGTGTTCATCAGGATGCAGTTTGCCATTGCCTTTGAACTTAGGAAAGTTCTTCCGGTTACCTCTGGGTAACTCATGTAAAGGCTGAGGAATAGCAAGGGGCCCGACACGGTGACCCCAGGGCAATGGTATCGCCATTCTTGGAAAAACGGATTGGAGAGGAACCGCCACACAAGCAAGAATCAAAGCTCGCAGATTAGGGCTAGCTGGCTCTAAAGGAGTACCACCCGTAGGAATTCTATTTTGAGCAGGTGGAGTGCTTGTCGAACGAGTCCTTCTATTTCTTGTTGAAGGAAAAGGAAAACCCTACTACTCTAAAAGTTGAAACTAAGAATCTTCAATACCAAGGGCCCTCCTCCCTCGAGTAAAAAGTGGAGTCGCCAGATCAAAAGATGATCAAAAATTATAGAACTGGAATATGATTATCCCCAGCGGAGTCGCCAAAAACTATTGGTCGTCAAATAGGACTTTACGAAGAGCAATAGTCAGGGGACAAGAAGTCCCTCCTCTTTAATGGGAGAGGTTCCCTTTTTCAGAAACAAACTTATTTACAAATATGCAAAATATCATTTCTAGTTAAACTTGGATATTATGAAAGTGTCTTTCGTAAGGATTATCAATCACAAAAGGACTGGGGAATGAGAGTGTGAGAATGAGTAGAAAGGCAACATGTAGAATTATAGATAGCAGAGTAATTCTTTATGTATGCGAAATTACAGTGAATTTAGAACAAGATCATTCGTATCGTATAAATAAGATGGAATTTAAAGACACAAATTTCTATAAATAACATCTTCCGGAACACCTGTCTTCTTCTCCTTATTCTTTTCTCTTCTTCCCTTTCTTTTTCCGTTTTCTTTGTAAGAAGTTGAGGTATTGCAGTTGGTGGTCCTTAACTATTCTTGGTTAAAAGAAGCGGTTACGAAGAGTAACTGATTTGTAAGTTATTTAATGGCCTCTCTACGCCATTCTGAAAGAGGGGTGGAGAACTTGGCATATTTTCTAAAAGTGTAAATAGATTACAAAGAAATCAATACAAAAGGGCTTTCCATTCTTTTTCTATCTAATCTCCGTTATCTCCGAGATTTCGTTTAATGTTTGTGAAGATCATTTGTTACTAATTTGTTAGTCTCACTGATTGCATACTCTTCAATTTTGCAATACATGGTGATCTTATACAACCAAGAAGGAACCTTGTGTCCTTGATTAATGAATTTGTGATAAGTTAAGAAACTTTGTGTTCCGGCAGATGTTATTTACAGAACTTTGTGTCTTTAAATTCCATCTTATTTATACGATACGAATGATCTTGTTCTAAATTCACTGTAATTTTGCATACATAAAGAATTACTCTGCTATCTATAATTCTGCATGTTGCCTTTCTGCTCATTCTCACACTCTCATTCCCCAGTCCTTTTGTGATTGATAATCCTTACGAAAGACACTTTCGTAATATCCAAGTTTAACCAGAAATGATATTTTGTATATTTGTAAATAAGTTTGTTTCTGAATAAGGGAACCTCTCCCATTAAAGAGGAGGGACTTCTTGTCCCCTGACTGTTGCTCTTCGTAAAGTCCTATTTGACGACCCCAACGGAGTCACCAAAAACTGTTGGTCGTCAAATAGGAATTTACGAAGAGCAACAGTCAGGGTACAAGAAGTCCCTCCTCTTTAATGGGAGAGGTTCCCTTATTCAGAAACAAACTTATTTACAAATATACAAAATATAATTTCTGGTTAAACTTGGATATTATGAAAGTGTCTTTCGTAAGGATTATCAATCACAAAAGGATTGGGGAATGAGAGTGTGAGAATGAGCAGAAAGGCAACATGCAGAATTATAGATAGCAGAGTAATTCTTTATGTATGCGAAATTACAGTGAATTTAAAACAAGATCATTCATATCGTATAAATAAGATGGAATTTAAAGACACAAAGTTCTGTAAATAACATCTGCCAGAACACAAAGTTTCTTAACTTATCACAGATTCATTAATCAAGGACACAAAGTTCCTTCTTGGTTGTACAAGATCACCATGTATTGCAAAATTGAAGAGTATGCAATCAGCAAGACTAACAAATTAGTAACAAATGATCTTCACAAACATTAAACGAAAGCTCGGAGATAACAGAGATTAGATAGACAAAGAATGGAAAGCCCTTTTGTATTGATTTCTTTGTAATCTATTTACACTTTCAGAAAATATGCCAAGTTCTCCCCCCCTCTTTCAGAATGGCATAGAGAGGCCATTATATAACTTATAAATCAGTTACTCTTCGTAACCACTTATTTTAACCTAGAATAGTTAAGGACCACCAACTGCAATACCTCAACTTCTTACAAAGAAAACGGAAAAAGAAAGGGAAGAAGAGAAAAGAATAAGGAGAAGAAGACAGGTGGCCGACTACTGGGAGGGACCCACTAACTTCAAAATCTACTGCCTGAATTTATTCAACGCCTCGGCTATGTCTCTGCCACGAGGGACTGAGGTGTTGGCCGCAGATTGAGTCCAAAATCCAAGAAAATTTTCCATCTCTTTATCAAACTTGACATGAGTATGATAATCTTTATTTGCTTCTTCAATGGTAGATTGAAGAGAGAAAATCTCCTTCATTTTATCCTTGGAGATTGAACTTTCCTTGAACAGATTATCTTTGACAAAAGCTCTGAATTAAGCTTTGATTTCTTCAAAGGAAAGGAGTACACCAGAAGTTTCATCTTGAAGATGGAAGTGTATATCTTTGAAAGCAGAGACAACCAGTGTCTTGAAAGCTTCACCCTTCTGCCAACTGTTCTTCAGTTCACCCAAATCCTCCTCCAATACTTTGATTTTCCACTCCACACTGTAAACCCTGGATTTTGACATATTATCCTTTGCATCATCAAAAACCTTATTCGCCAGTAAGATATTCTCATCTTTCTGTCCCATAAGGTGGAGGTCTACTATGCAACTGCTCTAGAGTTTGAGATCTTTATCCATGATCCCAATAGTAGAGGAGAGCTTCTGTTGCAAATTGTTCACTTTTCCATGGAGTTTGAAAGCTTCATCGATGAAGTTCAACCCTGCAACAAGCATATCATCCACCATGGCTTCCATAGCTCTGCCATAGACGGAATACTTGTGCATGTCTTTGATACTTTGTACTTCATCTTGGCTCAAAATTACAGGTGGTGGAAGAGTGGTCAACGGAGTAGGGTCCAAAACTTTGTCCTTAGACAAAAGAGACTTGATGAAACCTGTGAGAATTTGGGCCTGTTCTTCCAACCGTTCAATAGTTTTCTACCCTTTCTCTACCCTTCCAATGACTCTTGTGACTATTTCTTTGAGGTTGTGAATCTCACCCTCAGGGGTAGACTCTCCCATTGTTATCCTCGAGAGCTCTAAGTCAGATGCCTGCAAGTCCTGCTCTGACTTGTCCACTGTAGGCTTAGCAATCTCCAGGAATTGCTGACCTTGAGCATCAGACACTATTCTGGAGGTAGTTCTGGCTTTCTCGGCACGAGAAGGAATGGTGCCCAACAAGGCTGTGACAGCATCAAAATTTGACCCTGAACTCCGCGAGGAAAATTTTCTCTTCTTATTGTCAACCAAAGGTTGCACCCATGCAAAAGAGGAAGAGGAATTAGCAGGGGGAGCAAGAGGGCCAAGAGACAGAGAGCTCATGACACTCAAGGTCTGCGCAGCTGTGGTCTCAAGTTGAGACGTGAGAAGGGTGCTGGACACAATTGATGCTGAAGAATTGACAACACTTGGAAGTTCAGTGCTCTGGACTTCCTTATCTTTATCTGCTGGACCTTCAGGAGCATCCGCAGGGGCTGGCACTTCACTTTCTTTACTTTCACTGAGAACAATGATGTTCTCCAGTCCCATAGGCATTTCTACTTGCCTTCTTTGAGGATCATTTTCCACATGCTCCTTCTTAACCTCCTTGAGTTTCTTCTGGTACACTTGAGTGGATGAAGAAGGAGTGGAAGTTGCAGGTCCTTGTATTGATGAGGCAGGTGGGGTTTGCACTGGTGTTTCTGACCTGGGAACCGATGTCTCTCTCCTTGGTGTTGATAAATCCTTGGAAGAGGATTCTCCTGAGTGCCTTCTGAGCTCTCGAACTTTCCTGTCAAACAAGGCCTTAGTCCTGACTAAGACTGGAGCAAGGATCTCAGCCAGATCATCTTTTTCTTTCCTGTTCCAATCCAAGTCCTCGAAGGGGGTGTGCTTAATCACACTATCATACTCATATGACTATAGATTAGAATTATCATCCTGGAGTCCTTCAGGTACTTGGTACAATCCGAGTTCTTGGATCAATTACAGGGAGAACCTACCACAATGCCTTCTCCTAGCCTCAAAATCATCTACACAGTCAGCCCAGTAGTCTTCTGTATATGTCCTATGATGGTAGATTATCTTGATGTTCTATTCAATAAACTTCTTCAAGTTAAAGTAGGTTCTTGGCTTGAAGAAATGAATGGTGATAGGGACCAGGGCTCTCTCTATGTTCTGTGCATCCAAGGCTGTTTTACAAGTGTAATTTCCCAAAGAAATGGGAAAGTGTAAACTAGAAATCTTCTTGTCTCTACAGGTTCTGTGCAGTTTGTCTAATTGCCTACATACTTCAATCAAAGCCATCTTATCATTGTCGAACATGGGAAGCTTCAGAGGGGTGCTCTCATAGCCGGCAAGCCTGATATAAGAAAATTTTCTGAATTGGATGAAATAAGCACCGTAGTGTGATATCAGGTTCATGGATTCATCTGAAAACCTTCTGGTAGTATCGCCTTCAAGCAGCCTAACTACATACATGGTGAAAGCATCATTGACCCTTCTAAAATTACGATTGCTAGTCTCCAGGGTGAACTGCGGGCAGTAAGCATATACTGGATCATCTTTGTGAGCGTCAATGTAAGAAAAGACAAACCATTGTCGTGATGCTGCCAGGGTATACATCAGGTAAGAAGTCATGTAGAACTTCATTTGCTGTACATTGGACAGTTGCTTTGCCAAATTCATGCTGATGATCTCTACCCAGTTAATATTTTGCATTCCCTCGCACACCATGCTGATGAGCGGGCACGTCCAGAAGTGAAATTCACTGGTAGAGGGCAAACCCATAACCTGAGCCAGTAGAATTATAAAGTCAGACAATTCTTCATTAAAATCTACCCAGAAAAGGGTTTTGGACAGGCGAGAGGCTCCTTTCTTAGGGTTCTTCAGCCAGGACTTCGCCACCCGCGCCTTGTATTTGTCACTGTCTTGATTGAACAGAGCCTGTGCTTGATCCCGGGAAACGACTATGGCATTATCCATCTCTGGGATTCTCAGTGCAGTGCTAATGGCGGCAGCGTCCAGCTTGGCATGAGTTCCCCGTGTATATTGGTTAATTCATTAGAAACAGGGTCGAAGTGAGCTCCGCACGAAAGCACAGTATCAGTGCACTGTACCGAGATCGGGAAACCTCCAGCAAAAGCTAAATTGCTATCGCGAATCATTTGTGCCATTGGTGTAGGGTTTTCATCTGCCACCCTCGCCCAGAAATCACCGAAGTCAAGATGCCGAGCTTCGCTATCTCCAATATTGGGAACGGCAGATTCTAGCGGCGAAATTTGTTCCTGTCCCTGGTACTTGATCTTCATATTGATAGCAACAGAGCTGCAACCTAAACTCGGGAAGGAATTACAGAGAAAAGGGATACACGCACAGGGAATTAGGTTGCAAGGGTTCGAGCAAAGATAGCATGGAAACAATGGGAAAAATGCAAAGGGGGAATACCTGTTATATAGCCGTTTAGGAGAGAGAAAGGCCATGAATGCGCATTTAATATATACCCACCAATTTAAATAAGCTGGATATTCAGGTAGGGCGGCAAAAACTAACATGAACGGCAGTTGGTTCATTAGGGACATGTGAGACACGAATGCGCGAAACACGCAGCTCGGACGATTCAGGCGAAGTGGGGAAAAGGCGCACAAATGCCTTTTGGGACACGCGGGACATGAGAGTGCGAATTACGCGATTCGAGTGTTTCGGCCGAAAACGGAACAACTTGCACAATTTGACTTGGGACATTTGGGACATGAAAGTGTGAAGTACACGGTTCGGGTGTTTCGGCCGAAAATGGAATAGCTTGCCCGATTAACTTTGGGACATTTGGGACGAAAAGTGCCGACGGGCCCGAAAATGGAACAACTTCGGGGATTTCAGCCGATCGGGGAACAGAACGCACTTTTGAACCTAGGACAGTTGGGACAAAATTATCCGACAGGCCCAAAAAACACACAAAAAGACCCAAAAAGTAGACTTTTCTCAATTTCACGACTTTCAACAATTTCAGCACAACAGGGAAGACACTAAAACTCAAAATTTTGAAATTTCACTTTCTTTAAGAGTAGGGAATTTTGAGTGGACAACACGACTGAGATTATCAATTATGGAATATGAAAATTGAGGATTATCTGTATCAAAGAGATTTTTACTTACCATTGGATGAAAATTCTAGACCTACGAAGATGAGTGATGAATAAAGGAAGATTCTTGACAGAAAGTATTTGAGATCTATAAGATTGAGCCTAGAAGCATCGGTGGCTTATAATATTATAGAAGCTAAATATGCGGTAGAGTTAACGAAATCTCTTGTTAATTTATATAAAAAACCTAGCGCTAAAAATAAAGTTTATTTAACAAAGGAACTATTTAGTTCTAAGATGCCTGAAGGTGGATTTGCATCTAGTCATTTGAATGATTTCTGATTTATGGTAAATAAGTTAAAATCGGTTGATATTCCATTTGATAGTTGAGATAACTTGGTAATGGTTGTTAGTAATATAACATCTAATAATAGTATTTTGAAGTTTGATGATGTGGCTAGTATAATATTGAATGAAGAAATTCATAGGAAAAGTACAAAGAAATCATCTAGGAATGATTTGAATGTAGGAAGAAGAGGCAAGTAGAATGAGAGATCTAAAAGTAAGAATAACAAGAAATCAAATTTAAGGGATGGAAAATATAAATCAAGAGGTAAGGGAATTACCTGTTGGAAATGTGGAAAGACAGGACATGTAAAAAAATATTGTTGGTCAAAGGATAAAGAGAACCAACACCCAAACAAAGGTAAAGATTCAAATAAGGAGGAAAATATTACATAATATGTAATGCAATATGCTCTTGTTCTTTCTTTGGATAATACAATAGAATCATGGGTTTTAGATTCAGGATCTTCTTTCCATACAACCCCTCATAAGGGTTATTTCAAAAATTATGTCTGGGAAAATTTTGGACATGTTTTTTGGGTGATGATGAAATTTTCATTATTAATGGTAAAGGGGAAGTTCATATAAAATTACATAATGGAAATACATGGGTATTGAAAGATGTGAGGCATGTGCCAAGCCTCAAGAGGAATCTTATTTCTGTATGGAAACTAGGTGAAGTTGGTTGCATGGTTACATTGACAGCAGACTCTTGGAAAGTCACCAAGGGTGATTTTGTTATGGAAAGATGTAAGAAGGTAGGAACATTATATTTATCTACTTGTTTTATTGATTCCTTTTCTGTGTTATCTACTTCAGATTCAGATGCATGCATGTGGCATAATCAATTAGGCCATATGAGTCAAAAAGAAATGCAGATCTTAAAGGCTAAGGGTAGGTTACAGATTTGAAAGATTTAGATCTTGATTTTTTGTGAGCATTGTGTCTTTGGAAATAAAAAGAGAGTGAGATTTCTCAAAGTTGGGGAAAATAAGAAGGAGAATAAATTGGAGTTTTTACACTCAGATGTGTGGGGACTAACTTAGAAAGCTTCTCATGGAGGATCCCAGTATTATTTTACTTTCATTGATGATGCTACAAAAAAGGTATGGGTTTATTGTATTAAACATAAATCTGATGTTTTTGAGAATTTTAAAATATGGAAAGACCTTATTGATAATGAATTAAATTTAAATTTAAAGTTCCTTACATCTGAAAATGGTGGTGAATACTATACTAAGGCTTTCAATTATTATTGTTTAGTGAATGGAATACGTAGAGAAAGGACAATTCCAAGAGCACCACAAGAGAACCGTGTTGTAGAAAGAATGAACATGACAATCATGGAACGTTCTAGAAGTATGAGGATACATGTTGGATTTACCTTGCAGTTTTGGGTAGAAGTAGTTGATACAATATTTTATTTGATTAACCACAGGCCTTCAAGTTCACTAGATGGAGGAATACTTGAGGGAGCTTGGACCAGAAAAGAGGTAGATCTTTATTTTCTTAAATTTTTTGGTTCAGAATCTTTTGTGCATATTGATAAGTAAAATAGGAAAAATTTGGATGTAAAATCCAAGAGATGCACTTTCATTGGTTATGGATCTAGTGATTTTGGAGTCTATTTTTGGGATTTAAAGAATTATAAAATTATTAGGAGTTATGACATTGAGTGGAACAAAAAGAGAATGTACAGGGATAAAATTTTGGTACCCAAGGATGAAAAAATTAAGAATTTTATGAATTAAAATGATCTCTCAGATTTAAAAGTCATACCTATAGGGTTACACTGTAACCGGTGTTAGTTGACCCTTGACTGACATTAGTCAGTTGAACCAGTATCTGTTACAGAAGAGCCAAATTGGCATCGGTTAGCAGAAATGACATCGGTTATAGATGACCAACATAGGTCATTGTCAGAACTGGAAACAAATGTTGAGGAGGTCTAGAATGAGCCTCTGATACTCCACACTTTTGTGTGAAGGTAACAAATTGTAAGTAACCTCTAGAAATATTTACACCTTCTCTATCTTATTTATTATTGAATGATAATGGTGAACCAAAAAGTTTTGAAGAAGTAATGCATAATAAGTCCCACATATAGTGGAAGCATGGCATGAATGAGGTGATGGAATCATTCAAAAAAAACTAGACTCAGATTTCGTTAAGTTGCCAACAAGTAAGAGGACATTGCATAACAAGTGGGTTTATAGGATCAAGGCAAAAGAGGGTGGAAAGAAAAGATACAAGGAAAGGATTTTAGTAAAGGGATTTGGACAAAATGTAGGTTTTGAATCTGGTGAAATATTTTCTCCTTTTGTTAAAATGACTGCCATTCATACGTGTTGTATTGAGTTTAGTTGCAATACATGATTTGTATTTAGAGCAACTAGATGTGAATATGGCTTTCCTTCATGGTGATTTGGATGAAAATATTTATATACAACAGCCATTTGGGTATGAAGTCAAGGGTAAAGATAAATTAGTGTGTAGGTTGAAAAAGAGTTGATATGGACTCAAACAAGCTCCAAGGCAATAATACATGAGGTTTGATAGTTTCATGCATGAGCATGGTTATTTGTGATGTGAATCTGACCATTGTATTTATTTAAAGAATCTTGAAAATGGGAGCTATATTATTCTATTACTGTATGTGGATGATATGCTTATTACAGTATCTAGTATGTAGGACATTGGTGAGGTTAAGGAAAAGTTAGCTCATAAATTTTCTATGAAGGATTTAAGAGCTGAAAAAAAAATACTTGGTATGGAAATACACAGAGACATGAAGAAAAAGAAATTGCATTTGTCTCAGGAGGATTATATCAATAAGGTTTTGGAAAGGTTTAACATGCAAGATTCAAAACTGATGAGTACACCTATGGCTGGAAACTTTAAATTGAGAAAAGATCAGTGTCCTTCATCACATGAGGAGGTCACATACATAACATAAGTACCATATGCTTCAACACCTAGGAGTATCATGTATGTTATGGTTTGTACCAGACCAGACATTACACATGAAGTGGGAATTGTGAGTAGATTTATGGCCATTCGAGGTAAAGAGAATTGGAAATAAGTCCAATAGATACTATGGTATTTGAGAGGGACACTTAGCATACAGTTATGTTATAGAGGTTCAAATATTTCTTTATCTGGCTATGCTTATTTAGATATGGATGGAGATTTGAATGGTAGAAGGAGCACTACTAGATATATTTACATAGTAGGTGGAATGAAAGTTAGCTATATTTCAAGATTACAGAAGGTGGTGGCTTTTTCTACTACAGAGGTAGAGTATGTTACAACTATAGAGGCTAGTAAAGAGATGATATGGATTAGAAGGTTCATGGAAGAGTTGGGAAAGGAGCAAGATGATTGCAAATTGTTTAGTGATAGTCAGAGTGCAATTCATTTGGAAAATAACTCAACTTTTCATTCTAGAACAAAACACATTCAGTTGAGGTATCACTTCATACGATAGGTATTGGAGGATGAGAAGCTAAAACTAGAGAAGATTCATAAGAGTGAAACCCCTATGGATATGCTAACAAAGCCATTAGGAAAAGAGAAGTTTGAGCTACACTCCACTTCTATTGGTATTTGAGTTTGAGGCATGAAGAGGAAGAAAAAAAGCTAAGGAAAGGATCAAAGAATGATTTTGTACATGTATAGTGCAGTAATTTATCTCTAAGTGGGAGATTGTTGAGTTGTGGAGCTCAATTACTTCAGATTAACATGTTATATTAAAATTTTAGGTAAGCATAGTAACTGACATCAATTATGGAGGGACTAGAATACGTCACCTATGACTGACATCAGTCAGAAAAGGAGGAACCAACATCGGTTATCTATGCATGGGTGTTTCATTTAACTCACGGGAACTAGATCTAATTTTAGTATTAAATTATATCTATTGATTTTAATTACATGGCTATGTGCCTTAAGTTTGTATATTCCTATATAAGCATAAA
The DNA here is from genome assembly GCA_019776745.2 of Taxus chinensis. Lineage (NCBI taxonomy): Eukaryota > Viridiplantae > Streptophyta > Pinopsida > Cupressales > Taxaceae > Taxus > Taxus chinensis. Next base: position 389,479,891 of record CM034146.1, read on the forward strand.
AGGTAGGGTTTAGATGTAGAGGATTGTAATAATTGATGATTATTGTGAAAATAATTGTGAGAGAGAGAATTATTGGAGAAGAAGGAGCATCTTGAGAGAAAGAAAGTACAGTACATCTAAGAGGTATAGAAGATTGTAGATATTCAATTGTATGTCTTCTGAAAGATTTGGATAACAGATTGTATTGTTTCTTGGTGGATGTAGCCCACACTGGGTGAACCAAATTTAATCTAGTATTGATTTATATCTCTTGTTTTATATATTTCTTTTGGTAGAATATCCACTTTTATTGCATGTATGTTTAGATATGATATATTATTTATAAAACCTTGTGCTAACCACAACACACAAGTGGATTTTAAGATCCACATACTATTTTAGTCATTTTATTGAAGCTGTGGCACTTAAAGAAGAAAATGAGACATCCTTTATTTCCTTTTATGAATGTATTGTTTCTATATTTGGTGTTCTAGCTACAATTATTTTTGATAATGATCTAGATTTTCTTGGATAAAAGGGAATTGATTACGCTATTAAGCATGGAATTTACTTGAGCACATCATCCAATTATTACACTCAAGGTAATGGATTAGATGAAAGTATAAATAATAATCTGCCAAGGATAATCAAAATAGTGCTAAAAGAGAATAAGAGAGATTAGAACACAAAGTTGAATGCAACACTGTGGGTTGATAGAGTAACTCCCAAAAGGTTAATTTGGAATTCACCTTACCAATTGATTTATGGGAAAGAGGAAAGAATTCCTACCTCTCTTGAGATGCCAACCTTATATTTATTACATTAACTTAAGTGGATTGAGAATGAGCCTATGTAGGTCAGATATGTAGAGTTGATGGAATTGCAAGAGTTAAGGGATTAGGCCCAAAATAATATGAAAAAACATCAGGAACAAGTTAAGATCAATTTTGAAAAGAAGGAAAAGATGAGAGTATTCCAAGAAGGATACATTGTGTTGAAATGGGATGAATTAAGGGAAAATCCAAGAAATAATACAAAGTTTGATTCTATTTGGAGCAGTCCTTACATGATTTCATCTTGTAAACAACATAATGCTTTTCAACTCATGAGGTATAATGGAGAGGAAATTCCCATTCATATGAATGGTATGTTTCTTAAGCATTATTACTAAAGTTTTATCAATGCTAGTTAGAGTAGGACAGTTAGGATTTCTTTAAATAAAGTGCTCATACACATTTGTAGCAAATTTTATTTTCCATAAGTGTATTTCATGCACAAGATGTTATTCTTCCTAGACTTTAACCTTTTTTTTTGGAAAGGAAGAATAGTTGTTTCAAGGTAAAGGTTGTTTCAAGATTTGACTCCATGCCCAATGGATGCATCAATGCACTAGATCATTTAAGCTAGTAGGAAGCTGACCCCACATAATCACCAAAAATGTTGACATTTCTCACACATATGAAAGAAGTCAACTTGAAAATTTTGTTTCTCATATTACAGAACACTGGGAAAGAAATGTAGGACTTGAATGGAATAACGGTAGAGATTTAGATATTCTATGTTCTTATCAATCAATACCATTCATTATAAGTCATGAACTCAAATGGAAGGAAATATTTACTAGATTCATCTCAACACAGGTCCTTTATAAAAGCGTCGAAGTCAAAAATAATATTATGAGAAAGAACGAGTTCCTAGGAATGATTTATATGGATGGGCTACATGAGCTGAGGAGTATAATTATGGTCCTGTTTGAAAACATACTCACTCAAAACATATCTTGACAGATTATAGATCACACTAGGCTTTAATTTGGATAAATCAAACTCAGCCATTTAGAAACAACTTGGGACATTTAAATGACCGTCAAATGTCTACACCTCCAAGAATTTAAAATGCTTGTGATATGAAATGCTACGTGGTAGGATTATGGGTATATTCAATAGGTATACTTTCACAGACTTTAAGTCTGTGGAATAAAGAAAGCTTCATAAAGGCGTCGTGTCTGAGAAACAACTAAGAAAGGCTGAAAATTCAAAGAAAGAGAAATATTTAAAAGTTGTGATGTGAAGGAATCAATCCGGAACTAATAAAAATAGACACAAAATATTATATTACACTATAAAATCCAAATATACATGGATCTTTCTCATTGAATCGATTTTCACAGTTGTTAGTCAATTTTTGATGTAGTCTTACATTTGTGAGGAGCGTGGAGCTTCCCTATTGGTTCATGTTTCACAGTGGGTAGAGGGGGATAAAAAGTAAGACTGACAATGCAAGGTAGCATAGAATTTTCTTATTGGTTCACTCTTTGCACTTTGAAAATATTATTTTAGCTAAAGACTAACATTTCTAGGAGCGTGGAGTTTTCCTATTGGCCTATGTTTCATAAGTGTCAAAAGAGTAAAAGAAAGGACTAGCACTACGAAATTTTGTGGAGTGTTCTTATCAGTTCATACTTCATAATGGATAATGGAGGTCTCATAGAGCCAAAAAATGTGAAATATAAAACATACAGATCATTCTCTTATTGGCTAGCATTTCATAAAATCACATGCTTGCACACAAAGCCACATCACATATGGAAAAATAAAATTATTACACATATAGAAAAAGGCAATCCCATGAACAAATTAGAGGCCACTACGTGTAACTCTCTTGTTCATCCCAACCTCAAAAAATTTAGAAGGCCATATATTTCGTTCTACATCTCCAAATTCAGTAAGATTGGTCTCATTGAAAATATATCATCTTGCTCTTCATGTTGGCACCAAGAAAATAAAAAATTGATGGGATTTATAGAGAAAACAAGGAGAAAATGAGCTCAACTTATGTTTTTGAAGCCCAAATAACTTAGAGTCATGCGTAATTCGAATGTGAAGGCCAAAAATAAATAATTTTACATGGAAAAATATAGACTACATGGGAAAAATATTATTCTAGTATTTTTTAAGGCTAAGTTTAGAGTTTGATTATTTTTTAATCAAAATTGTGTAAGGTTGATTGACTTAAAATACTTCTCAAAGTTATCTTTTCTTTTCGACATGTCAGTTTACATTGGAATTATCTCCAAATGGGTCTTGATTGATGTTGTAACTAAATATGTTGAGAATTTTAGCTCCACTTCATTTTCTTATATATACAAGTGCTTTTGAAGAATTAGGGGAGTTCAGTTGATGTAACTAATTGATGAAATTTTTTTCCAGCAAGTACCCACTATGAATAAAGTGATTTTTCCTTTCCATAAATTATTTTCAATCTTGTTCTTTCAGGTAGTTTATTCTTGTGATATTTCTTGAATTCATTGAGCTATCTACTTATGCTACCTACTCTTATCACAAGAATATGTGTTGTGTGTTAATTTTAGTGTATATGCATATTGTAAGTTGTATATTGTGAGTCACCCCTTAACACATTTCAATTACTTTGCCTTGAAATTTCACCAAAAATCCTATGGTTTGTGTAATTTTGTTATTTCGTTATCAGTTTTTTCATGTCTTCATATCAGTAGTCTCTAAAAAATCATGGTGTATCACCCCCTTTTAAAATCTTTCTTTTAGTTAGACATACACTAAAAGGGAACCATCCCTTAAAATTTGGAGATTCACCTCACTCTAGGGATACCCATAGTTTGTGAGGTGTTTCCATTCTTTATCCACATAAGTGAGGAGAGAGAGGAAAAATTTTACCAATCCTCACAAGGTTACACTTCTGCTAGATAACATGTTCTTTATCTACATACTATTAAAGGGAATACATATTTGGGCTCCTTATTTTGTATAGACTGAATAGAAAGGGGAAGTTTTGAATTCAATCCACACATTTGCATTCTATCTAGCTTCTAGTCCACTATCTTGGCATAAATTTCATGAGGGAAACCTAAGGAAACTATTCAACACACAAGTAAAAAGAACCTGATGGAGTCTGAGATGTAATGAATTGCTAAAGTGTAAGCTCGCTTAGTTGGGTGAATTTTGGGGTCAATCTGACTACCCATTTGCATCTTTTTTTTTTAGGATTTAATTTGTTTTAGGGTTTTTGCAGGATAACTTTCTCTTTATAGGTTATAAGAGAATTCTACGGACATAGTGGGACATACAACTGATCAATAGTGAGGGTTAGCGACACTTAAGAAACACAAGAAAATTAAGATTATGAGGCTCTACATAGTCATAGGTTCCCAGAAGATGTCTCTGGTGCCTAAGTACCCAAGACCGGATCTAGGTGCCATAGTCCAACCAAATCAAACAGCTCCATAGTTTTCTGAGAGACATTGTGATAGTCTATTATCTCTGTTCATTAGTCTTCGAGATCAAAATACTTTAAGAATAAATGAATATTAGCTAATTCATTCTTTTTCTTCTCTTGCATTTAGGTTTTTGATTTTATTGGCTTGTTTTCTTTTATCAGATTTGTATTGTAGCATATCTAACTCTGTAATTTTAGATTTAATAATATATTTTTTTTAAATCACTAGCTAAGAGAAGCGTTCCCTTGAAGATGCTCCTACCCTCCATGGAAACTAACATGAAGTGAGGAAAAAAGCTTTTGGATGTGAGCATGGTGCTGTCTAAATTTTCCACCACCATTTGGGTCTCGTGACCCTGTAACGTATAGTTACTAATCATATAGAAACCCATATCCAGGAGAGAAGTAGAATCAACCCAATTGGGGCATGAGAATGTAAGAAATACTAGGCAGGGTGAAAAAAGGCTATAAAGGGAAATGCTAGGTTCATATAATTTGATCTACAAAAAAAAGGATCACACTTGTATCAACAGGTAGGACAAAAACTATTTAAATGATGCAAATTTACAACAATAGATTCCGAGTGGTCATTAGGAGATGTGAGGAAGGTTTGAGTAATTCAATATTTAATGAAACGTAAACAACTAATCACCTCGTAGATTCTCCATTACGACCACACTCAATCCCCACCTAATATCACTTTGTTACACCAAGATTTTCATATTCAAAATCACATTACCATTATAATTTATGATCAATTGCTGACCATTTCATGGGAGCATGAAATCTTTCTAAAGGAACTGCGCACCCTCCACATCTATGGGTGTAAGTACTATGGATAAAAATTAGGAAACACTACCCGTGGCACCAATTGAATGTTGTGGATCTTGAGATGGGAAAAGGTAATAAAAATGAGAATATGAATGCACACTGATTCTGGAAAAGGATGTAGAAAATCTATATCAAGGGTGCAATGGATAAGAGAAGCATTCTGAGAAGGAGGCCCTCGACCTCCTCAATGACTAACATGAATTAAGGAAAAATAATTTTAGATTTGAGCATGGTATCATCCAAATCTACCACCACCAGTTGGGGTTCACTGTTAGATTAGGTATTTACCATAGCTCATGTTCACCTTGGTACTTTATTTACATTTATTGTATTTATCCTCACCCACTTATGTATGTGGATATTTATTTTATCTTATTTAGATATTAGGAGATATTATCTAGTTGGTAGGTATAGTTCTTTCCTTGATCTATGGTATTGAATAGAACTTTGATGTCTAATTCTATCCTAAATCTATGGTGTTAACTATTTATTTAATGACTAGTTATTTCCTTGATTTATGGATTGATCTATGACCTTGTCTGGTTCTTAGATTGTTATTCCTTACCTATATAAGAAAGGTTCATTCTCATTGTATTTCATTGAGTTCCATAATAATATATGATATTTCCAGTCATTTGTTTGCCAAGGTTTATGTAAATTTATTCTGGTGAATTAATTTCATCTTATTGACTGTGGTGTTTGATTAGCATCCACGTTCTTGGATTGGTACGATTTGGTTATTGTTCCTTTTATTCACAACCATACGACCTACAATTTCTAACAAAATCAATCCCAATATCCAGGTAGTAAGTAGAATTAAATCAAATAAGGTGTAATCATATAAGTAATACCAGGTGGAGTGATAGAAGGCTATAAATGGCACTTATAGGTCAGTAGAAATTCAATTAGAGATAAAACATCTCACCTACATTAACGGTTTGGACATACATTATTCAAATGATTTAAAATACACATGTTATTTGAATGCTTATTGTCATGAGAACAATATGTTACTGTTAAAAGAAACTTAGAGATTTTGAAAAGGTTTGAAAATTTATGGAAAACACATTGGTTTTGCAATAAAACAAAAAATAACTTTGGATGGTGTGGGGAAGGTTTGAGTTGCTCAAAATTTAATGAAATAAAGACAACTAGTCACCTTTCCATTACAAACACACTCATTCCCCACCTTGGGTGGTGTGGGGATGGTTTTAGTCACTCAAAATTTAATGAAATGAGGACAACTAGATGTCGTGCCATTAGAACCACACTCATTCCCCACCTTGAGAGGTGTGGGGAAGGTTTGAGCCACTCAACATTTAATGAAAAGAAGACAACTATTATCCTTACCATTACAACCTCACTCATTCCCCAACTTAGGTGGTGTGGAAAATTTTTGAATCGCTCAAAATTTAAAGTTTGGGGCGTGAGCATATAAGCATTAGCTAGCGTAATGGTAGGAGCCTATAGGTCGCTAATCTAGAAACTTTTTTTTACAATGATAGAATGCAATAGATGAATCCTAATGGGTGCTAATTTATACAACTACATGACTAAAGGTTTTTTTAATATTCTTTATAATAATTGTGTATTATAAAAGGGTGTAAAATATTTAAATATACTATAGCCTACAATTTCACCAAAGGATATATCATAAAATTTCCAACTAGTGTTTCACCAAAAAGTATATAATATATTACCCTATACAACAAAATTTAGAATCATTTTACACCATCATCCCCAAAAAACATTAAGGTAGTAAAATTGTATCACAGTGCTATTAAAATAATCATATAAAATAATTCTACACTTAATTTTATTAGTTGATACATCAACTTGGGTTGGCTCGTAATCAACAATGTTATGTATTTAAAGCTGTGTAATGATGATAACAATAAGCACATATCATATAGTCTCTATGATGATAGAAGCACAACAACAACCTAAGAATTTGTTTTTATCAAACATTGTTAACTTTTGAAAGTGTAAATCATATTCCAACACAAGAAACCATTACTATAAGAAATTGAGTACCAAACTAAGCCCACCATTCAAGTAGTCCTTAACCCCAACATAAGCACTCATTTATACAAATCAAACAACACTTTCAACATATAACTATATGCCGAATGGTTTCTAATAAAAAAATATCTATTTCACATCAAGGTTTACATGCATCAAGTATCCCATCTAGTGGGGAATTGATTTCTGCTAGTTATTTCAGTTTAGGTATGGTGAATGATTTCAAAATTGACACTCTAAAAAGTTCTAAAATTGGTGAATGATCTTGAAATCGGTAAGATAAATATAATTTTAAGAGTGTAATATTAATCATATTTTCTACAATGGATTGAAAATGCTCAAGTGTGAAATATTGGATTGGATTGTATCATTAATATCACTCATTCTTCTATTTAGTGATTAAGGTATATTCTCACACATGGTTGAGTGTATGGGGATTTTTAAATGGGTTATTCGGGATTTCTATTTTCACCTTTTTCCTTCTGCATTTTCTGGTCATGGAGTCTCCCAATCTTCTAGTGCTTCTATTTTCTAGTTTAGATTATAAGATGGGCCTTTTTATCTAGAATTTTAAACATACCCTAAGTTTATGATTTTCCATTGATTTTGATAAATCTATGGTAGAATTTGAAAATATTTTGGGAGATAAGTATTTGCATTTTTTCGGTCATTCCTAGCTAAATCCCAAAGTAGCTATTAATTTTGATGAGCACATTCTAATTATTAACCTTGATAAATGTAAGGCAGTGGAAATGGGTTGAAAATGGAATCGGCCACAACATAGAGTGGGTATGGAGGTGGCTGTTGATCAAGCATATCTTGTTTTGTGGCCCCTACTCTTGGTGGAATTATCTCATCAATTCTACTAGGTGGGCATGTATGCATTCCTGGAATCAGGAAATAGATCGGAAATTATCAAGTCCTTTTATGATTTGGTGATTAATTTCTATAAGAAAAAGGAACTCAATGTCCTTTAGCTACCTTTTCTGGATTTTACGTACCTGTCTACTCTCCTCTCCACTCCTCCTTGCTGGTGGGAGTTTTTCCATGGATTGGCATCAGAGGCATATTCTTGGATTGTTTCGGTGGTTAGGCCGAGCTCCCTAATAGAGTCTCCTAAGATGTTTAAGATTAGGTCTACGGTAGTTGAGCTGATCAAATTCATTGACATCTCCTTTAATTGTGAAGCTTGAGTGGGTGGGGGTTTTTTTTTTTCTGTTTCATATCTACATAGATGTAAATAGTATAATGATGTAATCGGTCAAATCTCATGTGGTGCATATGTTAATTTTTTTGTAATATTATAATGTTTACTTATAAAAAACATCATCTCATATCAAGGTCTTAATCAATCTTGAGTCATTAGTACACATAATTAAGTAATATTTACATATTTGTGTTTTATTGGTTTTCAATCATTCTTTCTAATTATCTTTAATTTAAAATTTCTTATAAAAAAATAACACTCATGATAATGAATATGGAATAATGAAATTTGTCGAGCACATAATTTGATTTTACTACAAAATAGAAATTGGTATTTGATTTTATTGTAGCTTCAGATGGTAAAACAATTAATCACTCTTACGTTAATTCACAATCGTTTAGGCATTATGAAACATGAAATGATTTTTTCCTAAAAACCATAAACATGTAGTGAGATTAATATGGATTACATATATTTTACATTTTCTAGTGTGCAATTAATATTTAACTACTAGCTTAGCTTTAGTCTTCAACCGACTAGACTAATATTAAATATTTGATAAAATTCCTTCTTCAAATATCTTCATACTCAACTCCACTTTACCATTAAAATTTATGTGCATTTTATGGAATCATCCTATTCATAGAAAAGAGAGGATTCTAAATTTGAATGACTTCACAATATGGCAAGTTTCTAAAGGTTGTAGCCTCGGGCCCAATAAAATATAAAAATAATATTATGAAGAAAATGTGTATAATTCCAAGCCTAGTGGCTGCTAACCTATGAAAATAGCCCTTAAAAGAACAAAATTATGGATGTGGATAGAGGCCACTAACATATATAACTATATTACTAGTCATCTTGCTATTATGACCACACTCATTACCCACCTAATTTTTCCTTGTTGATTCAAGAATTTCATACTCAACTCTACTTTACCATTAAAATAAACATGTGGTGCATAAAATCATCATAGATGAAGAAAATAAAGTGTTATATATTTTAATGCCTTTTAACCTAGTGGTTGATAAACATTCCCTGAAGTAGGGTCATGCCCTCCAAAGTGACCTGAATGAAGAAATGAAAATATTTTATGGATCAAAGAATTTATCTTGGTAGTTTCAAGCTAAGCTATATTGACTATACTATCAACTGCAGACATAAACGAGGTTCATGATGAATATGTGTATGCAATAGTTATTTTTGATAGGCCTAAAAATACCACTAACATGAAAATAAGAACATGAGAAAACAAAACAATGATAATGTTAGAGATTATTAGATTGTCAATACAATGAACCAATTTAAAATAGTCTAAGATAGTTTGAAATTGTATTATAAATAAAATGTGTATAGGTACAAGCCTAATGGATGCTAAGGTATACAAAGAGTATTAAAAAGAAAATATGTATAGGTCTGAGCCTAGCGGTTGCTAAGCTAAGGAATTTTTTTTACAATGAAAAAATCCTATGGATATGACTAATGACCACTAACCTATATTACTGTAGTACAAAACAAGGCATTAGTTGTTATTAAAATGATTATGAATATTGAAATTGAATTGTAAATCCTTTCAGTTAAGAAAAAAGAAATATGGCCTAATGTCCGTTAGGATAAAATGTCATTATACCAATTCCTGCTTGCCTCAACAAAATTGAAGATGACATGTCTCTACATCATGTTGTATGAGTAACCTATAAATTTGTTAATAATCATCATTTGTCTTGACTAGGAAAATCCATCCATAGCCTTCGAGAGTACAAAATGTTCATTACACACATATCTATCATCAAAATATAAAAGGAAAATGCTTATCGAATGCTAATTCCTATTACTATGATTTGTTATTTGATATTTAGTTTTAAAATAAGAAACTATTGAACCTGGCGGCTGCTAAGCCATTCCATTCAATAAGTAATGAAGCTTAGTGGCCGCTAAGAATTTTATTTGATACGAACTGATGTGAATTATGTGTTATACACAATATATATTATGAGAACTACATAAGGTATATTCGATCCAATATAATATAATTATAAATAATTAAAAACACTAGCGATTCAAAATATGTACATATAGAATTTACAATGACTAGATCTAATGGTTGGAGCCAAGCCACCACTAAGCTAGACCATATTTGTTTATAATGATAGAATGCAATAGATGAAGCATAACAAGTGTTAATTTGTACAAATTTATGACTAAAAGGGCTTTTATCTTGTTTGTAATGGTCGTGTATTATAAAAGGATGTATAATATAATCTACTATATTGTACAGTTTCACGAAAGGATATATAATAAAATTTCCAACTAGTATTTCACCAAAATGTGTATAATATATTACCCTATACAACAACAGTTGTTCTCCTATATGCAAAATAAAGAGATTGATCCTAGTGGCCGTTAAGCTATACAAATTATTTTTTACAATGACAAGAATGAATAAACGGAGGAGCATAAGGGCCTCTAATGTAAACTGTTGTATTACTTAAGAGGTTTATATCTAGTTTCAAATAATCTTATTTAATGAAACTTAATTGTTAATATTTTAGTTTAGTACATTCGTAATATATTGTAGTAGGCTCCATGATAGATAAATATTTTAAGTTAGGGTGTATAATGATGAAAACAAAATACAATGAATGGATGTATGATAGAATTGCTTCATGTTGTATGTATACAATATGGAATGTATATACGATTATATACATAAATATATGTAAATAATTGTATATTTACATATATTATTGCATAATGGCCAAAACTTTATGTGATCTTAATGCATAGCCTAGTAGGCACAAGGTTTAATATACATTTATTATTAAATAGATTGATATTGATATCTATTATATTTTATCGTGCATAAATGTAAGTTATTATATTTAAATATAATTTACATGTACATAGGAAATATGTAAAAAATATTATTATTTTGCTTCCACATATTCTAAATTATCAACCTTAGAAATTGAATTTTTAAGAGTGTCGAATCAATATTGACAATTAAGTGTAATAATATAATTAAAGTTAAGTATATTAATTAGCTACAATTAATTGCAACATATTAATAAAAAAACATTATTTGGAATGACTAATTAATTGTTTCACAACAAATATAATATTAAACACTTTTTATTGTTTTTTAGTTTCCTAAATCATTACTAAGGTACTCATAAATTGTTGTGGTTGTGTGACTAAAGTTTTATAAAACATCATGGATGCATTCGTTGTCAGGGATAAACAACCAACGAGAAAAATTAGATAAAACATTGTGCAAGGAAAGAAATATATACAAAACACAGAAGAGATGGAAATGGAACACATGGGTTTCATTAGGGTGAAAAAAAATTAGGTTTAAAAAGACAAATAAAGGAATTAAAAATTTAGCACAACATGATTCACCTAGGAAAAGTCAGGTTTGGATTGTGGTGCAAAGTACAAGAAGCATAGCTGTAACATAGTGGATTTTTAGGATGCTCAATTGGAATGATATCTCAAACAAAAGGTGTACAAAACCCTTTAATTTTTTAAAATCCCTATTCTAAAAATGTACGGAATGAATTTGATACTTTTGGTAAATACTTTTGATAAAGTTGTATGGAATTATTTCTTGTTTATATCCCTTGTTTTCCTGCCATTTAAAATTGTCTGTGTGATCCGCCCTACAATCTCCTTTGTGTAAATGACTTCAAAAATCATATTATTTCCACTGCACCATATTTTCATTGCTAAAACAACTACAATTCATACCCTCGGATTTATTATTATTATTATTTCTATTTCTCAGCCTTCCTTCCCTTTGAACCAAAAAATAGAAACCCTAATCATTTTTAGGAATATGTAATAAAATTTCATTGTGTATTTCACGAGATATTGAAATCTTAATATTTTAATTTCCCCCTCATTAAGAAAAAAGAGCCGGAGGTTGGAATTTCAAACCATATCAAATATGGGGAAAATTGAAAAATAAAATTTAGGGGGAAAATAAGATTTGAAATTACTTTTTTTACCTATGCATTTAATTTTTTTCAAACATGTGAAACCTAGTTATTTATCCGGCAATAAACTAATAAACAATATTAAACTATTTTTGTTAGAAAAAATATTTTTTGTCTATCAACGTTGCTAGATATTGTACACATTTAAAAAATAGAATTCTCCAATTGGAATGATACATGTGCCACTTTTTAAAGCTATAACATTAGTATTCAAAAAATATTAAACCAATGAAATCATGAATAAACATGTAGCATTATTATTTAAATAATACACATTAAGAAGATGACACTTGGTTTGAACTTTATAATATCTCTTATTTTTTGGTCAATAAGAATTTTACTATGATTAGATATTCTGATATGATATTCCAAGCCTAAGACCTTCTAATCTTGATGTGTATTACAATGCTTTGATGCAACATAACAAACAATTGAGATTAATGGCCACTAGATAAATTATTACATTCCACACAAGATAATGATGGAAAGATGTTTTTTGAAAACTATTTGTATGTTTGATAGCATAATTAATAGTCACATGTCTGAAAAAATCATAAACTGTTTAATTCATGTAAATGAAAGTTGATCCTTTCACTACATGAACCTTTACCTGAACACTTTGGGATAATTTCCATTTGTTGCTTTTTGTTAATCTAACCAAATAATCAAGTTAAGAAAAAAATATCCTTATTTTTGATCTACTAAAAAATAATATTTATCCTTCCCATTTGTATTACATAGCTTATTGAGGCATTTCCTAGCGACCACTAAGTTCTAAATATTTTACATTGATTTATTAAAGGCATATACTCATGTATGCAACAATATGTCTATTATACACATATTTTTTTTGACTTGCATAAAAGACACTACTTAGCTACCCCTAAGCTTCATTACTATGATTAAATATTCTGACATGATATTCCAAGCCTAGAAACTACTAAAATCGATGTTTATTACATTTCTTTGATGCAAAGTAACAGACATTTGAGATTAATAGATGCTAGGCTAATTATTACATTCCACACAAGACAATGATGAATTTTTTTTATGAAAAGTATTTATATTTCAAATAACATAATTAATATTGAGATAAATTATAATTCATTTAATATGTGCTAATGAAATATGATACTTTCACCATGTGAAAATTTTCCTGAACACTTTGGGATAGGTTCCATTACTAATGATTTATTGAACTACACAAATAATCACATTAAGAGACAAAAGATCCTTGTTGATGATCTATTAAAAAATAGTATTTATCCTTCCCATTTTTTTGATAGATTTTTATGGAATTTATTAGCAACCGCTAAGCTCTAAATATCTTACTTTGATTTGTTAAAGGCATTTAATCTTGTATACTAACAAATGTCTATTATACACTAATTTATTTTTGGATTGCATAAAAGACATTGCTTAACTACCACTAAGATCTATTATTATGATTAAATATTCTGACAAGATATTCCGAGCCTAGCGACTACCAAGCTTGATGTTAATTATATTTCTTTGATGCAACGTGATGAAAATTTGAGATTAGCGGCCGCTAGGATAATTATTACATTCCAAACAAGACAATGATTAAAAGACGTATTATGAAAAGTATTTTTATGTCGTACATCATAATTAATAGCCACATGTCCCACACAATCATAATCCATTTAAAATGTGCTAATGAAATATGATACTTTCACGACATGAACATTTTCCTGACCACTTTTATATAGTTCCATTATTAATGATTTGTTAATGTACACAAATAATCAAATTAAAAGACAACATATCCTTTTAGTTGATCTATTAAAAAATAGTATATATCCTTTCCATTTTTATTTGATATCTTGTTGAGGAATTTATTTTCAATCTCTATGCTTTAAATATCTTACATTGATTTATTAAAGGCATATAATCTTGTATATTACAAAATGTCTATTATACACTTTTTTGGCTTACATAAAAGACACTGCTTAGATAACACTAAGCTCCATTACTATGATTAAATATTCCAACATGATATTTGAAGGATAGCGACCAATAAGATCGATATTTATTATATTGCTTTGATGTAACATAATGAACATTTGATATTAGCATCCACTAGGCTAATTATTACATTCCACACAAGACAATGATGAAAAGAATTTTTATGAAAATCATTTGTATGTCAGATAGCATAATTAATATCCACATGCCTGACATAATCATAAGCCATTTAATATGTGCTTATAAAATCTGATACTTTCACTATGTGAATATTTTCCTGAACACTTTGGTATAAGCTCCATTACAAATGATTTGTTTATCTACACAAACAACAAGATTAACAAAAAACAAATATTTGTTGTTAATCTATTCAAAAAAAATATTTATCCTCCCCATTTGTATTTTTTTTATCTTATTTAGGTATTCCCTAGTGACCGCTAAGCTCTAAATATCTTACATTGATTTATTTAAGGAATATAATCATGTATACTACAAAATGTCTATTATACACAAGTATTTATTTTTGTCTTGCATAAAAGACACCGATTAACTACCCCTAAGATCCATTATAATGATAAAATATGATTACATGATATTCCAAGCCTAGCGAATGCTAAGCTCGATGTTTATTATATTGCTTTGACACAACATAATAAATATTTGAGATTAGAGGCCACTAGGTTAATTATTACATTCCACACAAGACAATGATGAATATACATTTTATGATAATTTTTTGTATGTCAGATAGCATAATTAATATCCACACGTTTGAAATCATAATTCATTTAATACATGTTAACGAAATTTGATACTTTCACTATATGAACATCTTCCTAAGAAATTTGGTACAAGTTCCATTATGAATGATTTGTTAATCTACACAAAAAATCAGATTAACAAACATCATATTTTTGTTGTTGATCTATTCAAAAAATATGTTTACCCTTTCCATTTGTATTTGATAGCTTATCGAGGTATTCCCTAGTGACCACTAAGCTCTAAATATCTTATATTGATTTATTAAAGGAATATAATCATGTATATTACGAAATGCATAATATACACATATTTCTTTTTGGCTTGGATAAAAGACATTTATTGGCTACTGCTAAGCTCCATTACAATGATTAAATATTCTGACATGATATTCCAAGCCTAGCAACCACTAAGATTGATGTTTATTATAATAATTTGATGCAATGTAACGAACATTTGAGATTAGTGGTTGCTAGGCTAATTATTACATTCCACACAATCTACAATGATGAAAAGACATTTTATGAAAAGTATTTTTTTTAAGATAACAGAACTAATAGCTACACATTTGACATAATCATCATTTTTTTTAATATGTGCTAATGAAATATGATACTTTCACTCCTCGAACATTTTCATGAACACTTTGGGATAAGTTCCATTACTAATGATTTGATAATGTATACAAATAACCATATTAAGAGAAAACATATTTTTATCGTTAATATATTTAGAAATAATATTTATCCTTCCCATTTGTATTAGATAGTTTATTGATGCATTTCCTAATGACCTCTAAGCTCTAAATATCTTACATTTTTTTGTTAAAGACACATAATCTTGTATACTACGTAATTTCTATTATACACCTTTTTATTTTTGGCTTGCATAAAATACATTTCTTTACTATCGCTAATCTCCATTACTATGATTAAATATTCTAACAAGATATTCCGAGCGTAGTTACCACTAACCTATATGTTTATTATATTATTTTAATGCAACATAACAAATATTTGAGATTAGCAGCCTCTTTGCTAATTATTACATTCCACACAAGACAATGATGAAAATATGTTTTATGAAAAGTATTTGTTTGTCAGAGAGCATAATTAATAGCCACATGTCTAAAAAAATCATAATCCATTTAATACATGCTAGTGAATTCTAATACTTTTACCATGTGAATTTTTTCTGAACACTTTGGGATGATTTCCATTACTAATGATTTTTGTAATCTACACAAATTATTAGATTAAGATACATCATATCCTTGTTATTAATCTATTCAAAAACAATATTTATCCTTCCCATTTATATTCAATAGCTTGTTGAGGCATTTCCTAGCAACCACTAAGCTCTAAATATCTTACATTGATTTGTTAAAGGTATATAATCCTATATACTATGAAATTTCTATTATACACTGATTTCTTTTTGGCTTGTATAAAATACACTGCTTAGCTTCTTCTAAGATCCATTACAATGATTAAAAATTCTTACGTGATATGTCAAGACTAGGGTTTGCTAAGCTAGATATTTTTTATATTTCTTTGATGCAACATAAAGAACATTTGATATTAGTGTCCCCTAGGCTAATTATTACATTCAACACAAGACAATGTTGAAAAGACGTTTCATATAAAGTATTTTCATTTCTGATAGCATAATTAATAGCCACACATCCAACACAATCATAATTCTTTCAATACTTGATAATGAAATCTGATCATTTCACTCTGTGAACCTTTTCTTGAACACTTTGGTATAAGTTCCAATATAAATGATTTTTCAATCTAGACAAATAATCATAGTAAGAGACAATCGATATTTTCTGTCGATATGTTCAAAAATAGTGTTAATCCTTGCTATTTGTACTTGAGAGCTTGTTAAGGTATTGCTTAACGACTGCTAATCTCTAAAAATATTATAACTAAATATCCATTTTTAAATTCAAAAATAAAAAAACATAGTAAGTTTGATGTTATAAATTTTGCATAGTACACAAAAGATATATTGGACTCACTCTCTTTTTCTTGTTATAAATACTAACAAACATATACGAAATAACATACTAACAAACGTTAACATGTCACAACCTTCATTTTTAATTCTCTTTTATCACAAGAATAATTTGTAATATATAAAGTCTTTTACGAATGCAAGGGGATATGCATTGTTGCTTAGTTGAGTGAAAAGGATATATAAACTTATGCATAGTTGCATGCCCAACTGCATGAAAACAATTTTGTCAAGCATTTGTGGAGTACATGAAATTTATATCTTATTTTGCTGTACTTGGTTATATAAATGTACGTTACCTTGATGTGTGTGATGGATTTTTAATAATTGTATGTTATTTTTTTGCTGCACTGATTGAGTGATTCTACTTTATGTTGTTGTAGGTAATGATTTGCTAATATGGGTAAATATATTACACGGTTGTAATTGTATCAATTTGGAATTGAGAAATAATTATGAATATATAATGGTCATAGACCGCAAAACATTAAGATGGTCTCCAATAAGAAACATGTAAGGTTCGGTATTGCCAAGGTAAATTTTTATTTAAGGGTGATATAAATGAACTTTTTACAAGTAATGTAAATGTATTTCTTATAAGACTTGAACCATGGAAATGTTTTGCAAGGAATAATTTTATTGATTTTGTTGGTTTTTGAACATGGTAAGATGGCAAGTTTAAATGTTAAGTAATATGGTTGTTGAATTAATTACCGATATCAAAACATGTATGTTTAAGATTTGGGTACTATTAATTTTGAGTTGTTCTTAATTCCTATTGTTGAGAATGAATAGAACTATGTTGTAAATGCATTGAAAGGTAATGGAAAATAAGTATGTTTATGAATTCAAGAACTCAAGGAATTAATAAAATTATTCTAATTTGTGCCATAATTGTTATTCATTTGTTGACTTGAAATGGACATGAACCATGTAATGATGGAATAAATGTTGGTTAATATATATTTGACAAAGTTAAGATAAATGTAATTGGTTTGTTATGAATTATAAGAACTTTGGCATATTTTAATTGTCTTATAAGTATGGTCTTTGACCACATCTTAAAACAGAGATAATGTTTTATTTGAATGGTCGATCAACCACACCACACATTGAATGGAAATTTTATTAGTTTGCTTTGTTTAAGGTCTTGGAATGAACATATACTCCATGTATGTGCTTAATGACTATAAATTTGATATTTAAATGTATGTTTGGACATAGTCCACATAATGCAAACCTTTGTGATTATTATTTAAATTAATAATTTTTAATCGCTTGTAAACTCCTTAAAAATGTAGGGAAATATGGCAATGGCGGTGACATGTTTTATTGAGCCACTCTGTGCCACTTTCCAAAATTAATGACACTTAAGAAGGTACTTGATTCTCAAATATTATGAATCTTGTCTAAGAAGCTAATGCTTGAAACTTGGTTTCATTTTATTTTTTATTTTTTGAGGTTTATGAGGTTCAAAATCTCCCTTTGGTGAGCTAGGCATGGTGGTTTTGAGGCTGATTTGTTGATATTTTTATGAATTTTTTTAGCTAAAAAATAGTGAGGGAATATTAATATCTACCATGGCATTTATGATATATATGATAGGAGAAGTTTTTGGTGATTTTCTGTTTGATTTTTGTGGAGTTTACTTGGTCGAACTTCGTGGTGTTTTCTGCGAGAAAGATCAATGAAAAATTTGTATATTTTTTCTAAACTTCTCCTTTTAAATCTTCTTCATGCTGTTACATTATGAATTAAATGAAATTAAAATGGGATTTCAGTTTTGTTTGATCTTGTAAAGATAGATCAGAAAAAATGTGAATATGTGAAAAGTATTAGTAAATATGCATTTAATCATGTTTTATTTGAAAGGGAACTTTGGGATTGTGAATTTAGTTTCCTTATGCAACAGGATGGATTATGGTTTTTTGCTTAACCTTATTAAATAATTTTAAAAATAAGGTATTCTTGAAAACAAACTTGATGGATTTTGTGTAGAGTTCCTTCTTGGTTTTATATAAAAAGATACTTGTAGCAGTGTGTTTTAGTACACTAATTTGTGTTCGACATAACCATATTGTGATTTGCATGATATTTTATTTTGATTACCTGAAGGTATTTTTTTATTGAGTCTTGCATAGTGGGAAATTTGAGTTTCTTCATTTGAACAATATTGTATTCCCTGCATAGGTGTGAAGAGTAACCGATATGGAATTGGTTTAAACTATTGATCATTTAAAATATTCAGAGATATCTTCTAGCTTGCAAATAAGATTATAAATGTTAATGGGTTTTTTTCAGATTAGATACTCCTTGATTTATACTCCGGGGAATAAAGGTTTTTGTTAGTAAATACTTTCTTAAAAACCTTAAGTGAGATTATTTCCTGAGTTAATAATCTGATTCTTGAAATTTATTAAGTTATTTGTGAATACTAATACACTTATATCTCAACTAGGATACGGTTCTCTTGTTACATTATTGTGACTAGTTTATTCTAGGAAGGGAGTTTGTATGCTGATTTTGGTTACTTGATAGTCTATTAATTTACCTATAAATAAATTGAAAACATAGTTCAATACTAGATCTTATAAGGATTTGTATGTTATTTGATAGAGTATAGAAACTGTTGAATTTTCTTTCTCTTTGGTTTTGGAAGAGAAAGTAATGTTTGCTAAAGCTAACTATCATATCGAGTTAACTTTGCAATATATATGATAATGATAAATTTTGATATTGTTGTATGTTGGAATGTGAAATGATGACTATTTATCATTTTTCTATTTTGTGTTTGACAACAATTATCTTAAGAAAGGAACATGTTTTCTTCTTTAAAATGCTATTTAAGATAATCAATATTGATGAGGGATGAATGTAATTGGAATGAAATTAGTATAATTTAATAGTCCTAATGGATAATAATGTTGTCCTGGATTATGTTGAGACATTAGTTTAAAATGAAGATTATTGTTGTATAGACATAGAGATCTGTTTTGAGGATATTGAAAGATGTTGTTTGAAACATTGTATACATCATTAAATTAATTTACTTGCTATTTATATATATACTTAATAAGGTATTAGTATTATTTAAATTGTAGCTTAAATAAAACTTGTGTTATTCAATTGATTTGTAACTTAACAACATTATTTAGAGTTATTAATCCATGTTAGTTCAATGAACTAACCGTGTATATCATTTTATCTCTCCTTCATATGCAGGAAGAAGTAGATAATTCACATGATTATTGGATGTTATACACATGAACTAATCACACTTTATTGTTTCAATATTTCATTTCAGATCATTGTATTTATTGAAAAGAAAAACATTATTTCACAGATTTTTGTAAGGCATTATTCCTATTGTAACAATATGGAAACTATTAAGATACTTTGACAAATAAGGATTCATCCTTATTGCGCTAATAAATACATCTATTACTTATAAACTTTGTATGAGTTGTAATAATGATTGTATGTTGTTTTTAACAATGATATTTAATTTTTAAATTGATTAAAAAACTATAATTTTTATATTGTTATAATTGTACTTTACCACCATTATTATTATAACTTAAAAAATGGAATTTATTATAATAATTTTGGGGATGTCATCATTAATATTTTTATGTAAATAAGATTAATAAAACAACATTGTAATGGAAAATGATACTAAGTTATGAAATGAGGACATGGGTAAGTGCACGAAGTTGGTGGACAATTCCGTGGACATAAAAAACCTGAAATTCAGGAACTGTGATTACTGTTCTTGAATTCTAGGTTTGGAAATTACCGAACCTAAAACAGTGATCGTGGTTTAGAACCGCAAGCATGGTTATAAACCATGATCGTGGAACTCTGAGACAAAAATTAGCAGTCCCGCGACTCTTTATTTTCCCCATTTTTCATTTCAAACCATGATTTTTCCTAGACATTTTTCACTCGAGCTTTGAATATCACCTCAAAATTGCTCATCAAACTTCTGGATAGTGATAGATTTAACCATGCTGCCAAGACGAGGAGGTAAGCCCCCAATTTTAATCATTTTTTTTTTACATTTTAGGTTTTTTTTGCATTTTCATGGGTTTTTTGAAATGTCTATTTATGTATACAATTTTCTTGTTTTATCAGTTGGTTGGCAAGCTCGAAATCATGAAAACCGTCAAAAAATTCCTCAAAACCCGCTGAACATTCCTCAAAACCCTCCGAACATTCCTCAAATCCCTCCTCCAAACATAGATCCGCCTCCTGTGGCTCCTTCTGTCCCCACTGAGCTAGCAGGAACACAAGATAATATCATTGGAAGAATCTGAGAAAATAAAATTGTCATTGCAAATCTAATTCAGACGATAAGACAAAATAATGGTACAAATCCATCCCACATGAGTTTAGCCAATACATTGCAAACATTGATTGGTAAAGTCGAGTCCGCAACCAACCAAATATATAGATGGAATACCTTTAGAGGTGATTGTAGGTAGTGGTATGCAAATAAACTATCCCATGCGGCCGTAAAAGACAAAAATTTTGGAAAAGACCTCATTTGTGCATTATTTACCAACCCTAGAACCAATCCCCCCCATAGTTACTTGCAAATGGTTCCCAATCCTGCAAGAGCAGCTACAGGTTTACACAGAATAATAATTTAATTCACGCTCTGTATTGTTATATTTACTGTCCATCCATTCTGTGTAATACATTAGGCTAATATATAGCCAATATAATAGACAAACCTCTTCCTATAAAATAGGAACAACTTACCCGCTTATAAACATACGGGTACAACAAAACTCCATGAATAATATAGTTTTGAAGCAATATATTCTTTCAAACCTAATAAATGTAAACATTAATAATTATTTTCCTAACATTCCCCCCCTTAATGTTTACATGGTACAACATATCTCGTTCACTGATTGTAGCCTGCCATCTCTGTGTGCTCATGATCAACTCCGCAAATGTGCAGCATTGGGCCTTGCACAAAACTCGAACATGTGCCAACGCACATTTCTTCCACTGATGGTTTTCTCCGGCTTCTACCAACAACCTTACCAAATTGGTTTTGCAGGTGTACCAATAACCTTTCACACTTGGTTTTGCAGGATTACCAAAAACCTTACACAATTGGTTTTTACAGGTTTACCAAAAACCTTACATAATTGGTTTTTACAGGTTTACCAAAAACCTTACACAATTGGTTTTTACAGGTTTACCAAAAACCTTACATCATGATTGCTACAATACTTTTGATCAATATTATACAATGTCACTACAAAAGGGAATCATGTAGGAAATATTGCTTTCAAAACTGAACAATCAAACATAATGGAAATGGAAATGGAAATGGAACAATGAGACCATGTTCCCCCCCTCAATGTGAACATTTCACTTATTCAATCCAAAACAGGAACTCTGAAATCATACTGCACACAACAAACTGCGATTCAGAAATGAAAGAAAACTCACACAGCACACCTGTGCCACCAAATCATTTTGTGCGGCCCTGTCGTTGGTGACTGACGAGAGGTCGCTGTCTGACCTCCAGCCTCCTGTGCCTCCGTCCTCCAGTCAAAAATCATCTAGAAGAGAAAATCTTCATCACTTTGATGTGCGGTATTTTCTTCCTCTTCATTTTCTCCTTCTTCATCAACAATCATGTCATTATCTTGTAGTTTCCCATCAAGTAAGTCTTGTGCTCTTTTTCTGCAATTGTTAGATATATGACCAGGTTGTTTACAATAGTAGCATGTAAATTGTTTCTTCGGTCCTTTAGAGGTTGAACCGTATTTGGGAATTTTCTTACCAAATGCTTTCTTGTTTCTGCCAAACATTGCAGTCTCCTCTGGTTCAACAACCATAATTCTTTTTTCTTCATCTAACAAAGAAGAAATAAGTTCTTCTAGACTTGGATTTATTTTGCTTAATGTAAAGACCATATTAGAATAACATGAAGGCATGCTATTAAGTAATACTGCTTTAGCATCATCATCAGGTACATCTACTTTTATGCCAGCAAGTTGATTACAGATAGATCGAAACTTACTGATATGCTCCACCATGCTCTCACCTTCTTCCATCTTGAGGCCGAACAATCTTTGCTTTAAGGATATCGCTGCGCTTCCCATTTGTGATCCAAACAATTTGTTCAATGTCACCCAGATTGTATGAGAGGACTTTTTTAAGTCTATATGATGTAGATAAGCATCTGATAGACCCAATCCGATGATTGCTGTAGCCTTTCAATCTCTGCTGTCCCATTTTATTGCTTCATCTGCATTTGTCGGTTTTTTTTCTTTTCCATCAACAATATCCCATAAGTCTTTGTTGATTAAGAATAATTGAGTCCGCACTTGCCAGGTATGAAAATATTTTCCTTCAAATTTTTCAATGTGACTCAACTTATTCATTTTCACACAATATAGACGTCGGATTCTACCGAAAATGCGTCTATGAGGCAATTTTTTATTTATTTTTGGACTTTTAACTCTAACTCACAATGCATTTTTGAAAAGACTCTTGACGCCACCTAAAATCACCTATTTGATTTTTACAATTACATGACTTTGACAAAACAACAAGGACTTCATAACATATGATGAATCAACTATGAAATATGACTCTTAGTTACCACTCGACTCGTGATTTTTGACTTGATTTTTAAAAAACAACAATTAACTCAACAAGACTACCTTTATACTTTTGAAGACTCCCAAAAAACACAAACTTGATTTGCAATAACATTACAAAGACAAAATTACTAGAACACAATGGACTTTTATTATTAACTTTGACCGACACAAAAACTTAACTATGAATTTTGGATTTAAACAATAAAACAATACTAATAATATCTTAAAATAGACTTTGACACCGATCCAAAAATAATGTCAAGAATCTATAACAATAAATAATTTTACATAACAAAATGACTAACAAACATATAAAAACTGGACTCAACTCAAACTAACAAAGACTATTCTTAACTTTGACTTCCCCAAAATCATATAACAGTTTATGTAAAACAAAAATATGACATTGCCATGGAAACCTGTCGAACGAAATTTCAGCTGACCGTGCGTGAGTAGATCCAACGAAGAGCTGATCGGGCTTAACTTTGATAAGGGGTTGGTGTAATCCAATAGCGATGTAAAACAAAACATACCCGAATACTCCAGAAACTGATGCGAATTCACTGCATTGTAGGATGCAAGATCTATTGTACAAGTGTAGTCGCCAAGCACATGTTCGATCTTTGCGTCATTTCTTGGATGGATACGCCTAGTCACAAATCGGGACTGGCTGAAGGAGATATTGCACTGTTGGAACTTCAATGTTATTTCCAGGAGAGATATAATACGTCTAATGCAAACATTAACCAATAATAGATCTGACTTGCATAAACATCAAAGACTGAAAAATTCTTACAGCATCACATGATTACATAGTCCTCTAAATGACTATGAATGAAGGATACCACGCATTTCTGATGTGCATGTAAGAAGAAGCCTAGTTGAGAGATCAAACACATGAATCTTGGATGTGGATTAGTATATAAGCTTCACTTCAAATTCATCCATACAAATCAGGCGCCTCAAAATAGAATGATGTCAAAACAGACCTGTTTGCATAAAACGCTCTGGTACCAAATGCAAGAGCAGCTACAGGTTTACACAGAATAATAATTTAATTCACGCTCTGTATTGTTATATTTACTGTCCATCCATTATGTGCAATACATTAGGCTAATATATAGCCAATATAATAGACAAACCTCTTCCTATAAAATAGGAACAACTTACCCGTTTATAAACATACGGGTACAACAAAACTCCATGAATAATATATTTTTGAAGCAATATATTCTTTCAAACCTAATAAATGTAAACATTAATAATTATTTTCCTAACAAATCCATTGGTGCCATGATGACCGAATCAAATTTTTTTTGGGACTGATGGTGGATGGTTTTTTATTATCCACCATGCAATAACAATGAGGTTCCTCTTTATTTTTTGAAGAAATTATATTACAAGTTTGTGCTCAATGAGGTCTCGAATTATTTTGACTTTTATAACTTTTTTGGTCGAGGAGGTGGCTCTGCACAGAGTAGACCTGGTGCATGCACAGGTCAACCTAGGATCCCCCATGCCCCAAAACCCCAACTGCCTTCAGTTATCCCTCCTACAGTGAAGGAGGTTGTGGAGATAAATACATTACATGCATTGAGGGAGCTCACTAACACTCTGACCCAGCATAGTGACCAGATTGCATCTGGCGATGTTGGTGGAGGCACCAGTTCTAGCGCACCACACCACTGTGGATCATGTGGTGTTGTATGCATTGTAGGCGAGACATCATTTTCTGGTTCACATGATTTCTTTTCTATAGATGAGATGTTGGGGAATGTTTTTGGAACTAGTACCACTAATATTTGTCTTTCACAGGTAAATTTCAAATAAATATAAATAATATATATACAATAGTTTAATTCACATGTTTGAGATATATATATTTGATTGTACGTCATGTACATACATGTAAAAAGATAATTTTTAATTTTATTTTAAATAGCAAGAGCTGGTGAAGGAAACATCCGACGTTGACATGCTAGCTACTGCAACTGGGCGTGTTTCAAACATAAGTTTCGAGTTGTACAAACTTACATTTTTAATTTCATTTGATTGTACTAGATTATTATTATAATGTTTCACGTGTATGTTGTACATATTAATATGTGTCTCTTTTATACATAGGAGCTTGGTGGGTCATCATCTACTATGGGAACTGAGGCTATTGGCACACCTCACATGAGTTTTATGTAGGTTAGTAAATATTTTTACACTTTGTTGCTAATTACTGGAAGTTCACGTGGATTACATGCTTTGGACCTCTGTTATGTGGTGCACAATCATGTATATTTTAATATTGATTTTTACATGTTTTTTGTATAGCTTATGACTGCTAGAGAGACTCCTCCATATATGCAGACTATGGAGGCTGCTATAGATACTGCCATAACATCTACAGATCCACTAACTGAGGTATAATTTTTCAAATTTGTTAAATTTTGGAGGTTCATTATTTCTTATTACTTAAATCTACAATATCAAATTTTGTATGTATATATGAAATATTTAATTTGAAAATTAATTATTTGTATGTAGCTTACCCCTCGTGAGTCTATTGTTGTCCTTGCGATGCGTCAAAAACAAATTGATAGGGATCATGACATTGCGGTAAGATTTCACATGCATTTTAACTAAATTGTACAAGTTTCTAAATTGTGAATGTATTTTAAAAATTTTGGTGTTAAAAACTTTTTTGTTTATGAATGTGTAGGTTAGGTTACAGGCATGCTTAGAGACAGCTAGGACCACACGGATGAAATCCATAGTGGCATCTCCCTCCACTACATCCCCAGGTCGTGGACGTGCTACTTCTAGTAGGGCAAAGAGAGGGAATATGTTTCATGAGTAGATTCATAGTCCACCTAGATGTACATAGATATATATATGGGCCATCTAGTCCTAGTGAACGTGTTTCTTCATATAGTCCATTGTATATATATATATATATATATATATATATATATATATATATATATATATATATATATATATATAGCCTTTTGCGACCGCATGTGTTCCCATATGTACATTATGACACACTTAGTTTAAGATGTACACATACATTATGAACTTATGTAGATATTTTCAGAGACGTGCGTCTGGAGCACACTTTGTTTGATTATTATATATCCATGTGTGTTGGTTTTCATAATGATAAATCTGAACTATATATGTTTGATTTGATTTTATTGCATGTATGATATCCTTCTATTTATGTTTTCATAACCATTTAAATTAGTTTTGTGATATGTACATGTTTGATTTAAATATTTAATCATGTATTCTTTTTTTTGGATTGAGATTAAATTTTTTCATTAGATTAGGTATTTTCATATGGTTTCTTGCTTCAAATTTCAAGTGTTTTCGATCTCTAGAATTGTAAGGACCTAAAAAGGCAAGTTTTTTCTCTAAAATTTTAAATGGGATGCTATGAAAAATCAGGGTACTAATGGAAAATATTTTTAGATCATCTTCAAGGAGTTCATGAGCACAAGTTACAAGAAAAATTACAGGGGAAATGGAGCAAAAATGAAGGAGATATGAGAAAAAATGTGATTTTTACAATAGGGTTTCTTGAAAATTTAGTAGCATAACTAAATACTAGCAGCAACGCAGGAAAAGGAAATATTAAAAAGGGATTAAAAAAATGGCTAAGTGTATGTTTATACTCACATCTTAACATTAACCTAGCTAACTCACCTTCTAACTCATCCTTGACCATTCTGGATTAACCTGGGTTACATGGCATGACAGGGTAGGGTTACAAGCCTTAAGTGACAAAGGGACTTAAAGGGGGTGATAATGTGAGAAGGGGTTAAGTATTCATGAGAGGGGGCAACATAATCAAGTTGGGGTGCTGAGGAATTGAATACCTAGTGAGAATGTTACAAGCCTTAAGTGACGAAAGGGAGAGATTTCATGTGGTGGTGCATTCTGATGTCCCAAGTTGAAAAGGGTAAAAATTTGACAGTAAGCCCTTATTAGTATTCTTAGGTTCCACCCATCACATGAAGAATCATCCTCTAATGAAGAATCAACTCATGTCTTCCTCTGCAGAAGATCTTGAATGATGAGGCTTTTCCATAGACCATCTTGTTGAATCTGGAAACTACAAATGAAACTTTCTCATCTTCCAAGATGTTCACATGCTCTAATGTGTTGAGTCAATTCTTAGGAATGGCATTGATATTTCCACACTGACTAAAATATTTTTCATTTAAATATTCATAGGATTCTAGAGATATAACCTATGATCTCTACAAGGGATGAACTAAATTATTGACTATTGAAGGAAAGGGTCACAAATATTTTCCTGAACCAATTCTTAAAATTTGAATCCTGAAGATTCTTCATGTGGAATTATTCTCCCTGCGAGGAGTACTAAGCTCATGCATTCTTGTGTCAAGATCTTGCAAAAATTTTGATACATTCTCCTCATGGGATTAATAATCAGAAATAGCTTCTTTTAGAGCATCAAACCTCTAGGTGATGATATGGGACAAAATGTCATACAAGTTCTCTGAGTTAGATGAAAACACACCTGAGATCACCAAGGAATGAGAATCAAATTATTCATCTCACTCGCAAATGGGAGATTATTTTCCCAATGGAATTTCTCTTTCTTGATCTCCACTCTATTCCTATTGATTTTCAAAAATATGACCAAGAACAATCTAAACAAAGAGATAATCTCAAGAAATAGATCATGTTCCCTTTTTCAAGGATCATGCTCACCTAATGGTCACATGTCCTTCTTTGCAGTATGAATGCTTGATCTTGCTTGTTGGAATGGGGGGTTGAAGTTTCAGATGGGAGACATTGCTTTAATTTGAGGTAGAGATGATTAATCTCATGCAATCAATGATGGCACTTATGAATAAAATGTTCTCACACATGTGTTCCCTTAATTGTTTGATGATTTACTTATACTCCTAATTCTATGTCTAGTGATCTGTGATGAATAATCCTATTACAATGTAAAAATAATGAGCATGTAAGCACATAGCTGGGGCAGTAGAGGATGGAGAGAGATCACCACAACAACATAGCTCAAGAGAGAAAAGCAAGGATAGTGATGAAGTAGGTCTAAGAGGACAGAGGCAAGTCCAAAGAGAAAAAGAGAGATGGAAGGTAAACAAGTGACATTGAATGTTTTGAGTCTTAGGAAATGAACGGAGGCGAGGAGCGAGAAGTCATGCCTAAGGATGTTGTGGCACCAAACCAAGTGCATCGGTACATCTGGGTGGCTAGGTGAACACTAGAGGAGGTGGTGTTTTGGTGCGCGACAAGGTCATTGCTTCCGGGCTACTTCGTTTGGGCGTAGTCCCTGAAGAGCCTTGAGACCAAAATATCATTCAACTTCAACAGGTGACTACTTGGACTCTGTGGCACCTAGAGATGGCTCATCTAATCTGACACCTTAGTGTAGGGACCCTCTAAAAAATACTCTCTCAGTTTTTTCCTTCTCATTTCGGTGCTCTCGCTGCCCTACTGTTTGCAAATGCGCGAAATAGTGCAGTTGGAGCAAGTGATTGGTTTTCAAACACTATATTTTACAAACGGTGGGTCATGGCACCAAACCAACTATGCCAACATGTTTGGGTGGCTAGGTTAACACTAGAGGAGGTGGTGTTTCAGTGCGTGACAAGGTCGTTGCTTCCAGGCTACTTCGTTTGGGCATAGTTCTTTAAGAGCCCTGAGACCAAAATATCGTTCAACTTCGACGGGTGACTACTCGGACTCCATGGCACCTAGAGATGGCTCATCTAATCTGACACCTCAGTGTAGGGACCCTATACAAAATCCTCTCTTGGCTTTTTCCTTCTCATTTTGGTGCTCTCGCTGCCCTATTGTTTGCAAACACGCGAAATAGTGCAGTTAGAGCCAGTGATTGGTTGTCAAATGCTATGTTTTGCAAATGGTGGGTTGTGGCAATGAACCGACTATTCCAACACATCCAAGTGGCTAGGTGAATGCTAGAGGATGTGGTGTTTTAGTGTGTGACAAGTTCGTTGCTTCCGGGCTACTTCGTTTGGGCGTAGTCCCTTAAGAGCCCTGAGACCAAAATATTGTTCAACTTCGACAGGTGACTACTCAGACTCTGTGGCACCTAGAGACAACTCATCTGATCCAAAACCTAGGAATAGGGACCCTCTACAAAATTCTCTCTCAGTTTTTTCCTTCTCATTTTGGTGCTCTCACTGTGCTATTGTTTGCAAACGCGTGAAATAGTGCAGTTGGAGCTAGTGATTGGTTGTCAAATGCTATATTTTACAAATTGTGGGTCGTGGCACCGAACCGATTGCACCGACACGTCTGGGTGGCTAGGTGAACACTAATGGAGGTGGTGTTTCGATGCGTGACAAGGTCGTTGCTTCCAGGTTACTTCGTCTGGGCATAGTCCCTTAAGAGCCCTGAGACCAAAATATCATTCAACTTCGATGGGTGACTACTCGGACTCCGTGGCACCTAGAGATGACTCATCTGATCCAAAACCTTGATGTAGGGATCCTATAAAAAAGTCTTCCTCGGTTTTTTCCTTCTCATTTTGGTGCTATCACTGCCCTATTGTTTGCAAACGCATGAAATAGTGCAGTTAGAGCCAATGATTGGTTGTCAAATGCTATATTTTACAAATGGTGGGTCATGGAACCAAACGGACTACTTTGGTACATCTGAGTGGCCAGGTGAACACTAGAGGAGGTGGTGTTTTAGTGTGCAACAAGGTCGTTGCTTCTAGGCTAGTTCGTTCAGGCATAGTCCGTTAAGAGCCCTGAGACCAAAATATCGTTCAACTTCGACGGGTGACTAATCAGACTCCATGGCACCTAGAGATTGCTCATCTAATCTGACACCTTGGCATAGGGACCCTCTACAAAATCCTCTCTCAGTTTTTTCCTTCTCATTTCGGTGCTCTCACAGCCCTATTGTTTGCAAACACATGAAATAGTGCAGTTGGAGCCACTGATTGGTTATCAAACGGTATATTTTGTAAACGGTGGGTCGTGGCACTGAACCGACTACACCTGCACATTTGGGTGGCCAGGTGAACACTAGAGTAGGTATTTTTTTAGTACGCACAGGGTCATTGCTTCCGGGGATACTTCGTTCGGACGTAGTCCCTTAAGAGCCCTGAGACCAAAATATCGTTCAACTTCGATGGGTGACTACTCAGACTCCATGGCACCTAGAGATGACTCGTCTGATCTGAAACCTCTATGTAGGGACCCTCTACAAAATACTCTCTCAGTTTTTTCCTTCTCATTTTGGTCCTCTCGCTGCCTTATTGTTTACAAATGTGTAAAATAGTGGAGTTGGAGCCAGTGATTGGTTGTCAAACGCTATATTTTGCAAACGGTGGGTCGTGGCACCAAACCAACTATGCCAGCACATCCAAGTGGCTAGGTGAATTCTAGAGGAGGTAGTGTTTCGGTGCATGATAAGGTCGTTACTTCCGGGCTACTTCATTTGGGCGTAGTCCCTCAAGAGCCCTGAGACCAAAATATTGTTTAACTTCGACGGGTGACTACTCGGACTCCGTGGCAACTAGAGATGGCTCGTCTAATCTGGAACATTGGTA
Organism: Taxus chinensis; assembly: GCA_019776745.2. Lineage (NCBI taxonomy): Eukaryota > Viridiplantae > Streptophyta > Pinopsida > Cupressales > Taxaceae > Taxus > Taxus chinensis. The sequence goes on from CM034146.1 coordinate 389,511,157, forward strand.
TAGGGACCCTCTACAAAATTATCTCTCAGTTTTTTCCTTCTCATTTCGGTGGTCTCGCATCCCTATTGTTTACAAACACGTGAAATATTGCAGTTGGAGCCAGTGATTATTTGTTAAACGCTATATTTTACAAACGATGGGTCGTGGCACCGAACCAACTATGCTAGCACGTTTGGGTGGCCAGGTGAACACTAGAGGAGGTGGTGTTTTTGTGCATGATAAGGTCGTTGCTTTCGGGCTACTTCGTTCAGGTGTAGTCCCTTAAGAGCCCTGAGACCAAAATATCGTTCAACTTCGATGGGTGACTACTCAGACTCTGTGGCACCTAGAGATGGCTCATCTTATCTAAAAGCTCAATGTAGGGATCCTCTACAAAATCATCTCTCAGTTTTTTCCTTCTCATTTCGGTGCTCTCACTGCCCTATTGTTTGCAAATGCGTGAAATAGTGTAGTTGGAGCCAGTGATTGGTTGTCAAACACTGTATTTTGCAAACAGTTGGTCGTAGCACTAAACTAACTGCACCAACACGTCTAGGTGGCCAAGTGAATGCTAGAGGAAGTAGTATTTTGGTGCGCGACAAGGCTTTTACTTCCGGGCTACTTCGTTTGGGCGTAGTCCCTTAAGAGCCCTGAGACCAAAATATCATTCAACTTTGAAGAGTGACTACTTGGACTTCGTGGCACCTAGAGACGGCTCGTCTAATCTGACACCTCAGCGTAGGGACCCTCTACAATATCCTCTCTTAGATTTTACCTTCCTAGATCAGTGCACACACGTAGGTATGGTCTTGTAAACACTTGGGGAGGAGTCATTTTGAAAATTTACAACATTTTCAAAATTTACAACTTTTTCAAAATTTACAACTTTTTCAAACAATGAAAGCTTCTCTTAGCTTCGAGAATTTAAAATTCTCTACTAATAGTGCCAACCACGTGAAGGTGGAATCTTTTTTGGCACCACTAACCTAAACATAAAAGTGCTAGTTGAAAAGAAATTTAAGTTTCAAATCAAAACCATATACTATCTATATATACAAAATAAACAAATTTAAAATAAAATATATTCAAAATTAAATCTAGATCTTTAAGTTCTAACAAATTTATATATATATTGAAAAGAAATTATATATACTAGACATGAGCATTGTAAATTCATTCTAATGAACCATCAAGATCAAATCTACTCTGAATAGCAGACAAGATTGCTTCATGATCTGACTCTTGAACCTTTCAAAGAATCTTGTTATTAGGCCTTCCTCGATATCTGTATAGCTGAATATTTGTCGCTAGAACTATATGCAAATATAAGCGTATTTTCCCGTGTGTCTCAAAGTCTTCAAACACCCAAACAAAGGAGTTTTTTAATGGATACCGTTGAAGCCAAGTTCCAGTAACTACCACTGACCCTGTAGGATACTCAATATCTTCGTCATCTATAATAGGAGAAGTCAACTTCTTTCTTTCCTCGATGCAATGCCATAAGAAATAGTTTTTTCCTTCTTCATTGTCTTCTATCGCAATTACTGCAAACACATGTCCTACAAAAAAACAAAGGTTGAACAACTCAAATTTAAATTACATATTAAAATTTCAATGGACATAACTCAATACAAATATTAAATAAATAACCATAAATACCTTGTTGCACCAAAATTGAAATTTTGTCAAAGTCCTTGGATGTTGCAACTTCATATGCAGAAACAAGTTGTAATGCTTTTGGAGGTTGATAACTAGGAAGTAGAGTTAGAGGCCTACAAATCCATCCTTCCACCCATTCTTGTGAATCACACTCAGCAGTGACAAATTCTATACAAGATGCACAAAAACATGTCAACTTTCTTGTCCATACGGCCCACGAAGTAGTGTTTGAGCTACAAAATGAGTGCATATCACTGGACCCAGTGAGTGTCATACAATTTTCATAGTTAGAAATTTGTTGTTCCTCTATCAACCAAAAATATCTGCGAACTGTGTAATTTTCTTGAGAACCTTAGGCCATGTTGTCAGTACACCATTCCACTATGCTCTTTACATCTTTTAATTTAGCACCATCTTTGTACTTCAACTCTTCTCTTACAAGAGCTCTTTTCACACATGCCTCTGCACCGTCATGCTCTCCTTTTCCATGTCCAGCCTCAATGAAACTCCAGATATGTTGCACACCCATCTTGACATGCATTCTTAAACTGAGACGTGTAATTATCTGACCATATATAATGTTGTTTGAAGTGGATGTCCCTATCAGACAAGTTTCCATAAAATAATTAGAAACACCCTTGCACAAATTCAGTAGAATGAGTACGATCATCACTGATATAAAAGTGGTTCTCTCTTTAAATTTTTTGATCATTCTCTGTACTATCAGGAGAATGTAGAAATGCTATATGCACAAAAATGTCAACTTGTACTCAGTTGTAATATTACGATTGAACCTCCATTTGTGGTTGCAATGTGTACTCTACAAAATCGACCACTTAAACAATAGTACCAATAGGAAATGTGTCTTTACATAGCTTGAAATTTTCATCCAACCATCAAGCTCTATGTGTATGCCTCACATACTCATAAACAATTTCATCCTTAAATTTTCTCAAAAATTTGAAAACGAGCATTTATTTTGTAACTAGCTCACACCGTTTAGACTCTTTTCCATATTTCAACTAGTATGCAACTAATTTATATTTATCAAACTGAACTAAATTATGTCCTATTGTACCTTTAATTTTCTCATGGATGTAACTTTCCAATTTAGATAATCCGCCACATGTACTACAACTTCCATCTAAACAATCCTGACTATAAAAAATTATCCAACTTCTTTTTCACAAAAAATAGTAGGAATGAAATCCCTAGAAGATATTGGTGGACCTTGAACACCACATTCCGATAACATAGTTTCAGAATGAAAATTAGAACGAATATGTAAAAAAATTAGCATAATGCATCACAAATTCAACATGTTGCCTACAACAACAAGTGGTGTGAGCGTGGTTGATTTTCACATAGAATGGTTTCAACATTTAAAAAAAATGTTGACTAATTTTAATTTCTATATTCTCTTGTTCAAACTTATGAAAAAATTGAGTTTGAGTCATATCTAAGAAATGCTTTGGATGTGGTCCATGATTAGTAGAACCAACTCTCCATTTTATAACATCTCTTGTAATTAGTGAAACTCTAGTGTTATCTTGCCAAAATTTAATAACAACTTCTCTTATAGCATTAGAATTATTTTTATCCTTACGTGGTGCTCTAGCAGAAAATGCCCAAAAATCGACATCATTGAGTGATTGAAGGATATTACAACTTTCAACTACTTTCATTAGATTTTTTTGATTAACTTGCAACAATTGACTTGTTTGCATAATCAAACGTTATTTTTTTATTGATTCACTTACAACACTAGTAGCAAGTATACGACACACAATATTACTATCCCTAGTGCGTCTCTTGACACCAATAGTGTGATATGCATCATGAAGGTTTTCAACAATTAGAGAGGTTTGACCACATATATTAGATGTTGTCAATCCTAAGGTGTTTAATGTAGGTCTCATTTTAATCAATTTCATGAAACTAATCAACAACTAACATCTTTGGGAATCATTTAAAATTTCAAAATGATTATCACAAATTTCAGTGGCTTTTCTTCTAATTTTTTGTTCAGAAAGTTTGTCAGACATTGGTTTCAAAATGTTTTCATCAATTTCAATTAAAAAATTAGGTTTCTTACGTAAAATCCTAGGAGGTGTTTTTGTCAAATTTTGCTTGTCTACAGTTTCAACATGAATTTCCTTATTCACATTTTCATTGTCTCCTTCAATTTCAACATTTGCTACATCATGAGTATTTAATTCTTCTTCAACATTGACAGTAAAAACATCTTCATCACGAGTATTTAATTCAAATTCAACATTAACAGTAGAAATATTACCTAGTTCTTCATTGCTTACAATAGTTGGGGTTGAAGATGAACCTCTTCTTGATTCACGAAGTTTCTGCATTCACTCAACATTTTGAATTTTGCTAGCCTCTAATTCGTTTGGTGTTTTTTTACTTAATGACTTTCCTTTTTGACTTCATTTTTTGTCTTCCATGATGTTTTGCTTTCGGTGATAAGAAAAACATGTAGAAAAAGACAGAATTTCGTAGCAATTCATATGCTAAGGTAAGAAAGTAAAAATCACATGGTAATTTAGACATTGGGATGTGTGTAAATATGATTTATGAACCGCAAGTGCACTTTATAAACTTTGATCATGATTTATAAAGTGTGCTCATGGTTTGTGTTAAAAAAACCGTGATCATGCTTTATAAACTGCGATTATGGATCTATCTGCCAAACCTAAGCCGCAGAAAATCTTTGTTTTTCCCTAACCAAAGCTATGGAAGGTCATTATGAAATGTTTAAGGTCAAAAACCTCAAATCTACTTTTCCAAAGACTTGAACCATGCTAAAAAATTGAAAACATTTCACAAAAATGGTGCCATCACGTAGGGGAGACTCTTAGCTTCATAGAAATATTGATTTTAAAGTGAATAGAATAAGATAAATATTATTTTATAATTTTTTACTAACAATAGGTATTTAAGAAAAATTTTCCCATGAATGTTCATGTCTACGTTTAAGACAGTAACTTTTGTTTCACTTATCAAAATATGATAAAACTTATACCTTCCCAAGTGTGGACAAATTCTATACACATTAAAAAACAAATTGATTTCGATATTTTTTGATATAGTTATGGCGGGCAAACGGAAAGCGCTCTATTTTCTAAATATTTTTCAGACCACTTTCATAGAACAAATCATAAAAAAAGAAATTGTCAAAAAAAATAGAAAATAAAATCCATCCCAAGATAGACAATTACATCTAACATTTCACCAAAGGAAAAAAAAATAATAACAAGATTTGGTCATCCAAAATGCGGGCAAATAGACTACAATCTTATAAGTTTTTTATGAAAAAAAAACTAAGTCATATAATTTTAAGTGTTTAATATAGCTAAACTTGTCTATTTTTTAAAAAATATATTATTTTAGAAACTAGATTCCAAATGCTATGATTCATATTTATATAAATTTTTCTAATTTAGAGTGCGCGTATAGCTAATAATCCCTACAAGTTGATATTTCTCTATTTTTTACAATATGACGTCCATAGATGACCCTATATTTGTCCATCAACTTCTTGCACTTACCCACATTTCATCTTTAACTTATCCATAATGGGATTAATTGATTAATTAATTCATTTACATAGTACATCTATGAAACTTACATTGATGAAAGTTGTTATTTTACAACATCATATATGAATGACATTCATGTCTTATTACCAGAAGTGCTACACATTAAACTATGAATTAAGATGATAATAAGTATAATGAGATTAATACATTTAGGATTAACGAAAATCTTAATTAGAATTTATTCTTCAAGGTTATATCTCTTTCTCAAAGGGGTACATGAATGCTAGGTAATTAGAATTGTTATGAATTAACAATACCATCAAGATAGGTTTGGATAATTATAAGAATTAAAGGACATGGTTGGACTAAACATATTCCTAACAACAAAATTTATAGAGTGATACTATGGGTTGTGATACTTTATAAGATAGTAACTAGTTAAGTTATTGTTAGTGCAAATCAGCAGCACCCATGGATGTTGATCAAATCTCTATTTTGACATTTTGGACATCCAATGTGATTGCACAACATTGAATCTTTTCCCCAAGTGTGGGACTTGTAAAAATGGGAAAATAATCTCCAGGTTAGAGGCTGGTTCCTCACCTCTTCTGATCAAGTGTATTACTTGCAAGTTGCACAGGTTTAAACTCAAAATCCTAATCTAAATTCCAAGGGGACAGAGATGGGGAATGCAAAAGAGATAAAACTAAGACTATGAGGTGATACACCAAAGGAGTGGTGAACATTCTTTACTTATGCAAATAGACACAGATCATAGAAATGCAACAAAACATCATGCACAAGCTGATGAAATGTAATGAAAGGTTAGAAATGAAGCAAACAACACAAACAGAGGATTAAAAATCATTCACAGAGCTTGCATTGTCATTTCCAATATCAAAACACATGCATTACAACATATGAGATGCAGAAAATAGGTTATAGTCTTGGAAGAGGTCTTATTTTCCACAAAATCACCTTTTTGGGGTGGAAGAGGGAGCCTGTAATACATAAAACATTTCCAACCCCTTCAAAACGAGCCAAATCTGGCTTTTATAATGCAAAAACCAAACCCAGGAGAGAGAAATGTGGGAAAAAGTGGGAGGAGCTTCAACCACCAACCAAAAATGCAATAAAATAGCATGGACATCCTTAAAGGTCCATTCCCTGACATTTTTCACCATGCTGGGAGAGAATGCGAGCCATTCTTCATTAAAAATGGTTGTTGAAACGTCATTTCTATTGACCACCACGTGCCAGATCCGTTTTTCAATTTTATCTCTCCAAAATCCAACAAAATACAAAATTGAGCATGGAATCATGTAGACAATTTCACCAGATTTCTGTTGATATAAAGAACGTGAAAAATCAAGCTCTGGATCGAAAGTTATGGTTGTTTGAAAATTTAGGGCAAAACAGGGCCAAAACAGGTTGGCGGGCCAAAAATTTGAAAATTTCCCACCTTTTGCATTTGGGAAAATTTCCCCAAAAATCCCCATGCCCCACCGATCTGGTGCCATGTGGCATGATTCCATTGGTCGTGGGATCTTCCTTTCAATATTTCGTTTAACTTTGCTTTGGGAAAATTCCCAACTTTTCCCCGCGTTCTGCCAGTCTTGGAACACATGGCGTGATTTGATTGGCTCGGGCTTTGGGGGGCGGGCTCTCCCTTTCAATATTTCCTTCAAATTTTCTTTGGGAAAATTCCCAACTTTTCCCCACATTCTGCCAGTTTTGGGACATGTGGCCTGCTCCCATTCGACGCGGGCCTTGGGGCTAACCTTTCTCCTTTTCACCAACCTTTGGGAAATTTTCCCACTTTTTCCCCGGCGGTCGAAGCTCCGACACCCCCGGGATACGTGGCCTCTCCTTATTGGTTGCAGGGCTTGGGGAGTGGTTTTCCCTTTCAATTCCAATGCTGAGGCGACATGTGGCTTGATCTGACTGGTTGGTAGGCCAGTGGGCCAATATTTCTCCTTTGACCTAACCAAAACACTTCACCAAAATTTTAAGTCTCCCTCCACAGCCCGCTGGCCTTGGGATACGTGGCGTGATTTGATTCACCTGGGTCCTTTCTAGAGATTTTTCCACGGTTTTCATACTTAGGAAATTTTTCTAATTTCTTTCCCTTGGACACGTGGCACGATCCTATTCACTGGCGGGCCGACGGTGTGAAAAATTCCTTCTGAAACCTTGCCAAAAACTTGGTAAAATCTCAAAGTTTACTTCTGCCTCTGCCCTTCCGAGGACACGTGGCCTCACCTTATTGGCTCGGGCTTGTCTAGGGAAAATTTCCCACAAAAACTCCACCGAGCCATAACTTAAAAATACATGGAGTTAGGAGGTAAAATTTACCTTTTTGGAAAGTTGAGAAAAAGCTCTATCCAATGGTGTCATTTCTAGAAGGCCTTGAGTGCCTGAAAAGTAAAAAATTATGACTGAGGCACAAGCGAGGGAAGAATGAAGGGAGCTAGCCACAAAAAGAGCAAGGGGCTCATTTTGGATAACAATTTTAGTGACTCAGAGGGGTCATTTACCTGCTGGATGAAGTTACCAGTTTCCTGAAGCAAATCATTGGGCATGGAGTCATTAAATTTTCTACTTGGTACCCCAATTGATTAGAACACTACAAGGAGGGAGATGAAAGGTAGAACACCATCTGATTGGAGCAAGGCCTACAAAACACATTTCCTGGAACAACAAGCCTGTGCCAAAGAATTTAGGGAAATCAAAGCTAATCTACAACAAAACAATGTGTATAAGCACTTGGAGGAATGGAAAACTAAGCTAATATGTACAAGGTGGAGAATTTCCTTTAGTAGCAATGCTTCAAATGGATTCCATTGACTAGAATCTGTAATTCTTCGCCATCCAATGAAGAAAATTGGAAGGCATTGTTGTCCTTACACTTTGTGACCATGTATGGGCCACTCCAAATGGCATAAAATTTCGAATGCCTCCCCAGTTTTTCTTTGTCTGCATCCCATTTTAACACTAGATCTCCAAATTGGAAAGATCTATCCTTGGCCTTTCTATCAAAGGTCTTCTTGATCAGAGCTTGATCCTTCTCCATTGCTTGGGATGCCTAATTTTTGATTTCTTGGAGCTCCATCAATTCTGCATATCTAACCTCCATGGGTCCAAACTCCAACAACTCTAACTGTTTCACTAGTTCCAATGTTGGCAACTCAAGTGACATGGGTAAAATTGCCTCTCTTCCATAAACAAGCTTGAATGGAGAGTTACCTGTAGATCTCTTGGGAGTTATCCTATAAGCCCATAAGGCTGATTTTAACTTAGTATGCCAAGACCTCTGATTCTCATCAAGAGTCCTCCGAATGATCCTTAACAAGTTCTTTTTTGTGGATTCAGCTTGGCCATTACCCTGAGGGTAATAATTTGATGAAGTGTTTAGGTAGATCCCATTATTGACAGCCCATTTAGTTACCTTAGACCCATGAATGCCAATGCATTATCTGATATTATTGTAGCAGGTATGCCAAATCTAGTTGCTATTCCCTCATAGAAGTTCAGGATGCTAGATTCATTTACTTCCTTGAGTGCTACTGCTTCGGTCCACTTGGTGAAGTAATCTGTTGTTGTTAGAATCCATTCGTGTCCTTGGCTTGAATTTGGATTAATGACTCCAATGAAGTCTAAACCCCATTGCATGAATGGCTGGTCAACTGAAATTGGATGCAATAGAAGGGAAGCTAGTCTCTCCTTACCTGTGAAGAATGAACAATTCTTGCACCTCTTGATCCATGCATAACAATCACAGAAAATATTGGGCCAATAATAGCCAACCCTCATGATCTTCAGAGCTGTCACTCTCGGTGCAAAATAACCACCAGATAATACACCATGGAACTCTTCTAACACCCTGTGAATCTGATTTGTACCAATGCATCTCAGCAGCACTCCATTCACATCCCTTTTGAACAAAACACCATCAACAAGGGCATATGGGAAAGCCTGCAATCTAAAGTTTCTTCTTTTTATCTTGTTCATTTCTGGAGGGCATAGACCTATGTTTAGGAAGTGCATTATGTCTTAGGTCCAGCAAGGAGTGAGGACACCATCATTTTCTTCTTGAGTGCTTCCTTGCTCATGGCTGTCTTACAACGCCGAAACAACCTCCTTCTCATTGCATGCTTCCTTGGATTTATTCAAGACCAGTTGATCACATAATCCTTTTCCTCTGACCAAATTGATGACTTTTATCTCAATGTCATACTCCATGACATGAGTAATCCAACCTACTCTCTTTTCATTCAGGTCTTTGTTGAGGAGGAAGTCTTTAACTCCCACATGAGAAACCAACAATTGAACCTTATTGTTTGAAACTAGATGCTTGAATTTCTTCAAGCTCTTGATTACTACAAGAACATGCTTCTCGATGAAAGAATACCTCACCTCATAGTCCTCTAGGCCTTGGTTGAAGAAAGCAATTGGCTGTTCATCATTTTCTTTGTTATGCTATACCAAAATTGCAGAAATAGTATCATCACCCCCAAATGCATAGAGGATGAAATACTTGGAGAAATTTAGGTTAACAAGAGTTGGGGCTTGAGAGATGACTTCTTTCATTACTTCAAAACTTTCCTTTCCTTCTGTTGTCCATTTGAAAGCTATGCTTTTCTTTAACATCTTGGTGATATGCTTGACTAGGGCTGCAAAATTTGGGACAAACCTCCAAAAAAAATTATTCTGCCCAAGAAACTTTGAAGGGCCTTCTTGTGGCTAGGAAATGTTAGTTCTCTTATGGCTTTAACTCTTTCTGGATCAATTTTTAATCCATATTTGAAGAAAATGTGGCCAAGGAGCTTTCCTTCATGGGCTAGAAAAATACACTTTTTAGGATTCAAGGATACTCCAAATCTTTTACACCTTTGGAACACTTGTCTCAAATGAAAGAGATGGTCTACTGCATTTTTTGAAAAAACAGTGATATCATCAAGATATATCAGCACCATGTTGTTAATCAAATCCTTGAACGCCATGTCCATTTCCCTCTGGAAGGTAGCTCCAGCGTTGGACAGCCCAAATGGCATTTTCTTGTATGCATAAGTTCCCCATTTGGTTGTAAAGGTTGTCTTGAAATGATCCTCTTCTTTCACAATAATCTGATTGTACCTTGAATAGCCATCAAGTAATGAAAACCTCTCAGAGCCGGTGATAACTTGTAAAATCTGCTCCATAGAAGGAAGTGGATAATGATCCTTGAGAGATGCTCTATTCAAATCTCTGAAGTCAACACACAATCTGATTTATCCGCTCTTCTTCCTAACTGGAACCAAGTTGGCAACCCAACTAGAATGCTTGATAGGGAATATGATACTTGACTCTATCAACTTATTCAATTCTTTTCTCATGAGAGACTCCATATGTGGATTGACTGGCCTTTGTTTTTGCCTAATGAGTTTAGTACTTGGATCCAATTCAATGGTGTGTTGAGCTAACTCAGGATCAAAACATTTCAAATATTCATAGCTCCAAGAAAATACATCAGGGAATTCTTGTCAAAGTTGTATGAACTTGTACCTGTCTCACTCAATTGTCACTTTACCAACTTGGTGTGATTTGCCTTCTTCCACCAAGATGGACACTGAATCTTCTCCCTTGACTTGGATGTTTGCTTTCTCCTTCCTAAACTGATCATTAGGACTGAAAATGGACTCCAAAGTAATAAATCCCTTTGGTAGTTTGTTGGTTCTTAGCTGTACCACTTGGTCACCATACTGCTGCTCCAAATTTTCTTGATTTTTAGCTAAGAACTCGGCCTCTTCTTGTAAGAAATGGATGATTTGTTGATCATTTTCAAACACTTGCCAACTTACATTGTTGTCTGGCACCGAAAGCCTCACAATCAAATGGATGTTTGCTTGTACCTTGTATTTTTGGATGCTTTCAACAACATCAAAGGCTACTCCAACTGCTGCAAGCCTGTCAGCAGCTTGGTTCTCTTTTCTAGTAATGGATTTGATGCCAAAGATCTCAAAATATTCAATGAGGTCCCACACCCTATTTTTGTAGAACTTGAGTAGATCATTCTTGGTATCATGCTACCCCTTAACTTGGTTGAAAATCAACTCACTATCACCGAAGACTTGCAAGTTCTTTATCCTTATTTTGATTGACCAATGCAATCCTTGTATCAAAGCTTCATATTTAGTAGTGTTATTAGAGAATGCAAACTGAAATCTAAAAGCTGAATAATACTTAACTCCTTGAGGTGAAACAATCATAGCTCCCCCTCTTGCACCTTTTCTACTCCTTGATCCATCAAAAAACAACCGCCATACCTCATTGTCATTCTTGTGCTCTGGCTTGGTGATGCTAGGGAGAGGCTGATTTTCTTCATGCATGCAATAGACTCCTAGCTCATATTCTTCTATTTCTTGATAAGGATCAAAAGCATGCACCTTGCTTGCCCATTCATCAAGAGTCAGATTTGGGATACTTCCAACCTTGGTGTTAGCTTCATCAGTGCTTAGATAATCTTCTTGATCAAACGCTAAACAATTGGTATTGATTTGGCTTGGAGTGTGAGGCTCAATGTGAAAGTTTGCAATAGGCTCAGACCTGATTATGGATTTAGTTCCATATCTTATTCTAAACAACATGTGTGACCAATTAGTAGATAAGTATCCTCTAATCTTAGCTGTAAAATCCCTTGACAAACATAGGGAAATGAGTGGTGGAAGGTCTATTACCGAGACATCTTGCAAAACAACAACATTGGGGCATGCATGCAAAGTAAGACTCAATTTTTTGATCACTCCAACTGTTGTTACTATTGTCCCATTCAATTGCACTACCCCTTTGGATATGACTTCATATTGAAGCCCCAACTGATCAGTTATTTGCGTGGGCATTACTTAACTACTTGCCCCCGAATCAATCATGCAATTGTGTACTAATTGATTTCCAATGATCAACGAAACATAGAATGGAGGGGGATTCAACACTTTACCTTGTTGTCCTCCATGATTCCCCTCAGGCTAGGCAACATTTTTGAGTACCTTCTCTTGCATTTGAACCTGCTGATTTGAAGTTGACCAGTCCTTCATGGCAGCTCGTAGAAAATCTCTTTGACATGGGATGGATAGTGATTCCCACATTGATATGTTTACATTTGTCTTCTTCATCTGATCAATGATGTTGAATGGAGATGAATCATCTCTCTGTTATCCCTTGGCCTGCACATTCATTCCTTGCAAATGGGCAGCAACAACTGGCATTTGAGTTAGCCTAGGAGCTGTTTTAAGAAACCCTTGCGTGTTTGGAACTGCATTTTGTTTTCCAATAATTTGTGGAGTGGTAGAAGGTTGTGGATTATTTGAAGCCAATGGCTATTCTTCACCCCAAATTTCTCCTTTTTGACCTTGTGTTGGCTACAACACTTTGGGAGATTGTTTGATTCATGCCACAAAAATCTTCTGCCTACCAATTTACAAGTGTGGTTATCATTTGGAGTCTGATTGATACTCGAATGTTTCTTGTTGTTGGTTATTTCCTTGACTCCCTTCACCCTCCACACCACCAGTAGTTACCATTAATGATTGATTTAAGGCACCGTTGAAACACATAGACTGGTTGTGAGGTTCATTGCATGGGAAACACCAATCATATTCTTGAGCTATGTTGTTTTTCATTGGCACTATTACTTTGGAGGCAGATGTAGCATTGGGATTATAGGGGCTGAAATGGTTTGTTGGCAGGAGGTCTTTCTTGATTTTGATTTGCAACTAGATTGGGTGGTCTTTGAGGCTAGATATGGTTGTCTGTTAGGCTAAGCTTGAGGCTGGAAGGAAGGTTTAAAACCTTGGGATTTCTGCCTTTTGAGTGTAACCAACTCATTACCTAAATTCTGCAATTGCTTCATGACTTCTTGAAGTTCATTTGAGGCACTAGAAGATGAAGTAGAAGCTTCACTTGAATTCTGATTTCTAGGAGTGGGAATAGGAGCTAAAATAGGCACTTGACTAGTACTTGGTCTCTCTAAAACTTGGATACAATGGCATTGGAGGCCTAGGAGCTAGCTTGCCAGCTTGAATCAAATAATTTTCAGCTCTAATGGAAATGCTATAAACAACAGGGATAGTTGTCCCCCCCCATGGATTGAATTAACATAGAAATATCAGAATTTAGAGCTTTAAGGTAATATAGAAAAGCACCTTCTACTGTTGGCCTTACTACCACTGGAATCCTCTCCCAAGTCATTTGAAACCTGAATTTGAAGTCATTTCAGCTAGCTCATTGGGAGCTCTCTTGATGGTTGTCAACAGTTCTAAAAGGGACAAGTTATCCCCCTTTTCTCCAAACTGCTCATGGAGGGATATACATATCTGGTTCCAATTTTGGATAGAACCTGAGGCAAGACTCCTAAAACCATTACAAAGCTTTCCCTTTGAATGAATATGCCAATATTTTAATAGCAACTTGCATCTCATTAATCTCATGGATTGCAAAAATATTAGCAATATCCTTGACATGATCACCAGGAGTGGTCTAATTCTCTCCTAATAAAGTATGGAATGTTCTTCAATGCTACAACTGGGATTGGATTTTGTGCATTGAGAGCAAGTGGGCTACTACTAGTGAAATTGACATAGGGGTTCTGTTGTGCCATTCTCATTGGCCTTAGAACCCTCATTGATTGAATGAAAGGTCTACCGGGTGGAGGAGTTGATAGAGTTCTATTTGGTGGAGATGGAGACCTTTGAATTCTCCTTCCCTCTTTGTCTTCTTCTTGGAGATAATTATAGATACTCAAACAACACCTCTTATTCTCCAACTCTTGACCTTGTGGTGATTCTTCTCATGAGTTTTTAGGTCTGCACTGCTAAAACCAGTTGATTCTTCTTCCTTGGAGTCACCAGATGTGCAATTTAGGGCTCTTTTAAGTAAGAAACCTACAAAAAATGCACATCAATTTTGTTGCAATGAAGATGAATACCTCTAAGGTCCCACCAGGCATGCCAAAACTGTTAGTGCAAATCAGCAGCACCCCTGGATGTTGATCAGATTTCTAGTTTGACATTTTGGACATCCAGTGTGATTGCACAACATTGAATCTTTTCCCTAAGTGTGGGACTTGCAAAAATGGGAAAAGAATATCTAGGTTAGAGACTAGTTTCTCAAATCCTCTGATTGGGTGTATTACTTGCAAGTTGCAGAGGTTTAAACTCAAAATCCTAATCTAAATTCCAAGGGGACAGAGATGGGGAATGCAAAAGAGATAAAAATAAGACTAATGAGGTGATACACCAAAGGAGTGGTGAACATTCTTTACTTCTGAAAATAGAAACAGATCATAGAAATGCAACAAAGCATCATGCACAAGCTGATGAAATGTAATGAAATGTCAGAAATGAAGCAAAGAACACAAATAGAGGATTGAAACTCATTCACAGAGCTTGCATTGTCATTTCCAATATCAAAACACATGCATTACAACATCTGAGAGGCAAAAAATAGGTTACAGTATTGGAAGAGGTCTTATTTTTTCACAAAATCACTTTTTCAAGGTGAAAAAGGGAGCCTGCAAAACATAAAAAAATGTCGAACCACTTCAAAAAAGAGAGCCAAATCTGGCTTTTACAATGCAAAGAAACCGAGCCCAGGAGAGATAAATGTGGGAAAACGTGAGAGGAGATCCAACCACCAACCTAAAATGTAATAAAATAGCATGGTCATCCTTACAGGCCCATTCCCTGACATTTTTCACCATGCTGGGAGAGAATGCAAGCCATTCTTCATTAAAAATGGTGGTTGAAACGTCATTTCTGTTGACCACCACGTGCTAGAGGAGTTTTTTAATTTTTCTCTCTCCAAAATCCATCAAAATAAAAAATTGAGCCTAGAATCATGTAGATAATTTCACCAGTTTTCTGTTGATATATATAACGTGAAAAACTGAGCTCTTGATCGAAAGTTATGCCCATTCGAAAATTTAGGGCAAAACAAGGCCAAAATGGGTTGGCGGGCCGAAAATTTTAAATTTTCCCACTTTTTGCATTTGGGAAATTTTTTCCAAAAACCTCCACACCCCACACTCCTGGTGCCACATGGCACGTTCTGATTGGACACAAGATTTTCTTGCTTCATTTTCCATCGTTTTGGCCTTTGGGAAAATTTCCCAAAAAACTCCACCGGCTGGATGATCCGAGGACACCTCGCACAATGTGATTTTCTTCCTTTCAATATTTCCTTCGACTGGGAAAATTCCTAACTTTTCCCCGCGTTCCGCTGGTCTTGGGACACATGGCGTGATTTATTTGGCTTGGGCTTTGGGGGGCGGGCTCTCCCTTTCAATATTTCCTTCAAATTTTCTTTGGGAAAATTCCCAAATTTTCCCCATGTTCTGCCGGTCTTAGGACATGTGGCCTGCTCCCATTCGACGCGGGCCTTGGGGGCTAACCTCTCTCCTTTTCACCAACCTTTGGGAAATTTTCCCACTTCTTCCCCGGTGGCCAAAGCTCTAATGCCCCCGGGACATGTGGCCTCTCCTTACTGGCTGCGGACCTTGGGGAGTGGCTTTCCCTTTCAATTTTTTTACACTTGGGTGGAAAAAAGGAAAGAATCTTTTTGCGCCCCTTACCCCTGATGCCGCGGCGACACGTGGCTTGATCTGACTGGTCGGTGGGCCGGTGGACCAATATTTCTCCTTTGACCTAACCAAAACACTTCACCAAAATTTCAAGTCTCCCCCTTGTGGCCCACTAGCCCTGGGACACGTGGCGTGATTTGATTCGCCCGGGTCCTTTCTAGAGATTTTTCCACGGTTTTGATACTTAGGAAATTTTTCTAATTTCTTTCCCTTGGACACGTGGCACGATCCTATTCGCTGGTAGTCCAATGGGGTGAAAAATTCCTTTTGAAACCTTGCCAAACACTTGGTAAAAATTCCAAGTTTACTTCCACCTCCGATCTTCCGAGGACACGTGGCCTCACCTTATTGGCCCAGGCTTGTCTAGGGAAAATTTCCCACAAAAAATCCACCGAGCCATAACTTCAAAAATACATGGAGTTAGGAGGAAAAATTTACCTTTCTAGAAAGTTGAGAAAAAACTCTATCCAATGGTTCCATTTCCAAAAGGCCTTGAGTTCCTGAAAAGAAAAAAATTATGACTGAGGCACAAGAGAGAGAAGAATGAAGGGAGTTAGCCACAAAATGAGCAAGGGGATCATTTTGGATAACAGTTACTATATTTATCTTTTCATTAAGTGGATAACTTGACTTATTATCGAAATGATGAATTCTCCCTTATATTAAAACAATTTGTATTATGAAAACAGGGACTCTAATTCCTGCCTACCCATTTTATTTAACTCTATCCGCACTAACTTAAGATTGCTACATGAAGGGTAATAATTATTTAATGATGAATGCCATTAAGTAATCATTATCTTTCCTATAGGGGTCCAAAGTTGGGACTGATAGCGTACTCTTGAGTCGAGATGTGAGACCCAGATTCTATGCCTTCTTAATACAAGAACTTAAACTTTTAATTAACGAGATGTGATCTAGATAATTATGTAGATATAATTATGTGGTGATGGGAAATTTTTTGTTTGGCTTATGTGTAGTCATGAAACTTAGCATGCAAAGAATAGCTTGAAAATTTTGGCCTAAGTAGTGTAACTAGCTGATTACACTATCGATTCACCAAGTTCCTATCTAAATGTGTGAGTTGCCAAATGAAACTCAGCTGATTGATTTTCAAGTAGAAAATTAAGAAATACATTAGTTCTCATCCTTGAATGAAAATGGTTAAGCAACTGTATACAAGTTATGCACGCTTGGTTAGAGTGATGATAAAGGGGCTCCAGAAGATCTAATTGACCTTTACAACTACACATGGTTATGTTGTTATAATATGGATTGTAAACTATATTTTATACTGGATTATAATTACTACTAAGTTAAAATCATTAAAGGAATTTAATGGGATTAAGAATTTTGTTTTAAAAGAAATAATTTTTTTCACCTTAATTAGGAAGTAACCCCAAAACACATCAAATCTTAAAAAGAAAAGTATGAAAATGGGGAGTTGAACTGACCTCGTTGGTCACCCGAATCACGATCTGGGTTCTGCAATACATTTTGACTCCACGTTGTTCTGCGCATGTGTAAAGAATCATACCCTAGGTGGCTCTTGTGCAAGATGCACTTGATAACGAATAATAAATAGATGTAGAAGATATAAATAGATGTGTGCATGGAAAAGTGAGCTTCTCCTCCTATGAAGTGTATAAAAAAGAATGCAATCTCTTGTCCCTTTGTATGAATTCTAGAGGGATTCTTTGATGGTATTGAAATTCCTTTCGATAAAACCTTAGCTAATAGTAATAGATGCTTAGAGATTTTTCCTTTATTATGATCACATATCTTTGTATATATATGATTCCCTTATTTAAATTTCATAATTAACCACTAAAAGGAAAACCACTAAGAAAACAAGATGAACAACAACTAGAAAAGACCTAAAATATGTATGAAAGATACAAAGAGGTCAGGGGTGCCTAGAGAGGACAAGGGCGTTGGTGTCCAAACTCAGAACAACTTAAGTAATGAATGTCAAACTGGGAAGTGGGGTCTATAAGACCAAGATGAAAACCAAAAAGAAAGAAAAGAGGCTGAAGATAGTGATCAACTAGTAATTTTCTTGCTTATGAATAATATGAATAGTGGTATGTAATCAAGACCTATAATTATACCCAAAGTGTGTGATTTAGTGTCTAAATTTTCTGCCACTTTGTGTTGTTTAGAGAATTTTTGATAACATAAAGTAGATAAGATATGCATACTTGATACCTATGCAGATCGATGGCAAAATCATGCCGAGGAGACAAGAAAAATCTTGGAGTGAATAATATGAAGTGTGTGAGCTAAAGAAGAGTAAGTTACCCTAGGGGTGAAGAGCGTATGTGTATATGTTACATTGTACATGTTGTCGATGTCACTTGATGATTAATGATGTGACTGTTGCCTCCCAAAAGGATGGACCTACAAAAGAGGAGAAAAACGAGTAGTCAAATATGTGTATATATGATTTTTTTATCAAAATGTGTAAATAGTATGTAAATATGTAGAAAGGAACATGTGCACTTGATTCATGACGTGTGAAAAGATAGAAAGGATCTTAAAAACTCTATAGAAGAATGAGTTTTTTTGGGTGATCTCATGATGAGTGTGAGTTTTTGGGGTAATCTCATGCCATGACAGAAGAAATGTAGGGAGAAAGGTCTGGTGTTATTCTCCATCCTTTTCCTACTTCCATAAAATCTATACACCAGTACAGATGGTGTGATGCTGATTTGTTGAAATATGATCCATTTCGATCCACTTTAATCTAACATGAAAATAGAAAAGAGGAGAAAGTGTGCATGTTGATTGCTGAAGGATTGTACCTGTACTGTGAAAAGTGTTGTACAAACTGCTGACAATTGTGTTGATATGAGAAGAATTGTATAATGAACCCCTGGTCATAGGCACCTAGGAAGGGTCAAGAGTGCTCAAGTGCTCATGTCTATGTCTGGGTGTTGGCATTTGTGTTATGCTGAGGACCCAAGTCAGATTTTGAGCCCTTTCTATAACTAAAGACTGTTCTTAATTGTAAATGTGAACTGTTATATGGGGTGATTGATTCACCTGATGTATGACCACCCTCATTTGGGTTACATGCAACATCGCTAGGAGGATGTGTCCTAAAGGAGGATCCGATGCACATATGAAAATGAAGCCTTGTAGTGGGGAGGGAATGTGCTTGGTAAAAAGAAAGGCACATGCAAACAAAGTGGTTGGAAAACATGTGTTAGGACCATCAAGACAAATACACATATAGAAAATAATGTGTAGGAGAGATAGTAAGAATAAAATATATACTAAAAAAAGTGGGTTTCAAACATGGGACATTACTCACAATGTCATAAGATAATCAGATCCGAATTGGCCAAAAGCATACAATAAGTGAACAAACAAGGCATATGGAAAATCTCACAAATAATGGCATACAATGGAAAACAAGAGAAATAAAAATGTAATAGAGAACCATGGTAGAAATAGTTCATGTAAAGAAAATGCTACACATGAAGCACCCATTAGCATGTTATAAAGATAAAAAGTATTTCAAAGTGTGTATGTTATGATAATGTAGTGTGATTGTACAACAATATGAAGCAGTATAAAATGAAACAATAGCACGTGTGATGTGTATGGAAGTAGATGCACCCAGGAGTCATTGTGGGACTGGTAAGAGGTACAACACCAAACATCCATGTTATGTGTAATGATCTATGTAAAGGATACATTCATAACTAGAAGGAAAGTTAATGCACATGTGTATATAGAAAATATAATGACATACAAAATATCTTTTTAGTATAGTAAGTAAAGTGTACATGCAAGTATAAGTAATCAAGAGCAATGTGAAACCAAGATATGCAGTATGGTGTGAATGTGAATGAGATGGAATGGAATGAAATGTGAGTGTGATAGGAGAAATGTTCTCCCTGGGTGAATATGAATGAGTATGCATGAGATGAGGTTTATTTATAAAATACCCCTTGGTAGTCAATATTGAACCACAAAACAAGAGTGCATCATCAAGAATTTTTTTGAATTATGTGCTAGAATGATATGATTGATAAAGCATAGAGTGTAAAGAGTGATTAAGTGTGGTGAGTTTCATTTCAGATTGATAACCTTAGTAGTCGAGTATGAACAATGGAACTAGAGTGTGTCATAGGGAAGTGTGTTGTATGAGAATGTGATGCAAGTAAGATGTGTCGTGAAAGTGCCAAGTGTGAAATGTGTCGTGTGTACGATGTGAGGGTCATGTATGTTGTATAATATTAATAGTCAAGTGTGAAATGTAGAACAAGAGTGCATCATCAGGTAATGAAAATACAATTGTATCAAGATGTGTAATGGTTCTTAGAGATATATTTAGATATTATGTGTAGAGTGTCAATTACATGAGATGATATACACATGAGATAAAAATGCAAGGGGGGGAATCTATGGTTCCCCCCATGTGTGTCAATGATGGAGATCTATGTGACGATGTAAGAAAGAAATTACAATGACTAATAAGTTTGAAACATATCATAAGAAAGCATATTGTTATCAAAATGGTGGGTAGGAGGGAGAGTAGGATCATTGCTGAATGTGGGGTATAATGAAGGAAGTCGAAAGAGGCCATATAGAATTTTCTTGTCTCCTATATCGAGTGGTTTCTTGTTTAGTAAATCCATAGAATAATTGATAGGAGGATATTTTTGTTGAATTGTTTGACTTGGTAATGATGTACATGACTCAATAGGAGGAACTAATGAAAATTAGACCTTGAGAGGTGGTTGCTTAGTTAGAGTGGGTAGAAGAGGAAGTGATTGAATGGAAAAAGAAGGAATATTAGAAGTGATGGCATGATAGTCATGAGACATAGAAGAAGAAGATTTAGGAGCCCATTTAGATTTAACATTTGTATATGGGCATGCAAAAAAATTTCTTATAGAAAATGAGATAAATCCTTGACGTTCAAGATATTGATTTTTTGTTGTAAAGCATACTAGTCATTGTCATTATGTCCATTGATTCAATGATAATTACAATATGGATGAACTTGATAGTTTGCAAGATGGTAAGGAGGATAACCTTGAGTAGATGGAAAAGTGATCAATTCATGAGTAAGTAGATCAGTGAGAATATCAATTTGTTTGGCATTGCGATCAAATGTGGGAGGATTTGCTAATGGAAAGAGTTGAGGCTCACTTATATGAGCACATGTAGAAGACATAAAATGAGGATGAGAAGAAGAACTAACATGATCTTGAGAAGAATCCTTAAGATGTTGCATTTTAGATTTAAGAGATGTAATCATGGATTCCATATCCTGAAATTTTTCTTGAAATAAAGTATGCAAAGATTGAGTTGACTCCAATATAGGTTAATGGTATGGAGGATTAGAAAGACTAGGGTCATCAGATAGATGATTGAAAATAACACTCACTTGATGTCACAGAATATCTCTAGGGCGATACATGGTGTCGAGTGATTTTTTAAGAAAAACCTTGCAATTGAGATACGTTTTAATTAAATCATAGAAGAAAGATGAGGATCCAAGAGTGCTCGAATGAGACGAGTTCACCAAATGATTTAACAAATATGGAAATATAAATGTTAAATTATAATTGTAGAATCAAATGAAATAATATAGCAATAGAGTACATATTTGACCTAATAAATACACAATTAAATTTGTAAACCTAAGTGCAAGAGAAGGGATAAAGTAATTACTTAATTTTGTAATAATACCAAAGTTGTGTCAAGCTAGAAAGATGATGAAATAAAAGTAGAAAATGTTGCAACTGAGCCCAAAAAAATGTAGAACTGTTAGGAATGAAGGGACTAGGGCACCTAGGCACCAAAGACCACTCCTAGATTCTTGTGACTGCAAAAATGGCCAATAATTGATTTATTCTATGTCGCTGCCCTTTCGTTGTTGGTTGCCTATATGTCATAGTATGCCCACAGAATTCTCCTGTATCCTAAAAAGAGAACAATAACTTGTAAAACCCTAAAACAAATAAAATCTTAAAAAGAAAAATATGTAAATGGGGAGTCAGAATGACCCTGACAGTCACCCAAATGAGTGAACTTATGATCCAAGTTATGTACTAAATTTCAGACTCCATATTGTTCTACGTGTTGTGTGTGTGTGTGTGTGTGTGTGTGTGTGTGTGTGTGTGTGTGTGTGTGTGTGTGTGTGTGTGTGTGTGTGTGTGTGTGTGTGTGTGTGTTGAATTGTTCCCTAGGAAGATCTTGTGCAAGATGCACTTGATGGAAAGAAATAACTAGATGTATAAGATGTAAATAGATGTGTGCATTGAAAAATGAACTTCCTCCTATGAATTATATGCATACGAATGAAGTCCCTTGTCCATTTCAATAGATTCAAGATGGATGATTTGATGAACCTGAACAACCATAGGTGATAGTAATATATGATTATATATTGGTCATGTATTATGGGAAAATATATTTATATTTATATGATTCCCTTTTTAAAGTTTTGTAATTAACCACTAAAAGGTTGACCAGAAAGAAAACAAGATGCCCAACAACTAGAAAAGACCCAAAAGATATGATAAAGATACAAAAAGGTAGGGAGTGCTTAGAAGGGATGGGGGCACCTGGGAATTGATGTCCTAGCTGGGCTTTGGTGTCTAGAATCAGAAAAAGCACAAGTAATGAAGGTCAGACTAGGTAGTGGGGTGTGTAGTGGGGTGTGTAGGCTAAAGATAGTGATCAATTCATACTTTTCTCACTTAGGAATCATATGAATAGTAATATTTGATTAGGACCTATAAATATACCCAAAGTGCATGAATTATTGTCTACATTCCCCCCCCCCCATTTATTTTGTTGAACAAATTCTTAATAACATAAAGTAGATAAGAGATTTGTACCTGATAACCTTGTAGATCCATGGTGAAAGCATGCTGAGGAGACAAGAAAAAACTTGGAATGAGTAATATGAAGCATGGGAGATGAAGAAGAGGAAGTTACCCTAGGGGTGAAGAGCGTATGTGTATATGTCACATGGTTATGTTTCTTATGTAGTTTGAAGCTTGATGATGTGACTTTTTATTCCCATAAAGACGAACCTACAAAAGAGAAGATCAAAATGAGTAGTCAAATATGTGTTTATATGAAAATTTTGATCAAAATATGTAAAAATGTGCTTGAAAATGTAAAAAGAAACATGTGCACCTGATCCAAGAGGAGTGATAAGATAGAATGGATCTTGAAAATAATGTAGAAGAACTATTTTTTGGGTGATCTCATGCCATGTGTGAGTTTTTGGGGAAATATCGCGCCATGACAAAAGAAGTATAAGGAGAAAGGTCTATTGTTATTATACATCCTTTGACTGATTCTAGACGATGTATACACCATCGTAGATGGTGTGATATTTCTTTGTTCAAATTTGATCCATTTCGATCTAGTTTGACCTAACACGAAAATAGAAAAGACATGAAAACATGCATGTTGATTGCTCGAGGTCTGTGCATGTGGTGATAAAACTATTGTGTAAACTATTGAAAGATGTGCTGATGTGAGAAAAATGTTGTAACTTCCCCTGGTCACAGGCACCCAAGAAGGGTTAGGAGCACCTAAGTGCTAATGTCTAGGGCTGAGCACTAGTTTCTATGCTGTGATGAGGACCCAAGTTGGATTCTAACCCCTGTCTGAGACTATAGAATGTGTTAATTCTTTATTATACTTTGTTTTATTATAACTATGAACTACTATATGGGATGACATATTCACCCAATGTAGGCCTCCCCTCATTTGGGGTGCATGTGACATCACTAGGAGATTTATGTAATACATTAGATGTTGTCCTTTATTCTATCCACTTTGAAAGAAAAAACTCTTTGATGGCCTTCACACATCTCATTTAGTCTCTCAAAAATATACCACATGCTATATCATTTAGTGATTAAGACATGTTGCCAAAAACTATTGACAACCCTTGTGCACCTTTGCTTAACACCTCTATCAATGGAACCATTTTTATAAAGCATGTACTCATTGAAAATAGTTCCACCATTAATTTATATGCTCACTCCCTTTTAAAACAAATTAGCATTACAAATAATCTAATTGCTAGGAATTCTACTCTCATTCATGGCGACGATTAAAATATTCGCACATGCTTAAGCACTATCAACTTACATATACAAGTCACACCTAAAACCATCCCTACAGTATTATTTGTTATTGATGCATTGCTTTAATTCAATCTCTTGCTGGGTAGACCCTAGATTCATGTAATTCATGCACTCCCATCCACTATTCATTGATGCGTCAAATTGCGACATCATGACTATGAAGATACCATTTCTGTGGACCCTGATCCATTTAATTTTTATCGCATAGACATCGTCACTACTATGCTCATTCCTCAATCACAACCTATCATGTATAACAATATTGACACATATGATATCGATCAATCTCGTGCTTCACAACATTCTTCCATCATCACAATCACTCCTTATATTTCCACTATACTACTAATATCATTTCACCTACAATATATTCTCCAGTAACCACTACCACTCCACTTATTGACGCTTCTCTCGCATCTGCATCTACTCCAACTCCTACCAATATCCTTGAAAATACTATTCAACATGAAAATTCCAGCACTAGTGACCCTAATGAAAAGGTCAATACTATTGATCTTATTGATGACAAATTTTTCAATTTTAATTTTACTCCTCTTGAGATAAATGAATAGTAATCTAATGATAATTTCATTGTTATTGTCCCTGGTGAACATAGATTAAAATAACCCCCTCCTTCTATTAATGTGATGGTACTTTATCAGGGGTCCGTCCATACACTGGATGTCATTTCACCTTCTTCACCCTCTTATGAGCAACTTGCACCAACACTACCACCTTTTACATGCACCTTGTTCATGAATGATTCTTATTGACATCACATTCCATTCGATCCCACTTTCTCTGACACAGTTTGCACATATGATGGATTGGAACATATAAGATTCAAAATCAATGAAGCCCACCCACCACCTCATTCTCCTCAGCTCTATCACGAATTTGTTCATATCACTTCTGCATATGGTCTTCACGTCTTCCATTTATCAATATTTTTCACATGCACTTTTCACACTTGTCCACTTACTCTTGGATAGTATTGGCTTGACTACATCGGTGGCACTCTTGATTGTGATCATATTTATATAATATTTCCTATGCCCTTCAGCCACATTTCTATTTGTAATGATTCATTTCTTGGCTATTCACCAAATATTAATCGCTAGTATGCACATGGTTCTCTATAACCACCTTTTACTAATAAAGAATATGTAGTGGGCATGTATAATTTACACCACAATGGATATTTATGTGATCACCAACATATTATTTATTACCAATTATCCTAAGCATCTCCATTCATTTTTTATCATGACACCGGTGATCTCCTAGTTGATGTTACTTGATTGTTTTACACATCATACACTTAGGGGGGCATCACACTTATTCCCCCCTATAAAATAATTTAGTGTCTTACATTTCTATCACTATACTTCATACTTCACATCTATTATTCTTTATACATCTTAGACATGTTGCTACACACAACTTATATCGTCATTACTCGATGACACACTCTTGTGTTACGGTTCACACTTGATTGTTGAGGGCTTACTACATCTATGAATGTCACATCATATACATGACACATGTCACACTTGGAAATTTCATGACACATATTTCTTACATAAAATTATCTCATGACATGCTTCCCTATGATAAAATCTAGTTCCATGATCCATACTCGAATGATAAGGGGATAAATTTTAAATGAACCTCACCGCACTCAGTCACTCACTCTTTACACTCTATGATTTATCAATCATATATTTCTAGCGCACACAACTCAAACCATTTCTTGACGACGCACTTTTGTTCTATGGTTCATTATGGACTGCCAATAGGTATTTTATAAATGAAACTCATTTCACTCATTTTTCTCATTCATATGCACTTGGGGTGCATGCTCCTATCACACTCATATTGCATTCCATTCACACTCACAATATACTGCATTTCTTGTTAGAAGCATAATGAAATGAGGGGGGGGGGGGGTTAATAATTCCATATAATAATTTGAATTTAAATTTTATATCTGATTATTTAAAACTCATAAACATTCAACCATCCATTAATGTGTGCATACAACAAATAATCACATGTGTAAGAACCATAAGCGAGATAATCATCACAAGACATAAGATATAAGTGGAAAACCCTCAAGGGGAAGAAAAACTACTAAAAAAAAATATTATATTGATATGTTTTAATATTTTTTGAGACACAAACCCCACAAGGATCACCAATCCCTAGTTTAGTAGAGAACCAATCCTATAAGGAGCACCAACCCCTAATTTTGTGAAGCACCAACTCCACAAGGAGGTTAAAACCCCCCAAGATGATCAAGAAAATACTCAACCACATTATGTAGATCTGGTCTCTAATTTTTTCTTCCACTACTGATGGAGACCAAGTATTTAATTCACACTTCTTCAATCCTTCACTCAAACGATAGGTGTTTAAACCCTTTAGAAACAATCACTTTATTCACTTCTCAAACCTTCAAAAACTTACATACATGCTTGCTTATATTACTCAACCTAAAAAACACTTTATTTAAACTCAATTTATGCTAAAAAACCTAAAAATATATCACACCTAGGTTGCACCCCCTGCACACACACACAACTAGCTTGTAAAAGCACCCAACACTATGCTTTTATAAGATTATCTTCATTTCAAATTCAAACAAAAAAACTTTCCTTCCTCTGAATCGACCCATATATCAAGTGAACATCAAAAATGTTAATTACAACATTCATAAGTGACCTAAGTAGGTTAGCCTAGATAAAAAATTTATTATACGTGCCAAAAATGGCTCAAAACCCCATGGGCACAAAGTTAAAAATGCCCTCACATCAAAACCATACATAGTGATGACCCATAAACCCTTACACATGATTAAAATATAATTTAAAATTCATACATGGTCGTAATTTATCTCATACAATCAAATTATTTCATTTAGTGAGCCCAATACTCGCTGTATCTCTCAAAACTAATGTTTCCTACACCCTTCAACACATTGGAAAATTCATTATGCCACCAAATAAATTAAACTAAAAAAAACCATTCCATGTGACCAATTTTTATAATTTAAATAAACTTTAGAAAACTTCTAAAAAATTTAGAATCCTTTAATCAACAACCTGCTCAAAGCACAACCTATTTTTTCTTCATCAAATCAACCTACCAAGTAATTTGTCTCCAAAGATTAACTCATAAAAAAATTTATATGTACGTTAAATACCTATAAATGGACTAATTGGATGAAAAATTTATCCCTATTAATATTCCAGGGGATATTAAAGATCACCTAATCCATATCATGTTTCAAAAAGATAAAAAATTTCAGTAAATTACATCATGTCCTTCACTAGTAAAAAAATTCTTGAAAAAATAATGACCTAAAAACCATATCAAAACTCCTCATCATGAGAAAAAACTCATATATGTGGATATATATATTAATCCTCTTTATAGAACATTTTGAATCATCTCAAAATTCCACATGTAGCTCTATATATAGCCATTTTACTGAACACTACTTTTTAAGGTCTCAAAAATGCCCTTTAACCAGTAAACCTAAATGAACCTCATTTGACCATGTACCTGCATGAAAATGTCCTAAAACATCTATGTAAATAAATTTCATCTCATATATATTCCATAACATCAATTTAGTTCATACCTAATTTGGACAACCTTGTCCCAAAACAATCTTCTTCAGAAATTAACCTGTTTGAGTGGGGCCCACTCATCACCACGATCTCAATCATACATTTATGGAAATATATGAGAGTCCTATACACCTTACAAACACCAATTTTGATTAATCAATCAAAATAGGATCACGATACCTCTTCTTCTACAAGCTTCTCCTTGTTAAGGTTTAACAAGGGTTTTAGACCACTTTATCTTCTTAACATTCATTCATAAAAAAATGATGATGAAATGATGCAATTGTTTTTTAAAAAACTTATATACTCACCATATAAACATACCTAAAATCCACAAGGTTCCATGCAAAGTACACACTTTATCTTGAGCATCAAAAGTGCCAACTCAAGCTAGATTTACACTAGATTTTGACCCTGTCTCACAAAACTATCATAACTTGCAAAATACACCTCATGACAACCTAAATTTTTTAAAAATAACAATGAAAAATCCTAAAAACATATTCAAACATAATAATTTCAACACCATACATCAAAATCTCTAGCCTATCTCATTTGCACAACGTCACCTTAGGGATTTGCACTGTAGAAGCTAGGGTCAACTGAAAGAGTTCTATAAACCATCATGAAATCACTAGAAATGAATCAAACATACTTGATACACATTTATATACCTGAATACAAGGATAAATGAAATCATACAAATCTAAATCTCAATCTCATACCTCATAGTAACCATGTCTACTCCAAATAAGCACATATAACATAGACAATAACCTATATCTGACCATGCCACTACTATGAGTGTTTAACAAATCTCCAAACCTAGTATCCATCATGTTGAAAAAACTCTCAAGCATCCAAGAAGCTCCTACCTCCATTAAACATCACCTAAGCACCTGAATAGGCTTGAAAGAGCAAACAACTCTCAGTGAACCTCATTGAATAATCAAGTACACATCTAAATCAGCATGTGAACTTGACACATAACATCATATCACCATCATCCATCATCCATTTTTTTATTAATGTGGTTTTTCATCAATGACAACACCTATAAGACCACATGCCAACAATATCCCCCTTTTTGATTGATGGAAAACTACCTAAACTTCACTCCCTTTTTACATTAATGATAAAGGCATGACTGTAACAACATATCCTTCACCTTCCTCAGCTTCATAACATCATGTTTTGGTTAGAAACATCAACCAAGTTCAAAACCTTTAAAATTACCTCAAAATCTTATTTTACCTTCATTTCAAGCATGTAATCACCATGCTCCCCTTGGACCCAGAATCTAAAACTTCTAAACATCATCTATAAAGCATAAATAAGAATCATCTTACCTTATTTGGAGCTAAAACATCATCTTAAACATTTTAGGCATGCAAAAAAAGCTCTTTTTTACCTCTACCCCATTTTTTCATTCATCGAATCACTATAGCAACATTTAACATAAGCCATGCATACTGAGATCATTCCAAGCATGTGACATCATCAAATTACCTTTATTAACAATAATACATCTTTTCTAGGCTTAGACTTAGAATTTCGATGCACATTCTTACTCTACATACCAAACTTGAGACCTAGAGCCCTGAACTGACTTTTTAGTGCTATTAGGACCAATTTTGGCAAGCTCTAGAACGCCATACACACTTTGAAAAAGAAATTCATAGATCCCCTTGGTTTTAAGGATTCTAATTCTATCTACCAAGAAAAACATTGAGTAAATAACCATGCTAAATTGACAAGAAAACAATTTTATCACTTATGCTAGTCCCCAAATCATTTCATCAATGCTTAACAATCATATTTGACTGAAATATGACAAATTTTATGCTTGACATGAAAAATATTGTAAGAAACATACCTCATATGTTTTGATTCCACTAAGCCAATATCTAGAGATCAAATCACTAAATCCCCTTGTTATAAAGTCTTTAAACACATGTGAGCAATATTTATACACATGTAGGAGCATCATACAGATTTGTATGAGTAATATTACCAACCTTAAATCTATCAAGTTACAAATTTAATTTACTCGGCTTAAATGATCTTGCTGTTAATATCAAGATCTACACAAGGAACCCTCAAGAAGGATAAGTATGTTCTCCTCTTATCATGAGTGCACTTATAAACCTGTAGGATCAAAATATTAGACCATTGTACTCACAATCTTTGAACCAAACATGTTAAACAACTTCTTCATTAGCAAAGTCAACTATATAATTATTCTTTCCATAAACATAAGATCAAGTCAAAAATCAATATAATGAACTTTCTACACATAATTATGTGTGAGAAAAACACCATACTCTGCTTTGTACAATCATTATAAATTGTAGGTGGACACTTTATAATGAATGATCAACATACTCTACCTCTTAGTTTCCTCATAGCCTATAGGTAGATAATTTGTTTTGGTTCAAGACATGAATTAGGACCACACCACATTCTATCTCACTCTGATTATTCATCAAGAGCAATACATGTATCCTTCATATCATTGAGACTTACCAAAAATGAAGTTGACAAATGTTTATACTTGTAGGTGCATGTTTTTACTTCAACACAATTCACAAGAGATATGGATACTCCACATTATTACATAGTCCATCATCAAATGACCACATGAAGACTCTAATAGTATTTTTAATGTCAAGACAACTCTGAGAATCAACAAAAACTCTTTGTACATGTATCTTACTTCATGTAATACTCAACACAATCGTGGAACATTTTTGATCCATCACATCATAGGCTTACCATCATGTAGATGTTTTCATGAAAAATTATTCTTGTAGATGCACACACATACCTTCCCAGATCTGTAGAATGACATTTATATGAAACTTAAAAACAAGTAAGATTTCTAC
Organism: Taxus chinensis; assembly: GCA_019776745.2. Taxonomy (NCBI): domain Eukaryota; kingdom Viridiplantae; phylum Streptophyta; class Pinopsida; order Cupressales; family Taxaceae; genus Taxus; species Taxus chinensis. Next base: position 389,541,616 of record CM034146.1, read on the forward strand.
TAATACATTATTAGGGTTTCAAAATTATAACCCTTCCTACTGAGTATCCATCCTTAGACATAATTCTGAGTCATCAGGAACTTGTTCTTTTCATACTGAGATCCAGAGAAAACTCCTAAACATTCACTTTCCTTTCATAGACTTATAAAAATTATTAGCAAGTACTTGTTTACCTTTATAGCTCATCATATTTGGAACCCATACCTATAATGCTAGAATGAAGACCACCACTGATTCCTTTGACTTTGAAAACCATATATGAACTTGAAGAAACATATTTCTCATGAAATTTCCTTCAAACATCTTCATCAGACCTGTAGCATGTCCTTGAAGCTTGTGTACATGATCAATTGAGTGTTCATTAACACCTAGAGACCTTAATCACTTAGCTATAGGATTGAAGTACACTACTCTGCTGATAATACTTCAATAATGACTCTAATTCTTGAACACAGAGACATGTAACACATATTGGAATGCTTCATAGCTTCATGAATCATCCAAGAATGATAAGAATAACTTTTCTGACCTGTTAAATCTTATTTTTTATAAAGGGAAATAAATGAGGGAAAGCTAATATTATCAATTTTGAGATCAAATTCCTTACAAAATGAGAGCCCATAAATTTTTTCTTCATGCATAGATCTATCCTCAGAAAAATAAAAAAATATTGCAAATAGTCTTTCACACCTGTAGAGATATATTCATCTTCCCTGAGTTCATAGTAATCTAAAATCCACATTTTTCTATACAAGGATCATCATATTTGGATGAGATAGACCATGTGTATCAATACTTACATTTCTTGGACATAATTTGACATACTCAAGCATAATAGAACTCAGAAGACTCAGACAAATATATATATATATATATATATAACTATACAATCCTGTGATCTCTTGATAACTATTTTGAAGCTTACAAGATCACATAGAGTCAAAACCCAACATGATTTTGCATTTTAAACATTATCTAGAGATTTTTAAAAGACAACATGCTCACATACATGTCATATAGACTCTAAGAAACATTTTGATCTCACTGTATCATCTTCTCTTTACCTAAATATATATACATAGGGTAAGTGCACCAAGCTAGGGGGCCAAAAGGGGGTCTTAAGTGGACGCATTTTTCCAAAAAATTAAATACTTCAACTTGTATGAGTTTTTTCGAAATAGTTACACTTAAAATTGGAAGATGTTGTAGAAATATGAATCGTATAATTTTGAGTCTAGTTTCTAAGCTATTAAATTTTATTGAAAACGGATACGTTTAAGTTAGTCAAAAACTAAATTACCAACATGTGCTCCTGCTGTGTTAAAAAACATAATAGAGTGACTTTCATGCCCCCCACCATTTCTTGAGTACCATTTAGTATTTTTGAAAACCATTTGGTAGAAAGATATCTAGGAGAATCTAGTTTGTGTTATGATTTATTTTAGATTTTTTTACCGAATATTTTTTTGTTTATGATTTTTCTAGTATAAAAATTTTATGTTTTGAAAAATAACAGAGCTCTGACCATGCCCTCTCCCGTAACTACCTCAAAATATCAAAAATTAGATTTTTCTTGAATGTGTATATAATTATGCCTAGTTTTTGCCTAAAATTTTTATTTAATTTTGATGAGTCAAAAAAAAGATACACGAAAAAATATATACATGTTTAAACTTCAAAAAATAGCTATAAAAAGTATAGTTAAGAAAATAAATAATATGGAAACCTTGTATTTGATAGAAAAATTGAAAAATAATATTTATACAAAGAATAACTCTAATTTACATCGTGTTATAATTTTTTTAAAACAAATCGATCATTTGATGTTGATTTATCATGACAGAAGTTAGATTTTTGTGTTTTTATGCAAAAACACACAGTTTGCTCTATTTGTGTAGGTCCATGACTCAAGCTTGGGGATCCAAACCAGATCCCAAGACTTTAGGAATGTGTTGGAAAAGGTAAAAATAATAATGTGTATGCATTATTATTATTTTATATATTGTGCCCCCCAACATCCCTTTCATCTCTTTCACGAGAATTCTACATACATTCTGTTTGGTTTACAATTTTCTGTACATTCTTGTGTGATTTTTTAGTAGTTCATTTAGTCCCCTACCCCACTAGTTTATTTTTTCTAATCATGGGTGATAAAAGTTGAGCTATGTACAAGAGGAAATTCAAGAACAAGACACTAGAGAAATTGGAAGAGATGAGAATAAAGAAATTGAAGAGAATGTAAAAACTTCATGTAGGGCAAGGTACATATGCTATATCAAATGTAGCTAATGTATTAGAATATGGGGATGAAATGTAGAGAATAATGATTTTGCAATGAATAATGATTTTTTAATGAATAATGATATTGAATTAAATGATAATGTTGGTATGGATGAAGAATTTGATATGAATTCAATTGTTGAAACCTTACCTGAGAATCGAAATGTTAAACCCAAAATTTGTATGAAGACACTGAATGAAGAAAGAAACCTTGTAAATGAATATTCACCTCAAAGAACACATCCTTCCATTTTTTGAAGAAACCCAATTCACTTAGTTGAAATTGATGAAAACATTATAAAACCAATGCCTAACAAAATTTCTGAAAGAAATGTGAGAAGAAAATCTAGTGGAATTTGGGATAATTACTTTGAGAATTTAAATGACACACAAAGAAGCCAATTATTTGTTACATTGATGAAATTAATTAAGATGAGACCTATAATGAATACCTTGGGGTTAAGAACATCTAATGTTGTTGATCAAAATGTGTCAATTGTTGAAAACATACATAAAGCATACCAAACTGTAGGTGGAAAAAGATGCACCAAAGATAGTAATGCTACATGGTGTGCACTTACTAATTATATAGTAAGTGATAAAATAGTTAATAAATGCTTGATTAGAAAAACAAGCAGTTCTTTGAAGCTAAACAGAAAAACACTAATGATAGAAATAGAGAGACATAAATGTCTTGACTCAGTCAATAACACTGACTATTGGGATTTCTCTAGAATACTTCCATGAAAAGAAAAGAATACATGTTATATTCTAAAAGAATTAATTGTAAATTTTTGGAATGAGAACACAAGGGTGTCATCGAATAGAATAGATACAGTAAAAAGAAGAATAGGTTCTCGTAATCATGAATCGTATGCAAACCATTTCTTAGATGTGAATCAAACACAATTTCTCTCTAAGTTTAAGAATGAAAATAAACAAATTAACATTAGCCGAAGATTATTTGGAATGAGTAAACCCTTTTATGTGAAAATCAATCACTCACATACCACTTGTTGCAGGCATCATGTTGATTTTTCAATGCATTATGATGTTTTTTTGTCAAATACGTCGTGTTTTGCATAGTGACATCATGTTATAGGAGTGTGGATTAAATTTCCCACCAAAATCTTCAAGGGAGCTTATTTTGACAATATTTTGTGAAAAATTAACTAGACAATTTTTTTATAACAAAGCATGTTTGGATGGAACGTGCAATGTATGTGGTGGCTTGCCAAATCTGAAAATTTGTATCCATGAGGAGAGTACAAATTCAATAGGAAAAGAATTGGTTGGTTTCACCAAATATAAATTGGTGGCATATCAATTAAAATATGGAAATAAATCTAAGAGGTGTGAGCTTGTTACAAAACAATTACCTGTATCAGAATATATGATCAAATTCAGAGAGGAAATTTTTTATGAGTATGCAAGGCACACACAGAGAGCTTGATGGTTGGATGAACAATTCAAGTTAAGCAAGGACACATTCCTACTTGGTACTATTGTTTCAGTAGTTGACTTTGTAGAGAATTGCACATTGCAGCCACAAATGGAGGTTTAGTCTCAATATTATAACTCAGTGCAAGTTTCTATTTTTGTGCATATAACATTCATGCACTCCCCTAAAAGCATTGAGAAAGATCAAAAAATATTAAGAGCGTATCATTTCTACATCAGTGATGATCGGACACATTCTACAAAATATGTACAAGGGTGTTTCCAGGTGTTTTATGTAAAACTTGAATGAGAGGAACATTAGTTTCGATCAACATTACATTTGGTCGGACAACTACACATCACAATTCAAGAATGCACAGATATTTTATTGGCCAAGAAGGATGCAAAAAGAAAAAAATGTAAAACATATATGGAGTTTTGCTAAGTTAGGGCATGGAAAAGGAGATCATGATGGTGCAAGAGCATGTGTGAAAAGAGCACTTGCAAGAGAAGAGTTAAAGTTCAAGATGGTGCTAAATTTACAGATATAAAAAATATTGTTGATTGGTGTGTCAAGAATATGGGCCATGAATCTCAAGAGAGATCAATGGTTCGTAGATATTTTTGGTTGATAGAGGAACAACATTTGGAAAACTTTGAAGATTGTATGATAGTTGTTGGATCAAGTGATATGCACTCATTCCGTAGTTCAGATACAAATGCTTATACTAATTATACTAGGTGCATGGCATGTTTTTGTATATCATGCATTGATTTTGTGTGGAATGAATGTGAGTCACAATAGTGGGTGGATGAATGGACTTGTAGACCTCTAATTCAAATAAACACACATCAAGTTCCATGAGCATTACAACTTGCAAGGTCTTCAGATCAAATGACAACATCACCTGACTTTGACCAAGTCTATGACTTAGTGCAACAAGGTACATACATATATATACATGCCATTTTTTAGATTTATAAATTATTAAATGGTGAACTCTTAATGTATTTTAAATTTGACTAAATAATTTTACTTTGTGATGTAGGGAACATTTTTTTAGTTATTGCGACGGAATTTAACGAAGAGGGAAAAAAAAACTTCTTGTCTCATTGTGTAGAGGGGATTTTTTTTTTACTTCCATAGTCATTGATGGTGAAGACCTTTAGTATCCCATTGGGTCAGTGGTAGTCATTAGAACTTGGCTTCGATGATATCCTATCAAAAAATCAAACATTTGGTTGTTTAAAGAATATGAAGTACATCGAAAAATACTTCACTATTCACATTTGGTCCTTGTAACAATTATTAAATTGATCAAATATCGAGGTCGGCCATTAAACAAGAATGTGTGGAAGGTTCATGAATCAGATCATGAAGCAATTCTTGCTACTGTCAAGAGTAGAGTTGATCCTTGCGGTTCATCAGATTGAATTTGCAGAGGTATGTTCTTCATGAATTTAATTTGAATATTTACATAAATGATTTTGTTTAAATTTTGTATGATTTAAAATTTTATTTAATTGTTTACTAACATGTTTATGTAGGTTAGTGGTGCCAAAAAAGCTTCTACCTTCACATGGTTGGCACTGTCAGTAGAGAATTTATTATTCTCAAAGCCAAGTGAAGATAAGAGAAATTAAATATTAGAAAGGAAAAATAAACATAAATTCTCATTTCACCACCTATATTGTATGAACCACCTATATTATTCAGGTGATTAGCAATGGACAACCTTACACTGACTCAGACTGCAGTAATTTGTGCGTTTGCAAACAATAGGAAAGTGGTAGAACCGAATGGAGATGGATAAAACTACAATAGGATTTTGTACAGGGCCTCGAAATGGAGTTTTTAGATTTGACGAGATGTCTCTAGGTGCCACGGAGTCTAAGAAATCACGTTAGTGTAGTCCCTTAAGAGGCCTAAGACCAAAACAAGATATATCTTCAACGGGTGATTTCTCGGACTCCATGGCACCTACAGATGTCTCGTTAGATCCAAAACCTCCACGTCAGGTCCCTCTACGAAATCCTTTCACTTTTTTATCCATCTCCATTTGGTTCTCTCGTTTTCCTATTGTTTGTAAACGTGCAAAATAGTGTAGTCTGAGTCAGTGTAAGGATGCCAAATGCAATACTTTGCAAACCAAAGCTCTTGGCACAAAACCTACTACACCAAAACATCCAAATGGCCTAGCGAATGCTAGGGGAGGCTTTATTTTGGTTCCCTACTCTCCCCGTGCTTTCAGACTACCTCGTCTGGGCGTAGTCCCTTAAGATCCTTGAGACCAAAACACGCTATATCTTTGACGGTTGATTTCTCAGACTTCGTGGCACCTAGAGATGTCTTGTCAGATCCTAAACCTCCATGTCAGGGACCTCTACAAAATTCTATCATGGTTTCATCCATCTCCATTCATTTTTATCGTTGTCCTATTATTTACAAACAGGTGAAATACTGCAGTCCGAGTAAGTGTAAGGCTTCCAGATGCAATAATTTGCAAACGGAAGTTGTTGGTGCCAAAATGACTATGAAAAAATGTCAGGATAGCTAGGTTAATGCTAGGGGAGAATTTTTTTTGGTTCCCTTTGCTCCCCGTTCTTTCAGACTACCTCGTCCGAGCGCAGGCCCTTAAGAGCCCTGAGACCAAAACATCCTATATCTTCGATGGGTGATTTCTCAGAATCTGTGGCACCTAGACACATTTTTTTAGATGATAAACCTCCATGTTGGGGCCCTCTACAAAATATTATTGTGGTTTTATCCATCTCCATTTGGTTCTCTTGCTGTCCTATTGATTACAAACACGTGAAATAGTATAGTCTGAGTCAGTGCAAGGATGCAAAATGCTATATTTTGTAAAATGTATCTCTTGGGACCAAACCGTCTATGCCAACACATCTAGATGTCCTGGTGAACACTAGTGGAAGATTTTTTTTGGTTCCCTACCCTCCTCATGCTTTCTAGCTACCTCATCCGGGCGTTTTCTCTTAAGATCCCTGAGATCAAAACACGCTATATCTTCGACAAGTGATTTCTAGGACTCCATGGCATCTAGAGATGTCTCTTTAGATCCTAAACTTCTATGTCAGGGCCCTATATGAAATCATATTGCATTTTTATCAATCTCCATTTGGTTCTCTCGTTGTCCTATTGTTTGCAAACGTGTAAAATACTACAATCTGATTCAGTGTAAGGCTGCCAGACGCAATACTTTGCAAACAAAAGCTCTTAGGACTGAACCAACTATGCCAACATGTCCAGATGGCCTAGTGAATGCTAGGGGATAATTTTTTTTGGTTCCCTACATTCCCTATGATTTTGGACTACCTCGTCAGGGCATAGGCCCTTAAGAGCCCTGAGACCAAAACATGCTATATCTTCGATGGGTGATTTCTTAGACTCCGTGGCACCTAGAGATGTCTTTTCAGATCCTAAAGCTCCATGTTATGGCCCTATAAAAAAGCCTATTGCAGTTTTATCCATCTCCATTCACTTCTCTTACTATCCTATTGTTTGCAAACACGCAAAATACAGTAGTCTGAGTCAGTGTAAGGTTGTTAAACACAATACTTTGCAAATGGAGTTTCTTGGTGCCAAACCAACTACTCCAACACATCCAGATGGCCTGATGAATGCTAGGGGAGGCTTTGTTTTGGTACCCTATGCTCCCCGTTCTTTTAGATTACCTCGTTTTGGCGTAGGCCCTTAAGAGCCCTGAATGACTAGATTGGCTTAAAAATGAATTTGATTGGGAAATGCCTGAGAACACACAGGAGTTATCAATTTCCTAGTAAATATTTCTTGTTTTGTTCTGAATGGGAGTTAGTTGGCCTATGGATTAGTGACCTTCCATTCATTGATAATTTATGCTATGATAAACCCATGAATGCTTTCAAAAGTGCCTTCAAAAGGATAGGGGTAGTCATCAAGCATAGTGAAGGGTGTGATGTGATTTCCAAACAGCTTCAAATACATACAGATTTAGAGGTAATAACATGAATTGGATAGGATTAGACAATCAATAATAATTGAGTGTCTGAATCAAAATGTCATTACATTTGGAGACATTCTCAAGCATTGGATTAATGTATATGGAGAGACATTCTAAAAATATCAACAGATGAAAGGCATCAAATTGTGACGACTCTCAGGTATTTTAACAGGGGAGAAGACTAAGAATCATAGAAGAATGTAGTAATTTCATGATAAGATAGGAACCAGTACAAAGAGACCATGAGCAAGAAGAAGCATAAGTAAGGTAAATACACATATACACATTGATAATTGAATGAATAATTACTCAGATTAGGTAACTATTTACATACATACATTATATAAATATTGATTTCCAAAGTTTTATGCATATTATACATTCAAAATGCTAGTACATATACATCACCAATAAATGAAAAAATAATCCATAATGTCTTAAATATTGTCAAGTGCACATCATATTAGTTTCATGTAAAAATAATCTTAGAAATGTAAGGTCTCATACAAAACTATCAAGTTCCAAATAGTATTTTAATGTGCATTATAAATACAAAATTTCCCAAATAGGTCATATATCATCAATTTCAAATGCCATATAGGTGTACATACAATGCCATGCACATAGGCATACAAAAAAATGTCATGTAAGACATATATTTCCTAATCACCAAAATATATCCCTCTCTTGGCCTTGCTTGAAGAAGGCCCTCCCTTAGATGAAGATGAAGATCTATGAGATGACTTTGGATCATCCGAGCCCATGCTACGAGTCCTCTTCCATTGAATACTCACTTATATATGAGCCTATAAATGCAAAAAAAAATAAAAAAATCAAAAATTAATTTATATATGTTTTCAACATGTATTTAAGACCATACTAGAATGAAAGTATTTACATAAATACTCAAACTTACCACAAGTTATTGATCACGCTGAATTTTCATCTCACACTCAGATGAGTCATCAGGAGATCCTAGAGTACAAACGGGGGTACAAAGATGACAAGATGGAGGAATCTGTGCCCTCGAAGTCAAAATGGAGGAGGTTAAAGTTCCTTGCATACACATAAGATCAAAAAATCTAACATCAGAATTATCAAAAATAGAACTAAGTTCATGTATGTGCAATGACAATATTTTAACTACTTTTATCATTATAGAACTATTGTTTTTACCCTGCCACGCCTGTGAATCAAATGAGCATGCATGCTACCTATCGCAGGTAACTCCTACATATACATAATGAAGGACACTATTAACATAATTTAGTAATTCTACAATGAAAGACATTACTAACATGTAATTTAACATAATATGAATTACATGAGAAATTTAACAAAATTTACATGTTGTTTGAATACCTCAGTGAGCTACTGCATAGATGAAATCGCAGCGGAAACACCTTTCTCTACTTGTCGTAGAGATAGTGGGGTGTCTAGTGAATTCAACATCTTTATCAAACATGTATCACATGAGTTAGATGGACATACAAGAACATACATATATTTGACTTCAAAACTAATATATATATATACACACACACACACACACACACATATATATATATACATATATATATATACATACACACACACACACACACACACACACACACACACACACACACACACACACACATACACACACACACATATATATATATATATATATATATATATGTATATATGTATATGTATGTATGTATGTATGTGAAAAATTTACACAATTAATATTATAAATTATCTCTGTGAATGCATGTGTGTGCATGGTGCTCCCCGCCTGTGGTCAGGATGAAGATGCGCCTCCCACGCGCTGTAATATCAATGCATGTACATGTATACATACAATTATTTTAAAAATTTAACATATATATAAGAAAATCAAGTACTCCAAACTTTTGTAACACACATAATAAAACATAACAAATACCTACAAAGGTGACGTTGATGACTGTAATTGAAATGTCTCACTAAAAAAGGCATCTAACATAGTGACATTATCATCTACACCCCTAGCACCAACTCCACAAAAATTAGTACGCATGAAAGTATTGTCCTCCTTAGGCCCCAAACATATGCTACCACATGAAAGAAAATATGTGGCCTCATACTAGTACTCCCTGAGGGAATACTCTGTGTACCTCCGTGAGCATCTGGCTCAGAAATCTCCCTCATATGTCGAACAAGGGTTACAGATAGCCCCTGAAGTGCATGGAGTGTATCAATCTCTACTATCTCCTTCACTGCTTGAGGGACAATCTCAGGGCGAGGGGGCTTCTATGTAGGGACTCTACCCTGCTGAATAGGTGTGCGTTGTGCACCTGGTCGATCTTGTGTAGATCCTTTTCCTCAGCCCTGTAGATCTCAGAAATAAAAAAATTATGATCTCGTTGAGGATAAACTCACAATAGATTTTCTCAGAAAGTATAGTGGCACCTCAGTGTTATTACAAGGTGGAAAATCAAATACCATCCACCGTCAGTCCCAAAAATTATTTTTAATCAAATTATTATTGCACCAATGGATGGGAAATCATTTACATCACAATGGAATAGGAAAATTAGTGTGGGGGTCCATGAATAAGGCACATATGAGGTATTTTGAAATTTATTTTTTCTTTACATCCACATATGAATTTTGTTTAGAATAATAAACTATACAAACCTCTTTATAAGTTTTCCAATGATCAAGTTTCCCCATTGCTACATCAACTTGAGTAAGTAATGTCTCCAATGTGTTTGCAAGAGAGGCACGATGGGGGTTTGTAGATTGTGAATCCCTCAATCTTTTGATTAAATCCTCAATTTCAATTTTGTTTTTAACTATTTGGGCTTCTAAATCTTATTGACTACCTGGGGGGTGTTGAGTAATTGTGGGAGAGCTGGGAGGGATGATAGGAATAACAGGGTTTGGTTGTGGTTGATTCCCTCGACCTCGAAGTGTAACAATAAAAAAAATGTATTCAATTCAAATTTTAATATATAATTATCATATTTCAATGAAAATTTGAGAAAATAATTGTTCCTACCTCTTCTCCGTGGTGCCATCATTGATTCAGATCTTCCCTGCGATCTCAAAATGATCCTTTGAGCTTAAGATCAAGATGAATAAAAAAACGTGAGGGCACGATTAAGCTCTTAAAATTATGTTTGAGGGAGATAAAATGATAGAGGCTCGGGCCTCTTTTTTTAATTTATAGTAGACATAACGCGTACATGTTATGCTTTGGTAAATCCCAAACCTGAGAATTTAAAATGTGATCATGTTATAATAAAATGCCTACTTGTTTTTCTTTTTTTCAGGTTTTTTTCCAATTTTTGGCCCCCCAACTTCATGCACTTACCCCACAACCTATAAACCCTTGAAATACTGAGAAACATATCCAATTTTTAAAGAACTAAACTACACATAAGAAACATACCAAGTTTGGACACCCATTTTTCCTAATAGCTTACTCCAAATACCTTAAAGACTATTCCTGAGTATAACTAACATATCTCACATACATTTAATTTAGCAATTAGGTATTTTAGCACCTTCTTTGAAAAGACACAAAAAACTCAAGGATTACAGGAGATTAGAGAAATGTCATGGTCAAAAACCTCTTATATCATAAGATGCATCTTATCAAGAGACTCTGTTCAAAGTTTTAGCTTAATTCTCCACTATTTGCTCCTTTAAACATCACTTTTCAATCATACCACTCATTAGACACGTTCAAGACATAGTCATGGCAAAGAGACATCTATAGTGCATAATATTTCTTTTTTGGGTTCAAATTAGATGAATAACATTGTATCCACATGTTATAATACTTTGAGTATCATTTTCCATGGTTTAAGAACAATAAGATGCCTAAAAACATATTAATTTTGTCTTGTTAACTTTCAAGAACACTTCATAAAATAAAATCTTCATAATGGCTGATAAAACCATCATGCTTGGTGACATGAAAATTCTTCAAGTATTCTTTTCAAGACACTAGAGCACATAAAGTTATGGATATCATTCCATACTAGTAGACAACATAGACCACAAGGACTTTGAATTCCTTATATGACTATGACACAACATTGAATGGCTTGAAAGTACATAAGGACTCTTTACATATTGAATAACTCTTTGAGACCTCAACATGACTTCACTTAAGCATAAACACCTAAACATACTGTAGACACCAAAATTTGGTTTCACTACCCTTGATTTCCCACGTGCACATTTTCCACCATAGTCCTAGCTAGACCCGTTTAATTTAATTTCATGACCATCTATTATCCCATCACATTTTAAATACTAATTAATTATTATTAACTAACCTAAACTATCTAATTACCCCTAATTATCTTTCATTACCCCTAATTGACTTTCATGTCTCCTAATCATCTAATTACCTCTAATTAGCTTTCTTGGGGATGTTTTAATCCCTAACCACCTAAATCCACATCCCTATGCTTTTTATATCTTTTTTCCTACCCAACTTTATCACCTATCTACCCATGACACTTCCCTAAACAACCCTTACCTGCAAACATGCTTAAAAGCATTTTTCCAAATCCATAAATCCCCATATCTCAAGTAAATAATTTATTTTACCATCTAAAGAATGGTTTCTTGCTATTAGAGGTGACCCAGCCGAGTCGCTATTGAATCTATAAGACTGATCTCATGCCCTTAAAAAACAAGACACAATATGATATTTCTTGTTTTATGTGAAATCATCTTCTAATATGAATAATCTAGCAGCTTTTTCAAACCTCTTATAGTTCATTGGGGCTTGTTTAACATCACTTGTGTGAATTTGGGAGGTTTATTTCAATTTCATTATTATCTAATTTATCGTATGCAATTTTTACTATTATCTTGTAGAATATAACATTTTGCAGGTCTAGCCATTACTGGAGTTTCATTATAAGGTTGTTCTTCCATATTATTTGTTTACAGGTCACGCATCCCACCCATCCACCTTTAGCTTTGTTTTACATTGCTCAAGTTTCCTTCACCTAGTCTAGGTCATTTTCGACCCAACCCTCTATTAGAATACTTTCTGTTTCCATATCCTTCCCCGATGTCTTCTCGTATACCAAACTTGTTCTATCTGCACATCGGTCGCTGTCGAACCGAATCTTGTTTGTAAACCAATGCATCCAAATATTTGTTTTTGTGTGTTCATCCTGCTATTCTATCTCAAGTATTTCTTAGTAGGTCACTTCAAGTTTCTTCAGGTCTCTGTGATCATCTTATGCATTTAGATATTTCTATATTTACATTATCATATTGATGTCCAAGTTCATCCACTCAGGTTGCTATCGACCTTCCTCGCTACATTCTGGGTCACTGCTAACCCAGTTAAGTATAATTTTATTTCAAGTTCATTTAGATCATATTAGTGCTTTTTCATCTATTTATGTCATTTCTAGATTCTTTTCTTTATCAATTTTTGCATGCTGTTAAATAATCTATATTTTATTTCATTATATTTTATCAAACGGGGGTAGACATATGTGAAAGGAAGGTAACACTTCATGGAACTGGATTTACCAAAAAGCCCTCGCATATACCCTATAATCCATCTTATTCTCTTTGTTCTTGTTTTATAAGTCATCAACTTATAACAATGAGGATCCATCATCTACTTTGCGCCCAAATCCACCACATATTTGAAGTACCTTAAACCCTTCATGTTTTGAGATATTTATTTTTCTTTAGTACTAGATCATTAAACTAAAAAGGAACAAAAAAATTAGATCAATATTATGGAACACTCAGTAGGACCACTCTTTAGGTTATTCCTTGCATGTCTTTTTATTTTTTGTGTTTCTTCTATCTTCTACTAACACTGCAGGTAAAAAATATCTTTTTTCTTGTTCATTTTACACTTGATTGCTTGGATCACTCTTCACTTTTGTCTTATTAAAGATCAAATAAAAAGGAAAATAGTTCTACAGGTATTCTCCTTTTTGTCTTATTTTGTCTTTTTGCATCACATATTCCCTTCCTTGTGTATGTTTTCATCAAAATTTTACATTTGTATTTGGCTTTAAAATAATCCTTTACATCCTTGCTTGAAAACATAACTTAAGTAAGGGTTAATCAATTGCATCTCACAATATATCACACAACCAAAATTCACACATCAATGATTGGAATTTCATCAACAAATAGAAATCCACCATGATGTTCTGGCCATGTTAAAAAATCTATACAGACTCGGGCCTCATGTACCTTCAGGTATATCGAGGACTCCCCAGCCATAAAAACCTTAAACAAACTCTAGATTTCCATTTCCTAGGTACCATTGTTATCCATTCCCATTTTTATTTTTCATGCTTTCTTAATAAATAAAAAACAACAAAATATTTATGTTTAACTTTCTTGATTTAGTTAGTATAAACTTTATTTTTGTTTCATGCCCATAGTTACTCGTTCGATAGACAAAAAATGGAACAAAATGTTTCCTCAAACATTTTTGTCATCTCATATAAACAAACAACTACCATGACTAGTGTCTCATATGTGCCCTTGGTTACTTCCTCTGTAGGCACACAACCTCTCATAAATGTTTCTCAATAAGGATATTTTATTCTAACTACTACCATAGATGAGACTAATCCTTTCTTTTATCATCATTCCATCCCATATTAACCATCCACCCCTCCACCTCCTACATCTGAACCTTTTGGACATCCTATTACCCCTCATGGTAGTTTGGAGTTCTAAGAGCATCTTGATGCCAATCCAATAGCTCTTCAATACTACCTTCTTAGGAATTCAACCCAGCTTCCTGTGGATGGTCCACCACTTCAAAAACTTTATCCCTATCAGTCAAATCCTGTAACCACCATAGACCAACATGATCTTGCTTCATCCTCTACCAATATCCCACCCCATCAAAACAATCAATTGGTTAGACCCATTCCTCCCCATCTTCCTCCAATTAACAAAACTATCACCACAACCATTCCTATTACCTCCTTGGCCACTGTCATCACTAGTTTCCCTACCTAATTTACCCAAATTTCGTATCCCATATATGAAAAATACAACTCTTCCCTTCCTCTCACATCACATGTACATGTCATTGCTTCACAACCTCCGCTTATGAGTTCTTTGTAATATGTGGTGTCTAATTGACCTCATCAAAACTTCCTACCTATTCATACCTACATACCCACTAATCATTTACCACAATGACCAATCCAATCCCAACAATTACAATAGAAAACATTTTAATAACCTCCTTATCAAATGATTCCTCAAATACCCACACATTTGAAAAAATTTCAACCACCTTATCAAGATAATTTCTATAAAACACAACCATAACCCCAAAAAATCATAGCACCAAACAATCCTAACCATGCATTAATGAATAGGTTGGCTAGTCTAAAGGCCGCTACCTTGGTACCTAAGGTTACATTATCTTACAATCAAATATGTAAAGAACCTATTCATCTGTTGGTTCCCATAAAATCTTACCCCCTTCATTGAAAGATTCCAAAGTTTACCAAGTTCAAAAGCAAGGAAGATCCCCAAAAAAATCTCCACGTATTCAAACACACATGTTACCTTATTACACATGATCAAGAAGTTATGCTTCACACCTTCCCTATGTCCTTGGTTGATCCATTACTGAATTGGTACAATGAGATTACTAAACATTCCCTATAATACTTCACCCACCTCGTGTAATTATTCCTAGATAAATGTTTTATTAATATTTTGTGTAAAATCACCATCAATGACTTGTATGTCATTAGATAGTTTGAGGACGAGTCTATTGAATATTTTGTCACATGATGGTGTGGCATTATAAACCAAATCTCATTTACTCTTTCACAAATCAAACTCATAAAACTCTTCTCACGTTCTTGTGCAAAGCATATTTATTCTATATTGCAAATAAAATATTTCAAAACATTCAAAGAATCCTTCACCATGACTCATAAAATTGAAACTTGTGCCCTTGAGAAAGGCCAACTCAAACTTAAATCGAACAAACCCAAAGTTGAGTTGACCAAACCATCCACACACAACGATAAATCTAAGAGTGCAACCAATATCGTGGTTGTTAAGTCTTCTTCTGCACCCACATATAGTACATGGCCTTAACAACAAGCCCCTAGACCAACACCCAACTATAATCCCCTTGGAGAATCGTATAGTTCAATATTTGAAAATGTGATTGATGTTAATTTTATCACACTTCCTCCAATCTGACCATTCGATGAGTTTAGGCCAAAACCTGTGTGGTATCGTGAAGACCATTATTGTACATACTATCAAGTCCAAGGATGTGATATAGAGAGTTATTGAACCTTTAAATACCTAGTCCAAATACTCATTGATTAAGGTGATATTCAAGTGGACAATCCTAATGAATCACCTAACCAACCACTTGAATTCTTTAAAAAACCATTTCCCAACCATGCACCAACAACTCAATCCAACACTTCTTCTACATCCCAAGCACCTAATTCTCATACTATAAAAACTATCCATACTATTGATCAAGAGTCTACCCCATCAACAACATCACCTTATTCATCAACTATAACATCCACTTCTTTAGACATTGTTCCTACACCTACAAGCCCATATAAACTGATCCCCATAGCCACATCAATCACACCCACATCTATCTTGGCATTTATTTCTACTTCCAAACATGTCGTATCTCCCCCATTTGTAATCATATCAATGATTCCCCTTGATAAATTTATGAAACAACCATTTCTACCTAGTTTCACATCAACCATTTATTTAAAACCTATATCTACTTCATTACCTATCCAACCTATTCCATCACTTATCCTATCCACTTCATTAGATTCAAATACTTTATCCACATCTATTTCACCTTTATCCTTTATACCGTATTTAACATCAATCCTAGTTCCTGTTTCCTTACTTTTTCCCGCACCCACCACATCAAAAAAATTCACCAAATCTACATAATCTTCCACCTAAATTTCATCATTTGAAGAATTTTGGGGAGCACTTCAACTTTAAGAAAATTCAAGTGATCCTCCCATCTCATCTACACAATCAAATCAATCTTCACCTCCTTTTGACATCATTATGTAAAAACTACTCCCTCTACATGTAACACCACCTTCAGACCCTCCAGTTGGGATTGTGATCATCCCTCCAAAGGGTGCCACTTCAAAAATAAGATCTAGAACCCCTGACACATTTCCTCAATGTTCTCTTTCACATCCTCACAATAAAATCGACATCCCCTTCCTAAGATCAGAAAATCCAATGCTATATTGTCTATCTTAGGACCACATCCATCTCTTCTTGGAATAGGCCCTTCATGAAAAAAACTTTAATCCAGCAATGCACCCAAGCTAAAACCATTTGAAGCTTCTTCTTCTAGAGCACCAATCATCACCAAAACTTAAAACAAGACATCAAAACCAAAAAATACTCCAACTCCACATTCAATTGCCAAATCATCTCAAGCCTTCACTTCTTCCTCTAAGACAAAGATATCTCATAAAGACAAGGAACCTCCTAATATTTTGGTCAAGTCATATGCGTAATTCCTCCAAAACTTACTCAAAATTTCTTCCATCATGCTTCCACCTATTGTGGCAGTTGACACAAATAGTAAGAAGCCATCATGGTTTGATTCAAACCTCATTTACACCTAAAATCGTACTCCAAGACCTAACACTGAACATTACAAAGCATTTAAAAAGCTTGTCCATAACACTATTGAGGAATATGAAATTCTTCTTGAAGAAAATCAATATCCTCATTCCAAACACACACCTTCAACCCCATCCATCCAAATTCATAATTCCCCTCATTCATCACACAATTTTGTGACCATACCACCTCCAAACGATGATTATTCTAAGGATGGTCCCACTTTCTTCATAAATGTTGTTTGGATATCCACTCAATCTAGCCCACATGATCCCAAATCAACATCTGAGCCAAAATCCAAAACCTGTTTCAACATGCCTCCTCCTAAGGATCTCACATTGTCATCGAAACCTAAGGTTTCCATCTTAACTGCGCCTTGGCCTATTGAAAAAATTATCATAAAAAAAATTCACCAAGACCCATTTAAGATGTTTCTTTACGAGCTCATCCAAAGCTCACCAGACCATAGACAAGCCATCACCAAATCCTAGAATCATATTCTTACATCCAATAACTTGGATCAACCCTTCACATATCTCGTAGGAGCACTCACCACTTCTATTGCTATCTTATTCAATGATACTAAGATTTTGGATGTCACATTGGAAGAACATGACCTTCCCCTTTTCATCAATATTAGGATCAACGATAATTTCATTTGATGATCCATGATCGATAATTGGGCAAGCATTAACATCATCCCATCACATACCTTTGATCAACTCCAGAACCCAAAATCCATAGTCGCTCAAACACCTTTGCTCCTTCAATGATTATATTGCTCTTTCCTTAGGAATGACTTTCCTTCCCATATGTGTTAGTGATAAACTCCTCCACAAGGTATTATACATCATAAAAGGTAAATTTCAGTACAATTTTATCCTTGTATGACCTTGGATACGCCTTATGCATCGTGTCCCCTCTACACTTCATCGTTGTCTTAAATATGAGTATGAGGGGAAGATCTTGACACTTCTTGGGGACACTTCTCCCTTCCAAATGTGCAACATGACCTATATGCCTAATGATTTCCTTATTCCTAAGAAAAATCCATCTACATAATCTAATATCTCATCCATCCCTTCATCTAAACTACCCAACAATGAATCCGTAGATAAAGTAATGGATATAATCATGCTAGGGGAGTATCATCTTCTTAAACTCAATGTATTTCCCACTCCTCGCTATCTCAGTAAACCCGAACAAGCTCCAATGTATCAACCAAATGTTGGGGATATCATTCCTTTCGGTCTACCACATATTCGAACTAACCTCATCTACGGTGGTTTCGGTACCCCTTCTTCTAACATCGTTGATCTTCCACATGCTAAAAACCATTGGCTTCCTTAACAAACCATCCTTCACCCACACCTATCTTCACCATTGTGCATGGAAGAGATTTGACATAGGATGTTATGAGCATGGGAAACATGGCCTATTTATTTATCAGTGCTATAAAGCTCACACAATTTTTTGGTTAGGCTATAAGGAGCATCTTGCTGACTGCATCCCATCATTTGAGATGTGTATGGACATGCCTTCTCCATCTTCTCCATCCCATGAGTCTATGGATACAGATGACACCATGTCTATTACCTCTAGATTAATGTTTTAGTCTCCGCCATCACCTTGTGACTGATCAATTATTATTTTGAGAACCAAAATAGGTCCATTCCTCTCCGGTATTCAGAGATGATAGAAGAGGACTCTTCTACCACTGACATTCTTTGGTGTACTAGTGATTATGCCATTCTTTCTCAGATGGGGGTAGAGGATTATTATCTTTATAATAACTTATCATTTGACACATTGTATCTTCTTAATGAAGCCACCTTAAACATATATATCGGGACTCCCCAAGAGCCTCGTGATAAGGCCAAAATATGCCTCATCAATGTGTAATGAATGATCTCATTTTACTCTCCTTTTAAACAAATTTTGACTACATTTTGTGGCTTTTGTTTGATCTAGTATGAGTTAGGATTTAATTTTCCATCTTTTATTTGATTATTTATAACACCAAAAACTCTATAATTCCTAACAAAATGTGTGGAAATTCAATTTTTGGAATAAAACAGGTCACATTCGGTTAGATAAACAAAGTATGAAGCAACCAACACCTTTTTTAGGCCATTGGCTTCAATGTGACTTAGCTCAAGAACCTTTAGACTTAGTTCCAGAACTCCATCTTTCAGCTCCAAAACTCTATCACATAGCTCCAGAACCTTTAGACTTAGTTCTAGAACTCCAGTACTTAGTTCTAGAAATCCTAGGCTTAGCTCCGAAACTTTCGTAGTTTGTTTCAGAATGTTTTCCTTTGGTTCCGGAACCTTTCCAAAGTTACAGAATCAATGAAAATCTGTTTATTTTTTTGAAATCTGATGATAGAAAAATTAATGGGCCCTCCTACAAGGAATAGATCAATGAATTGTTGATTCTTCACACTCCAGAAAAACTTATGTAAAATCAACAATTGTATGTCTAGCTCGGTTTCTAAATTTCATATCTACTTTGAGCTCTTTTTTGTTTCACTAGAATCTATAGGTGGATAGAAAACTATTAAACACTTATTATTGTAAATACATCTTCGGATGATGAAATATATATAAAGACCTAAAGATAGATAAAAAGATATATATATATATATATATATATATGATATAGATATATAGACATATACAAAGTTAAGTTTTGTAATATAGAACAATTCAATAATAACATAACCATTTGATTTTGAGAGTATCATCTTTTTTCAAATCTTGATTCAAGGTGGAGAAAGGGCCTACTCCTCCAAGAAACAAGATCCTTTATTTTATTGGTATTTATATCTTTAAGCAATTTGTATAAATCTATTATCTAGCAGTTTTGTAAGTACTTTTGGTTCTTCAGTTTAAATATGTTCCGTAATTGTTCCTGTAGGTGTTGTAGATTAAAATCTTATTTATTTGCAAGCATTTTTAACAACATTTTGAAACATGTGTTTAATTGTGCAATGTGTGTTTATCTCCAAGCAGTGTGTTTTATTTTGTAATGTGTGTTTATTTACAGGAAGTGTGTAACATATATTCATTTCTAGAAATATGTTTAATTATGAAATATTTATTTATTTCAACAACGTGTGTTTATTTTAGAAAATTTCTTGTAGTTTAGCTTTAATAAGGCTTTGGCTAAGAAATCTTAAAAACACTTAAAAACCCCCCAGAAAATAAAAATAATAAATATTTACAATCAATTACTAGTTCACTAAGATTCTTCTTGTTGCATATAGCTTCAGACACATTCTTGGTTTGAATATGACATCACCCATGAGTTGATTAAATGAAGGGAATAATGACACCCATCATTTTTGGTGTTGTTTATGAGGAAACACTAGTTAGAATTGTCTAATTAGGTGTCAAAAGGGAAAAAAATCATACATATAGTAATTGAAAAATCTTCTCTATGTTATCATAAAATTTATGAGTAGACCAAGAGACTCAAAGGATATATTTCTCCCAAAACTATCTCAACAATAATTATCAGCATCTTCTAGTTCAAATAAGGATGTTGAGAAGGAATTAGAAGCACCATTGTCCTATGTTAAACAAGAAGAAGAAATTCCACCTTTGGAATTTTTCGATCAACCACCAGAAGGAAATGGAACTTTTAGGATGAGGATTATATCCCAAGACCCACTTACAACAAGTTTTGATTCTAAAATGAGTAGTCAAACTCCTACTCTCGACTTCTCACCTTCACTAAAGTGTATCAAATACCATATTGATTGAGAAAAAGATTTAGAAGATACTGTATATATGGCATGAGAAGTTGAAAGAGAACCTGATAGGACCTTTAATTATCTAGTTTAGTTGGAGGATGATGAAACACCTATGAAGAATATTTCCCTTGCACACTTTCCCACATTTAGAGGGATGTCATCTGAGGACCCTGACCAATTTTTGTTTGAATTTAAAGTATTTTTTCAGACCTATGACTACAAAACATAAAATCAAAAACTCAAGTTGTTCACATCTACTCTAAAAGATGTAACAATGAGGTGGTTTATGGGATTAACATCCAATCCCATTACAGCTTGGGGGAAAATAGAAACTGCCTTCCTAGACAAATATCAGGACTACTATAGGGGGAGAAACAGGAAGGAATAAATTTTTAGGATCAAACAGGAAGAGGATGAAAATATGGAAGATTATTTAGATAGATTCCTATTTGTAAGTAAAAGGTGTAGATTTGTACTTCAAGAAGAGCTAAGCAAAACCATTTTTCCTATAGGTTTGGATGATGAATCTAGGGAATCCCTTAATTTAATGGGAGGTGGAAACATCAATCAATTGAGAATGAATGATATTAAATACCTTTGTAGAAGTTATTCAAGAATAAGGGGTGGACCTAGGAAAGGGAAAACTATGAAAGGTACAAATCAAGACATGAAAAAACTTATGGATGAGCTCAAAAACTTTAAAATAGATATCCTAGTTATATTAACTTCTACTATGGATGGATTGCAAGCCAAAGAAAATGATAATACTGAACCATTAGCTATGCACTGTCCTAGATGCAGAAATAAACATGCAATAAGAGATTGTCTTATGAATAAAACATAAATATGTCTTATTTGTGAATCTAGGGAACATGAATTTAATGTCTGTTCTCTTATTCCATTCATAAAAAATAATCTTAAATAAACCAACACTTCATCCACTATAGAAGAAGTAAACTTGATCCAGAGACAACCTAGCCAAGGGAAGTTCATACCAAGATCTTTTCCTAATCCCTGGATGATGCCATGGGTAGTTCATATAGTACCAAAAATTAGGGACAACCACCTTGGACCCCTAAAAAAAATGGAATCCTTAAGATTAGGAATGGCAATCTTGGTATGCTCAAGGACACCAACAACCATGGTTTGGTCAAGGTAACCCTTATACTTGGTCACAACCTAGGTGGAACCCTAATAATGACACTCAAGGGAAAACATATCCTAACTATCATCAGCATGCCATAATGGGTTCTCTAGCACAAGGTTCACAAACTAAAAATGTGGTCTAAACACAAATACCAACACAACTAGTGGCTAATCCCAAAAACAAACAAAAAACCCCTGTCTATGGAACAGAGCAAGAAAAACCAATTGATCTTAATGCCATGGAATTTAAGGATATTCAAACAAGATTTGGAAAAATAATTAATAGTCCACCTGTTATAATTACCGAGATGTCAGATGAAACTGAAACCCCTAGTTCAATTATTCCTAAAGTTCATGAAAAAGGAAAAGAGAAGTAGTAAGATAACAATTATACAGAAACTCCATTTCTAGATAGATTTAAGGAAGTTATTGAGTTCAAGGAATATGAACTAGTGTAGGAATTAAGGAAAATAAATATTGAAATACCATTGTTGCAAGAAATCAAGGACATTCCCAAATTAAACAAATTAATCAAAATTTTATGTTTGAAAAGACCTGGAAGGAAGAAGCAATACCCTAGGACTATTAAGGTAGATGGGAAACTGGCTGATTTATTGGAAGGAAATCTCTTACTTCCTGAATATGGGGATCCTGAAAGCCATGCTATTTTTGTCTCTATAGGAAATAAAAATATACATAATGTTTTGGTTAATTTGGGAGCAACTATAAATGTGATGATAGTAGACACTTTGAAAACATTACCATTGATAGGTATATAACCTACTAACACCATATTGCATATGGCAGATCAATTGATAACAAAAATAGAAGGGATCATTGAAGATGTGGTAGTTATGGTGGAGTCATGGGAGTATCTAGTGAACTTCTTTATATTACAGCCAAAAGGTAATACACTCGGTTATCCCATTATTTTGGGAAAACCATGGTTAGCTACAATTTCTACCTTATTTGATTACAGATCAGGTGATATGACTATCTCAAATGGTAATAATTCTAAGAAAATTTCCCTATATCCTTTTGCACGACCTTTTATTGATAATCAAGAACAATTATGGGTTGATGATCTTGATACTTATAAAAAAAATTATCTTCTTTGGTTATGATAACATTTCAGGATCATGTTTGAGAGGTAGATTATATGATTAATCATCCATTGAATGATCACCAATTATCTTTGGAATGATCAAGGATAGTTCTGGAACCTTCGTACTTAGTTCTGAAACCTTCAAAATTAGTTCTAGAACATTCATACTTATCTCTGGAACCACAACAATTCTATGCAAATGTAAGTAATTTCACTCTGGAGGAATGTGATTTCTTTTAGGGAGGGGAAGAAATAGATACAAAATCAATAAATTTAGTATCAAAGATATCAGGGAACAATAAGGAATGTTTGGAAAACAACAGTGATGAGGTGTTTGACCAATGACAAGATAAGTATCATATTTCTACCTACTGTCTAGTATCCTATATTCTTTCTCAAAGGAAATTTAGAGACATTGTTGCATCTCATATGTTTTTACTACATTTATGTCCACTAAACACCATAATAGAACCTTTTCAACAAATCAATTCAATTCATCATAGACAAGAACAAAAAAATTGAGATTCAACTAGGTAAAATTTTAAACATTAACAACTGGTTGGAAAATGATCAAGAGGATAAATTGTTTGATGTCTTGAAAGGTCATACTAGATATTTTTCTTAGGAATATAAAGACATGAAATTAATCCATCCAAGTATTTTCACCCATCAAATTTATACTGAAAATGTTAAACCATTTAGGAAACCTCAGAGAAGGATCAACCCATCCTTAAGGGACATAGTTAAGAAGGAAATTGAAAAGATATTACAAGTAGGCTTTATCTACCCCATATTAGATAGTTAGTGGGTGTATCCTCTTGTGATTGTGCCTAAAAAGAATGGAAAATGGAGAATTTGTGTTGATTATAGGGAATTTAACAAAGCTACACTTAGAGATTATTTTCCCTTACCATTCATAGATCAAGTTTTAGACAACCTTTCAAGTAGACAATATTTTTCCTTCCTAGATGGCTTTAGTGGATATAATAAAACCAGGGTGGTTGCTGAGGATCATAACAAAACTACCTTTACTTGTCCATGGGGTACCTTTTCCTACAGGTTATTGCCATTTGGACTATGTAATGCTCCAACAACCTTCCAAAGGGATGTACTAGCAATTTTTGCATATCTAATCAATGATTGTGTGGAGGTATACATGGATGATTTTACTGTGCATGGAGAAACATTTGATGATGCCTTGAAAAATTTGTGTAAAATATTAACAAGATGTGAGCAACACCATTTGTCTCTTAGTCATGATAAATG
This sequence comes from Taxus chinensis, assembly GCA_019776745.2. NCBI lineage: Eukaryota > Viridiplantae > Streptophyta > Pinopsida > Cupressales > Taxaceae > Taxus > Taxus chinensis. The sequence continues at coordinate 389,566,262 of CM034146.1, forward strand.
ATCGATGATGGTTGATGATGAAATTGTACTAGGACACCACATTACAAAAATAGGAATTCAAGTTGACAAAAAAAAAATCATAATTATTTCATACTTACCTATTCCTCAAACCCCCACTTATATCAAATCATTCTTAGGACATGCTAGATACTATAGGTGTTTTATCAAAGATTTTATTAAAATTATTTCCGTCATGTTTGGTTTTTATTACCAAGGATTGTAAATTTTGTTGGGATGAAATATGTCAACATGATTTTTAAGAGATTAAAGAAAAAATAATCACTTCCCCAATATTAAGAGGACCTAATTGGGAGAAACCCTTTCACATCCAAACAGATGCCTCAAATAACTCAATTTGTGTAGTTTTGGGACAAAAAGATGAAGAAGGGAAAATGTATGTTATTTACTACCTTAGTAAAAATCTTACTCCCATTGAAATAAATTACACCACCACTAAAAAATAATTTCTTGTTGTGATTTATGCAATTAATAAGTTCAGATGTATTATATTACAAGGTACAAAATATTTATACATACAGATCACTTAGCAATTATATACTTAATGAAAAAACCAGTGGTTGGAGGTAGGATAATTAGATGGTTATTAATTTTACAAGAATTTGATATTACCTTCATGGATAATCCAAGAAAATCTAATGTGGTAGTTGATTTCTTGTCAAGATTAACCACTACAGGGTAGAAAGATCTAGATAAGGACAACTTTCCAAATGAATAATTATTTGCTATTTTAGCTGATACACCATGGTTTGCTGAAATGGAAAATTATCTTGCAACATGGAAGTTTCCTCCTTATTTTTATAAGAAACAAATGAAAAGATTAATCAAAATCAGTGCACAATTTAAATGGTTAAATGGAATGTTATTTAAATGTGGTCCTGATTTGGTTTTAAAGTGTGTGAGAGAAGTTGAAATATTTTACATACTTAGGGAATGTCATGATGAAACAAGTGGAGGACACGTTTCAATGAAAATAATATCCCATAAAATACTTGAAACTAACTATTATTGGCCATCTCTTTATACATATGTGAAGAAATACATCAAGAAGTGTCATTCCTGTCAAAGGATGGGACAGCCAAATTTCACTAGTGAAATGCCTCTGCAACCTCAAGTAGTGATTGAACCATTTGAAAGGTGGGGGATTCAATTTGTTGTCCCTTTTAGTCCTCCTTCACAAGGAAAAGAGAACATTCTTGTATGTACTAATTATGTAACAAAGTGAGCGGGAGTGCAGGTGTTAACAAATGCTAATGAAGATGTAGTTGTTGATTTTTTTTGGCATAAAATTATGATGAAGTTTGGTGCACCAAGAAGTATAGTTTCAAACCAAGGTCCACTGTTCATGTCCAATATGATCCAAGCCTTCACAATGTACTATTAGATCAATCATCGGAATTCATCTCCCTATCACCCATAATCAAATGGACAAGCAAAAGTTACAACTAGGGAATTGGAAAAAATTCTCACCAAAACAATTGAAGCAAGTAGAAGAGATTGGGTGAAGAGGATACCTGAGGCTTTCTAGGGTTACAACACAAATTGGAAGACTACAAAAGGGTTCTCACCATATGAGTTATTCTATGGGTAAAAGCCCTTGTTACCCATTAAATTTGAACAAAAAACATTGAGGACAACAACTAAATTGGGTATTGAATTGAATACATCACAAAAGGAAAGAATTATACAACTCAATGAATTAGATGAGATGATATTAGAAGCACTTCAATAGATAGAGATAATCCAAGACAAAAGGAAGTAGTGGCATGATACACATATCAAGGAAAGGAAACTCATGATAGGATATTGGGAATTACTGTTTGATTCTAATTACTAGTAATTCAAAGGAAATTTGAGAACCAGGTGGTTAGGACCTTATCAGATTGAGAAGATATATGAAAATGGCTCTATTCAGATAATTCCCATTGATGAAAAAAGAAGGACACTTTTGGTCAATGGACATAGGCTAAAACTCTATAGGAAGCCTCTTACCAAGGATGAATTCTTGAAGTAAATTGAAGTAGACAAGGAATTTGATCATATAGAAGAACCTAGTTCTTCCAAAGTAATCAAGTAATCAGATGTAAGGATATAAAATAAAGGGAAGGGAATGAAAACCAAAAAATAGCATTCTCTTTCCTAAAAAATAAAATAAATATAAACATAAAAAAAAAATTAAAAAAAAAAACAAAATGGAAAGAAATTGAAACTTGTAAATGGCATTCTCTTCCCCAAAAAAATTCTCTCAAAAGTCCAATTGAAAACCATAAGTTCTCCTCAATAAGTGGCTTATTCAAATAAAAGGAACTTATTTAGAATTCCAACTGTCTTTTCTAACCGTTTTTCTTTTTCACATTTTTTTAGGAATAATGAGTCATCAAGGCAGATGGATTACATCAACAAGAATGGTAATTATGTCTTGATCTTATTAAAGGTTAAATTAAAAAATTTCTTGTGTGATTAGACTTGTTTTAAGTAGGCGGTATAATGAGTCATTTATTGTACATTATGATTAAAAACAAGTAATCATGAGGGTGATGCTGAATATATAAGTAAAAGTGGTGGCGTATTAATAATGAACTATAATTTAGGTAGAATAAATGAAAATTGAGAGTAATTGCATAGAAATTCAATGAAGAAATAGTATAATCATATTTGAAATTCCACAGCTAAATCCAATAGCTCCGTAGCCATATCTAATAGTTCTGCAGTCAAATCCAGTAGTTTCGCAACTATCTCCTTGTAGAGTAAGGATTTGAAAGAATAAATAATTTGAATTGTCCTCTTTTCCATGGGTATAAAAAAGAATTCAGATCCAGAAGATGATACGCAAGTTCTTGCAGATGGAGAAGTAACAACCATTTTTGAACAAGTAGGTTGGCTGCAGTTTATTAGGAGATTCTCAAAATACAATGACAAACTGGTAAGAGAATTTTTTATAAATTTAGATCATTCTAGAACTAAGGTTAAAATCATCATAATTCCCTTCATTATTAATACAATGAGAAATGTATCTCAGGTACCAATTTTACATATTCCAAAATTTGTAAAGGGAACCCTAAAAGAACTAGTGGAAACCTTAAGGCAAGATGGTAAATTTGAACCCTGATATATTTATAATACTAAGGAGATCATCAAGGGGGTTATAAGAGATAGCCTACCTAAACCCTTTGAATGAGTAGCATTCTAGGTTGTTAAGTACCTAACTTGCGATGGCCAATATGTGACTGTTGGAAGGGAGGTCCTTAAAATGTTGATATTTCTTAGGTATGTGGCAGAAAAACAAGTGTATATAATAAACCTTCTTGGTTTTCTCTTTGATTCCATCCAGAAAAATGGGTCAGATATATTCTTGGGGAGTTGGGATGATTAGGCACCATAGATTAGTCCATTTGGTCTGTCAGCATCATTTTCTCTTAAAGAAAAATGGAAAAGAAGCATGGGGAAAATTCCTCAATAAGTTCAGAAAATTCCTTGATATTATCAGAAGGGGAATACCAACCCCTTTATCTCCTAAAACTATCTTGGAAATTGATCCCCGTAATGAGAAAAAGAAGGAAATAAGTGGGGTTACAGTACCAAAGAGAAGGATATCTGAAAGGATGATCAAAGCAACAAACCATAACAATTCTTCAAAAGAAACTGCTTCCCTTATAAAAATACTAGAAGAACTAATACATGTATCTGATGATGATAGTTCACCCAAGCTGGACTGTTAAGTAAAAATAAGAAGAAGTTCAAGGAGAAAGCCCACTTGAGGAAATGTTGAAGCTCCTCAAAGGAAAAGAATTCATAACAAGTCTAGGGAAAATCCAATGGATATTGAAGTACATGAGGGTTTAGAGAAAGAAGCTTTTGATATTCTGGGAAGCATGACAATGTCTCCTCCTTTACCAAGTCAAACTGAGGAGTTGAAGAAAGAATATGAAATATTAGAAGAGTAAGATTTTCAGGAGATGGGTGACTCAAAAATAATGTCACGCGAGGAAGAGGAATTGAAATCTTGGAAACAAAAGGGAAAATCCCCTTTTGTGGGAAAGAAATGCTCATTCCCTAAGGAAATTCCAGAGAAAGAAGAAAAACAACAATTTAGGCATGCTTTGTTCTTGTCTAGAGAAGAACTTATCATTAGGGAGAAAGATGGTAGGCTGACCCCATACCCCTTTCTAATAGCTATAGATATGAGTATATATAGAGTAAAGATTCAGGGTTCCTTTTCAATCGAGAATCAACAAATATATAGGGCTAGGTATGGTTGGGGGTGTGTTGAAAAACTGAAAACTCATCTCATAGATAAGATTGAAGAATTGACATTAGGAAAACAAAAAATGGTGGAAAAAGAAAAACAATGTCAATTTGCTAGTGAACAGAGTGCTATGACAAAATTATATTCAGTGGATCAAATTATACAAACTTAGCTAACTTACTAGCCACTCAAGTAGTTATGGGATGATAACTACAGAAAGCTTAATGAGTTCAAAATATCAAATTAGGAACTAAGAAGCAACATGGAAGAGGAGGAGAAGGCAAGGAGAGAGTGGGAAGAAAAATTTAAATGTCTAGAAAAGATATAGATGGTCTATATAATGAGCGAAATTACATACAATGTCTTTCTAGAAGAGCAATTTATCTGTTAGAAACTATCAAGGATTTCATGTGATCTTCCACATGAAATAAAGGATGAATCAGAATTCATGACAACATATTCCTCAATCAGTGCAAAGCAGAAAAATCTTCTTTGTGAATTTTATCTTTACAACTTTATGTTAGAAAAGAATACAAGCTTCATGATTAATCTGTATGTAGGGGAAATCCAACGTAATGCATTTTTTTTTGTTCTCTAGAATCATATAGCTTGGAAAGAGAGGGATACTGAAAATTTATTAAAGGTTAGTTCATCTAACCTTTGCATGAGAGATAATTATGGAAATCCATCTACCTTTGCTATACATTTAAGATCCCATGCCATTGACATCTGATTCAAGGAACATTATATTGCCAACATGCATAAAAGTATTGACGCCTTCACCTCTTATGAAGAGAAAAAAATTGAGAACTTTTATGATGGATGCTGAAAGAGATGGGAATTCCTCACTGTAGCGTTAAGAAGAAGAGAAGTGATATCTCCCATAAATTTAATATGGAGTCTGGAAAGGGCTAGAGCTTTGTGTACACTCATCCCTCAAGTTGGTGAAAAATGCAAGGGCATGTAGGTGGGTATGAGAACAAGGCATCCTCTCATTCTCACACCCATGTCTCCATGAAAAAATAGAGAACCTCTGGATCCCACTCACTTTGAGGAGTGGAAGAAAAATATAGAAGAGGGATCAAGATACAACACTTCTAAGAAGAATTGTTTTATTAATTTTCAACCATTTGACCTTAACTATCAATTGGAATGTAGAATTCACAATCCTAGTTTTGGAGAATAGAGTTTCTAAGAGGACTTTCAAACAAGTAAGTGTGGGGGAGATGATAAGCCCAAAATATGCCTCAACCATGTGTAATGAATGATCTCATTTTACTCTCCTTTTAAACAAATTTTGACTACATTTTGTGACTTTTTTCAGATCTAGTATGAGTTAGGATGTCATTGTCCATCTTTTGTTTGATTTAGTTCTAACATCCAAAAACTCTGTAATTCCTAACAAAATGTGTGGAAATTCAATTTTTGGAATAAAATAGGTCACATTCGGTCAGATAAACAAAGTATGAAGCAACCAACACATTTTTTAGGACATTGGCTTCAATGCAGCTTAGTTCCAAAACTCCAACACTTAGTTCCAAAACTCCTGTGCTTTAGCTCTGGAACTTTTGCAGTTTGTTCCGGAATGCTTTCCTTTGGTTCTAAAACTTCTCCAAAGTTCTAGAATCAATGGAGATCTATTTATTTTGTCAAAATCTGGTGATAGAGCAATTAATGGGCCCCCCAATCAAGAACAGATCAACGAATTGTCGATTCTTCACACTCTAGAAATACTTATGTAAAACCAACAGGTGTATGTCCAACTAGGTTTCTAAATTTCATATCTACTTTGAGCACTATTTTGTTTCACTAGAACATATAGGTGGATAGATAACTATTGAACACTTATGATTATAAATTCATCTTTGGATGATGAGATAAATATAAAGACCTGAAGATAGATCAAAAGATATATATGATAAAGATATACAGACATATACACAGTTAAGTTTTGTAAGACAGAACAATTTAGTAATAAGATAGCCATTTCATTTTGAGAGTATCATACTTTGTCAACTCCTAATTCAAGGTGGAGTAAGGGCCCACTCCTCCAATAAACATGATCCTTTATTTTATTGGCATTTATATCTTTAAGAAATTTGTAAAAATCTATTATCTAGTTGTTCTATAAGTACTTTTGGTTCTTCAGTTGAAATACGTTCCATAATTGTTCCTGCAGGTGTCGTAGATTAAAATATTATTTCCTTGCAATAATTTTTAACAAAAATTTCAAATGTGTGTTTAATTCTGCAATGGGTGTTTATTTCCAAGAAGTGTGCTTTATTCTACAATGTGTGTTTATTTCCAAGAAGTGTGTTTAATTCTATAACGTATATTCATTTCCAACATTACGTTTAATTCTAAAAGATTTATTTATTTCAGAAACATGTGTTTATTTATGCAAGTTTCTTATAGTTTATATTTAATAAGGCTTTGTCTAGGCAATCTTAAAAACACTTTAAAACCCCCTAAAAATTAAAAATAATAAATATCTACAATACATTACTAGTTCATTAAGATTCTTCTTATTACATATAGCTTCAAAAACACCCCTGGTTTGAATATGACATCAACCATGAGTTAATTAAATAAATGGAATAACAACACCCATCACCTCGCATCCTCAAAATGTGTCGATCCCTTGATCTACATGAGCTTGAGTCTTTCACCACATTCCTCTCTCGTCATAGCCAAAAATTCACATGGTCATATTCAGACATACCAGGTCTTGACCCTTTTATCATTATCCACAATATATTCACTTTCCCTAATGCTAAACCGGTGAAGTAGAAGCTTCGCCACATGCACCCTTGAGTTTCCCTCCTTGTCAAAGAGGAGGTACAATGTCTTATTTATACCAATTTAATAATCCCCAGTGACTATCCCCAATGAGTTTCTAATATCATATCCATCGTTAAGGCATCTGTAAAATTTTGTATATGTAATGACTTTCGGGATCTTAATCTTGCTTTTCCTAAAGAAGAATTCCCTCTTCCCAACATTGATCAACTTTTGGAGCTTACCGGAGGTCATGAGATGCTTTCTCTTATGGACTAGTTTTCTAGTTATAATCATATTCTTATCACCCTAGAAGACAAACATAAGGTTTTGTTCATCACCCCTTGTGGAACCTTTTGCTACCACGTCATACCCTTCATTTTGAAAAATGTCAGAGATATTTATCAATGGGCTATGACTTAAATTTTTCATGATCTCATTCACAAAACCATTAAATTTTATGTCGATGATCTTTTAGTTAAATCTAAACATCGACATGACCATCTTTCCATTCTTGAATTTCTTTTCAAGCACCTTATATTATGTTTCCTTCATCTTAATCCAGCCATGTGTGTGTTCAAAGTATTAACTAGAAAAATCCTTAGCTTTATCATATCTATTAGGGGCATTAAATTTGAACCTGAGAAAATAAAATAAATCATCGAAACTTCTCCTCCTTCCATTCTTAAACAACATTTCAGTCTTTAAGGCCAACTTCAATCTATCCACCATTCCATCTCACAACTCTCTAATCATTTCCAACCATTTCAACATCTCCTTCATAAATATATAGACTTAAATTGGGATCATAATTGCTAAAAAATTTTGGATGATATTAAACAATAGATTTTATCTCCACTAGTTGTTACACCTCCACGCGAGGGGGAGCCCTTTTATTTATACATCTCTGCTACTGATCACACTCTAGGGACTATGTGAGGACATCGTGATGACCAAATTCATGAGAAATCCATTTATTACATTAGTCACACCCTCCATGACTGCGAGACTCACTACACTAAATCTTTAAATATGTGTTGTGCTTTATTCTTTTCCACCTCAAAATTTCAAAAATATATTCTTAATCACAAGAATTATGTCATTACGAATTTTCATCTTCTTATGGTGATGCATTCTAAACCATATCACAATGATCGTATCACTTAATGGCTCATGCTCATGAATGAGTTTGACCTCAAGATCATTTCTCAAAAATCCATTAAGGGCATATCTATCATAGACCAATTAGTAGAATCCCCTCTTCCTAGTTTGCATATTCCTCATGAGTAGTTCCCAGACGAATCCAGCAATCACTTTCATCATGAGTATGAAATCCTTAAAATTACCCTCTTCTTCGACGGTTCTAAATGTTAGCAAGGGGGAGGTACTGGTGTCATTCTCTTCCCTCATAGGGTTACTCCTATTCCCCTCGCTAAAAATACTCAATTTTGAGTGCACAAATAATATGGCAGAGTACGAAGACCTTATCTTAGTTATTGAATCTACTCTATTTCGAGGTGTTCAAATTGTTGACATCTATGGGGATTTTGAACTTATCATGAAAAAATTCAAAGGTGAGTATCAATGAAAAAATGACTCTTCAAAAATATCGAGACATTTTCCATTTCTTCCTCAAGGAATTCAATTCTTATACTATCAAAGCCATTCCTCAGTTGTCCAATCATTTCGTAGATACAATGACATACCTTGCATCTCTCATCCCATTGAAAATAAAAGAATATAAATTTTCTATTGTTGTTCATCTTAGTGATCGACCATTTCATGAATTACCTCACGTTAATCTTGTTGAGTCCAGTTCATCTGGATCTTTGGTATTCCCAAATATATGTTTATTTGTCCAAATCCTATCATTCCACCCGAATCTATCCAAGTATTCTAAGAGGTCTTTCCTTCAGTGTGTTAACCACTATGTGATACTTGGTGTACATTCGTTATAAGTGCAGATTTGACAGATATTATCCTCGTAATGCCTTAAATACCATGAATCTTCTCATGCTATCCAAGAATTCCATGATGGTATTTGTGGTGGAACGCTTTAGTGGCTTAGCCATTATGTAAGATGCTTTTTTCATCTTGATTATTACTAGCTATCTCTCAACCATGATTATTGTGAGTATGTTAAGAGATGTGAAAATTGTCAGCAACATTCTAATCTTATTTGCATGCCTAGTCACAGCTTTTTAGCTAGCTCATGACCTTTGGCCCTTCTCAAAATGTGGTATTGATCTCATTGGTCTCATCAATTATGGGTCTTCACAATAACATCACTCTATCATCACTACAATCAAATATTTCACTAAGTGGGTGGAAGTGAATTCACCTCACTTCAACTAAACCTGATCCGATTATTAACTTTATCTACCAATCATATCATTTGTCACTTTGGCATCCCTCATAAACTCATCATGAAAGACAATATAAAGTCCTTTAAAAACAAATATCTCAAGAGAGATTTTGTGACTCATTCAATATTTAATTTAGTTTCTGTTCTCCATATAATCCTTTGGCTAATAGTCAAGCCGAAGAAACTAATAAAACCCTTCAAAATATTCTTGCCAAGACTATTGACCAGTTTTGTTATAATTGGTATATTCATCTTCTCTTCACTCTATGGGCTGTATTAGACTAACATCCACACTTCCACTGGAGCTACGCCCTTTTCTATCATGTACAACTCTAAATCCATGTCCTTCTTCTCGAAGTTAAAATTTTTTCCTTGCACATGTGTCTCTTCGTGACTTCATCTCTAATGAATATTATCGCCTAGAGCATAATCTAGCACAAGCTCAAATTGTTAGATGAACTCCACCTCCTCTCTCTTAAACGCCATCATGTTTATTAAGAATAAATCAAACATTCTTACAATAAGCACCTCAAAGAGCGCAACTTTAATGTCAGTGACCTCTTCCTTGGATAAAATCATAATGTTACTACTCTAGAAAGGATTCAATGTGGAAAGTTTTCCCCCAACTAGATTAAACCATACATAATCACACATATGTATGGGTCGAGAGCCTATCATTTCACCTCCCTTGATGGTAAACCTAGAAGTGGAACCAATTAAATGCATTGCACTTGATGACCATTCTATTATTAGCATGTCTACTAGTGAGAATTTAATCATATATTTATACCATCCCTCCATCATTAACATCTTCCATCTATCATTGTAATTATTTGGAACTATGTGGTCTACCTTCAATTTCCTATATATGCCCTTAAATATGGGCACCACGGACTATGCCCATAGACATTTTCCTTATTGATAGGTTCTCCCTTCTTTGTGAGAACTCTGATTATCATTACATCCATCACCCTCTTATTTAACTACTGAAACCATGTAAAGGGTTCGCTATGGGTGTCTCTTGTACATTCATTACCCCCTCCTAAGTGGTCTACCTATTTATTCCTAGCTCATCCCCCATGTTAAAATCAGAATTCATGTATGCTTCTTATCAGAAATTCAAAGTTATCAAAAGAACGACATTGCTCCCTTGAAGGAAAACTATTCATGTCAAAAAAAAGAAAAAAAAGAAAGAAGAAATCAAAATCAATGGACTGATCCCTTGAAGGATGGCTATCATGTATATGATTCTTTCCATTCTATGTCATATATGTATAAAGTAGGCCATACCCTTGAAAGGATGGATACTCTTTTGTATTATGGCATCGAAGGCTTCCTGAATTGATCAACCTTTCATTTTATCAACATCCTAAGAATGATTCCCATATTGATCAACTTTCTTCTAGCAAAATTCCCACATCGATCAATTTTCTCCTTCCCATTCCCATAGCTGGGGCATATATTTAGAGAACACCACTCATGGAGAACCCTCTTCCCACATACAATCTACATCAGAAACCCCTTTGTTATATCGACATTAGGTTTATGAGTTCATTTTATACCATGTTTTCTCATGATGTTTTGTTATAACTAACTATTATTGGTTATATGCTAACATTGTGTCTTGGTCACATGTTCCTTACATTACCTAGATCCCCCTCTTGTTTACTACCAAAGTTATTGGAAGCATATTTTTCTCACACATTTGTCAATATGACATAGAATTTTGTGTACCCATAGGTTTCTATCATTAAGTTACGTTTATTTTAAACCTTTCCACATCTATCTTTTATCTGTCATTTGTTTTATTAGTCATCAAATTTTATCTTTATCTACCATCATCTTAAGTGCCACCCATTGTGGCTAATATCACATCAACTTGCCTACCCTTACGTATGGCATTTCATATCATCATTTCTTATTTTTACTTTTTCAGCCTTTTCTTAACATGTCACATATTATTGGGGCACTATACATTCATCATCCATATCTCATCTCAAGTCCACTTTTGTGGCCATGTAATGTGTTCCTTCTTGGGGAACTGTACCTCATATGTATTTATATTTCAGCCTCCTTGGCCATTATCATGCCCTTTATTGGGGTAACCATAAACTATGTCATCCTTATCATGTTTTTTTATTTTTTTCTAGGGTGCATCATAAATCATAATAATTAATCTTGTCTCAAATTCCACACTTTATGGCCATAATTACTCCCCATTGAGGCAAATAATGTATATCATCACTTTATATCGTAGTATATATCCTATATATATGGCCATTTCTGTGACCAAAATAAATTATATTAGGGCACTATTATTTCGACATCCTCAGGGTCCTTTGTGAAAGCAGAGATACCTTTCACTCGATTCATCATGTAAACTGAAGGATGTGGACATTATTCTCACATCTTGGTCCCCTGTGAGTATAGTTTGGTGTCTACCTATGACCCATTCGTCCTCCAGGCTCACCATTCCATTTAAGAGGTTTTCCTTGATGTGGCTGATTCACTCTCATTGTACTACTAGATGGCCTATTTTACACACAACACCGAAGTGTCTGTAGAACATTGTTCACCATGCAACCATTAAGATCGTAGCTTTGATCTCCAAAATACCGATCGTGATATCGGTATCACTCTCCATAGATGGTATCAGTTACTATGTTGTGTAAATCCTGTATCCCTCTTGGGGCATCTTACATCACTTTATCATTTTACCCATGCATCTTCCTTTCCCATCCGCCCTTCAATCATCTCACCTCTTTTAAACTCGTCATCTGATTTCCCTTTACGTCATTGATCTCCTAGATTTGCCAGGGGGAGCTCATCATCAATATTTCGTTATGTCTTCATTCTATCTCTTCCTTCTCCTAATCATCCTTTTTCTCATGTAACTTGCTAGCTACCAAAGCCACTCGACATAGAAGGGGTAAAATGTAGACACCAACATCCTTTGTCATCGTTATCTATTGATTGTTTACGTGCACAATTTTTCACCAGTGGATCCTACCATGTCAGGAACTGAACAAATCTCTAATTTAATCTCACTCTCACCTTTATTTAAATGGCCATATATTATCTAGTCACCTGTAAATGTATTAATCCAAATTCTTGTTACACTCTATCTAAATTAGGTAATTACCCCTAATTAGCTTTCATTACCCCTAACATACCCTAATTACCTTTAATTATCTTTCTTTAGGATGATTTTATCCCTAACCACCTAAATCTACATCCTTAGGACTCTTTACATGGAAGTATCCTACCCAGGGATTCCATCTGATCTATTTACCCATGACTAGCTTCCCAAAACATACCCTCACCTACCAACATGCTTTAAATCACATGTATCCCAATCTCTTCAAAATCCCCATCGACCCCCCCTGGGTCAAATAACCCCATTTTACCACTCTCTAGGAATGGTTTCCCGAAGTGACCTACGACAACCCATCTTGGTCGGACCATCAACCATATTAATATTACATTCACCCCCTCTTCCAATAGGCATGCATGAACAAGAAGCCTACAAGCATTCTGGTGATCTCCTGCGAACCTTTTCTCGTGCCTGAGCATCCCTGCAATATTTATGGACCTCTTGTATCTTATTCCATCTTGATTGCATCACTTGTGAACATTATTTGTGAGATTACTCATCATTTTGTGTTATTTTATTTAGTTAGTATCATATCTATCATTTCTTGTTTACATTTAAAATCCTTATGCAGTCACCAGAAATTCATCTACATGAAACTGGTCACTAATTTCTAATCCTTTTCAATCCTTTATTCATTGTATGGTTTTACATCATAGTTTATCTCATCCTCGGATTTTTCTCTGAACTGAAAATATGATGTTCCTCGCACTCTACCTAGGCTCGCCATTAGCCTAGCTTTGTGTCATAATTCTTTGTTGTTTCTAGACCCTCCTCAGTGCCTGTCCACCATGGGAACTATCTGCTCCTGTTGTCAAATTTTTTATCTCAAGCTTCTTTTTCACATCCAAATCTATTCTGATGGTACATCCCAGTCACTCATCATTATTTCAAAAGGTGCATTGGTGACCTGAGTCCCTTGTCTTCACCAACGCAATCATCGACCCCACAGTCTCCATTGTTTCCATCCTTCTGATTGTCCTACCTCAGATATTATCTTATACCCCATATTTTTCAAGTGATCCTACTTAGGCATTTTTTCTGTCTGGTTTTCACTCATATTATCTAGGTCTAACATTTTATAGTTGTTGTTCCATCCATCTACCTCTCGGTTAGCTGTCAACTAGACTCTATGCAGCCTTGGTAATGCCGTTGAACCTACTAGGTAACTTTATTTTATGTCAATTTAGATAATATTTGTATGTGCGTTACATTTCTAGCCCTGGTTAATTTTTTGTGTGCCATGCTAGATTTTGCATATTATTAGGGGTTTATTGTCATTTCTTTTAGGGCTCATATCTGACATCAAACCATGGGGGTTGATATCCGCCAAGGATATGTTGCAACATCCTTCTTGGAGCAAAAACTTCAATCAAGAATACCCCCCCCCATTTACCATCTAAATCCATTTTCCTACTTAGTGTGGGTTGTTGTGTAGGTCATCAACTTGTAGCAACAAGGATCCATTATCTACTTTTCTCCCGTATATATCACATCTGGCATTCTAAGGTACCTTAAACTCTCATATTTTGGAGTCTATTTGATCTCTTGATCGTAAATTTCATTAAATTGAAAAGGAACAAAAAATTGTCAGATAAAAATTATGGGCTTATATAACGACTCGACACCAAGTCACCGTCTGAACCTCCTTGGGTCTTCTGTCAATCAGCCCTAGTTGTCGTCGACTTACCTTAGTCAACCCTTGTTTTTGATTTCCCTCCTCCTTTTTGGTGTCCTGTGCTAAGGTCTCATCTATTTTTATCTCAAAATTCCACCTTTTGTGGCCTCATTTATTCCCCCTTGGGGCAGTTTTATTTCAAAATTTTATTAATCATCCATGCTCTTATCCCAAGTCCACTTTTTTGGCCATATTTGTCATTCCCTCTTGGGGCACCACTACCTTATATTTTTGTATCTTCACCTCATTGGACATTATCATGTCCTTTACTCGGGGTACCATTATTAGTCTCCTTATCCTGTTTTTTGCTCTTTTTCTAGGGACACCATATCATCATCTCATCTTGTCTCAAAGTCCACCTTTGTGGCCATACTTACTCCCCACTTGGGGAATTATTATATCATCAATTTTTCATATTTTTCCCTTTCGGCCATTTCCATGTTCCCTTTTCTGGGGCACCAATATTTCCATCCTTGTCCTTTGTAGATGCATGCCTATCACTCGATTCCTTACATGTATGAAGGATTTCACATTATTTTCACATTTGGTTGCGCATAATTTGGTGTTTTTCTATGACCCATTGGTCCTCACGGCTTGCATCCATTTTAGATGTTTCTAATTGGATTCCCTCCATTTTTCGTAGTGATTTTTTACCTACTCAATGGTCTATAGAGCATTTCTATCCATCTCCATTGAGACCATCCTTTGTTCCCTAATGATGTGATATTAGAATCACCACCATAGATTTTTATTGTTGTATATATCCTTCTTGCTTGGGGCATCTTGCATTGCTTTATCATTTTACCCATATTTCTTTTCCCACCCTCCCTTCAACATCCACCTCTTTGAAAATCATCATTGATTCCCCTTTTCGTGTCATCGATCCCTCATTTGAGGGGGAGCTCATACATCAATCTTTTGCATTAGTCTTCATTCTACTCTTTGTCTCTCATAATGGTTTTGTCTCATAGCTTGTTAGTACAAACCACTTCAACCAAAAGTGGTACAAATGTAGACACCAAAATTTGGTATCTGCTGCCCTTGATTTCCCATGCACGTGCATTTTTTCACCATGATCCTACTTAGACCCATTTAATATTAATTCACTTAATTTATTTAAATGTCCATTTATTATCTATCACCTTTAATTACCCCTAAATTAATTCTTGTTAACTAATCCTAAATTAGCTAATTACCTCTAATTAGATCTTTCTTGGGGATGATTTTATCCTTAACCATCTAAATCTATATCCCTACATTTTTTATAGATTTTATCCTACCCATATTTATCTCCTATCTAGCCATGAAACTTCCCCAAACAACCCTTACCCGCCAACATGCTTTAAAGCATTTATCGCAATCCCTAAGGCCCCATATTTTGAGTAAATAAGTGATTTTACCATCTAAAGAATGGTTTACTATAGTCAGCGGTGACTCAAGTAGGTCGTCGTCGACTCTATAAGAATGATCTCACCTCCCCCTTCCAAAATTCTTACACTGTGCAAACTTATCTTCAAATTTAAATAATCTAGAAGTTATGTCAACCCTCTTGCAGTCGATTGGAGATTTTTTCACATCAATTACATGAGTTTGGGAGGTTTATTTAAATTTCATGATTTTATAAGTTATCATATGAAATTTTTTACTATTATCTTGTAGAATCTAAAATTTTATAGGTCCAAAATTTGTTGGAGATCTCTATCAGGTTCTTCTTCCAAATTTTTTATTTACAGGTCACTCATCCCACCCATCTACCTTCAGATTTAATTTTCACTACTTGAGTCACCATCTCCCAATCCAGTTCACCATTGACCCAGGCCTCTGTTAGTATAATTTTATTTTCCAGGTTCTTCCCTAGTGTCTGATTGTATACCAAACTTGTTTTTTCTACACCCCGGTCGTCATCGACCCGAATCCTGTTTGTAAACCAATCCATCCAAATCTCTATTTTTATGTGTCCATCATGTTCTTCTATCTTAGGTATTTCTCATAAGGTCACTTCCAGTGTCTTTAGGTCTCTGTGATCACTTTATGCATTCTGATATTTCCATATTTGCGTTATTATCTTGTTTTCCATCTTCATCCACTTAGTTCGTCATTGACCTGCCTCTTTGTAGTCTGGGTCACCGTCGATCTAGTTTAATATTATTTAGATCAAATTAGTTATTTTTCATCTATTTATGTCATTTCTAGATTCTGTTATGTATCTGTTTCTACATGCTATTAGATAGGCTATCTTTTATTTCATTATATTTTATCAAACAAGGGGTTGACATCCATGAAATTAAGGTAACACTTCTTGGAATTGTCTTTATCAGGCATCCCCCACATATACCATCTAACCCATTTTCTTCTAGTTATTCTTTTTTTGTAGGTCATTAGCTTGTAGTAGCAAGGATCCATCATCTACTTTGTACCCACATCCATTACATATTTGAGGTACCTTAAAACCTCCATGTTCTGACTTATTTTGTTTTATTTAGTACTAGATCATTAAATTGAAAATGAAAAAAAATAGATCAACACACACTTTATACAAGATAAAACAACTCATGACCACTTCTAATACACAACTTGACTCAAACAAGATATCATGAACCATCATAGTCCATTCACTCAATTAACACAGTCAAACAATAACATAGACCAATAACATATAATACCAACAAAAGGTATGACATGATGAATCATGTTTGAGACCACATAAAAAATGAATAACCCTTTGAGACAACACATACATCCAATACTTCATGATGATTGAAATACATACTTGTAAACACATTCAACATACACTTAACGCATACTAGCCAAAAATTAGACAACAAATCAAACAACTTAATAGAACAATCAAGACATACTAGAGGACTTTTAGTGACATACCTTGACCTTATAGAGGAAGGAAAAATTAACACACACATCTCCACCTCACCTAATCACTACATTTTGACTAATATACCTCCAAGAAGCATAATGGATATATATGATCACTAAGAATACCTAAAAGAAGGTCCTGAAAAAGTCCCAAGCCTTCTTAGGCACATGCAAAACTCCTTCATCCTCTCTCTTCTGATATAAGCACTAAGAAACACTTCTTATTTCATTGATATCTACTCTTGATGAGACAACATGGTCTCCTTTAGGTTCCCAAGTACTTCTAAGACCATTGTGATACACTATAGGTATTTGAACTCCACAGGATTGCACTATAGGACATGAAGAACTCTTATTTAGACTTGATTAGCCTTGATAATAGTCCCTTGCAACATGAACAACTCTATTACAACTGAAACATACCATTGTACCTCTTTTCTTGAAGTTATCAACATGATTAGATGAAAAATTTAAATAATTACTAGCAATATGGCCTACCTCATTGCAATTTTAGCATACCACATTCTTATCTAGCTTAGTTCTATTATCTTCCCATGGTCGAGTATCTCTAGGATTAGATTTCTTGATGAGAATTCTCCCACTTTTTCTTGGATCAAAAACTCTTAGATTCCATCCACAATCCTTGGATTTATGGCCATACTCACAACATGAATTAAATTCACCATGAAAGGACCCTACACCATTCCTAGGAGACATTTTATTACAATCTTTAACTCTATGAAAAAAATTATAACTTGAGAAAAAATAACCATTGAATAATCTTTCATACCTTGATGCATTAGGTTGCCTAATAGGCTTAATATTCTCAATGTCCTTGGTATATGTCACCTTATTTTCTTTCTTGGTACCTGGTTTACCATATTCCTTTTTTGAAACCACACCTTCTTGATTCAATTCATTGTCCTTGAGATCTTCATTGAATCCAAAACTATCCCTATCACATGCTGATATTTTTTTTTGCTACGAAGATTATCTAGGTCATTTTAACTTTTCTCTAACATTTTTAGTTTTCTTGAAACTAGATCAGATCTTGAATGTAAAGAATTTATGCCTATTTCATACTTGATGCACTCATCCTCCTTAGATTTGAGTTTATCATTGAACAAAGAAACTTGTAATTTCAGTTGAGTACATTATTTTAATTTTTCCTTAGGGTTTTATAAAACTCCTCCATTTGTGACCCCAAAATCTGAATGACATGACTATGCTCATGAGAATTTTCCTTGGATTCAAGGCTAGCTACAAATATCTCTAGATGTTACTCTAGATGCCTTGTGATCTCATCATGTTATTTACTCTCATTATTCAAATTTCCTTCAAGGATATTAATTTGGTCTTCATGGTTTCTAATAATTTCATTAATTTTTTGTGTGAGCATTTGGTTATGATCTCTAGCATGATTAAGATCCCTTTTTTCTACTACCCGAGGTAAATCTTCACAATCTAAATCTGCATCAACAAATCCTTCACCAAATTAACAAGTTACAACTCCTAAGGGA
Organism: Taxus chinensis; assembly: GCA_019776745.2. Taxonomy (NCBI): domain Eukaryota; kingdom Viridiplantae; phylum Streptophyta; class Pinopsida; order Cupressales; family Taxaceae; genus Taxus; species Taxus chinensis. The sequence continues at coordinate 389,584,889 of CM034146.1, forward strand.
GAATAAACTTTAGGAAACTTTTCTAAGAAATAATTACCTTCACTTGAATTAGAAAAACTTTCATCTTTCGAGTTCTTTCCTTTTTGAGAATTCTTCTTCTTACCTCCCATTTATGCTTTATAATATCTCCTTCAAGCTACTAAGCTTATCCAGAAGGACCAAATTTAATATCGATTGTTAGAAGAAAAATGGAATGAGAGGGGGGGTGAATCACTTCATAAAATGATTTCAATTTATATTTTAGATCTGATTATTCAAAACTCATAAACATTCAACCATCCATTAACACTAATATTGCATTCCATTCACACTCACAAAATACAACATATCTTGTTAGAAGCATAATGGAATGAGAGGGGGGTTAATAAATTCCATAAAATAATTTAAATTTAGATTTCATATCTGATTATTGAAAAATCATAAACATTCAACCATCCATTTATGTGTGCATACAAGAAATAATCACATGTGCAAGAACCATAAACAATATAATCAACACAATACAAAAGATATAAGAGGCAAACCCTCAAGGGAAAGAAAACCCATTGAAACACAATATTTTATTGATATGTTTAAAGATTTAGTGAGGCACCAATCCCACAAAGAGCACCAACCCCTAATTTTGTGAAACACTAATTCAATAAGGATGCTATAACCCCCCAAGATGATTGACCACCCACTCAACTTGTTGTTGCAAATCAACAACACCCCTGGATGCAAATCAAGATTTTGAATTGATGTTTTAGGAATCCAGTGTGATTGCACAACATGGAAACCTCTCTCCAAGTGTGGGACTTGTGAAAAATGAGAGAGGAATATCTAGAATAGAGGCTGGTTCCTCAAAATCCTCTGATTTAGATCTATATTTTACACAACTACAGAGGTTATAATCCTAATTCTACCCTAGATTACAAGGAGATGGGGATAGAAATGTAAAAATTGAAACTAACTAATGATGGTGATGCACCAAAGGAGTGGTGAAACATTTTTTTCCATGTAAATAGACACAAATTCATGAAATGCAACAAGGGAAAACATACACAAGCTGATAGATGCAATTAGGGGTCTTAAAATGAAGTAAAACAATACAAACAGAGGACTGAAAGCATTCACAGAGTTTGCACTGTCATTTCCATGTAAAATCTCTTGCATTCCACCCTCAAAGAGGTATAAACCTGCTACAATACTTGAAAAAGGTCTGATTCTTGCAACAATCACTTGCTGGAGGTGAAAGAAGAAGTTTTCTATGCCAAAAAGTGTTCAACCACCAAAGAAATGAGCCAAATCTGGCTTTTACAATGCATGGGTCGAGCCCAGGAGAGAGAAAATGTAAAAAACATGGGAGCCCATTCCTCATTGATGGAAAATGCATTAAAACAGCATGGAGGACCTTACAAACCCATACCCTATCATTTTTTACCATATTGGAGAAGAATGCGACCCATTCTGTATTAAATTTGGTTGTTGAAATGTCATTTCTGGCCATGGACACGTACCAGAACCGTTTTTGAATTTTCTCTCTCCAAAATGAACCAAAATTATAAATTGACCATGGAATCATGTAGATAATTTTAACATCTTTCCAATGATATAAAGAACAAAAAAATCCAAGCTCTGGATCAAAAGATATGATCGTTTGAAGATTTAGGGTAAAAACGGCCCAAAAACGGATCGGCGGCAAAAAATTTCAAATTTTACCTCTTTTTTGTCTTTGGAAATTTTTTCAAAAATTCCCTGCACTCCGTTGGTCAGATGCCACATGGAAAGCTCTTATTCATCACGCAATTCTCTCTCCTTTCTTCTCCGTGGGTTTTTCTTTAAAAATTTGACCTTTTTATACTTTGGGAAAATTTCCCATTTTCTCCCCGCGCCCTGCCACTTGGGACACGTGGCATCATTTGGTTCGCTGACAGGGGCGCATGGGGTCATCCTTTGGCTTTTAATTTTTTCGACCAAAACCTTTGCTAAGTTTCCAAAGCTCCTCCTCGAGCTCTCGCACTCCCCTTCTCCTTAGGACACATGTCCTCCTCCGGTTGGCTCGGGCCAACCCTCCAACTCACCCCTTTTGAAAACTCGGCCAAAAAACACTAAGTGAAAAGTTCACCCTCTCCTCCACCGCTCGGGCTCCAACAGACACGTGGCCCATTCTTATTGGGCGTGGGCTATGCGGGCTGATTTTGGCCTTTGAAACTTTTACAACAAACTTAGCAAAAAAATCCATTTTGCCCCCGATGCCCGCGAGCCTCCCTCGACACGTGTCGAGTTCCTATTGGCCGCGAGCCAAAATTCAAAAATTCACCCATGGAAAACACTTCACCAAATTTTTTATTTCACCTCCCCCTTGTGACACGTGTCACACTGTGATTGGTCCGCGGGCCCCTCTGGAAAAATTTTCCACTTGAACCTTCGACCAAAACTTGGAAAAATTTCCAATTTGCCTCCGACCCCCGAACTCCTCTGCCACGTGGCAGCTTCCTATTGGCTGCGGGCCTCAAATGGGAAAATTTTCCACAAAAACTCCGCCGAGCCATAACTTGAAAAATATAAGGAGTTAGGAGGCAAACTTTACCTTTCTGGAAAGCTGAGAGAGAGCTCTATCTGATGGTGCCATTTCCAGAAAGCCTTGAGTGCCTTAAAATCAAAAAATGTGGACTGAGGCACAAGAGAGGCAAGAACACAAGGAGTTAGCCACAAAAAATGAGCTGGGGCACATTTTGGATAACAATTTTGGCGACTCAGAGGGGTCATCTGCCTACTAGATGAAAGTACCAGTAGCCTAAAGTAGTCCATTGGGCATGGAGCCATCAAATATTCTGTTTAGAACCCCAACTGACTTAGAATGTGCAAGGAGGAAGATGGAATATCACATGATGGAAGCAAGGACTGCAAAACATCTCCAGGGATAGCAAGTTGTGCCAAAGCACTTAGGGAAAGCAAAACTAACCTACAACAAAACAATGTGCAAAGCACTTAGAGGAATGAAAATCTAATCTAATATTTACAAGGTGGTAAATTTCCCTCTAGAAGCAATGCTTGAGATAGATTCCATTGACTGGAATCTGCAGTTCTTCACCATCCAATGAGGCCAATTGGAAAGCATTGTTGTTCTTGCACTTCGTGACCATGTATGGGCCACTCCAAATGGCATCAAATTTTGAATGCCTTCCCGGTTTTGCTCTATCCACATCCCATTTCAACACTAGATCTCCAACCTGAAAAGATCTATCCTTGGCCTTCCTATTAAAGGTCTTTTTGATCAAAGCTTGATCCTTTTCCATTGCTTGGGATGCCTGATTTCTGACCTCCTGCAGCTCCATCAACTCTGCATATCTCACCTCCATGGGCTCAAACTCTAGCAACTCTAATTGCTTCATGAGTTCCAATGTTGGCAACTCAAGTGACATGGGAAAGATTACCTCTCTTCCATAGACAAGTTTGAATGGAGAGTTACCTGTGGATCTCTTGGGAGTTATCCTATCAGCCCATAAGGCTGATTTCAGTTTGGTATGCCAAGACCTCTGATTCTCATCAAGAGTCCTCCTAATGATCCTCAACAAGTTCTTGTTTGTAGACTCGGCCTGGCCATTACCTTGAGGGTAATAGTTTGATGAAGTGCTTAGGTAGATCCCGTTCTTGACAGCCCACTCAGTCACCTTGGATCCAATGAATGCCAATGCATTATCTGAGATTATTGTAGCAGGTATACCAAATCTGGTCACTATCCCCTCATAAAAGTCTAAGATGCTGGACTCATTTGCTTCTTTGAGTGCTACTGCTTCAGTCCATTTGGTGAAGTAGTCTGTGGCTGTCAAAATCCATTTGTGCCCTTGACTTGAATTGGGATTAATGACTCTAATGAAATCCAAACCCCATTGCATGAATGGCTGGTCAACTGAGATTGGATGCAATGGAAGGGCAGCAAGTCTCTTTTTTCCTGTGAAGAATGCACAATTCTTACACCTCTTAATCCATGCATAGCAATCACTGAAAATTTTAGGCCAATAATAACCAGCCTTCATGATTTTTAGAGCTGTCACTCTCAGTGCAAAATGACCACCAACTGATCCACCATGGAACTCTTCCAACACCCTATGAATCTGATTTGTGCTAATGCATCTCAGCAGCACTCCATTCACATCTTTCTTGAACAAAACTCCATCAACAATGGCATATGGGACAGCCTGCAATCTGAAGTGTCTTCTTTGGGTCTTGTTCATCTCCGGGGGGCATAGGCCTATGCTTAGGAAGTGTATAATACCTTGGGTCCAGCAAGGAGTGGGGGAAACATTGTCTTCTTCTTGATTGCCACTTGGCTCATGGCTGTCTTGGACTGTCAAAACAACCTCTTCTTCATTGCATACTTCTTTTTGCTTCCCCAAAACTAGCTGCTCACACAATCCTTTCCCTCTTACTAGCTTGGTGATCTTGATCTCAATGTCATACTCCATGACACGGGTGATCCAACCTGCCCTTTTCTCATTCAAATCTTTGTTGAGGAGGAAGTCCTTAACCCCAGCATGTGAGACCAGCAACTGGACCTTGTTGTTCAAGACTAAATGCTTGAATTTCTTCAAGCTTCTGATTACTGCTAGTACATGCTTCTCAATAAAAGAGTACTTCACCTCATAGTCATCTAGGCTCTGGCTGAAGAAGGCAATTGGGTTCTCATCACTATCCTTGTTCTGCTGTACCAAAATGGCAGAAATAGTGTCATTACCTCCAAATGCATAGAGGATGAAATCCTTGGAGAAGTCCGGGTTGATGAGAGTTGGTGCTTGAGAAATGGCTTCTTTGATTGCTTCAAAACTCTCCTTGCCTTCTGTTGTCCACTTGAAAGCCATGCTCTTCTTTAACATTTTGGTGATGGGCTTGACAAGGGCTGCAAAATCTGGGACAAACCTCCGAACAAAGTTTATCCTCCCCAAGAAACTCTGAAGGGCTTTCTTGTGGCTTGGCAATGGTAGTGCTCTTATGGCTTCAACCCTCTCTGGATCAATTGCTAATCCTTTTTGGAGACAATATGGCCAAGGAGCTTTCCTTCATGTGCAAGAAAGATACACTTTCTAGGATTTAAAGACACTCCAAATCTCCTGCACCTCGTGAAAACTTGTCTCAAATGAGAGAGGTGGTCTGCTACATTTTTGGAAAAAATAGTGATATCATCAAGGTAAATCAGCACCACGTTGTTAATCAAACCTTTGAACGCCATGTCCATTGCCCTTTGGAAGGTAGCACCAGCGTTGGATAGCCCAAATGGCATTTTCCTGTATGCAAAAGTTCCCCATTTGGTTGTGAAGGCTGTCTTGAACTGGTCTTCTTCCTTCACCATAATTTGATTATAGCCTGAGTAGCCATCAAGTAGTGAAAACCTCTCGGAGCTAGCCACAACTTGCAAGATTTGCTCCATGGAAGGGAGTGGGTAATGGTCCTTGAGAGATGCTCTATTCAAGTCTCTGAAACTCAACACACAATCTGATCTCTCCACTCTTCTTTCTGACTGGAACCAAGTTGGCAACCCAACTAGAATGCTTGATTGGGAATATGATCCTTGACTCAATCAGCTTGTGCAATTCTTTCCTCATGAGAGGCTCCATATGTGGATTGACTGGTCTTTGTTTCTGCCTGAGAGGCTTAGTATTTGGATCCAATTCAATGGTATGCTGAGCTAAGTTGGGATTGAAACCTTTCAAGTCTTCATAGCTCCAAGCAAACACATCAGGGAACTCTTGACACAGCTGTATGAACTCATACCTTTCTTGTTCAGTTGTCATCTTTCCAATTTGCAATGGTTTGTTCTCTTCCACCAAGATGGATACTGAATCTTCTCTCTTGACCTGAATGTTTGCTTTCTCTTTCCTAAACTGATCATTGGGATTAAAAATGGACTCCAAAGTGATAAGTCCCTTGGGCAGCTTGTTAGTTCTCAGCTGTACCACTTGGTCACCATATTGTTGTTCCAGTTTTTCTTGATTCTTAGCTGAGAACTCAGCTTCTTCTTGCAAGAAATGGATGATTTGTTGGTCATTCTCAAATACTTGCCAACTGACATTGTTATCCAGCACTGAAGGCCTCACAATCACATGGATGTTTGGCTATACCTTGTCTTTTTGAATGCTTTCCACAATGTCAAAGGCTGCCCCTATTGCTGCAAGCCTGTCAGCAGCTTGATTCTCTTTCCTAGGAATGGATTTGATGCCAAAACCCTCAAAATATTCCATGAGGTCCCATACCCTGTTCTTGTAGCACTTGAGTAGATCATTCTTGGTAGCATGCTATCCCTTGACCTGATTTACAATCAATTCACTGTCACCAAAGACTTGCAAGTTCTTTATTTTCTTCTTGATTGCCCAATGCATCCCTTGCACCAAGGCTTCATATTCAGCAGTGTTATTGGAGCATGCAAACTGAAATCTAAAAGTTGAATAGTACTTTACTCCTTGAGGTGAAACAAGCATGGCTCCACCTCCTGCACCTTGTCTACTCCTTGATCCATCAAAAAACAGCTGCCATACCTCATTGTCATCTTCATGGTTTGGCTTGGTGATGCTAGGAATAGGCTGATTTTCTTCGTGTATGCAATAGACCCCTAGCTCAGATTCTTCCACTTCTTGATAAGGATCAAAAGCATGTACCTTGTTTTCCCATTCATCAAGAGTTAGATCTGGGATGCTTCCAACCTTGGTGTCAGCTTCATCGGTGCTTGGGTGGTCTTCTTGATCAAATGCTGAACAATTGGCGTTGATCTGACTTGGAGTGTAAGGCTCAATGTGGAAGTTTGCAATAGGTTCAGACCTGATTGTAGCCTTAGTTCCATACCTCATTCTAAACAACATGTGTGACCAATCAGCAGACAAATATCCCCCAATCTTGGCTGTGAAGTCCCTTGACAAGCATAGGGCAAAGAGTGGTGGAAGGTCTATGACTGATACATCTTGTAAAACAACAACATTTGGACATGCATGCAAGGTAAGACTCAAGTTTCTAATCACCCCAACTGTTGTTACTGCTGTCCCATCTAGCTGCACTACCCCTTTGGATATGGTTTCATACTGGAGCCCTAGCTGATCAGCTATTTGTTTAGGCATCACTGAGCTACTTGCCCCGGAATCTATCATGCAATTGTGCACTAACTGATTTCCAATGATTAATGAAACATAGAAAGGAGGGGGCTTCAACATTTTACCTTGCTATCCTCCATGATTTCCCTCAGGCTGGGCAACATTTGTGAGCACTTTCTCTTGCATCTGAACTTGCTGATTCGAAGTTGGCCAGTCCTTCATGGTAGCTTGTAACAAGTCTCTTTGGCCTAGGATAGATAGGGATTCCCACATTGATATATTAACATTTGTCTTCTTCATCTGATCAATGATACTGAATGGTGATGAAGGATCTCTTTGTTGTCCCTTTGCTTGTACATTCACTCCTTGCACATGGGCAGCAATAACTAGTATTTGAGTTGGTCTAGGAGCTGTTCTTGGCTGCCCTTGTGCATTTGAAATTGGATTTTGCTTGCCAACCATTTGTGGAGCCATGGAAGGTTGTGGATTGGTTGGAGCTAATGGCTGTTCTTCACCCAAATTCCTTCTTTTTTACCTTGTGTTGGCTGCAACACCTTGAGAAACTACTTGATTCATGCCACATAAATCTTCTGCTTGCCAGTTTACCAATGTGGTGTCATTTGGGGCTGATTGCTGTTGGAATGTTTCTTGTTGTTGGTTGTTTCCTTGACTGCCTTCACCCTCCACACCAGTAGTTTTCACCATTAATGCTTGATTCAAAGCACCATTGAAGCACATAGATTGGTTATGAGGTTCATTGCATGGAAAACACCAATCATACTCTTGAGCAACATTGTTTTGTGTTGGCACCAATGCCTTAGAGGCAGATATGGCATTAGGATTATAGGGCTGAAATGGTCTATTGGCAGGAGGCCTTGTTTGATTTACATTTGCAGCTGGATTAGGAGGTCTTTGTGGTTGGTATGGCTGCCTGTTAGGCTGAGCTTGGGGCTGGTAAGAAGGTCTAAAACCTTGGGCTTGTTGCCTTTTGAGAGTAACCAGCTCATTGCCTAGGTTTTGCAATTGCTTCATGACTTCTTGAAGCTCATTTGGGGCACTTGGAGATGAAGTAGAAGCTTCATTTGAACTCTGATTTCTAGGAGTGGGAGAAGGAGCCAAATTAGGTGCTTGATTGGTATTTGGACTCTCTAAACTTGGAAACAATGGCATGGGAGGTCTAGGGGCTAGTTTACCAGCTTGGATCAAACAATTTTCAGCCCTAATGGCAATGCTATAAGCCATAGGGATAGTTATGCCTCCCATGGACTGAATCAACATAGAAATATCAGAATTTAGAGCTTTGAGATAATAGAGAAAAGCACCTTCTGTTGTTGGCCTGACTGCCACTGGAATTCTCTCCCAAGTCTTTTGAAATCTGAAGTTGAAATCGGTCAGTTGTTCATTGGGAGCTCTCTTGATGGTTGTCAGCTGCTCCAAAAGAGACAAGTTGTCTCCCTTCTCTCCAAATTACTCATGAAGTGCTATACACAGTTGATTCCAATTTGTGATAGAACCAGCTCCAAGGCTTCTAAACCATTGCAATGCTTTCCCCCTGAATAAAGATGCTAGCAATTTGATAGCCACTTGCATCTCATTGATTTCATGAATTGCACAAAGATTGGCAATGTCTTTAACATGATCACCTGGAGTAGTCTAATTTTCTCCAGTGAAGTAGGGAATGTTCTTCAAGGATGCAATTAGGAATTGGATGTTGTGCATTGAGGGCAAGTGGGACTGTTTCCTGTGAAGTTGACATAGGGGTTGTTTTGTGCCATTCTAATTGGTCTTAAAACCCTTGTTGACTGAATGAAAGGCCTACCAGGTGGAGGAGTTGAGAGAGTTCTATTTGGTGGAGATGGAGACCTTTGAATCCTTCTTCCTCTTTGCCTTCTTCTTGGAGATAACTGCAGGTATTCAAACAGCACTTCTTCTTCTCCAACTCTTGACCTTGTGGTGATTCTTCTCATGAGTTTTCAGGCCTGCACTGCTGAAACCAGTTGATTCCTCCCCTTGGAGTCACCAGATATGCAAATTATAGCTCTTTTCAAGTAAGAAAATTGCAGCAGATGCACATCAACTTTGCTGCAATAAAAATGAGACTTCTAAGGTCCCATCGGGCATGCCAAAACTGTTGTTGCAAATCAGCAGCACCCCTGGATGCAAATCAAGGTTCTGAATTGATGTTTTAGGCATCCAGTGTGATTACACAACATGGAAACCTCTCTCCAAGTGTGAGACTTGTGAAAATGAGAGAGGAATCTCTAGATTAGAGGCTGGTTCCTCAAACTCCTCTGATTTAGATATATATTTTACACAACTATAGAGGTTCAAATCCTAATCCTACTCTAAATTGCAAGGGGACATGGATAGAAATGTAAAAATTAAAACTAACTAATGATGGTGATGAACCAAAGGAGTGGTGAAACATTTTTTACCATGTAAATAGACACAAATTCATGAAATGCAACAAGGGAAAACATGCACAAGCTGATAGATGCAATTAGGGGTCTTAAAATGAAGTAAAACAATACAAACAGAGGACTGAAAGCATTCACAGAGTTTGCACTGTCATTTCCATGTAAAATCTCTTGCATTCCACCCTCAAAGAGGTATAAACCTGCTACAATACTTGCAAAAGGTCTGATTCTTGCAAGAATCACTTTCTAGAGGTGAAAGAAGAAGTTTTCTATGCCAAAAAGTGTTCAACCCTCAAGAAATGAGCCAAATCTGGCTTTTACAATGCATGGGTCGAGCCCAGGAGAGAGAAAATGTAAAAAAATGTGGGAGCCCATTCCTCATTGATGGAAAATGTATTAAAATAGCAAGGAGGACCTTACAAACCCATACCCTACTATTTTTGACCATATTGGAGAAGAATGCGACCCATTCTGTATTAAATTTGGTTGTTGAAATGTCATTTCTAGCCATGGACACGTACCAGAACCGTTTTTGAATTTTCTCTCTCCAAAATAAACCAAAATTAGAAATTGACCATGGAATCATGTATATAATTTTAACATCTTTCCAATGATATAAAGAACGTGAAAATCTGATCTCTGGATCAAAAGATATGATCGTTTGAAGATTTAGGGCAAAAACGGCCCAAAAACGGATCGACGGGAAAATTTTTCAAATTTTAACTCTGTTTTGTCTTTGGAAAAATTTTCAAAAATTCCCCACGCTCTGCTTGTCAGATGTCACATGGCAAGCTCTGATTCATCACGCAATTCTCTCTCCTTTCTTCTCCGCAGTTTTTTTTTGAAAATTTGACCTTTTTATACTTTGGGAAAATTTCCCATTTTCTCTTCGCGCCCTGCCACTTGGGACACATGGCATCATTTGGTTCACCGACAGGGGCGCGGGGAGAACCTTTGCCTTTTAGTTTTTCGGCAAAAACTTTTGCTAAATTTTCTAAGTCCTCCACGAGCTTTGCACTCCCCTTCTCCTTAGGACACGTGTCCTCCTCCGGTTGGCTCGGGCCAACCCTCCAACTCGCCCCTTTTAAAAAACTTGGCAAAAAAACACTTAGTCAAAATTTCCACCCTCTCCTTCGCCGCTTTGATCCATGAAGACATGTGGCTCACTGCCATTTGACATGGGCTATGCGGCTGGTTTTGGCTTTTGAAAATTTTACAAAAACTTAGCAAAAATTTCCATTTCACCCTCGATGCCTGCGAGCCTCCCTCAACACGTGTCAAGTTCCTATTGGCCACAGGCCAAAATTCAAAAATTCACCCATGGAAAACACTTAGCCAAATTTTTTTTTGCACCTCCCCTTGTGACATGTGTCACACTATGATTGGTCCACGGGCCCCGCGGTCAAAATTTTCCACTTGAACCTTCGACCAAAACTTGGAAAAATTTCCAATTTGCCTCCGACCCCCGAACTCCTCTGCCACACGGCAGCTTCCTATTGGCTGTGGGCCTCAAATGGGAAAATTTTCCACAAAAACTCCACCAAGCCATAACTTGAAAAATATAAGGATTTAGGAGGCAAACTTTACCTTTCTGGAAATCTGAGAGAGAGCTTTATCTAATGGTGCCATTTCCAAAAATCCTTGAGTGCCTTAAAATCAAAAAATGTGGACTAAGGCACAAGAGAGGCAAGAACACAAGGAGTTAGCCACAAAAAATGAGCTGGGGCACATTTTGGATAACACAACCACCTTATGTAGATATGATTTCTAATTTTTTTCTACCAAAACTGATGGAGACCAAGTATTCAGCTTGCACTTCTTCAATCCTTCACTCAAACCCTAGGTGTCTAAACCCTTCACAAAAAAACATCACTTTCTTCACTTCTCAAACCTTCAAACACTTACACACATTCTTGTTGATATTACTCAACATTAAAAACACTTGATTAAACCTCAATTAATGCTTCAACACTAGAAAATACCTCACACCTATGTTACACCCCTTGTACACACACAACTAGCTTACAAAAGCACCCAAAACTATGCTTTTATAAGCTTCTCTTGATTTTAAATTAAAAAAACATGTTATCTACTTTTTCTCAAACCACACATCATGAAAAATGTCCCAAATTTGAATTAAAATAGTCACAAGTGACCCAAGTAGGTAGGCCTAGTTAAAAACCTCATTGGATGAGCCAAAAATGGCTCAAAACCCCATGGGCACAACTTTAAAAATTCCCTTACATCAAAACCATACATATTCATGACCCATAAATTCTTTAAAAAATGATGAAAATTTCATTAAAAATTCATACATGGTCACAATTTATCTCAACCAATCAAATTATTTCATTTAATGGGCCCAATACTCTTTGTATTTCTAAAAACTGTTGTTTCCTACACCTTTCAGTACCATGGAAACTTAATTATGTTGCCAAATAACTTCAACTCAACCAAACCATTCCATGTGATCACTTGATGGAATTTAAAGAACATGTAATACACTTATAATCAAGTTATAAGCCTTGAATCAACCACATGATCAAACCACAACCACTTTCGTCGTCATCAAATCAACCTGCCAATAATGTTGTTTCCAAATATTAGGTCATAAAATTTTTATATGAACATAAATGACCTATAAATAGATTCATTGGATGCTAAATTTATCCTTGTATATATTCCAAGTGATATAAAGTGTCACCCAATCCATCAATTTCTTAATAAATGTTAAAACTTTTAGCAAAACACATCCTTTCCTACACTGGAAAATATTTTCCTTTTAAAATAATGACCTAGAAACCATATTAAAAAACTTCATCATGATACAAAAATCATATAAATTAAAATATGTATGAATCTAATTTCCAACACACTTTTAATCATCTCAAAATTCCACCTATAGCTCCAGATATGACCATTTAACTTAACACTTCTTTTAATGTCTCAAAATTGTCCTTTGACTAGTTAACTTGAATGGGCCTCATTTGACCATTTACCTGCATGAAAATGTCCTAAAAATACTATGGGAATCAATATCAGCTCACATAAATTCCATAACATCAATTTATCTCATACCTCATTTGGACAACCTTGTCCCAAAACACTCTTCTTCAGAAATTCACCTGTTTGAGTGGGGCACACTCATCACCATGATCTCAATAATACATTTCTAGAAATATAAGAGAGTAATCTACACCATATAATCATAATTTTTGACAAATCAATAAAAATAGGCTCATCATACCTCTTCTTTTGCAAGTTGCTTCTAGCTAGGGTTTAACTAGGGTTTTAGAGCGCTTTATCTTCTTAACAATCGTTCATAAAAATATGATGATGAAATGACCTCATTATTTTTGTGAAATATTATAAACTCACTATATAAACATTATTGAAAGCCACAAAGTCCCATGTAAAGAACACACTTCAGGGTGAGCATCAAAAGTGTCAACTCGAGCTAGATTTGCAATAGATTTTGACCCTGACTCACAAAACCATCATAACTTGCAAAATATACCTTATGGAAACCTGAAGTTTTACCCAAAGAACCATGAAACATACTTAAAACATATCCAAACATCATAATTTCATCACCATACCTAAAAATATCGATCCTATCTCATTTTCATAGCCTCACCTTAGGGTTTTTCACTAACTCAAAATTACTCAAAAATACGTGATACACCTTGATATACCTAAATTAAAGCATGAACAAGCTCATAAAAATCAAAAGCTCAATCTCATACCTCCTAGAAACCATATTTTCTCCTAATAAGCACCTATAACATAGAAAATCACTTGTATCTACACCATGTCACTACTGTGAGTGAATAAAAACTATCGAAACCTATTATCCATCATGTAAACATTCATCTCAAGAATCCAAGAAGATCCTACCTCCATGTGACATCACCTAGGCACCTGAATAGGCTTGCAAGAGAAGCTAACTCTCACTGAACCTCACTGAATCATGAAGTACACATATGAATTAGCATTTCAACATCACACACACCATCATATGACCATCATCCACTTTGTCATTGATGTGGTTTTTAATCAATCACAACACCTATAGGAGCACATGCCAACATATATTGGTTACACATTATTCTTTCTTACTTATAATCACATATACAATTGGATTACTATGTTAGATAGATATTTTGTATGTCATTATCTTTTCTATATACACATTAACATTCACTCGCCTTCTAGTTATGAATGCAAAATTTCCACAAATATTTTGTCACATCCTATAATTTTATTATGTTAAATTGATAGGATAAATTGTAAAATGTTAAGTGGTTCATGAAGGCATGATATTAAGCCTTATCACGTAGATGGGTATACATTTGCATGCGCCTATGTATATCCTGAAAAAGGATAAAAACACAAACATATAGTTGTATACAAAACCACGTAACAATGCTTGTTTCCCAACGTTCCTCAAACACTTAGCATTTATGAGATATATTTATTTTGGATTTCAGTTTATTTGTACTTACCTATCTGGGTATGTTGATTTTGGTACATGAGTTACTTTTTGATTGTTGTATCAGTAATGAGTAATTTTTTTGCAACATGATTTTTTGAATGTGGTTAAGGAAATTTTAGATAGCTTTGATATTGCATCTAACATTGATAAATATTATTTTTACTTGACCTACTGAAAATAATGACCTAAAAATGACTGAACTTATACATTTCTGCAATATATTATTATTTAATGATTGTATAATATGTGGGATCTTTACATTGTTTCAAAAGTGAAATTTCTGTATGGAAACATGGATTAATTTTATAATGCTAACCTCATTTTGTGAGCACGGCAGTAAAGACCGTGAAGCACAAGGTGGACCTCAACAAAGGGAAGGTAAAAATTTTAAAGTTAGTATAAAGATATATTTATCTGTGAGTAAGTGGAAACTCCTTGAATGGAAAGAAAATTATGACTCGGCCTATCTGAACTTAATTTTTTTCTTGACTAATTAATGGCATGACTATTTTGTATAGCCTGATTATATCTTGTATAATGTTCTACTTATAGATCCCATGATTTCACTATCTTGTGGATCGAACATATTGACCAATTGTGACTCATTGGTAGGGGTCATTGTGGAGATATTTTATAAACATGGTCTTGGATTGGGAATTATAATTACATGGTCTTGTTTATAAATCTTGGCATTGAATTGTTAAGTATAATCTTCTTAGATATACTATTGAAAGATAATTCAAATTGAATTATGGTTTTAAACAGGGGACTTATGACCTCACCATGGTAATGTAATATTTATATGCTCTTGGACCATACTTAATATCAATGTTTAATAAAATATGGGGCTTTGAGTATTGGTAGTCAATGGATGAAACCACATTCGAGTGGAATGTGGTGGTTTAAATAATTATTAAGTTTGATTAATGACCCATTCGAACATAAAGATTTAAATTTTTTTTTTGTCTGATTAAAGAATCAAGGGATTTTGTTTATTCAAGAAAAATGTGGACTAAGCTCAAGTTATCTCTAGATGCATAGATTGTTGATTAATGCATTGATTGATTTCAAATGCAAGAAAAGGTTAATGTTTTAAACTATAGACTTCCTGTTATGGTGGGAAAATCTCAGAGGTATTTGGTTCGTCACTATGTGGCACTGTATGTTTAATAAAATGAAATGTCATAGTGGATCGTTTCTCGAAGGAGGTAAAGTTTCATCGAGAAGCTACCTCGAATGCAATCTCAACTTCATTTCTATTTTTAACATTGATGGTGCATGGGGGTTTTTGTACTGGTACTGATGAGGTATTTTCTAATGGGTGAAGCTATGCCATAGTAGGAGATAAATGCTATAATGGTGATTGAGCTCTCTATTATAGGGACGAGCATGCAATTATTTAGGGAAATTCTTCAAAGCTATTTTGACTCCTCTGATTCTAAAATAGATTCTTCTTCACATTTTTTAATTTGTATTACACAGATGAGGTTCAAGCAGGGGGGAGGGTTAATGTGGCTAGGTGCTCAAGTTTTGATGGAATTTTTTATTTATTTAAAGATTATTGTGAATAGATTTTAGAGGCTTTTGATCATTACATGAATGGTTTACTGTCTTTGTATCTATATATTTCCTTTTAGAATGTTTGAATTTGCATAGGGTTTCAATGTTGATAAATATTTTATTACACCTCTGAAATGTTGTGTCCTTAACAGGTAAACTAATTCTTAGGATGTCTCGGTGCTTGCATTGATGGTTGTCAAGTGTTTAATGAGTTCTTTTCCTTCAAGCTCATTTTTTGGTATTTTAAACCTTTTTTCCCACTACTTTAAAAAACAATGTGGGTATAGATTAAGTATGGGATGTTACCAATACATTCAAATAATTGTATTGTATTTCTAAAAAAACCTTAGTGGTTATGTTCGCTTCAAGCTGTAGCACTCGACTTAGCCTAGATCTGCGAAGAAAGGAAATAGTTTTTGTGTCTTCCTTATAACCTCATGGTAACTTGGGTCACCATGTCACAAAGGTAAATAGTTCAACCCAAACTATGTGGTTCATTTATAGTTTGGGATCATTTATAAATAACGTATTTGTGATCACATTCATTAACTAAGGTCTCATGTTCTGAGATTTACATAAACTAGACCCTATCAAATTACTCCTTTGGAAGTATCGTAACCGTTTTAGCATTGGTGTTGATGGGTTGGTAGAGATAAATGATATATTAAGGGAAAGACATATAATAATCTTCTCCTTCATTAACATAATTTCTATTCTTCCTAAGATGAATAACATGGACAATATTTGTAACATTTCTCACCCTAATTATGTACCAGACCATGGTATTTTATGTGATATTTTGTAAGATTTGTATTGGGGTGAGAATGTCATGTGTTTCATATACATTGAGTTTACTAAAATTGCATAATTTTACAGAGACATGACCAGGATTTTGTCCGATGTGCTCAAAATATACTTTTTCTACAACTTTTATGTTACTAGTATATTGATATTTTTACACCATAGACCTACTTTGGATTAGATACAAAGTTAGAGGAAAATATTTCTATCAATGATAATCATGACTTCTACCAGCCTCTATTTCTAATGCCTTGTTGGGGCCATAGGTGTAAAGTGAAAGAATTTTATGCTAGATGTCCATATGATTAGTATGATGTTAAATAGTAGGGATTGTAAGCATTGTGGTGAATTGTTGTGACTATTCGGTAAATAGTTCGAGGAAGCATCCCTAGAACAAATAATTTATTATGTTAAGACAAAAAGGTTTTTTATCCTACAACTAGAAATCTTACTAATTAATAGAGTAAGTGAGATGGATTGATTTATATTTTTAATAGTTGAACTTAACTATATTGTTAGATACTTTGTATTGCACCAATGTGGGTAAAAGGGAATGTTGTTTGGGTGGTGTTGAAACAAGTTTAAAATGAAATCATCTTGGATAAACTCATGGAACTTATTTATGAATGTAATTTATGGATGGTGGAATCTTGGATACGACATTAGATATATTTATCATAGTCTATAAACTCTTTGGGTTTTAATATTTGATTTATTTTCATTTAATCATCTACATGTGTTCAAATATTTCAAAACAAAATAGCTAGGTGGAGAGTTTTAATAATATGATAGTTCTCTAGAACTGACCATGTTGTAATGGGAAAGTACAACACATGCCATATCAGCACATCCTCTGATAGCCCCATAGATCCCTGTATAGTTGTACCAAATAAGGTGGTGCCCATGTAAAGTAGACCCACTCCTCAATCATGTCTCGTAAAAATCCCATCAGACCCCTAGGAAAATGACTGCCCTCTGAATCAGGAAATGCATAGCACCCTACTATCACAATCATCAGCAATGTCTAGCTACATCTCCTTTGGGTGTGTGGCATATATCGCCCCGTACACCAAGATCATGTTATGCTCGGTTAGCTCACTAGCCATCTCCCTAAATATTCCAATCAATGCCTTGAAGGCACCATTCATGGATACACTATAAACCATCTCCTCAAAAATCAAAAACCATAAAATCCTATAAACATCCTCTAGAGTGATCATCATATCACTGGTAGGAAGGTGGGGGGTGTTGCTCACTACATCTCATCTCTCGATGAGAGAAACCATAAGACTAGGATCCCGTCAGATCCGTTTGTACTGCCTGATCCTGATCAACCCTACATCCCACATGTGGGCCCACTCCTCCTCTGTCCCACTACACCTCAAGTCCCCTAGTACGGGCAGCACTCTATCTCATAGTGTTAACTACTGTCATGCCTACAATCAATCAACTCAACAATGTCAGGGCTAGAATTCATTTTTTATCAATAACATAATTATACACCCTACTACCCCATTAACATTTATCATGTTCCTACTTTATCCCTGACTACTTATTTATCCCATCCCCACTTACCCAAAATCCATACCACCTGTCACCTAAGTCCCACTTATCCCCTAGTCACGTTTACCTACCCTCACATTTTCCCACCTACTTTTCTCCCTCCTATATCACTACTCTATTCACTTTTTACCTATTTACCCTACCCTCTCTTTTCCACCCCATTCTCACCCTCTGCATCTAACCTATTTTTTCCCTGTCACCTTTTCACAGTAACCAACATCGGTCACCCATGACTGACATCGGTTCCTTATGACCACCATCGCTCCTATTTTCCCCCACTAACACCGGAAAATCCTAACCGATTTTGGCCGACCCCAAACCGGCATCAATCTCTGGGTCAGCCCCAAAGTTGAACCCCCACATACCTAAAACTCAAAAATTTCCTAAAAACAACCTAAACCCTTCCAAACACCCCAAAACCTTACCCTAATTCATTTTTACCCCTATTTATCCTACATTCCACCCTCTGCATACCCTAATTGGTTCATTTTACCTGCATTTTCAAATTTTTAATTTTTCCCCCCATTTGTTCATTTTAAGACCAAATTATATTCAAAATACACAATAAGAGTGGGAACCTAACTCATCCTGTTACCTCCACCTTTTTGGAACCTCCTGTCTCTACACTGGTGGACCTCCACTACTCCCGCCTACTGTCGCCATGTCTAAAATTGATCTGCTGATCCTTCGGTGAATCAACTCGTTCCACCTGATCACGTGGACCCATCTTCATCACTCCAACAACCACTCACCTCTTGCCTAATCAGCCTCAAATCACAATCGATCCCATTTTCCTTGATAAATCGTTTGACTATTTTTCCTCTAGAGCCATTTTTCACCATGTTAAAATGCTCAAATGAGCACTTTTATAATGGGTTTTATGTTTTAACCCATCGGCAGGTGAACCGATATTAGTCTAGCCTAACCGACATTGGTTCCATGACCTAGTGTACTGATATCGGCTCACATATATTGTTATTAGATTCAGATGAATGATATCGTTCATGTTGCCTACACCTCATTTAGACTCCCTTCTCTATTTTACCTAATCTAATGCCCTCATTTCCTCCCACCCGACCTTATTATTAGCTAGGGAATACTTTTACCTCTGCCACTACCCCATTTACACCACCTAACTTAATAACCCATATGCCACGCTACCTCGTATACCCCTTGAATTACCTATACCTTGGCCTTACCCATGTTAGGACCCATATACCTTGACCTGAACCTACTTTTTGTGACCATTGAACTTGTGTGCTCATTATACCTTATGATGTCGTTACCCATATTGTTTTAGCCTAACAACCTCACATTGGCCTTACCCATGCCCGGACCCATATACCTTGACCTGAACCTAATTTTTGTGACCATTGAACTTGTGTGCATGTTATACCTTGTGATGTTATTACCCATGTTGTTTTATCCTAACAACCTCATCATGGCCTTACCCGTGCCTTGACCTATATACCCTGACATGAACCTAAGTTTTGTGACTACTGGACTTGTGTACTCACTATACCTTGTGATGTTGTTACCCATGTTGTTTTATCCTACCAACCATACCTTGCCTATTGTTGTGCTTTTTATCCCAACTAAACCTTTGGTGTACTAGAACATACCTAAACATTCTTTCACCTGACCTATTTTGTGTTTCTAGACCATATCCTATGCCTTGGATACCTAAATCACTTCACCCTTGTTTGGATAAACCTATCAACCTTGGATGATGTAGATTTTACAAGCTCTTCCTCTAGGTATCGTCTTGCAATCTATACATGTGCATACATTCGATTTCCATTACCCATTACCCAATTTGACCCTGGCCTATTAATTATAAACCAAGTTTACCATCATCCTTTTCCTAAGTACATATACCATTCCCCACCAACATTCACTTACACCAACTACAAAATTATCAAACCACTCCCCGACTCCGTATAACACCACATCAGTTCCTAGTTTGAGGGGGATCACCTTCACCCATACTTGGGGAAACCCCTCTCTCACCCACACATGGGGCAACCACTTCCTATTTTTGTCAGTGTCGCTTACCAATACAAGCTACGTGACAAAAGGAAAAAAATATAGACACTAAAATTAGGTTGTACCACCCTTATAAAATCGTTCATTAAATTAACCATATCGTACAGATTCATATCCCAGTGTACATGATTAACTGAATTAATTCCTTTAATTAATTTAATTAACATCCTCACTTGACCACCTCACCTAGCCAAATCACCTAGACACCTCATCATGGACCCATTCTTAGCATGTTTCTTTTAATTAAGACTCAATTTCTACTTACCATAACTAACTAAGACTTAGTCTAACCCTAAAATCAGATACCTATTCTTTCTCTAACAACATGCCCACTTATCTAAGTGCAAAATATTTTTTTAGACTCAAAGCAAAAGGTAGAACTGGCCAGAAGATAGCCAAGATCTATTATTTTGGCAAACTAGGATTTCCTACCATAACTTACATCAATTAACCCTAAACTGATGCCAGTTAACCTCAACTGTCGTCATTTACCATATATTTATTTTGGTAACCTTGTTTGAGAGGCTGGAAAATTTGAAATATTTGATCACTTTTAGAGTTTAGAGAGAGAGAGAGAGTTTTAGGCAAGCACAGACCAGAGTATTCTTGATCACTCAAACACCCCCTAGCCAACACCAGGACTGATCTAAAGGCATCGGCATTCACGGTAACATTCTGAGAAGCACTATCATGGCACTACCTACTAGTTTCGTAGATCAACCATTGCTATCCCACAGTGTACATGATTAATTGAATTAATTTGGCTAACATACTCACTTAACCACCTCACCTAGCTACATCACCTAAACACCTCATGATGGACCTATTCTTAGCATGTTTCTTGTAACTAAGACTTAATTTCTACTTATCATAACTAACTGAGACTTATTCTAACCCTAAAATCAGATACCTATTCTTTCTCTGACATCATGCCCACTTATTTGACACACAATATTGTTTTAGACCCGAACCAATGGGCAGAACTTGTCAAAAGATAGCCAAGATCTGTTATTTTGGAAAACCTACAATTTCCCACCATAATCAATGATGGTTAACCCTAAACCGATGCCAGTTAACCTAAACCATTGTTGGTTACCATATATTCATTTTGGTAACCTTGTTTGAGAGGTTGGAAATTTTGAGAGATTTGATCACTTTTCGAGTTTGGAGAGAGAGAGAGAGAGAGATGCATGCAAGCACGGACCATAGTCTTCTTGAGCATCCAAAAACCCCCTAGCCAACACTAGGACTAATCTAAAGGAATTTTCATTCACAGTAACATTCCAGGAAGCACTATAATGACACTAATTACCAGTTTCAAAGATCAAACATTGATATGCTCCACCAGCCAGGATTGCAAATACAAGTAAGTGTGTTTTTTATCTACATCATTTTATACTTACTTAGTTTGTAGTATCTTCATCTCTGTTTAATTAGATCCTATTCTTCTTTGCATTCCACCATCCCCACTTTCTTTTCAATCCACCCATCAAACCACCCACAACTATTTAGTTCCCCATATCTGACTCCTAAGCATTCTTGAGCCTTCCTAGCATTTTTACAAACATAACCATCCTTCTTCCATTCTCTGTGTAATCATAGAGAAGCTCCAAAACAATTTTTATTTGATTTCCACCATTCTTACCCTACCAACGCCAGTCAGCTAGACTGTCGTCAGTTTTCCCTTCACCAACATTGGTCACCAGACCAATGTCGATTACTATATCTTTTAACAAACTTTCACTAAGTTGACTTTATCACCCGTACAACCTCACAAAATCCTCACTCGATCCAGATACACTACCTGAAGCCACTGCACAGATCTCCCCATCACTCTATGTAGACACAGAGAGAATATGGACCCTTATTTCTGACATTTAAATATTCTACCCTTATCCACCTTGAACCATCATCAGTCATAGCTAAACTGTCATCGGTCACACCTGAACCGACGTCGATCTCTTTGTATGATAACCCAACTCAAGACAACGAGCTAATGCCTACTCCTGAATTGCCTAGATCCATTTGTAACCTTTACTAGACCTTTTTCAGACTTGTAGAAACTCAAAACCACCTACCCAACCTTAAGATCTGATGATAACCCTACGTGTTAGATTATATTTGCTTATTGTATTTGAATGAGATTCCTAAATCATATCAAATATAGTAGGATGTTGTTTATTTGTGTTATTTCTTGTATTAAATTTTATAAAATAGTGGATTGATAGCCATCTAGGAAGTATCACCCTTCTCGGATCTAGCACACGCTAGGTAGTCCACTAACATATATTGTTTAATATTCTTCTTTTGGTCTTGTTTTATATTTACAGGTAGTTCCTCCTTGCCAAAAGCAATTTCTTCACATTTATCCTAGATTGGAAATCCAAAATGTATGCATAACCTTCAACCAATCTCTAAAATATGTATTCCACCTCTATCTGTTTCATTAATTTTATCAAGAATCCAATGAAACACCAAGAAGGAAATGTAGAATCAATGATGAGGTCCAAATGTACCAAAGTAAGTAAATAACTATGCAAATAAGTATTAGCCTGCAAAGGAGGTATGGAAGAAAGATGGTATCTAAAGCCATGTTTTTTAGATTGAGTGGGAAGAGCCTATTCTTTTGTGACTCCTTGCCTATTCGGGCCTAGGATGTTATTAAAGACACCTTAATGGAGAAAATATTTGTATCTAAGACCATATTTGGAAAATCTTGACCAGAAGAAGAAGAGATATGAGTGTCAGTAGAATGGTTAATAGAATTATAATATGCGAAAGGTGATGGATCTGCTAGAAAATCATAGACCACTCCCTAATAAAGGAACTTAAGTCACATATGAAGAGTGGAAGGAACCACATGTATGAAATGGATCCAAGTCCACCCAAGAAGAAGTGGCATGGAATTAGGAGTGTGCATATCCTGACAGTAACAGGGAGGATGATAGTTCCTAATACATGTTTAGGAATATTGTAAAATCCATGAATAGAGACAAATGAAGGAGGCAATGAGACCTTAGAAAGGCCTAACTAGTGGAGGAGTTTAATATTGCAAATATTGAGTCATGATCCATTATCAACTAAGGCACACTTAACCTCGACATTATTGATAAAAACCTAAATATACATGGGGGATCATGCTCTAACATAGCTTACAAAGGTAACTCATCTAATGTGAAAGTAATGTGATCTTCATTGAGAGATAGAGAAGAAGTAAACTTATGATGCACGTACTTAGGCAAGGTATGATGATGAATATAAGTGTTAGCTAGATAGGACTTGAATTTAATAATACAATAAAGATTATCTTACAAAAAAGGAATGGATATAGACATTCATGATGAAAAGATCCTAAGAAAAAATGAAATAAGTGATTAAATGAATAGCCAATAGTGTTTGAATGAGACGAGTTCACCAAATGATTTAATAAATATAGAAATATAAATGTTAAATTATAATTGTAGAGTCAAAATGAGATAATATAGAAATATAGTACATATTTGACCTAAGCAATAAGTAATTAATTTTGAAACCCTGAGTGTAAGAGAAGGGATAAAGTACTTAGCTCATTTTGCAATGATCCTAAATTTGTTCCGCAATGGGAAACTCATGAAACAAAAGTGAATATTGTCGCAATCGAGCCCAAAAAAATGTATAACTTTTAGGAATGTCAAGACTTGAGTGCTTGGACTGGGTCAGGGGCATTGGGCACTAAAGACTTCTCCTAGGCACCTGTGAATATGAAAATGGAAAGAAAGTGATTTCTTCTATGTCACTTCTATATCACTTCCCTTCAATGTTGGTCGCCTATATGTCATACTATGCCCTCAAAATTTTGTTGTAACTTGCAAAGAGAAAGAGATCCTGTGAAACCCCCAAAAATATAAAATTTTAAAAAGAAAAATAAGCAAATGGGGAGTCATAATTTCCATGACGTTCACCCGACTGAGTGAACTTATGATCCAGGTACTGCACTACATTTAAGACTCCATGTATTTCTGTGTGTGTGTGTGTAGAATCATGTCTTAGGTGGCTCTTGTGCAACATGCAATTGATAATGAACAAAATTAGATTAGAAGATGTAAATATATGTGTGCATGGAAAAATTAACTTCCCCTCCCAAGAAGTGTATGAAGAAGAATGCAGTCCTTTGTCCCTTTGAATGGATGATATATGGATGCTTTGAATCTCATGAAATGCATCTAGATGAAACCTTAGGTGATAGTTATAGATGCTTAGAGATTGGTCCTTTATTATGGTCACATAGCTTTGTATTTATATGATTCCCTTGTTTGAATTTTTTAATTAATCACTAAAAGGATGACCACCAATAAAATAAGATGCACAAAAAATAGGAAAGACCCAAAAGATGTGAGAATTATACAAATAGGTCAAGGGCACCGAAAGGGGATGGGGACACCTAGGAACTGGTGTCGTGGCTGGGTGCTAGTGTTCAGATTCACAAAAGCTAAAGTAATGAAGGTCAAACTAGGCAGTGGGGTGCGTAAGACCATGATGAAAAATAGAAAGAAATAAAAATAGCCAAAGATAATAATCAATTAGTACTTTTCTCACTTAGGAATCATATAAATAGTAGTATGTGATTGAGACCTAGAAATATACCCAAAGTGCATGATTTAGTGTCTAAAATCATAGCATGGGTGTTACATTTTTGTATCAGGGCTAAAGGGTTACAAATTTTTGATGTAATGGGTCCTTACGCTAACAAAACAAAAATCTTGTATAACATAACAAAATGGTTAGAACAAGAGGTAATGTTACAAACCATCAGGCTGTGGGTGATGAAGCAACAAAAACCTAGAAATTGTATGAGATAATTGTTATGTAAGAAAATCGTAATTGAATAGATATCCTTGAACATTAGATATTGGGTGAGGATGGTATTAATTAAAGTGACAATAGTGGGGAACCTTAGGGGTAGTTTAATGCAATTGATCTTAATGCTACTAATAATAATGTTAATGTTGTAGATCCTAATGTTGTAAATACTAACCAGCCTAAAACCCAAAGAGCCTGTTTTGTAGTATAATTTTCAAATGAAATCTAATGCATTAGTCTACCTAAATTTGATGGGATAACTCTAGTTGATGGAGCTAAGAATTGGCTTAGTGAAATGGAGAAATATTTTGTAATTAATTTTTTTTCTAAAGAAACTAAGGTTGTTTGGGGTGCTTATCATCTCTCCAACTAGGCTTCCTCATGGTGGGATAGAGGAAAGGTATAATTGGGAGTTTTTGTAGCCAACATAACCTTGGGTCAATTTGAATTATATTTTAGACAACGTTGGTTACCACAGCTGTATTATGACCAACTTATGTTTTAATTCCAAACCTTGGTACAAGGAAAGATGACTGTAACGGAATACTAGGAGAAATTTATGAAATAGATAAAATATGTTCCACATCACCAAAATAATGAGAAATTTTGTATACACATGTTTATTATGAGAATTAATCCTATTATTGGTAGAGAGGTGGATGTTCATGGTCCTTTGAAAATGGAAGCAGTATCTGAAAAGACCAGATGGCAAGAGAAGAAGCTATAATCTATATATGCTCATAGAGATATTAAAAGAAAGAAGTATTTCTATTCACCTTCACCACTTGCACTAAGAAATATTTGGTGGAAAAATATTGGAAATAAGGCAAAAAATGGAAATAAAAGTACATCAACAAATCCTATTGAAACTTTTTATAAAAATGGGAAAAACAGTACAATAGTTAATGACAATAAAATTGAAAGAAAGGGACCGTTTTTTAGATGCTTTATATGTGGTGGAGATCACTACACAAAATATTTTCCTTTAAAGAATAAAGAGACTAACCCACAAAAAATAATTCACGTTGCAGTAGAAAATTATCAAAATGAAAAGCAAGCCACACCTATTAAAGTAGCATGTAAGTTATACAAACTACATGTGACTATTCTATTTAATACTAGTGATACTGAATGTTTCATTTCAAATAATTTAAGCCCAAAAATTAAAAAGAAAAGCTGGTTATATGAAGAAATCATGGACTGTGCAATATGGGAACAATGTTGTCCACATGGTAAACTAATGTCTGTTTGACGTAATATTAGAGATGCTTAGTTTTACCATAGAATTAGAACTTTATGTATCCCTTTAGGTTAATAAAATGTTCTACCAGGTGTGAAATGGATGTCTCAACAAAAAACAAATATAAAATATTTTGAAAAATAGATAACATGTTTGGATGACCTTCCTAAAACAAATATCATTAAACGCATAAAAAGAAACATAGAGGTAATGTTGATTTCTTCAATACCAGTCAAAAAGGATAATAATAAAGGCTACATGCTTTACACAATAAAAATATCACATTTCAGTGAGGAATTTAATACTTCTTATAGAGACTATTCATTGTTTGAAGAGTACAACAATGTCTTTCTAGAGGAATTACATGGACTTCCTTCGAGGTGTTAATTTGATTTCACAATTGACATCAAGACTAGAGCATAACCTATTTCTAAGACTCCTTACCGAATGACTATAATTGAGCTAGTGGAACTTAAGTCACACCTGCATGATTTGGTATCCAAAGAATTGATCAGACCTAGCGTGTCTCTTTGGGAGAACTAGCCATCTTTGTCAAGAAAAATGATTGCATATTAAGGTTATGCTTTGACTACCACATGCTTAACAAAGCCACGATCAAGAATATATATCCTTTTCCAAGGATATATGATCTATTTGATCATATGTGAGATGGATTAGTCTATTCCAAGATTGATTTGTGATAAGGTTATCACCAATTGAGAATAAAATATGAATAAATACAAAAAACTACTTTTAGGACAAGATATGGCCATTATGAGTTCACAGTATTACCATTTATACTCACAAATGCACTGGTTGTATTCATAAACTTAATGATTAATATTTTTAGGAATACTTATACAAGTTTGTGTTTATTTTCTTGGATGACATTTTGATCTATTATAAAAACATGCAAAAATATAGTTAGCACTTGAGAATAGTGCTTAACATAATTAGAAAGAGAAAAGTGTAAGGAAATATTTTTAAATGTTCATTCTATCATAATAAAGTGTAATACCTTAGTCGTATGGTAAATAAGGAAGGAATATCAGTTGATCATTCAAAGATTAAAGCCATAATAAAATGGCTAGCTCCTAAGAATATTCATGAAGTTAGAAGCTTCATAGGGCTGGCTAGATACTAAAGAAAATTTGTAAAAGTATTCTCTAGAGTTTCTTCTCTAATAACTTCACTGTAGAAAAAGGATAATTCTTTGTTTGATAATTATGAGAATAAATTTAATTTCATGAAAGAAAAATTGAATACAACATCTATTTTGAAGGTTTCAGACCCCAACAAAAGCTTCACCATTGTAACTAATGCCTCTAGTTAAGGATTGGGTGGAATAATTTTGTAAAATGACCATGTGATTACCTATGAGAGTAGAAAATTGAAGGTACGTGAGCCAAACTATGGTCCCCGTGATTTAGAGCTTGCTACCATAGTTCACACTTTACCTGTTAAGAAAGCCTTTTGAAATGAAAACAAACCACTTGGGACTGAAGTATATCTTCACACATCACAAATTAAACACAAGATAATGTAGGTGGCTTTAATTTTTATCACCAGTGTGATTTTGATAAAATTTACACAAAAGGAAAAGATAATAGAGTGGCAGATGCACTAAGTCATCGGAAGCATGTTTCCGTTATTCTGACTCTTGGGAATTAATTAAAAATGGGGTAAAGGAACAAATGTTAACTGATTCATACTATCAACATGTGAAGGTTGCATTATAAGAATATTCAAACAATAAAAGGTATTATGGATTTAAATTTGATAATGAAGGACTCTTGAAATATGAAGGTAGAGTCTACGTACCTTTGGGAAATGACTTAAGGACAAAAGTCATGAAAGAATTCCATGATGCTCCTTACTTGGGACCTCCTGGAGTGAAAAAAATGCTTGCTAATATAAAAAAAACAGTATTTATAGAAAGGAATGAAAAAGGGCATGACAAACTACGTTTCTCATTGTCTTGAATTTCAGCATGTCAAAGTAGAGCACATGCATCCTGCTAGTATGATGTATCCTCACAACATTCCACACTATAAATGGAAAGTTATTACCATGGATTTTTTGGAGGCATTGCCAATTTTGAAAAATAATCATGAAATGATTCTAGTTTTTGTTGATAACTTAACAAAGCTATCTCACTTCATACCAGGTAATCTAAATGATCGTTCACTCGTGCTTGCAAAACAATTTTTGCATGAAATTTTAAGATTGCATGGAGTTCTGGAGTTAATAATTTTAGATAGGGATCTAAGGATAACCTCTAGATTCTATAAAACCTTATATTAAAATTTGGGAACAAAATTGAATTTTAGTTCACCATACCATCTTGAAATCGATGGTAAAAAAAAGCGAGTAAATTAAGTAATAGAGGATATGCTCAGGATTTATTGCATGGATCAACAATAGAAGTGGAAAGAATATATTTCATTGGTGGAATTTTCTAATAAAACACCTTTCATTATTTGCTAAAATGTCAGAATTTGAAGCATTATATGGGACAAGATGTAGAAATCCTATCAGTTGGGATAATATAGATGATAGATTATTAGTGGGCCCTAAAATGTTAATGTAAATGGAAAAGAAAATGAATCTTATTCATGAGTGAATGAAATAAGTTACTGATGTTAGGTTGTGGAGCCTATTTTCATGTGAGAAATTGTTGAAGAATGTACAATAAGAGTACTATACACTTTCCACAGTTGTCTTGCTGGGGTTAGGGCCCGAAGAGGGGGTTTGGGGTTGGCAGCCCCTGATAGCAGGGGTTCGGGGGAACAACCCTTGAATTTTTTTTTGGCCTTAAAATTTTCCTGATATATCGAGAAATGTTCTCTTCTCATATGGGCAGGTTTTTTGACCTATAGGTTTATGGGATGATTTTTTTCCCAAGGTTTTGATAGCCACTGTTTTGTAAAATAGCTTAAGTAGTTATCTACTTATATGGTTTTATGCATATGGTAGGATCATGTAACATTGAAAATGTGTTTTGAATTAGGGTGTGAATTTTGTAGAGGTTATTTTGTGAAAAAATATTTGGGCCAGGCTCCGGACCAAATCAAAAGAGATATTTTTTTGAGAATAGCTCCAAACAGATCTGGGTATTGTATTGAGAGAGCGGTGGCTTGTAATAGAATCTAAGCAAGTGATTCTTGGTGGACGTGGCCCAAATTGGGTGAACCATGTTAAATAATGTCTCTTTATGTTGTGTTATTTTATTATGCAATTTTATTTGAGATCTGTAATATTTTTTACATATTAGTTTCTACTGTTGCAATTCTGTGAGGGATTATTCCACATATTTTATCCCTTATTTCCTAAAAAATTCATATCAGATCCTGGTTTGGTTTGTTGAAGTACTGAATCACAAAGAAAGTTTTATCTTGAGTGGGAGCTATGACAGTTGATGGAAGATCAAGGGTTGATAAATTCAACGGGTAGAATTTCAATCTTTGGAACATGCAGATGGAAGATTACCTTTATCAAAAGGATCTTTATATTCTATTGTCTAAGAAGGTGAACAAACCCTTGGCATGATGGATGTGGAATGGGATTTTTTTGATAGGAAGGCACTTGGGACAATCCAACTGTGTCTTGCATCTTCACTATTATTTAATGTTTCACATGAAAAGACTACAAAAGAACTAATGGATGCATTAGGGAAGTTGTATGAAAAACCCTCTTCCTCAAACAAGATATTTTTAATGAAAAAGTTGTTTAATATGAAGATGTCTGAGAATGGTTCTATAGAAAATCATTTAAAAGATTTTAATACGGTTGTAAATATGCTAGCTATGGTTACATATAATTTGATGAAGAAGTTAGGGCTTTATTAGTTCTGTGCTCTTTACCCGAGAGTTGGAATAGCCTGGTAATGGCGGTAAGCAACTCAGTTCCAAATAACTCAAAGTTGAAGTTTGAGGATGTTGTAGGGGTGATTCTAAGCAAGGAAATGTGAAGAAAAATCTCTAGAGAATCTTCTACTTCACGGAATGCTTTGACAATGGAAACTAGAGGGAGACAAGAGAATAGAGGAAGCCGTGGAAAATTAAAGGATCGAGAAAGGTCAAAATCCAAAAGCCAGATAGTATGTTGGCACTGTGGAAAGTCTTGGCATGCAAAGAAGGAATATTGGGAGCTTCGAGACAAGAAGAAACAAAAGGAAGAAAACAAGGAGGAAAATGTGGCAACAGGTAATGTATGTCAGGATGATTTGATTCTTTCTTTGCACAATATTATTAAATCTTAGGTTTTAGATTCATGGGCTTCTTTCCATGCTACCCACATAGGCATTATTTTGTTGATTATATTCAAGGAGATTTTGGGCATGTTTTTCTTCATGATGATGAGCCTTACAACATAGTTGGAAAAGGTTCTGTTCAGGTTAAGATGTAGAATGGGAATACTTGGCTATTGAAGGATGTGAGACATGTGCCTACATTAAGATGCAATTTGATATCGGCGGGGTAGTTGGGAAGTGATGGTTATATTGTGATATTTACAGTAGACTCTTGGAAGGTTACCAAGGGTGATCTTGTGGTGGCAAGAGGTAAGAAGTTTGTAACCTTGTATTTAACCACTTATAGCAAAAATGTTTGTAATATTGTGGCTTCAAAAGTAGATACAACATTGTGGCACTATAGGCTCGGTCATATGATCCATAAGGGCATGAAGATCATAAAGAAGGATTTTCCTGGATATATAGAAATAGGTTTAGATTTCTGTGAGGACTGCATATACGGGAAACAAAAGTGAGTAAGGTTTCTCAAGGTTGGACCTATAAAGAAAGAAAGTAAATTAGAGCTGGTACATTCTAATGTGCGAGAGTCGGCTTAGGTATCATCTCTTGGAGGTTCAAGTTATTATGTTACTTTTATTAATGATGCAACAAGTAAAGTTTGGGTTTATTGTATTAGAAAGAAATTTGATGTACTTGACACTTTTTTTAAATGGAAAGCCTTGGTAGAGAATTAAATAGGTCTTAAGATAAAATTTCTCAGGTCAGATAATGGAGGGAGTATTGCAGCAATGAATTTGATGATTATTGTTCTAAGAATGGAATCCGTAGGAAAAATATGGTTCTAGGAACTTCGTAACAAAATGGGGTGTCAGAAAGGATGAACAAAAAAATAATGGAACATGCTGGGAGCATGAGGTTACTATACGTCAGAAAAGCAACAGGCGAGCGTGAGAATCAACAAGTGACTCTTCCACGTACTCGACCTCCCGAGGTCGTGCCGAGACAGCCGGTGGGGGTAGAATATGTAGAAAAACTAGTTGGGGAGTCTAATGTATTCGATACGCACTAATGGTATTTGTGAATCTAAGGCAAAGAAGGCCCTTCTAACTTGGACTGGTGTGATATATCGATCAGCGAGGATGACTGCTCGAAGGCTCCAATCAATATCGAGCTCTGGTGTGATTCGATCTATGGGTTGT
The DNA here is from genome assembly GCA_019776745.2 of Taxus chinensis. NCBI lineage: Eukaryota > Viridiplantae > Streptophyta > Pinopsida > Cupressales > Taxaceae > Taxus > Taxus chinensis. Next base: position 389,616,359 of record CM034146.1, read on the forward strand.
GGGATGCGTGGAAAATGACCCGGGATGGGTTCGTGTATTTCTCCTGATAGGGTCATATGGCGAATATAGTCAACTCTATGGACGATTCTCTGGCCTAGTCCAAAATTGTCTAGCTTTGTTAGCTGTTGTGTCTAGTAGGGACAACTGTTGAATGATGATAGGTGGAATCGGAGTAGACTGAAATACTAATGTGCGTAAGCCAGTGTCTATATCTAACTGACTTGTGGATTTGTTACGCTGTGGGATTTGTGGATCACAACCGTAGACTCTTGGTTGTTGCGGTCCTGTTATGGTCATACGTGAGATCAAGTTCTAATCCCTAGTATCCAGTAGTCGTAAGCTTTCTCAACCTCTACGTTTAGAATCAGTAATTGTGTGATTTTCTCAGAATACCTCACAGGTGTTCTAGCAACTTGAATTCTTAAGCTGGTATCTATATCTACGAGGGTGTCTCCAGCGTCTGGCTGTGGAACTAAAGGATCGCACCCGAATATTTTTTCTCTTTCAAATCCTTCTACAGTCATGCGGATGTTTTCTAGGATAACCTGTAGTTTGGTTGATTTGACCAAAATGTGTGTGCTTGGTCGTCTTCTACGTTTAACCCTCTCAACTGTGACCTGATCTGTTGGAAGTCTGTTGTTGTTTGGAAGACTTGTATCCTAAGGTTTTGGTCAATGTCAGTTACTGCTACTATGATATTGGGCTGGGGCACAATTGGCTCGAAAATGTAATCCCTGGGCTCCCTAGGTCCCGTAATTGTCATTCAAAAGCAGTAATGAAACAAACTATAATAAAGTAAAATCTAAGTACACTTCTAGCATATATAATTTTTTTTTTTGTATTTTCTGGCAATTTATAAGAAAGCAGCTATCTAAAAATATTTAGAATTGACAACTAAACTAATAACGTAAAACAAACAAAATAGCTGAGTGTAGCTATTTGTCTGTGTAATTTTGTATATCTATTTTAAACAATGAAATAACTAATCTATTTGCAAGATTCTCGATCCTACCTTAGAAGTGAGGAATGAATCATAGTTTCTCAGAAACTATCAATCCCCACAACTTCCCTGGTAATATCGAGAATGGAAATAACTGTAATAAAGCGATTAACTATTTTATTTGATAAGTTCTAACTAAAACTTTGAAAGATGGAACCTGGATTTCAAAGAACAGTGGCGAATCCGACGGAGTGTGTGTTCTTTTCCCCTCAGTATGATCTCTTCGTTCTTTATGCTCACGTGAATCCAGAAAAGTGTGTAATTCTTGCATCAACAGGAATAGATATTTGGATCAATGGACAGCCTTCAGAATGCAGACAGAATAGAATGCGGATAGGAGAGGGATAGCGCAAGAGTACAGAGCTTGGCCTATGCAATTCCTAGCGGGGTCTACTGCGAATCATGCAACAAAATGCGTCCAGAACCTGAAACTCATCTGTATGAAGAGCAAAACCTACAACTTTAATGGCTGCCTAAACTATTCTACTCCAAAAGCAATAATACTGTTTGCACAAGTTAGATCTGTGGCTTACCAACAGCTGAGTAAATGTAACTAAGCATGTAAAAGATTTAAACTATCAAACTTAAGCAAACTAGAAGACTAAACTACTGAAAGTGATGAGTTTTTAAACAAGAATGAGGGGCCATTTGCATGTGCACAAACCATGCATTTATAGGAATTCAAACACCCAAAGATCAAAACCAAACTGAACTCCTAAACAATAAACAAAGGAAAAACACTATTCCAGGGGACCAAAAACATTAATGCATGCTCAAGTCGGCAAGAAAAGCTGGTGAAGCGTTGAACTTTGCGTGCGTTCCATCAAAAGAACATTCTGGAAAAATACGTAAAGGACTGCCGCCCTGCTCAGGGCAGCGGTTACAGGACCGCCGCCCTGTTCAGGGTGGCGGTTTTGTCACTAAAGACCAAAAAGCCAAGAAAAGAGGAAAAAAGGGAAAACAAAGCATGCGGGGGCTAAGCGGGGCATGTGGGATGTTAACGTATATCCGTAAAGCTTCTCTGGATCCCGAACACCTTGCGAAGAGACCTGTATCATCATTGGGGCATTTATTACACCGTTCCGCAGTACAGTACCTTACAATTTTGGGTACGTACATATTGCCCCCTCGGAGAAGCGTTTTAGCCATGAAGAGGCATAAAACAATGGGTCCGAGTATGGCCATCCCGAAATGGGAAGTTAGAAGCTATACCTTATACGTCCATGTGTCGAAATGACGCCATCCGAAATTCTCGCTACCTACAAAATGAAAGGGGAACTCAAGTGCAGATAGATACAATAACTTGGAAAATAAACGCTAAAATAATAGGGGAAGAGGACGTACCATTAGTGCGAGGATAGAAACTTACCTCCGTTGGCACTCCGAACCTGTGAAAAGGGGATTTAAAACGAATTAGAGCGCTATATATATAAAAGTGGGCCCATTTTACTATTCATTTACGTGAGTCGATTTGATAGATATTGAGCTCTGGGGCCCACGGTAACGGTTTCTCATGCGAGTAGAGTCAAAACGTCCACAACGAGATAGTGATCATGCCTCCACGTGTGGAATGCCACCCCGCGAGATCACAGGTTGGTTTTTCTTCAATTTTGTGTTTTTCCCTCTTCAATTTTGAAATGCTAAATTTGTTGTAATGGGGGGGTCATTTTTGAAAATGTTAGGTTTAAAAGGTCCGTCTAGGGGGGGCGCCTACTGGGTAGGCTTTGTTTTTAGCCAAAATAGTCATTTTTTGCTAGTTTTTTGCTTTTTGGGGTTAAAAACCCGTGCGGGTTTTCGGATCGCGACCGCTGCCCTAGCCAGGGTGGCGGTTACATGATCGCCGCCTTCAAGGTGGCGGTTACCAAACCGCCCCCCTTCCCAGGGCAGTGGTTTTGCATAGAATGCAAAAGGACCTCTTTTGAAAACTTACACTTGTATTTTTAGCATTTGTGTATGTTTTTATAACTCTCTTGATATCATTTAGATACTAACTTACTCTATTTTGTGTGTTTTTTTGGGTGTATGCAGGCGAAGGAGGAGTATATTAGATGGAGCCGGGAGAGAGAGTATGACTGGCTGCCCTCTCAGCAGATGAGGAGGACACATTGCAGAGGGCCAGCATATTGCGGATATCGCGTGTGCCTCACGTTGCTCCGTCCAGTCACATACTCTGTGACTTGTTCTCATACTGGGATGCAGATCGGAACACTTTCCGATTGCCAGGGGTCCGTGGTGAGTGGACCATTACATTAGAGGACGTCTACCGCATTCTGGGGGTCCCGATCATCGAGAGGCGACTTACATTAGAGACAGCAGGCTCACGGGCACAGATTGCACAGTGGGCAACATATATGGGAGATGCAGCTATTTCCACGGGTCCGAAGAAGGGAGTGAGAGTTAGATCCATTCCTTCTTTTCCCATCCCCGTATTTCGACAGGCCATCATGGGGATCCTTACCTCGAGACTGGTCGGGGACAAGGGAGGGGACACTTTGTTATACTGTTGGGCCCCCATCATTGCACAGATAGAGGGGCATGGCCGGATATACGCCTGGGGGGCAGACATTTTGGGGACCACCTATCACGACTTATATAGGGTGGTCCGTTTACAGGGACAGTCGTTGAGCCACCCAACTCTAGTCATGAGTTAGGTGTATGAGCATTTTATTCCTTATGGCAGAGGCGTGGAGGTGGTAGATCCTGGGGCTGTGAGGGCGGCCAGATGGTCAGATATGTCGGTGCTTAGAGCACCTCACCAGCTAGTAGCCTCCCTCACTATAGCAGACATGGAGGCCACACCGTACCAGCTTATGGCCGGCGTATGGGGAGAGGAGGCCATGACATTGGTTTCCTGCTCCATTACAGGGCAGCTTATTGACCGTGTGGGACGGGTGGAGGTACATCCTTTCAGTAGGGTTCCTCAGCAGTTCGGCCTCCCATATGTGGGCATGCTTCCTCCAGTAGCACCAGTTTACAGATCAGTTCGGGAGGCTAGAGGGGGGCCTAGAGGCCGTGGTTGGACAGTGGTTACCCCTGGCATTCCTATTGCAGCCAGGGGGATATTTCAGGCCAGAGGGAGAGCTGGTGCGCCTCGGGCACCTTTACTTTGGATTACCGCGGGTCCTGCTCATAGTAGCGATGACCTATAGATATTGACTCTGATTCTGAGAAGTCCACAGAGGGAGGGTCAGAGGAGCAGACAGATGAGAGTGATCCTGAGTGTCATGATACTCAGGATATCATGCAGGCAGAGAGGGCGGAGCAGAGCGCAGAGAGAGACACTCTGGTTTCCGAGGAGCCACTCTCCCGGGACCATGGTGGAGATGATGAGTCCGTTGTGGGGCGTCATGTTGCCCCAAATATAGGAGCAGCTCCTCAGTCGGCGGCGGCATCTACAGCGGGTGCTGCCCCTAGTGACCCATCTTGGAGGCCCAGTGACCCGAGTAAGTTATCCTTTCTCCCTTTCAGTGTTAGTTTGATTTTTTTTGACTTTTTTTAACTGCTATCCCTCCTTATATTTGTATCTTGTATATTTTAGCCTCTTGCTTAGTTTCTAATTCGTCTTTCTTCTTTGTTTTGCAGAGACTGTTGACGAGTGGCGGGATCTAATCCGTAGGGTATGTACTGATTCTCTGATGATCCCTATGGATAAGACCCGTGCAGAGCTATCCGTAGATGCCGGGGAGCCCTCAGCAGCCGGAAGGCATACCGACATCTTTGCTCCCATTTGGCATGTGTCCAAGATGGTGTCTACTCTCCGTACAGAGTTGGCAGGCTATAGGACAGCCGAGCACCTTATGAGGAGCTGTTCTCATGGCGAGCCCACGACCGCCCCTCGAGACCCTGAGCCTTCCGTCCATTTAGAGCACCAGCGTAGTCGTAGTCCTAGGCGAGGGCGTGCACCTTCAGCAGGATCGCGTAGGGGTTGAGAGGCCACTTGGCTCCTATGCACTTTTTGTATTATGGATTCTTTTGTGTATTACGGGCTCTTTGAGCATTTTGACCATGCCTAGTGCATGATGGCATTGTATACAAATATTGACTATTTATATATATGCGCCGATTTTGGATCAAAACTTTGTCACTTGTGTCTTCCCTTTCTGTTCCAGCTTTTTGGTGTATACTACGATGTATGTTTTATATGCTTTCTAGAATGTATGCAAATGGAAAATAGATGATGCAAATGTTTGCTTTCTTTTTGTGTTTCATGATGCTGATACATGATATTGTAGATATATTGTGATCTTGAATCTTAACTTTTGTTTAGCAATTTGGATACCTCATGATTTTTTTTGGCAAAGTGATGAGGACAACCGGTATGATGAACAGATTGACTTGCCCCACCCTTAACTCCACGCAACTAGTAAGATGCGAGAGCTCATCACCAAGAGCCAAGAAGGGCATAAGTTATGAAATATGGTGAAGTGATAGTGATGAAAGACAGACGAAGCTTTGGTGGAACCAAATTGAAAACTACAAGCTTACTCTACCTGAATGACTTCATAGTTTTGGATGTAACTTACCTTGCGGTTTATCCAGACTTAGACCCGTAGATGGCCACATAGTAGACAAAATATGGGTTTTTTAGGATTTTTAACTCTTTTTGGAATTTTGAATATCTGATTCATTCGTTTTTGACTCAAAGTTTGAATTATTTGTTTATGACCTTTTAACATTTACTTTGTCTAGAGGACCCCCTACACTTTGCCCCGTGCTACCTGTAAGAAGCATGGGTTTATCACCGTGGGCAAGGCATAGGCGAGTAAGGGCATTTCCATCCTTTCCCAACCCTACGTCACTAGTAAGAGACGCAAGCTCATCACCAAAGGTTGGTGGGGCAAGGAAATGTGTAAAATAAAATTTTCTGTTTAATCACTTCTTGACTTGTTTGTTTGAGTAAGATGTCAGTATATTCTTATTTCCAAAGAGATGTGCATATGGGATAGATGTGACACCATGAAGCTTCTAGAACAGACCATAGGCAAGACATCTATCCTAAGAAGAAACCAAAGTGAGAACAAACTTGCAGAGCTTGGTATGGTTACCGTTAGGACTTCGTCATGTTTTATTTTATTAGATAAAAGATTCTGAATTGATTGATGATATCGAAGATGGAGAGGTATGATTAAAGAACTTCATGCCAGAAACATCACGAGTTTGAAATAAATTGCTTTGAGAATAGATTCCTTGATCACAATTTGTGTAAGAACAAGTGGACAAAATGATCCTAATTTATATGAAAATGCGATGTAGATAGTTATATAGGCAGCGCTTGCTGCTTATGCGTAGAAACGTTTGAGGTGGAGGGAATTGACTGTTTCGTCAAACTCCTCACCTTCTAGCGTGCATAAGAGATAAGCACCATTCCCGTAGTCTTTCATGACTCGGTATGGGCCCAACCATTTGGGCCAGAATTTACTTCCTTCACCAGTCTTCTTGTCAATCCGGCTGTCTAACCTCAGAACTAGGTCACCTTCGTATATGTCACGTTCATAGACTTTCTTGTTATACTACCGACACATTCGGTCGGCATAGACTCTATGTTGTTGTTCAGCATATAACCTAGCTTCATCTAGGATTTCTAATTGAGAAAGACGTGCTTCTCTGTAAGCGTCCTCATCCAGAATCCCTTGTAGCGAAATGCGGAGACTGGGGATTTCAACTTCGAGTGGGAGAACTGCTTCTGACCCAAATACCAGCGAGAAAGGAGTTGCTCCTGTCGGAGTTCTTATTGAGGTTCGATGGGCCCACAAGGCCGGATATAACTTCAAATGCCAATCCCGCTTGTTTTCTTTCACTGTTTTAAGGAGAATGGCTTTCAGTGTTTTGTTCATTGCTTCAGCCTGCCCATTGGCTTGGGGATAGTACAAGGAAGCCGTATGATGGCTGATTTTAAATTTGTTGCATAGCTCACGAACTTCTTCATTCTTGAAAGAAGTTCCATTATCTGAGATAATAATTTGCGGGATACCGTACCTGCAAATGATTTGGTTCAACATGAACTTAGCGATTACAGAACCAGGTACAGTTGTAAGAGGCATGTCCTCTACCCATTTAGTGAAATATTCAGTGGCCATGATTATAAAATTGTGGCCGTCTGTGGACGAGGGAGAGAACTTCCCTATCAAGTCCAGGCCCCATGTAGAAAAGGGCCATGGAGTAGCGATCGGTTGCAAAGCTTGTGCTGGCATGTGGATCTCATGAGAGAACTCCTGACATTTATGACACCTGCGTACAAAATCTATTGTGCCATGTTCTAGAGTGGGCTAGAAATAGCCCATTCGATGTATTTTTCGAGTGGTGGCGTGGCCGCCGAAGTGGCCTCCACATATACCGCTGTGAGATTCATGGAGAATCTTCTTGGACTCTTCTGTGTCAACACACCTTAAGAACATTCCATCGAATGCTTTCCGATAGAGCACTTGCTCTATAATGACGTATTTAGCTACAATAATGCGTAACCACCTTCTTTGTTGAGGTGTAGCTCCTTCTGGGTACCTATGATCCATGATATAACTAATGATATCAGCCTACCAAGGGCACTCAGATATAGCAGGTCGGGTTTCGACGTAGTACACACATTCGTCTGGAAAGTCTAAGTCTACTAAGTCGCCTCCGTCTAGCGGGTTATCAGCTAACCAATCTGCGATGATTTTCCCTTTAACTGACTTTTGGTTTACAAAAGTTAATTCGAACTCTCCCATTAAGGTTATAAAGCGTCCCACCTTTTTAGACAGGGACCCTTGTGTGAGGAAGGTTCGTAAGTGGTCAGTTTTTACCATGACCCTTGTCTCTTGATTTAGCATGTAGTGTCTTAGGCGTTTGGTTGCGAAAACTATGGCAAGGCATTCTCGTTCTGCTTGTGTATAGCCCATTTCGTAGTCGAGCAATGTTCGACTAATGAAATAAATTACACGATCTCTCTTGTCATCGTCTTCTTGGGCTAGCATGCAAACTAACGAAACATCGGTAGCTCGTGAGTATAGAATTAACGGGCGATCTAGCTTAGGTGGCATTAGTGTAGGTGGTGACAGTAAGAAGTGTTTAACTGCGTTGAAAGCTTCGTTGCAGTCTTCAGTCCAATCAATGCTATAGTATTTCTTGAGTAAACTATTGATTGGATGAATAGTGAAGCTTAAGTCCGGGATGAATCTCCGGATTGCACCCAGCTTCCCGAGAAATGATCTGATTCCAGATTCACTCGAAGGTGGGACCATTTCGAGGACAGCCCGAATTTTGGTTGGATCAACGTCGATCCCTCGTGACGATATGATGTAACCTAGGAGCTTTCCTCCTGTTACACCAAAGACGCATTTTTCTGGATTTAGCGTAACTCCATATTCTATTAAACGTGAAAGAATAACACGGAGTACTTCGGGATGGTCACAACGCTTCTTGGCTTTAGCCAACAAGTCATCTACGTAGGATTCCATGATTTTATGAATTAAATCGTGAAATATATAAGTCATAGCCCGCTGGTACGTGGCACCGGCATTCTTGAGATCGAATGGCATAACAGCGTAGCAATAGGTTCCCCAAGGAGTTATAAAGGTGGTTTTAGCTTGATCTTGCTCGGATATTCTGATTTTATTGTATCTCGAGAATCCATCCATGAGAGATAAGAGCTCAAACCCAGCTGTTGCATCAACAATGACATCGATAGATGACAATGGGAAGTCATCCTTAGGACATGCTTTGTTAATGTCTCGGAAATCTATGCAGATGCGTATCTTTCCATTCTTCTTGAGAACGGGAACGATGTTTGATACCCATTGGGAGTAGTCAACTGGCTTGATGAATCCTACCTGAAGGAGTTTTATTACCTCCTCTTTTACCATAAGGGCTACCTTGGGCTTCATAGGTCTTGATTTTTGCTTAATTGGCTTCGCATCTGATCTAGTGATGAGGTTGTGCACCGCAATGTGGGGTGCGACTCCTGTCATCTCTTTGTAATTAAATGCAAATGCCTTCTGATGTTCTTTGAGAACCTGAGTATGTATTTCTACTTCTTCTGGGGTTAATGAAGAACCTAGTTTCAATATCCTTGGTTCATTTTCTGTCCCAATGTTGACATCGATTGTTTCTTCGATTAAAGAGGCGTTACCCTCTTCGAACTCAGGTGGTGCTGGAGGTAGATCTATATCATCCCCATTTTCTATTGCGTATATGCTAGATTCCCTTTGCGAGGGAAGATCCGTTACGGGATTTCCGAAGTAGGAAGATGAATGCGGGATCAGAGATAAATCAAGTGTGTGATAGGAGTGATGTAATGTTGCATAGGCATTTAAGTAATCCAAAGTAGCCGCATCATTTCCAACATGGTCTAGGACGGTAGATTCATTTCCGCTTGAAAGAGGATTTGTCATTATTTTTATCAATGGTTCGTTACGAATGGATACTGTGAAGTGAGTATCTTCTAGCTCATTGCTTGGAGTGAAGCGTGATGCCGAAGTTGCTATTGAATCGGCGAGAAGATTTTTATCTCGTGGGATTGCTTCAATGGATATGAAATTAAACGCTTTGCTTAAATCTAACACAGCGTCTTTGTAGAGTTGTAAATGTTTGGCTTTAGTTTCATATATTTCAGAAACTTGGTTTGTTACTAATTGCGAGTCTCCTAAAACTTTGATGTTATCAATACCAATTCTTTTGGCTAAGGTAAGGCCAAGGAGGAGAGCTTCGTACTCAACGCCGTTGTTTGTGCATTCAAAGTTCAACTTGAAAGAGAATGGGAGGACCTTTTCCTCGGGCGAGGTAAGAATTATACCTGCCCCCGCTCCATAGCGGCATTTAGCTCCATTGAAATGGAGAGTCCAATATTTAGCTGGGAGCATAGATGTAGGTGTATCTACTGTATTTGCACATTCTACTTCGACCATGCAAAGATCTTCTGCTGGAAGAGAGCCAACCCCTAAGGAATATCCTATACCTACCGAATCAAATGGTAAGAACATTGGTAAATCTTGTTCTATTAATTCAATGATTTTTGCAGTAGTCCCTAATGATACAATTTCTTTAGCTTTACCGCCAGGAATTGGGGTTGTTTTGGTTATGCTGATGGTTTCAAGATCCATCGTAGGTACCAACTTTTCTTTTGACTTTGAGTCAGTGGGTTTATTAAGTTGGTTTGTTGGAAGTTTGAATTCTGAGTGTACACCTGGTCTCTTCTTTAAATCAGCTAGGTGTACATCAAACGGCTTTGGATCACCTTTGGCTACAAATACCTTTCCCAGATGCAAGAATCTTACTTCTTGAAATAGCGTGGAAGGGATTGCCTTCATTCGATGTATCCACGGCCAGCCGAGGATCATATTATAGTTAGTTTCCCGATCTATAATATAAAACTTAGTCAGGATTGTTTTAGGTCCCAAAGTGACCGGTAGTATTATGGTTCCTATCGATGTGGCTTTAAGGCTATCGTAGCCTCTCAAGGTATTTCGAGTAGTGGAATAGTTTGTTTCACCATATCCCAATTTTTGGAGAAAAGAGAAAGGGACTATGTTAACCGCAGCTCCATCGTCAACCATTGCCCATTTTACATAATTATTATAAACCTGTACTTGCAAGTGTAGGGCTGGATCACCTCGGTGTGTGATCTCGGTATCTGTAGGCATTTTACTTATTTTGAATATGAATTCGACATCCCTATCCACCTATCCCGGAGGATAAACATCAAAGTCTATATGATTTACTTGTGCTTCTGGTGGTGGAGTGATACTAATTAAATGACCCAAATCTAACGCCTCTAAAAGAGCAGCCCTGTGAGCAGGGGAATTCTTTAGTAAATCAAGGAATGAAATATGCGAGAAGGTTTTTGTTAGATCATTAATTAGATCGTAAGCACCCATAGGATTTGCTACGGTTTGTTGGATGTTATTTGCTTCCGACAGATGGCTTGGACTTGGTTGAGAGAAATACTCTCGTGTCCTTGTAATTGCTTCAACGGGTAATTCGGAGTCTAACTCCACTAATCCAACTACCTTAGGTCGCGGCTGACTTCCTAGTTGTGGCGCGACTAACGGATTTAGCGAAGTTGAGGCCTCGTGATCGTTGTTTCCTGTTATTGCGCCTTTGTTTGTTCCAGTTGGTTTCAACCCATCGTTATCATGATTTGGGAGTGGATCATTAAAGATCTTGAGAGGGGCATTCTGAGGGGAAACTGCCCCTGCGAAGGTACTTACCGTTGGTGACGTAGGATCTGCTAAGAACATATCCATAAAAAATTGTTTTTGTTCATTTGGCAAGCGTTGCATGAATTTGTTGTAGTCACGACACGTTCTAGTGTCATGACCCCAAATTTTATGGAAACCACAATAAGAATTGGGATTATAATTCCCATTTTGTTGGTTTGGTGTGTATTGTGGCCTAAAATTCTGATCAAACTGTTGCCTATTAGGACCAAAGTTTTAGAATTGTTGTTTTTGGTTTTGACTTTGGTTTTGGTAACCAAATGAGTTTTTGCTTGGCCCTTGCATGGGATTTCGCCGTTGTTGTTGTGGATTATTAAAATCCACCGTATTGACCGTCGGGGTAAAATTGTTGTTTCTTTTGTTGTTTGTTTGTGACGGAGTATTAACGACATTTACCCTCTTGGGCTGGTCAGTTACCCCATCTGTTGTTACCCCATGATTTTTGTTAAGGATTTTGGGTCCTTGATTGACATTTGTGGTAGTTGTAGTATTTTGAGTGGAGATGATTAACCTCCCATTTGCTCCATACGTCTTACGGCCACTATCTATTGCTGCCTGGTCTATTCGTAGAGCGCTCTCAAGTACTTCGTCATAAGTCCTTAGTGGGAACTTCTGGACTTCTTCCTTCACTTCTTTGCTAAGAGAATGAAGGAATAAATTGCATAGCTCCATCTGATCCATGTTTGGAGCGCTTGCCGAGGAATAAAGGACTGTGCGCCACCTTTGGATGAAATGGGCAACAGACTCGTTATGTTCTTGCTTGGTGTGCAAGAACTCCCTGATTCCTGTCCTTAATAGTTTGTCCATGTCGAAGGCTTTGATGAACTCAGACACGAGTTGTTTGAATGAATGTATGGAAGCCTCGGGTATTCTGTAATACCAATCGAGGGCAATGCCTTCCAGCGTTTTGGGGAATATTTTAGCAACAACCCCATCCCATGGGAGTAATTCTCGAATGGCTGTTGCGTAAGCTTTAATATGCGCATTCGGATCTCCTTCTCCTTTGTATTTGGGCAAATCGGGAAGAGGCCTTAGAAGCATAACGCTTCTTATGGCGAAATCTAAGGGCTCCTTTAAATATTCTGAATAAGTCCCTATTGCATATGTCTCAACCATTGATGGTGCCTGTTGAGGAGGCGGTGGCGGAACGGGTTGTTGATATGGCGTAACGTACGCGTTGGCAGGGGCATAAGGCAATCCCTGCATTTGAGTAAACATGCCGGGGGATGAGTACATATCTCCTTGTGGCGATTTGGAATACATGTTTAAGTACGAAGGGGTACTATCCAGGAATGGATTGCTCTGTACCGGATCAGGAGGAACTGTGCTAGCGATAGTGGGTCTAGTTGGTACTTGTTGTGAATACTGAGGAGTCATACCTAATGTGCCTACTCCTGTGAGGAGATCTACTTGGCTAAGATGGTGCGGAGGATTGGAACTCCCTGTTTTTACGAATTTCGAATTTTGATTCGCATGGGCAAGCTCTAATCCTCTAACCTTTTCTATTAGAGTTGAAATGACTTCGTTTGGTGAAGTCACGATATCGTGCCTTGGTGGCACTTGTTGTATATCCTGGTGTTGTATAGGCATGTGATAGCCTGTCATGAACTGATTGCTATCTTGCCAAGTTTCTCTGAGAGTATTTTCTATACGTGATGGCATAGAGGTATTTTCTTGAGGAGAGAACTCGGGCTGTATTTGCAAAATTCCTACAGGTGGGTACATGCCTTGAGAGCGTTGTTCATTCCTAGGATAACGTATTGAGTACTCGTCATCTAGAACTGAGTATGGATCTGATTGTCTGCTAATATGTGGTCTAAGTAGCACCTGAGGAGATGAAGTAGATTCTCTAGTCAATGTCATATTGTTTGAGCCTGAAGGCTCTGTTTGTGTTTGAGTGAGTTGTTGCTCCAACCCCTCTGCTTGGAAGGACGAACTATATCTAGTCATTGGCGTTTGCATTGACAACTGATTAGTTGAATAGTTGTCACCCCATATTGAGAGTGAGGGTGATGACTCCCTATTCTGTTGGGCATAGTATGCCTCAAGACCCAGGAGGGGTCTGCCATATGCATCGAATCCTGACATATTTGGGGGGTATATGAATACCCGCAAAATAATGGGAAGGAGTGAAGGTGATTTGTGAAGGGAAACGTGATATTTATGACTCTGAACGAGAAGGTAGGAACTTTTACGTCAGCTTCACTAATTTTGTTTGATTCACGTTGGGTTCACCAATTTTGTACGTCGGAAAAGCAACAAGCGAGCGTGAGAATCAACAAGTGACTCTTCCACGTACCCGACCTCCTGAGGTCGTGCCGAGAAAGACGGTGGGGGTAGAATATGCAGACAAACTAGTTGGGGAGTCTAATGTCTTCGATACGCACTAATGGTATTTACGAATCTAGGGCAAAGAAGGCCCTTCTAACTTGGACTGGTGTGATAGATCGATCAGCGAGGATGACTGCTCGAAGGCTCCAATCAATATCGAGCTCTTGCGTGATTCGATCTATGGGTTGTGGGATGCGTGGAAAATGACCCGGGATGGTTTCGTGTATTTCTCCTGATAGGGTCATATGGCGAATATAGTCAACTCTATGGACGATTCTCTGGCCTAGTCCAAAATTCTCTAGCTTTGTTAGCTGTTGTGTCTAGTAGGGACAACTGTTGAATGATGATAGGTGGAATCGGAAGTAGACTGAAATACTAATGTGCGTAGGCCAGTGTCTATATCTAACTGACTTGTGGATTCGTTAGGCGGTGGGATTTGTGGATCACAACCGTAGACTCTTGGTTGTTGCGGTCCTGTTATGGTCATACGTGAGATCAAGTTCTAATCCCTAGTATCCAGTAGTTGTAAGCTTTCTCAGCCTCTACATTTAGAATCAGTAATTGTGTGATTTTCTCAGAATACCTCACAGGTGTTCTAGCAACTTGAATTCTTAAGCTGGTATCTATATCTACGAGGGTGTCTCCAGCGTCTGGCTGTGGAACTAAAGGATCGCACCCGAATATTTGTTCTCTTTCAAATCCTTCTACAGTCATGCAGATGTTTTCTAGGATAACCTATAGTTTGGTTGATTTGACCAAAATGTGTGTGCTTGGTCGTCTTCTACGTTTAACCCTCTCAAATGTGACCTGATCTGTTGGAAGTCTGTTGTTGTTTAGAAGACTTGTATCCTAAGGTTTTGGTCAATGTCAGTTACTACCACTACGATATTGGGCTGGGGCACAATTGGCTCGAAAATGTATTCCCTGGGCTCCCTAGGTCCCGTAATTGTCATGCAAAAGCAGTAATGAAACAAACTATAATAAAGTAAAATCTAAGTACACTTCTAGCATATATAATTTCTTTTTTTTTGTATTTTCTAGCAATTTATAAGAAAGCAGCTATCTAAAAATATTTAGAATTGACAACTAAACTAATAACGTAAAACAAACAAAATAGTCGAGTGTAGCTATTTGTCTGTGCAATTTTGTATATCTATTCTAAACAATGAAATAACTAATCTATTTGCAAGATTCTCGATGCTACCTTAGAAGTGAGGAATGAATCATAGTTTCTCAGAAACTATCAATCCCCACAACTTCCCCGGTAATATCGAGAATGGAAATAACTGTAATAAAGCAATTAACTACTTTATTTGATAAGTTCTAACTAAAACTTTGAAAGATGGAACCTAGATTTCGCAGAACAGTGGCGAATCCGACAGTGTGTGTGTTCTTGTCCCCTCAGTATGATCTCTTCGTTCTTTGTGCTCACATGAATCCAGAAAAGCATGTAATGCTTGCATCAATAGGAATAGATATTTGGATCAATGGACAGCCTTCAGAATGCAAACAGATAGAATGCGGATAGGAGAGGGATAGTGCAAGAGTACAGAGCTTGGCCTATGCAATTCCTAGCGGGGTCTACTGCGAATCATGCAACAAAATGCGTCCAGAACCTGAAACTTGTCTGTATGAAGAGAAAAACCTGTAACTTTAATGGCTGCCTAAACTATTCTACTCCAAAAGCAATAATACTATTTGCACAAGTTGGATCTGTGGCTTACCAACAGCTGAGTAAATGCAACTAAGCATGTAAAATATTTAAACTATCAAACTTAGGCAAACTAGAAGACTGAACTACTGAAAGTGATGAGTTTTTAAACAAGAATGAGGGGCCATTTGCATGTGCACAAACCATGCATTTATAGGAATTCAAACACCCAAAGATCAAAACCAAACTGAACTCCTAAACAATAAACAAAGGAAAAACACTATTCCAGGGGACCAAAAACATTAATGCATGCTCAAGTCGGCAAGAAAAGCTGGTGAAGCGTTGAACTTTGCGTGCGTTCCATCAAAAGAACGTTCTGGAAAAACACGTAAAGGACTGACGCCCTGCTCAGGGCGGTGGTTACAGGACCGCCGCCCTTCAGGGCGGCGGTTTCGTCACTGAAGACCAAAAATCCAAGAAAAGAGGAAAAAAGGGAAAACAAAGCACGCGGGGGCTAAGCAGGGCATGTGGGATGTTAACGCATATCCGTAAAGCTTCTCTGGATCCCGAACACCTTGCGAAGAGACCTGTATCATCATTGGGGCATTTATTACACTGTTCCGTAGTACAGTACCTTACAATTTTGGGTACGTACAGTTACATACAAGACTACCTCTTTATTTTTTGGTAGAAGTGGTGAGCACGGTTGTGTACTTGATAAGTAGAGGACCCTCAAGTGCCTTGGATTGAGGCATACCTAAGGAGGCTTGGTATGGTAAGAAAGTTGATAATTCATTTCTTAGAGTCTTTGGATGTGAGGTGTTTTTCCATATAGACAAGGATGATAGGACCAAGTTAGAGGCTAAATCAGAAAAAAGTACTTTTATTTGTTATGGTCATGATGAAGTTGGATATAAATGTTGGAGTATTAAGGACAAGAAAATCATTCGATCTAGGGATGTGGCTTTAATAAGAAAGTCATGTATAAGCAGCAGTTGCAGGAAAACAAGGAAGAATCTAAGAAAGAATATGCAGAAGTAGAGGATCTTCCGGATGGGAAAGTGATACATGAATCAGTTTAAGAACCTCCTCAATAGGAACCCCAAACTCCTATATTGAGGAGGTCTTATAGGGTAAGAAGAGAACCTGAAATTTTTTCTCCTTCTCTTTATTATTTATTAGTCACTGATAGTGGATAGTCAGAGAGCTTTGATGAAGCAATGCAGGTAGATGCTAGGAAGAAGTGGGAGCAAGCCATGGATGAGGAGCATCAGGCTCTCATGCAGAACCAAACATGGGATTTGGTAAAGCTACCTGAAGGAAAAAGGGAATTACAAAATAAGTGGGTGTTCAGAGTCAAAGAGGAAGAAGGAGGAAAGAAAATATATAAGGCTCGATTGGTGGTCAAGGGTTTTACACAGAAAAAAGGTATAGATTTTGATGAGATTTTTTCTCCTATAGTAAAAATGACTTCTATTAGAACTGTTCTAGGAATATTTGTAGTAGAAGAATTGCAGGTAGAATAGCTTGATGCAAAGACTACATTTCTCCATGGTGATTTGGAGGAGGGACTATATATGTAGCATCCAGAGGGATATGAGGTCAAAGGTAAAGAGGAGATGGTGTGCAGACTGAAGAAGATCGTGTATGGCTTGAAACAAGCTCCATGTCAATGGTATAATAAATTTGTTAGCTTCATGATGGAACAAGGTTATATTAGATGTCATTCTGATCATTACGTGTATACAAATAAATTTTAGGATGGTAGTTATATTATCCTTTGTCCGTATGTGGATGACATGTTGGTTGTAGGTAAAAACATGCATGAAATAAAAGTACTCAAGAAGCAGCTTAGTGAATCCTTTGCTATGAAATATTTGGGAGTAGCTAAACAAATCCTTGGTATGAGGATATCTTGGGATAGGAAGGAAAGAAATATGAGTTTATCTCAGGAAGAGTACATTAAGAAGGTCTTAGAGAGGTTTAATATGTAGGATGCTAAACCGGTTGGGACTCCTTTGGCAAGCCATTTCAAGTTATCAAAGGAGAAATGTCTCAAGACAGAGCATGAGAGAAACCAGATGTCCAAGGTACCTTACTCATTAGTGGTTGGTAGTTTTATGTATGCCATGGTGTGCACTAGGCCTGATATTGCCCATATAGTGAGAGCACTGAGTAGATTTATGAGTGATCCAGGTAGAGATCACTAACAGGTAGTAAAGTGGATCCTTCAATATTTGAGAGGGACCATGGGGACAATTTTAGGCTACAATGGATCAGACACCACTTTGTGTGGTTATGTAGATTCAGATATGGATGGAGATGTAGACAGCAGGAGGAGAATGACAGGTTATGTTTACACTATAGGTGGGACAACAGTGAGTTAGATTTCATGACTATAGAAGCTGGTAGCTTTGTCAACCACAGAGGTTGAGTATGTTGCTACCAAAGAGGAAAGAAAAGAAATGATTTGGTTACAATAATTACTTGAGGAGTTGGGGCATAAGTAGGATGAAGGAAAGTTGCATAGTGATAGTCAGAGTTCTAAACACCTAGCTAAGAAATATACTTTCCACTCTAGGACAAAGCATATATAGTTAAGGTACCATTTCATCAGGATAAATTTGGAGGGAGAGAAGTTAAAGCTAGAGAAGATTCATACCAGTCAGAATCCTACAGACATGATGACCAAGGTGGTCACAAAGGAAAAATTGAAGTTGTGTTCAAATTTGGTTGGTCTTCACGGAAACTATTGAAGGGTTGAGAAGCTTGCTCAGAGGAAAACTAATCTCCAAGTGGGAGATTGTTAGGTTGTGGAGTCTGTTTTCATGTGAAAAAGTGTTGAAGAGTGTACACTAAGAATGTAACATTGCAAATGTGTTTTGAATTCAGGTGTGAATTCTATAGAGTTTGTTGAGCATAGCTCCAAATAGATCTGGGTATTGTATTAAGAGAGTAGTGGCTTGTAATAAAATACGAGAAAGTGATTCTTGGTGGACGTAGATTAAATTAGGTGAACCATGTTAAATACTTTCTCTTCGTGTTGTGTTATTGTATTCTATAATTTTATTTGAGATCTGTAATATTTTATGCATATTATTTTCTACTGTTGTGATTCTGTGAGGGATTATACCGCATATTTTATCCCTTATTTCCTAACAACTGATAGCTAGAAGAGATATACAGATCTAAAATGAGTAAAAAAAATTGAACTTGGAGATAAAGTTTTCATAAGGGTTAAGCCCAAAAAGAGATCAATAACATTTGGAAAGTTTGCTAAGATTTCCTTAAGATATATTGGACTATTTGAAATTTTACAAATAATATGTCTGGTTGTATATCATTTGGCATTAACTCCCACATTCTATAAGATACATAATGTCGTTCATATTTCCTTTCTTAGTAAATATGTTTCAGATGTGACACATGTCCTTAATTTGAACTCTTTATAGGCTTAGGACATGGGAATCATGGTGTTTGAACCTATGATAGTGATATAAAATCAAAATTTTCACCTTAGAAATAGAGATATAGAGCAATGCAAGGTCTAATGGGACCAATATTCTCAATAAACAACCTGGGTGAATCTTGAAGAGATAAAAAAATATGTTTCCTTATTTTTTTCATCAATAAAAATTAATATTTGAGAATATTATATGATATACTTGATATTATTTTATATTATGGATGACTAAAATGATGAAATTCTATCGTATTGCCGACTGTTTGGAAAAGTTGGACGATTTTAAGGTTGTTATAGCTAATAAATTTGAATACAGAAAAATTGAAATCTGGAGCAATTACAAGTTTTTGGATGAAAATGTTGATTGTTTTCCTTAGTTGTATGATGTAAATATTTGTTTGATTATTTATTCTTCTATTAATGAGTAAAATCATCGAGACAATGATTCATTAAGGGGAAAGTATGTCACATCTCTCATTTTCATTTTGTTTGGTCACAAGAATAAGTTGTAATATATAAAGTGGTTTATGAAGGCAAGGGGATATGCACTGTTGCTTATATGAGTTTTCATTTGTATTCACATACGTATATCCTTAAAAGGATATATATACAAGTACATGTAGTTGTATGCCCAATTGTGTAATAGTGTTTTTCGTTAAGCATGTGTGGAGTTCTTGAAATATTTAACTTATTTTGTTCTAGTTGATTGTATGAATTAACCTTACCTTGTTGTGGACAATGGATTCATAAAAATTGTATGTCATTTAATTTCT
Organism: Taxus chinensis; assembly: GCA_019776745.2. Classification (NCBI taxonomy): domain Eukaryota; kingdom Viridiplantae; phylum Streptophyta; class Pinopsida; order Cupressales; family Taxaceae; genus Taxus; species Taxus chinensis. The sequence continues at coordinate 389,635,767 of CM034146.1, forward strand.
CCACTTGTTGAGTAATTCTCTTTTATCTTGTTGTAGATAATGATTTGTTAATGTGGGTAAATCTATTACAAGGTTATAATTGTATTATTTTGATGTTGAGAAATAATTATGATTGTATGATGGATTAACCCTCTTTTGTTATTATAACGGTCATATACCGCAACACATTAAGATGGTCTCCAATAAGGAACATGTAAGGTTCGGGATCATCAAGGTAAATTTTTATTTAAGGTTGATATAAATGTCCTTTTTGCAAGTAATGTAAATGTATTGCTTATAAGACTTGTGTTAGGCTATGGAGCCTATTTTCATGTGAGAAAGTGTTGAAGATTGTACACTAAGAGTAGTGTACACTTTCCATAGACTGTACACTAAGAGTACTGTGAAAATGTGCCCGATATACCGGGAAACATGTTTTTCTCATATGGGAGGGATTTTGACCCTTATGTTTATAGGAAGGTTTTGGCCCATGGTTTTGTAAAACTGCTTAAGCAGTTGTCTACTTATATGGTTTTATGCATATGATAGGTATTACGTAACATTATAGATGTGTTTCGAATTTGGGTGTGAATTTTGTAGATTTTTTTTAGCATAGATCCAAATAGATTTGGGTATTGTATTGAGAGAGTGGTGACTTGTAATAAAATCTGAGTAAGTGATTCTTAGTGGATGTAGCCCAAATTGGATGAACCACATTAAATACTATCTCTTTGTGTTTTGTTATTTTACTATGCACTTTTAGTTTGAGATCTTTAATATTTTTTGCATATTAGTTTCTACTGTTACGATTCTATGAGGGATTATTCTGCATATTTTATCGTTTATCTCCTAACAATTGGTATCAAAGCTTAGTTCAGTTTGCTGAATTTTTGAATCATAGGGAAAGTTGTATCTTGAGTGGGAGCTATGGTAGATGATGGAGGATCAAGGGTTGATAAATTCAAATGGTAGAATTTTAGTCTTTGGAAGATGTAGATGGAATATTACCTTTATCAGAAGGATCTTTATATTCCGCTATCTGAGAAGGTGAACAAACCCTCGAGCATGAAATATACGGAATGGAATTTTATGGATAGGAAGGCACTTGGGACAATCCAGTTGTGTCTTGCATCTTTGGTATTGTTTAATGTTTCAAAGGAAAAGACTACAAAAGAACTGATGGATGCATTAGGGAAGTTTTATGAAAAACCCTCTATGTCAAATAAGATATTTTTAATGAAAAATTTGTTTAATATGAATATGTCTAAGAATGGTTTAGTAGCAAATCATTTAAATGATCTTAATATGGTTGTAAATATGCTAGCTTTAGTTACAATAGAATTTGATGAAGAAGTTAGGGCTTTATTAGTTCTATGCTCTTTACTCAAGAGTTAGAATAGCTTGGTAATGACGGTAAGCAACTCAGTTCCAACTAACTCAAAGTTAAAGTTTGAGGATGTTGTAGGGGTGATTCAAAGCTAGGAAATGCGAAGAAAAAGCTCTGGGAAATATTCTACTTTAGGGAATGTTTTGATAGTGGAAACTAGAGGGAGACAGGAGAATAGAGGAAGTTGTGGAAAATCAAAGGATTGAGAAAGGTCAAAATCAAAAGCAAGATAGTATGTTGGCACTGTGGAAAGTATGGGCATGCAAAGAAGGATTGTTGGGAGCTTCGGGACAATAATAAACAACAAGAAGAAAAAAAGGAGGAAAATGTGGCAACAGGTAATGTATATCAGGATTATTTGATTCTTTCTTTGCACAATATTACTAAATCTTGGGTTTTAGATTCTAGGGCTTCTTTCCATGCTACTCCACATAGGCATTATTTTGGGCATGTTTTTCTTCGTGATGATGAGCCTTGCAGCATAGTTGGAAAAGGTTCTATTCAGGTTAAGATGAAGAATGGGAATACTTGGCTATTGAAGGATGTGAGACATGTGCCTACATTAAGACACAATTTGATATCGCCAGGGAAGTTGGGAAGTGATGGTTGTACTATGATATTTATAGGGGACTCTTGGAAGGTTACCAAGGGTGATATTGTGGTGGCAAGAGGTAAGAAGGTTGGAACCTTTTATTTAACCACTTATAGCACAAACATTTGTAATATTGTGGCTTCAGAAGTAGATACAACATTGTGGCACTATAGGCTCGGTCATATGAGCCCTAAGGGAATGAATATCATAAAGAAGGATTTTCCTTGATATACAAAAATAGGTTTAGAGTTCTATGAGGACTTCATATATGGGAAACAAAAGTGAGTAAGGTTTCTAAAGGTTGGACCTACAAAGAAAGAGAGTAAATTAGAGATGGTGCATTCTGATGTGTGGGGACTGGCTCAGGTATCATCTCTTGGGGGTTCAAGTTATTATGTTACTTTTATTGATGATGTAACAAGGAATGTTTGGGTTTATTGTATTACAAAAAAATCTGATTTATTTGATACTTTTGTTAAATGGAAAGCCTTGGTAGAGAATTAAACAAGTCTTAAGCTAAATTTTCTCATGTCAGATAATGGAGGGGAGTATTACAGCAATGAATTTGATTATTACTATTATAAGAATGGAATCCGTAGGAAAAATATGGTTCCAAGAACTCTGCAGTAGAATGGGGTGTCAGAAAGGATGAAAAAAACAATAATGGAACGTGCTAGGAGCATGAGGTTACATGCATGATTACCTCTTTCTTTTTGGGTAGAAGCGGTAAGCACGACTGTGTACTTGATAAACAAAGGACCGTCAAGTGCCTTTGATGGAGTAATACTTGATGAGGCTTGGTATGGTAAGAAATTTGATTATTCTTTTCTTAGAGTCTTTGGATGTGAGGTGTTTGTCCATATAGACAAGGATGATAGGACCAAGTTAGAGGCTGATTTAGAAAAATGTAATTTCATTGGCTATGGTGGTGATGACTTTGGATATAAATGTTAGAGTATTAAAGACAAGAAAATCATTCAGTCTAGGGATGTGGTCTTTAATGAGAAAGTCATGTAAAAGCAATAGTTATAGGAAAAGACTGAAGAACCTAAGAAATAATATGAAGTGGTAGAGGATCTTCCAGATGGGAAAGTGACACATGAATCAGTTCAATAACCTACTCAATAGGACCCCCAAACTCCTATATTGAGGAGATCTTCTAGGGAAATAAGAGAACCTGAATGTTTTTCTCCTTATCTTTATTATTTATTACTCACTGATAGTGGAGAGCTAGAGAGATTTGATGAAGCAATGCAAGTAGATGCTAGGAATAATTGGGAGCAAGCCATGAATGAGGAGCATCAGGCTCTCATGGAGAACTAGACATGGGATTTGGTAAAGCTACCTGAAGGTAAAAGAGCATTACAAAATAAGTTGGTGTTCAAAGTCAAAGATGAATAAGGAGGAAAGAAAATATATAAGGCCCCGGTTGGTGGTCAAGGGGTTTACACAGAAAAAAGGTATAGATTTTGATGAGATTTTTTCTCCCATGGTAAAAATAAATTCTATTAGAATTGTTCTAGGAATAGTTGTAGCATAAGACTCACACTTAGAATAGCTTAATGTAAAGACTACATTTCTCCATGATGATTTGGAGGAGGAACTATATATGTAGAAACCAGATGACTATGAGGTCAAAGGTAAAGAGGAGATGGTGTGCAAATTGAAGAAGAGCTTGTATGGCTTGAAACAAGCTCCACGTCAATGGTATAAGAAATTGAATAGCTTCATGATGGAGCAAGGTTATATTAGATGTCATTATGACCATTTCATGTATACAAACAAATTTAAGGATGGTAGGTATATTATCCTATGTATGTATGTGGATGACATGTTGATTGCAGGTAAAAACATGCAGGAAATAAAAGTACTCAAGATGCAACTAAGTGAATCCTTTTCTTTGAAGGATTTGGGGGAAGCTAAACAAATCCTTGGTATGAGGATATATTGGGATAGGAAGGAATGGAAGATGAATTTATCTTAGGAAGAGTACATTAAGAAAGTTTTGGAGAGGTTTAATATGCAGGATGTTAAACCGGTTGGGACTCCTTTGGCAAGCCATTTCATGTTATCAAAGGAGTAGTGTCCCAAGACAGAGCAGGAGAGAAACCAGATGTCCAAGGTACCTTACTCATCAGTGGTTGGTAGTTTGATGTATGCCATGGTCTACACTAGGCCTAATATTTCCCATATAGTGGGAGCGATGAGTACATTTATGAGTGATCTAGGTAGAGATGACTGACATGCAGTAAAGTGGATCCTTCGGTATTTGAGAGGAACCATGGGGATAGTTTTTTTCTACAATGGATCAAACACCACTTTGTGTGGTTATGTAGATTTAGATATGGCTGGAGATGTGGACAGCAGGAGGAGCATGACAGGTTATGTTTACACTGTAGGTGGGACAATAGTGAGTTATATTTCACAACTACAGAAGCTGGTGGATTTGTCAACCACAGAGGATGAGTATGTTTCTCCCACAGAGGAAAAAAAAGAAATGATTTTGTTGCAGCAATTTCTTGAGGATTTGGGGCATAAGAAAGAAGAAGGAAAGTTACATAGTGATAATTAGAGTGCTATACACCTAGCTAAGAACTCTTCTTTCCACTCTAGCATGAAGTATATATAATTAAAGTACCATTTCATTAGGACAAATTTGGAGGAAGAGAAGTTGAAGCTGGAGAAGATTCATACTAGTCAGAATCCTACAGACATGATGACCAAGGTGGTCACAAGAAAAAAATTGAACTTTTGTTCAGCTTTGGTTGGTCTTCACAAAAACTAGTGAAGGGTTGAGAAGCTTGCTCAGAGGAAAACTAGTCTCCAAGTGGGAGATTTTTAGGTTGTGGAGCATGTTTTCATGTGAGAAAGTGCTGAAGACTGTACACTAAGAGTAATATAAAATTTCCACAATTGTCTCACTGGGGTTCAGATACGGTATGGCAGTCCCGATAGCCAGGGTTCGGCTGTGCAGCCCCCAAGAATTTTTTTTGTTTGGCCTTAAAACGTGCCTGATATACCAGGAAACACATTTTTCTCATATGGGCAGGATTTTTACCCATAGGTTTATGGGACAGTTTTGACCCATGGTTTTGATACCCATGGTGTTGTAAAACTACTTAAGTAGTTGTCTACTTATATGGTTTTATGCATATGGTAGGTATTATGTAAGATTACAGATGTGTTTTGCATTTAGGTGTGAATTCTGTAGAGGTTGTTGAGCATAGCTCCAAACAGATCTGGGTATTGTATTGAGAGAGAGGTGGCTTGTAATAAAATCTAAGCAAGTTGTTCTTGGTGGATGTAGCCCAAATTGGGTAAACCACGTTAAATACTATCTCTTTGTGTTGTGTTATTTTACTATGTGCTTTTATTTTGAGATCTATAATATTTTCTGCATATTAGTTTCTACTGTTACGATTCTGTGAGCGATTATTCTGCATATTTTATCCTTTATATCCTAACAACTTGAAGCATGGAAAATTTTTGTAAGGAATAATTTTATTAGTTTTGTTGGTCTTTGAACATGGCAAGTTGGAAATTTTAAATGTTAAGTAATGTGGCTTCTGAATTAATTACCAATATCAAAAAGGGTATGTTGAACATTTGTGAACTATTAACTTTCAGTTGTTCTTAATTCCTATTATTTAGAATGATTGGAATCGTGTTGTCAATACTTAACAAGGTAACGGTAAATAAGTATGTTTATGAAGGAATAGACTCAAGGCATTAATTAAATTATTATAATATGTGCCAAACTTGTTATTCATTTGTAGACTAGAAAGGGATACGAACCATGTAATGATGACATAAATGTTGGTTAATATATATTTTTGACATATTTAAGATAAATGTAATTAGATTTATAGGAAGTCTAAGACCTATGGCATATTTTAATTTTCTTATAATTATGGTCTTTGAACACATCTTAAATCATAGATAACGTTTTATTTGAATGGTCAAATGACCACACCATGTATTGAATGGAAATTTGATTAGTTTTCTATACTCCATGTATATGTTTATTGACTAGACTTTTGAGATTTAAATGTTTCTTTGGACATAGTCCATGTAATGTGAACCTTGGTGATTATTGTTTAAATTAATAAAAATTGACTCCTTGTAAACTCCTTAAAAACTGGAGGGAAGTATGAAAATGGCAGTGGAATGTTTTGTTGAGCCACTACATGAAACTTGCCAAAATTAATGGTAGTTAAGGAGGTACTTGACTCTCGAAAATTGTGAAGCTTGTGAAAGAAGCTAATTCATGCAACTTAGTTTCATTTTTTTTTTAATTTTTTGAGTTTTTTGAGGTTCGAGCTCTCCCTTTGGTGAGTTGGGCATGGCGGTTTTTAGGCTTCTCTGTTGAGATTTTTGTGGAAAAAATGTGCTAAAAATAGTAAGGGAATATTAATATCTACCATGGTGTTTATGCTATATGTGCTGGGAGGTGTTTTTGGTGGTTTCCTGTATGATTTTTGTGGAGTTTAATTGGTCAAACTTCATGGTGTTTTTTTCAAGAAATATTGGTGCAAAATTTGTATAGTTTTTCTAAACTTCTCCTTCTAAATCTCCTCATGCTATTACGTTTTGAATTAAGTGAAAATCAAATGGGTTTTCTATTTTTTTGAGCTTGTAAAGTTAGATCAGAAAAAAAATGTGAATCTTTTAAAATTCTTATTAAATATGCATTTAATAATGTTTTATTTAGAAGGTAACTTTGGGATTGTGAATTAGGTTTCCTTAAGAAACAGAATAGGTTTCAGGGTTTTGATGAACCTTGTTTAATCATTTTAAAAATAAGGTATTCCTAAAAAGAAACTACATCGATTATATGTATAGTTCCTTCTGGGATTTTTAGAAAAAGATACTTGTAGCAGATCCCTTTAGTGCATTGATTTTCATTTGAAATCACCATATTGTGAGTTGTATGATCTTTTCTTCCGATTACCCGAAGGTATTTTTTATTGAAATTTGCATATTGGGTAACTCGAGTTTTTTCATTTGATCAATCTTTTATTCCCTGTATAGGTGTAAAGAGTAACTGATATGGACCCAGTTTAAACTATTGATCATTTAAAATATTTAAAGATATCCTCTCACTTGCAAATATGATTGTAGATTTAAGTGGGTGTTTTTATAATTCAAAAATTCTTTATTTCTACTCTGAGGCATAGAGGTTTTTGTTGGTAAATAATTTCTTTAAAAACTTAAGTGAGATTCTTTCTTGAGTTAATAATCTGATTCCATAAATTTATTAAATTTTTAGTGAATACTAATGCACTTAATATCTTAACTATGATACAGTTATCTTGTTACATTCTTCTGACTAGTTTATTCTAGGAAGGGAGTCTATGTGCTTAGTTCAGTTACTTGATAGTCTGTTACTTTACCTATAAATAAATTTAAAACATAGTTCGATACTAGTTCTTAAAAGCAGTTGTATGTTATTTGATAGAGTATGGAAACTCTTGGATGTGATTTATGTTTGGTTTGGGAAGAGAAAATAACATTTGGTGAAGCTAACTGTCCTATCAAGTTAACTTTACAACAACTATGTTAAGAAAGGAACATATTTTTTTCTTTCTAATTCTATTTAAGACGAAATATTCATGAGGGATGAATTTAATTGGAACTAAATTAGTATAATTTAATAGTCCTAATGGATAAGAATGATGTCCTGTATTATGTTGAGACATTAGTTTAAAATGAATATTATTATTATATAGACATAGAGATATGTTTTGAGGATATTGAAAGATGTTGTTTGAAACACTATATGCATCATTAGATTACTTTAATTTCTATATATATATATATATATAATTAATAAGGTATAAGTATTATTTAAATTATATCTTAAATAAAACATGATTTATAGTTATTAATCAAGGAAAGTTCGATGAGTTGACTATGTATATCATTTTATATCTCCTTCAGATGCATGAAGAAGTAGATAAGTGATGTGATCGTTGGATGTTATACATGTGAATTGATCATGTTTTATTGTTTGAATATATGATTTTGGATCATTGTATTTATTGAAAGGTGAAACATTATTTCATATATTTTTGTAAGGCATTATTCCTATTTGTAACAATATGGAAACTATTAAGATACTATGACAAATAAGGATTCATCCTTATTGTGTTAATAAATATATCTTGTTAGAGCTTAATGTAGTTACTTGGACTGATTTGCTCTTTTTCAATGAATCTGCATATGTTTTAACTGGTTCGGTGTGTTTCTTATTGTTCCTCGTCCTTCAAAGATCAGTCTGAGTCAAGAAGAAGTGTCAATTTGTGATAAATTTTGTTTCTAGGTAAAATAAAAGAGAAGATGCAACAAAAATGTCGAAAGACTGGTTTAATGGTCCGGTTTATCAAATTATGAAAGCTTCGGGCTCACTAGTGATCGGGATTGTGTCTACATTTTTCACAAATAACCTATAGTCAACAAAAAATGATCCAAATTGCTCCCAAAATCTGAAGCTACAAAGGTGTAAAAACATGTAACCCGACCAAAAAGGAAAAATCTGAAGGAATGGTTGAATAACTCATTTAAAATAGAATTAGCCACAATAAAGGCTGGAAAATTCAAATATATGTCAAATCCCACCTCTCAAAATCACCAACTGTTGGCATTCAAAAAACCACAAGAGACTAAATTTACAAGCATTGGTGGGTTACTTTTAAAAGGGCCACATGAAATCCATTTACATGTACGATTTAATGTCAAGGTCAGGAGGGGCCACATGGCAAGATTCCATCTATCCTTAATGCATTTGGTCTCCACGGACCTCAAGTCCTCTAGATAAGTTAGAATGGATAAAGGGCGTCGAGTTCAATTTCGGTCAAAGGTGGTCAATAAACACATGACATAGTTTAAGGTTGAAAATGGAACAATATTAATGATCAGTAGTGGAAACATGGCAGCAATCAGCCACAACTTTATTTGATGGGATCCCACCGACATGAAGTCCACGGAATGAATAGAAATTGATAAGTTGGTTTCAGGTCCAAAAGAAGGAAGGAATATTCAAAAGATAAAGTGCATGGACATGTAAGAAAATACCAAACCCGTAGACAACCAAAGACTGATGCATGGCAGAATAAAAGTGATGCACGTGTAGACAAGGAAAATATCCAAGGCCAATCAAAGGCTACCACTTGTCAAGGTCATGTTCATCCTGACATGCAAAACTTCATAGGGCCATATCTTTTGATCCATAACTCCAAATCTTTCAAAATCTATATCATTGGAAAGTTATCTTTGATCCCTTCAATTTCACATCATTATATTCAATAATTGATAATATTTGGTGTGAGAAAAATAAAAAATAAATATTTTACATTCAAGTTACAGTCCCAGTGTTGGTCAACCACCTGTCTTGATGAAGTATGATGTTTGTTTATTCTCTAAACACGCAATACAGAAGGAATGCATGACTTTGGCACGATGCCCTTGATCCTTTGCAGAATGTTAATTCTTATTTTTGGTGGTTTTAGAAGGAGATCATATTTTTATATTGTAACAGTTTTCCATTTTGGTGAAGAGATGGATTGGGGGGTAGTTGTCAAAGTTTTTGATTAAAGTGTTTAAGTTCTAGTTTCTAGTTTCTTACAAAACATCTCTGTGTGTTGATTTTTTGTGAGGAAAAGCTAAGGTGGTTATGTTGTACATCCATTATCAGGTTTTGAAGGATTTTCTTTATGCTCGTTAGCCAAAACTTACATCAATAATATTATTACTATTTCGATTAAGTTATACTTTCTCGTTTCTCATGTTTTGAATGAATGAATGAGGTAATATTTGTTCTATTATTATCTTGCATTATCTTTACATTTTTAAGTACACAAGGTTATTTCTTAGTTTCTGCATTCTTCTTGTTATTGTTGGAATTGTATAATAGTTTATATTTTGCAGTGGTTCATCTCAGTTGTAAAATATTAAAGGAAACATCAGTTTTGAATATATTTTGTTATCCCTTAAGGGTATTTTGGGTGTATAAGAAATATACAAGTGCTTTATCTCAAATCTAACTCCATGATTTGTAGTTAGGATTGTGAAGACTATAGATGACTTTTGTGCTTATTGAGTATTAATGAATGTAAATGTTATTTCACAAATTGTGTTAACTTGATTGTTCTTTCCAAGAATTTTAGTTATGGATGAGTTCATTCAATGGGAACACTATGTCACCAAGGTCATAAAAGAAACTACCTTTCCCACTTCAAATCTCAATTAAAAACAACCAATTATCCTCATACCTACTAAGCATATCATACCTGCATACCATACATATGGTTATTATGTAAATATGAGCCTAAAATGTGTCCATTATCAGTAACATTTGCTAAGAACCCCACCAAATCTGTGACCTAATATCATTCAAAGTAGTTTTGGTCAATAATGTTATACAAATACAATATCATAAGTTGTTCATTATCTGTATGTTAGATCTGTATTTAACTGTCAAGTACTTAAAATAAATCAAGTGAAAACTCTTTTGAGATAAATATTATATATGTGGTTACACTTGCTTCAAATTAAGTTTTACCAATCATAGAGAAATCCAAGACATGAAATATTTTCCTTTATTCAAATTCCCCAACTAGGTCCTCTCACCTTGGTCTAGACAGAGCCAAAAGTAGCAGGGTAAAGCAATCCCCTTTGTGAAGGTGCCTCCTAATGACCTCCTTAATTTGATTCATTAAGTTGAATTTTGAACAAACCTTTGGCTATCAATGAAAAATAACTTTTCATTTTTCATCATTCTCTCAAATCAAACCCATTTAGGTTAGGTGCTCATCTCTAAGGGGTGTTATTTTGAGAGCTGACACATCTATTACTTGTAAAGTTTGTATGAGTTGCAATAATGACTGTTCCCTATTTTTAACAGTGGTATGTAGTTTTTAAATTGATTACACAACTATACTTTTCATATTTTTATAATTATACTTTACAACCATTATTATTATAATTTAACAAATGGAATTTAAGACAATAATTTTGATTATGTCATCATTAATATGTTTATGTTAATAATATTAACAAAACAATGTTGTAATGGACAACGATACTAAGTTATGCAATAAGGACATGTCATTTTTAACTTATCCACAATGGGATTAATTAATTAATTAATCCATTTACATAGTATAAGTATGAAAAGTGCATTAATGAAAATTGTACCTCTACAGTTCAACAACATATATGAATGACATATTGATGTCTTATTAGTAGAAGTACTACCCCTTAAACTATGAATTAAGATGATAATAAGTATAATGAGATTAATACATTTACAATTATTGGCAATCTTAATCAGACTTTGTACTTAATGGTTATATCTCTTTCTAAAATGGGTATATGAACGTTAGTTAATTAGAATTGTGGAATTAATGATACAATCAAGATGGGTTTGGATTGGTAAAATAATGAAATGACGTGGTTTGACTAAACCTATTCCTAACTATATATATATATATATATATATAACAACACTGCGGGTTGTGATGCTTCATGTAGACATGAAATAATGCAGATATTAATATTTTTTATGCCATCAAGTATGTTTTTATATGCATGTATTTTAAGCAAGAAAAGTATCCACTCATGACACAATCCCTTGTCCACCAAGTTGTTTTCATTGGATTCTATTGTATTACTTTTCCAAATTTGTCACTTCCACACTTATTTTTGGTCAGGTCATAGGGATCCTTGTCTATCAGTATCTTCATATCTATCTTCATTTATCCTAGGACACCAATGCCCATCCTAAACACTAGCACCTAGGCACTCCTATCCATTTTGGATTATTTTTTCTTCTTTGTTCTTGTTTACACTTTTGACATCTGTGGTAATAATTTTTCATTTTCTTATCCTTATCCTGATTTCTTAGTCAGCATTTCATGTCATTTGTGTCGAAATTAAAATAAGAGATCCATATATATACACAATATACATACTATTATAAGGGCTATAAATTCTAAAAGACAATCATATCTACATACCATCAAAGGGAATACATTTTGGGCTACTTAAATATACATACACTGCATATGAAGGGAAATTTCTGAATTCCATCTCACACATTTATATTTTTGGTGCAAGGGAAACCTAAGGACAATATTGCACACACATACACACAAAACCACATGGATTCTGGAATCTAGTGTAGTACTTGGTCATAATATAACCCATCGGGTGACCGCTGAGGTTAGTCCAACTTGACATAGTGCATTTTCATTCTAATTGGATGTGTTTGTGAGATTGTTAAGTAGTTAGGTTTTATGTTGTAAGTTACAGATGTAGACAAAAAATGACACACTAGGGTAGATTTCTAGGTCCATAAAATGTATTTGCATTCATATGATTCATAAGCAAGAAAACTAGTAATTGACAGCTATATTTTTCCTTTTTTCTTTGAATGTTGTCTTCTTTATGGTATTTCACACCCTACAACCTAGTCAATACTCTATTTCTCTATTTTTCATGACTCTAGATACCAACGCAAAACAAGGATACCAACACCTACGAACCCTCATCCTTCTAGGTGCCTCGACCTCTTTGAATTGTACTCACCTCTTTTGTACCTCTTTTATCTTTTAGGTTTATTGTTTTCTTATAGGCTGGCCTTTTAGTTTTCAATTACGGAATTAAAAAAAGGGAATCATATAATTACAAATCTATGTGAAAAAAATAAGGGACCAAGCTCTATGAATCTATTATCATCACCTAAGGTTACATCTAAAGGCATTTAAGATCATCAAAGGAATCCATCTAGAACTCATAAAGGGACAAGGGACTACATTTCATGCATACACACATAGGAGGGGAGTTGATTTTGTTAGCTACACATCTATCTACATTGGTACATATAGCTATCATCTACTATCACGTGCACTTGCACAAGGGATTCCTAGGGCACGATTTGTTGGACCCTAAAATATTGGCTGAGGACCAAGAGGTGCATACATGTAGGACCATTGAGAAGAAGGTATCTCAAGGGAAAATGCACAGCAAAAATGGGTTTAAGAATGGTTTTAGTAAAACTAGGGTACGAAGGAGGTAGAAAATGGGTTTAAAGGACTTAGGCATATTTGGTATTCTAGAGGCACCTGAGGAAAAGTGTGAGGACTTGACTAGGAATGATAAGTGGATAAGGTGCTAGCATGGAGCCTTGGAGGCCAAGAAAATGATATCCCAAGCTGGGAATATTTCTAGAGACATCATTCCAGAGATTAGAAGGTTTAAAAATGGATAAGCATTTACATATGAAGGAACACATCAACATTTGGCACACGATATGTGCTTGTAGAAGGCATGACAGTGGGTGTTGATCTTATATGAAGGAATGCTTGGGCCAGAAATAGAGAGAGGTAGATTGAAGTGTGTAGAGGGAGGTATATTGATGTGTGTAGGGAGAGGTAGATTGATGTGCATATGGAGAGGAATAAAAGAGAGGTGGGATATACATATGCATTTATGGGTACCAGGAAGAAGAAATAAGGGCAACCAAATATTGTAGAAATGTTAGGTTGTGTTATGGTTTAGGATTTAGGGTACTAGAGAGCTATACAGAATGTCATTAAGCATTAACATTGATGTTAGGTTTTGTAAATGGGTTATAGTAAGAAGGGCATAACTAGGAGCTCTATTCAAATCTTATTGTATAGGATTTACCTATCACTTACTGTATATGGTCTGAGATGACCCTTTTGACTGTAATGTGGCTACCAAAACTCATATATATATATATATGGGTTCATTATGTATATATTATTTAAGGGTGCAAACCCTTCTGATATTTAGCATGTCATAGCTCAGATTTATTTTCCTATGGTTCATTTAGTGTTTATCTACCTTATTTGATGCATGGGTGTGTATATGGATTTTTTATTTTTATGTTCTTCTTTTAAGATGCATGTATTTATATCTCTGCAAATAAACCCCCATTAGTGATGGAATATTCTCACAAAACTCATATAAAAGAGGTGCTTGGTGCTCACGTGTGCTTTAGGTGAGCCTCCAGTTCCTGTTAGGTGATAGGCCAGTGTGTTTGGGGTTAGAAAGAAGTATTAAGGGTAAAATAATGAGTACATCTTTGTTCCTTTGCTGGGACCACTCTTCGAAGATGTTGTGAGAATGGTTCGTGATGACAGATCACTTGACCTTGGACAATGTCGAAGCATGGCTTAAAAGAATGGAGGATGAGTTTACTAAGATATTTAGTACTAGACCTAAGTTTGATGCACGTAAATGGGTAAAATAACATCTGTATCATGAGCTGTATGATACCTTATTTTGTTTTTTCCAGTGGATTTGTATGAATGGCTCTCAGGGTATGCATCTAGATCAAGTTGGTATTAAAGACCTCGCATATGGACCCAAGATGATTATCAAATGCTGCATGATGTTGATCTGACTTGGACACATGTTTTTTATCATTAGTGGAGTGGAGAATTGATGGTTACACCTTGGAGTATGTAATTTATACATATTCCTATCCAGATATTGATGAGTTTGAGTTCTTAAGGGAGCCAAGAGGACTATTCTTGCATGCTATCCCTTTTTTATAAAGATATTGATTATTACACTGAGTTTGGAAACATTTCCTATGGCCGAATAAGCTTCTTCTGAGTGTTGGGTGAGGAAGCTAGAGTGAAGGAAGATGGTGGACCTTATGACTTAAAAGGAAAGGGAAGAGAGACGGATTATGTATAATGACACTCAGGAGAGGGAGTTGAAAAGATAGCATGAAGCTGTGGGATTGATGGATTTATGGAGGTATATGTTGTTGGAAGGATTTAAGGTTCATGTGGAGGATGTGGAACCTGATCATTCTATGCTACCTCATCTGTGTAAGTGCATAAGAGAAACCCCCTTGGCTTCTAGAGAGAGATTGTCATATGAAGAAAGGAGAAGATTCATTGGTGTGCTTCTAAATCCACCTAGTGACCAACCCCTAGCACTTAGTTTTCCAAATCTAGAGATAACCAGCTAGTATTGGTGAAAGTAACTGATCAAAAAATTGGAGGCATAACTTTTTATTTGGCACATCTATGGTTGCATAATCATTTCTTGTGTTTGGAGGTATATTTTCTAGAATGACATTTGGCAAAATTATGGGTACACAAATATTGTGTATCATGTTGGGAAGTAGGGAGAAACACACATCTAGTACCAGTGCAATATCAAAAACTATTGGCATGAAGTTCAATGTGACAATGGTGACACAAGGCAAGACAACTTCAAGACCTTTACTAGCTATGGGATGTGGATTTAGTGGGTCAGGAGGGACATACGCCGGTGGGTCTAGTGGATATGGCGGTGGAGGCCACACAAGAGGTAATCTAGGTTCTACATCAGGTAACCAAGGGCCTCTACCATTTCAGTAAGTGTTTTTTGAGATTTCTTTGCATATGCCAGATTAAAAAGGTGTTGAGGATGTTGCAGAACATGTACAAAAATGTGATTTGTTGTGGCACACAAAGGGAATCACTACCCCTAAGTGGAAGGAAAGTCATTTTGTAACAATGTTACAAGGGAATGCACATATTTGGTACTGAAAGTATGACCCCAAATAGAAAGTAGTAAATTATACCGCATTACACAATGCCTTCTTAGTTGAATTCCATATTATTGAGTTTGAACAGAAGAGCATTAGCATCCTGAAGGAGATTCAAAAAGGTATGGTAGAGAGTGTGCGGGAGTGTTATTCTCATTTTAAAACTCTTTTATAAAAATTGTCTTATGATATTTATCCTTCTTAGCATTCGTAATGGTTCATTAGAGGACTAACAATTCCCTTCAGGAGAGATATTTCACAGAAGACTTTCACCAACCCACGTGAGGCCTTGGAGGCTTCCCTGTGTGCTGAGATTTTGGGAAGCATGGATACCAGTGTTATTACTTTTCTTGAAGCTTAAATTGATGTAATAACAAAATAGATTGAGAAGCTATATGTGAATTTGTCCCATTAGAATCGCAGTGTCCTATGCTGTATGGATTATGAGGTAGAGGGGCATACAAAGGATAGTTATCCTTGGAGATTTGTTATCACTATTCAAGGGGAGAAATTCACTAGAAATTCAAAGTTTTATCACTTGATGAGGAGGGGAAATTTCTGGGATTACTTGGTTACCCCTGGTGCTATAAGAACAATGGTGGCTTACATTTCAACAAGAAGTATATAAGATTTGATAACAAAGAGGAATGTGTTATCATTCCTTTGATGGATGGGAAGTTAGCACCTTATATTGATTCTTTAGGAGAAGAAGACCTAGACAAAATTTACGTGTGCACTATCTGGATGCTAAAGTTGTGAAACCAACAAAAGAGGATGTTATTCAGTGGGAAGACATCTAATATATAAGTGATATAACTAGTGTGGCATGTGACAATGGGGTGCACAAGACATATGAGTTAGTCAAAAAGCATTAAAGAGGCTCTATGATGAGGTTAAAAAAGGTGTGCTTAGTCAGGCTCCTAGGAGGAAAGAAGTTTCCAAGTTATTCTAGGGGAGTCGACCCTGATGTTTTACTATGAGAAATCGATACCCAGTGGAGATGTGAGATTGAAAGGAGAAGGATTCTTAGCTATACCTTACTCAGGACCGTAGCACGTTTATGGGTGACCCATCATGATAACCTTCTAGAGTGACGTGAAGTGAGAATCATGTTCTCTGTTAGGTTTGTCTTGAGAAATGTACCTACTATCATATAAGATTATCATGGGAAGTAACCTGCCTTGTTTCATGTCCAAGTATGTGAGAAGGCCTGGATGGAAGGTGTGGAAGCCTTGCCACATTATTTATGTGTGAATAAGTTCTACTCCACCTTACAAGGCTACATACACATATGGTGCATTCACTTAGAGATGCACCATCAGAATGGAAACTGGTAGGAGTTGACGGCTGAACTCCTTCAATATTTTGAAAATTAGAGTACTAATCCATCAATGGATGAGGTGTTGCAGATTGTTAAGCACCCAAATATGGGAGATAGTGCCAAGGTGGAGGAGAGAATACTAAAATTATTGGGTGAAACTATCTTAGAATTATGCTTTGATGAGGAATAATCAGAGGAGATACATCTTGAGTGTACATGCATGGAAAAAGAGAAAGGAAAATTAGTCTATGTGATCAATGGTGAAGAAGTGGAAAATTTGGATGTTAACCATATTGTGGGTACCTGTGAGGTTATGGATAGTGTTGATGAGAAAGTGCATGCCTACCATGAACCCTTGAAAAACAAGAAGGTTAACATTGGCTTGAAGGTAGAACCTAAGGAGGCTACTATTGGAGATTACTAGACATAAAAGGAGGTTTTGAAGATCATTGATCTGTTGCATGAATTTTAGGATTTGTTACCACACGGGTACCACAAGCTTAAAGGAGTTCACCACTCCTTAAGAGAAATGAAGATAAAGCTAAAGGAGGGAGCATGCCCAATTCAGAAGAGACCTTATTAAATGAATATGAATATATGCGTCAATGTCAAGGAGGATATTGATAAGAATATCGCATTAGGCATCATTGATGCTGTTGAATATTTAGAATGGATAAGTCCAATGGTTATCAACATTAAGAAGAATGGGAGGATAAGGATTTGTGCTGATTATAGGGATTTGAATGCGGTATGTGTTATTGAACCTTTTCAAACCCCCTTCATTGAGGAAATCCTAGAAGTAGTAGCTGGGTATGATATCTATTATTTCACAGACGGATTCTCGGGATATCATCAGGTTAGAATTGGGAAGGAGGAACAATAAAAGACAACTTTTTCCACTAAATGGGGAAGCTTTTTCTACACAGTCGTGCCTATTGTGTTTTTGCGTATTATGGTGCAAGCATTTCAATACTAAATTCATAAGTTTCTTCACGTCTACCTTGATGATTAAACGGTATATGGATTAGTGAGGGATCATTGTGACAATCTAAGGATGATGCTTGAAAGATGTCGGTAGTTAAGGATATCCCTCAACATTAAGAAATGTATTTTCACTACTATATTTGGAAACATTTTGGGGCATATCATATGTAAGGAAGGCTTACTGGTGGATCCTGCCAAAGTTACCGTTATTGTGGTATTGGGGGAACCTACAACCAGAGTGTAGTACAAAGATTCTTTAGGTATAGAGAGTATTACTGGAAATTTATTAGGGGGTATGCCAAGATCACCACACTATTGGGAAAGTTTCTAAAGAATGAAAGTACATTTCACTGGGGAGAGGAGCAATAGATGGTGTTTGATACATTTAAGAAAAGGCTTATCACTCCGCCCATATTATGCTTTCGTTATTGGGATAATCCATTACATGTACATGTTAATGCTTCAAGAGTGGTGATTAGGGAAATCTTAGCATAACTTGGAGAGGGAATTGTTGACCACCCTTTATGCTTTTCTAGTAGATTACTAACCCCATATGAACATAACTATACTACTACTGAGCACGAAGCATCATAAATAATCTATGTGCTACACATACCACATGGCCTGAAGTACTCAGTAAACAAGACCATTTTATAAGGTCACATATGCAGGTGGGACCTATTGCTTAAAGAGTTTTAGTTTATGGTTGTCACGATACTAGATAAGAGTAATTTGGGACCTAACCATTTATCAAGGATTGACTCAAGGGAGGACCTGTAAAGGATTCAAGATATAATGCCAGATGCACAACTATTGAGATTGCGGATCATGCCCTCTAACTTAGAATATATTCATATGTTTTTCAAGATAGGTGTGGCACTAGATGTAATGAAGATTTTGGAAAGGAAGAAGTTAGCCATACACATCGCACCCTACGTGTTAATTAGTGGAGATTTATATAAGCTAGTCTACGATGAGTTTTTGCACCGGTGTGTGTTAGAATATGAATGCATTGTAATCATGGAGGAAGCACATGGTGGAATTACAGGAGGAAACTATCTTGGGAATGTAATCATGTGTAAGATCATTCTAGCAGGTTTTTTCTTGGAAATAGTTTAAAATGATTGTATTGAGTATTACAAGGCCTCTGACCACTATCAGCGCCTTGGTAAACTAGGGAAAATAGATGAAATTCCATTATAACCAATTGTTAGTGCAAAACCATTTGAGAAGTGGGTAATTGACTTTATAAGCCCTATTTCCCTAGCCATGTAAATCATAGGTTCACACTATATCATTACATGTATAGATTATCTTATAAGGTGGGTAGAAGTGGTGGCTATAATGGATTACACAATGGTAAGAACAACTAGGTGTTTAGGGGAAAACATAATCATCAGATATGGATTCCCACTGAGTTTAACAAGTGATAGGGGTACTCATTTATTGAATGAGACAATTAACACCCATAAGATAATGGGAATTGTTGGCATCCTAATTGATTCTCCCTTGGAAACCAAGCAACATCAAATATTTAGCTGGAAACTGAGAGACAGACAGATCATATTATGAGTCATTTTGTAGCTAGGAAGGGGATATTTCTAACTCTTTTTCACTCAGGCATTGAAGAAATGGATAGCACCTTCATTAAGGATTTGATCTATCCTCACTACTTTAGGCAATGCCTTTCAACTAGGGTGAGAGGACCCATTTTATAACCTTTGTCGATGAAGGAGAATGAAGATATCCTTCGCTGCACAAATTTGAAAGGGGAACCTAAGAAAATATGATCAATGCACCACAATTTAACTCTCACAAGTTGTCACTTATAAATAATGGTGATATTTCCTACACATGGTTAAAGGTTACTAGAGACATTATGGAATCATGATTGCTTCTGCATATTTTGGTAGTAGAGTTTATACATTTGTGGACACATAGGGAAAACAAGGTTAGTTTAGGATGGATTCATTGTTTTTGAATAATTTTGGTGGGAGAATAAGAAGGATAAAATTGATTATGTCAGATCTTTGAGAACCTTCACAACAATTAGAATATTAAATGATAGAAAGCTTCAGAATAGCTAAAATTTTCCTTCAACCAGAAGATGTGCATCAATGGAGGCCCAGATTTACACAGTTTCACACAATCTCCAAGAATTTAACATGAAGGCTCACACTAAATACTCAATAAAACATCAAAGACCCCTGGTTCCTCATGATTAAGATACACTCAAAGGCTTACAGACAATCTATATCAACAAATTATAGTAAAGTGATTTTAAATTGTTTATCTCATTGTAAGATGAATGATCTTCTTGAAATGAAATTGCAAATGCCACTAAACTGTCATAGGGATGAGATCTTGTGTGATTTAGAGGGAATTTAACACAAGATTGTAATAGGAATAAGAAAAATTACTTGTAGACATTCTAAAATAAAGCAAACACAAATTGGTCCAAGATTAACACAGACTAATTTGAAATTGATTAGATTCATCAGCAAGGGAAAGTTTCTTTGAACAGTATCAAATCTTATCAATGGATGTACACTCGCAACAAACTTGACGTGATTGAAATCTAAAAACATAGGAAATTAACAAGTTTCTCGGATTGGTCTCTCAGGAACATGGGCTCAATCAAATTTTCTCTTAAGAATTCAACCCCCGACCCTTTACAAGATTATTCTCATTGCATTTATACACTTCAATTGCTCACTCATCCCAAATTTCCCCCCAAAAAAAGAAGAATATTTGAGGAATCTTTGTTTGTTATCAATTTACCTCAGAAAGTGATGTGTAACAAATTCATACCTGAAAGCTGCCAGGTGGACAAATTATGAATTGATCATGTTTCTCAGACCCTCGACTAATGACTAGGATGCCATGCCACAACTTTTTAATGGTCCTTTTAATCATTCTTGTTATTCTTTCATGATAGAAATCCTTGTTTTGATCATTTTCTGGTAGCTCTGTATAGCTAGATCTGATAGGTAATCCTTTTTCACCCTCGAGGCAACACCTTTTTCATCCTTTACACCTGTAACCTCCATCATTTCATCCTTTTCCCTCTCTTTCATCTACAATTTTGTCCCGCATCCAGCTTATCTAGTAATTCACATTTTTATAAGTTCCCAAGTAATTCCAACTTGAAAATATAAACCTTAACAATCCTTGGACTCATAAATTAAGTTCTAAATCCATTCAATGGAACTTTGTAGACAAAAATGACAAGGAATTTCATCAAAAAATGATGAAAAACAGTGCATATTCATATCTCCAGGAGTCTTGGAGAAAAAATTGCAGAAAAATAGATGCAATGCAAAACAACTATTGAATATGCCCCTTATCAACTTTAGATTAAAGTTTTCCACGTGTTTCCTTAATGGAACTGCAAAGGATAAGTATAGGGGCATGTTTCCAAACAAGCGTGGGCCTTCCATGTGCCCTAGGCCCAAGAAAAATGTCTTTTGGCCTTTGAAAAGTCTCAATATAAAAGGAGCCAATGGAAGCCTCCACATGTCTCCATGGTGAACTTTTGATAGGGTGCCCAAAAGCAGAGACCTTGAACAAGTGCGGGCTCACCACGTGTCTCAGTTTGGAAGAGTTGTTGAAAAAATTTAAGGACCAGTGGAAGGTTCCATGTGTCTAGGGTTTGAGACAATTTTCCTTAGCCATTGAAAATTCCAAACAAGGGTAGAGTGAGCGTAAGCCTCCAAGTGTCCTCCTGGCACTTCTTCAAAATAAAATTTAGGGGCATGTCCCTAAATAGGCATGGTCCCTCCACGTGTCCCAGGATTTTAGAAAGTTTCTTGAAAAGTTTAAGTACAGAGAGAAGTTGGTGGAAGCCTCCACATGTCTCCCTAGCATAACTTTGAGATGGTCCCCAAAATCAGAGACACCCAAACAAGCGCAAGCTCACCACGTGTCTCCTTGGCTCAGCTACTAAGGTGGGGCCCAAAGGTGGATCCTTAAATGATTTTCGGACCTCCATATGTCCATGGTCCGACCAAGCTGCACCAACCGCATGAAAAAATGTCTAAGTCTGGGAAAGGCAGCGGAAACCTCCATGTGTCTCCCTGGCCCAAGTCCAAAGGTCAAACCAAGAGGTGACTTTTCAGATGAGCACTAGCCCTCTGCATGGAAAAAAATTGAGTTGAATTGGGACTTAGAGTTTCAAAATGCCCCATCGAGCCGCATCCAATCAAAAAGGACCACATTTTCCATAGGTATTGGGACAAAGATTGACAGGGAAAAAAAACTTGACTGTGGAAAAACGGAAGGAAGGAAAAAAACTCGATTTTATGCCCAAGTTACAAATTCTTCCACATGGAAAGAGGAACGGAAAAAAAATTCTGGACTTAAAGTGATCCTCAACTAAAGGAAGGGACTAATCATGGAAACCAAATGAAGGACATATCTTTCATGCATCAATACGGGGAGATAGAAAACATGACAGAGGCTGCAAACTGAAGAATTTTAAGGAAAAACAGGGTGAGATCAAATTGAGCACCAACAAAACTGCTGAGGTGTTTAATGAAATTCTGAATCACACGTTAACCCAGATTTTTGATGTGGGAAGAAAGGATTGGGATGGTAAATTTTCTTTTGTGTTATGGTCATACCAAACTACCTATAGAAGACTAATCAAGGCCACGCCTTTTCAAGTGGTGTTTGGCGTGGAAGCAGTGTTACCTATTGAATTCATGTTACTATCACTATGTATAACACATGCATGAGGATTAGATGATGAACAAGTGCTCAAGGAGAGGATTGATAAGTTAATGTAGTTAGATGAGAGGCAGGATATTTCTCGTTCGAGTTAGAAAACAAAAAATCTAGGCATAAGGCATGACATGATAGACACATCAAGAACAAACAGTTTGAGGTTGGGTAGATGGTTTGATTGTATGATTCCAAGTTTTTGTGCCATCCTGATAAATTCAAATTTCATTAGATGGGTCCCTACATTGTATCTTATATACTTGATTCAGGTGCTTATCAGTTACAAGCACTGGTTGGAACATAGTTACCAGGCCATTTCGATGGGAGTATGTTAAATCCCTACTATGAAGAAGTCTTATTTGTGTTTGTAAATAAGGCAGTACTTCTAATTAGCCTAGTATTTATCTTAATGTGTTTCCCTTCTTTGTGTTTCCCTTTCTCATTGTTGTATCCCTTTATTTTTTTTTATTTGTGCACATTTTTCGCTAGTAGCCACTTACTATTTCAAAACAATTCTATGAGTAGAGGACCACGCATCTTTTTTTGTGTGTTATGAAGTGATGCGATAAGTACTAGAAGCTAGTATTAGAAGAAGTGTTTTAATTCCCTGGGTTGAAGGATCAAAAGCATGTAAATTGGAATATCACGCATATAAAAGTTGAACATGAGGAATTTGGTGTAAAAAATTATTTACAAAAACCAAGTACAAGGGTAAGAAGTGGAGGAACAACATGAGGTAGGTGATGTAAAAAATCAAGATAAGGAAAGAAGAAGTGCCTTTGGTGTTGAAAGCATGTGCATAAGGATCTTCATTTAGTAAGGCTATTTGTGCGCCATAAGGTTGTAGAAGTTTTTGCACAACATTGGGCATGGGGGTAAAATTGCTGAAGGTTGGCATTAGGAAAATCCTCCTTTATTGCAAAAGTATGTTGGAAGGTGGTATGGCATTTATTTTGTAAAAAATTAAAACCTATAAGTAGAAGTTCAAGGTCCATTATTGTTTATCTTGTATTTTTGTTATCTAAGAGCTCTCGTGAACTAGGTAATCCTTGAAGAAAAGTTGTGTGAAAAAGGGATATGAATATTTGCATGCATAACTAGTTTGATCAGCAAACTGGAGTGGAAAAAGAGTACACAGGCGTGAATGGAGATTTCATGTGAGAGGATCCCATGGGTGCTACACTACCTTGTTGAAAAGGGATTTTTTTCTAGGTTAGGGTTCCATAACTAGGGCACAAGATTGAAGGGATTTTCGCAATGGAGTGAGGTCGTGATTTCAAGCAAAGCTAGAACAAGAGGAAAGGAAGAAATTTTAGAGACTCGATGAAGGAATGCCACTACAAAAGGTACTAAACATTTAACCAAAGAAGGGAAAGGGAAAAGCTAAATAGGCCATTTCTACCAGTTTTAATGAATATTAATATGCAGAGATGCAATATCCATATGGTGTATTACTTGGTAAGGAATGGGTATCACATGTAAGAAACATGGCCATGAGTGACTAAAACCATTGAATGAGCACCATAGAGAATGATATGGCATTTGAACTGGTTCACCCTACAGACAAGAGGACACTAGATGGAATAATTATCTTCAATGATGAAGTAAAGGTGAAAATGGAGACGATCAAGTTATTGCAATTCTACGAGTTTCCTTATTTCAGAAAACCTGAATGACTATACCAATGGTTAATGTCATGTGTGCATGAATACCATTTCTACTCCGTAGGATGAAGGATGTGAATAATTCCCTAGCTGATTTCTAATTTACCACTCTTATCTATGAAGAAGTATCAAACTTGGATGATAAGGAGGCCATTAAGAGGACCATTGAATCTTATGACTACAAGAAGGGTTCATGCTATTTTGACAATTCTGTAATTTTTGATCTTGTAATAAGGATGGCCGCGTGTTTGGTCACAAATTTGAATGGGAAGGAGAAATGGACATAGATCAATAAGGATTGGTTGAAATTTTGACATAGGATCTCGAAAGGGACCATATATAACCTATCGGATTTCATAGCAGAAGAAATCATCAACACCGCATGTGATGGAGAGAAGATAATGTTTGGTAATGTCCTCGTTACCATTGTCTTTTTGGAAATTACAGTGCTCGATGGGAAAGATAAATCTATTTAGGAATACCTAGATGAGAACCCTTCCCCCACAAAAATATTTGAGCAATACATTTGTGACACCATAACGGCCACCCACAAGGCACGCTTAGAAAAATTGTATAAGAGGATGCATGAAAAATTTGACACTAAATTATGAATATCTGATAAGTTACCTTCTTTATTGCAAGGTGAGGTTGAATTCACTATATACCAACATTTTTGTATTGTCAGGTTTACTCTGACAGATGGCATTAAGAGTCGTTGGTGAAAATTGTCATACTCCTTCACAACACAATACTTCCAGGCTAGGGTCAATCAATTCAAAGAGGTAAAGAAGCTAAGGCTTGACCTCAGTATGGTAGACCTAGATTACCATGAGCTAGGTAGAAAATTTATATATTTGAAGAAGAACACCTATGTGGAGAAGTATGTCTCCCATGACGTACATATGTTGAAACTAGTGACATTTCCTGTTGCTGGGAGGACCGGAGCAAGGGTATAATTGTGTATAAGGCCAAAGTATGAGAAAGGAACTTACATTGAAAATGATGTCTCTATCCTAGAAGACCCCATTGTAAGGAATAAGGCCATGCCAAGGAAAAGGGAGAGAGATGAGGTTTCTAAAAAAAAGGCACCAAGCACACATACATTGTAGTCTGTAGGTGCACAGGAAAAATGTACCAAGACCAAACACATATGCATTGATGAACAATTACCCCAAAGAAGAAAAAGAGAAGACACCTGAGGAAGAGGCACCAGAGAAAGAGAACTCCCCTACAAAACAAGAATCGTTGGCAAGAAAGGAGCTGCCTAGGGAAGAAGAAAAAGAAAAGTCTCCTATATTGGAATCACTAGTTCAGAAGAAACAAAGACTAACAAAAAAGGTGGACTCAATAGAAATAGAGAGAATGGAGGTTGAAAAGGATGATGATAATGATGAAGAGCATGGTGAGGATTAGAATCACCCTATGTACAATGTACATGAGTAAGATGAGGAGGGAAATGAAGAAAGGGATGAGGATGAGGAAGGCATCCATAACCAGAGAGGAAGTGAAGAAGTAAACATGAAGGATCAAAAGACTCCAAGCCTGACTAAGGGTCAGATAGAGGATTCTATGAAGATGGAGGTATCAGGAATTATAAAGGACTTAGTGGATTAAGAGGTAGAGTGCAGTGTTGAGGAAGTATTAAAGGAGACAGAGAAGAGTGCGAACATTAGGAAGCAGTATGGAAGCATGGTGGGGATCCCAACTTGGTAGTTAGTGTTCCTAGAGTAACGCACAAGGAAGGAAAGGGAATAGTATAAGAACAAGAAAAGGCAATGACATATGTATATGATCCCAGTAAGGTGTTACGCATATGCTTCCAAATATTGGTGCCTAAATAACAACTCCATTGTTTGTCCTCCTTTGATGAAGAAATTTCCTATGCATGCACAAGAAACATGTTATCCTCAGCATTTGAAACCCATGTTGATGAGATTGAGTTTGAGGTAAATAAGGATACATTGGTAGAGACACTGACAACCAAGGGGATAAACCCTCTTGTGGATTCCCAACAATTATCAGATGAGTAGATTTGTAACGTGCTAAAAAAGGTGTCGGTAGAAGTTGAGGAAAGGCTCTTTGGGAGAAATGATAGGATAAGAGAGTTGGAGGAAGAAATTAAGAAGAAAAATGAAGAGATCATTGAAATAGATAAGGAGATAAATTAGAATGAGATAATTAGCATGTAATTAAGGTGTGAGTCAATGGATGAAAATGCTAAAGTGCGTGAGGTTTACAAGAAGGTGGAGGATATTGTAGGTGCCATCATTCTAGTGCATCTAGATCTAACTCCGCCAGATCAGACGTACAAGTCAACCTTGTACTCGTTAGAAGAATTAACCCACATACTTACCATGGAAAGGAGGCCACTTGCATTAGAATCAGTGGAAGAGGTGATGGTGTGCTAGAAGGAGTAAGAAAAGCTGAATATTGGGGAGAAAGTTACTCAGTATTACAATCTCCTTACCACTTTAAAGACTGATGTGCAAATGGTTGGGGCTGTATATGAAAATTGCACCAATAGAGATAGGGTAGAGATAATATTAGCCTCTATTTATGATTCGGATCTAGAGGAATTTCAAGAAAATAAAAAAGGAAACTGGGAAGAGCGTGATAAGATCCTACCTAAGGTTGAGAAAAAGTTGGAAGAAATCAAACATTTCAGGGTTCGATTAAGAATTTACTTAAGGAATTATATCCCTAGGTCACTCACGAAATGGATGCACTGGGTGATCTTAGCAAGAAACTAGAAGGAAATGTAGATACACTAAATGCTAAGAGGAAAAAATTGAGTTTTGATGAAGTAAGTTCTCTAATAGGTGACCTACTTCAGTAGGTACAGGGTGAGGTAGATTCCTGGGAGAAGATTGAGGAAACAGTGAAGAAGGAATTCCCACTTCTTTTACAATAGTAGAAGATTCTTCTATTCTTTCATTATTTATGTAGATTGTCCCAGTTCCACTATTCTTTATTATTTTAAGAAGCAGTTTGTTTCTGAGGACAGAGAAAATGTGTAGTGCGGGGTGATGTTTGACCCTACAATATTGGCTAAATGCCAAGAGGTGTGCGTGTGGAGGACCAGTGAGAAGAAGGGCACTTAGGTGGAAGCATGTAGAACAAAGGGGTTTAAGAAAGGTTTTAGTAAAAATAGGGCGCACGGGAGGTAGAACATGGATTTAAAGGACTTAGCAATATTTGGTATTCTAGAGGCACTTGAGGAAAAGTGTGAGGACCCGACTAGCCATGATAAGTGGATAAGGAGCTAGCCTGGAGCCTTGGAGGCCAAGAAAAGGATATTCCACATAGGTAATATTACTAGAGACATCATCATAGAGAGTGGAAGGTTTACAAAGTGATAAAATTTCACCTATGATGGACCACATCGACACTTGGAACGTGATCTATGCTTGGAGAAGGCATGGTGGTGGGTGTAGATCTTATATAAAGGAATGCTTGGACCAGAAACAGAGAGAGGTAGATTGATGTGTGTATAGGGAGGTAGATTGATGTGTGTAGGGAGAGGTATTTTGATGTGTGTATGGAGATGCATATAAGAGAGGTGGGATACACATGCATATATAGTACCAAGAAGAAGAAGGCATTGCAACGAACTACTACATAAATTTTAGGTTGCACTAGAGTTTAGGATTTAGGGTACTAGAGAGCTATATAGAATGTCATTAATAATTGGCATTGATGTTAGGGTCTGTAAATGGGTCATAGTAAGAAGGGAATAGCAAGGAGCTCTGTTCAAAGCCTGTTCTATAGGCTAGACCTCTATCACTTATTGTATATGGTTTGAAATGACCCTTTTGACTATAATGTGGCTACCATAACTCTTTTAAATCAATATATATGGGTTCGTTCTATATATGTTGTTTATGGGTTAAAACCCTTCTAATACTTAGCATATTATAGCTCAGATCATTTTTCTTATGGTTCATTTTGTGTTTATATACCTTCTATGATGTATGGGTGTGTATGTGGATCTACTAGTTTTATGTTATTCTTGTAGGATGCATGTATTTCTATCTCTACAAATAAACCACCATTAATTGCACAACCTTGTCATAAATCTCACATAAAAGAGGGGCTCAACACCTGTGCATGCCTCAGGTGAGCGCTTGGTTCCCGTTGGGTGATAAGTCAATGCGCTTAGGGTTAGAAAGAAGTATTAAGGGTAAAATAATGACTACACAATTTCTACATTCACACACACAAAAAATACATGAAGTCTAAGATGTAGTGCCGTACTCGGTCATAAGTTCACTATGTTAGGTGATTGCTGGGGTCATTCCGACTCCCTATTTGCATATTTCTTTTTTAGGATTTGATGTAGTTTGGGGTTTTGCAAGATATCATTTATTTTTTAGGTTACATGAGAATACAACGACCATCCAACAACATACAATCAACCAACAACGAAGTTTAACGATAACCTTGTAACATAAGATGAACTATATTCCAAGGTCTTACGTACTCACAAGAGCATACTAGTGGTGTCTGACACCTAGGCACCCTAGTCCTATCTTGGTGCTCTAGTCCTAGCTAAACTGGAAGTTCCAGTATTTTTTGTTTTTGATTATGACAATCTTCTCCTCTTGTTTACTAGTTTTCCTATTCCAGAACACTTTGGGATTAAGTGAATATTAGCTAAGTCTTTTATCCTCTCTCTTGCACTTATTCTTTCATTTTTATCTAGCTTATTGCTTGTGTCATATATGTGATTTATCATTTATTTATCATATGTGACTCTGTAATAACTAGGGTTTAGCATAATATATTTTTGTTAAATCATTTGTTGAACCTGTCACTCAACTCCAACCTTATTTCTAGGGGTTTCTTCTTATTCTCAGCATTGTAGTGGTCATTTTGGGTATTTTGAGCATATATATCCCCCTCCATCTATGATTAGGGTTTCTAAATAAATGGATGAATCTGATAACCCCTTTGCTAACTTTCAAAACTTTCATCTCATTGAAATGATCCATCTTATGATGAAGACACCAACATTGATCAATAATAATTAGACAAGCTTACAAATTTTCGTCAAGCTTTGCATGACAATCCCACCCATCTTCCACATATTCTCCATGCTTTGATGGCTACTAAAAAATATTGAGATGATACTTATGTAACTCTTGTAGATTCTTGGTTGTCATGGCCTGCCCTCAACACATTCATATTCCTACTTCAATTCCCACTACTACTAATCCCATAATTCAACCTAATGCTTCTACTGCAAAACCTAACTCTTATTCAAACACTCCTCATTTAACTTCTTTATATCAGGATTTACAGACTCAAATTATTCAAATTAAAATGGATGCTTGTCATGCATATCCATCTCTTGATTCCACTTTACTCCTTCATAGCCTTTTCACACTCTTCATTTCATCTTATTCACTTCCTCCAAATTTAACCACCCCTAAGCTTCCCACCTTCAAAGGCCATGCTCACCCTAAAGAGCATCTCCGAGTATTTCATGTGGCATGTCTAGATTATGGGGATGATCATACTTTACTAGAAAAACTATTTCCTAGAAGTGTCTGAGAATATGTTATGCATTGGTTTTATGATCTACTTATTCATTCGGTAACATCATGGAGACAAAAAATCACACACTTTAGATATTATTTAGTTTCGGTCTCATACTACTATTTATATGGTTTTTGAGTGAAAAGTAATAATTAGCCCCCATCTTTTAGCCATTTTACTTTATTTTCCGTCGTCATTTTCAACCTTAACCACATACATGCGTAGTCTATGTTTAGCATTTTTCATCATTCTAGAAGTGACTGGGGCACCCGGTCTAGTAATGGGGTGCCCAGAGGATCCTTGGTCCCAGTCGGGGTGACGTGATCCTTTTAACACTTTCCTGCCACTTTTTGGGCACTTTCTATTAGTTTGAACATTCTATCTTTTTGGAAGTCAACCTCTTCATGGTTAATTATGAAATTAGAATAAGAGAACCATATAAATATAAAGTTATGAGTCCATAATGAGGAACCAAGAACTAGGAAATACTATCATCATCTAAGTTTGCATCCATCTAAAGCTTATTTACATCCATCTAGCTCCATCATAAGGCACAAGGATGGTTCATCTACATCAAACTACATAAGAGGGAAGTTTATTCTATTCCATCCAACATTATATTACATTTTCTATACATATTTATTGCTCACTACTTTCAAAAAGTGTGAATGGAACAAGAGTAACCTAGGGCATGATCACACACACACACACACACACACACACACACACACACACGCGCACACACACACACACATATAACTACATCATTTCTGATATGTAGTCCAACACTCAGTTAGTAAGTCCACTATTGTGTCTGCTAACGAAATTCTGACCCATTCATTTGTATTTTTATTTTTTAGGGTTTGATTATTATTTTAGGGTCTTGTAGATCTATCTTTCATCATTGGTCACTAGAAACATCCACCAAAGAACAATGAGTTACAGACAACAGACAGTGAGGGTTTCACATCATCATCGGACCCTGAAAATCTGGTTTCTGGACCTTCTGCACAAACTAGGGTGCCAAGAACTCGGACTAGGGTGCCCAAAAGCAACCCGATCCTCTCCCAGGCACCCCAGTCTAGCCAAAAAATTTACATCTATTCTTTTCAGGACCTCTGCATGTTAATTCCTTCTTCAAGAATATTCAATTTATTTTACAACACAGTACAGATCATCCTATGAACCAGCTAAGATCCTTCCAATCCTACTTTTGAATTATGTTTTCACATTTTCATTAGTTTAGTTGTTTGTGTCACTATTTATATTTATTCATTCCATTTATTTACTATCATTCACTGTTGTTCCTAGTTAGATTAACTTAATAAATTCCACATTTTAGTTAATCACATCATTTATGCATTTAGCTGATGCTTTTCTTGCACATTTTTCAATCAATATCGGTTCTAAGATATCCGATTCTTAGTTTGCACAAATAAAACAAGTATCTAATGTGCATTTATCGAACTATGTTTTACGATATAATAACAACTTAGTTAGGATTATCAATGTGCTCATTAACTCAGAACATCAAGATCTATTTGTCCAAAGTCTCTTACCACCTCTACAAGAGAGTGTCATCTTTGAGACACCCCCTTCATTTAATCACTTATGTCATACTCTTAAATTACGTAAACAAAAAAATACTTCTAAGGGAAATCTCAAGTATCATGATCAACCTTCATAATATTCTAATCGATTTCAAAGAAAATGAAATTTCAAACCATCATCCAAACCTATTGAAGCTAAAACTACTGTTAACACTATCTCCACTTCTGAAAATCCTAAATGGTAACTTCTGAAGCGTACATTTACTAAATTTCCTTGTGCTCCACACATTTTATCACCACAAATTATTGAGATCAATCGTATTATTCTTCCTCCTCCACTCAATCTAGATCTATCTTTCACTAAAGTCCACAATTACAATGAAAATAATAGATTTGACGATCATTTATGCATTGGGCATTCTATTAACCAAATTTTCAAACTATGAAATCTCATTCAAGATCTTATAGAAAAAATGTAATCAAGATCGTTGATCCTTTAGCATATACATCAGTAAATGAAAATAAAAAGATAAAAATATTTAATGATCCTCTCCCTAAGCATGAAAATCAAGTTATTGATTCTTTGGAAAATTATACATATCATGTAGTGCCTCCTCCATCAGAGGCTCTTGATTTTCTCATTTCTAATGTTGACGCATCTCCACCATTTATTATATTCTATGATCACAATTATCATGCTACATTCTCTTCTAGTAAATTACATATCTAATATTTTGTTATAACTCATGTTATCAATAATATAATGATTGATCCATCGATTCATATGGGTATTTTCTCTATTACACTCCTTATTGCTATCAGCTATCCACTATCTCATATTGCATATCGAGTTCCCAAATATTACGCTTATGTCAAGCCTCTAGTTATAGTTGGGCCTCTCACCATGCTTGTGTCATTACCTGTGGCACCCTCAATCAAAGGGTTTGATATGATCTTAGGTCTTCCTTGGCTCTGTGTTGCTCAAGCTATCATTTCCATGAATCACTTCTGTCTAAATTTCATTCATAAAAATCACATTATCATCATCAAGGGTGTTTTTCCATGCACGCCATGGCCATATCCTCCCACTGAGGTTTCCATTGCACTCACTGGAGCATATAAGTACCTTGTACCTCTAAAATATAAGGCACAATATGATCCTAAATATCTTGTTCAAACATGACCTAGTTGGTCTCATCAGTTCACTAGTCTAGGTCATCATCCTATGTCTACCACTTAGATGGCTCCTTCACATAGGTGCACATCACCTCCTCAGTCTCATTCACATAGGTGCACATCACTTCCTCAATATCATTCACATAGGTACACATCACCTCCTCAATATCCTTCATAGAGATGCACATCACCTCCTCAATCTCCTTCACATTAGTAGTCATCACCTCCTAGGCCTTTTACACATAAGTCTCATTTACCAATATATCATTTGTCTCATACATCACTAATCTTAGAGCATGGTCACATGCCTTTATTACCACAAGAATCAGGTGGGGGACCCTTTCCCTTAAATTTTTTGGGATAGCTTACTCATCATCATTCATTTGGGGGGCATTATCCTTATTTCCCAACCTTATTAGCATTATGAGGTGTCTATGATTTCTACTATCACTCTTCTTGCTTCATATCTATTCTTTCTCATTCATCTTGCATAACTTGCTACACATCTTGTATCATCACTAACCTCTAACATACTATAGTTCCATAGTAAATAATTTACTACTGAGAATATAAATAATAAACGAAACTCACATCATTCAATCTTTATGCTCTATGCTTAATTGATCATATCTTTCTAGTGTGCACTATCAAACCATTTCCTGATGACACACTCTTGTTATATGGTTCATTTTTTACTATTGAGGGGAATTTTATAAATGAGGCTCATCTCATACATTCTTATCTACATCCACTTGAGGGGAAATTTGATCCTATCACATTCACATTTCATATCATTTCATCTCACTCATTCACAATATACTACATATCTTAGTTACACATACTCTTGTTTTCTCATAGTAGTTACATGTAAAATTTGTTTCACATGCTAGACAAATAGTTAGTATGGAAATACCTTTCTATATATAAACATGCACATTCACTAGTTCTCTAGTTGTGAATGTATAATTATTACAAGATCCTTTTATGCAACATTGATGCTTGGTACTTTACCTCGTACTAGTCCCATTGAGACTCCTGAGGGCATCTAATTTCTTATACACTACAGGTGTTATTTTTTCATTTTATAATACTTCCTATTCTTACTAGCACACTACTCTATTGATACATACACATCTTGACACACAATTTATCTTTCTAACATACTAATAGGTGCTTCATGTGTAAAATTTTATTTTAAGGAACTGTTATCCAAAATGTGCCCCCTACTCATTTTGTGGCTAACTCCTTTCATTCTTCCCTCTCTTATGCCTCAGTCATAATTTTTTTCTCTTCAGTCACTCAAAACTTTCTGGAAATGGCACCATTGGATAGGGCTCTTTCTCATATTTCCAGAAAGGTAAAATTTTCCTCCTAACTCCATGTAATTTTGAAGTTATGGCTCGACAGAGTTTTTGTGGGAAATTTTCCCTTGGAAGGCCCACAACCAATGAGATACCACCATGTGTCCAAGGAAGTAGCGGGGGTCGGAAGAAAACTTGGTTTTTCACCAAGTGTTTTGGTGAATTTTCAAAAAGGAAGGTTTTCCCTATGGGCCCGCCGGTGAATCAGATGATGCCACGTGTCCAAGGGAAAAAAATTTAAAAAATGACTAAGTGTTGGCGCAGGGAGAATTTTAATGAAGAAGGCCCGCGCCTAATAATAATGCGCCACGTGTCCTATGGCATGGGACCGGCAGAGCATGGAGGAAAGGTTAAAATTTTGGCAAAGTGTGTTGCCAAATTTTAGAAAGGAAATTTTTGGTCCGCTCCCCCATCGACCAAACAGCGAAAGCCACATGTCCTCAGTCCTTGGACCGGCGGAGTGCAGGGGAAGCTTGGGAAATTTTCCCAAAGTGTTGGCGCAAAAGTAAAAATGTTTGCGGAGGGCCCGTGGCTAACCAAATGATTCCACATGTCTCAGACTGGCAGAGGGTGGGGAGAAATTGAGAAAATTTTCCCAAGGGAAAACAAAGGAAATTTAAAAGGAAAAATCACCCCCCGAGCGCGAGCCAATGGAATTGTGCCACGTGTCAGGTGGTGGTAAATATCAAGAAAAGCCTGCAAGGAAAATTTGAAGGGGAAAACCCTCATCTAATGGGGTTTCATCATGTGTCTAGTGGCTTCAAAATATCAGTTAGGCCCACAGAAAAGTTAGGAAGGAAAGGTCCGCGCCCAATCATGTGATGCCACGTGTCCTCAACTCATCGGCCTGACGGGGAATTTTTGGAAAATTTTCCAAAGGGTAAAACATAGGGAAATGAAGTGCAGATGGCCCACATCCAATCAAAACATGCCATGTGGCTCCTAAAGTGGTGAAACATGGGGATTTTTTGGGAAATTTTCCCAAATGCAAAAAAGGTAAAAAATTCAAATTTTCGCCCGCCAATCCGATTTGGCCCTGTTTTGCCCTAAAACTTCAAACGGCCATATATAACGATCCAGAGCTTAGTCTTTCATGTTCTTTATATTAATGGAAATCTGGTGAAATTATCTACAAGATTCTGGGGTCGTTTTTGTATTTTGATGGATTTTGAAGAGAGAAAATCGAAAAACACCTTTGGCACGTGGTCATGGACATGAATGACGTTTCAACCACCGTTTTAAATGAAGAATGGCTCACATTCTCTCCTAGCATGGCTAAAAATGTCAGGGTATGGGCCTGTAAGGATGCCCATGCTATTTTGATTATGTTTTGGTCAATGGTTGAATATTCCCCACATTTTCTCGCATTTCTCTCTCCTGGGGTCGTGGCTTGCACTATAAAAGATAAAATGGGTTCATTTTGCAAAGGAGAGACACTTTTTCAGCTTTGCAACTTTCCTTTTTCTTCCTTTTGTAAAATTTTGTGAAAATTTTTACCTTTCCATGTAATACAGTACCCCTTCTTGCCTCTTGATCACTGTAATGTATTGTATTGGATTTGAAATGTTAATATATGTTTTGTGATTAAAATCCCTCAATCCTTTCATATATCTATCATTGTTTTCCTGATATTTCATTACATTTTGAGAAATTTGTGCATGCTTTGTGCTGTGTTCTCTTGTGGATTGTGTATATATTACAGTATCAGGTGTCTGTAACTCCTTTGGTGCATCACTTCATTAGCATTAGCTTCATTTTCTTGCATTCCCTATCTTTGTCCCCTTGGAATTTAGAGTAGGAACTAGGAATTAAAACCTCTGCAACTTGTAAGTGACATATTTGATCAGAGGAGTTGAGGAACCAGCCTCTAATCTAGAGATTCCTTTCCCATTTTACAAGTCCCATACTTGGGGAAAGGATTCAATGTTGTGCAATCACACTGGATGTCAAAGATGTCAAACTAAAAGTCTGATCAACATCTAGGGGTGCTGATGATTTACCACAAAAGTTTTGGCGTGCCTGGTGGGATCTTAGAGGTATTTGATTTCATTGCAAAAAAATTGATGTGCATTTTTTGCAAGTTTTTTGTTTAAAGAGCCCTAAATTACACATCTAGCGACTCCAAGGAAGAAGAATCAGGTGGTTTTAGCAGTACAGGTCTGAAAACTCATGAGAAGAATCACCATAAGGTCAAGATTTAGAGAAGAAGAGGTGTTGTTTGAGTATCTGTAGTTATCTCCAAGAAGAAGGCAAAGAGGGAGGAGAATTCAGAGGTCTCCATCTCCACCAAATAGAACTCTCTCAACTCCTCCACCTAGTAGGCCTTTCATTCAATCAACAAGGGTTCTAAGGCCAATCAGAATGGCACAAAACAACCCCTATGCCAATTTCACTGGAAGCAGCCCACTTGCTCTTAATGCACAAAATTCAATCCCAGTTGCAGCATTGAATAACATTCCATACTTTACTGGAGAGAATCAGACTACTCTTGGTGATCATGTTAAGGATATTGCTAACATTTGTGTAATCCATGAGATCAATGAGATGCAAGTTGTTAAACTGCTGGCATCTTCATTCAAAGGGAAGGCTTTGCAATGGTTCAAGAGTCTTGCCTTAGGTTCTATCCAAAATTAGAACCAGCTATGTATAGCCCTCTATGAGCAGTTTGGAGAAAAGTAAGATAACTTGTCCCTTTTGGAGTAGTTGACAACCATCAAGAGAGCCCCCAATGAGTAGCTGTCTGACTTCAACTTCAGATTTCAAATGACTTGGGAGAGAATTCCAGTGGCAGTAAGGCCAGCAGCAGAAGGTTCTTTTCTATATTACCTTAAGGCTTTGAATTCTAATATTTCTATGTTGATCCAATCCATGGGAGGCATAACTATCCCCGTTGCTTATAGCATTGCTATTAGAGCTGAAAATTGTTTGATTCAAGCTGGCAAGCTAGCTCCTAGGCCTCCAATGCCATTATTTCCATGTTTAGAGAGCCCAAGTGCTAGCCAAGTGCCTATTTTAGCTCCTATTCCCACTCCAAGAAATCATAATTCAAGTGAAGCTTCTACTTCATCTTCTAGTGCCTCAAATAAACTTCAAGAAGTCATGAAGCAATCAAAAAATTTAGGTAATGAGCTGGTTACACTCAAAAGGTAGCAAGCCCAAAGCTTTAGACCTTCTTTCCAGCCCCAAGCTCAGCCTAGCAGGCAACCATAGTAACCCCAAAGACCACCCAATCTAGCTACAAATCTAAATCAAGCAAGGCCTCCTGCCAACAGACCATTTCAGCCCTATGATCCCAATGCTACATCTACCTCTAAAGCATTAGTGCCAGTACAAAACAATATAGCTCAAGAGTATGATTGATGTTTCCCATGTAATGAACCTCATAACTAGTCCATGTGCTTCAACGGTGCCTTGAATCAAGCATTAATGGTGATAACTACTGGTGTGGAAGGTGAAGGTAGCCAAGGAAGTAACCAACAACAAGAAACATTCCAGCAACAATCAGCTCCAAATGATGCCACATTTGTAAATTGGCAGGCAAAAGATTTTTGTGGCATGAATCAAATAATTCCCCAAAGTGTTGCAGCCAACACAAGGTAGAAAAGGAGAAATTTGGGTGAAGAACAGCCATTAGCACCAAGCAATCCTCAATCTTCTATCACTCCACAAACTATTGGCAAAAAAAATTCAATCCCAAACACGCAAGGACTGCCTAAAACAACTCCTAAGCCAACTCAAATACTAGTTGCTGCTACCCATGTGTAAGGAATGAATGTGCAAGCCAAGGGACAGAAAAGGGATAGTTCATCTCCATTCAATATCATTGATCAGATGAAGAGGACAAATGTAAACATATCAATGTGGGAATCACTATCTATCCCAGGCCAAAGAGATCTGCTGCAAGCTGCCATGAGGGACTGGTCAACTTCAAATCAGCAAGTTCAAATGCAAGAGAAGGTGCTTAGAAATTCTGCCCAGCCTGAGGGGAATCATGGAGGACAGCAAGGTAAAATGTTGAAGCCCCCTCCATTCTATGTTTCATTGATTATTGAAATCAATTAGTACACAATTACATGATTGATTCTAGGGCAAGTAGTTCAGTAATGCCCAAGCAAATAGCTGATCAGTTGGGAATTCAGTATGAAGTCATATCCAAAGGGGTAGTGCAATTGGATGGGACAGCAGTAACAATAGTTGGAGTGATAAAAAACTTGAGTCTTATCTTGCATGCCTGCCCCAACATTGTTGTTTTGCAAGATGTATCAGTAATAGACCTTCCTCCACTCTTTGCCCTATGTCTATCAAGGGATTTCACAGCCAAGATTGGAGGCTACTTATCTATTGATTGGTCACACGTTGTTCAGGACAAGATATGGAACTAAAACCATGATCAGATCTGAGCCTATTGCAAGCTTCCACATTGAGCCTTACACTCCAAGTCAGATCAATACCAATTGTTCAGTGTTTGATGAAGAAGATTATCCAAGCACTGATGAAGTTGACATCAAGGTTGGAAGTATCCCAGATCTAACTCTTGATGAATGGGCAAACAAGGTGCATGCTTTTGATCCTTATCAAGAAATAGAAGAATATGTGTTAGGAGTCTATTGCATGCATGAAGAAAATCAGCCTATTCCTAGCATCACCAAGCCAGACCACAAGGATGACAATGAGGTATGGCAGTTGTTTTTTGATGGATCAAGGAGTAGATAAGGTGCAGGAGGAGGAGCTATGCTATTTTCACCTCAAGGAGTCAAACGTTATTCAACTTTTAGATTTCATTTTTCATGCTCTAATAACACTGCTGAATATGAAGCTTTGATACAAGGATTGCATTGGTCAATCAAGAGAGGGATAAATAACTTCCAAGTCTTTTGTGACAGTGAGTTGATTTTCAACCAAGTTAAGGGGTAGCATTCTGTCAAGAATGATCTACTCAAGTGCTACAAAAACAGGGTGTGGGACCTCATTGAATATTTTGAGAGTTTTGGCATAAAATCCATTCCTGGAAAAGAGAACCAAGCTGCTGACAGGCTTGCAGTAGTTGGGGCAGCCTTCGACATTGTTGAAAGAATTCAAAAAGACAAGGTACAACCAAACATCCATGTGATTGTGAGGCCTTCAGTACTAGACAACAATGTAAGTTGGCAAGTGTTTGAAAATGATCAGCAAATCATCCATTTCTTACAAGAAGAGGCTAAGTTTTCAACTAAAAATTAGGAAAAGTTGGAGCAGTAGTATGGTGACCAAGTGGTACAGCTGAGAACCAACAAACTACCAAATGGACTTATTACTTTGGATTCCATTTTCAATCCTAGTGATCAGTTTAGGAAGGAGAAAGCAAACATCCAAGTCAAGGGAGAAGATTCAGTGTCCATCTTGGTGGAAGGAGGCAAATCACTCCAAATTGGTAAGATGAAAATTGAGCAAGAAAGGTATGAGTTCATACAGCTTTGTCAAGAATTCCCTGATGTGTTTGCTTGGAGCTATGAAGATTTTAAAGGTTTCAATCCTGAGTTAGCTCAACACACCATTGATTTGGACCCAAGTACTAAACCCATCAGGCAAAAAAAAAGGTCAGTCAATCTACACATGGAGCCCCTCATGAGAAAGGAATTGAATAAGTTGATAGAATCAAGGATCATATTCCCTATCAAACATTCTAGTTGGGTAGCCAACTTGGTTCCAGTAAGAAATAAGAGTGGGAAAATCAGATTGTGTGTTGACTTTAGAGATCTAAATAGGGCATCTCTCAAGGATCATTACATTCCTTCCATGGAACAGATTTTGCAAGTTGTTGCTGGCTCTGAGAGGTTTTCATTACTTGATGGCTATTTAGGGTATAATCAGATTATGGTGAAAGAAGAGGATCAGTTCAAGATAGCCTTTACAACCAAATGGGGAACTTATGCATACATGAAAATGTCGTTTGGTCTGTCCAACGCTGGAGCTACTTTCCAAAGCGAAATGGACATGGCATTCAAGGATTTGATTAACAACATAGTGCTGATATATCTTGATGACATCACTATTTTTTCAAAAAATGCAGCAGACCATTTCTTTCATTTGAGACAAGTGTTCCAAAGATGTAGAAGATTTGAAGTATCCTTAAATCCTAAAAAGTGTATTTTTTTAGCACATGAAGGAAAACTCCTTCACCACATTGTCTCTAAAGAAGGATTAGCAATTGATCCAGAAAGAGTTGAAGCCATAAGAGCACTACCATTGCCAAGCCACAAGAAGGCCCTTCAAAGTTTCTTAGGGAGAATTAATTTTTTTCAGAGATTTGTCCCAAATTTTGCAGCCCTAGTCAAGCCTATCACCAAGATGTTGAAGAAAAGCATGGATTTCAAATGGACAGCAGAAGGAAAGGAAAGTTTTGAAGCAATCAAAGAAGCCATCTCTCAAGCCCCAAATCTCATCAACCTGGATTTCTCTAAGGATTTCATCTTCTATGCATTTGGGGGTGATGATACTATCTCTGCAATTTTGGTACAACAGAACAAAGACAATGATGAGCAGCCAATTGCTTTCTTCAACCAAATCCTAGAGGACTATGAGGTGAGATATTATTTCATTGATAAGCATGTTCTTGTAGTAATCAGAAGCTTGAAGAAATTCAAGAATTTAGTCTCAAACAACAAGGTTCACTTGTTGGTTTCTCATGTGGGAGTTAAGGACTTCCTCCTCAACAAATACCTGAATGAAAAGAGAGCAGGCTAGATTACTCATGTCATGGAGTATGACATTGAGATCAAAGTCACCAAGTTGGTCAGAGGAAAAGGATTGTGTGAGCAGCTGATTTTGAGCAAACAAAAGGAAGTATGCAATGAAAAGGAGGTTGTTTTGGCGTTGCAAGACAACCATGAGCAAGGAAGCACTCAAGAGGAAAATAATGGTGTTCCCATTCCCTTATGGACCCAAGACATAATGCACTTCCTAAGCATAGGTCTATGCCCTCCAGAGATGAACAAGACCAAAAGAAGACACTTCAGATTGTAGGATGTCCCATATGCCCTTGTTGATGGTGTTTTGTTCAAAAGAGATGTGAATGGAGTACTGCTAAGATGTATTGGTATAAATAAGATTCACAGGGTGTTGGAAGAGTTCAATGGTGGACCAGCTGGTGGTCATTTTGCACCAAGAGTGAGAGCTCTAAAGATCATGAGGGTTGGCTATTATTGGCCCAAGATTTTTAGTGATTGTTATGCATGGATCAAGAGGTGCAAGAATTGTGCATTTTTCATAGGTAAAGAGAGGTTAGCTGCCCTTCCATTGCATCCAATTTCAGTTGACCAGTCATTCATGTAATGGGGTTTAGACTTCATTAGAGTCATTAATCCCAATTCAAGCCAAGGGCACAAATGGATTCTAACAGCAACAGACTATTTCACCAAGTGGACTGAAGTAGTAGCACTCAAGGAAGCAAATGAATCTAGCATCTTGGATTTCTATGAGGAAATATCAACCAGATTTGGCATACCTACTACAATAATATCAGATAATGCATTGGAATTTATTGGGTCCAAGGTGACTGAATGGGTTGTCAAGAATGGGATCTACCTAAGCACTTCATCAAACTATTACCCTCAGGGTAATGGCCAGGCTGAATCTACAAATAGGAACTTGTTGAGGATCATTAGGAGGACTCTTGATGAAAATCAGAGGTCTTGGCATACCAAATTGAAATCAGCTTTATGGGCTTATAGGATAACTCCTAAGAGATCTACAGGTAACTCTCCATTCAAGCTTGTTTATGGAAGAGAGGCAATTTTACCCATGTCACTTGAGTTGCCAACATTGGAACTCATGAAACAGTTGGAGTTGTTGGAGTTTGAACCCATGAAGGTTAGATATGCAGAGTTGATGGAGCTCCAAGAAGTCAGAAATCAGGCATCCCAAGCAATGGAGAAGGATCAGGCTTTGATAAAGAAGACCTTTGATAGAAAGGCCAAGAATAGATCCTTCCAAGTTGGAGATCTAGTGCTAAAATGGGATGCAGATAAAGCAAAAATGGGAAGGCATTCAAAATTTGATGCCATTTGAAGTGGCCCATACATGGTCACAAAGTGTAAGGAAAACAATGCTTTCTAATTGTCTTCATTGGATGGCGAAGAACTATAGATTCCAGTCAATGGAATCCATCTAAAGCATTTCTATTGAAAGGAATTATCCACCTTGTACATATTAGCTTAGATTTTCTTTCCTCCAAGTGCTTGTGCACATTGTTTTGCTATAGATTAGTTTTGTTTTCCCTAAGTGCTTTGGAACAAGCTTGATGTCCCTAGAAAGATGTTTGTAAGCCTTGCTCCAATCAGAT
Source organism: Taxus chinensis (assembly GCA_019776745.2). Classification (NCBI taxonomy): domain Eukaryota; kingdom Viridiplantae; phylum Streptophyta; class Pinopsida; order Cupressales; family Taxaceae; genus Taxus; species Taxus chinensis. The sequence continues at coordinate 389,677,934 of CM034146.1, forward strand.
GGTGTTCCATCCTCCATCTTCCTCCTTGCAGTGTTTTAGTCAGTTGGGGTACTAGATAGATAATTTGATGACTTCATGCCTAATGGATTGCTTCAGGAAACTGGTAACTTCATCTAGCAGGTAGATGACCCCTTTGAGTCACCAAAATTATTATCCAAAATGTGCCCCCTACTCATTTTGTGGCTAACTCCTTTCATTCATCCCTCTCTTGTGCCTCAGTCATAATTTTTTTCTATTCAGGCACTCAAAAATTTCTAGAAATGGCACCATTGGATAGGGCTCTTTCTTAGCTTTCTAGAAAGGTAAAGTTTTCCTCCTAACTCCTTGTAATTTTTAAGTTATGGCTTGGTGGAGTTTTTGTGGGAAATTTTCCCTTGGAAGCCCCGCAGCCAATGAGATGCCACCATGTGTTCAAGGAAGTGGCGGGGGTCAGAAGAAAACTTGGTTTTTTACCAAGTGTTTTGGTGAATTTTCAAAAAGGAAGGTTTTCCCCAGGGGCCCGCCAGTGAATTAGATGATGCCACGTGTCCAAGGGAAAAAAATTGAAAAAATGACTAAGTGTTGGCGCAAGGAGAATTTTAATGAAGGAGGTCCGCGCCCAATAATATTGTGCCACGTGTCCTATGGCATCGAACCAGCGGAGCACAGAGGAAAGGTTAAAATTTTGGTGAAGTGTGTTGCCAAATTTCAGAAAGGAAATTTTTGGTCTGCTCCCCCGTCGACCAAACAGTGAAGGCCACGTGTCCTTAGTCCCCGGACCGGCGGAGTGCGGGGGAAGCTTGGGAAATTTTCCCAAAGTGTTGGCACAAAAGTGAAAATGTTTACGGAGGGCCCACGGATAACCAAATGATGCCATATTTCTTGGACCGGTGGAGGGCGGGGAGAAATTGAGAAAATTTTCCCAAGGGAAAATAAAGGAAATTTATAAGGAAAAATCGCCCCCCGAGCGTGAGCCAATGGAAAGCCCGCAAGGAAAATTTGATGGGGAAAACCCTCATCCAATGGGGTTTTTCCACATGTCCAGTGGCTTCAAAATATCAGTGGCCCGTAGAAAATTTAGGAAGGAAAGGTTTGCGCCCAATCATGTGATGCCACGTGTCCTCAACTCATCGGCCTGGTGGGGAATTTTTGGAAATTTTTCCAAACGGTAAAACAAAGGGAAATGAAGCGTAGAGGGCCTACATCCAATCAGAACATGCCACATGGCTCCCAATGTGGTGGAGCATGGGGATTTTTTGGGAAATTTTCCCAAATGCAAAAAAGGTAAAAAATTCAAATTTTCGCCCGCCAATCCGATTTGGCCCTGTTTTGCCCTAAAACTTCAAACGGCCATATCTTTCGATCCAGAGCTCAGTTTTTCACGTTATTTATATCAATGGAAAGCTGGTGAAATTATCTACAATATTATGGGGTATTTTTTGTATTTTTATGCATTTGGAGAGAGAAAATAGAAAAAATGCCTCTAGCACGTGGTCATGGACATGAATGACGTTTCAACCACCATTTTTAATGAAGAATGGCTTGCATTCTCTCCCAGCATGGCTAAAAATGTCAAAGGATGGGCCTGTAAGGATGTTTATGCTATTTTGATTATGTTTTGGTTAATGGTTGAATCTTCCCCATGTTTTCCCATGTTTCTCTCTCCTGGGGTCGTGGTTTGCACTGTAAAAGCCAGAATGGGTTCATTTTGCAAAGGAGAGACACTTTTTCAGCTCTGCAACTTTCCTTTTTCTTCCTTTTGGTAGAATTTGTGAATTTTTTTACCTTTCCATGTAATACAACACCCCTTCTTGCCTCTTGATCACTGTAATGCATTGTATTAGATCTGAAATGTTAATATATGTTTTGTGATTAAAATCCCTCAATCCTTTCATATATCTATCATTGTTTTCTTGATCTTTCATTACATTTTGAGCAATTTGTCCATGCTTTTTGTTGTGTTCTCTTGTGGATTGTGTATGTATTGCAGTATCATGTGTCTGTAACTCCTTTGGTACATCACTTCATTAGCATTAGCTTCATTTTCTTGCATTCCCTATCTTTGTCCCCTTGGAATTTAGAGTAGGAACTAGGAATTAAAACCTCTGCAACTTGTAAGTGACATATCTGATCAAAGGAGTTGAGGAACCAGCCTCTAATCTGGAGATTCCTTTCCCATTTTACAAGTCCCACACTTGGGGAAAGGATTCAATGTTGTGTAATCAGACTGGATGTCCAAGATGTCAAACTAGAAGTCTGATCAACATCTAGGGGTGCTGCTGATTTACCACAATAGGAACTATTTTCCACCATGGTTGTATGATACTTTACTTGATACTATGTTCCATTGTTTTCCATTGTTTTCAAGATTTTCCCTCTTTCTTGTGTGTTCATTCCTTCTATGCTTTTGGCTGCTTCAACTTTGATTGTCTTGTGACATTGTGAGCGATGTTCCATGTTTGAAACCCAATTTTTGCAATCCACTTTAACTACTCCATTTCTTATGTACATTGTCTTTTCTAGCATGATTTTCACTTTTTCTACTAACACATCTTTCTAGCCACTTTTTTTACGTGGGCCTTGGTTTTTACCATGAAAATTACCTCCCCCTGTCAGGTACCCATTTAAAATTTGAATCTAGTCCTCTCCTTTGGGATGCATGCTCCTAACATCATTGCATGCACTCCAAATAGGGGCCAAACATTGGGTGAATCGGTCATCCCATATATTAGCTCAAAAATTCAGTATAGACCTACACAACACATGAACATGATAGAGATACAATCATAGAATGACCCAGATTATAACTTTGGTCTTCATTTCAACAAAGACACTAATTCTTAGATATAGACACTAGCAATCGGGCATTCTTGAACTTTTCTAAGAACCTATGACTAGGGTCTAGTTACAAGTACTTTCTTAGATTGGAATAGTTTTTGGTAGTTCATACAGTAGTTTTCACAGTACAATCACGTTCCTCTAGCAATTAGAATACATTCTATCTCCTTTTTCTCCTTGGATTGAACATGAACAAACATGGAACAAAGTAGGATCACACCATCTACAATGGTGTATAAATTCGGTAAGCAGTCATGAATGGGGAGTAAAACTATATCTCTCTCCCCAAAAATCTTCTACTATGGAATGTGATCACTTGAAAAACTAAATCTTGGCATGATATTGCCTAGAAAACTAGCTCTTCTACAACAGTTTAGGACACTTTTTATCCCTTTTCACTCATAAAGTATTAGGTGCACAATTTCCATTTATTAATTTTATCACATTTAGATACTTTTACATTCTTTTACAGAGTTTTCTTAATACATGACTTTGAATACTCTTTTTCTCTTTGTTTTGCGGGTCCATCCTTATAAGAAGCAATATTCATAAGCACAATACGAAGAACAACACAATACAACTCATATGCCCTAGGGTCACTTCCTCTTTATTAGCTTCCATTCTTCATTTTTATCACTCCATGCTTTCACGTGTCTCTTGGCATGCTATTGCCATCTTTGTCTCTTACTCGCCTCTTTTAAGCCTTTTTTTTAATCTTTTGGGAATCTTGTTTCCTTAAAGGTTGGCCTTTTAGTTTTTTAATTACAAAATTCAAATAAGGGAATCATGTAAACACAAAACTATGTGACAAAAATAAGGGACCAAGCTCTAAGTATCTATTATCATCACCTAGGGTTGCATCCAAAGACATCTAAGAGCATCAAAGGTATCCATCTAACACTCATATAAGGGACAAGGGACTGCATTTTCTGCATATACACATAGTAGGGGAAGTTCATTTTTCCATCCACACATCTATTTATATTGTTACATCTATCTAGTTCTTGTTATCACATGAACTTGCACAAGGGCTTCCTAGGGCACAATTTTTACACACATGCATAAGAACTACATGGATTCTAAGATGTAGTGAAACGCTCAGTCATAAGTTCACTTTATTGGGTGAACACCGGGTTCAATCTGACTCCACATTTTCATATTTATTTTTTAGGATTTGATGTAGTTTGGGGTTTATAGGATATCATTTGTTTTTTAAGTTATAAGAAAATACAGTGATCATCTAGTGACAAATAGGTGAAAAATAACTAAGGTTAAGAACCATCTAATGATATAAGGAAAAATAGATTCTAATCTCCTTCACACTTATAAGCACCTACTAGTGGTCTCTAGTGCCTAGACGCCCTAGTCCTCTTCCACACACCCTATTCCTAGCTCATCTAGAAGCTTTAATATTTTATGTGTTTGATTATGACAATATCCTCCTCCTGTTTACCAATTTTCCCAACCCAAAACACTTTAGGATTAAGTGAATATCAGCTAATTATTTTATCCTCTCTCATACACCTAGGGTTTCATTTATATCTAGGTTATTACTTGTGTCAGATATGTGCTTTATAATTTATTTATCATACTTGACTCTCCAATATATAGGGTTTAACATATATACAATTTTGTTAAATTGATAGGCACCCTCGATGATCCAAGTGAGAATACTAGGTGATCAACAGGAAGAGATAATGAAACCCTAGCAACAAAGGAAAAACTAGCTTCTGATTATTTTTGTAGTCACCAACACCTAAAAGAGGTTTCTAGCACCCATGTTCCCATGTCAAGCTCTATAAGTCCACTACAAAATTAATATCGATCATTTTTGATGCTCTGACCATCATGTTCATAATTTTTTCTAGTTTATATCTATTCTAGGATAAAATCAAATCAAATTTATTATATCTCCCCTAATTTATTGAAATATTGTATCGTTAGAGTGCTTAACATTTTTATTTCATTGGATCTTATCATATTAGTGACTCTAAAATTAGATTTAATAATAATAAATTCAGATCTTATTAAATCATTTGGCGAACCCCATCCTTAGTCAAACTCCTTGCCCTAGGATCCCCAAAAACCTCATGAATAAAAGTATATCTTCCTTCCCTAGGAAAAATATGCATCATGTTTGTGTGAATCCTATCCTTGATGATGTTGTTGAGGCTGAAATTAATACCCTTTATTGTAATGCTCAATTTGATAACAAAGTCTAAAAATAACTTTTTGCTCACCAAGGCACCATCATTCTTGGCACTAATAACTATGATATTTTTAGGCTCTCTCATGACCAAAGTTATGTTTCATGTTCTCCCTCATTTTCGACGGTCACCCATGTTTCTATAGCTTCTTCTTCTCCTTTTTTCATGCATGATCATATTACTATAGATCCTTTGTTTGGTGACATGTTTACTTTTATAGATGGAAATAAATCTATTTATCAGGATAAAAATGTTCTTGTGCATGATGTTGTTTCTAATAATATTCAAGGTGAATACAAATCTATATCTCATGTTTATTCTATTTATGAAAATATTTCCAATTATTGTAATGATATATCTCATGTTAGTTCTCCTACTACTTTATATGTTGATGATAGTCTTAAAGTCTAAAGAACTACTTGCTTCCAAAAAATTGGATGATAGTGATGTGGATTATACTTCTAACCATGAACATGTTAATGAGGATGTTTCTTCTCTTAAGATGGGGGAATTTTAACTTTCTTCCCCACCTTATTCTACATCTGAGGTTTTTTCCAATGTCATTCATGTCGATTCCACCCCTTCCACTAGTACCATTCTTATTGTGACTCATGAGTCTCTATCTAGAATTCCTAAGGAGCCTCCATGTTATTCACCACCTTCCCCACCTCCTTATGTTCTTTCCACATCCACTCTTCCTTTGCAAGTCCCCATGATCACTCATAATGGTAAGCTTCAACCCATCAATGTCCCTCTCACTTATTCTACAATTCTTACATATGATATATTATCACTCATGCAAGTCATTGGAAATTTGTAATAATAGGTTCATGCTCTCAATATTGTATTAAATATTACTATGCATCTATTAATAATAATTATCTCCATGGAAACCCTATCCCTAATAAAATTCACAATTCAACTTTTCCTAAGGTTTTTATCATACCTACTTTTTCATGTTTTAATGTTACTGACAATCCTTATTTGCATCTTAAGCATTATCATTGAGCTATGGACTCTTATTCTAATTATCGATTGTTACTAAAATATTTTCATCATAGTCTTGTTGATGATATTATTCAATGGTATAGTTGTTTCCCTTATGTATATATTAGTACACATTCTGACATGGAGGATGATTTTATTAGATGATTTATAGTTAATAATGGTCCTATAGTTAAATATGATCACCTGCGTACTTTACATTACGGAAAAAAGAACTGAATTTTACATTACATTTTACATTTCAATTCTTGCATGCATCAGTTGTTATTTCAGCCCATTGATCTATAAAATAAATTTATCTTTTGTCATGGTTTTATTTCTTCATTAAAAGAAAATCTACAATATGATACATGTGAAAAATTTATGCTTTTGTGCTATAAATTGATCTAGACAAATATTTAATTATTGCACATGTTATAGAACCCACTTATGTGCCTTATACTACTTTATCATCTACTAATTCTTCTCCTCTTCCATCTATTAAGTGTCCTCTATGTACTCCATCTCATCTACCTTGCAAGCATGTTCCATCTCCCCCACCACATACACATCATTAATATCCTCTACAGCGTCGGTATTCACGTAAGTCTTCTCCATCTCCTACTTAGGAGCCATTGCATTTATCTCACATGCCGCTAAGTCTCGTGATGGTTTTTGTGCTTTGTTAGGATAAGCGCTTAATTCTACTTACCCTCTAATCAAAATCATCCCCCTCATCGCTTACATCAACAATGCAATATTTATTATTGTAATTTCCACTGCATCAATTTTCATCGACGATAATGATTGCTATGTGCCTTCATGACAAGTTGCATAACAATTAGAAGATCATGGGTGTCATTGCCATTTATTCTTGCTCTTATGAGCAGTATCTCTTTCACCCATTCTGCATAAACGTGCTTCCACCTGTTTTTCATTTGTCACCTTCAACCAACTTATAAGGTTGTAATTCATCCATCTCCTTAATATCATTATCCATCCACTGGCCTCCACCTAGCGCATTCATCGCCACATCCTCTCATCCACCTCACAGTGCTACTACATCTCATTGGATGCCTAAAGCTATTTACATTTGTGCTTCCTACCACTCCATGTCCTATCAGTGGCACCATCTCATTTGACATGTAAGTTTGGATCTTACACTCATGTTGTTATCCCCACTCCACATGCTTCCATCACCCCTTGTAGGCCTCTCCATCTTTAGTATTTGCAATTTCTAATATGATCACCTTTTTTCCTGATGACACAATCATGTTGTCCAGGTTCTTAAGCATGACTGTTGAGGTATTTGTTATGAAATTTAAAATCCACTCTCATTCATGGGGGGATCACTCTTCTTCTCCCCTGATCTATTTCATTATTCATCCTATCACATGCTCTTACATCATTTTCTACTGATACAACTATCAACACATCATTTTTCATTACATTATCTAAGTCACATCACCATCTATGCTAACTTAACTCTCATTTACATCCTATACATACATTCTTAGGGAATTCACTATTACTATACTATCCCTACATCATCATTGGTACCATAAACCACTACTCTTTGGACACATTACATCATACCACAATACATTATTTTAATCATATCCTTCGCATATAAATCATCCACATCATCATATGTTTCTTAATTTTCAGTGAATCAAATACAAACATTTCAACAATGCATAAATCAAAGTACATATGGAAACCATCACATCAAAATCACAACACACATGATATCCGAACATAGGTTTATATATATATATATATATATATCCTCAAAATACAACCGCAGAGGGGAAATCCCCCATGTATCACTGCAAACACATATTAGGTTGTGGAGCCTATTTTCATGTGTGAAAGTGTAGAAGACTATACAGTAAGAGTACTGTACACTTTTCATGTATCCTTGCTGGGGTTCTGGGGGTGATAGCCCCTGAGAATTTTTTTTTTGCCTTGAAAAATGCTGCCCGATATACTCAGGAAACGCGTTTTTTTTCATATGGGCAGGATTTTTGATCTCATAGGTTTATTGGACAGTTTTTGCCCATGGTTTTGATACCCATGGTTATTGTAAAAATTCTTAAGCAGATGTCTACTTATCAGTGTGATTTTTATGCATATGGTGGGGTAATAGAGTAACATTGCAGATGTGTTTTGAATTTGGGGTGTGAATTCTATAGAGATTTGTTTGAGCATAGCTCCAAACAAATTTGGGTATTGTATTGAGAGAAAGTGGTGGCTTGTAATAAAATATGAGTAAGTGATTCTTGGTGGACATAGCCCAAATTGGGTAAAACACATGTTAAATGTTGTCTCTTTGTGTTATGTTATTTTATTTTCTGCACTTTTATTTGAGATCTGTAATATTATTCTACATATTAGTTTCTACTGTTGCGATTCTGTGAGGGATTATTTCGCATATTTTATCCCTCATTTCCTAACAATTGGTATCAGAGCCTGGTTTGGTTTGCTGAAGTGTTGAATCACAGGGAAAGTTTTATCTTGAGTGGGAGTTATGGCAAGATGATGGAAGATCGTAGGGTTGATAAATTCAATGGGTAGAATGTTCAGTCTTTGGAAGATGTAGATGGAAGATTACCTTTATCAGAAGGATATTTATACTCCACTGTCTGAGAAGGTGAACAAACCCTCGATGATGACGGATGCGGAATGAGATTTACTAGATAGGAAGGCACTTGGGACAATCCGGCTGTGTCTTGCATCTTCAGTATTATTTAATGTTTCAAAGGAAAAGACTCCAAAAGAACTAATGAATGTATTATGGAAGTTGTATGAAAAACCCTCTGCCTATAATAAGATATTTTTAATGAAAAATTTGTTTACTATGAAGATGTTTGAGAATGGTTCAGTAGCAGATCATCTAAATGATTTTAATATGGTTGTAAATATGCTAACTTCAGTTACAATAGAATTTGATGAAGTTAGGGCTTTATTAGTTTTGTGCTCCTTACCTGAGAGTTGGAATAGCTTGGTAATGGTGGTAAGTAACTTACTTCGAGCTAACTCAAAGTTGAAGTTTGAGTACATTATAGGGGTGATTCTAAGTGAGGAAATGTGAAGAAATATCTTCGAGGAATATTCTACTTCAAGGAATTCTTTGACGGTAGAAACTAGAGTGAAACATAATAATAGAAGAATCCACGGAAAATCAAAAGATCAGGAAATGTCAAAATCCAAAATCTTGAAAGATGGTATATTAGCATTGTTGAAAGTTTGGGAATGCAAAGGAGTGTTGAGATCTTCAAGACAAGAAGAAACAATAGGAAGAAAACAAGTAGGTGAATGTGGCAATAAGTAATGTCTGTTAGGATGCTTTGATTCTTTCTTTGCATAATATTGTCGAATCTTTGGTTTTAGATTCGGGGGATTCTTTCCATGCTACTCCACATAGGAATTATTTTGTTGATTATGTTCAAGGGGATTTTGGGCATGTTTTTCTTGGTGATGATGATCCTTTCAACATATTTGGAAAAGGTTTTGTTTAGGTAAAGATGAAGAATGGGAATACACGAATATTGAAGGATGTTAGACATGGGCCTAAATTAAGACAAAACTTAGTATTGGTGGAGAAGTTGGGAAATGATGGTTGTATTGTGATATTTAAAGAAGACTCTTGGAAGGTTACCAATGGTGATATTGTAGTGGAAAGAGGTAAGAAGGTTGGAACCTTGTATTTTACCACTGGTAGTACCAATGCTTGTAATCTTGTGGCTTCAGATGTAGATACAAAATTTTGGAACTATAGGCTCGGTTATATGATCTATAAGGGAATGCAAATCATAAAGAATAATTTACCTAAATTTATAGAAATAAGTTTGGATTTATATGAGAACTGGGTATATGGAAAAAAAAGTGAGTAATTTTTCTCAAGGTTAGACCTACAAAGAAAGAGATTAAGTTGGAGATGGTACATTATGATGTTTGGGGGCCACCTCAGGTATCATCCCTTGGGGTTTCAAATTATTATGTTACTTTTATTGATGATGAAACAAGTAAATTTTGGGTATATTGTATTAGATATAAGTATGATGTATTTGACACTTTTTGTTAAATGGAAAGCCTTGGTAGAAAATGAAACATGTCTTAAGCTAAAATATCTTAGGTCATATAATGGAAGGGAGTATTATAGCAATACATTTTATGAATATTATTCTAGGAATAAAATCCATAAGAAAAATACGGTTCCAGAAACTCCACATCTGAATGGGGTGTCAGAATGGATGAACAATAAAATAATGGAATGATCTAGGAGCATGAGCTTATATGTGGGAGTGCCTCTTGTTTTGGGCAGAAGTGGTGAGCACACCTATGTACTTAGTAAACATAGGACCCTCAAGTTCCTTAGATCGAGACATGCCCAAGGAGGATTGGTCTGGAAATAAATTTGATTACTCATTTCTTAGATTATTTGGATGTTAGGTGTTTTCCCACATTAACAAGCATGATAGGACAAAGTGATAGGATACGTTAGAAAAATGCACTTTCATCGGTTATGGTGGTGGTGAATTTGGATAAAAATGTTGGAGTATTAATGACAATAAAATAATTTGATCTAGGGATGTGTTCTTTAATGAGAAAGTAATGTATAAGGAATAATTGCAGGTAAATAGGGAAGAATCCAAGAAAGAATATGTAGTGGTAGAGGATATTCTAGATGGGAAAGTGACACATGAATGAGTTTAGGAACCCACTTAAAAGGAACCTCAAAATACTTTATTGAGGATAGCTTCTACAGAAAGAAGAGCACCTGAATATTTTTATCCTTCTCTTTATTATGTATTACTCACTAACAGTGGAGAGCCATAGAGATTTGATCAAGCAATGTAGGTAGATGCCAGGAAAAAGTGGGAATAAGACATGAGTGAGGAGCATAAGTATCTCATGGAGAATAAAACTTGGGATTTGGTGGAGCTACCTGAAAGCAAAAGAGCATTTAAAAAAAAAGTAGGTGTACACAGTTACAGAGGAAGAAGGAAAGAAAAGAGACAAGGCCCATTTTGTGGTTAAGGGGATTACATGGAAAAAATGGTATGGATTTTGATGAGATTTTTTCTCCTGTAGTAAAAATGGCTTCTATTAAAACTATTCTCGGAATAGTGGCAGTACAAGACTTACATTTAGAGTAGCTAGATGTAAAGACTGCATTCAGCCATGGTAATTTGGAGGAGGGTCTATGTATGCAATCCAAAGGGCTATGAGGTCAAAGGAAAGGACGAGATGGTGTGCAAACTAAAGAAGAGCTTTCATGCCCTAAAACAAGTTTGACATCAATGCTATAATAAAATTTATAAGTTCATGATGGAGCAAGGTTATATTAGTTTCCATTTAGACCATTACGTATATACAAAGAAATTTTAGGATGGAAATTATAGTATCCTATGTTTGTATGTGGAAGACATGTTTGTTTCAGGAAAAAACATGCAGGAAATAAAAGTACTCAAGAACTAAATAAGTGACTCCTTTGATATGAATTATTTGAGGGCAGCCAAAAAAATCCTTGGTATGAGGATATCTAGGGATAGGAAGGAACGGAAGATGAATTTATCTTTTGAAGAATACATTAAGAAGGTCTTGGAGAGGTTTAATATACAAAATGTTAAATTGGTAGGGACTCCTTTGGCAGTCCATTTCATGTTATCAAAGAAGTTGTGTCCCAAGATAGATCTGAAGAGAAAAAATATGTCCAATGTACCTTACTCATAAGGGGTTGGCAATTTGATGTATGTTATGGTGTGTACTAGGTCTGATATTTCCCATACAGTGGGAGAGGTGAGTAGATTTATGAGTGATCCAAGTAAATATCAATGATAGGAAGTAAATTGGATCCTTCGATACTTGAGAGGGACCATGGGAATTTTTTTTTGCTACAATGGATCAGACACCACTTTGCATGGTTATGTAGATTTAAACATGGATAAAGATTTAGACAACATGAGGAGCATGACGAGTTATATTTAAACTATAGGAAAGATAACAATGAGATAGATTTCATGACTACATAATCTTGTGGCTCTATCAACCACATAGGCTGAGTATGTTGCTACCACAAAGGAAAGAAAAGAAATGATTTGGTTACAACAATTTCTTGAGGAGTTGGGACATAAGGAGGAAGGGAAGCTACATAGTGATAGTCACAGTGATATACACCTAGCTAATAACTCTTCTTTCCACTCTAGGAAAAATCATATACAGTTAAGGTACCATTTGGTTAGGAGAACTTTCGAGGAAGATAAGTTGAAGCTATAGAATATTCATATAGGGTAGAATGCTATATACATGATGACCAAGGTGGTCACAAGGGAGAAAATAAAGTTTTGTTAAAATTTCGTTGGCCTTCAAAGATGATGTTGAAGGGTTGAGAAGATTTCTCAGAGGAGAAATAGTCTCCAAGTGGGAGATTTGTATGTTGTGGAGCATGTTTTCATGTGTGGAAGTGTTGCAGACTGTACACTCTCCACATTTTTTTTTGCCTTAAAAAATGTGCCCGATATCTCGAGAAATTTTATCTTCTCATATGGGAAGCATTTTTGAATCATAGGTTTATGGGTTGGGTTTGGCCCATGGGTTTGGTACACATAGTATTGTAAAACCACTTATGTAGTTTCCTATTGGTGTGTTTTTGGTGCATATGGTAGGGTATTGTAAATTGTAGATGCATGTGAGTTAAAGTGTGAATTTAGTAGAGTTTTTTAGCATAGCTCCTAACATATATGGGTATTGTATTGAGCGAAAGAGGTGGCTTGTAATAAATATGAGCAAGTGAATCTTAGTGGACATAGCCCAAATTTGGTGAACCACATTACATACTGTCTCTGTGTTGTTTTCTTTAATTTTCTACACTTTATTTCAGATCTATGATATTATTCTACATATTAGTTTCTACTATTGTGATTATATTTGGAATTTTTATGCATAATTAATCCATTATTTCCTAATAGGGAAATTGTTCTTTCTTCCCACTTATATATTAGTAAAATTAAAAGTAAATAAAGATTAAAATAAGATGAAGGAAGATAAAAAATGTCAACACTTCCCTTTTATACTTTCTTTCTCTATTCTCACACCTTGCTTCTACAAAACATTTCCATCTTCAAGTATTTTTTCTCAATTTTCTTCATTCCAACTTAAATGCCCAATTCCACTTGTTCTCTTGATTAAATAGCTTTCTCCCCATGTCCTCCCACATACTAGAGAATGAGAAGATACATTCCAAGGAAGAGACATGACGAAATGTTTGAAATTTGTAACCATGCATGGCTTTATTTATTTTTGTTTCATTTGTGATAGGACCGCTAGTGTATACAGACCGGAGATTACACAACCATTGTGGAATTTATGTAGCCATTGTTTAGTGTAGAAAGGAAATTAAAAAAATTCCAGGGAGGTTACACAACCACTACTCTATACAGAGTGGTTATTTTGTAACTTAAAAATATGCTTCTCTTTCTAATTTATTTTTCTTTTGGTTTTAGTTGTTCTGATGAAGTAGTGTTTCTTTAGATCCCTATGGATCACACCTCCACTTCTTAGGAGGATTTTTGTCCCACAAATGCTTAGTGGGGGAGTATATGAGGGAAAAAATTCCTCACTTTCTCCTTTGAGTACCATCGGGACTACCTTGGTGTCTTCCCCTTGAGTCCAACCTGCAAAGACTCATGTGGACCTCTCCTTGTCTCTTTGATATTATGTTGCAACACAATGTTCTCCTACAATTTTCCTCTTAATTCTAATACACAATCCTATATGGAAGGTAGTAAGTGAAATTATTCTTCTTTTTCAATCATGTATGGCTCATATAAGTGCAAGTTCTCAAAATTTACTACTGATTACATCTGCATGAAATGTGGAAAATCAATCCTGAAATCATTTTATCCAAACTTCTCTAGTATAGTGAAGGTTCCATATCACAATGGCTTGAGTTTCCTTGCTTGGCCTTATAATCTCTCCTTTTTCAAGTAAATCCAAACCTTTTCTCCAACATGAAGGTTTTTCTCTCTACAATTTTAATCATTTCTAGCCTTATACTTGGCTTCATATTTCTCCAATTTTTCTTTTAGATTGAGATGGATTTTCTGGATCCTCTAAATGAACTTCACTACTGTAGTCACCTCTGAATCACGTATCTCAACTTATTCATGTTTCCCAACCATAATGTACAGTGGTTTAGTAGGTATATATCCTAGAAATTCTTAAAATCATGACTGCATAGTGGATCACCCTACTATAAGAATGTTGAATGTAGGCTAAGAACTCATCCCAAGTCCATGGATACTTACTATGGTATCCTCTAATCAGTTGTACCAAAGTCCTGTTAACCACCTCTATTTTCCCATTTATTAGTGGATGGAAGTTCTTTCTCCTCTATAACATTGTGTCCATCTTATCTAAAAAATTATTCCAAAACTTCCTAAAGAACTTAGAATCTCTATCAGAAACAATAGAATTTAGAAAACCAAAATGCACCCATACATTAGCAAATAAAAGTTCATCTGCCTCATATGCTTTTATTGTCTTTTTTATATGCCATAAGAACACACATTTTTCTAAATTTATCAACAACAACATATATATAATCATGGACATGTTTAGACATAGGTATTCCTCCTATAAAATCCATAGAAATATCTTCCCAAACATGAGTAGGGAATGGTAAAGACATATACAAATCTTCCTTCCTTATTTTAGGCTTACTTGTACAACAAAGTTTACATCCTCTTCTAAATTTAGACTCTTTTTCTTGCATATAGGGCCAAAAAAAAACCTTTACAAGTGGGACATGGAATTTCCAACACCAAAATTTCTTGCTACTTTCAAGGTATGTGCTTCCATCATTAATAGAATCATTTCTTATTTTGGCACAAAATCTTCCCCCATCAGTAGAGAAGCCCATCTTTGAGATAACAATATTAAATACCCTTGTTTTCAGCCCCTTTGGACTGTAACTTCTGATATGTCACATAAAATATTTTTCTTGAGCATATTCGTCTTCATAAGCTTCCTTCATTAGGGGGTAAAAATGATGGATAGTGGCCAAACTAGATATTTTCTCTTGTGTGGGTAGAGGGGTGGTTATGCAACTAATCTATAAACTTTCGACTTTGGAATTTTCTCACAATATCATAATTATACTACTATTCTACTTTCTAATAAAAAATGATAGTTGAGCTAGTGATGGAATTTTTTATGCCTTAGAACTGAAATTTGTAAAGAGAAATGAATTAACACACACACACATACACCAAGTATTTCTATCCTGGAAACCTCCAGAGGAGGAAAACCAGTCAGTTAGGGAAAAAACCTCTTTCTTACCTTTTTACTTTATTGGCCAATTGAAATTATCAGAGATACAAACTTTAAAATAAGAGATAAAGGAAATTGACAACTACTTCCTCCCAACTACTTGACTACTCTATTCTCAAAATATTTCTTCTACAAACTCAATTCCATCACTTTATAATTTGTGCACTTACTCCCATGAAGTATCTTGATTCTAATAATAAAAACTATGCTTCCAACATGTATTTATAGCCTTTCTCATGTCCTCCCATGCATTGGAGGATGGGAAAGGTCATGGAAGAGAAGAGACACAGACATACTTTCCAATTATGGGATTATTTGTTTCGAATTTTATTTTCTATCTGAAAGTGACAGGACCACCACCCAATGCAGACTAGTGGTCACAGGACCGCCGCTCTAGCTGGGTGGTGGTTACAATACCACTGTTTTGGTTTGGTGGTGGTTCTATATCTTTCGCTCTACATAGAGAAGTGATTTGTTAAAATATAGATAGAAGCTCTATTTCTTCATTTTCCTTATTTGCTTCCGGCTGATCTAATGAAGTAGATTCATTTTGGATCCCTATGGATCACACCCCCCTGCTCAAGAAGCTTTTGGACCCACAAAAGCTTAGTGTGGGAGTAGATGAGGAAATAATTCCCTCACCTGATCCTTTGAGTACCACCAGGTCTGCCTTGGTGTCTTCCCTTTCAATCCAACCTTCCAATGCTCCTGTGGACCTCTTCTAGTTTCTATGACTTTTTTATGCAGCACTAAATCCTCATCCAATTCACCTTGCAAGTCCAAGACACAATCCTAAATGGAAGGTAACAAATATAGTTCTTCATCTTCATCTAGCATAGATGGCTCATATAGGTGCAATTTCTCACATTTTACTACTGATTACATCCTTATAAATGGTGGAAAATCAAGTCGAATGGTATTTTCTCCAACTTTCTCCAATATGGTGAAGGGTCCATATCATAGTGGCTTGAGATTTTGTGCTTGACCTTGTAGTATCTCCTTGCTCAAGTAAAGCCAAAATCTATCTCCAACATGAAGCTTATGCTCTCTCATGTGTTGATTGTGCCTAGCCTTTTACTTGTCTTGAGATTTCTCTAACTATTCTTTCACTTTGAGATGGATTTTTTGGATTCTCTCAATGATTTTTTTTTGTAGTCACCTCTATGTCTCATGATTCCTTCTCATCTTGCTTCCCAAATGTTATGTCCAATGGATTTGTAGGTATATATCCCAATCATGCTTCAAGTGGTGACTTCATAGTGGATGTGTGTACTACCCAGTTATAGGAATGCTAAATGTAGGCTAAGGACTCATCCCAATTCCTTGGGTATCTGCTATTATACCCTATGATCAACTGTACCAAAACCCTGTTCACCACCTTTGTCTATCCATCTATCTATGGATGGAAATATATTCTCCTCTGTAACATGGTATCCATATTTTCCCACAAAGTAGTCCAAAACTTTCCCAAGAACTTGGAATCCCTTTCAGAATTAATAGACTTTGGCAAGAAAAAATGCACACATACATTAGCAAAGAAAATATCTGTTGCCTCATGTGCTTTTATATATTTTTACATGCCATAAGAATACACATCTTACTGAATCTATCAAAAATAACATAAAGATATTCATGGCCATGTTTAGACATAGGTAATCCTCCTACAAATTCCATAGAAATTTCCTCCCATGGATGAGATGGTAATAACCAAGGCATATACAAACCCTCCTTCCTAGTATTAGGTTTGCTGGTACAATAAAGTTCACATCCATGTATAAATTTTGATTCTTATTTTTTCATATTGGGCCAATACATGTACGTTTGCAAGTGGGCTAGGGTTTTACCAACATCAATATGTATCACTTCTTTCAAGGTATGTGCTTCCCTCATCAATAGAAGTATTTATTTTTTAGGCACACAAAGCTTTCCCCATCGGTAGAGAAGCCTGTCCTTGAGATAATAATCTCCAATTGTAACATCCTCATTTTTATACATTAGAACAAGTAAATTTTTTTTATTTTTTTTGATAAATGCTTCCTAGTTCTAAATACATAATTTAGAACTCACAAATCAAAACAACCATTCTTATAATAGATAACCATATGCAACTGTAATGACTTAGAGTACCTCCGATCTATTCATGAGTATCAAGAGTTGGCATTTTTATTTTAACACATCACTCTTACTGTTCTCTTCCCTAATCTAGGATTCAGAATGCTCTGTCCAAGGAACCTATTTGAATAATTGTTGCCATTATTCATCGACATCTCGTCCCTTAGACTAGGTGACATAGGACTATGCAATCAGCAGCTTGTGATACTTTAGCCAAAGATTTGAAACATAATGCTTATGTCTCATATTCCTTGACGGCATACTCGTTAATCTGGAATACGTCCATCACCCCATTCCTTTGTTATGTAGAATGTCTTATACTGACTTCTGTCAGTCTCTCCTGCCCCAAGTTATTCAATCAGAAACGGATTAATAATATGGCAACGTTATAAGGATTCTCTTGAGAACTAGGGATACTCTAACATACTAGGTCAACCCTAGTTAACCCTGTGTGTCAAGGTACCCTGAGTCTCCAAGGGAAGCCTCATAACATGACCATGTCGGTAACCAGTCCTGAAGTCAAAACTTGTTCGAGTTTAAGGAGTAAATCTTGACGATCAATGCAAAGGGTGTCGCCATAAGTCACCTGCATTGTTATATCTTCGAGAAGGTCCTAATTTTCTTGAAGGTACAACCCTACAATCAACTTGTGCCATCAACCTTCAAATCTGCCTTGATAAGATCTACTAAACTTTAAGGTGTTACTTACGTGGAGTTTAAATTATACTCCAAGACACTCCTTTTTAGGGTAGTCTTTTCCCAACCCCTAAGTTCCTCATCTTAAAATTTCCTTTCGTATTAAGACCCATTCTACAAAGAGAAGTTTAATAAGATTGAGGTCTCAACAAGGAGATCATTATTTCACAATAATCCTGATCTACGAAATTGGGTAGTAACCCCAAGTCGTGTCATAAGATTGCAAACTTATCCCTTTTTGGGTTTATTCCAGATCTTTAAAACTGAAATATATCTTACTTATTAGTGTTAAGATATAGTGATTTTGAAAACATTCAGTACGTTGTCTTGACTTAGATCAAGGTTAGAGAGTAAAAGATTACCCTTCCCGTTCAGCTTCCTAAAAAGGGTTTATTTTAACCTTAGCTTCTCAAAAATCAGTGATCTAAATTTCAATTAGCTTTAATTAGATCGTAATAGAACTACTAAACAATCATAACTATTCAGTCACATAACCTTCCAACGCTTACTTAGATAATCACAAATGTCTCCAAGTTATACAATAATAACAATGGTCTTAAAATCATTCAAACCGAAGAAGATCAAACCATCTAGATACGAATGCAAACACATAAGTAACAAATACCTTAGTTTATTCATTTCAAAGCTAATCAAATACATTTTATGCATTCAACATATTTGATACAATACTCAACAGCAAAATAACATCTTTCTTCAAGTAGTACATTTAGAGAATCAAGTTGTAATTCATCATAAAACCATATTAAACAATCTAAACATCATATCAGATCTGCGTGGCTTTACCACTTACGGCAATCATCTGCAAAAATTATCAACACGATTCAGTTCGGTGAACTGAGCATGATAAGCACTAATTCTTAAAACAAATGCAATCCACCAATTGCTCTCATTGAACAACCTGTTTAAATGAAATTAGGCTAAATATCTTTCTTACAATTTTAACATGACTATAATGCATAACCTCTATTATAGCTGTCAATTAGTCCTAAATATTTTTAGATGACTCAATGTACATTTTAGAGACTAAGAAGAACAAAATAATTCCAAAACATCCATCCATCTGTATCTCTAAGACAACATCAATCCATCAATTTATTCCATTCTAAAAAGAATATACTATCAACTCGTATTTCAACAAGTATGATTCAACCAAGTGACACAAGGCAGTTTAAAATAACCAGTAAGCTCACTAACATCATTCCTTTTCAATCATACACTATGTTAATGGTACAGGCAAGCATAGCCACTTATACAACAACACATAATTTATGTCCAAGCTCTCCATACAGTACTACTGTCTATTCTTGTTTTACCCTTACCGTAGAGATCACATAAGGATACAAGAGAAGAAAACATTCATAGTTTCTAGACAAGGAGAGAATAACTTATAATTCATACAGTTATAGATATCAACATAACTTAACAGTAGAGGAGAAAGAAATAGAGACATTCATATTCCATTCCAATCATGTTCATGACTGTACCCGCCCTCTCAAGAGTAATGCATTTACACTATACGCATATGACTAAATCAGCCGAGGCCACAAGAAGATACTACAGCTTCACCAGAATTCCAATATAAAATTCACCCGTAGATTATTAAGCAATACAAGAGTTCATGCGACAAGCAATAATAAAATATCTGACCCCAAAAAGGTTCAACAAATCTTTCCATATTATTCAACAACATGCAAAATATCCAACGCCATCACCTGTCATGGCACAACTAAGAGCTCTTTGTTTCAGTCAAACTTGAAACAAGATCACATTAAAACAATTAATGTTTCCATATGAAATATAGTGACATTCACACAAAGTTGAAACACAATATGCATAGCTTCCTTCAACAAAGAAAATCCCTACGATTATACAACAAGATCTTAAATCAAAAGCCGAAATCAAAAATAATAACTCAACAATATCTTCATAAAAGTCATCATCATATCATTATTTTCAACAAGGTTTCATCCAAGCCGAGATAATACGAATACAGCAAGGACTCATACAAAGTCAAGTTTTAAAAGTAAACACAGTGTGGACTAGATCAGTGGTTGAATTCATATGAAAACATTCAAGGTTTCCAACTAATTCAACACCAATAGTCTTCACAACTAAACTTCTACAGAAGTCTAAATACAAGATACATATTAAGGACTCCAACAGAGCCAATATCAATAAGTATTTGCAACCAAGCTTATACAGAATTCGAAACACTAGTTACATATTCAGGACTCTAACTGAGTCAATAACCACAGTATTCACAACTGAGCTTTAAACAGAAGAGAAAAACATAATATATGCTTCAAGGATTCAAAAGGAGTCGAACCCATGTAGTATTCACAAATAACTTCTACTGAAGTAGAAAGATACAAGATACATATTAAATTCAAGAAATCCAACTATATCAATAACATACAGAATTCACAACTGAACTCCTACAGAAGTAGAAACGTATGTTACTTTTCAAGGACTCAAAAGGAGTCGTACCCATTTAGTATTCACAAATAAACTTCTACTGAAGTAGAAAGATACTATCTATTTCCAAGAATTCCAACTGTATCAATCTCCACATTGTTAACAACAAGGCTTCAACAAAAGTCTATACCAAGCAAGAAAGCATTTTTATGGACTCCCACATAGTCAAATTCATACATTATCCTTGCAAGCATTTCTACGAAATCTAACCGAAATGCAAAACACAGCAAGATAATTCAACCATACGAATCAAAATGTACACCCAACAAGGGTTCGACTGAATAATCGAACCAGCATGAAGATACAACAAACTAATTCATACAATGCTACCATAAAAAACCAACTGGACCAAAAAAATCATCTGAACAGAGTTGTTCTAATGAAATCATTTGAAGGAAAGAAAGATTTTTAAAAGTTAGGGCCTAACATGCCTGGTAATGTCGCTTAAAAATCCGAAGAAGACCTCTGAAAGAGCTTGAGCCTTCTCCTCTTTTTCCACATTAGATTCAACAACAATAATTTGTTATTTCCATGCCTTATAAACTTTCCTCGACAGAGAAAAGAGCTAGTTATTCTCATAGTTTCCATGCAACACCAAGTAGACTAGTTTGAAGAACCAGTGACCAAACAGAGAGAAAACCGGAGCACATGGAAAACCAAACAAACAACCATTTTTCCATTTTGCATGCCTTCCCGAGCGATCCGTGCTCAGAAATTGAGTTCCTTAATTGCATTCACTCCGAAGTTCCCGCTCAATCTCCATTTCCACTGACCACCATAGTTGGTGATGGAAAAAAACAAACCAAAGACCATTTCCAGATTTGGCGACTCTGCCACGTCAGATTTCACTAGCCATTTGAAACTTCCACCAAATCCCTTGTCCTTCATACTTATCTATGTCATTTAATGCCATAGAAACTACCGCCCATGGCTCGCACCCCTTCATAGGTCCCTTTCATCCGTGATCATTAGTTAGGTCAGAAACATATGTTAGACTTTAAGGTGATACTTAGTCTAACCTCCTTAGCGCTAGGTCACTAACCTTAGAACATTTAGCTTATAGTTTAGAGCTAGGTTAGATTATAGTTTAGGTTTAGGTTATTAACCTTAATAGAACCAGTCTAGGTCTAACAAATAGAATCGTTCAGTAAAAGAACCAACAGATATACCTTCCCGAATAAACTTAAAACATCTCTTAGATCAATGCCACCGATCCAAGGACGAGTCATATAGAGACAGGTAAATCCACAATTCATTCCGAAATCAGATTAAACTCAGGTGCAAAAATGAAAGAAATAAAAGAGTCCAAGCATATCCTGGCTTAGTCAAAGATCTTCAAATACAAAGAAGATACAATCTATATCAAGCATGACTTCACAATCAAAGGAACACATCCTTTTACAGAAGAAATCATATATCAACACTTGAATGCCCAGAAGGAAGTAACAATAGTTCAGGGTGTTACACCAATCCCCATCCTCTTAGCCCCTTAGGACTACAACTATTGAAATGTCACCCCAAAATATTTATCCTTGACATATGCTTCTTCGTAAGCTTCCTTCATGAAGGGATTGATTTGAAAGATAGTGTCAAAGCAGAAGAACTTCTCTTGTGTAGGAAACCTTGACAATATGCCTTCGACCAAGTTTGTACTACCCTTATTTTATTTGATCACCAGATGAAATTGTTGAAGGAAACCCATCCATTTATAGTTTCTTTCCTGCTGCAATTTAGACTATGCTTACAAATACTGGAGAGGTTTGTGGTTAGTGTGCACAATAGTTTCTTTACCTAGTGAATAATGGTTCCATTTTTTAATTGCCCAAACTAGTGCACACATTTCCTTATCATATACTAAATATCCTTTAACTACTGAAGTAAAACTTTTAGAATGATAGCATATGGATGTACCTCCCTAAAAAACACTGTGCCCATGGCATAATCACCGGCATCTGTCTCTACTTCAAAGGGTTTCTAAAAATTAGGAAGAGAAAGAACCGGTGCATGACTAATCTTGTATTTTAATAACTCAAAGGATTTATCTTGTTCCTTACCCCAATGAAAGCCCTTACTCTTTGCGGCCACTATGTGTAGAGGTGTTGTAATCATGAAGAATCCCAAAATGAACTTCCACATGTATTTTTCTTCTCCCACAAAACTCCTAGTCTTTGTGGCTCTTGTTGGTGTTGGCCAATTGGTTATGGATTCCACCTTCTTTGGATCCACTTATAGGTCTCCTCTTCTAACCATGTGCCCAAGATAGAAAAGGGATTTTTTGGAAAATTCCCTTTTCTTTATATTACAAAGCAGTTGTTTCTCCTTGAGAACTTGCAAGAATTTCTACAAATGAGTTAGATGTTCCTCCTATATGGCACTAAAAATCGAGATATCATCAAGATAAAAAATGACACATGAATCTACAAAATCCCAAAATACATAATTCATCAATATCATAAATGTAGCAGTTGCATTGCATAAACCAAATGGAAGTACCAACCACTCATAAAAACCTTGTTTTTGTCTTAAAGGCACTCTTTTATATATCCTCCTCCTTCATTCTGATTTGGTGATAGCCTAACTTGAGATCCAACTCCGTGAAGAATTTTTCATGTTGAAGCTAGTCTAAGAGATCATCTATGTAGGGAAGTGGATATCTTTTCTTAATGGTGATCTTTTTCAAACCACGGTAGTCGATGCACATTCTCTGAGAACCATCCTTCTTCAGAACCATCCTAATAGGAGAACCGCATGGTGAGGTACTCATATGTATCACACCTTGGTCTAGTAGTTCCTAGATTTGTTTCTTTACTTTAATACTCTCCAGCAAGGATTGTCTATACAACTTGATGTTTGCTAAAGGGGAATTTGGAAACAACTGAATTTCATGGTCTACTTCCCATTTTGGTGGTAACCAACTGGGAGCCTGAAAGGACTAAATAATACTATCCAAATCTTATTTTCCCTGGTTATAAATCTCTGAAAATTCTACCCCATCTTGTTTATCCTTTAACAAAAGAAAATAAAACTCATTATGATTTTCCTGGATAAGTCATTTTTCTTAGTTAACACTCACCATAGTAACCCATGTCTTATGATGGTGTGCCTAGATGTTGTAGCTAATCCCATCCTTGACCCATTTGTATTAGTTTTCCCTTCTCATAAATATAGCACCACTGATATACAAGTAATGAATCTTGAAAACAAGATCAAAAGCATTAAGTGGAATAACATCAACTCATGATACATAAATATACTGGGAATTTATCCCAAACTTGACCTTACATCTTTTTGTTACCTGAATTTCAATACCCTTCTTCACCCAACCCAAAGGATAAGGGTGTGGATGCTTGTAAGTATCAAGAACAAGATTCTTTACAACTACTTTAGAAATCAAGTTAGACTAAGAACCAATATTCACCAAAGAATTTACCTTAGTTCTCTTGATCTGGAATAGTCTACTCATCTCCTCTTCCTGGCTGTCCATGTTGGTGGTCATGCATCCAAGCCTCTCATCTACATCATCAGAGTCATCTTCGATTTATACCTCCCCTTATGTCTTTACAACTATCATGGACTTCTTTGAGTCTTTGGTTCAGTTATTTGGATGTAACTCCAAATGAAACTTCCAACATGTAGTGTCAGTATGACCATTGATATCACAATTATTGCAAAAATTCTTGGGATCTTTACAAGTATTTAAAGTAGTGGCATCTTGTTTACCTTTCCCTTTCCACTTATCTTTGTTACTTGTTTTCCCATGTTATTTCTTATACTAATTTTTTGACTGTTTTTCCCTTGGCTCTAATTCTCCTTGCTTATTTTAATAATCTATATAGTATGCCTATACGCATGCCTCATCGAGATATTTGGGCTTCATGGAGATGATTTTTTTTTTTTAAAGTGAGTGTGAAGTCCTCCCAAGTACTTGGTTAGAATATCATTATCCTCCAAGTCCATGTTCAACAACATGGCCTGCCTTCGAAACTCTATAGTATAGTCCTGTACACTTTGACCACTACCTTGTCTAAAATACTGCCATTCAATCATTTGGTTAGTCTTGTGGCTAATAGAATAGAATTTATCTCTAATTAATTCTTTAAATTATTTCCAAGATTTCATAATAGGACATTTCTTCTTTTCACAAGTGACTACATGGGTTTCCCACCAAACCAGAGTGTGTCCCTCCATTTTGAGACGTGCAAAGGTGGTCCTCTATGCCTTAGTGAAATTATGGATGCTAAAGTAGACATCTAATTGTTTTAACCATTTATCAAGAAATTGTGCATCTACTTGTCCTTCAAAGATTTTAATTTAAAATTTTGTTTCAACTTTAAAAGAATCGTGATAAGATTTTTCCTTCTCTCTTTCCATTGAAGTCTCTCCTTCATGCTCTTTCCCATATTATTCCTCATTGTAGCTCCTCCCTATGATTTTTTTTTTGGCTAAGCCTCGAACCACTGCATCAAAGGAGTCCTTTACAGAATCCATCTTCTACAAATCTACAAGTTCTTATTTTATTCTAAACATCCTATCCATCATGGTCTCAAGAATCTTGATTCTACGAACTAAGTTCTTTTCCTCCATTTGTCCCCAAATTCTCAGTTTCCACTTCCTTGTAGAAATATCTGGATCACAAGGTAAATCCTCTTCACCTTTGGATCTCGTCACTATCATACAAATCAAGAACGAATACCACAGTCTTGGATATTTGTTAGCTCTGATACCAAAATGATATGTAAACTATCTACTTTGGAATTCATTCACAAAACCAAAATTATATTTTTGTTCTAATTTCAAATAGAAAATGATAGTTGAGCTAGTGATTGAATAGTTTATGCCTTAGAACTAAAATTTGCAAAGAGAAATGCATTAACACACACACACACACACACCAAGGATTTTTATCCTAGAAACATCCAGAGGAGTAAAACCAGTCAAGAAGGGCTACCAATTCTTTCTTCCCTTTTTATTTTATTGGCCGATTCAAATTATCAGAGATATAAACTTTAAAATAAATAAGAAAGGAAATTGACAATGTGGCACACTTCCTCCCAACTTCTTGACTACTCTGTTCTCAAACTCTTTCTTCTACAAAATCAATTCTAGCACTTTAGAAATATTGCACTTACTCCCATGAAGTCTCTTGCTTTCGATAATCAAAACTCTCCTTCCTACATGTATTTATAGCCTTTCTTATGTCCTTCAACGCATTGGAAGATGGGAAAGGTCATGGAGGAAAAGAGACATGGAGAACCTTTCCAATTATGGGATTGTTTGTTTAAAATTTTATTTTCTATCTGAAAGTGACAGTATCGCCACCCAATGAATATTGTCAGTCATAGGACCACATTCCTGGCTAGGCAAAAGTTATAGCCCTACCACCCTAGCTAGGCGGCAGTTCTGTTAACATATAGTCATAACCTCTATTTCTTCATTTTCCTTCTTTTTTTTTGAATGATCTGATGAAGTAGAGTCATTTTGGATCCCTATGGATCAGCAAGCGTGACTCTGCATAGAGTGGCGGTTCTGTAACTTAACAGTCTACTCCTCTTTCTAATTGATTTTTCTTATGGTTTTGGTTATTTCGATGAAGCAGTGTTTCTTTAGATCCGTATGGATCAATTATACTCAAACACTCTTATAAAAAAATATTATACCTTATTATTATACACCTATCAATGTATCATTGTTCTAATATCTTCTACTGCCTTCATCACATTACCATTTCCACTACTTTATCAAATTATTGTTATCTATTTTTACCTCCAGCTAAAATGGACAATTAGGGAGGATGGTTTTGAGCACTAGATAGGGCTTCATGGATAAATTTGGAATGATTTTGGTGACTTTTGAGGTTAGGGAAGCATTGAAAGTGATTTTGGGATGTTTTGGAGGGTTTGGGGCTAATTCATTAGAAGTGGGCTTTTAGGGCTATAGAAGCATGCACAATGAAAGAGGATCTAAGCTTTAAAGAAATATTCATGGACCTTCATGAGGAATTATAAGCTCAAAAAATTTCCTATGGAAATAATTTTTCATGCCCTATATGGTGGGAAAGACAAGACATCTTGAAACATCATACAATTTCCAAGGTAGATAATTATTCTAGCACACAACTAGCTAGAAAAGGAGACATTTGGAGGTTTTTAAGTCAAAATTGGATCTTTAGACCACCACCATTAGATTTAGTGGATATTTTTCAGGTGTAATCATATAACATTTCACCCAAAATCTCATATGGGAGCTTGAGATATCACCTTCGCAAGTTGGCCCATGGGGGTTGGAAGGTTGGGTTAGATGGATAGGGTGTTAGACTGTCATCCAACCTATGGGGTTGGATGGGTGTTGGAATACCATCTAATCTAGTATAGATGGATAGAGACCCAGGTTAGACATGTCACCAAGTTTGATGGCTCCATAGTCGTACAAACAGAGGATAGATGGTCGTCTAACCTAGTAGGTTTGACAACATACAAGGAAACGATGTTGTGTTTTACGGAGGGTGCTTTACCATCTAACCCAACATGGTTGTATGGGTCACAGGTCAGAAGGGTTGGTCAGCTATTTAATCAGTGAAGGTTGTATGACCTAAGGCAATTTGAAAACCATCCAACCTAATCTGGTTAGATGGCTCATGAATCATGGAAGAGGTGAAGCAAGTGGGTGAATGACAGCTCAAAAACCATGTTTAATGAGGTATGATATCCATGAATGATCATACAATAAAAGTACCAATTTTTATAGCTGTCCATACCTCTTTAATGCATTTTTTTGGTTGGCCAGACAAATTTTCTATATAATGTAGTCGATCCCCCTCATTTTAAGGAAGACATTCTTGGAGTTAGTGAAACTCTTGTGGATTTTTTCCTCAAATCCAATGATTTGTAAGCCTTCTCATATTCCTGGAAAGCATATTTGTGCCTTTATTCAAAAATGTAATGGTCTATGTATAATATAGAGAAATAAATTCATGTTTTTGTGGTGTTTTTCAACCCTTTCTCATGTTTCAGTACGCCTCCTTGCCTCTCTATTTTGTTGTTATTTTTCTGTTTATGTATTCCTCATTTTTAGGTGCATGGTTTTGTGTTTCATGGAGATCTAGTGGTGAATGAGGTTTGAGTATATTTCATAGTTGTTTGGTCTCTCCCTACAACATTCTCCTTCTCCTTCTCCTTTTGTAGGATATCTCACCCTTTTTCTTGGTGCTATCACCATTCCCTTACCATGACATTTCCTCTTTTTACATCTTTCTAACCCTTTCTCTCTCCCTGGTCCCTTGGAATGGTTAGTTTAGGGTTAGTTAGCTACATTTTCCCTTTTAGGAGTAGTGTTAGTAGTTGCATTAGGTAGAGGATCCAACCTTCTCAGGAGGGTTATCTCAAGTTTGCAAGTCCCACAATTTAAGGGATAACCCCATGTTATGCAGATTACACTGATGACACATGCACACATACTCAAGTTATCATGGGTGATGTAATTTTACAATAATAATTAATTAATATACATACATTATTATCATGATATCACTATACTACTCATTCACATACAAATCATCTTTGCTTCACTACTTACCTACCATTTTTTACATCATCATATTTTTCAAATATTCAAAATGAACACCATCATATAACACCTAATAAACCACAAATACAAATGCCAAACATCTCATCATATACAAATGAAAGTGCAAAACACATATGACATCTAATACATGTCTATATCTATATATATCTCAGCAACAATCATGATTACAAAACTTTAATTATTGGGGGGAAAACACCCATGTATCAATACATCCATATAAATCATAATCGTTATTACTATATACAATCGTGAGAGCTCTAGAACTAGATGCTTCACCATTGAATCTACACCGCTGGTTGTGGCCTCTATAAATCTCCACCTATCTCCATAGTATAGCCACCTCAGTTGACTTCTCCACAAACTGGCCTTATAGCTACATATATCTAAAAAAATATATCCTGAGTTAGGGCTCCTCCTCCTATGACCTTTCTTTCTCTCTTTGCCTATGCATGAGCCTAATCATGCTCACTTAATAATACAATACATGTGGCTACCACTATAGCCACTGGATTAAATAAATGGGCATGTATTCCTGTAATAGCATCTCCTCACTCTAGCATCCCACTTCCCACAAATACATCTAAAGGCACGTTCCGTGTCAATGTGTGTATGGACGAATCAATGATTAGTGACCAATAAGCATCACTTATAACCATACAACCACACACTAGTTACTACATACATCAAAAATAACTAACAACCATGAAACACATGATAATTAACAAACATCAACAACTACTACTTATGTTACTCATGTGCACCTACTTCAACATCTCCATCAAGGGCACGTGTCTTTCCCTTTACTCCTCATACCTGTGGCAAACCTACCACATCTACTACAATTAGAAATAATAATACCCATTATTTTGTTACCCACCACTAAATATAGGCTTGGGTACACCCCGTAGCATCCACCTCTATCAACTTTATGGCCACATCTACCTCTTGTGGAGTAGGATGCAATAGCTATTCTCATGTAAGACTGAGCCTCACTCTTGGATGCCTCGACACTCTAATAGCTCTCACCCATACATATGGCTATGGGGGCACATATTGAGCCATGCCAAACTATCTTGATACCCAGTTCACCTGCAATAACTCTGGCACTCCTAGAAATTGGTCTTCCAGCCACATGGTGTATCGAATGCACCATAAATCTACTCCATCCTCTACCCACCCACCATAGTCCTTGTATGGCCTCCATATGATGGAATGTAGTCCCATTTGATCAAACGTTGACCTAAAATTGGCCCTATCTATTTGTCTACTATAGGTGCCTACCCACCTAACTACAACTACATCGAGCCTCACCCAATCAGCACATGACCCACTCAGTGGTCTCAATATCATAATGTTCTCATATGACCATACATGTAATAAATTCGTGGATCCTTGGCCAACCCCATGATACTCCTATGTGAATCTATATAAATCTCTTTTCAAATGGGCCAAAACACATCATGCCCAATAAAAAATCATCCCATGCTCCTCTATGCACTGATAAAAAACATGCATCTTATATAATATACCTACTCCACTACCCTCTACTATCACCGATGAAACTATAACCAGTGTGATAAACATTTGAAACTGTAGAAAAAATGATCTCAATATAACATCTAGACTAATATGGGTATTTTTTTTCACTTGTGTCCCAGTAAAATATCATCTCACTTCTCTCGTTTACCTTTGGGCATCCGCTATGGTCATCACCTGTACTCTATCTCCAACTATCGGCAATCACAATATCAGATATACATCCTCTAGGGTCACTGTCATCCCTCAGTAGGTGACCAAAAATTACATGTATCAACACACCAACTCTCACACAATATAGTCACCATAAGGATATTATGGGGAACCTTCCTCAATCTCGCTATGTTTCGCAGGCTGACACGAACAATTATGTCCCGCTTAGCATCTGATAACCCCACATTACACTATGTGCTCAAGTGGTGACCCCTGCGGAACTCTCTCGAGTGTATATCTCTCTACAAACCACAATAAAGAAACAAAAATTTCATATTAGTCCCTTATACATACTGAAAAAAATCAATTTATAGCACATAATTACTATGAATCCACACTTTTTTCACCACAGTGTCAAAACACCTTATTTTGGATTCTAGTGTGAGAGAGCAAGTCATGGGCACCTAGAAAAATGTCGCCAAAGCCTATAATTAGATGCTAGTTTCCTAAATGACATCAATGCCCTGGCTGCTCCTGCTTAGGTTAGAATGCACGAAAAATACAAAAGTTCAAATTTTATGAAAAATGACAAAAATGGGCAAATTTCACCAAATTTTCCAAATATAATCATACTCACCAATTCATTGGTCGTCTACAAAACCACAACCACCACTACTCTCTTGAACCTAGAAAAACTTGTTTCTCTAACACGTAACATCTTTACAAATGCAGAGCTCCAATTCTCACTCAATCACGAGACAAATGAAATTACTATTCAATTTTCACTATTACTATATATAGCCATTTTCAATTTTCTATCTTCTATAGTTACTATTTATACTCCTAACTAATACATGGCACATGGTTTCTTTCATATCTTGATCTTCATTACTCTGTTTTCTTCCCCATTTGTGTCATTTGGTTCATAATTTTTCTTGCCACCGTACTGTACACATTGCGTAATGCTATAATCAAATTTGACATATATAATAATCAACATACACATACTATTACAACATCTTCTATACTACCTCTTGTTCGATATTACATCATTCCAAATCTACTTCCGGATTATTGATCATTATCTCCACCCCTCCCCCTTTTTTCTGAAAGGGGGCATATAATTGGGATCACCTTACGATCCCTCTTAGGTTACAATATAATCAATCGATATTCCTAATACATCATTATTGCACTTTTTCTTTAATTCTATTTAAACAAATGAAAAAATCAATCCATTTTACATTCAAATACTTTCTATTGTTTCAAATCTATTCCCCCTAATGACCTAATTTGGGGGAAAAAGGAAAAATATCTCTATGAGTAATCTACTAGGAAAATCTTACTACAAATATATCTTCTATCACTCAAATCAAACCAATCAATCGGTACAATAAGATATTCTACTATTCCTCCTAGCAAACCTAACTTGGGATTTTTAATACTCTACTATCTCTCTTAGATGACCTAACTTGGGAGTTGCATTACATCAATATATCTTCCAAATGACCTAACTTGGAATCCATTCAATATGGGACTCTATGAAACTAAATCAGAACTAAATTTGGTCTCTATATGTCTGCAACAGTTGGACCTTTTGGGGATGTAGTCACAAATGGAGAGAAAAACCAGACCTCTCTCCCTAACACTATTCCTCTAGTGGAAGGACACCTAAATCCTTCAATTTTTAAAATGTATAAAATTGGGTTGGGAATTGATCACTCTCTACCCCTTCAATCTCCATTGGCAATAATAAAAAATCTCCAAATTCTACAAGTCACATAAATTTTTTGCTAAGTCCTCCTCGTAACAGTTCACTTTCTCTATTTACACCACATCGATTGACATGATAATCCATGGTTCACCATGCCACATGTCCTTATATTATTTGCATACTTCTATAATAGGGATTTTCTCTAATTCTCACAGGCATTTTCCTTACTTCCTTTACACTACTTTAATTTCATTCAAATACCATAAATGGGTGGAAAATTTAAGCACAAAATCATGCAAATATTACTATTTTATTATGACATCAAGTATGTTGTTATATGCATGGATCTTAAGAAAGAAAAGTATTCACTAGTGACACAATCCCTTATCCATCCACTTGTTTTCATTGGATTATATTATATTGATTTTCTAAATCTGTCACTTCCACACTTATTTTTGGTTAGGTCACAATGATTCTTGTCTGTCATTATCTTCACATATATCATCATTTATCATAGGAGGCTAGCACCCAGGCCCTCCTGTCCATTCTAGGTGCTTTTATCCTCTTTGTTCTTGTTTACATTTTTACATTTGTGGTCGACACTTTTGATTTTATTATCCTTATCCCAATGTATTATTGAACGTATCATTTCATTAGTGTCAAAATTAAAACAAGAGATCCATATATCTACAAACATACATACTATTATAAGTGTTGGAAATTCCAAAGGGAAATCATATATACATACTATCAAGGGGAATACATTTTGGGATGCTTAACTTTGTAGAAAATTCATAAGAAGGGGAATTAATGAATTCCATCTCACACATTAACATTGTTATCTTGGCATTATTGGCACGAGGGAAACCTAGGGACACTATTACACATAAAAATACACAAAACTACATGGATTTTGGAATGTAGTTCAACGCTTGGTCATAAGATCACCCATCAGGTAACTACTGAGGTCAGTCCAAATTCACATATTGCATTTTCATTCCAATTTTATGTGTTTGTGACCTTGTGCACCTAGTTAGGGTTTGTGTTACAATCAATAAGAAGTGCCAGTGAAATGATAACAACATAGGAAAAATATGGTTTTGAGTATTTGTATAGTCACCGGTGCCTAGAAGATGTCCCTAACACCTAGGCATCCTCATCGTATCCTAGGAAACCATGTCCAAATTTTTATGTGCATTGAAAAATTATAGTTTTTGGTTACCTCTTGTTTCACTAATCAAACCCCAAATGTGCCGACACATCATCTAGACTGGTCTGGAAGCTCACTTGAGGAGCACACATGCACTGAGCCCCTCTTTCATGTAAGATTCATGAGAGTGTTCTCCCTTAAAAAGGGGATGCTTCCATAAATAGATAATGAAAAAAACCCATTCTTGGAATTGAGACTAAGAACTAAATCCTAGTGTAATCCACTAGAACACAAAATAACATGATGATAGTAAAATATAAGTAGAACTAAATCATGATTAGCATTAAGAAAATTGGTATTACGCCCATGAACATAAAATAAAATGCATAGATCAAGATCCATCACAAATTTGTTCAAAACCATTCCATTATATTCATTAATCAAGTTACAATAGCCAATAGTACTTCAAAAGAGTTCAATGGAAGGAGATATTACATCAGCAAAGCTTTAACATGCTCTCTATTATTGCTTCATTATAGAGCTTACCATCATGTATTACACATCTTCACTAGTTGTATATCTCTCTCTCTCTCTCTCTCTCTCTCTCTCTTGTTTGCAATAGTTGTATTTCCCTACTAGTACCTAAGAACATGCCAAATGTCATCATGTGTTTCCTCAATCGAGTATCCCTTAGCATGCAAGTGTCATCTAATCCATAATAAACTCATCCCCTTATCCTTTCATGATAAATGTATTGATGCCCTGGAATATCCTTTTCTTGAGATACAAATCTTCATAGATTATCCATAACTATATCTGGTTGCTTTTCCATCCATTCCCTAAACACGTCTTTACACGTTGTCCAAAACCCACTAAGTCTAGATTCTAATCTTCTTAGGCACTATCCCTTGCACATCCCCAAAATTTACTTATGTGTGTTCCTTCATGTCGTGCTTGTTCATGCCAAAAAACTTCGTGCCTTAGGTACTTAGTTAATTTAGGGGTCCAACATCACCCCACACTAATATGATTGCCACCTTGGCAATCCTTCACATTTCTTGAATCAAGATCTTAACAACCAAAAATTTTCTAAGGAAGAAAATGTTGCTTCAAATAAAAAAGAATAGTGGAATCAAAATAATCTGAATAAATAATGGAGGAATGGGAGAATATTCTGTATGGTCAACCCGCTACATGACTAATTGGAGGAGTTTAGGGAAATCCACATCTTTTTCATGCTTCAACTTCTCCCAAGCCTTTAATTCTATTAAAGCCTTCCCTGGTGTTTCTCTTACGATGCTAGGCACTTGGTATGGGGTGACTTCTTCCACCTTCCCCTTTAGTGCATTAGTGGCTACCACAAAATCCATGCAGATACCTTCAAACTCATCCATCCTCTCAGTGATGGAATCCTGAAGTTCACTAATTCTGAAATCTAACTTCTTGCGGTTTTTAATCTTATCTTTCTAAGTTATGGTATTAACAACCAGTTGTGAGTGCTCACGTCTCCTATAAATCCTTGAGGGTGGCCTCCTCTTCTATCACCCATACGTAAATGATGGGCTCTCATTTTCTATAGCTATTCAAGCTCCTATCTGCCAGTATGTTCACCTCTTTGAGTTGAGTGAGAAAGTCCTCCAACTCAGTGATCCAGGCTTTAACGGTGATTTTTTTCTTCTTTCTCCTTGGAAAGCTTTGCAGTTGTGGGCCCCATGCCATACTTGATGTTTGTAACCATCCCATTTTAAGACTCTAGAAAGAAGGAATTTTTTTACACAATGTTCTCTATTCTTTACTTATAACATGTCCTATGTAGTGCACTTCTATCTCATAGAAATAACATTTGGACAACTTTCCATACAATATTATTTTTCTTAAGATTTCAAGAACTATCTTCAAATGATCATGATTCTCATCGATGCTTTTAGAATATATGAGAATATCATCCAATAATACAAGCAAAAAAATTTCTAGGTATTGTTGAAAGATATTATTCATTAAATTCATAAAATATGTAGGTGCATTTATCAAACCAAAAGGTAAACATATGAATTCATAATGCACTTCCCTTGTCCTAAAGGTTATTTTATGAATATCTTCATCTTTAATTCTTAACTGATGATATCTAAATAAAAGATATATCTTAGAATATACTGATGCACCACACATTTGATCAAACAGATAATCAATTATAGGATGTGGATATCTATTTTTGATTCTTTCTTTTTTTAACATGCTATAATCAATACACAACCTAAGTGTTCCATCTTTATTTTTCAAAAAAATTACCGATGCTCCCTAAGGTGAGACACTTGGTCTTATCAAACCTTTATAAAATAGTTTTTGTAGTTATGCCTTAAGATATACCATTTCAATGGTAGTCATTTGATATGGTGCCTTGGAAATAGTTCTGGATCCTAGCTTGATCTCAACTATGAAATAAAACTCCCATTTTGGCGGAAGACCGGGTAGTTCTTCTGAAAGCACATCGCTGAAATTTCGTAACAGAGGATATTTTTCCAAGAAATCATTATCCCCTTAATTTGTTTCAGAAATTTTTACTGCATACAAGATGCAACCTTTATTTTTGGTATTTTAAAGTTGTATAGCTGACAATTTTCTAACTGAATTCTCACATTATATCCCTTGGATGTCTGTTATTTTCTACAGATCATCTAGACAACTAAGATTCTTTTCAAAACAATCAACCTTTGCCTTATGTTTGGAAAGCCAATTAACACCTATAATTACATCATAAGACCCCAAAGGAGAAACGTAAAGATCAACTTCTGTAGAAAAATTGGGAAAATCTAGGAATGCTCCAAAAAGACACTTACTAACTATGTGGAAAACATTATTTCCATAATGTACAACCTAATATTTATCCATTTCTCCATATTTTATTTTTATTTTTAAAGCTAATTTTGTAAAAATGAAGAATTCAATAGCTCCAGTATCAAAAATTATAGTAACATGTATACCAAATAATGTACATGACACTTCTATAGGCGTAACTTATTTTTCAGCTTGTTTATTAGCTACAGCAGCATGTATCTTATGTTGTTGATTGCTTTCATACTTATTTAAAGGGCACTTATTTGAATAATGATCTTTTCCAGTGTTTTAGAAACCTACTATAGGTCCTCGTTTAGGTTCAAACTTATTTCTAGCCTTAAATTTATAGTTCTATCCTCCATAGGAATTCTGTCCATTATTATTGTTCTTAACAAAAAAATTTATAACATTAGTAGTACGTTTATTTGTTGTTGCTTTCTTATTATTATCAAGAACAAATTTATTTTTAGTACCAAACTTCTTCCATGCCCCCTTTTTGGGTGCAAGAGATGAATAAGAGTTAGGAATTTTCTTTCTTATTTCCTCCTTATAGATAAAGATTGCTTTTAATTCATGTTCCTACCTAATGGGTTTTTCTACATCCCCTTCCATGGTGGTTGGGTTGTGAACATATACTTCTCCCTCTATGATAGGATTTAATCCCATAATTAATTTTCATATCCTTAACTTCTCGTCGGTTTGATACCGAGGTATGTACTTGAGAAGTTTAGTGAACCTCTCCCAGTACTCTGTTACAGTTAACCTTCCTTGAGTTAAGTTCTAAAATTCAATCATCTTATGATCATAATAAAGTTTTGGTAGCCATCTTTTCCTAAAATAGTTTTTAAATTGATCCCATGTGATGCTTGATTAATCAATATTCAATTCAGCCTTGTGGTTTTCCCACTAGGAAGCTGCCTCATGCGAAAGCTTATAAGCTCCCCATACTACCTTCGTTTCCTCTGAGAAGTTCCTTATTGAAAATTACTTCTCCATTTCACTGAGCTAGTTCTCCTCTCCATCCCCCAATGTGGTTCCATAAAACTTAGGTGGACTTATCCTTTTTATATCTTTTGTGAATTCAGCTGCTAACCTTTCCTTTTTATTTTCAGGCTGATTGGGTACATTAGCATTAGCATTTTCAGCATTGTTACTATCAAATCCTTGATTCCCAATATTGACATTGTCCTCAAGAGGTGGTTGATTTTATTTACCAGCATCTTCTTCCTCATCATTACCCATTACTTGGTGTTCAAGTACAACCAGATAGTCTCTTGTGTCCAACAGGGAAGTAAGGATCTCATCAAGTTTGTAGGTGGTTGTCAACCTGGTGGTGGATTGTTTGCAGCATCTCCCATTGTTCTAACCATTTTCAATTACGAGAAAATTTAAGTTTTAATCATATTTATGGACTTAATAGGTCCAAGAGATATAACCTTTAGCTTTGATACCAACATGTAACAATCCCATTTTAAGACTTTAGAAACAAGGCATTTTTTTTACACAATGTTCTTTGTTGTAAATCATAATTTAGAATACACATTCAAATGTCGAACTATCCCATAACATAAAACCATATGCAACTATAATGACTCGGTGAAACAACGATCTCTCATGTTATTCAGTAATGTGTATATGAAGTATACTTCATTTCTTTACCCTGTTAGGGGTACTCAAGTGTTCTATTTAAGAGCCTATCTGAATATTTGTTACTGATATTGTTCTAAAATCCAACTTTTTAAACTAGGTGACATAGGACAATGAAACCAGCATCTTGTGATACTTTGGATAAATATTTACACATGTTTAACATGTTTTCATTCCTAGATGACATACTCGTCAAAAAAATAAGTCATTCTTTACACTTGATCTATTATCTAGATTGGTGTTTACTGATCTTAGTCAGTCCATGATTTTCAAAGTATAACCCTAGAAAATTTTAGCAACATGCCCTAGTGTGGAGGACTACACGTGGTGACTAAGGGTATATAGACATAATCAATTGACTTACATTAATTGGGTTTGTTTAGTTATCCTAAGTCAACGAGAATTGACCCCAACACTAGATCATGTCCCTATCCCTGCATAGGGCATAACTATGATCCATCCAAGAAATTTTGTTAGTCTAGTTGAATAAACTCTAAAGGGTATTGAGACATGTCAACTATTGGGGTGTGAAGCCTATTTTATTGGTCTTCTAGAATCATTGTTTAAATGTTGGAGTTCAAATGGTTAAGTTTGGAGAATTTAAGAGAATTCTAAAGTCGTCTTATGTGAAGTTGTTGTGGTGTTGTTGTGACATTGCCGTTATGTTGTTGTTAATTGGATGTTAACACCGTGACAATTTTTCCAGCCATGGGAAGTTGAAAGGTTATGAATTTCAAACTTTTAGGGTCATCTTCATGAAGTATTAAAAGGATTGTAATCCTATAAATAGAGGTGTTAGGGTATCTTGAATAGATCTTGAGTGTTCAAGAGGTCTTGAGTCTTAGTGATCGAGAGTGATAAAGGTTAAGAAATTGGGTATCAATTGTGGTTTAGATGTGGTTTAACATCTTTGGAATTCTATTGTGAGTTCATAATTGAGAGAAGACTATGAGAGTTATTTTACTCTTGTTGATAATAAAATCTGAGCAAGTTCTTGATGGATGTAGCCCACATTTAGTGAACCACGTTAAATCTTGTATTGTTTTCTTTTGTGCATTATTCGTTTATGTTGTTATATTTATGGAAGTATAATTCTACTATATAGTTTCCTACTGCTGTGATTTGAGGAATTCTTTCAGGATATTGGTTCACAAATTCCTAACAACTAGTATCAAAGCTTTGGTGGGTTTTTTGTTGAAGTGGTAAATCATAGGGAAAGTTTAGATTGAGTGGGAGCTATGGAGGATGAGGGAAGATCAAGGGTTGAGAATTTTACTAGGTAGAACTTTGGTTTGTGGAAGATGCAAATGGAGGATTACTTGTATCAGAAGGACCTCCATGTTCCTTTAGTTGGAAAAGTAAATAAACCTACAGCCATGTCGGATGAGGATTGATAGTTGTTGGATAGAAAGGTGCTTAGGGAAATTCGGTTATGCCTTGCATCTTTGGTTTCTTTCAAAATATCATAGGAGAAGACTAAAAAATCTCTCATGATTGCGTTGGGGAAGTTATATGAAAAATCCTCTACCTCTAATAAACTATTTTTGATGAAAAAGTTATTTAATATGAAGATGTCTAAGAATGGTTATGTTGCTGATCATTTGAATGAATTTGATATGGTTGTGAGTATGTTAAACTCGGTAAAAATTGAATTAAATGATGAGGTCAGGGATTTGTTGATTTTTTACTCCTTGTCAGATAGCTGGGACAACTATGCTATGGTTATAAGTAGTTTTGTCTCTAATAATTCAAAGTAGAAGTTTGAGGATGTAATAGGTGTGATCCTAAGAGAGGAAATGGAAAGGAAGAGAACTAGAGATTCTTCTACTTCTAGAAATGCTTTGACGGTGGAGAGTAGAGGGAGACAAAAGAACAGAGGGAGAGGTAAACCATGGGAAGTTGAATGATCGTGAAAGGTTAAAGTCTAAGAGCAAGTTAGAATGTTGGCAATGTGGGAAGGTTGGTCATGCTAAGAAATATTGTTGGGCTCTTTGGGATAAGAAGAACAAGAAGGAGGAAACTAAGGAGGTAAATGTGGCAGTAGGTTATGTTTTTCAGGATGCCTTAATTATTTCTTTAGATAATATTGTTGAGTCTTAGGTGTTAGATTCAGGGCCTTATTTCCATGCCACCCCATGTAGACATTACTAATTTTTTTCAAGGAGATTTTGGACATGTATATCTTGGTAATAATGAACCATGCAACATAGTAGGGAAATGTTGTGTTCGAGTGAAAATGAAGGATGGGAACACATGGCTACTTAAGGACATCAAGGATGTGCCTAAGTTGAGGTAGAACTTGATATCAGTGGGTCAGATGGTAGTGATGGATGTACGGTCCGTTTTACAACAGATTCTTGGAAAGTTATGAAGGGAGATCTTGTGCTTGCAAGAGGTAAGAAAATGGGTACTTTGTATTTAACCAGTGGTGTTGATTATTATAATTTAGTTGCTGTGGATGAAGATGCAACTTTATGGCACCACAAACTCAATCATATGAGTCATAAGGGCATGCAAGTTATAAAGGATAGGTTTTCCATATTAAAGGAGTTAGATTTGGACTTCTGTGAGGATTGTGTTTATGGGAAACAAAATTGGGTGAGATTCCTCAAGGTTGGACCTACCAGGAAGGAGGGTAAGTTGGAATTAGTACATATAGATGTATGGGGGCTAGCCAAGGTAAACTCTATTGGTGGTTCATCTTATTATGTCACTTTCATTGATGATGCAGCTATAAAAGTTTGGGTAGATTGCATTAGAAATAAATCTGATGTGTTTGAAACTTTCAAAAGATGGAAAGCCTTGGTTGAGAATGAAACAAGTCTCAAGTTGAAATGTCTTAGGTTGGATAATGGAGGGGAGTATTACAAAAATGAATTTCTTGATTACTGTTTGGTAAATGGGATCTACAGGAAAAGAACGGTTCCAGATACTCCACAAGAAAATGGAGTGTCAGAGAGGATGAACATGACAATCATGGAGCATGCTAGGTGCATAAGGTTACATACGGGGCTGCCACTAATGTTTTTGGTGAAAGAGGTAAGCCTAACTATTTATCTGATCAAAAGAGGCCCTTCTATGGCCTTGGATGGTGGTATACCTAAGGAGGCTTCGTCTGGTAGGAAAATTGATTACTCATTTGTTAGAGTATTTGGATGTGAGGAATTTGTTCACATTGATAAAGATGATAGGACCAAGTTAGAGGATAAGCTTTAGAAATGCATTTTTGTTGGATATGGTGAGGATGAGTTTTGTTTCCATGTTTGGAGTCTTAAGGACAAGAAAATATTTTGGTTTAGAGATATTTCCTTTAATGAAAAAGTCATGTATAAAGATTAGTTACAGGAACAGAAAGAGGAATCAAAGAAAGAATGCATAGTGTTAAAGGACATTGTGGAGAACAAGGTGTCTAAGGGGCCGGATAAGGTGCAACATGTTTCGGCACAACCAGTTCAGGAACATACTCATCAAGAACCAAAATCTTGAGGTGAGAAGGTATTAGAGGGTAAGAAGGGAACCTAAACATTTTACTCCATCTTTGAATTATTTATTGCTCAATTATAGTGGAGATCCAAAGTTCTTTGAGGAATCTGTACATGTAGATGTTAGAAAGAATTGGGAGTAGGCCATGGATGAAGAGCATAGATATCTTATGGAGAACTGGACTTGGGATCTAATGGAGTTACCTAAGGGAAAGAGAGCCTTGCAAAACAAGTGGGTGTACAATATCAAAGAGGAGTATGGAGGCAGGAAAAGATGAAAGGCCCAATTGGTGATCAAGGGATTTACATAGAAGAAAGGTATATAATTTGATGATTTTTTTTCTTTTTTTGTTAAAATAACTTCTATTAGGACTGGTCTTGGTTTAGTAGCAGTAGAAGACCTACACTTATAGTAGTTAGATGTGAAGACTACATTCCTTCATGGTGAGTTGAAGGGGGAATTATATATGCAACAACCACAAGGTTATGAGGTCAAATGGAAGGAGAGGTTAGTGTAAAAATTGAAGAAGAGCTTATATGGCCTGAAACAAGCTCCACGGCAGTGGTACAATAAGTTTAACAATTTTATGTAGGAGCAGTTTACTCCAGGTGTCACTCAGACCCCTACATGTACATCAAGAAGTTTCTTGATGGTAGTTATATTATTTTTTGCCTATATGTGGATGATATACTTGTTGCAAGAGAGAACATGTAGGAAATAAAGGTACTCAAGAAGAATCTAGGTGGCTCCTTTTCTATGAAGGATTTGGGGGCAGAAAAACAAATTCTTGGTATGAGAATAACTTGGAACAAGAAGGAGAAGAAGCTGGTATTATCTCAAGAAGAGTACATAAATAAGGTATTGGAGAGGTTTAGTATGTAGGATTCTAAATCAGTTGGTACTCCTTTGAGAGGTCACTTTAAATTCTCAAAGGAGTAGAGTCCCAAAACTCAGGAGGATAGAATCTAAATGTCTAGGGTATCGTACTCATTTGTGGTTAGTAGCTTGATGTATGCTATGGTATGCACTAGGCCTGAAATTTCCCATGTAGTGGGAGAAGTGAGAAGGTTTATGCATGATCCAAGAAGAGATAAAATGCAGGCAGTGAAGTGGATCCTTCAGTAATTGAAAGGGACCATGGGAGCAACATTGTGTTTCGGTGGATTGGAAACTACATTGCATGTTTATGTCAATTCGGACATGGTAGGATATTTGGACAATAAGAGGAGCATGAAAAGTTATGTATTTATAGTTGATGATACAATGGTGAGCTAGATTTCATGGTTACAAAAGGTTGTGGCTTTGTCAACCATAAAGGATGAGTATGTTACTACCACAGAGGAAAGCAAGGAGATGATTTGGCTATAACAGTTGCTTGATGAGTTGGGTCATAAGAAGGAAGTTAGGAGACTACACAGTGATAGTCAAAGTGCTATTAATTTTGTGAAGAACTCCACTTTCCACTCTAGGATAAATTACATTTAGCTAAGATACCATTTCATCAAGGTAGTTTTAGAAGAAGATAAGTTGAAGCTAGAAAAGATTCATACCAGTCAGAATCCTGCAGATATGATGACCAAGGTGGTCACAAGGGAGAATTTGAAGTTGTGTTAAATGTTTATTATCCTTCATGGTCAATAATGAAGGGTTGAGAAATTTTCTCAATGGAAATAGTCTCCAAGTGGGAGATTATTGGGGTGTGGAGCCTTTCTTTCTGGTCTTGTGGAATTAGTATTGAAGTGTTGGAGTTCAAACAATTAAGTGTGGAGACTTTAGGAGCATTATGCATTCGTCTGCTGTGATTTTTGTGTGGTGTTGTTGTGGCGTTGTTGTTAATTGGCTGTCAATGCAGTGACAATTTTTCCAACTGTGGGAAGTTGAAAGGTTATGACTTTAAAACTTCTAGGGTCAGCTTCAGGACTTATTAAAAGGATTCTAATTCTATAAATAGAGGTGTTAAGGTATCTTTAAGATATCTTGATTATTCAAGAGGTATTGAGTCTTAGTT
Source organism: Taxus chinensis (assembly GCA_019776745.2). Taxonomy (NCBI): domain Eukaryota; kingdom Viridiplantae; phylum Streptophyta; class Pinopsida; order Cupressales; family Taxaceae; genus Taxus; species Taxus chinensis. Next base: position 389,720,692 of record CM034146.1, read on the forward strand.
GTCAAGAGGTGATCAAGAGTGATCAAGGTTAAGAAATTGGGTGTCAATTATGGTTTAGATGTAGTTTAACATCTTTGGAATTCTATTGTGAGTTCATAACTGAGAGAAGACTGTGAGAGTAGTTTTACTCTTTTTGATAATAAAATATGAGAAAGTTCTTGGTGGATGTAGCTCACATTGGGCGAACCACGCTAAATCTTGTTTTGTCTTCTTTTGTGCATTATTTATTTATGTTTTTATATTTATGTAAGTATAATTCTGCTATATAGTTTCCTACTATTGTGATTTGAGGAATTATTTCTGCATATTGGTTCACTAATTCCTAACATCAACTGTAACGTAGTAACTGTTGTTGCAGACTCACAGCACCCCTGGATGCAAATTAGGCTTCTAGGTTGATGTTCAGGCATCCAGTGTGATTGCACAACATGGAATCTTTTCTCCAAGTGTGGGACTTGTAAAGATGAGAAAAGATTCTCTAGAGAAGGCTGGTTCCTATTCCTCTGTTTAGATGCACACAAAAAATGTAGAGGCTTTTCTAAAACCTAATCTAACTTGCAAAGGAGACAGGGTAAGGAAATGCATAGAATAAAACCTAAACTACAAAGGTGATGCACCGAGGAATGTTAGACACTCATTTTGCAAATTTAACACAGACCACATAGATGCAATACAAACACCATGCACAGGTAACCAAACTGCAATAAGAGATCAAAATGACAGCAATGAATACATGAGAGGGTCGAGAGTCAATCACAACACATATATTATTGCTCAAGAGTCGATACAGTACATTGGAGTGGCCAAGAGGCAAAAAAGACTAGCATTAAAACCCATATGGTAGGTTTGAAAGCTCCATGAATTCTCTGGCAAGTGAGGGAATAAGGAAGGATGCAAAACAAAAATGTCCGACCCCTTAAAGGAGCTCTTCTTTACAATATATATCAAGAAATGAGAGAGGGAAGAGAGAGGAAATCTAGAATCTACCCCAACCACTTCTTGGTAGCATTTAAAATCATCTCATTATGACAGAAGCGACGGATCCTAGCAAAACGGCAGGTTGTCTAACAGGAGTGGCGAGCTGTCTGCTGCATTAAAGTTGGTTGTTGAAGCATTACTTCTTTCTATCACCACACGTCAGAGATGTTTTCTTAATTTTCTTTCTCCAAACTGCACCAAAATGCAAGATTGATCCTAGAATCATGTAGAGAATTTCAATAGATTTTCCTTGATATAAAGAACGTGCAAATCCAAGCTCTGGATCGAAAGATACGAAGGTCTGAAGATTTAGGGCACAAAACAGGCAAGAACAAGTTTTAAAATCTTTTCCTGCACTCTGCCATCTAGACGACACGTGGCAGGCCCTGATTCACTGAGTAATTCTCTCTCTCCACCTTTCCGTGGGTTTTCCTTTGAAATTTCCTTGTGGGCCCTTACACTTGGACACGTGGCACTGTTTCATTGGTTCAGGATTTTCCTTCAAAAAACACCGCTTTGACCTTTGGACCTTTCTCCTTGTGACACATGTCATTATCTGGTTGGTCCACGGGTCTGCTGGCTCTTTCGCATCCACCGCGTCTTTTTTGCCCCAGATGTCCCAGTGCTTCGCGGGATAGAGTCCTCCGATCCGCCCGAAATGGGCTTCCTCATCCCTTTTCTGTTGGTGACACGTGGCGTGATCTGATTGACTTTCGGCTCCTTCAGCTATCTGCGTCCCGCGCGTGCCTTTGGCCCAAATGTCTCAGTAAAGGACTTGGACAAATTTTCTTTCTTTCGGTTGATTCGGGCATTTCACATCTATTTGTCCCAGATGTCCCTTTTCTGTTTGGGCCACCTGGAGGCTTTTCAGCTAATCCACGCCTTCCGCGTATAATTGTTCCAACTATTCCAAAGGTGGCCTTGAGCAGGACTTAGCCAATTTTATGATTTTCTCCTGAATCAATCTACTTGCTTGGAACTAAAAACTCTGATGCATGTTATCAATTAACTTTGGGAGGTGAAATTTGGATAACAATTTGGTGACTTTTCGGGGTCACCTGTCTGCTAGGTAGAAGATCAGTGGCCTTTTAGTAATCCATTGGGCATGGAGTCATAGGCAATAACCTGAAACCAACCTGTTATCTGATCCCGAGCCCGATATCGTAACTCCTTCTCTGAGAGCACGCTGAACTATAGAAAACCAACCTAGGAGCAACAAAACCTGTGCCAAAGCACTTAGGGAAATTGAAACCTAACTACAACAAGACAATGTGCATATGCACTTAGAGGAATTGAAATCTAGGCTAATATTTACAAGGGTAAAACTTTTTCTTTTCAGTAGCAATGTTTAAGATAGATTCCGTTGACCGGAATTGGGAGTTCTTCTTTGTCCAATGTAGACAATTAGAAGGAATTGCTATTCTTACATTCCATGACCATGTAGGGGCCACTCCAAATGGCATCAAACTTGGAATGCCTTCCTGATTTTTCCCGATCTGCATCCCATTTCAGAACTAGGTCCCCTTCCTGGAAGGTCCTTGCTCTTGCTTTCTTATCAAACCATCTTTTCACTAAGGCCTGATCTTTCTCAATTGTTTGAACTGCATGTTCTCTAATTTCTTCCAATTCCATCAACTCTACATACCTGGCCTCCATTGGTTTGAACTTAGCCAACTCCAACTGCTTCATGAACTCCAATGCAGGCAGTTCTAATGATATAGGTAATACTGCCTCTTTTCCATAGACCAACTTGTAAGGGGAATTACTTGTAGACCTCTTTGGTGTTATTCTATCAGCCCATATGCTGATTTTAGCTTGGTATGCCATGTTCTTTGATTTTCATCCAGAGTCCTCCTGATGATTCTTAGTAAATTTTTGTTTGTGGACTCTGCCTGTCCATTACCCTGTGGGTAATAATTGGAAGAGGTGCTCAAGTAGATTCCATTCTTGACAGCCCATTCTGTAATCTTGGAACCTACGAATGCCAATGCATTTTTCGATATGATAAGTGGCTGGGCACACCAACCTGGTGACTATTCCTTCATAACAATTTAGTACTTAGGCTCGTTCTTTGAAGCGAGCTTTCAGTCATGTTGCGTCGTCGTGTCTTGAGAATCTTTTCATGTGGTTGCGGAGTCGGTGATGACCCGATGACGTCAATCCCATTGTACACATGGTTGGGCTCCCCCATTCACACACTACAGTGGCGTGCCCGGGAAGCACGCTAGTCTTTCTTTGCCTGTGAAGAGTGCACATTTCTTACACTTTCTTATCCATGGATAGCAGTCATTGAACACCGTGGGCCAATAATACCTTGCCTTTATTATCGTGAGAGCTGTTACTCGTGGGGAAAAAATGTCCTCCAGGATCTCCATCGTGAAAATTCTCGTAACACCCTCTCAATTTGACCAGTCCCCAATGCACCTCAATAAACCACCATTGATGTCGTTCTTAAACAAACACCATCAACAAGCACATATGGAATGGCTTGTAATCTGAAGTATCGCCTCTTTGCTTTGCTCATTTCCGAGGGCATAGTCCTGTCTGTAGGAAAGTGTATCATATTTTGAGTCCAACAAGGAGTAGGCACATCATCATTTTCATGGTTGCTGCCATCCTGTAGTACCAAGAAAAGTCTCTTTCACGCACCCCGCTTCAACCTGTTGACTCAAGGCTAGCTGTTCACATAGTCCCTTCCACGTACTAGTTTTGCGACCTTGATCTCGATGTCATATTCCATGACACGAGTTATCCACCTTGCACGCTTCTCATTCATATCCTTGTTTAGAAGGAAGTCCTTGACTCCCGCATGAGAGACCATAATTGGATCTTATTGTTTGATACTAGGTGCTTGAATTCTTTAAACTCCGGATCACGGCAGATACATGCTTTTAATAAAGAGTATCTAGTTTCGTATTCCTCCACACCTTACTGAAGAAATCAACTGGTTGTTCTAATCCTTCTTTGTTTTGTTGTGCCAGGATACAGAAAATTGTGTCTCCACCACCGAAGGCATATACACTAAAGTCCTTGGATAGTTGGATTGACGAGAGTTGGGGCTTGAGATATAGCCTCTTTTATTGCCTCAAACTTTCCTTGCCTTCAGATGTCCACTTAAATGCCATGCTCTTCTTAACATCAGTGTTATCTGGCTTTACGAGAGCTGCAAAGTTTGGACAAAACGTGAAACAAAATTGATCCTTCCCAAAAGATTTGAAGAGCCTTCTTGTTGACTTGGCAATGGCAATGCTTGAATTGCTTCAACCCATTTCTGGGTCAATCATCAATCCTTCCTTTGAAACAATATGTCCTAGAAGTTTGCCCTCGTAAGCCAAGAATATGCAATTTTTGGATTCAATGATACCCCAAATCTTCTACATCTCTGAAATACTTGCCTCAAATGACAGAGGTGATCCACTAATTTTTGAGAATACAGGATGTCTCAAGAGATATCAAAACTATTTTGTTGATCAACCCCTTTAAATGCCATATCCATGCCCTTTGGAAGGTGGCTTGCTCAGCCATTATTTGATAGTCCAAATGGAATCTTCTTGGGGATAGGTCCCCATTTGGGGGTTTTGAAATCCGTCTTGAATTGGTCATCTTCTTTCACCATCAACTGAATTATACCATGTCACTAGTAGCATATAGATGAGAGAATCTCTACTGAACCAGATAACTCTTGCAATATTTGTTCCATTCGAAGGAATGGTAATGGTCTTCGAGATTCCCTTCTTAATCTTGGAACCTACAATGCCAAATGCATTTCTGATATGATAGTGGCTGGGCCGAGCCAAACTTGTGCTATTCCTTCATAAATTCTAGTATATTAGACTTAAGATAACCTCGTTTTTCCCTTTTGAGCGCTACTGTTTCTTCAAGTCCCCTTGGTGAAGTATCCGTTTTCTTAGAATCCACTTGTTGCCTTGGTCTTGTAAGTTCGGGTTTGAAATGACCCAGATTGATGATCCAATCCCCAGTGTAAAAGTGTTTGGTCAACCAATATTGGGTGCAATGGACCACTGCGGCTAGTTCTTTCTTGCTGTGAAGAGTTGCACATTCTTACACGTTTTATCCATGTATAGCAGTCTTGAACACCGTGGGCCAATAATACCTTGCCTTTATTATCTTGAGAGCTGTTACTCGTGGGGAAAAATGTCCTCCAGGATCTCCATCGTGAAAATCTCGTAACACCCTCTCAATTTGACCAGTCCCAATGCACCTCAATAAAACCCCATTGATGTCTTTCTTAAACAAAACACCATCAACAAGCACATATGGAATGGCTTGTAATCTGAAGTATCTCCTCTTTGCTTTGCTCATTTCCTTCCGGAGGGCCTAGTCCTGTCTGTAGGAAGTGTATCATATTTTGAGATCCAACAAGGAGTAGGCACATCATCATTTTCATGTTGCTGGCCATCCTGTAGTACCAAGAAAGTCTCTTTTTCATCACCCGCTTCAACCTGTTGACTCAAGGCTAGCTGTTCACATAGTCCCTTTCCACGTACTAGTTTTGCGACCTTGATCTCGATGTCATATTCCATGACACGAGTTATCCACCTTGCACGCTTCTCATTCAGATCCTTGTTAGAAGGAAGTCCTGGACTCCCGCATGATAGACCAATAATTGGCTTATTGTTGAGACTAGGTGGCCTGATTTCTTTAACTCCTGATCACTGCAAGTACATGCTTTTATCATGAAAGAGTATCTAGTTTTCGTCTTGGCCTCCACACCTTAACTGAAAAAAGCAACTGGTTTTCAATCCTTCTTTGTTTTGTTGTGCAGGATTACAGAAATTGGTTTCCCCACCACCGAAGGCATATAGCACTAAGTCCTTGGATATTTGGATTGACGAGAGTTGGGGACTTTGAGTATATCCTCTTTTATGCCCCAAACTTGCCTTGCCTTCAGTGTCACTTAAATGCCATGCTCTTCTTTAACATCAGTGTTATTGGCTTTACGAGAGCTGCAAAGTTTGGAACAAACCTGTGAACAAAATTGATCCTTCCCAAGAAGATTTGAAGAGCCTTCTTGTGACTTGGCAATGGCAATGCTTGAATTGCTTCAACCCATTCTGGGTCAATCATCAATCCTTCCTTTGAAACAATATGTCCTAGAAGTTTTCCCTCGTAAGCCAAGAATATGCAATTTTTTGGATTCAATGATACCCCAAATCTTCTACATCTCTGAAATACTTGCCTCAAATGACAGAGGTGATCCACTACATTTTTTGAGAATACAGTGATGTCGTCAAGATATATCAAAACTATTTTGTTGATCAACCCCTTAAATGCCATATCCATTGCCCTTTGGAAGGTGGCTCCAGCATTTGATAGTCCAAATGGCATCTTCTTGTAGGCATAGGTCCCCCATTTGGTGGTGAAATCCGTCTTGAATTGGTCATCTTCTTTCACCATCACCTGATTATACCCTGAGTAGCCATCTAGGAGAGAGAATCTCTCTGAACCAGATACTACTTGCAATATTTGTTCCATTGAAGGAAGTGGGTAATGGTCTTTGAGAGATTCCCTATTGAGGTCCCGAAAATATACACACAACCTGATTTCTCCGCTCTTATTCCTGACCGGAACCAATTTTTCAACCTAGCTTGAGTGCTTGATTGGGAATATAATGCTTGCCTCTATTAGCTTGTTAAGCTCTTTCTTCATTAGAGGCTCAATGTGAGGGTTGACAGGTCTATGCTTCTGCTTGATGGGTTTAGCATCTGGATCCAATTCTATGGTATGTTGTGCCAAATTCGGATTGAATCCTCTCAAGTCTTCATAGCTCCAAGCAAAGACATCTGGAAATTCTTGGCAAAGCTGTATGAAATCTGATTTTTCTTGCTCAATGGCCACTTTACCAATTTGAAGTATTGTGCCTTCCCCAACCAGAATTGGCTTTGAATCTTCTCTCTTGACCTGTATGTTAGCCTTTTCCTTACGGAACTGGTCGTTAGGGTTGAAGATAGAATCCAATGTTACTAAACCCTTAGGAAGCTTGTTTGTCTGTAGCTTCACTACTTGATCCCCATACTGCTGATCTAATTTGTCCTGATTTCTAGCTGAGAATTCAGCCTCTTCCTGTAGAAAATTAACGATCTGTTGATCGTTCTCAAACACCTGCCAGCTTGTGTTATTATTTAGAACTACTGGCCTCATAATCACATGGATATGTGGCTTTGTTTTTTCCCTTTTGATGTTATCAACCACATCAAACTTTGCTCCAACTGCTACGAGCCTATCCGCGGCTTCATTTTTCTTCCTGGGTATGGACACAATGTTGAAAGCTTCGAAATCCTCAATGAGGTCCCATACCCTATTCTTGTAGCTCCTCAACAAGTCGTTCTTCGTATCATGTTGTCCTCTAACTTGGTTGACGATTAGCTCGCTATCCCCGAACACCTGCAAGTTATTTATCCCTTTTTTCCTAGCCCAATGAAGTCCATGAATCAAGGCCTCATATTTAGCTGTGTTGTTTGAACAAGAAAACTGGAAATGAAAAGCTGAATAATATTTGATGCCTTGAGGTGAAACAAGCATGGCTCCACCTCCTGCACCTTGCCTACTCCTTGATCCGTTAAAAAACAACTGCCATACCTCATTGTCATCATTATGGCTTGGCTTGGTGATGCTAGGAATGGGTTGATTTTCTTCGTGTATAAAATAGACTCCCAGCTCAGATTCTTCTACTTCTTGATAGGGATCAAAAGCATGTATCTTGTTTGCCCATTCATCGAGAGTTAGGTCCGGGATAATTCCAACCTTGGTGTCAGCCTCATCAGTACTAGGGTGATCTTCTTGATCAAATGTTGAGCAATTTGCATTAATCTGACTAGGAGTGTAAGGCTTAATATGGAATTTTGCAATAGGTTCATACCTAATTTTAGCCTTAGTTCCATACCTTGTTCTAAACAGCATGTGAGACCAATCAGCAGACAAATACCCCCCAATCTTGGTTGTGAAGTCCCTTGACAAGCAAAGGGCAAAGAGTGGTGGAAGGTCTATGATTGATATATCTTGTAAGACAACAACATTTGGACATGCATGCAAGGTAAGACTCAAGTTTTTAATCACCCCAACTGTTTCTATTGTTGTCCCATCCAATTGCACTACCCCTTTAGATATTACTTCATATTGGAGACCCAGCTAATCAGCTATTTTCTTGGGCATCACTGAGCTACTTGCCCTGGAATCAATCATGCAATTGTGTACTAGTTTATCCCCAATGATTAATGAAACATAGAAAGGAGGGGGCTTCAACATTTTACCTTGTTGCCCTCCATGGCTTCCTTCAGGCTGGGCAGCATTTGTAAGCACTTTGTCTTGCATCTGAACCTGCTGATTCGAAGTTGTCCAATCCTTCATGGCAGCTTACAGCAGATCTCTTTGTCCTGGGATGGATAGGGATTCCCACATTGATATATTGAAATTAGTCTTCTTCATCTGTTCAATGATACTAAACGGGGATGAAGTATCCTTTTGTTGTCCCTTGGTTTGTACACTTACTCCTTGTACGTGGGCAGCAACAAATGGCATTTGAGTTGGCCTAGGGGCTGTTCTTGGCTTCCCTTGTGTATTTGAAACTGGACTCTACTTGCCAATCATTTGTGGAGCCATGGAAGGTGGTGGATTGGCTGGAGCTAATGGATGTTCTTCACCCAAATTTCTCATCTTTGACCTTGTGTTGGTTGCGACACCTTGAGAAACTGCTTGATTCATGCCACATAAATATTTTGCTTTCCAGTTCACCAACGTGGTGTCATTTGGGGCTGATTGCTGTTGGAATGTTTCTTGTTGTTGACTATTTCCTTGACTGCCCTTGCCCTCCACACCGGTAGTTGTCGCCATCAGTGCTTGATTGAGAGCACCATTGAAACACATGGATTGGTTATGAGGCTCGTTGCATGGAAAGCACCAATCATATTCCTGAGCAATGTTGTTCTGTGTTGGCACTAATGCCTTAGAGACAGATATAGAATTTGGACTATAGGGCTGGAATGGTCTATTAGAGGGAGGCCTTGTTTGATTCACATTTGCAACTGGATTAAGTGGTCTTTGTGGTTGGTATGGCTGCCTATTAGGCTGAGCTTGAGGTTGATAGGAAGGTTTGAAACCTTGGGCTTGTTGCCTCTTACTAGTAACCAACTCATTTCCCAAATTTTGTAACTGTTTCATGACCTCTTGGAGTTCATTCGAATAACTTGGAGATGAAGTGGAAGCTTCACTTGAACTCTAATTTCTAGGAGTGAGAACAAGAGCCAAAGTGGGTGCTTGACTAGTGCTTGGATTTTCTAAGTTTGGATAGAAGGGCATGGGAGGCCTAGGAGCCAGTTTACCAGCTTGAATAAGACAGTTTTCGGCTCTAATGGCAATGCTATAAGCCATAGGGATTGTTGTGCCTCCCATGGACTGAATTAACATAGAAATGTCAGAATTCAAAGCTTTAAGGTAATATAGAAAAGCACCTTCTGTTGTTGGCCTAACTGCCACTAGAATCATATCCCAAGACCTTTGAAATCTGAAGTTGAAGTCAGTCAGCTGCTCGTTGGGGGCTCTCTTGATAGTTTTCAGCTGCTCCAAAAGAGACAAGTTGTCTCCCTTCTCTCCAAATTACTCGTGAAGTGCAATACACAGCTGATTCCAGTTTGTGATAGAACTAGCTCCAAGGCTCCTAAACCATTGTAATGCTTTACCCTTGAAGGAAGATGCCAGTTACTTGACAGCCACTTGCATTTCATTGATTTCATGGATTGCGCAAAGGTTAGCAATATCTTTAACATGATCACCTGGAGTAGTCTGATTTTCTCCAGTGAAGTAGGGAATGTTCTTCAAGGCTGCAATAGGAACTGGATACTATGCATTGAGAGCAAGTGGGTTGCTGCTTGTGAAGTTGACATAGGGATTGTTCTGAGCCATTCTAATCGGTCTTAAAACCCTTGTATACTGAATGAAAGGCCTATCAGGTGGAGGAGTTGAGAGAGTTCTGTTTGGTGGAGATGGATACCTTTGAATCCTTCTTCCTCTTTTCCTTCTTCTTGGAGATAACTCCAGGTATTCAAACAACACTTCTTCTTCTCTGACTCTTGACCTTGTGGTGATTCTTCTCATGAGTTTTCAGGATTGCACTGCTGAAACCAGTTGATTCTTCCCCTTGCAGTCGCCATATATGCAAATAATAGCTCTTATAAGCAAGAAAACTACAGCAGATGCATATCAACTTTGCTGTGATAAAAATAAGACCTCTAGGGTCCCACCGGGCATGCCAAAACTGTTGTTGCAGACTCACAACACCCCTGGATGTAAATCAAGCTTCTAGGTTGATGTTCAGGCATCCAGTGTGATTGCACAACATGGAATCTTTTCTCCAAGCGTGGGACTTGTAAAGATGAGAAAAGATTCTCCAGAGAAGGCTGGTTCCTATTCCTCTGTTCAGATGCACACAAAAAATGTAGAGGGTTTGCTAAAACCTAATCTAACTTGCCAAGGAGACAGGGTAAGGAAATGCATAGAATAAAACCTAAAATACAAAGGTGATGCGCCGAGGAATGTTAGACACTCATTTTGCAAATTTAACACAGACCACATAGATGCAATACAAACACCATGCATAGGTAACCAAACTGCAATAAGAGATCAAAATGATAGCAATGAATACATGAGAGGGTCGAGAGTCAATCACAACACATTTATTATTGCTCAAGAGTCGATACAATACATTGAAGTGGCCAAGAGGCAAAAAAGACTAGCATTACAACCCATATGGGAGGTTTGAAAGCTCCACGAATTCTCTAGCAAGCAAGGGAATAAGGAAGGATGCAAAATAAAAATGTCTGACCCCTTAAAGGAGCTCTTCTTTACAATATATATCAAGAAATGAGAGAGGGAAGAGAGAGGAAATCCAGAATCTGCCCCAACCACTTCTTGGTAGCATTCAAAATCATCTCATTATGACATAAGCGGCAGATCCTAGCAAAACGACAGGCTGTCTAATAGGAGCGACGAGCTGTCTGCTGCATTAAAGTTGGTTGTTGAAGCATTACTTCTATCTATCACCACGCGTCAGAGACATTTTCTTAATTTTCTCCCTACAAACTACACCAAAATGTGAGATTGATCCCAGAATCATGTAGAGAATTTCAACATCTTTCCGTTGATATAAAGAACGTGCAAATCTGAGCTCTGGATCAAAAGATACGAAGGTATTAAGATTTAGGGCACAAAATAGGCAAGAACAGGTTTTAAAATCTTTTCCCTCGCTCTTCCATCTGGACGACACGTGGTAGTACCTGATTCACTAAGTAATTCTCTCTCTCCATCTTTCTGCTGGTTTTCCTTTGAAATTTCCTTATGGGCCCTTACACTTGGACACGTGGCACTGTTTCATTGGTTCAGGATTTTCCTTCAAAAATCGCCCCTTTGACCTTTAGACCTTTCTCCTTGTGACACGTGTCATGATCTGGTTGGTCTGTGGGTCTGCCGGCTTTTTCACGTCCACCGTGTCTTTTTTGCCTCGGATGTCCCATTGCTTCACGGGACATAATCCTCTGACCCACCCGAAATGGGCTTCCTCGTCCCTTTTCTGTTGGTGACACGTGGCATGATCTGATTGGCTTTTGGATCCTTCGGCTATCCATGTCCTGCGCGTCCCTTTGTCCCAAATTTCCTGGTAAAGGACTTGGACAATTTTTCTTTCTTTCGGGCGATTCGGGCATTTCACGTCTATTTGTCCCAGATGTCCCTTTTTTGTTTGGGCCAACTGGAGGCTTTTTCGGCCGATCCGCACCTTCCGTGTATAATTGTTCCAACTATTCCAAAGGTGGCCTTGAGCAAGACTTAGTCAGTTTTACGATTTTCTCTTGAATCAATCTACTTGCTTGGAACTAAAAACTCTGATGCATGTTATCAAATTAACTTTGGGGGGTGAAATTTGGATAATAGTAACCTCATAACGAATCCTATAGTTATGAAGGTAATTCATTGTAGTTGGTGTGTTTCACAATCCAACTGAGTTTCCTCATCTAGATGAACATAACTTATAGTGAAGTTGATGTTATGTTAAATTATTCATTATAATTTAATGTCAACATCTTTAATGATTGAAACAACTTCTTTAAACTATAAGGTTACACATTATAACTGCATCTGAGGTAGGTAAGAAGATAAAATCTACTTCTTAACCTATTTATTTTTATTCTTAGTTTATGATTTAACTGATACCACTTGCAATAGAAAGATTCATTAAGTCACTTTTGAATATATAGGTGATTGAGTTAATTAATTTCAAGTTTAAGATTAAGTAAATCTGCATAAGGAAGCACATTTGCACCCGTTCACAATTTTTTTCATTGAAATTTAAGCAAGTTCATAATTTAAATCTTAATGTATACCCTCAAGGGAATTTTCCCATTTTCCTATTTCATGGACTAGTGCCCATTAAGGAAAACATAATTCATATGTTCCTAATATAGTCAAATTACATATGCAAAATTATAAACAAGGTTAAAACACATACATCTATGTAATTTAATTACAACCCTTTTTGTAATGATAGAGTATATTTATAAGTTGCATCTCTTCTAGAGGAACTTATTCAACCAAAAACTCAGAATCCTACCCCATCCATTACATAATATTTAAGTATGTGATCTACCTTCCTTAACTATAGTAATACTTATCATTTCATCCTAATTCATGCCATGAAATTCTTACTACAAGTATTAACATAATTCACAATCTTTTATTCATCATGAAGGAGTTATACATTTACTAAGTACAAAAATTTCAGATATAAAAAAATGTCAAAACAACATCATAGATATCACAAAATTTCAAAACAAAATCACCTAATAATTTCCCATTACAAATTTCTTTTTCATCAAGTACATATTATAAATGAATCTTTTTTTTCATAATAAAGATTCAGTCTCATAAATAAGAAAAATGGAACTTATAATAAGTCTTTATCCTTTCATCTTTTTCTGTATTCCATCTACAAAATTGTAAGCATGGGTCAGTTCATTGAACTAAGCATGATAAGCACTAAATCATTCAACAATGTGTTTTTACCTAACTGTTTCATTAAAAGAACCATGTTGTTATGAAAGAGTCCTGAAAGAAAAATCAAAAAGACTTAACCAAAAGGAGTACAATCCAAAATAAAAGAGATAAAAAGAGATATACTTCAAATCAAAATCAAGGTTAGGTCATGAAATATAACAAATTTATCCTTACATCTTATTTTCCCTTTATAAAAAAATAACAATTTAAACAGTAAGTTAAGAGGAATAAACATTTCATCAGATTCTCACTATTACGTTCATATATTCCTTTTTAATTTTCTTCACTTAGTTAAATATTTTTAACAAAAGAAGGTAACTACATAAAACTATCTTTTAGGCATAACTCAACAATAGAACATTTATGAACAATACTTTCCATCCAACTATTTCATTAACCCATATCCTATAATTTGAGATGCATCAATCATAAATAAGGTCATAAGAATAAATAAGGATAATCCAAATCATCATAATATTTAATGTGTCCCTGATTCCAGTATCCTAATATTCAAGCTCAGAATTAAGAACCAATTTAAATTAAAATTCAAAACAAGATAAATCAAACCTCACCAAAAAATTAAGATTACTTTTAACAAGAAAATGAGCTAACGTTCAAATCCCAAAAAGATACATCATTGCTGACATTACTTAAGAGAGTAGAATGATTAATTTTAAAAATTAGAAAGGACTCAATATTCATTACAGGTATTTTCAAACCTCTGCACTACTTCCCTAAGAACATTTTTGTACTTAGTCTTATCAAATGGTCAAGAAGTGACATAAATGTAATACACTAGAGAAGGGACAAAAACTGTTGCCAAGTTTAATATGTTGTAAGAAAATAAAAGAGAGAGAGAGTGGAAGGTTGTAGTTTTCATATCTCTTTTTAAGAATAAGTATGAACATTAAGTAACCAAGAAAACTACATTGACAAAGGTCATATCATTTATGACCCAAGCCAAAATCCAATCAAAGATTTACCAAGGGTTCAAATTTCATGAACACCAAAAGTCCAGGAGGTAGGAAAAGGAACGAAGAGCAACACATATCCACTACCTATTATCATTCAATGGATAAGGGTTTGATAGACTTAGTTACCACTAAGATAAACAAGTAATCCATTTCCCAAAAGACTCAAAGAAGAAAGGAAAGATAGAATAGTAGGATTAGTCTAAAATAGACTTCCAATAAACTCAAACCATTAAAATAATAGAAGTACGCATTCTGACATTTCCCAAACATGAGAAATCATTTGATAATCAAAAAAATCATTTGCTTCAGTCCTAAAAGACTTGGCATTGAGTTCATTAGCCCAAGGGATCTAAGAAACATGCCAAGACAATAACATCACAACAAGGTCGACAAAAGTTGTTATGAAGTTTAGTTTATCAGTAATAAACGGGCAACATTTAAGTGATACTCAAGGGAGTTTCCTTACTTATCACAAGTGCAAAATTCATTGATTACCTAAAGACCCTGAAGAATGGAAAGAGAATAACATTTCCACATACATTGCTCAAAAATAAGACTTTCATACAATAATTATTCATTTCAAGAGGTTAACAAAATATTCCCTTTACAGTTCTTTAATTAACAATAGAAAGAACTCATCCAAGTCCAAATAGACATACAATAATTTACCATGCAATACCCATACTAAATTTATTCTTCTACAATGACAGTAGGTGTGAGAAATTCTAAAACAGGAATAAATACACACAATAACTAGAACCAAAAAATCATAGACAACGATAAGATTTCAGACAATCTCATCAGTTTGAAGTCTTCTATCAGTAACTAAGAGAAAATTTTTAAGGAGTCACCAAATCTATCTTCCCAAATGAGTCATGCAAGATCCCAGCATCAGTCAAGATATTCCAAATAGTTTCCCTGACTCTAGTTTTCCAACAGTGAAGCAACAAGATCGTTTAGAACTAGATTCCCCATATTTAAGGAAACCAAGTTATTAACAAGGTTCAAGCACTTTTAACTATGATCCCCTATAGATTTTAGATTTTATTTCAAGCCTAAGTAAGAAGATTAATGCAAAATCCATCTACCCAAGCATGAAAACTGAAAACCCAGAATACACTTCTCACATTCCAAATAAAATTGATAATGCATTCCAATAAAAACAACAAAATAACAAAAAGAAAAATAATCTCATCAAAAGAAAAAAATAGACTATTCCTTAATAGCAGAGTTGTTTTTATGATCATTTAAGTAAAAACATAAAACTTAATGGATAGGGCCTATCATGCCTTATGGTGCTTCGCCTTCTCTAATTCACAGAAAATATCCAAGAAGAGATTCAATTCTTCCTTTTAAATTCCAACAACACACAAAAATTCCTCTTTCTCTTCCTTGTAGCTTCTCAGTGTCAAATTCTTCCTTCAATGTCATGTAAGGTAGGAAAGTTCATGCATAGATAACTTGCATCCAAGAATCAAACTGAAGGTTTGAAAAACAAAAAAACCACATGCATAGCTCAAGCTCTAAAAACCAAATGAACAACAAAACCAAACCACTCTATCTTCTTCCTAGGTAGTTTTTCCAAATTTGAAAATATTAAATGCAAAGTAGGAATGTCAGTCCTCTTAATCTTCCCACCACCACCACCTCTGATTCTAGAAAAGACTAAGTTTGAAATTACATGCATCCAAAAATTTGGCATAAATGACAACTCATTCATCTAATTTTCCCTATGCCCTTGCCAAATTCAGCAGTTAAAAGAGATAAGGACTCATTAACTCACCATAAATTCCTAGGATTCACTTCCTCGCACTTACCTAATCCCCATGTCTTTCCATAGAACCCTTTAGGTTAGCCACTCACTTAAGGTTAGGTTCAACATTAATTTAGTAACCAACATAGGTCCATAGGTATAATTCTTTAGTCTTAGGTCCATTAATCACCAAAATAACAATGAACTTAGTAACTTAGGTTAGGTTACTCTTATTAAGATAAGGTTCCTAATTTAAGGAACATGGTGTAAATAGGTCCCAAGTTCCCTATTAAAAAATACATACCTAAATAGAAAAGAGGAACCAGATTGTTAACCCAATTCCAATACAAAGAAAAGATCCAAGGAGAGGATCGTTCATGGCCTTCACACATTCAAGGTCCAAAAGCCTTCAATCTATCCAAATTAGACATCATGACAACACGTTTTGAAAATTTAGAAGAAAACCTTGGATTAATGAATTTGATCCAAGGTGATGTTGTTATGAATCTCATGAATTATGAAAACTGAAACTCAATTTCTCAATCCCAAGGAGTGAATTATTCTACACAAAATGATATGGGTTGTTCCATTATAAAATTAAGCAAAAACATGCCAGTAATGTACCTATTTCCGTACATAACATATTACCTAATGTATACATGATTTCATAAGTCATAAGAGTACACCGTCTTAAGACAAAATCACTTGTCAATGATTGGACCTTCTTTAATAAAATTCATCATAGATACTAGTCATGCTAGAGGCGTTACAATGTTTTTGATAAACATCCCCAAAAGGTCTTCAAGATACTCCATCTTGTCCCCATAATCCATCCTAACCTGGCCCACCAACACTGGACATTGTCCCAAAATTCTCTTGACAAGGGAAATAGCTTGATTATAGGATTCTTTGGTTCGTGCTTGCTCGCCCTTCAGTCCTTGGCACAATATTTCTACTTCCTTTTCTTTTTCATTCTTCTCCATGAATAAGGCCTGAAATCTGTCCCCTACATCCAAGCTATGTTGAATCACCTCCAAGGACATCTTTTGAAGTACGTTGCATGTCTGATCATCCATTAGGTGGATAGGATCCACCACTTTATATGTATCTCCTCCCTTCTTCTTCAAGTGAATGGTCTCAATTACATGATCATTGACCTCAAATTCAGGCTCTTCAGAGTGACAATGCATGTTCTAACTTAACATTTTTCTGGTCCTAAGAATGCCCCCTTCTTGATCCATTAGATCCCAACCATGTGGTTTTTACAATGAGTGGGTGGTCTAGAACCTTATGCACAACACCTTTTTGGGATTTTCCATGAAATCCATATGAGGAGACACTGATTTCCACTTTCTTCTTATCACCTTTTTCTTTGATCGTTGCATCTTCGATCCTAGGGTGAACCCCTTTTCCTCCTTTATGAAAAAGGATTACCCTTTTTATCTTTCCCCTAGGCTGAAAATTTTTGTTGGGGAGGCCTCATGTGCACGAATCTTCTCAGATCCTATAGAATTATCCTCTTTTTTTGTGCCTTTCTTACATCTGTGGCTTCAGATTCAACTCTCTCATGTTCTTCAAGCTCTTCTTCCAAATCCACCTTGAAAGTGGTGGAGACCTCCTCCTCTTCTTCTTTCAATCCTAATGTGAAGATCGATGCATCGTGTGTCTTATTCTTCTTCACTTCCAGATATTCCTCCTACTTCTCCTCCTTGTGCTCTTGTAGTGAAACCTTGGTGCCACCCTATTGTGAATTTTTGGTGACCTTGATACTATTACAACGCATGTAATACTTCCTCTTCTAGGAAGTGTCTAACTTTCCTTCACTCTGTTCTTCTTCCTCTTCGTCTCCTTCAATTTGTACCACTTTCATGGGTGGGATTGGTGCCTCCCATGGACTTAGAAAGGGGGAGTATGTAATCTCCACTTCAATCCCACCTTGTGTTCTAGGGCGCAGTTATACAAATACCCGATGCATGTAACCCTTAATGGTGACACTGACTTGTGGGTGCAAGTCCAAAAAATATGGCTACAAAACATTGACATAGGTTGATTGATTTCCATACTAATATGTTACACGCAAGGTATGGACATCAACATCCACCTTGTCTACTTCAACAATAAGCTTCTGTGTGTATTTTATTTAGTTGATGGAACACTTCATATATTAAACAATAAATGTGAAGGGGAGCTTCCCCATCTCTCCTTTGGCCATCATAAAATTTTCCAAAGAAAATTGATGTGTAACTGTGAACTTAACTCAATCCCCAATAACTTGCAGTAGTTTATGGGCTATGTGCCACTCATTCTCAAATGCCTCATGTAACCATTCATACCACATGTTCATATGAGTCTTGTAGGTGCTTCAGATGGTCCCATCACAAATGAACTTCTCAAATTGTACTGTAGGGGACGCGTGCATCAATTGGTTAACCCATATGGAACACCAATCTCCTAGAATACAATCAATAGAAGTATGGAGCCTTGTGTGATTTTCACTCCTACCTCATTCTGCTCTCTTGTTTCTTCAACAATGTCATTTGTGATAAAATCTACAAAAATATAATGTGCCCTTTTTGATACTCTATAGTCCTGATACAAGAATCTCCTATTGATGTTTTTCCACCTCTCTAATGTGCCCAATTTTCAACTAATGAGTCGAGAGGTGACTCTCAATGTTGGTTATGGGATTCACAGTCACATGAGCCCTTCCTCCTTTCTCATATTTCAATGTATTTGCTATCTCCTCAATCTTTGCAGTGACACCCAAGTCAAGTGCCATGTCTTCTCATCCGCATGACTATAGCTATCCTAATCAAGTGGCTTGTAATCCTTATCCTCCTTCCCGCAAATTAGAGGAAGTCCTTATATACCCACAACATCAACCATGTGAATAATGGGGGGGTTTCACAAAGAACATGCAACTGCCATATCTTTAAGACTCCGGTCTTCTGTAATTCTTTTTGTACCGAGTTGTCATCCTTAGGGTTTTTGAGTTCATGTATCGCTAGAGTGTCTGAAACTAGATCCACCCACATCAGCATCTCATTATCACTTGTTTTATGGTTATACTTGCTGATTTTTTACTTGTACAACATTGAACTCCACTTCTCAACCTTAATGACCCCTGGGGGTACTACATTTCCAAGTAAATCTCCACGAGTTCTTCCTTTGCCACCACCGGTCTCTTTGTTCGAGATTTCTAGGGTTCCATCTCCTTTCATCTTATTTCTTTCATGCCCTAGTTGCTTTGAAATTCTCCATCGTCTTCTTGAACCTTGTCAACTTTCACATTTATCCTCACACAATCCCTTCCTTCTCTGTTGTCTCCTTTCCCCTCTTGTTACGCCACAAGATTATGCCAAAACTCACACAATTTCATTGTTTCATAGAAGGTACCTCGTTATTCTATACAAAACCCTCGTCACACTTCAAGTCAGGAGCACAAAAATTTGTTAAGGAAAAGTAATCCAAATGGCTACCTTTACCCTTCTATTTATATTTTTTCAATGCCCTAGAGTTCCTCCAAACACTTGTCCTAACGTCTCTTTTTAATAAAGCACTTTATTTAACTTAACTCCACTTTCATAACTACCCTTTACGCGCCATAGTTATAACTTTCTGGTACTCCAACACTACTTCATTTCCATAAGTGTCCTTTGCATGTGTTACCGTGCCAAAGTACATAATGTATGTGTTTTCCACCAAGTATTTCTCCAAGGTGATACCTGCCTTATGTTTTACTACATGATATTTCTCTTCTACGTGGTCTTTACAATTTTCTCAACACACCTTTATAGCCGTAGGAATTCAAACACCTTAACCATCATACCACCTTTTATTCTATCATTGCGCTAATTGTTCCCAATATCCCATTGTCAAAATAATTTTTAAAACATATACAAACATATCTTCTTATCTACCCCATATAAAATGTATGTGTGGTTCTTTGTGCATAGAATCTCTTATAATGTAATTAACTACTAGCTCACTAACGCATAACACAACACCAAAAAATTAAAAAAAATGAAAGGTAAAAAACATTACAGGAAACCTAATCTAATTTTCAATACTACCTTATTTATAAACACATAGAATCCTTATTAATAGCAGCACTTCATCCTACTCCCATTGAAATAACCTGACAACCATGTCCCATCTAGTTCTTATAGCTAGCACGCACCTTAATCAAGAATGTAATATATAGTATATGACCCTAACCAATGGATTTTGATTTTCTCAATATGGTTCAGAAACTTAGAATCATAAAGTAAAACCATCTACCCAACCCGAAATTGTTTATTCTTAATGTGATGATCATGTCATGCTTTTTTTCTCACTTTCTCAGCCTTCTAAATCCATCTAACAAGTGACCACCTTTCATCTAATTTCATTAACTTATTCATGTGCTCTTGTAATGATTGTTCATTGGCCAATCCTCCTACACACACAATACATAGAAAGGGTAGCATAAATTCTACCAAAAAAAAATCTTTCGCACCAAACACCAATTGAATCAGTGTGGCTTTGTTCAATCTCTTGTAGGTTGTTTTATATGCCAATAATACGACTAAGACTTTGTCATCCCAATCCTGTCTCCCAACATCAAAAATATTAGTCAATGTGTGAATTAGTATCTTGTTGAATGCTTTGGATGTCCCATTAGTGTGAGCATGGTAAGGAGTAGTATTGTGATGAGCCACCATGAACTCTACCAATAAATACTGTCTCATTGAAAAAATGTGTACCCATGTCACTAGTCAAACTCAAAGAGCACCCATACCTACTGATTATATTTTCCCATAAGAATATTTCTACTATGGATTTCATTAAATAATTTGTAGTTGTTTCCTCTACTGACCGTGTTAAGTAATTAGTACAAGTAATTGTATAGCATGAACCAGTCCTTCACGTGGTAGGTTAAATAGGGCTTACAAAGTCAACCGCCCACTTCTCAAATGGTTCAACACTAGTTATCAGCCTCAAAGGCATTTCATATCTTCTTCCTAGCTTTCCAAGGTGATAGAAATTATCACAAGCCTTACAATACTCGATAAAATCTTGGTAAATTATTTCCCACCAAATACCTGCTAGTAGAATCTTCCATGTGGTGGTATTTCCTACATAGTGTCCTCCTGCAATTCCACCATGTACCTCCTCCATAATTACAATGCACTCATGCTCTAGCACATAATGGTGCAAGATATCATTATGGAATAACTTGTATAATTCTCCACCAATTAATATGTAGGGTGTGGCACTTATAGCTAACTAGTTGTTAGGGTTAACACACCGGTTGTACAGACAATATATCATATCTAAACATACATGCAAATAAAAGTAGATATTCTACCAGAAGGAATATATAAAACAAGATACATGAATCAACACCATATTTAACGTGGTTCACCCAACGTGGGCTACGTCCACCAAGAAACAAGCCAATCTATTATCCAAAGCTTTGAAAAAATATACAATGAAGATTTACAATCTTCCACACCTCTCAGATGTTCAGTACTTTCTTCCTTCAAGCTTTTATTCTACTACCAAGAATTCTCTCTCACCAACCTTTTTCAAGTTCTTTCTAATTCTTGTTTATCATTACTTCTAAACCCTAGCTCTTATGCTTATATAGTCATTTATAGACTTAGGGCACTTAGCCATGTAATTACAATCAATAAATCTATTTTAATGCTAAAAATAGATATAATTCCCAAGAGTTAATTAAAACTTTGTCGCACAGGTAACCGACGCTGGTTCTGCCTAACCATCGTCAGTTCCTACTTTCCCTTGACCAATGTCAGCCTTCCCTAAATGATGTCGATCTTCCCTTAACTGATGCCGGTTACTGTGTTTTCCAGCAAGTTCCAATTGCATGCTAAAATGAAGTAATTGAGCTCCACAACTCAATAATCTCCCACTTGGATTTTAATTATTGCACCATACCTATACAACATCATTCTTGGATCCTTCCTTGGGTTTTTTTCTTCCTCTTTAAGTCTCAAACTCGAAGACCAACAGAAGTGGAGTGTAGCTCCAACTTCTCCTTTGTTAATGGATTTGTTAGTATATCTGCAGGGTTCTTTCTCATATGAATATTTTCCAGATTCGACTGTCCATCCTCCAATACCTACCATATGAAGTGATACCTCAACTGAATGTGTTTTTTTCTCGAATGAAATGCTAGGTTCTTTGCCAAATGAATTACACTCTGACTGTCACTAAACAATTTACAATCACTTTTCTCCTTTTTTGACTCTTCCATGAACTTAATCATCCATATAATCTCCTTGATAGCCTCTATAGTAGAAAAATCCACAACCTTCTACAATCTCGAAATCCAGCTAACTGTTGTTCCACCTACTGTGAAAATATATCCAGTAGTGCTCCTCCTACCATCTATATTTCTATCCATATCCAAAGCAACATAGCCACGTAATGAAATATCTACACCTCTATAGCATAACTATATGCTAGATTTCCCTTTCAAATACCTCAGTATCCATTGGACTACTTTCCAATGCTCTTTACCTAGATTAGCCATATATCTACTCACAACTTTCACTGCCTGTGAAATGTCTGGTTTGGTACAAACTATAGCATACATGAGACTTCCAAATAATGAAGCCTATGGCACTCATGTCTTGTATTTTACCTCCTCGTGTGATGAAGGACACTGATCTTTTCTCAATTTGAAGTGTCCATCCATAGGTGTGATAATAGGTTTTACATTCTGCATGTTGACCCTTTCTAACACCTTGTAGATATAATCCTCCTGAGACAAATACAATTTCTTATTTTTCCTATCTCTATGTATTTACATGCCAAGGATTATTTTTACAGATCCTAAATCCTTCATAGCAAATGTATGAGCTAGCTTTCTCTTAAGCTCACCAATGTCCTACATACTAGATCCTACAATAAGCATATCATCCACATACAATAACAAAATAATATAGCTCCCATTTTCAAGCTTCTTGAAATAAAAACAATGGTCATATTCACATCTCAAGTAACCATGCTCATGCATAAAAATATCAAACCTCATGTACCATTTCCTTGGATCTTGCTTGAGCCCATATATGCTCTTTTTCAACCTGCACACTAGTTTCTCCTTACCCTTGACTTCATACCCAAGTGGCTGTTGCATATAAATTTCTTCATCTAAATCACCATAAAGGAAATCCATCTTCACATCTAGTTGCTCTAAATGCATATCTTCTACTGTAACTAAACTCAATACAATATGAATAAAATTCATCTTAAAAATAGGAGAAAATATTTCACCAAAGTCAATACCTACTTTCTATGTAAATCCCTTTACTATAAGCCTTGCTTTATACCTTTTCTGTCCACCGTCTTCTTCCTTAATCCTGTAAACCCACTTATTCTGCAATGTCGTCTTACCTTCTCAAAACTTAACAAAATCCCAAGTTTGGTTTGATTCCAAGGAGTCCATCTCCTCATCCATGCCATGCTCCCATTAAATGTGAGTCTTATCCTGCATTGCTTCTTCAAATCTCTCTAGTTCACCATTATCAGTCAACAATAAATAAAATATAGAAGGTGTAAATATTTATAGAAGTTTACTTACCCTTTTTGACCTTCTCACAGGAGTTTGGGGTACCAGAGGATCTATTTGGGCCTCCTAAAGATTAGTATCAACTTTTGATAGTGATTGATGTTGGTCACCTCTAACCAATGTCAATTCTTCTATAATTTTGTTTCTGATCCTCTATAACCGTCGGTGGTTCATTTGACTGATGTCGGTTAGGGACTAACCGACCACATTTATTGTGTATTTTTATAGGTGTTTCTTTAAAACCCAAGAGTTCATTTTCATCAATAAAATTCTCAATTTTATCATCCTTGGGTACTAAAATGTGATCCCTGTACATTCTCTTTTCATTCCATTCAACATCACGACTCCTAATAATTTTAGAATTCTCTAAATCCCAAAAACAGAAACTGAAATCACTAGATCCATAAAATGAAAGTGAACCTCTTTGATTTTGCATCCAAGTTTGTTCTATTTTCCCTATCAACATGCACAAAAGCTTCTAAACCAAAAACTTTAAGAAAAGAAATATCTACCTCTTTTCTAGTCCAAGCTTCCTCTGGTATTCCTCCATCTAGTGAACTTGAAGGGCCACAATTAATAAAATAAACCATTGTATTAAGTACTTCTGGCCAAAACTACAAGGGCAATCTAGAATGTATCATCATACTTCTACAACGTTCTATGATTGCCCTGTTTATTCCTTTTGTAACACCATTCTCTTGTGGTGTTCTTGGAACTGTTTATTCTCTACGTATCTCAATCAATGAACAATAATCATTGAAATCCTTGCTATAGTAGTCACCACCATTGTCAGATCTAAGGCACTTTAACTTAGAATTTGATTCATTCTCGATAAGGGATTTCCATCTTTTAAATGTTTCAAAAACATCAGATTTATGTTTAATACAATAAACCCATACCTTTCTTGTAGCATCATCAATGAAAGTAACATAATATTGGGATCCTCCATGAGAAGCTACCTCAGCTGGTCCCCACACATCTTAGTGTACAAACTCCAATTTATACTCCTTATTTTCCCCAGATTTGAGAAATCTCACTCTCTTTTACTTTCGAAAGACATAATGCTCACAGAAATCAAGATATAAATCTTTGAAATATGATAACTTACCCTTAGCCTTTAAAATTTTCATTTATTTTTGATTCATATGACCCAACTAATTATGCCACATGCATGCATATGAATTTGAAGTAGATAATATAGAAAATAAATTAGTAATACATGTAGATAAATATAATGTTCCTACCTTCTTACCTCTTGCCACAACAAAAGAACCCTTGGTGACTTTCCGAGAGTCTCCTGTAAAAGTAACCATATAACCAAATTCACCTAGTTCCCCTACAGAAATAAGATTCCTCCTCAGGCTGGGCACATGCCTCACATCTTTCAATACCCATGTATTTCCATTTTGCAATTTTAGATGAACTTCCCCTTTACCATTAATACTGCAAGGTTAATCATCACCCAAATAAACATGCCAAAAATTACCTTGGACATAATTTCTGAAATAACCCTTATTATGGGTTACATGGAAAGAAGCTCCTGAATATAAAACCCATGATTCAATTTTATCGTCCAAAGAAATAATAAGAGCATCTTGCATTACCTCTAATGAAGCAAGATTCACCTCTTTACCATTTTCTGGTTATTGATTCTATTTATCATTTGACCAACAATCTTTCTTTACATGTCCTTTCTTTCCACATTTCCAACAAGTAATTCCCTTACTTATAGATTTAGATCTACTTTCCCTTGAATTTTATTTCCCATTACTCTTACTCTTGGATCTCTCCCTCTACCTGCCCCTACTTTCTACATTCAAAGCATTTCCAAATGATGTGTCCTCTATAATATTCCTGTGAATTTATTCATTCAAGATCATACTAACCACATCATCAAACTTCAAAATATTATTAGTAGATGTTGTATTACTAACATCCATTACCAAGTTATCCCAATTATCAGGCAAAGAACATAAGAATAAAAGTGTTTTTACTTCATCGTCAAATGGTATGTCAACCAAATTTAACTGATTTACAATAGATCAAAAATCATTCAAATGACTAGAGGTAAATTCACCTTCATGCATCTTAGAACTAAATAATTTCTTCATCAAATAAAATTTATTTGAAGCACTAGGTTTTTCATATAAATTAGCAAGATATTTCATTAATTCTACCATAGAAGCCACTTCTTTAATATTGGAAGCCATGGATGCTGCTAGGCTCAATATTATAGATCACAATGCCTTTCTGTCAAGAATCTTCCATTCTTCATCAGTCATCTTCGTAGGTCTAGACTTCTCATCCAACGGTAAGTACAAATATCTTTGATACAGATAATCCTCAATTTACATCTTTCATAATTGATAATTTTGGCCATCAAATTTCTCTATGTTGTATTTATTATCTTCTACCATTATTGTAGCTCCCACTCAATCAGAAAAGCCTCTGTGAGTAAATCTGTCAACACACAAAACCCTCGAACAAAGCTTTGATACCAATTGTTGGGGTTAGCACACCGGTTGTACAGATAATATATCAGATCTACGCATACATGTAAATAAAATTAGATATTCTACCAGAAGAAATATATAAAATACGAGACATAAATCAACACCAAATTTAATGTGGTTCACTCAGTGTGGACTACATCCACCAAGAAACAAGCCAATCTATTATCTAAATATTTGACAAGATATACTATGAATATTTACAATCTTCCACACCTCTCAGATGTTCAGTACTTTTTTCCTTTAATCTTTTTGTCGACCACCAAGAATTCTCTCTCACCAACCTTTTTCAATATCTTTCTAATTCTTGTTTATCATTGCTTCTAAACCTTATCTTTTGTGCTTATATAGTCGTTTGTAGACTTAAAGAACTTATCCATGCAATTACAATCAATAAATCTATTTTAATGCTAAAAGTAGATATAATTCCTGAGAGTTAATTAAAACTTCATCACACAGGTAATCAATGTCGGTTCTGCCTAACCGTCACTAGTTCCTACTTTCCCTTGACCGATGTTGATCTTCCCTGACCAATTCCATTCTGCCCTTAACTGATGCTAGTTACTCTGTTTTCCAACAAGTTTCAATTACATGCTAAAATGAAGTAATTGAGGTCCACAACTCAACACTATTTTCTTTCCAAAGCCTTCATTTCCTCCGGCAGAACACCTATTTTGAGAAACACAACAATATCCTCTAAGTCAGAGTGGCATGCATTACAATCTAGATATTTATGCATATGGCATTGTATCCTCAATGCTCTGCATGTCCTCTCTTGAGTCAATCCTTGATAAATGGTCAGGTCCCAAATTACTTTTACCTTGTTTCACAATAACCGTAAACTCAAACTCTTGAAACAATAGAACCCATATGAATATGCACCCTTTTGAAATAGGCTTTTTCACCAAGTAATTCAATGCCATGTGGTCCATTTAGAATATAAAGGGTGTTGCTAGCAGATACGACCTAATTTTTTGCAGTGCATAGATCATCGAAAATGCCTCACGCTCGGTAGTAGTATAGTTTTGCTCTACTGGAGTCAACTTCCTCCCTGCAAAACAAAGAGGGTGATCAACAATCCCCTCAGTAGGTTGTGATAATACTATTCCAATTGCCAGCCTTGAAGCATCAACATGTACATGGAATGGATTTTCCAAAGATGGAAAGCATAATATGGACACAATGATAAGTATATTATTCAATGTATCAAATTTCATTTGCCGAGCCTCTCCCTAATGAAACATACTTCCAGGATTAAAAAATCCTTCCAATGGCACAATGATCTTGGCATATCCTTTAATAGATTTGTGGTAGTACCCCATATGCCCAAGGAATCCATGCACCGTGTTCTAGCTAGTAGGTTCCCCCAATCCCATAATAACAACTTTGGAAGGATCCACTAGTAAGCCTTCCTTACATATGATATACCCCAACAGGGTTCCAAAAGGAGTAGTGAAAATAGATTTCTTAATGTTGAGATATATACTCAACTACCGGCATCTCTCAAATATTAACAACATATTTTCACAATGTCCTTTTACTAGTCAATAAACTGTATAGTCATCAAGGTAGACTTGAAGAAACTTATGGATGAAGTGCTGAAATGCCTGAACCATAATGCACAAAAACACAATAGGAGCGTTCTTCAGTCCAAAAGGCATGATTGTGTAGGAAAAAAAATCCCCATTATGTGGCGAAATTTGTCTTTTCTTAATCCTCCTTTACAATTCTAACCTAATGATTTCCTGAGAATACATCTGTGAAAGAATAGATCTTGTTCTTGGATAATCCTAGTAATCAATGCAACTCCTTATCCTCCCATCCTTATTAATGATGATGACCATTAGAATTATCCATTATGATTCCTCAAGAGCCTCAATGATGCCTAATGTGATCATCTTGTCAATCTCCTCCTTGAACTTGACGCACAAATTTAGATTCATCTCATAAGGTCTCTTCTTAATTGGACGTGTAGCCTCCATTAATTTGATCCACATCTCTCCTAAAGAGTGGTGAAATCCCTTAAGCTCATGGTACCCATGTGGAAACAAATCTTGAAATTCACCCAATAGATCAATAATCTTTGAAATCTTTCTTTTTGACCAGTAATCCTTGATAGTAGCCTCCTTAGGTTCCACATCTAAGCCAATGTTAGCCTTCTTAGTTTTTAGGGTTTCATGGTAGGTGTGTGATTGCTCATAAAAGCTATCCATTGCCTCATGCATAACCATAGTATGGATAACATCCAAGTCCTCCACTTCTTCACCATTGATCACATTGAAAAATTTCCTTTCTTTTTTTCCATGCAAGCGCGCTCAAGTCATATTTCCTCTAGCTCTTCCTCATTAAAGTGCATTTCCAAGTCAGGTTCTCCCAATAACTCTAGTATTCTATCCTTTTCCATGGTAATATCCCCCATAGCTAGTCACTTAACAACTGCAACACCCCATGCACCGATGGCTTTATAATTTTATACTCAAAGGTTTGAATCAAGTCATCTGTCAACTCCTCTAGTTTCCTGTGAACTCTCGTGCAACCTTGTAAGGTGGAGTAAAGCTTATGCACCCATAAAGATTGATGCAAGACTTCCATGCCTTCCATCCAGGCCTTCTCACACTCATGGATGTGAAACTAGGTAGGTTCATTCCCATGATAGTCTTGTATAGAAGTAGGTGCATTGTTTCAGAGGAACCTAATAGAGAACATGAATCTCACCTTAAGCCACTCAAGAAGGTTGTTGCGATGGGTATCCCACCAATGTGGTATGGTCCCAAGAAAATTATAGCTAAGGATACTTCTCCTTTTGATCTCACATCTCCACTGGGTCTCCATTGCTCATAGGAAAACATCAGGGTTGGCTCCCCTAGTGTAACTTGGAAACTATTTTCCTCTCACGTGCCTAACTGAGCGCACCTTTGTTACTCTCTTCATAGAGCCTTTTAATTGTCTTCTGACTAACTCATATGTCCCATGCACCTAATTTTTACATGCCATACTGCTAGTAAAAATTACAGATTGAGCATCTTCCTCCTGAATAAATCCTTCTATTGGATGCACAACCTTAAGGTATCTGATAGTGCGTACATAGATTCTATATAAGTATCCTTCTCCCAAGGGCTCAGTATAGGGTGTTGACTTTCCATATGTCAAAGGGATGATAACATGTTCCTCCTTGTTCTTTAAACTTATATATCCCTTATTGAAAGGTAAGTCAACATTATTCTTATAACACCAAGGTCACCCAAGTAACACTGGGTAGTTGTCCTCCTCAACAAGAACCAAGACTTCAAAGTCTCTAGTGAATTTTGCACCTTGGATAGTGATAGAAGAATCATTTACAACACTAATGGGCATCACCTTTGTCTTGTTAGCCAAATACAAAAAATTTGAAGATGGATGTAATGGGGGCCTTCCCATTTGATTCCATGCATCTAAGGTGAGAACATTAACCACAACATTCGAGATAATCTCATTATCATAGTCAATGTTGTTTGGGGGAAGGTTAGTGTGCAAGACTTTCCTCTCGGGATCTCCTCTAAAGCATGATACATTCTCCCGTAGCCATTCTCCTAGCAAAGGGATGATATTTTCTTAACTCATCATCTTGCATATGTCCTTAATGTCATCCAGATCTTTCTCTAGAGGTTAAGTGCTCTTCTTTTTCTCTAACTTCCATGGCTACTCCTTTAGGCACTAGATCTCTCCTTGTAGGATTCAAATGAAATCCATGGTATTTTGATAAACTTTTGTTTGATGAGAATGGTCTAGATTCTTCCCATGCACAACCTCTTCTCTTATGACCAGTAGTATCTACTTTGGGACTTCCCTAGCACACGTAGCCTCAGCTTGCATTTTCACTAGTATAGGTTCTAAATTTGAGTCACGCACCACCTATGGAATCCACTATGAGTCATATTTCTTCATGATTATCATCTCGAAGCCTTTTTCCTTTTTTTGTTGCTAGCTCATGTGTTCAAAAAATTCTTGGCACTCTTCACACTTTTTCTTCTTCCCACAGTCCTCAAAGCACAATGTTGTGTCCCACTTTGTGTCCCAAAAATGTAAGTAAGAGGTTGGGTGGGATCAGAAAATGAGGGTGTTTGCATGAAAAACCCTTTCACGTGAACCCCCTTTGCTTGAACTGCCACATAGGACAAAGAAACTAGTTCGCGCAAATGGGGGTTTGTGCGAACACACCTTCGTGCAAACCCCTCTGGGTTCAAATAGTTTTTGTGGCAAAGAGTTATATATAGATATTTATATAGTTTTGGGCAGCAGATTTAGGGTTTAGGGGGGTTCGGGTGAAGGGGGGTTCACGCGAACCCCCTTCATGTGAACCTCCCTTCACGTGAACCCCCCTATGTGGCACCTACATGGCACATTTTGGCACCAAATCCATTTGGAGGATAATTTTATGCCAAAATGTGCCACTTAGGTGCCACATAATTAGGGTTAATGAATGAATAAAATTACAAAATTTTAACACAAAATACAGAATTTTATTAGCTTTCTAAAAATATAATTTTCATTTTTTAAAAATATGTTTTACTATTTATTTTTTATATTTTGCTAACATATGGTATTTTAGGACAATCGATCATACACAATCAACCCAATTTGAAAAATATCAAAAAAAAATTGAAAAAATTAAAATTACTATTTATTGAAGTCTTCTTCTTACTTGTGAAAAAAAAAATCAATTTCGATATAAATCTTAAATTTATTGGCATAAACATTTGTACGCCATTTATTTGAAAATATTTTTACTAAATATTTAATTAAAAAAAAACATGTCCAAAAAATATGAAAATTTGACAACACCTCAAAATTCAAATCTTGAACATATATCTAAAATTTCATGGTGAAAAAATAAATTTTCATTCAAATAAACCACCCGGGGACAGTCATTCCTCTTTTATAACATAAGAAACAACGTATGAATAAAATTGAGAAAAAGACCACTTTTTTTGCATTTTAAAAAAAAAAAATTTACATGTATTCTACACTCTAACACAACATTTCGTTAGTTTATGGAATTTCATGAATGTGTACAGTTTTATGGCTATTACCTTTAGAAAATCAATGAAACTGAAAATTCATGTTTATAATGGTACAAAACACACCAAAAAGTGGGACATTTTATTGTGCTTTTACTAATTATATAATATTGTATATAAAGTGTAGCCTTTGGTTTTGGCCTTTTTAAGTTACATAGCTGACAATTGCCCAACTGAAATCTCACATTTTATCCCCTAAATGTATGATGTTTTCTATAGGTCATCCAGACAACTAATATGCTTTTCAAAACAAACAACCTTTTCCTTATGTTTAGCTAGCCAGTTAACACATATGATTACATCATAAGACCCCAAAGGAGCAACATAAAGATCAACTTTATTGGAAAAACTAGGTAAGTCAAGGATTGCTCAAAAAAAAAAAATATTAACTGTGTGAACAACATTATTTCCATAATGTATAGCCCATGATTTATCAATTTTCTATCTTTTATTTTTAATTTCAAAGGTAATTTAGAAGAAATAAAGCATTCAGTAGCTCCAGTATCAAAAATTATAGTTACAGGTATACCAAATAACTTACCAGGAACTTCTATGAGTGTAACTTAACTTTCAGCATGTTTGTCAGCTACCACAATGTGTATCTTATGTTGCTGATTGTGATCATCTTTTTTTAAAGGAAATTAGTTTGCATAATGATCTTTGACACAATTGTAACAGCCTCCTACAGGTCCTTTCTTAGGCTCAAATTTATTTCTAGCCTTAAAGTTATCATTCTGACCCCCATAGAACTTCTGTCAGTTATTATTTTTCTTGACAAAGTTGTTTCACATATTAGCAACAAGTTTATTTGCTGATGTTTTATTGTTGTTCTCAGTAACAAATTTGTTTTTCATACCAGAATTTTTCCATGGTCCCTTGTTAGGTGCAAGGGATGAAGAATAATTCAGAACTTTCTTTATGATTTCTTCTTTATGGGCAGAGATCACTTTCAATTTCTTCTCCTACCTTATGGCTCTTTTAACAACACCTTCCATAGTGGTTGGGCTGTGAACATCCACTTCACCAACTATAATTGGATTTAATCTCATGATAAATCTTCATATCCTGAACTTATCATTAGTTTGATACTGAGGTACATATTTAAGGATTTTAGTAAACCTCTCACAGTACTCTATTATAGTTAATTTTCTTTGAGCTAAGTTATGAAATTAAGTGATTTTCTAATCATAGTAAAGTTGTGGTAGCCATAGTTACCTAAAATAATTTTTAACTTGATCCCAAGTGATGTTTGTTTCATCAATGTTTAACTCAACTTTATGGTTGTCCCACCAAGAAGATGCCTCATGGGAAACATGATAAGCTCCCCATATTGCTTTTGTTTCCTTAGATAAGTTCTTTATTGCAAAGTACTTATCCATTTCACTAATCCAATTCTCAACTCCATCTCCCAATGTAGTTCCATCAAAATTGGGTGGACTTATCCTTCTTATGTCATTAGTGAGTTCAACTGCCAATCTTGATTGTTTATTCTTATCCTGATTAGGTAGATTCACATTAGCATTGGCTGCATTATTGTTATCAATGCCTAAATTTCCAACATTGGTGTTGTCCACAAGAGGTGGATGACTTTTATTACCAGCATCTTCTTCCTCCTCTTCATTTCCCATTAATTTTTTTTCAAGTACAACTAAATGATATCTTGTGTCCAACACGGCAGAAAGGATCTCATTGAATTTTTGGGAAGTAGCTGCTTCTCCACTAGGTGGTGGGTGGTTTGCAGCATTTCCTCTTGTTCTATCCATTTTTTGTTAATAAGAAAATTTAAGTTTTATCAGATTATGGACACAATAGGTCCAAGAGTTACAACCTTCAACTCTGATACCAAGATGTAACATTCCCATTTTAAGACTTTAGAAACAAGGGAATTTTTTTTGAATAATGTACTTTGTTCTAAATATTCATAATTAAGAACACGCATTGCAAGCCAATCAATCTCATAACATAAAACCATATGTAGTTGTAAATGACTCGGTGGAACACCAATCTCCCATTTCATGACTCGTTATCATACCAATCTCTCATGCTAACTCTAAGATTTGTATACTAAGTATACTTGGTTCTCTTACCATTTTTTGGGGTATTATTATTTTTGTTTAAGAGGACTATATAAATATTTGTTACCAATATTCATCTGAAATCCTGCTTCTTAAACTAGGTGACAAAGGAAAATGCAACAAGTAGCTTGTGATACTTTGGCCAAAGATTTTCAACATATTGTTGATGTTTATATCCCTAGACAACATACTCATCAAATAGAATACATCCTCCAACCCACTTCATATGTTATCTAGAATGGTTTTACTGACTCTTATCAGTTGACTTGTCCAAGGTTTAACCCTAACCAAGGTTGGCAACATAGTTTAATGTAGAGGACTACTCGCGGTGATTAAGGGTACATAGACATACTCAATCGAACAAAGTTGATTGTGTGTGTCTAGTTATCCTAAGTCGTCCTAGGTTGCCCCCAACACTAGATTATGCTTCTAACTTAACCTAGGGTATAACTATGATCAAGTACATGTTTATCCAGATCTAGATGATTAAACTTAGAAGGGTGTTGCAATATGTTGACTACAACACAGTATCCATGTGAAGGGGTGCAAGTCTTCATGAAGGTACTGTACTGCAGTTCGTGTGTACCAACATCTGACTGAGTTCACCTCATCTGGATGTACCTACCCAAAGAAGAAGTTAATGACTTAATTGTTTTCCTTATTTAAGGGTTAATTACAGTAACCCTACTGAATAATTAGTTTCATTAACCATTAGGGTTATAAGAAAAAAATGTAATTAGAATTTCTATGTAGATACATTTGCCTCCAAAACCTTTTTCTAAAGATTTTTTTTTTCATTCGTTAACTTTCTAATTTATGATTCAATTTCACAAACAAATTCAGCATACTAATAATGATGTTAACTTAATTAACTAATCCAAGTCTTATCTTGTTTAAGTTATGAATCATATCTTTTATAATAGATTTCATTAGAATGAATTTTACTCCTATATATATATTATTTTCATTGGTTTTATTGTAATTAAGGAATTAATCAAGATGAAGCACACCTTCCTCTATCCAAGATAACATTAAGATTTAATTCCAAAAGGTCTTAAAACAGATTTCTTATCATTGCAGAATAGTTGCCTTATCTTTACTTATTAAGGATTAAGGTTCATTTATAACACGTTAACATTTTACAAGTTATCATCATGGTTTCATTTATAAATTCAAACTCAGAAGATATGCTAAATCTGAAAATGCTAAGGTCTATTTCATTTGAGGATTCATTCAAGCTTAGACAAGAGTTGAGTTACTCTATAGTTCAACATTATTTACCATAAGATCATAAAGTATCAATTGCATCTCAGATTTAAGTAAAAAGAGAAAGACATACTTGGCAAGTCAAATGAAGAAGAACAAAACCTAGACCACCCTTTCCTCATTCCAGAGAATATGCAACTAAATTCAACAATAAATCAACAAATAATACAAACAGGGTTAAAATAACAACCATGAAAAAACCCAGATTTCTCCCCAAGGTGATTTGTTCAAGTTCAACATCAGATGAGTTACTCATAAGTTTTAACACAACTTCAACAAGTGTACAACAAGATACAACTTTATCTTAAGCTCAATTAGAAGTTAAGCATGTATCAGTATTTTTCCCAACAAAGGAATCAAAACCCCAAACATTATTCCATCATAAAAGTGGAGTAAAATAGAAAAACACAGTGAATAATACAAGCATCAAAAAATAGATCATAACATCATACAAAAATTCATTTCTTCCCCAAGAGAAGAGTTCTTTTAATGAAGACATTTAGGAAAAATTAGAAAAACTAAATGGGTGCAACCTATCATGCCTGATAGATCTTCTTCCTGATTTGTAGAATATTTCCAAGCCGAGCCTCAATAACCTCTTCTTCTCCACACAAGGTCAACCAAATTCCAATACTCTATCTTCTTTTATAACTTTCATTGAGTCCAAAATAGCTCAAGAATGCAAGAATAATAGTAATACCAAAATAGAACTGCTATATTGAAGAACTGAAAAATACCCATTTATATCCAAATCTCAAAAATGAACTGAAGACCAAAAAAACCATGCCAAAAACATGCCATGCATTTTCCTAGGTGGTTTCTTCGCCAAAAATGAAGTCAACAAATGTAAATGATAGCAGTTCCCGCTTGTTTCTCCATGCCACTGCCATCTATCTTTTCCAATGTATATTTTCAAAATTTGCATGCAACTTAACTTGATGGTGATTCCAGCTAAGCATTCCCCAAACCTCTTGCACTTCTGCCAAAGTTGGAAGTTCTTCATAATAAAACCAAAAAGTAATTCCATTTAATGCCTTGAAAACTAATGCCACTGACTATGCAAATTTCCATGTAGTCCATAGGTACCCCTTAGGTTAGCAATATCATAGGTTAGATTACTATTAAGTTAGAAAATCAACCTCAGTTCCTAGGTAAGTATATAGTTACCTTATATTGCATTTCAATTAAATAAATATAGCACACCCCAACTTATCTTAGATATACCCTTAGTCTAAGGTCAACCTTAGTGTTTTAGTATTAGGTCCAAGGCCCCTTTACGTCACTCAATGCCTTAACAATGGAAAGAAGAACAACATCACAATCAAAGGCCCAATGCTAAGGAGGGATCCCAGAAGAAGGGTTCTTCACAACTGTAACCAAATCAAGGCCCATCCTAGCTTCATCTCTCTTTTCCAAATGCCAAGACAGTAGGACAAAAAGGTAAGAAGAACTAAAGAATACCTTGGATCAATGGAATTGATCAAAGGTTTTTCTATTTACACAAAATAAGTTATGACAACAATAATACAAGTTCATCCTCATAAGAAATGCATTAAGATGAATAAAGAGATGAATGGCCTCATTTACAAGTAAAAAAAATCACAACATAGTGAACTTAATCAACAAATTATTAATTACCATTACAAAAATGATTTCCACAAGTCATAAGATTACACCTTTGTAATATAAATCACATGTCAACATTTACATCGTCAAGAGTGGAAGTCATCACAGTAGTAGTCATCTCAGAGATGTTACACTCCTACATCATGTTCTTAAACATGTTAACAATATCTGACTTGGATATATTCCCAAATTCTTTGGTAGCTAATCCACCCCTTAAAATTACATTTCTTATTCTCTTCATGGTGCTTTTGGAGTAAGTCCTATAGGATTCACAAATCTCATCAAAGGTAGGTTTTTAAATATCTCTAGCTCATATAATATCTAGAGCATCCATGTCCTCCTCATTGAGTCCCTTCAAAATATTAATTTGAGAGACAAATGAGGTATTCTTGTGTGTCTTTTCTTCTAAATGCAAAATAATAATATTTTTAGATAGTCTTCTAGTGGCTCATCCACCTTCTATGCATTATTGACGATTTCATTACATCCTCTTCTACTCCATCTATAGGAGTCTTGGTACTTAGTGAGAAATGTCTCCTTTATCTATTCCCAGGTGGTAATGACATCTCTTCCTAAACCCATGAACCATCTCAAGGCTACATCCTTGAGTGTAGTAGTGAGTAGATTCATTTTATGTGCATTATTGGTATAATCATATCTCTTGCATAATACATCAAATTCAAAATACAAAGTGTTTGGGTCTTCATTTATGGATCCATAGAAGTTTGGAAGGGATCATGGAGAAATATTATTCATAGAAAAAGGCTCATAATTATTGGAAATGGGAAACTCAAAGGTAGTTGATATGTCTTCAAAATTTTATTTTACTTCTTATGTCATGTCAAGTTGATCAAGAGAAGATTTAGATCTTTCACTTTGAGGGGGACCTTCTAATAGTAGACCTTATATAGAGGAAATTATTCTTCTTCATAATCAGATATAGAAGTCTATGCTACTTATGGATTAGGTAAGAATATATCGTGGGCATATCTCTGATGGTGCATGCGTGAACTATCTCAACTCAACCAACATAAATTAGTGACATGTGGAGGTGAAATTTCCTAAACCCAAATTGTTCCTAGGAAATGAAAAATCTCTCAAAAACTTTATAACATGGTAGTATCCCCAAAAATGATGCTAAAAATGGTGGTGCAAATTAACTTCCAGAAAATAATATGTTGTTCACTAGTTCATAGTAATATAATCATAAAACCAAGGGACATTAACTTTCAAGAATGTCAGTGTTATATGAAAAGTTACAAAGCGTTTATGAGGTATGGAAATAAATATTTTTCACTACTATACTAAAAATAACAGATCTTGAAAGTACAATGCTTGAAACAAAAATCAAAACTGAAGGTAAATTACTTCTAACACTATGTCTAAATCAAATCTTAAACATTCAGAATGCAGATATGAAGATAAATAACTTGCTAACCTACTCATGTAGTAAAACATAACAACAAAACTACGGAGGGGTTTAGCATACCACAAGTGGGACCTTCCTTGGGTGCTAATCCCTGATAAGGCTTATAACTAAAAGCTACTAGAAAGAACTCAGATTCTTTATTGAATTGGCATGAAGATTACATTTAGGAACAAAAAAAGTTCTTTATCTATGTATCCTTTATTGTCTAATGCTTTTCTTGTATCTACATACATTTCCATCATCTAATCGTTCCCTTCTATATTTCTCAATTACATCGAAACATGAGAAGAATAATTTGAATAGGAGTTCAAAAATACTAAAAAAAAGATCGTCTACAAACAAGTGGAAGATCTCAAATAGATCAACAAGAGTTCCAACACATGTAACAAAAATATTTAACAATTTTTCAAACATCAAACACATAAGTCAAGTAACTGTTAAGTTCCTTAAATAACATGTTTAACCGATCAATAAATTATTTAGTGAGTTACAATAAATAATCAGATCATTTGTTGAGTTATCTTCCAGTTCTCATGTCCCAATTATAAATGCCTCTTATAATACACATATATTCTTGTAGAGTTGTTCTTCACATTCCAAGATTTCCTCATAATCATGACTCCTTTATTGTAGGTCATCTTCTTTGGCTGCAGGTGAGTTGCTATGGGCAGGTCCTTTAGCTGTGGGGGAGTGGCTGCAGGAGGTTCCTTACCTATAGGTGGATCCCTTTCGTTGTGGATCGGTTGTTGTAGGTAATTCCTTTGTTGCATACAAGTTAATTCATATAACAAGTTGTTTGTAAACAAGAGTGGAATCACAAAAAACATCACTCAAAAACTTACTGAATTCAAGAGAATAAATGCATACTCAAAATACCAAAAAATAAATATAATTATCCATTACTATATTAATTTATACTCATGCCATAATTTCAGGCTATGATGGTGATTTTCAATAATATAATTGGGTAATACAAGGACAGGGCCTTAATAGATTGACAAAATATAGAAGATGAGTTGTTTATAAAGGTAGTTTAAATAATTCATCACAAATCCCTAGTTTTTACTAACATATGATGATATCATAAGTGTGGGAATTGAAAAGTGAGATTAACCTCTGTAAAAGGATGTTTCCTCTACCTATTCCTAATGCTAAAACTACTCCTACAGTTGAAATACAAACTAACTAATCCTACACAAATAATTCCAAGGGACCAAGGAGAGATAAAAGGGTTATACATATGCATGGAAATGAAATCCTAAGATTAAATATGGTGATATCCCCAGGAAAAGGGTGATGAGACTCTAATGAGGGAGAAGGGAGAAGGAAATGGAGAAGGGAGATGGAAATGGATAAGGGAGAGGCCAGACATAAGTGACACAGACCCAAACAACATTTTCCATCTATTCTCACATGAAACATAAAAAAATGAACTTGTGAAGGATAAATTCATGAAAACATAATACATCAACTAAAATAGATGTAAGGTTGTGGATAAAAATGAGTCAGTGTTGAGAAAACACCACAAAACAAGATTTACTGCAATAAAAGTATGCACATACCATTATAGTTGTAGAAGAATGCACAAGAACACATTTCCAATCTGAAAATGAAGGTTTGATGGCTCACAACTGCTCAAGAACCATTTTTACATAGTTTCTTTACATATTAGAATGCCCATCCTTTGAAATAAACATCCTTTTATAATAGAGAGAGAATGGAGAGAGAGAGAGAGAGAAGAAAGAAAATAGAGATAAAGAGATTGGATTTTGCCTTTAAGATTTAACCACCAGTAATATGTTAAAAACATTATTGGCACCCTGTTAAACTTGTTCCCCAATGTCCTCTTGATTGTATGAGAAGGTAAGAGCCCCATACTTAATCAATTCAGGTGGTTAAGCTATCTTTAACTGCACTTTCAAGATTGAAATATTTTTCCTCCTTTTCTCCCACCAAATGCCATCAATATCTAAATAAAATGATGCAAACATGAAGAGAAAGATGAGATATTTCCAACGAGACCAATTTTGTGTGATTTAGAGTAAGCAATTGAAATATATGAGCATTTGAATATTTTCATGTCATGGATCACATGAATATGACACATGACAACATTTCTTGGACTAAAATATTTCCTCTTCCCATTTATGACTTTGTTTTCCTTTTCCATAGGTTAGTTTCTTATTGGTTGTGGGGTTAAGCCTAATAAAACCTCCATTATCCATCACAAAGCTTAGACCACTGAGAAAGGTCAACATTTGTCTCAATTTCTATCTTAGTTATAAATACCTTATTAGAGCATAAAACATAGAACAATGAGAAATACCCATGCTCCTCGTAATGTCAAACTATTTTTTGAGCCCATAAATGACTAAGTCTCAGAGTAAAGTATGAGCATGCATGGAAGGAAAGGTAGGAAGGAGGTGCGTGGAGAAGAGCATGCAAGAAGAAATAAGTGTGGGTGAACAATCTCAACAATTTAGTTTGAATGAAGGGATCGAATAAACATGGAGTGCACAAAGGTTGGCACGCGGAAGTAGAAGAGGGTATTAGAACTTAGCCACATTATGGAATTTGGTGTTGCATGGAAAAATCGTGAGGATCTGGGTAGGCATGATAAGCGGATAAGGTTAGTGCATGAAGACTTGGGGCCCAAAGAAAGAATATTCCAGATAATAATCAAGGGTTAATCATTTTTCTTAAGGAGTTATAAAGTTGAATTTAATCATAGATTAAGCTAACTGGCATAAACAATCGAGTAAAGTGGAGCATGATCCCTCTTGCAATTGTCATGCTCATGAATAATATTGAGGTGGTGGGGAGAGATCACACTCTATTTAAGAATGTGCTAGGGTCCAAAAGAATGGTAACTATAAGCATATGTGTACGTGTGTATGAGAGGTGTATGGTGAAGGGTTATGAGGAAATGAGAGGTGATGTAGGAGGAAGATGTGTGATGCAAGGCACAAGATATTTGGGGTGCATAGAAGATAGCATGGATAGAATCCCTTTGAGTAGAGTCATTTTTTAGGGCTAGGGTGTTATTTCATAATGTATTTGGTCTGTTATGACCCTTTTGATGTAATATGGCTACTAAAAATAGTTGTGAATAAATGAATATGATGGGTTGTTACAAATATATCTATTTATGGGTCTAAACCTGGTGTTATTTATATTACTGATGGTTCAAATCAGATTTCTTTGTGATGTTGTAGCATTTAATTTTACATTATGGCACATTTGTTCTTGGATCTAGTTTATTTACCTTTGTGCTAGAATGAATGCATGTATGTTAATTTCTATAAACGTTCCTCTATTAATGGTGAAGCATACTTACAAGGATCATATAAAGGAGGGGCTTGGCACCATTATGCACCTCGAGTCAACACCCAGTTAAGGTTGGGTGATGTGCCAATGCACTTAGGGTTTAAATGGAGTAGGTAAAGGTGACTACGTTGTGGTTTTGTTTCCGGGACCTCTTTTGAAGTTAATGTAAGAATGGTGTGTGATGATAGAACAATTTGACCCTGGATATCTTTGAGACTTGGTGTAAGAACATAGAGGATGAGTTTGCACAGTGTTTCAAAAATGGACCTGATTTTTATGCATGTAAATGGTTAGAGGAGCATTTGTATCATGAGATTTATGAGAATTTTTTTTTTGTTTTCTAGTAGAACTGTATGAATGGTTTTCCGTATATACATATCAAGGAAGAGTTAGTTTTATCAACCTCATTTTTGGACCCAAGAAGATTATCAACGGATTCATTATGTTGATCTAACCTAGACTCGTGTTGTTTATTTTTTGTGGAGTGGTGTGTTGACAAGCTAGATGTTGGAGTATGTGATTTCTACCCATTATTTCCCAGAGGTTGTTGAGTTCGAGTTCTTGTGAGAACCAAGATGATATTTCTTACACATTATATTGTTATCCATCAAGATCCTAATCATCACACTAAGTTTTGAAGCATTCCCTATGGATAGATAAATTTGCAATAG
Source organism: Taxus chinensis (assembly GCA_019776745.2). NCBI lineage: Eukaryota > Viridiplantae > Streptophyta > Pinopsida > Cupressales > Taxaceae > Taxus > Taxus chinensis. The sequence continues at coordinate 389,761,997 of CM034146.1, forward strand.
GTGCAGGGTACGAAAGCTAGTGTGGGGTGAGATGGTGGATCCTACTACAGAAGTGGAAAGAGAGGAGAGACGAATAAAGTATAATTAAGCACGGGAGTGGGAATTGGGAAGACATCACAAATTTTCATGATTGATGGAATTATGGGGAAGACGTTGTAGGAAGGATTTGAGGTTCACGCGAAGGACGTGGAAATTGAGTAGTATGTGTTACCCCATCTTGGCAAGATCATGAGAATAAACCTTTGCACTTAGTTTCCAAATTTCTGAGACAAGTATTTATAAGTTGGTTTGCATTGGTAAGAAAGCATAATTAGGTAGATATCATTTAAAATTACATCCATCTATGGCTGCACAAACATTTCTAGTGTTTGGTGGAATCACATCAGGCACGTCATTTGGACAAGGTGTGGGTACATAAAGTTTTGGTATCATGACTGGAAGTGGTTCAACATCAAATACTATTGGTACATAGTTCATAACAACAGTGGGGACAAATATTGGAACTACTTCGGGCCCTTTTCCTCCTATAATAGGAGGATCCGGTGGATCTGGAGTGATATGAGCTAGTGGATCTAGTGGCACTGATGGTGGAGGAAACACTGGAAGGAACCAAGATTCCTGATTTGGTGGACAAGGACCTCAACCACCTCAGAAGGTGCTTTATGAGATTTCTTTGCATTTACCTATTACAAAGGTGTTGAGGATGCTGTAAAGCATGTACACAAGTGCAAGTTTTTATGGTGCACTAAGGGTATCACTGCCCCAGAGCAAAGGGAAAGTTAGTTTGCAACAACATTGTAAGGGTGCGCACATAGTTGGTACCCGAAGTATGACCCACATCAGATGGTGGCGGATTATACCATCTTGTATGATGTCTTTTTGGAGGAATTCCACATTCCTTAAATTGTAAAGAAGATAATTAGTGCATTGTTGGCGAGAAAATTTTTCGGGTGCACAACTTGTGGATTTCTTTCCAATGCTATGGGAATCTAATTCCCTCTACTTAACTGATGTAGCTGCCATATGTGAATGCACGAGAAAGTGTGAATTTTTGTGGTGGTATTTCAACTGGGGATCAAACAAGGGCACTCCACTGACCCTTCGGCAAAGCTAGCAATATCTTGCTAGGGAATTCTTCATCTATAGAGTGGGAAAGGGCAGTGAGAAAAGAGGTAGGAGAACTAATGCTATAGGTAGAAGATCAGATTCCTTCACACACACTAGTTAGAAACTTCAACACATGCATTTATCCTAAGAAACAACTCTGCGAATAGCAACAAGACCAAATAGAATTCACCGATCACCAAGTATTAAGAAACCCCTTAGTCCAAGAAAGCTAGAAACTCCTTCTTATTGTATTGATTGCTCAAATAAAAGTTGTACATAATGTGGGAATGGAAGAAATTTGAGAGGGGAAGAGAGTAGAAGAAAATGGCTGTCTCCTTTGCTTTCTCTAGGTACAATGCACTCTTGAGTCTACAAGATCAATTACCAACCCTTTGCAATGGTAATGGCGTTATAATTTATAGAATGAGAGGTGACTTATCGTCTTCCTCATGACCATCCATATGCCTTAATATGACTTAATATTGTTCATATTCCACTGTAAATATTTAAGTCCCTTTTATAATAGCAAAGTGAAATAATTTACATTATATTTCTAAAGTCATTTGAGTCATATTAAAAAGTGCAACCCTCAATGCAAAAATATAACATTTGAAAAGAGAGAGTGTCATATGAGAAGTGAAGGGTGAGGAAAAGAAGAGGATGAACAAGAATAAGAAATATGCTGAAGGATGAGTTGCTGCAACGAAATTGGATCCATTCTTTTATTGTTCTCCAGTTCGTGATCTTGAGAAGGCTTCTGTCCCATCAACTTTGGCTTCATATCTCCCTTATAAAAATCAACTTGCTATTTTTAGTAAGTATGAGAAATCAAGTCCCCGATCTTCAACTAGATGTTGTGGCTCAGTTTTCCTCTTTCTCTTTGTGTTCCTTGTTCATTCTGGATCAACTTTCTAATTTTAGTAAGTTCACAAGGGCCCACTTACTATTTTTAGTAAGTGATAAAAATGTCCATTCTGGTGAATTCTCAATTGTAATGCACCTCCAATGTCTTCATCTCCTTTGTAAGCTCTTCTGTTGACAACTTTCTTGAAATAGCAATTCCTATATAGTAGACCTGCTATTTTAAGAAAGTTGGCCTCTAGGAGTTGGATTGATGTGGAAAAAAAAAATTTGATATGATTTTTCACCCAATATCACCCCTCTGAAATTTCAGGCCCACCCGCTTAAAAATCTAGGAGATTTTAAACTTTTAATTTTTAGACCTGGAAGTGCTTCTGGGTACAACAGACATTAATGGAGCTCAAAATTACAGGTTTGGTTTTCTCCTCTGTTTGTGAAGAAAATTATATTTTTATGTGGGATTTTTCTTCTTGTGCTTCACGTGCAATCTTACTTCGATCCGGCAATCGGTTTGACGGGAAATCCCACTTCTTTCTTCGGTGAGCCAAAAAGGAGATTTCTTCATTGTGGATGCTCTGTCACACATGGGGGGATTTTGAAGGTGTATTTTATTTGGCCTTGGATAGAGAAATGAATAGAAATAAATGGTTCATTTATTCATGCACTGGTTTGCAAGCTTTGTTTAGATTTCCATTTTTTAGCTACGGGGATTTTGTTGTTCTTTGTTTCTCCTTAGCTTGATGAGGATTCCTTCTGAGACCTATGCATCACCACGGGAAAGGTATTTCAGTTCCTTGTTGATCTGGTCTGAGAATTTTCAATGGTGGAGTGATGGTAGAATTTTGTAGAGGAAGAATTGAGGAATGGAGTGCACATATAACTATTATAAGTTAGAAGTAGGAAAAGCGGCACTTGGAAATTTTTCAAAAAGATATGGATAGGTAGGGCTTGGGAAAAAATTTTCATGCTTGATGTCCCTGACCTAAGGGACATCAGGGACATCAATTTCCACAATGAGAAAGACAGCGACATGTGGCACTAGATCCAACGGCAGGGAATGAAGGAGGAAAAAGTGGATTTGAAGCACTGGGAGTTGAAAGGAGGTCACATGGGTGTCCAAAAGACTCCTCCTAGGGACCGGGAACATTTTTCCATGTCTGATTTCCCCCACCTTAGGTACATAATGGACATCAGTTTCCATGGTGGTCTTAGAGGTGACACATGGCACCCAATCTGACGGTAGGGAATGCACGCTCCAAATAAGCACCTCGGAGTTGAACTGCGGTCGTGTGAGTGTCCAGAAGACTCCCTATGGAGGCTGGGAGAAATTTTCAAGGTCATATGTCCCCCACATCATGTGCATAAGGGAAATCAGTTTCCACAGTGGTCCTGGAGCTGACACGTGGCACCCGATCCAACGACAAGGGATGAATGCTCCAAGAATGCACGTGGGGGCTGAACTGCCAAGTCTGAAGGTCATATGAGGGCCCCAGAGGTCACATGAGGGCTGGGAGATTTTTACAAGGGCTGATGTACCTGACCTCAAGGATTTCAGGGGCATGAAATTGCGCCAGGCTCCTGGTGCTGACACGTGTCCTCTTAAAAAAATGACTAAGTCCTGAACTGCCTTTGAGAGGGTAACTTGGAATGAAGATAACTTGAGCTCTTGGTGGAATTTCTTGGTGAAATTTTATATGATCCTGACTGGAAATGGAATTTTTAATCCAATTATGTGGGTCTCATGTCTTAATTTGACCATATTGTCCCTAAAAAATTGGATTTTTGATCTAGGACTCCACTTGTGCATGAGAAAAACTGCCTTCCAGTCATAGGTGCCAATGTGTTGTGAAAAATATTGTCTCACCATAATTTAGGTCTTGGAATGATATTTCTGAAGATGTTTTTTTTTACTTCAAACTCCATCTAGATCTCCTGAAATCTTCTTTTGAATCCCAACGGTTGTTTTAGGCCTGTGTACTGTCTGGGCTTGTGAACCCTGTTTTTTACTCAAACTGCTCCAAGTCTTGCAGAACTTCCTTAGACCTTCCAAAATAATTTCCATGATTTTCTAAGGTATTTCATTCACTTCCATGTTGATTTTTCTCGTATGTTCTACTCCAGGGGGTTGAATCCAGTCATGGGAAGGCCAACGATAGCCCTTGTATATGCTGCCAAAAGATAACATCTTTTTAGAACTCCCTAAAATAACCTAGGTAGAATGAGTGCACTTTACTAAATCACCTAGGGGAAAATTTTGAAATCAAATAGAGGGTGATCAGACTAATTGATTTTACCTAGGGTACCTAGGAATGAAATTTTTTCCATAGGGGTATAGTTGTCGTGCTTGGAAACTTCAAATTTCCCTGTTACACATTTTCACGCCAACAACTATCTCTAGCTTGGGCACATGACATGGACTAAGTGTAGCGAAGACATGACATGGGAATCCAAAATCTAAATTTTAGACCATATAATTCATCGACCAGTGCCTTATCCATTAGGCCTTACGGAGTCATGCACAACTTCTAGAAAGGAAGATTAGAAGAAGGAAACACACACACACAAAACAACATAAAGGAAACACACACAATGGAAAGGGAAAAAAAACCTATTAATCACCTATGGTACAAAGCGAGGGACAACCCACTTTCATTAAAGTACTTTTTATTTCTCAAAAGTTACCCATGAAGAGGCAACACCGAATGATGATGTTCTGAGAAGCCATTGATGAGTTCCAAAAAGTAGCCTCCCCTCCTCAGCTACTTATGAAAGCCAAGTGCTTTCACAATTTTCTATGTACTTTTTAGGAGTTAGTCCATGTGATCTTCTTGATGCTTAGGTCCTTACTTGGAAATTCCACTACCTGCATGCTCTTTGAAAATGGTTTTGTCGTGCCAGTTACCTTCCATGTTTATAAATATAGCTGATTTTCCATTAAGCATCTCATCGCTGCCCCAGGGCTGATTTTTATTCAAAATACTTGAATATTCTTGATTATTTTCTTTCCTAGGCCTATGGTCATTGACATCTCTTCCATGAGAAATATCAGACTTATCTGTTTCATTTACTCCACTGTAAGGTGCTTGAGTACTGACAGAGGGATTGGGCATGACATCATACTTTTCTTGTATTCCCATGACACGAGTGAAGAGATCAAGAATCATCTCTGGGTCTTCTATAACTTCTACTGTATCCAATAGTTCATGCACAAAGATCTTATCATCTTGGGAATCACTTAACTCTAACAATCCTTCATCAAAAAGAGATTCATCTTCAAGTGGGAATGAAAATATATCCATTTCATTATTGCATCCATCAATCATTAGCTCTGGAGTGGTATCATATTTTTCATATTGATTTATCTCGATGTGGCCAACCTTCACACCAAATAAGGCTTCCAAACCATCTTCATGCTTGTCTTGCAGATTTGTGGCTTGTATCAAGATCTCGAGACTGAGCTCAAGATCTTCAGTTTCTTCTGCAGCTTCAAACATTTCTTTCAAAACTTTCGCAGGATCATCACAAGTTGAGTTTTTCTCTCCATATATGGCTTGACTGAGATCATCTTCATCCCTAAATGGGAATGAGAATAAATCCTCATCTTGGAAAATAATATAAGTTGATTTATCTTCTTGAAAATCATCGAGAACCATCTCCTCTTCCTCATGGTCTACATCATCTAGCAATTTAGGGCTACCCTCTTGTAACTCGAATCTCCTCAAGGCTTCTTCAAAATCCAAATCTCTTTAGGAAGGAATGTCTAGGCCTATCAAGATGGGGATATCCTCTTCTTTCTCAGTTGCCACAAAGTGATTCATCTATCTACTACCTTGATACAAGATGTTAGCTTCCAAACTTCCAAAATTTCATAATGTGTACCTCATCTTCTTCTCAGGAATTAATTTCTCCATGTCTCCCTTCACTGGTATGGTTGCAAAAGACCAATTCATCTAAATTTTCCCTCCTAACTCTCGGTAGAAATTTCTACTCAGCAACATTCCGAATGAGGCTGGGACGTCTACTACCAAAATCATTGCTGAAGCTTTCTTGTTTGGAAATTTGGCGAGAGCCACCTGCACATCTTTAACCTTTCCTACAAGTGAGACCTTTTTTGATTCCAAAGAGTAACAAGATCCACTAGGTGGAGTCATTGTAAGTTTAAGACCCTTGGTGACCTTCAAAGGCATCACATTGTCTGAGGAAATAGAATCTATTATGCAATTGTTCAATACATATTCTCTAACAAGAAGGGAGACATAGAAAGGTTCAACTTTATCAGTCTTTGATGCACTCAAAGAAAGCATGTTCTGTGAGGAAGGTGTAGATGAGTTTGGTAGCATGCATTTGGAATGATGAGCTACATCATTAGGTGTTAGACTACCACTCTTGATATATTGGATGAACCTCTCAAATTGTTCATGACGAGTCCATAAATATGTAGTTTTGATAATATGTACTTTGTCCTTGTTTGCATATTCTATGAAGTCAAAGGGAGTAGATGTGGAAAAGGGGGGTGAAGGGAATGATTTTGGAGTCTGGATAGGTTTAGGAGTAGGATTTGATGTTTGAGGAATGGACGGTATTTTGAAAGGCACACTAGGAGATTTCAAGGAATTAGATTTTTTAGGAGCAGATTTGGGTTTCGAAATGGAAGAGAGATCGGAAGACTTACTTGGGATTTCGGCAGTCTTCTTACTTGCTACAAGATCAGGATCCAACAATGTAGACTTCATGGAAGATGGAAGTGGGGATCCTTGACTAATTATTTAATTTTTTGAAGTCACCATAGGAGTATCATTAACCTTCTTTTATTTTTCAATAGTGGAGGGAGATGTTCTTTTCTCAGACTGAGAACGAGTGAATACCACACATGAGAAACTAGGTGCATGTTCTTCATCTTCTTCATAACCTCTAGAATATTCACAAAACCTAATTTGTGTATCATTCTCAAACTCATCACTTTCTTGGAAATCACCATCTTCTTGTTCAAGCTCTTCTTCAATTTCTTGAAATCTGCAATTTACATTCACGGGTGGGGCCTCCAAGGAAAGTCTTTGGGGTGCTCCTACAATTTCATTTTTGTTGCTTCTCTGAGAAGAAACTCATTCAAATAATTCCTTCTTCAAGGAGGCCATCTCATTCAAAACTTTTGCAGTGATGGATTAGTTCTCTCATCTTTAGGATGTTGGGCCTTGCCATTTGATGGATTCTTGATCTTTCCAAAGAGGATGAGATTGTCATCCAATTCAATGGCCCTCCTTTGTTCTTCTACAATGTTCCTTGGTTGAAATATTCATAGGAAAAATCTTACCTCTAGTGATTAATCATTTATGAATAATCTTTTGATATTGTTCTGATAGGGTGAATCTTCTTCCGGTATCCTATGAAGTAACCATTTGAAATGAGCCATGAAGTCTCTCATCGTTTCACTTTCTCCTTTCCTTATTTGATCCAACTACACCAAGAGGTCTTGACAATCTTCAGCTGATTTAAATATTTCCTTGAAGGAAACCTTGATGTCATCCCAACCAGTGATGGATCGGGAAGGTAGGAGGTAGAACCATTCTATTGCTTTTCCTTGGAGGGATCCCACGAACAATCTTACAACAACATCTTCATGCTAGACACCAATAATTCCACATGATGTCATGAAAGCAGCAATGTGTTCTTCAAGATGTTGTGTGTTGTCACCTTGTAACTTTAGAAAGTTCTTGTAGGAACCCATTGGTAGATTGTGAACAGGGGGTTCAAGAGCAAGTGGGCTTGTATTCCTTCCCCATGGAACAATGGGAAATGTGGCTTGTATTTCAGCTCTTGCTTCTTCAAATTTTTCTTCTTCTGTAAACTCGATGTTCAATGATGGTTGAAAAATTGGAGAATTTGAAGGAGTTTGGATAGGATTGCCAGGAGAAATACTCAAAGTTCCAGATGGAGAGGAGGCTTGAGAGAAGAAGTATGGATTATCTCTAATTCGTTCTCGCTGATTTTTCAAAGCTTCAAAATTGGAATCACCAACACCTCTCAACCTAGTGTGTCTACCTTCAGCCAACTTTTGAACACTTCTGTAGTCAGAACATGAAAGGGAAATGTGGAATATGAAAAAATCAGCAGTGTATCTTTCAACCATGTATTTTCATGAACTCTTTTTTCTGATTTTTTCAATATTTGATTTTTTTTTTGGGACCTTGTGGTCGTATATTGGGTGCATATGCTGCTAAATCTGCCCCACGGTGCACAACTAAAACTATTGGCAAGAAAATTTGTCTGATGGAAAAACTTGTAGATTTCTTGCCAACAGTTTAGGAATCTAAGTCCCTCTACTTTACCGGTGCATTTGTCATATGTGCATGCACAAGAAAGTGTGGATTTCTATGGTGGTCTTTTGACTGGGGATCCAATAGGGGAACTCCACTGACCCTACGGAAAAGCTAGCAATCTCTTACTAGGGAATTCTTCATCTATAGAGTAGGAAAGGGGAGTGAGAAAAGAGGTAGGTGAACTAATGTTGTAGGTAGAAGATCAGATTCCTACACACACACTAGTTATAAACTTCAACACATGTATTTATCAAAAGAAACAACTCTACGAATAGCAACAAGACCAAATAGAATTCACCGATCACCAAGTATCAAGAAACCCCTTAGTCAAAGAAAGATATAAACTCCTCCTTCTTGTATTGATTTCTCAAATCAAAGTTGTACATAATGTGGGAATGGAAGAAATTTAAGAGGGGAAGAGAGTAGAAGAAAATGGCTATCTCCTTTGCTTTCTCTAGGTACAATGCACTCTTGAGTCTACAAGATCAATTACCAACCCTTTTAAATGGGAATGGGGATACAATTTATGGAATGAGAGGTGACTTATCGTCTTCCTCATGACCCTCCATATGCCTTAATATGACTTAAGATTGTTCATATTCCACTCTAAATATTTAAGTCCCTTTTATAATAACAAGGTGACTTAATTTACATTATATTTCTAAAGTCATTTAAGTCATATTAAAAAGTACAACCCTCAATGCAAAAATATAACATTTGAAAAGAGAGAGTGTCGTATGAGAAGTGAAGAGTGAGGGAAAGAAGATGAAGAAGAAGAAGAAGAAGAACTATGCTGAAGGATGAGTTTCTGTAATGGACTTGGCTCCATTCTTTAACTGTTCTCCACTTCGTGATCCTAAGAAGGTTTCTGACCCATCCACTTTGGCTTCATATCTCCCTTATAAAAATCAACTTGCTATTTTTAGTAAGTATGAGAAATCAAGTCCCCGATCTTCAACTAGATGTTGTGGCTCAGTTTTCCTCTTTCTCTTTATATTCCTCATTCCTTCTGGATCAACTTTCTATTTTTAGCAAGTTCTCGAGGGCCCACTTACTATTTTTAGTAAGTGCTAAAAATGTCCATTCTGGTGAATTCTCAGTTGTAGTGCACCTCTTCATCTCCTTTGCAGGCTCTTATGTTGATGACTTTCTCAAAATAGCAGTTCCTATGTAGTAGACCTACTATTTTTAGAAAGTTGGCGTCTGGGGGTCAGATTGATGTGGAATGAAATTTTTTGACATGTGTTTTTTCCCAATATCACCCCTCTAAAATTCCAGGCCTGCTCACTTAAAAATCTAGGAGATTTTAAATTTTAAATTTTCAGACCTGGCAGTGCTTCTGCATACGATAGCCATTAATGGACCTCAAAATTGCAGGTATGGTTTTCTCCTGCATTTGTGAATAAAATTATATTTTTTATGTGGGTTTTTTGTTTTGGTGCTTCACCTGCAATCTTACTTCGATCTGGCAACCATTTGATGGGAAATCCCACTTCTTTCTTCGTTGAGCCGAAAAGGAGATATCTTCATTGTGGATGCTCTGTCACATGTGGGGGGAGTTTGAAGGTGTATTTTTTATGGTCTTGGATAGAGGAATGAACAGAAATAATGGTTCATTGATTCGTGCACTAGTTTGCAAGCTTTGTTTAGATTTCCATTTTTTAGCTATGGGGATTTTGTTGTTCTCTTCTTTGTTGTTCTTCATTTCTCCTTAGCTTGATGAGGATTCCTTCTAAGACCTATGCATCACCATGGGAAGGGTATTTCAGTTCTTTTGTTGATCTGGTCTGAGCATTTGCAATGGTGGAGTGATGGTAGAATGTTGCAGAGGAAGAATGGAGGAATGGAGTGCACATTTAACTGTTAGAAGTTAGAAGCGGGAAAAGCAACACTTGGAAATTTTCAAAAAGATATGCACAAGTAGGGCTTGGGAAAATTTATTCATTATTGATTTCTCTGACCTCAGGGATGTGAGGGACCTAAATTTCCACAATGACTAAGACGGCAACACGTGGCACTAGATCCAACAACAGGGAATGAAGGAGGAAAAAGATGATTTGAAGTACTAGGAGCTTAAAGGAGGTCACATGGGTGTCTAAAAGACTCATCCTAGGGGATGGGTGAATTTTTCCATGTCTGATGTCCCCCACCTTAGGTACATAATGGAAATCAATTTCCACGGTGGTCCTGGAGGTGACATGCGGTGCCCAATCCGACGACAGGGAATGCACGCTCCAAATAAGCACCTGGGGGCTGAATTGCTGTCACGTGAGTGTCCATAAGACTCCCTATGGGGGATGGGTGAATTTTTCAAGGTATGATATCCCCCACCTTAGTTTCATAAGGTAAATTAGTTTCCACGGTGGTCCTGGAGCTGACACGTGGCACCTGATCCAACGACAGGGGATGAATGCTCCAAGAATGCACCTGGGGGCTGAAGTGCCAATTCTGAAGGTCATATGAGGGCCCCAAATGTCACATGAGGGCTTGGTGAATTTTCCAAGGGCTGATGTACCTAACCTTAGGGACTTCGGGGGCATGAAATCCCACCAGGCTCCTTGTGCTGACACGTGTCCTCTCAAAAAAGTGACTAAGTCCTGAACTGCCTTTGAGAGGGTAACTTGGAATGAAGATAACTTGAGCTCCCAGTGGAATTTCTTGGTTAATTTTATATCATCCTGACTATAAATAGAATTTAGAATCCAATTATATGTGTCTCATGTCTTAATTTTCCCATATGTCCTTGAAAAAATGGATTTTTGATCTGGTACTCCACTTATGCCTGAGAAAAACTATCTTCCAATCTATGTGCCAAGGTTTTGTGAAAAATATTATTTCACCATCATGTAGGTCTTGTAATCCTATTTGTAAAGACATTTTTTTTACTTCCAACTCCATCCAGAGCTCCCAGAATCTTCTTCTGAAGCCCAATGGTTTTTTTAGGCCTGTGTACTGTCTAGGCTTATGAACCCTATTTTTTACTCAGAATGCTCCAAGTCTTGTAAAACTTCCCTAGACCTTCCAAAATAATTTCCATGATGTTCCAAGGTATTCAATTCACCTCCATGTTGATTTTTCTTTTTTTTTTCACTCCATGGGGTTGAGTACAGTCATGGGAAGGCCAACAATAGCCCTTCCCAATACTGCCAGAAGATAGCATCTTTTTAGAGCTCCCTAAAATCACCTAGGTGGAATGAGTGCACTTTACTAAATCACCTAGGGGAAAATTTTGACATCAAATAGAGGTTGATCAGACTGATGGATTTGACTTTGGGTACCTAGGAATGAAAATTTTTCCATAGGGGTATAGTTGTCGTGCTTGGAAACTTCCAATTTCCCTGTTGCACATTTTCATGACAAAACACACTCAAGGAGATTCAACATGGTATGAAAAAGTGTGTGCGCAAGTATGTTGTGCACTTTATGACTCTCTTATCAAATATATCTTATGATAACCAACCCTTGCAACATGCTTAGTGGTTTTTTGGAGGATTGATAATGCCTTTTAGATGACCGTTATCCCATAAGACTTTTAGGGATCCGTGTAAGGCCTTTGAGGCTGCTCTGCACGTTGAGTTTGTCAGAAACATTAACACTGGGGTGAGCCCATTTTTAGAAGCATATATTGTTGTCATGGAAAATAATCTTGAAAAATTATCTACAAATTAAGCTCATGAAACACATAGTGGATGTTTGTGCACAGATTGTTAAGTGGCAGGACACACAAAGGATAGTTTTCCTTGAAGGTCAGTGCACACCATGTCATTAGATTATGAAATATTTCACAGGGATCATGAGCCAATTAGATTCCCTTTGTTACAATGCCTACTCCATAAGAATGTGTCTTTTTATTGTAATATTTACACATCCCCTACTCACGATACGAAGGACTATCGATTGATAAACCAAATTCATGATACCATTGGTATTGTTCTACACCAAACCAACATTAGGATTAGTTCTAAGGGTGAAGGACATCAGGATGAAGGGTGCATAGATAATGGTGGTCAAAGAAGAGGTTTTAATGTAGGATTCAAAAGCCATAGTGGTCGTGGAGGAAGGGATGACTTCACCCATGGGAATTGTTACAATTTTGGATCTATTGAACACTACAAGCGTGAATTTTCATATTTACTACAGTGCTCATGGTGCAGAAAGAAGCACAAGTATGAGGCATTTCCTTAATTGTATGACCACATGAGCTAGAACCAAAAGAAGGAAAAAGGTGCAGGGATGGTTAATTTCAAGATAACCTACCTGCTATGGATGCCTAAGGTACTGCTTAACCATGATTTAGAGATTATTTTGGTAACTACATTAACTGAGGCTATAGTCGTAAGAGAAGTACCAAATAATAGGTCACTCATTACGAAAGAAGAAGTATTACATGGGAAATATCCTGATTTGACCCATCAAAAAGAAGTTTACCAAGATACCATGGAAGTGATTAGGATTCTATAAGGAGAGATTTAATGTTTTAAGGAGCAATTGCTAAATTTAGAATATGAAAAGAATACCAAGGTCCCTCAGAAAGACATGTATGAGGTTAGATAAGTGTGTAAGATGTTGCGCTAGGAAAACATTATCCCTCTATTAGGAAAGTGGTTAAGAGAAAAGGTATCACATGTGGGATATGAGTATGAGAGGTAGGTCTTATATGTTAATGTGTCCCCTCACAATCTTGATTATGACAAAGAAATTATGTTGAATTTGGTTGTTGATGGATGGCTCCTGAGAAACATACTAATTGACATGAATGCAGAGGTCAATGTCTTTACTCTGGATACATGGAATTAGATGGGGATGCCTCTATTGCAGCCCTATTAAATTTATTATATATGGTGAATAGGACAAAGGATATGCCCATATGAGTCTTGAAGGATGCTTCCATAACCATTCAAGTGGCTAAGTTTACTATGTATTTTTAAGTCTTGGCGCTTGTCGAGGAAGATAACTTCCCAAAAAAATTTAGACACCCTTGGTGTTATTTGATTAATGTTGAATTGTGCTTTGACAAGAAATATTTTAGTTTTTAGAACAAAGAAAAGCACGTCATTATTCCACTAATAGATGGGAGGTCTGCACCTTATCTAGATCCTTTCGGAGAAGAGGACCTAGATATAATCTATGTGTGCACTATTAGAGACCCTGAGGCTATTCATCCATAAAGAGGAGTTACTCAGTGGGAAGATGCTCAATCTATAACTGATACAACTAGCCTTGCATGTGAAAATTGGGTGCATGGGACCTATGAATTTTTTGGAAGATGATTAAAGGGCATTGTAATTCAAGTTCCTAGAGCACTCTCAGTTAGGTGCCTAGGAGGAAGAAAGTTACCAAGTTATACTGGGGAAGGTAACCCTAATGTATTTTTACATGAGATGGAGATATAGTGGACATGTCAAGTCAAAAGGAGGAATATGTTAACTTATACCTTACACATGACTGCAACACATTGGTGGGTTACCAATCGAGACAATCTTCTAGAGTGGTGTGAAGTGAGAATCACGATCTTTGTTAGGTTTCTCCAGAGTAATGCACCCTATAAAATATGTGACTATGATGGGAAGGAATCCACCTCATTCCACATATAAGAAAGTTAAAAGAACCTAGATGGCAGGCTTGAAAGCCTTACCTCCCTCACTTTTGGTACAAAATTTCTATTCCAATTTATAGGGTAGTATGCATGCATGGTATATCCACTCAGAGCTATGTCGTCGGATGGGAAATTAGCAAGAGTTGAAGGTGGATATTATTCAAAAATTTTAATATCTAAGTCTTAATCCATCACTAAAAAAGGCATTATAGGTAGTCAAGTTCCTTATTATGGGAGATTATGCTATGGCTGAAGACCAAATCCTAGATTTTCTAGGGGAACTTGGCTTGGAGGTGTGCTTTGAGGAAAGAGAAATAGAGGAGATAAAGTTTGAGCATGCCTTCCTGGAGAAAGAAAAAGGAAATTTGGTGTATCTGATAGATGATGAGGAAGTATAAAACTTGGATATTGATCATATGGAAGGTACGTGTGAATTTTTGGAAAGTGTGGATGAGAAGGTGCACACTTACCATGAGCCCTTGAAAATGAAGAAGGTCAACATTGGTACAAAAGAAGATCCAAAAGAAGCTATCATTGGAGATTACTAGATGGACTAGGAGGTTTCAAAGTTAATTGAGCCATTGTGTGACTTATAGGATTTGTTCACACGTGGTTACCATGAGTTAAAATGAGTTCATCACTCATGAGGAGAAAGGAAGATTAAGTTGAAGGAGGGTGTGTGCTTGATCAGGAAGAGAACTTATAGGATGAATATGAATTTGCATGTAAAATTTAAAGAGGAGATTGATACAATGATAGAATCCATAATAATTGAATTAATTGAAGAATCTAAATGGGTGAGCTTGATTGTGATTAGCATCAAGAAGGATGGGAGGATAAGGATATGCATAGATTATAGAGATTTGAATGTTGCATGTGTCATAGATCCTTTTCTAACCTTGTTTACTGAAGAGATATTAGAAGGTTTATTAGGGCAGGAGATATATTATTTTATAGATGGATTCTTAGGTTATCACCATGTAAGGATTATGAAGGAAGACTAGGAGAATACTACTTTCACCACTGAATGGGGAAGATTTTCTTATACGGCTATGCCCTTTGGACTTAAGAATGCACCTATTGTATTTTCACACATTATGGAGAAAGTATTTCAAGACTTCATCCATAAATTTCTGCAAGTTTACCTGGATGAATTGACGGTGTATAGGTTAGTAAGAGATCATTGTGACAATTTAAGATTGATGTTTGATAGGTACAGGTAGTTAAGTATCTCTCTAAAAATTAATAAATGTGTCTTTACTACTCCACTTGGCACATTTCTAGGTCACATTATTTGTAAGGAAGGCTTATTGGTAGATCCTGTCAAAGTTGTTGTTATCTTAGGATTAGGGGAGCCTACCAGTCAAAGCATGGTGAATGGATTCTTAGGGCATACAGGTTACTATATAAAATTCATGATAGGCTATGCCAAGATCTCCATGTCATTGAGGAGTTGTTGAAACATAAGAGTAAATTCTATTGGGATGAGGAACATTAGGTGGCTTTTGACACATTAAAGGAGAAATGTACTACTACAACAATTTTGCACTTTACCTCATGGGACAAACCCTTTTATGTGCATTTCGATGCATTACGTATGGAAATAGAAATAGTGTTAGCACAACCTGGAGAAGGCATAATTGATCACCCTTTGTGTTTTTCAAGTAGAAAATTAACTATAGCCGAGCAAAATTACACAACAATAGAGCGCAAAGCATTGTTGATGATTTATGTGCTACATAAATTTAGGAAGTACTTGGTGGCCACTCCATTTATCTTTTACACAGATCACATGATGCTCAAGTACTTGGTAATCAATCTTTTTTTGCAAGGGTGCATATGTCATTGGATCTTGTTATTTTAGGAGTTTGACTTTTCAGTTGTAGTAAAACCAGGGATGAATAATTTAGGACATGACCATATATCACGAATTGACTCAAGGGAGGATGCACAGAGCATTTAGGACACAATGCCAGATGTAGAGTTATAAAGATTACAATGTGCACCCTATGATTTGGAAGATATTGTTGTTTTCTTACGAATGGGTATAGCTCCTGAAGGAATGAAGGCTTTAGAAAAGAAGCGTTTGGCTATACACTTCATGCCATATATGTTCGTTAGTGGAGACCTATACAAACTAGGCTGAGATGAGGTTTTACGTCGGTGTGTGTTGGAACATGAACGTACTACAATCATGGACAAAGCTCATGGTGGCATTGAAGGTGATCACTATGCATGAAATTAAACCGCATGCAAGATCCTATTGGTAGGCCTTTGGTAGGAGAAAATTTATAAGGATTGTATAGACTATTGTAAGGCTTTCAACCATTCCTAATGCCTTAGAAAATTGGGGCAAAGAGATCAGATTTCATTAATACCTATTGCTATTGTATAGTCATTTGAAAAATGAAAAATTGAATTTGTAGGCCCTATTTCCCCATGCATGCACATGACAAGTTCATGCTATATTATCACTTGTACATACTATCTTACGAGGTGAGTAGAAGTGGCACCTATAAAGGATTACATGGCAGCTATAACAACTAGGTTCTAATGAGATAATATAATCAGTAGGTATGGATGCCCATTGAGGTTAACAAGTGATAGGGGTACTCAATTCTTGAATGAGACTATTAGAATCTTATTGGAAGAGTTTATGGTGGCCCATCAAAAAAATATGCTCTATCACCCTAAGGATAATGGGACTGTTTAATCCATTAACAAGATATTGAGCCACACATTGACTAAGATTTTTGATGTCAAAAGGAGAGACTGGGATGATAGAATATTTGTAGTATTATGGTCATATTGAACAACTTATACAAGATTAAATAAACCCACAAATTTTCTATTGGTGTCCGATGCGGAGGATGTTCTACCCATTGAATTCATTTTATTATCCCTCCATATTACGCATGCATGAGGATTGGCTGATGAGTAATCACTTGAAGAGCACATAGAAAAAATTATGAAGTTGGATGAAAGGAAAGCCATTGTTAGGTGGAGTTAGAAAATGGAGAAATCTAGGTAGAAGGCATGGCATGATCAGTACATTAAAAACAGAAGTTTGAGGTTGGGAAGATGGTTCTTCTGTATGATTCAAAGTTTCTCTTCCATCCTGGGAAACTCAAAGTGCATTAGTTGGGACCATATGTTATAACACATATACTTGATTCATGCACTTTCAAGTTACAAGTGTTAGGTGGAACACGGTTTCCCGACTACTTCACTGGGAGTAGGTTGAATCCCTACTATAAATAAGTCTTCTATGTGTTTGTAAATAAGGCAGTTTTTCCATTTAGCTTAGGTTTCTCTTAATGCATTTTCTGCTATATGTGTTTCCTTTCATTTTTGTTATGTCTTGTCTTTTGGTTTGGTGTGTTGTTTAATAAGCACATTTTTGCACCTGTAGAAAGTTACTATCTAAAGGGGTTTTCATTTGTAGAGGACCACACATAATTTTTGTGTGGGGTAGGAGAGTGTAGAGAATGCAGAAGCAACACACCATTGGAGTGAAGTTGATTGGTGGCCCAGGAGAGAAAAATATAAGCATGAGATATCTGAGAAGGAACACGTGCAATAGGGGTAATAAGGGTTAGAGATGAAATGGTGTCAAGAAATCTGTGTAAAAAACCACGTATAATGATGAATCGGAAGATCAAACTAAGGTAGGCTGTAGGAGGGAAAAATAGGTTTAAGACATAGAGTAAGATTAACTTCGGCACTAAGATCCTACGTAAGGGTCTATAGTCGATATAGTTTGGCATGCTAGAAGGTTGAGGAGGTTACACGTGAGTGTGCATGCAAAATAAAAAGCACTAGACAAAACACGTGGTATGAAAGAATTTGAAAAATCTAGATTTATTGCTAAAGTACGGTGGTGGGTGGTAAAAAAATTAATGTGGGAAAAGTAGAAAACTAAAAAAAGGGAGTTGGGTGTATGTGATTTTTCACCTTGTGTTTATTTTTTAAGAGATCTTGTAAACTAGGGCATCCTTGAGAGAAATCTATGAAATTTACATACAAAGTGAAGAATTCGACGGATTTACAAACTAGATTTGAACATAGTACATGGGTGTGCACATAAGTAGTTATTTGAAGGATTCGTGTGAGTTTTTATGGTTTCTTATGGAAGAAGGGGTTTACAAAACTAGGGCACAAGTTCTAAGAAGTTATGTAGAGGTATTGGAATCTAAGGATTGAACAGTAAGGAAGAAATATTGAAGGAGGAATTAGCTAGGACCCAACAAGGAAAAATGGCACCAAGGAAGGGATCAAATGTTTCACCCAAGAATGGAAAGGGTAGGAGAAAACTGATCACATCAACAAGTTTTAACAAAGAATGGTATACATATATGTAATACTCAGATCGTGTTTTATTGGGGATGGATTGGGTATCTCATGTGCCCAAAATGGCTATAAGTGATTATAACCATAGGAAATATACAACCGA
This sequence comes from Taxus chinensis, assembly GCA_019776745.2. Taxonomy (NCBI): domain Eukaryota; kingdom Viridiplantae; phylum Streptophyta; class Pinopsida; order Cupressales; family Taxaceae; genus Taxus; species Taxus chinensis. The sequence continues at coordinate 389,780,331 of CM034146.1, forward strand.
GAAATATATGGCATTGGATCTTGTTTGCCCTATAGGAGAAAGAATAAAAGATGAAAAATGAGTGTATGATGACTATGTGAAGAGAAAATTAGATAAGGTTGGGATTTTTAATTTTTATGAGTTTCCATTTTTCAGAAAACCTACAAGGTTATACCAGTGGCTGATGTCACGCATACATGATTATTAATTTTACTTCACAAGAAGGATAATGTGCATAACTGCACAGCTTATCTCCAAGTACACTGGGCTTATCTACATGGGAGAGTCATTGGATGATGAATTGGGTGACAAGGAGGCTATCATCGAAACATCTAAGGCATATCAATACAAGAAGGGCGGGAACTACTTTGATATTTACAAGATCATTGACCCAGTTGTGAAGATGGCCACACACTTTCTCACCAAGTTGAATGGACAAGAATGGTGGATGCAAGTGAAAAAGATATGGTTGAATATTTGTAGAAAGATATCAGAATGGGTCATCTAAAACATCTCATCCTTCATTGTGAAGGATATCATAAATGTTGTGCATGAGGAAGATAAAATCATATATGGTAGTATTCTCCTTACAATTGTATTTTCATAGAGTGGAGTGCCTGATGGGCCGAAAAATTACATTTGGGAGTACCCTGATGAAAACCCCTCCCCAACTAAGAAGTTCGAGGCATACACTTGTGAAAAAATGACATTTGATTATAAGGTACACTTAGATAAGTGGTAAAAATAGATGCACAATGCATTTGGAGCAGAGTGGATAATTCCATAAAAACTTCCAACCTTGGTGAAGGATGAGATTGAAATTACATTGTACCAATAGTTATGCATTCACATATTCAGTTTGACATATGAAACCAAGAGCCCATGGTGTAAACTACCTTTTGTCTCCGTAACACAATATTGTCAGAGTGCAGTCAATAGGTTTAAGGAGGACATGAAACTTAGATTTAATCTAAGTGAAATAGATCAGGAGCAATGTGGGTTGTGCTAGAAATTGGTGTATCCTAAGAAGTGGGCATATGTAGAGAAGTATGTCTCCCATGACATATATATGCTCAAGCCCATAACATTACTACTTACAAGAAAAATAGTGACAAGGTTGTACATACAGCTAAGGCTGAAGTTTTAGATGGAAGCCTACATTGAGGATGATGTATCCATCCTTGAAGACCCTATCGGAAAGAAGAAAGGGATGAAGAGAGATAGGGAGGAAACTCCAAAAACTAGGGCACCAAGTGCACATGTGGTTCAAACCAGAGGATAACAAGAGTCGCAAGTAGACAGAAGCACTTATACATGGAGGAAGAAGTCTCATGTGAAGGAAAAGTCCCCAGTGATAGAGGAATATCCAGTGAAAAAGAAGTATAAGGTAGCATAGAGTTCAAACTATAAGAGCAAGGAGAGGATGAAGGGTAATGAGACCGAGGAGAAGGGATAGGATCATGAGGAAGAAAAGAACCCACTTGTATTCAATGTGGATGAATTTGATGAGGAGAGGCATGAATCCTCGGAGGGCTCTCATGAGGGAGAAATAAGTGAAGAACAAATGGGGACCAAGGCATATGAGAACCTGCACCTGTCTGGTGAACAATTAGAGGAAACAGTGGAGAAGGAGGTGGTGGAAATCATCAAGGACTTGGTAGAACATGAGGTGGGGCACAATGTAGGAGAAGTATAGAAACATGAGAGGAGAGATAATTTTAGCAGTCAGTTTATTGATAGGAGCATGCACATGTGGAAATGGAACAACAACATCATCTAAAGGGCCCGTAATGAATTACATTGATGATCAAAATGAGGTCCTGCACATGTGTTTACAAAGCATGGTGCCCTTAGACCAAATCTTCTATTCATCATTCTTTGAAAAAGATAGTGCGTACCCATGGACCAAGATGATGTTTTCATGTACTTTTGAGTCCCATGTTGATGAACCAAAATTTTAATTCAATGCAAGCGTATTACTAGATATATCAAACCTCGAGGAGGTAAATCCCATTGTAGAATCACAACAGCTAACTAATGAGAAGGAATGTAATGCACTAACCAAGGTGTCAGTGGGAATCTAAGTAAGGTTGTTTGCAAAAGAAATAATAGAATCAAAGCATTAGAGGAGTTAGAGGAGAAGAACAAAGAAATCATAAAGAGATACAAGGAGATAGAGGGGAATCAGTTGATAATTACATAGCTAAGGCTAAGTTGAGAGAAGAAAATGGGAATGTGCATGAATCCTACAAGAAAGTAGAGAATATTTCAGAATCCATTATTTTAAACGGCCTAGATTTAGCTCCCCTGAGAAGAATTATGAGTTATCCTTCCACTTCCTAGAGGAATTGATGTGATTAATCATGATGGAGAAGCAACCACTTGCACTGGAATCAATGGAGGAAGTTATGGCATGATAGAGAGAGTGGGAGAAATAAAAAATTGAGGAGACCATAACTCCTTGCTTTAGTAAATATTGTGGTTCACATGGCTGAAGTTGTCTACAATAACTCTAAAGACATAGATAGAGTGGCAAGTTTGTGCTATGCATGAGGCATATTTGAAGGATTTCCAAGAAAATAATAAGGGCAATAGGGTGGAGCATGACAGAATATTTGGGAATGTTTAGAATAAATCTAATTCAATTGAGATTTTAAGGTCCTTTGTTAAAAATAAGGTAAAGGAAGTGTATCCCCAGGTTACACATAAGATGGATGTGTTGAATGACCTTAGCAAGTATATCGAGAATATCATTTATACACTGAAGGATAAGGGTGAAGAGTTGACATTTTATGAAGTCAACATCATGATAGGGGATTTGTTTACATAGGCATAGAAGGAGGCAGATTCTTAGAATGATATTTAAGCATCCTAGAATAATACTTTCCCAATACTTGTACAACAATAACAATTTTTTTTTGTTTTCTAGCATAAGGTAGATACAGGTTATTCTTTCCTTCCATTATTTATTATTTTTTAGAGATCATATTTTTCTAAGGATGGATGAAACATTTAGTGTGGGGAAATGTTGAGCCCAAAAAATACTAAGTATTGGAGTAGAGTACGAGCATGCACAGAACGCAAGGTAGGAAGGAGACGCATGGAGAAGAGCGCATAAAAAGAACTAAGTACATGCAAATAGTCTGAATAGTTCAGTTTGAGTGAAGGGCTTGAGTAAACATGGAGGGCATGGAGGTCAACATGCAGAAGCATAAGAGGATCCTGGGACTTAGTCACATTATGGAATATGGTGTTGTATGGAAAACAAGTGAGGAGGCGGAAAGATGTGATAAGTGGATAAGGTTAGTATATGAAGACTTGTAGCCCAAGGAAAGGGTATTCCAAGGAATAATCAAGGGTTAATCATTGTGCTTAAGGAGATATAAAGTGGAAATTAATCATAGCTTTAGCTAGCTAGCATTTACACTCGAGTATGGTGGATCATGATCCCTCTTCCACGTGGCCTTCTCATGAGTAATTTTGAGGTGATGGGTGAGATATCCCACTCTATTTAGGAATGTGATAGGGTCCAAAAGAGGGGTAAGTGTAATCAGAAGTGTAGGTTTGTATGAGAGGTGTATGGTGAAGGGTTACGAGAAAATGAGAGGTGATGAAGGAGGAAAAAGATGTGTGATTCAAGGTATGAGATATTTTGGGTGCATAGAAGAGAGAATGAATATAACCCCTTTGAGAAGAGTCATTTTGTAGAGCTAGGGTGCTATTTCATAATGTATTCGGCCTGCTATGACCCTTTTGATGCAATATGTCTAATGTAAACAGTTGTGAATCAATGAATATGATGGATTGCTATGAATATCTTTGTTTATGGGTCTAAACCCTAGTGTTATTCATATTGTTCATGGTTCATATCTGATTTCTTTGTGATTTTGTAGTGCTTACTTTTACATTATGGTGCATCTATGTTTATATCTATTTTCTTTACTTCTGTGCTAGAATGAATGCATGTATGTCTATTTATGCAAACATTCCTCTATTAGTGGCAAAGCACTCTTACAAGGCTCACATAAAGGAGGGGCTTGACACCCTCATGCGCCTCAGGTGAGCGATTAGTCAAGTTTGGTTGATGTGCCGATGCACTTGGAGTTTAAAGGTAGTAGGTAAAGGTGACTACACTATTATCCCATTCTAATCACTACAAAAAATGTTCCAATAGGAAATATCTATGTACCTTCATAGTTTAGGACCACTCTTGTACCCTTACTTAAAAACACAATATGTGAGCCAATAGGAAAGCTCCACACTCCTCAAAATGTCAAAACTTTGATAGACCCTTCTGACTACTATGAAACATGATCTAATAGGAAACATCCACCAACCTTGTAATGTCAATGTCTCTCTCTTTTGTGCTTTCCTTTCATTGGTTAAGCCTTCACATCACAACTTCTATCTAGGAAAACTTATTATTGGATCCATAGGAATGTAGCCCCATATAATGGCTTAACTTACCTTGACTACCTAGATGCGAAGGCCTATTAAACTTGGTTTATTTAGTGGACTTGATGTCTATGAAATGCATATGCCTTGAAGAGTGTCAGAATGTTGCAACATGTCCATCATTGGTTGTTTATATTATGTCACCCATCATATTTGTGCTTCTCCATGTTTCCCATTAACCTTTCAACCTTTCCTAGACCTGGTGCCCTTATGAAATTTGGTTCTTTTTGAGGAATTTATATATGTCGGATTCCATCACCCTAAAGTGTGATGGAATTTTGCCTCATGTATCTACCTTAACCATTGATCTTCTACTGTGTGGCCCCCATCTGATGCTTGGAATTGAAATTGATGTCCAAATGGATGTCAAATGACATTTTAAATATACCCCACCAATGGATAAAACTTGAGCCCACAGTGGGTTTTTAAATGCCAACGGCCAGTACTTTGGAAAGGTGTAATTTGACAATTGTTTAAATGTATTCTTCCCGTTTAAAATGACTAAGTCCATGGTTAACCTTGTTAAATCGAAAATAACCCTAGGGGGTATTTTTGGATAACAATTTGGTGACCTCAAAGGTAATTTTCCTGCTAGATTAGACTAGTATTCTTTTACAATCCATTAGGACTTGAGTTGAGCCCAAAACTTTAAAACCCATCTAAACTTTTAAAATTATTACCCCTAAGCCGTGTGAATCATGTATGGACTTAGTAATGATATGAGGAGCTCTGAATGAACCTTAGAAACTACTCCAACTATTTTATTTCACCTGTAGTAAAACAATTAAGCACTTTATAAACTATTTAGTCTCAGTCTCATACTACTATTTAGAAGTTTTTTGAGTGAAGAAAGTACTAATTAACCATTATCTTTTGGCCATATTACTTTGTTTTATTTCATAATTCTCGATCTCTTACACCCACATGCCCAATCATCTTTTTTCATCTCACATTGTTTTATATTAGACTGGGAAACCCAAAATAGTACTGGGGTGTCCATAGGTTCCTTGGTCCCACTAACCCTGATCCATTTTGAACTTTCCCGCCACTTTTTCATCTCTTTCTAGCCGTTTTAGCTTCTTATCTTTTTGGTGGTCAGCCATTTTGGGGTTAATTAGGAAAATAAATCAAAAGAACCTTATAAATATAAATTTATGAGACCATAATGAGGGACCAAGCACTAGTCACTACTATCATCCACCTAGGGTTGCAATCATATAAGGCATTTGGAGATCATTTGCATATATTTAGCTCCATCATAAAGGAAAAGGATAGTTCATCTGTATAACACAAGCATAGGAGGGGATTATATTCTATTCCATCCACCATTATAATACATTTTTACATCTAGTTATTGCTCGATACTTCACAAAGTGCAATTGACACAAGAGAACCTAGGAAACATGATTTCACAAACACACCAAAACTACATTTGGGTAGGAAATGTAGTGTAGTGCTCAGTGAGTAAGCCCACTTTTATAGTAGCTAAGGTCAGTCGACCCCATTCATTTGCATTCTTATTTTTTTAGGGTTTTGAGACTTCTTTTGGTTTCTTGTAGGTCTTTCTATCATCTTGGATTATTAGCAAAACCTAGAACAGTGTAGATAATTCAATGCAGCAAGAAGAGAGGGTTTCAGACCACCTTCTAAATCTATGAAATTAAGTTCTAGACCTCTTACATAGACCAGGGCATCCACATGTGCCCAAGTCCCTCTCCAGATGCTCCAGTCTAGCTAGATATCTTGGATCCATTATTTTTGAGACCTCTGCATAGTCATTCTTGTTTCCTTTTTCTCTAGTAACTTTTGCGACCTAGTCAAGAGAGATTGTCTATATCAGCTGAGTCACTTCCATAATCTTCTTGCATGTTAGGGTTTCTACTTTCATTAGATTAGTTGTTTGCATCATTTTCCATAGTCATTTACTACATTTATTTACTGTATTTACATGTTATTATAGATTATATTAACTACTATTATTCCACATTTTAGTTAATTTTAGTTAATCATTTTGGTGAACCTAAATTTGTCATTCATGCTTATAGGATCCTTCTTCCTCAATTATCCTAGATTCTTCTCATCATGAACATCTCTATTCACACATTACGCACCATACACCATAATTTCTACATTTATTTTTACATTTTCACATTTATACATCATCCATCATATTAGTCTTCATCATAATCACCTCCCATTACATCCTACATACTATACATTATTAGGCACACTACACATATTGCATTCAATAATATACACTACATACACATCACATAGTCATTTATTATCTTCATTACATATGATTCATTGTATTCTACATTCTACACTCGCTACTCTATGAAGCTCCTTAGTTTCTTGGCCCATACATGACTACCTAGGGTTTAAAAATCAAATGGACCTTACATTCATCATGCGTTTATTATTTGACCTTTCATCATGCCACATTTCTCGGATAGTGACACACACTATAGGATAAATCGTCACTTACTCTATCATATTGTAGTGGTATACGCTTTAGGCTACATCACCACTCCCTACTATTCATCTTGTAGTGGTATATGCTTTAGGTACATCACCACTCCCTACTATTCACCTTGTAGTGACACACACTATAGGCTACATCGTCACTTCCTCTATCATCTTGTAGTGATACATGCTTTTAGGCTAAATCATCACTCATACATTCATTTTTTCATGATATATTCTTATGATATAAGGTTCATGCACATATCTTCTATATGTTGCATAACATCATCACTATGCATACATAATCATCATAGCACGCTAGACATGACACACACTATCCATCCATTTCTCAATGACACACTCTCGTTTATAGTTTATTCTTGACTACTGAGGGGGGAAAAAAATGAACCTCACTACATACATTTCCATTCACTTGAGGGCATGCAGCTCTTATCACTCCATTTTTCATTCCATTCCATCCATCCACAACATACTACATATTATGGTTGCTTTTACTACTTCTTGCATTTTCTTGTTCATGGTCTCTTTGTTACACATGCTAGTTAGATTACTTATATTTCATTTATCAATATCATACACACATGCTCATTCACATATTTTTCTAATTTTGATTTCAGATACAAGTTTCTTACACCTAGCACAGATGTTCTCCTTATACCCTTCCTACACTATTCACTGGGGGCATCTTCATTCATCTCTCATAGGTTTAATTGTTTCATTTTGCAACTAGCAATCAACATTACTTGTTTATACACACCTTTGACATACTAGTTATATTTTTAACATTCTAACGGGTGCTTCATGTGCAACATTTATTATCCAAGGATATTTTCTTTCATACTTGTTTGTTATATTGCTTGTCTATTTTTTTCTCTTGTTTGGGGGAATTTCCCTTTATTTGGTGTTCATACTTGTTTGTTTATATGTGGCCATGATGTCCTTTCATGTCTTACGACATCGTGAGAGATGTCCCATGTTTGCATCCCACTTTGTGTGGTTTAATTTTTCTTCTTTCATGTTTATATTACTACTTTTCTTGGTAGATTTTACATTGTTTTCATAGCTTTCACATTGTATTATACATGCATGTTTTTATTTAACTAACAATTGTATTTTTTTATCCTTCTTGTTTGTTAGTTAATTTGTTTCCACAAAGTACATTCCCTTCCCCCTACAAGGTAGAGTTTCAGAATACATGTGGTTGGTCCTCTTTTGCGACTGCATTCTCCTATCAACGATGTTTAATGCGACCCTAAAGAGGGTCACATTGTTTGGGGTTTTATATACTACAAAACACATTTACAAAAGTTCATTCCAGTGCACTTTCCATCATTGGCATTGTGGGTTATATATAACGAGTGGGTTTAGACTAGTCTACGAACCTTGTACACAATGGATTTTACAGGACATGATATTCCTTAGCATTCTGGGAAGCAGTTAAAGGTTGGAGGATATAGAGGGATTCCTGCCTATACTTCTTTGGCTAGTGGCATTAAAGTTTCAAAAAAACTAAGACATACAAAAATATCTTCACACACATTCAGGGAAGCAATTAAAGGTTAGAGAATAACGCAACTTTCTCCCTATACTTGTTTGGCCTATGGCATCAGATCACCCGAAAAACCCCATCACTACATGATATCCTTATACACTCTCTTTCTCAACATGAATCAAGTGCAAATTTTCCATTTACATTTTCCATTTTTTTATTCTACATTCAAATACCTTTTACATTTATATAAATGCATCTTTTACATTATGTTTTTACACATACATACATAGATATTTGACTACTTGATTATTTTCTCCTTGTAGATATGGTTGTATGATAAACAAGTAATCAAATGGGGGAAAAACAATAACAAAAAAATCAAAAACAACATTTCATAGTAACACACATCATACTCACTATGCAGGTACATCACACACATCAATAGCTACACACAAATTTCTGCCCTACGTTCACTCACATCACTTTTTGCACTTTTTTATCTTTAGTTTCCATGCTCCATCATCTTTTTGTCATTCCAAGTTTTGTTTAGTCCTTCAACATGTTTTCTACTACAATCTTCATGGAATTCAGGTACACATCTATATCTACTTTATGTTACTGAGATTTCTACTCACCAACATAAAGTGCGAGTAAATATAGTCACAAAATCATGCAATTTAGACACTATTTAGTCTCGGTATCGTGCTACTATTTAGAAGTTTTTTGAGTAAAGAAACTACTAGTTAACCCCCATATTTTGGCCATCTTACTTTTCTTTATTTCTTCATTCCTAACCTCTTGCACCTGCATGTCCAGGAAATTTTCTTCATTTCACATTATTTTAGCTTTGACTGGGGCACCCATGCTAGTACTGGGGTGCCCATGGCCGCCCTCATCCCACTAGGGGTGTCCTGATCCTTTTTGAATTTTCCCTCCACTTTTTGGGAACTTTCTATTTATTTTAGCTTCTTATCTATTTGTTGGTTGGCCATTTTAGGTTAATTATGAAATTAGATCAAGAGAACCCTATAAATATAAAGTTATGAGACCATAATGAGGGACCAAGGACTAGTCACTACTATCATCCTCCTAGGGTTGCATTCATCTAAGGAATTTGGATATCATTTGCATATAGTTAGCTCCATCCCAAAGGAAAAGGATGGTTCATATGCATCACACAAGAATAGGAGGGGATTCTATTTTATTCCATCCACCATTCTACTACTTTTTTACATCTAATTATTACTCGCTACTTCATAAAGTGTGACTGACATAAGAGCACCTAGGGAATATGATTTCACACACACACCAGAACTACATTTAGGTATGAAATGTAGTGTAATGCTCAGTTAGTAATCCTAATGTTGTGGAATTTGAGGTTAGTCTGATCCATTTATTTACATTCTTCTTTTTTTAGGGTTTTGATGCTTCTTATGGTTTCTTGCAACTATGTTTATCATCTTGGATTATCAGCGACACTTGGACCAATGCACTAAAGTAGCTAGGGTTTCATACCACTTATCAAACCTCTGAAATTTAGTTTTGGACCTCCTACATAGACTAGGACACCCATTCTACAGGTTAGGGAGCTAACATGTACCTTAGTCCCTCTCCATGCGCTCTATTCCAGCTAGATAGCTCAGATTCATTCTTTTCGGGACCTCTGCACAATTATTCTTGCTTATTTTTTCTTGAGTCACTTCTATGAAATATTCCAAAGAGATTCTCTATATTAGTTGATCCACTTCCTTACTCCTCTTGCATATTATACTTTAATTAGATTATTTTCTTGGGTCATTTTTCATAGTCATTTACTGCATTTATTTACTATATTTACATGTTGTTATATATTCGATTAACTACTATTATTCCACATTTTAGTTAATTTTAGTTAATCACCACCATGAAACCTTATATTCCTGAAATGAATTGTGCAAAAATAAAAAAATCCCATAAAAACTATGCATAAAATGGAAGATCATTAATGTTCTAAGTGGAAACATGCAGAGTGTGCACAAACCATTCTTTTACTAAAAACAAACCTATCTAATATACTCTAACCAAAGGCAAAGGAAGCTAACCAAAACCTGTAAGAGGATGTGACAAATAGCATCCTTTCCTCACTAAATGTATCCATGTTATCTATTTGGAAAGAAAATCACATGGTTGGAATGAAAGCATTCATTACACTCTCATTTTCTTCAAAGTATCAACTAAAAATAACACATATACCTCCTTAAGTTGATATGCATTTGGTTGGAGGTACTGAATCTGATCATTGGTACTTTGATGGTTATCCTCATACTCTAAAATGAGCATGATTGGTTTTAACTCCTTCTTTGGCTCTAAACTAGCCAAATACCTAATTGGGAAAGGGCTGGTACTTAATGTTCTCCCATCTTCTTTAGATTCAACTCTAAGAATGGATCTAGTAGACACATTTTCTTCATCATTAGAGATGGTTGTAAGCTTCTTTAAACCTTTTTCTACTTTAACAAACAAATTTGTCTCTTCCATGATGAATTCTGATTTTGTAATGGTGTCATAATTATTTTCCTTCTTTTTCTCATCATCCATCATTAAGTTTGAAAGATCAAACTTATCCTTTTGTTCTTGAAGGGGACTAATTTTGGTAGGACCTTCTCAGATGTTCTTCTTTATGGAAAGCTCATCAACAAAATCAAATTCAATATAGGATGAAGGAGAAGATTTTTTCAAAATATCGTTACCGAAATAAAGAAAAAATATTTCTATGATCTCTTCTTCATCCAATCCATCTAGATCTGGTTTTCTCTCCTCCATTACTTATTCCTATGAAGTTAAATCACCATCCTCCCAAAATATGGTGCCATGATGCACACAACACTCATAAGGACTGTTCATCATCTTCTTCTTGTTCATTCTCTTTAGAAAAATCATTCTCCACATTTTATTCTTTAGTTCAAACCTTTGTTGAAGGCCTAACTAGTTGTGACATCTAATTGGAATCAAATTTTTAATCCCAATCCTTCAAATTTTGCAATATTTCTTCTCTATTGGGTTCTTCAACTTGCTACGCTCCTTGACTAATTTTCTGATTTGTTTCTTCTCGAAATGGGTTTGGGAATGCAATAAGAAGGGTGGGTTGGGTCTCAAATGATTTTTGTAATGGTTTAAATAAAGGGGAAGGTGTGATTTCATCTTTTGAATGAGAGGAGATGGAAGGAGAAGCCTTGAGGAAGCTAGGGATTTTAACCATAGGCATGTGTGGTTGATAAGAGATGGGCATTGAATACTGATATGACAAAATTTTAGGAAAATCCCATTGAGAGGGTTATTTCTTTAACCTCAGCATAATCAACCTATAATGCTTAATGATGAAATAAAATAAACCATTTAAGTGAAATAATCACTCATTACCTCAATATTGTGTTATGGGCTAAAAAACCTAGGTATATGACCTTCCCATGGACAAGGCTTCATATAACCAGGTTGTTTAGCATGCAATATTTGTAGTTTCTCCTTTATAGCTTACAAGATCTACTCCATTATCTCAACTCTTCCTTAAAAATATTCTTCAGGTGTATAATGGCCTCCAAAGTCTGCATACTCATAATAACATGCACACTCAATCTAATTCTGGTCATAAAACATATCTAGAGGTGTGTTATAATAGCTTGAAGAAGGATTTTGGAAGGTTGGAGGTGGATTTGAATGGTATTTCTACTGAAAATGTGTAATCCTCTGAGGAAATTAAGTCATGATTGCACAAATTCATTGCAAAGAGAAATGAAATGATGGAAAGAAAATAAATGGTGTGTTAAATGAGAAAAATTAGTTGTTTGGAAATTTGGAGTCACCATATTTGCTTGAATATGCCTCCAAAAGTCTAAAATCTCACCAATAACACATCCACTTGATGAAATGAATATGTAAAGCTCTTCAAAATCTATCCCATCGGGTGTGAAAAAATTGTTGGGAAGTGAAGGCACCAAGGTGGCTAGGATATATACTTGTGAAATATACAGCTTTCAATACTCATCACATCGGGTGTGCCAAAACTGCTATCATCAGAAAGTAGCACACTAGGATTTTCTCATTACATATCCCTACTTTTAATTAACATGGGATGATATCACAAGTGTGGGACTTGGAAATTGAGATCAACCTCATGGTTCCTCTACCTATTCCTGATGCTAAAACTAATCCTATAGCTGAAATGCAAACTAATTAATCCTAAACTAACAATTTCAAGGGACTAGAGAGAGAACAAAGGGTTAGAAAGATGCATGGAATTGAAATCCTAAGCTAAAATATGGTAATAACAAAAGAAAAAGGGGTGATGAGACACTCTAATTGTTTGGGTTAGACACACATCAGTGTTGTAAATATCTATATTTAATTGAATCATACAAGCAATAAACACAAACATTATACCAAAAGAAAAATACATAAGATATAGCCTGGTTCACCCAGTGTGGACTACGTCCACCAAGAAACATCCAATATATTATTCTTTATTTTATATAGGATATACAATGAATATTTGTAATCTTCCACACCTCTCATGGATGTAGAGTACTTTATTTCCTTCACAATCTTCTTTTGGATTTCTTCAAGAAAATCTTCTAACAATAATCTGTATTATTTTCTTCTGACTCTAGTTTTCTAGCTTATAAGCATATAAAAACTTTAGGGAAACTTAACTATGCATTTATAACCCTCCGATCACCTTTATAACCAAGGGTTGGATCTAATCCCATGTCTAAAATAAAAATATAATGCATAGGTAACCGATGTCAGTTTCTTCTAGGTGACCAACACAGGTTACCTAACCAATGTCTATTACTCCCAGGTGACCGATGCTAGTTACACAACTGACGCCAGTTACTATGTAAACTTGCATGTTTTTAAAGCATGATATTCTCCACAACTCAAAAATCTCCCACCTAGAGATAAATTTCTCCAATATACCGTATAGCTCCATTCTTGGATCTTTTCCTTGGCCTTTTTCTTTCTCTTCAATTCTCAAACTCGAAGACCAACTTAAGTGGAATGAGGCATCAAATTCTTCATTTCCAACGAATTTGTTAGCCCACAGGGTTTGCATTTGTATGAATTTTCTCTAGTTTCAGTTTCCTATCCTCCAACACCTTTTTTTTGAAGTGATATCTCAACCGAATGTGTTTTATTCTTGAATGAAATGTTGAGTTCTTTTCTAGATGAATCACACTTTGAATATCACTGTACAATCTACAATCCTTTTGCTCTTTTCCCAAATCCTCCATGAAACTTCTCATCCATATCATTTCTTTTCTAGCCTATATAGCTATAACATATTTGGCCTCTATAGTAGAAAAGGCCATAACCATAAGAAATAGCTAAATATAGCTAACTCTCATGCCACCTACTATGAATACATATCCAGTGGTGGTTCTCCTATCATCCAAATCTCCCACCATATTTGAATCAACATAGCCGCATAAAGAAGTATCTGACCCTCCTTAGCATAAATACATGCTAGATGTACTTCTCAAATATATGAAAATCCATTGGACTAATTTGCAATACTATTTATCTAGATTGGCCATAAATCTACTCACAACTCCCACTACTTGTGCAATGTCTAGCTTAGTATAAAACATTGCATACATAAGGCTTCCAACTACTAAAGAATATGGAACCTGTGTCATGTACTCGACCTGCTCATGTGATAGGACACTGATATTTTCTTAATTTAAAGTGTTCAACCATAGGTGTACTTATAGGTTTTGAATTATGCATATTAAACCTTTCCCACACCTTATTGATACAATATTCCTGAGACAAATAAAATTTCATGTTCTTCCTGTCTCTATGAATTTACATGCTAAGGATTTTCTTTGTAGCTCCTAAATTCTTCATTGCAAATGTATGAGCTAAATTTACCTTAAGCTCAACAATGTCTTGCATATTAGATCCTACAATAAACATATCATCTACAAAAAGTAACAAAATAATATAGCTTCCATTTTCAATCTTCTTAAAATAAACACAATGTTGAGATTCACATCTCATACAACCATGCTCGTGCATAGAATTGTCAAAGCTCATATAACATTTCCTTAGAGCTTGTTTGATCCCATTAAAGATCATTTTCAACCTACACACAATTTTTTCCTTACCCTTGACTTCATAACCAAGTGGCTGCTACATATATATCTCTTCCTCCAAATAACCGTGAAGGAAAGGTTTATTAACATCAAGTTTCTCTAGGTGCAAATATTCTACTAAAACCAAACTCAAAATAGTACGAATGGAATTCATTTTTAATAAACGAGAAAAAATATCACCAAAATCAATACCTTCTTTTGGTGTAAACCCTTTTAGAGTAAGAATTACCTTGTATATTTTCTATCCACCCTCTTCTTCCTTGATCCTATAAACCCATTTGTTCTACAATGTTCTCTTACTTGCTGGAAACTTAGCCAAATCCCATGTCTGATTCTATTTCATGGATTCCATTTCCTCATACATACCATGCTCCCACTTATTTTGGGTATCTTCTTGCATTGCTTCTTCAAAAATTTTGGACTCACTCTTATCATTAAATAATAGATAAAATAAGGAAGGTGTAAATATTTATAGAGGTCTACTTACCCATTGTGACCTTCCCAAATAAATATGGGGAGTCAGAGGCTCATTTTGTACATCCTGTACATTCATATCAAACTTTGACAGTGATTGACACTAATAACATTATGTCAATGTCGGTTCTAGAAACTGATACTGGTCCTCTACTACTGACGTCAGTCCTTGTGCTACCAAAGTTGGTTCAGGATGCTAATGTCAGTTAATGTAACCGACACTGGTAGTTATAGGTGTCAATTTTAAATCTAATAATGCATTTTCTTCCACAAAATCTTCCACCAGATTATCCTTAGGCATTACAATATGATCCCTATATATTCTCTTTTCATTCCATTCAATATCACAACTCTTAACAATCTTAGCATCATCTAAATCCCAAAAAATGGAATCCAAAAACACAAGATCCATAACCAATAAAAGTGCATATCTTGGGTTTAACATCTAATTTTTTTCTATTTTCTTTATCAACATGCACAAAAGCTTTTCAACCAAATACTCTAAGAAAATAAATATCTACCTCTTTTCCATTCTAGGTTTCTTCGAGTATTCCATCATCTAGTGCACTTGAAGGCCCATAGTTGATTAAATATAATACCGTATCTACTTCTTCTACCCAAAATTGTAAGGGTAATCCATCATGTATCTTCATGATTCTTACATGTTCCATGACAGTTTTTTTTATTATTTTATCCACACCATTCTCCTGTGGTGTTCCTGTGTCTTCCATTCAATGAGCAATAATCATTGAAATCCTTGCTGCAGTACTCACCACCATTTTCAGATCTAAGGGATTTTAATTTTAAATTGGATTCATTTTCCACAATGGATTTCCATCTTTTAAAAGTCTCAAAAACAACTTATTTACACTTTATAGAATAAACTCATACCTTTCTTGTGGCATCATCAATGAAATTCACATAATATTGGGATCCTCCATAAGAAGCTACCTGGGCTAGTCCCCATACATCTGAGTGAAAAAGCTCTGATTTTTTCTCATTTTTTTCCCCAACTTTAAGAAATATCACTTTATTTTTCTTTCCAATTATTCAATTCTCACATAAATCAAAATCTACATGTTTTAAATCCGATAACTTACCCTTTTCCTTTAATATATGCATTCCCTTTTTACTCATATGGCCTAGCCGATTATGCCACATGTTTTCCTCTGAATATAAAGTAGATAGAATAGAAAAGGAATTAGTAATATAGGTATAAAAATACAATGTTCCTACCTTATTTCCTCTTACTACAACAAGATCTCACTTGGTAACTTTCCAAGAGTCAGTTGTGAATGTAACCATGCAACCAGCTTCACCTAGTTATCCTATAGAAACTAGATTTCTCCTTAGGCTTGGCACATGCCTCACATATTTCAATATCCATGTATTTCCATTATACAATTTTAGATGAACTTCCACTTTACCAATAATATTTCATGGTTCATCATCTCCTAAATAAACATGGCCAAAATTAGCCTGGACATAATTTCTGAAATTACCATTATTAGGGGTAGCATGGAAAGAAGCTCTTGAATATAAAACCCAAGATTCTATTTTACTATCCAAGGAGAGAATAAGGGCATCTTGTATTACCTATGTTGCAACATTTTACTCTTTACCTTTATTTGGTACATTCTATTTGTTTTCCTTGAACCAAAAATCCTTCTTTGCATGTTCTTTCTTTCAACAATTCCAGCAGGTTATTCCTCTACCTCTAGATTTAGATCTACAATTCTTTAACTTTGATTTCCCATTATTATTTCTCTTGGATTTCTCCTTCTGCACTCACCTACTTTCTTCATTCGAAGCATTTCCATATGATGACTCTCATGTACTTTTCCTACGTATTTCTTCATTCAAGATTATACTAACCACATCATCAAACTTCAAAATATTAGTAGCAGATGTTGTATTACCAACAACTATAACCAAATTATCCAAACTATATGACAAATATCATAAGAATAAAAGTGCTTTCATATCATAATCAAAGAGAATATTAACGGATTGTAATTGATTTACAAAGGAATGGAAACCATTCAAGTCATTTGATACATATCCACCTTATTGTATTTTAGAATTAAATAACTTCTTCATCAAATAAAATTTATTTCAAACACTTGGTTTTTCATATAAATTAGCTAAATATTTCATCAAATCTACCATGTTTACTACTTCAATAATATTAGAAGCTACAAATGCTATCAGGCTCAATCTTATAGATCCCAGATACTTTCTATAAATAATCTTCCATTCTTCATCAGTACTTTTAATAGGCTTTGCACTCGCATCCAATGGTAAATATAAATATTTTTGATACAGATAATATTCCACTTGCATCTTCCATAATTGATAATTACGGCCATCAAATTTCTCCACTTTGTATTTTCTATCTTCTTCCATTGTTGTGCTCCAACTAAATCAAAAATACATTTGTGAGTAAATTTGTCAACATAGAAAACCCTCAAATAAAAAATATCCTATACCAATTGTTGGGGTTAGAAAAACACTAGTGTTGTACACATCTATATTCAATTTAAGTATATAATCAATAAACACGGAAATTATACCAAAAGAAAAATACACAAGATATAATGTGGTTCACCCAGTTTGGTCTATGTCAACCAAGAAAATACCAATCTATTATTATTTTCTTTACAGAGGATATAAAATGAATATTTGTAATCTTCCACACCTCTCATGGATGTACAATAATTTTTTCCTTCACAGGCTTCTTCTAGATTTCTCCAAGAAATTATTCTCATAGCAATTTCTATTCTTTCTTTCTAACCCTAGTTTTCTAGCTTATAAGTATATACAAACTTTAGGTCAACTTAACTATGCATTTACAACCCTTCAATCACCTTTATATGCAAGGTTCAAATCTAATCACGCGTCAAAAATAAAAAACATTAATGCTTAGGTAACCAATTTCAGTTGCTACTAGGTGACTAACGTCGGTTACCTAACTGATGTCAATTGCTCCCAGGTGAGCGATGTCGGTTACTATGTAAACCTGAAAGTTTGTAAATCATGTTATTTATGAAGCCATTTAGGTCCACAACTCAACACTAATGATGGTGAAGGGAAAAGGAAATGGATAAGGAAGAGGCCAGACATAAGTGACATAGACCCAAACTACATTTACCATCTATTCTCACATAAAACATAAAAAAATGAACTTGCAAAAGAGAAATACAAGCACAACACAATACATAAAGTAAAAGAGAGAAAGGTTGCAGATAAACACAAGTTGGGGTTGAGAAAACACCAAAAAATAAGCTTTATTGCAATTAAACTTTGTAAAAACCATTACACTTGTAGAGGAAGGAACACAAACACATTACCAAGCCCAAAATGAAGGTTCGATGGCTCATAGTTACTTATGAACCATTTTAACATAATTCCTTTACATATTAGAATGTCCATCCTTTGAAATAAGAATTATTTTATAATACATAGTGAATGAAGAGAGAGAGAGAGAGAGAGAGAGAGAGAAGATGGAAAAGAGAGAAAGAGATTGTATTTGATCTTACCATTAATGAAAATAATTTTCTTTCTGTCCATCATGACTTTCAATCTTCAACCACTATCAATCATCCATTAATGTCTGAAAACATCATAGGCACCTTGTTAAACTTGTTCCCTAATGTCCTTTTGCTTCTAGGAGAAGGTAAGAATCCAATATTTCATCAATTCAGGTGGTTGAGATTATTATGACCGCACTTTAAAGCCCAAAGTTTTCCCCTCTTTTTCTCCCATCAAATGACATCAACCTTTAAATCTAATGATGCCAACATGAAGAGGATAACGAGATATTTCCAACGAGACTGGTTTTGTGTGATTTAGAGAAAGGAATCAAAATATATGAGAATTTGAATATTTACATGCCATGGAGCAGAGGAACATGAAATTTGGAAGCATTTGATTGGCCTCAAATATTTCCTCTACCCATTTGTAACTTTTCTTTTCCTTTTTCATGTGTTGGTCTCTCATTGGTTATGGGGTAAGACCTTATGAAACCTCTATTCTCCATCATAAAGCTAAAAAAAAGAGAAATATCCATGCTTGTCTCAATGTAAGTCCTCATTATAAAGACCTTGTATGATCCTGAAACATAGACCAATGAAAAAACTCCACATTCCTCGCAATGTCATACTATTGTTAGCCCCTTCTGGCTACTGTGAAACATGATCTAATAGGAAAACTCCACATACCTTCACAGTGTCAGACTGTTCTTTTACCCTAACTGGAAACTATGAAATATGATACAATAAGAAAGCTCCATGCTCCTTGTAATGTTAGAACTTTGATATCCCTTTTTGATTGTTATGAAACATGATCTGATAGGAAAGCTCCATGCACCTTGCAATGTCAGTCTCTCTCACTTTCATGATTTCCTTTCATTTTTTGTGCCTTTGTATCATAAATCCTATCTAGAAAAACTTAAAACTATTGGCTCCATAGGAATGCAACCATATATAGTTCCATAACCTCCCTTGACTACCCATACATGAAGCCCTATTAAACTTGGTTTATTATGCAGACTCGAGGTCTACAAAATTCATATACCTTGAAGAGTTCCAGAATCGTGATACGTGTCCACCATTGGTCATTGATATTGCGCCACTTGTCATCTTTTTTCTTCACCATGTGTCTCATTGACATTTCAACCTTTCCTAGACCCAAAACCCTTATAAAATTTGGTTCATTTTGGGAACTTTAGATCCACTGAAGTCCATCACCCTAAAGTGTAATGGAATTCTGCCACGTGTATCTACCTTTAATGTTGATCTTATGCCGTATGGCCCCTGTCTGATGCTTGGCATTAAAATTGACGACCAAATAAACGTAAATAGGCATTTTAAATATAACCCGCTAATGGATTAAAGATGAGATCCCCATGGGTTTATAGTTGAAGAAGTTTTACATATTTGTAAATGAAGGGAATAAAATACTTAGTTGATTTTTAATGATGTTGAAGGTGTGTTCAACTAGAAAATTGATGGAACAGGGACTTAGAGAATTGAAAAAAAACCAAGAAAAATGCAAGAGTGTTAGAAATTCTAGGACCATGGTGCCTGGGGGGTCAAAGACCTATTATGGGTGGATGTGACTACTTAGAAGGTGTGAAACCCAATTTTGCAGGGTTTCGAGATGTTCACTAGTTGCTGCCTGTATGTCGTTTCTATTCACTATTATTCACCTTAAACCTGCAATAAGAAAGAAGCATTTGTAAAAACCCCCAAACTACATCAAATCCTAAAAATAAAAGATACAAAATGGGAGTTTGGATTGTCCTCAGATGTCAACAAAGTGAGCTTACAACTGAGTGTTGAACTACATTACAAAACTCATGTAGTTATATGTGTGTGTTAAAAATTGTTCCATAGGTGGCTCTTGTGCTTGTCACACTTGAATAACGAACAATAGAAAGATGTAGAAGATGTAAATATATTTTTTCATGGAAAAATGAACTTCCCCTCCTATGAAGTGTATGCAGAATAATGTAGTCCCTTTTCCCTTGTGTGAGTGCTACATGGATGTTTGAATGCTCTTGTAAATGTATTTCGATGCAACTCTGGTGATGATAGATAATGCTTAACGATTGGTCCTTTATTATGATCACATATATTTGTATTTATATGATTCCCTTGGTTGACTTTTATAATTAACCACTAAAAGTTAGACTGGTAAAAATCAAGATGCCCAAACGGTTAGAAAAGACCCAAAAGATGAGAGCAAGGTACAAAGAGTTTGGGAGTTCCTAGAGGGGATGGAAGTGCCCGAGTGTTGGAATCCTAGTTGGATGTTGGTGTCTAAAGTTAGAAAAACTAGAGTTTTGAAATTCATACTGGGAAAGAAAGTGTGTGAGACCAAGAAGAAAAATAGAAAGAAAGCAAAGAGGCCCAAGACAATTTTCAATTACTAATTTTCTTACTTATGAATCATATGAATAGTAATATGTGATCAAGACTAGATAAACAACTAAAGTTTCTGATTTAGTGTCTACATTATAACTAGTGGTGACTCTGAATTTAACTCCAAACCAACTAAGTATATGCTTGGATATACATTCTTTACATTTGTTGGATGATCCTTGTGATTTTACCATATTCTTTACATGTTAGTCCATGAATGGATATATTAGAAGAACTTCATTCTTCATTGTAGATGTATACAAGATGGTTTGGACTTGGTATTTATTTACCTTATATAAACATATTTGTTTATACGTTTTTACTCTTATTTTCTTCATCAAAAATGGTGTGTGAAAGTTAAAACTCACCATCCATCTCATTAAGAAGCATGTTTGAAATATGATATGTGCTCTATTTTGATTCTTGAAACAACTCAGCTTCCTATGTGATGATTTTTAATTTGGAAATGGGTTTCTCATCTTCTTCCTCATCCTCAATCAAGAAATTTTACATGAAAAACTTCCTCTCTTCCACATGAAAATCAGATTTATTCGTAGGTCTGATTCTTCTTTGGCATGCTCTTCTTCTTGGATTTTATCCACATCTAATTTTGTGAAAAAGGTAAGGAAAGATGTGTAGTTGTTAACATTTCTTTCTCTTTTCATGTTTAAGGGATACTTTAACAACATGAGGAACCTTTTGGTGAAATATGAATGATGGAGGTGGAAAACATATGAGATTAATGGGTTCTTCATCATCAATGAAATATTCCAAATCTGATAAATTTATACCTCTTTGCTTCTCAACTCTATTTGGATAAAATATTCTTTGGATTCCTCCTCAAAAATATCTTAGTTTTTCTCATGTTTCTATGATTTTCCTTCCTCCAATCAAGACTTAAACTAATCTAATGTAATAACAAGAGATTAATTTATTTCTTCTTGATGAAACAACTTATTGACATCAAAATCTTGTCTCCAATCCTTCAACAATTATAATTGATGTTCCTTGTTCTATTCTTCAACTTGATGCCCTTCAATCTCATCCTATATTGTAGGTTTAACCACTTGGGGAATTTGTTTAGCCTTAAATATTGAGCTCTAATCTTTTTGATTTTGCATGAGATCTTGTCTACTTGGTTTCCCTCCCATATTGATTTTCTTATTAGGTTCATCCACAAATGGGTTTGGGAATGTGATAGGAGGGGGTACTTGGATTCTAGATAATTTTTCAATAATTTAAATGATGGGGGAGGCGTAATTTCCTTTTATGGATGAGAAGGAATGGAAGGAGAAACTTTAAGAAATCTAAGAGCTTGAAACTTGGGTTGAGATGGTTCAGGTTGATTAGGAGGAATCATATATCCACATAGTGATGGTGAAGGGATACCACATTGATAGGGTTTTTCAATCTTAGGTTTATTATCCTCCAATACTTGTAATCATATAATAAGCTAAACTATTCTAGTAATAGATTCACTCATTACTTTTAGCCTTTGTTTAGGACTAAAGAAAAAAGGTATATGACCTCGTAATGGACAAGGATTCCTAAAACCAATATGTTTATCTTCCATGATATGAAATTTAACTATGATCTACACCATGCTTGCCTCCATTATTTAAATCTTGAGCTGAAAATCATCTTAAATCATGAAACTACGTCTAGAATCTGAATATTCTTTCTCTTGAACAACACCATAGTTAGTTGAATAACCATATCGATATGTATAATTTAGTTCATAAAAATATTCATGTTGATTTGGATAATAAAACTGATTTGAAGGTTTGTTTTTAAAAGAAGGGGATGGAGAGGACTGATACTGCTCTTGAAACTGATGGTTCCAATGAGTAAATAATGTCATGATTGAAAAAATTTATGGAAAAGAGAATTGAAGTGGTGGAAGGTCATGTGATCAATGATAAAATGTGTTTTTTAGACTAATGGAGTTGCTAGCTGTGTTTGTAAAATGCATCCAAAGGCTAGATATCACGAGGAACACATCACACTTGATGATATGAAGATGTAAAGTACTTCAATATTGTACCACCTGATGTTATATAATTTTTATCAATGAAGGCACCAAGGTGGCTAGGATTTTTGAAATGGAACACCTAAAAAATAATAGAAAAATATTAACAAAGTGTCTCACCAGATGTGTCAGAACTATTAACGTGTAAAAGTAGAACCCTAGGATTTGATTATGAAAGATCAATACTATTGGCTGACATAGGATTATCTTTAAGTGTGGTACATTGGATCTTGAGACAAACCTCTAGATAAGTTTTGTTCCTCTACCTATTTCCAAAAACTAACACTACTTCGACAAATGAAAACACAACTATATAAGCCTAAACTAGTCATTCAAAGGGAAAAGAGTTAGAGATATATATTGAAATGAAATATTAAACTAAAACATAGGTGATAACAACAAGAAAAGGGGTTTGAATACTCTCCATGAGGGAAAATATAGAGGAAATGTAGAAGTGAAGGTTAGACAAGTGTGACACATATCAAATTTGCATTTTATCTTCTATTTTGCACACAAAACACAAAAATGGAAACCTGTAAATGGGAAACAAAAAAAAAACATATCAAAAAAAGTAGAGAGGTAAGAATGTAATGAAAAAAAAGTTTTTGGAAGAAAGAGAGAATAAAACACAAGGTTTTATTGCTTGAATAGTATGTACTGGCCATTAAATATGAAGTAGAAGATTCAAAATGCATGCAAGAATCCAAATATGAGGTATGCAATGAAAGAGGGATATGCGAGAACCGATGTCAAAATAATGCACCACAACAATATTTTACTCTAATGGTAACATTGTAGCTCCAATGTGATAAACAAGATTTGAACAATGGAAAGAATATGCAAATAAGAAAACTGGTCTTCTTGTCCTCATAGATAAAAAAAGGAAGTATAAATAGGGGTACTGTGTAACCCCCATGTCTAAACAAGAAAAGAAATCCTATGACACCACTGACACATATGAAAATACTGACACATATGACACCATTAAAGGATGAGTTACAATTCTAAATAAGGAATGTAACTCCTATAACACACTGACGTAAATGATAATGACAGAATCTGACAATTGTCATTTGAATCCCTAAGACCTATGACTCTCACAAGGTGATATGAATCACCAGGTAATGTGGATGATGACAAGTTAGGTCCTAGACAACAACACCCCCCTTCATCGAAGCCAAGGAAGAGGTCATGGTAAGCCAAAATAGAAAAGAAGACTCCCTAGACAACTAAGAAATATGTGTTAATGGGGCTTGGCAACTAAAGGCCTAATAAGATTCCCATATAAAAATAACATATTTCTGGAAAGAAGAAGAGGAGAGGAAGGAGGACTATATAGCCTGAAGAAGATTTGCAGTGACAGCAGACCTCACCCCAAGAAGAGACCGCAAGTGAAGAAATTTTACCTCAGCGAAGGGCTTGGTGAATATATCTGCAACCTGATCAGCTATCTAAACATATTGTATGTCGATGATGTTTTCATGTATCATCTCCCATATGAAGTGCATGTGAATCTCAATGTGCTTTGTCCACTGATGTTGAACTATATTTCTACGAATCGAGATAGTGCTCATGTTGTCATAGTAGATAATCATAGGCCATTGAAAGTGGATGTCAAACTCTATCAAGATACCATGTAACCAAACAACTTCTACGAAAGCATTAATTACTCCTCTGGACTCTACTTCTATCAATGATATGGCAATGGCATTCTACTTTTTTCTAGACCAACTGACATGACCTGAACCAAGAGTGAAACTGTAGCCTGAGGTAGACTTCCAATGATCTAGATCACTGGCTCAATCTGAGTCTGTAAATCCAACCAAGTCAATCTCAGTCCCTCCTAAGTAATGAATACCATCTATGTGAGTGCCACGAGCATAGTGAAGGATCCACTTTTATGCTTTTAAATGTAGCTCATAAGGCTCCTGCATAAATATGGACACGATCCCGATACCATATGATAGATCTGGCCAAGTGTGAGTAAGGTAGATCAAGCTCCCCACCAACTGTTGATAAAGGGTACCGTCAACCAAGGGGGAAGAGCAATTAGAAACCAACTTGACCCCATAAATAAAAGGAGTAGGTGAGGACTTACAATTAGACATGTGAAACGAAGTAATAAAATCAAGATAGTACTTAGGCTATGAGATCATAATTCCTGAGTCATATTGTGAAATATGGATCCCAAGAAAGTAATGAAGCAATCCTAAGTCAGATATGGAGAACTTGTTGGCTAAGGAGATCTTCACAGAATCAATAATAGAGTAAGAGCTACACATGATCAACAAGTCATCAACATAGAGAACAAGAATAAACATGGAGTCATCTTTCCATAGAATATACACATTTGGGTTAGAGTGACACTGAGTGAACCCTGATGCAAGTAAAAATGAGTCCATCTTTGCATACCAAGCCCGAGGGCCTTTTTTAAAGCCATAGAGAGACTTATTTAACTTATAAATGAGGGATGGATCATGTACATAACCCGGAGGTTGTTCCATATAGATATCTTCCTCTAGATCCCCATGAAGGAAGGAACTCTTAACGTCCATCTGGTGGACTTCCCATCTATTAGTGGTAGCGATGGCAAGGGTCAGTCAAATGGAAGTCATCTTTGTAACCGGAGAAAAGGTTTTTGAATAATCAACCCTATCTACCTAGAATAAACCTTTAGCTATAAGTCACGCTTTATACTTCTTGACTTCTCCATTGGCTCCATACTTTATCCGATATATCCACATACACCGAATGATTTTTCTTCCTTTCGAAAGAGGGGTAAGATCCCAAGTGTCATTATTTATGAGTGAGGAATAATCCTCATCCATAGAGGAATCCCATAAGCTTCCTAGAAAGATGGTGGATCATAAGTAGAGGCAAAGAAGGAGTGGGTTCTAATGAAACCCAAGTGAGTACGTCTCTCATTTAAAGGATCTTCAACTAAATCTCCAACACTCTGTAATGTTTTCCTAGCCTAAAGAGGTCCCGAAGGTTCAATCTTAGATTCGTAAGATTCTTCACTCGAGTGAGAAGGGACATAGTCCTCATCATCACTACTGTCAGAATCAGAAGACTCAAAATTTTGAGGATTGGGAGGAGTAGGGAGAGGAGGAACTCACTCAACATCATCATCATCTAATGACTTAGAATCTAAATCAGTGGGTGAAAGAACCTAAGTGGAAGTAAAATTCAAGGATGACTCATCAAACTTCACACTCCTCTCAATATAGAGCTCATGGGTTGTAGGTTTCAACAATCGATATCCCTTCACGTGATCAGGATACTTGACAAAGATACAAGGTTTAAATTGTGGATCCAATTCCTTACGTTTCTTCTTAGGAATCCAAGCCATAGCCTTGGATCCAAAGACTCGAAAGTTATCAACATTAGGCTTATGTCCAAACCAGGCTTCAAAGGGTGTCATCCCTCGTATTGCCTTATGTGGAACATGATTCTAAATGTAACAAGCACAACTCACTGCTTCATCCCAATACTGCAGAGGAAGGGACTTCGAGTGAACCATACAAGTAACCATCTCCTTTAGAGTTTGGTTATTTCTTTTTGTAACTCCATTTTGGGAAGGACTATAAGAAATTGTACATTGCAAAGAAATCCCCTTAGAAGTGTAGAAATCCTCAAACCTATTGCTCACATACTTGCCTCCAATATCAATTCGAAGAACCTTGATAGACCATTCCACTTGTTTCTCAACAAGAGCCTTAAAGTTCTAAAAATGCTCAAAGACTTTAGACTTAATCTTAAGAAAATATACCCAAGTATAACGTGAAAATTCATCAATGAAGGTTAGTATATATAGAGATCTAGTGAAAGAAGGAGATGGAAAGGGGCCAGAAACATCACTATGATCACGATCTAAGGGATGAGAAGCTCTCTAGGATTTTCCCTTATCAATTTTTTTTAGGGTGCTTTCAGAGGGTGTAACCCTCACAAATACCTTTAGAAAACTTAGCTCAGGGTAACCCATTGACCATTTTGTTTTGGCTCAATTGTTCAAGGTAACGATAATTTAGATGCCTAAAACACTCATGCCATAGCTTGCTCACCTTATTTGTATGAGTGAGTAGGGCATTGGGCATCGAATCAGAAGAGAAGTGGGAAAAGGTATACAACCGTGAATGGTTATCCACCTTTCCCTCAGCCATAGTGCAGTCAAAGTTAAGCTCATGAACGATCACCGAGTTAGGACCAAATTCCTCTTACATTCCTTCACCAAGGTGGGTGATTTGGTAAACCGATAGGATATTGGAAGAGAGATTGGGAGCACTCAACACTTGGTTAAATTCTCCACCTTATATATCTACCAATCCACTACCAGAAACTGACACATGAGTGTCATCACCCAACATGATTTGGGACATGCCACATGGTTCAATGCTAGATAATTCAACCTCTAAAGAATCCATGTGGTGCAAGGCACCGGAATCGATAATCCAAGTTGATGATGGATTTGATCTAGCTACGAGGGCCTTACCTGATGGAGTTGATCTAGCTACGAGGGCCTTACCTTTCTTCTTTTCATTTTTAGACTCCTTCACTTTAGAATAATCACCCTTATGAGCATTTTTTTTAACAAATTCAGGAACACTTATTTTATTCTTCTCAATCAACTGAGTTAAGCGATCAATTTGTTACTAAAAAAAATGATACTCGTCATGTACAAAATACTTACAATAAGAGTGTTTACACTTTTCCTTCTTCATTTTAGGCTTAGAAGTCAAAGTGTTAGTGTTGGGCTTAGTTGGGGGTTGGTTCATATTTTTTTCTTTCTTCTTTTCATTTTTCTTGCCCTTATTCGCAACAAGGGCATGTCACTTGGATTTTAGAGTCCCCATTTGAATGATTTTTTCCTGTTCTCGAATGAGTTGGGATGAAAAATTGTCAAATGAGGGAATTTTCAAGGCACTACCCAAGGTGGCTTTTGTGGCATGGAAAGTTGAAATGAAGATAGAGTATTCAGGACCTAACTTAGAAAGAATCGACAAGATCAATTGAGAGTATTTCTTCTCCACTTCACATTCCTGTAGAAGTAGTCTAGTGTGGAAAATAATTGAGAAGAAGGATTGCAGGTTTTCAAATTCACTAGGATTTAATCCTAGTAGTTCATTCTCCAACTCATGAAATATCATGTCATATTTCTTCCCAAACATCTCATCGAACATTTTCTAGGCTCCATCGGGTGTCGAGGAAGTTTCAATGCGAAAAAGAAAGTCAGAAGAGATGGACATACAAAGAAGACCTAAGGATTCATCACAGTAGTTGAACCATTTAGATCTTTCAGGATCATGATCAGGTTAAGTCTCTAACCCCATGGTGACATGGTATAACCCTTTAATTTTTAAAACCAATATAATTTTAGATCTCCATTTGAAGAAATTAAAAGGTATGAGCAACTACTTTATAGATATCCATAATGAAGAGATAGAACCAAAGAAGGAAGAAGGAAGGAAAAAGAAAGGAAACAACCACCCTAGAACAATATCACACCCCCCTTTGTTTGGCACTTTATAGTTTAGTGCGTTGATTATAATCAAATGTGACTGTGTGCTGAGGACCAGTCTTTCACTCACCTTGCAATCGGTGTAATAACGCACAAGAGTGGAGACAACAATCAAGGTTTGTTGGGTACAACAGTTCGACACCATAAGAAAGCATAAAAACGAGTGAAAACAAGAAGGGGAAGAGAAGGCCTTGTGAGAAATAGTGTCTCATGTTTCACTAAATAATCCCTTTGCTATAAGACTATGGCGGATGCGCTCACAAGTCCATAAGTAATAAAAGGGATAGAACAATGCTCAAGATGATCCAAAATGAGACGATACAAGCAATACAATGACACCCCCTAGAATATGGCACTTTATAAAATAGTGAATTTTCAAAAATGATAATCCCATCATCTAGTGTGTGAAAAAATATGCAACTTTAACTAAATAAGTGCTCAAAACCGAGCAATGAGTCAAAAGTTATAGCCAAAAAATGATTCCCGCAACTGATGGAAAACACCAATAAACCCTACAAACAGATTTAAAAAGTACCCTAAATGCATGCAAAGGGTGTCATGTGTATGCTCGTTGGAAATGGAATCAAATTTTAGATAGGGTTTGTTTTTATTGTGAGGGGGGATTAGCCTCCTGCCAACCCCGAACCTCACCCTCTGTCTTCAACACTCGAAGGAAGGACAATAAAACAAGCAAAAGACCCCAAAAATTTTACAATGCAAATTAAATAAATATTCCTAACCTTAAATTTTTTTTAAAATGTGATTTATTAACCAATAATCAATCCTAAAAAAGGGTGGATAGGGACCCATGTTGACTGAGTTGTTGATAGAATGGAAATATTTTATGTGGATGTTGACCGAGCCAGGGGGTATTGACCACATGTCAGGTGTAATCTATTACATCAAAATGAAACCTGAGCCATATTTAACACATATACTCCAGGATTGGCATAATTTGAATGAGTGAAGCCACATGCCAAGGGTTGCAGAGTGATCGGTGAGATGAGTACAAGGTGTAACCGTCCACTAGAGGATGGCAGCGCAGGTAGAGCTAAATGTGCAGACTCACCTATTGGGGGCGTTGTGTTATGGCTGAGTTGGAGTGGTGGATGCTGGGTTAGAGAGATAAGATAGGTCCACAAGATAATAATGAACCATGAGCTAAGAGTTACATGTAGGTGGAAGAATATCCACAAACCAGGCATGAGCTGCACATACCAATGAAGCTAATGCAAGAGTGGAAAAACTGACCACAAGGGAGCAGAACTCGAGTAAAACAATGTAGGTGGAGACATAGGCTATGAGTCAAGGTGGCAACCAAGGAATGAGAAATGAACCAACATGAGATTCCTGATAGTAATGAATCCAATGCAAGGATCGGTTAGATCACCACATGGAGAACTTAAGCCAAGGTACCACATTGAGACCTTGAACAATCCAAAAAAACCATGTTTAGACTACGAACATGCCCAAGTCCAAGTGGACCAAAGCACAAGAAATAACCACTACACAGAAAACATCCATGCAATGGTAACCTTGAGAAAGCAATGAACCACGGGTCCACACCAGAGTAAAAGATAGCTCACAAGAATAGAAGCAATCACGAATGAACTCAACAACTAATAATGTAAACCGACCAAAATACCCTAAAACTTGCAACTACTAAAACCTCAACACAAGGTGAGAAATATGATTCTAAATTAATAATTAAAAAAAATTACATGAGGAAATAAAAATAAACCAAAAGTAATAAGCAATTGATAAATGAAGAGTGCACGTTTTACCAAAATCAGCTCTGATACCATGAAAGAGGGATACGCGAGAACCGATGTCGAAACAATGCACCACAATGAAGTTACACTCTAATGGTAATGTCATATCTCCAATGCAATAAGAAAGATTCGAATAATGGAAAGTATATGCAAATAAGAAAATAGGTCTTCTCATCCTTATAGATCAAAAAAAGGAAGTACAAATAGGGGTGTTGTAAAACCCCATGCTTAAAAAGGAAATAACTCCTATGATGCCATTGACGCATATGACATGACTGATGCATATGATACCACTAAAGGAGGATTTACATTTCTAAATAAGGAATGTAACTCCTATGATGCAATGACGCAAATGACAATGACAAATTCTATGATAGAATCTGACACTTTTGATTTGACTCCCTAAGACCTATGACTCTCGCAAGGCGGTATGACTCACCAGATGATGTGGGTGATGAAAATTCAGGTCACACACACCAAAATGCAACCCATATGGTCATGGAACAACATCTTGGCATGATTCCTTTGCAAATTGAGAGTTTCAAACTCTTATAAATGAAATATTTTAAAAATATATAGAGAAAGGGGAAAAGAAAGAGGGAAAGAGAGAGGGCATGCCAAATTTGAATTCAACAACTGATTAAATGGAATAAATACTTGCAAGATTATGTGGGAACCTAAAAAATCCATTACTCTACACCATTTAACCTAATGGAGTAGGTATGGACCTCATGAAGACATAAATTTGGGTGGTTGAACTATTAAAACATCTATTTTCCCTCCAAAACCCATTTTTATAATTTTATCCCCAAAAAATCCATAATTTTATCTTGATGCCAAAATGAAGCCTCGGTGAGATGGTTTCAAAAACACCAATTTTGTACAATATAGAGCTCTTAGTCTAAAGTTTTGGTAAAAAAACTAGATCCTAGTCATCCTAGGTGGATTTTCAGATAATTCGTGGAAGAAAGGAACGTACGTTCCTCATGGGCCCTCAAAATACACTTTGATTTATCTTTACCTTGGATCATTAAACTGGGGTTTTGAGGGAATGATGGAACTTGAGTACTATTCACCTGGTGTTTGGTAGAGCTAATATGTTTGATCACACTCCCTTCTTTTCTTGTCTACTTGTTGACCGAATTTGGGGTTCGGTGAATGGTTGGAATCTAGGAACTATTCCCTATGTTCCTTGTGAGCGTAATTTATCCAATTAACTACACCCTTCTCTCCTCTAATTCAGCATTTGTGGCCATTCGGTGAACTCAAATAACTTAGGAAAATTTCCACTTGTTTCCTTCTTATCTAAATACACTTCTTAAATCCTTCTCCTTTAGTGCTTTAAGGTATGTAGGGAATGTAGAGAATAAAGGAAAAGTTTGAAAGATTATTGTATGTCCTAACATCACTGATCTAACCTCTCCATTTTCCTTTTATGATCTCCATAAAATATGAGAAAGTGGATAACATATGGAACTTTGGAATAGTTCCAACAGTGTGTAAAATTCTCAATCCTTCCAATTGCATAGTGTATAGTGGACCTAGTCGTAAAGTGGGGAACATGAGGAATGGATGAAATGTTACTTGTGTTCCTCCAAAGGACTATTTTTCCTACTCTTTCCATGTTTGAGGAAATTTTACAAAAAGGACTTAGTGTTTGAACTGGAAGGAAGTGTAATGCTGAGGGGGAAGTTAATTGTTACACTCTTTAAGTCTTTCAAATGATAAAGGTTTGGAAAAACAACATGAATCCTATAATCCAAGCCTGTAAGTAATTCCTTCTCTCATGATTACACCATAGAACACTTGGGATGAAGATCAAATATACAATTTTCCCCCTGAAAACCTTCTTTGATCCATGTCAACCATGTCTAAGTCAAAAAATTGATTTGTAATTTTGTAAGATAGTCTGGGGGGTTATTTCAGACTATAGTTTGGTGACTCAATAGGGATATCTACCTTTTAGATATAAGATAAGTGGCACTAAACCATCCATTAGGCATGTGGTCAATCGTAAAAAATTTGAAAACTTATCTAAATACTTTAAAATATTACCATTGAATCTGCATTAACTATGAGCTAACCTAGAACTGTATACTCTTTCTCTTGAAATATGATTTCTTGCGATTTATGAATGAAATTTACAAACTATCCTAAAAACTATGAATTTTTTCCGAGGATAATGGAGAACTTTGATTTACATATGATCTTTTTTGTTGAATGAATACACCTTAGAGATACCCCAAAATATCTTGTTTCCACCATGAAACCTTCTCTAAATGGATGGTGTAACAATAACAAAGGCCCAAAAACTATGTATAAACAAGGAAAATCATACACATTCTAAGAGGAAACTTTCAAAGTGTGAACAAATAATTGTTCTAAAATAAAAAACCTAATCCACCCCACTCTAATAATAGGAAAAGGAATCTAACCAAATATAACAATTGGTTATGAGAAATAACTTCATTGCTTACAAAATTCAACCATGTGATTGATTTTGCAACAAACATGGTCTTTTAATGAGAGTGGAATACTGTTTTGGAATTTATTTCCCTTCTCATTACTCAAAGTATCAGCTGAAAAGAGAATAAATACCTCATCATGTTACTCTATATTTGGTTTTTGGAGGTGTTGAAGATGACCTTTTATGTCTTGATGTTCCTCCTCATGCTCTAAGGTAAGCATGATCGGTGACAAATCTAAATTTGAATCCAAACTAGCTAGTTATGTCATTGGACATGCATTACTTGCAATTGATTGGCTGATCCTTGTGATTTTCCCATCTTATTTTCATGCAACTCCATAAATGGAGATATTATAAGTATTTAATTCTTCACTATATATCTCTGCAAGCTAGTTTGGAATTTTTCTTGTTTGTGTATACACCTAATTTTTCACATTGTTATTAACAAATATTTTATATAGATAAAGGTTGTTGATACATATATTTATCGAGTAGGTGCCTCAAGGGTCCTATCAGGAATGCGGTATGATTATACACATTATCATTATGATATTAGAGATAGTACACAGACATATGTACCACTATGTACCCCTAGCCTTAGTTACCCTTACCTTTGTCACTCCTTTTATATGACACACATTAGTACTCTTGAGACTTGTTTGCCTTTGACTTCATCATTGACACTTATGCCGATCACATGCCCTTGATCCATGACATATTTTTACCCCAATTTACATTAGGGTTGTCCTTGGCTGACGTCATCGCCTATGGTCAATGGTGCCTATATTAGGTTTTTCTTTGACCAAAACCATCATCCACGAGTGATGGTGTCAGCCATATATGCACATTACACTCTTACATTTCATGAGAAAGGAAGAAATGACATGAAAAAACCATTTTATCTTCTCTTTTCCTCCATTTATGCATTTTCTCTCTCTACTTGTCT
Source organism: Taxus chinensis (assembly GCA_019776745.2). NCBI lineage: Eukaryota > Viridiplantae > Streptophyta > Pinopsida > Cupressales > Taxaceae > Taxus > Taxus chinensis. Next base: position 389,814,005 of record CM034146.1, read on the forward strand.
ATCTAGAATTTGATTTGGATTACACACTCTGATTGGTTATTATATTTAATGCATGATTATGTCATCTATAAGGATTAGAGGACATGAATGGTGTTCCCCTTATCCACCCATATCAATTCTCTCTTAGTGTATTTTTTATTTGGAGACCCTACAGGTAAGTTCTTTAACTATATTTTTCATGTTGCATAGATTAGTTCATCTCCTTTCCCATTGATTTATGTTATCTTAGTAATGTATGTACATCAGTGTTGGTTTTCATATTGCTCTTACATGATCATCTCCTTATATTTACTTCATTTACATTTGTTTATATTTCAATTGTATAGATTGTGCATGATTGTGTTATGCTTCTGTCAATCTACATTTCTCCCCATTAACTGGTATCCTAGAAGGGTACCCTTCTATATCTTATCTGTGGGCCTTGGAAAACTTAGGTCAGCTTAATGTGGGGATCTCTTCCCTATGGATATGCGACCTTAGCACTCATATCCCATTTGGAATCAATCAACTTTATGGTGGTCCATGTTTATCTCCTCTTCGCTACATCATACCCTTGTAGAATTAAATACCTAGGTGTACAAGACATTGAGACATACTATTTTCCTGCCATACATTCTGCTAAACCCAACATGAATTCCATAGACCTCGTGACTGAACAAAACTCATCAAAATCATCCATCTCCAATTTTGACTCAATTTGGATTGAAAAATTAGCATCCCCAAGCATAAACTACATCATTGACCCTTTTTATCCATGGCCAATGACATCAGAATAAAAAAATTAGACCCAATGCCATCACCCCCAGGAAATATTGTCTAGTTCAAAACTAGCTTTCTTCAAAATCCATCAGCCTCTCTACAAAAATATGACATGACAAATAGTTTCAGAAGAAAATGTTTACAGGACCTTGTTTTCAGCTTTCAAATTTCAAAAAATTCACTTATGAGGATATTTTTGGCACACTTGAACCCACTAATTATCCATGGGATATTCCTTTATGCCCAAATATCTTCTTCATGCTCCTATATGATCTAGTTCTCATCCTATAATCACTAATCTTCTTACTTGCACCGACCTCATGCGTGAGACTCTGTTGTCCCTAGCATATTCCTCTGATTAGTCAAATCAAGGTAACTGATTAGAATGCATATTTGATTAGATTGAATAGTTAGATCCCATATTACTCATTAAGAACCTTAACAACAATGAATACTTTACTCTTGACAAGAATAGAGGTTTCTACAGGATACCTACCAGTACTAAAGAGATGAATATACCTCATCCCAATCAAGAAGTACCCTATCATGATTAGAATCACCCCTAAAGGACTGATTAAGGTAGGTCTCCTAAAATTCCCACTAATGAGAAGAACCAAAAACAAAAACCCACCTCTTAAGACCATTCTTATTCTATGGATTCTAACATGATGATAATTTAAAATCTAGACTAGATGGTCTGTTATGTTTGTGGAGCTTGTTTTCATGTTAGATTTTGGTACACCTTCCATGTGTTACACTCAGATATTTTTATGATGGTCCTGCTCGTCGGTGAGCGGGTCAAGGGGGTTCGGGGGTGAATCCCCCAAAGAAAATTTTCATGGGTGGTTTATTAACCCATGGGTAATGGGTAACCGTTATGGGCTGGTTTTGGGCTTATGGATTTTCGGTACCCATTTTTTTGTAAAACCACCTCTTCGGCTACCTATTGATGTACTTATATATAGATGGACATACGAGAGGATTGAGATGAGTGTTTTTGTGAAGGTGAATAGTGTGTGTGAATCAAGTGCGAATTTGGGAGGGTTTGTTGAGCAAAACTCCAAACAAGATCTGGTTAATGTAATTGTGAAGACTGTTGGCTTGTAATAAAATTTGAGCAAGTGTTCTTGCTGGATGTAGCCCACATTGGGTGAACCATGTTAAATATTGTCTTCATGTTTTCAATATTTCATTTTTGTAATTTCTATTCATACTTCTTATTATTGCGATTCTGAGGAATTATTCCACATTAGATTCTATTAATTCCTAACAATTGGTATTAGAACCTGGTTTGGTTTGCTGAAGTTTTGAATTGTAGGGAAAGTTTTTTAGCTTGAGTGGGAGCTATGGCAGATGATGGAAGATCAAGGGTTGATAAATTCAACGAGAAGAATTTTAGTCTTTGGAAGATGCAGATGGAAGATTACCTTTATCAGAAGGATCTTTATACTCCGTTGTCTGAGAAGGTGAACAAACCCTCGAGTATGATAGATGCAGAATGGGATTTGTTGGATCAGAAGGCACTTGGAATGATTTTTCTATGTATTTCATATTCGGTATTATTTAATGTTTCAAAGGAAAAGACTACAAAAAATCTAATGGATGCATTAGGGAAGTTGTATGAAAAACCCTCTGCCTCTAACAAGATATTTTTAATGAAAAATTTGTTTAATATGAAGATGTCTGAGAATAGTTCAATAGCATATCATTTAAATCATTTCAATACGGTTCTGAATATGCTAGTTTTGGTTACAATAGAATTTGATGAAGAAGTTAGGGTTTTATTAATTCTGTGCTCTTTACCTGAGAGTTGGAATAGCCTGGTAATGGCGGTAAGAAAATCGGTTCTAGATAACTCAAAGTTGAAGTTTGAGGATGTTGTAGGGGTGATTCTAAGTGAAGAAATGTAAAGAAAAAGCTTTGGGGAATCTTCTACTTCAAGGAATGCTTTGACAATGGAAACTAGAGGGAAACAGAAGAATAGAGGAAACCGTGGAAAATTGAAAGATTGGGCAAGGTCAAAATCCAAGAGCAAGATTGTATGCTGAAATTGTGGAAAGTCTGGGCATGCAAAGAAGGACTGTTGGGAGCTTCAGGATAAGAAGAAAAAACAGGAAGAAAACAAGGAGGTAAATGTGGCATCGGGTAATGTATGTCAGGATTCTTTGATTCTTTCTTTGCATAATATTACTAAATCTTGGGTTTTAGATTCAGGGGCTTCTTTTCATGCTACTCCACATAGGCATTATTTTGTTGATTATGTTCAAGGGGATTTTGGGAATGTTTTTCTTGGTGATGATGAGCCTTGCAGTATAGTTGGAAAAGGTTCTGTTCAGGTTAAGATGCAGAATGAGAATACATGGTTATTGAAGGATGTCAGACATGTGCCTACATTAAGGAGAAATTTGATATCGGTGGGGCAATTGGGAAGTTATGGTTGTACTGTGATATTTACAGTTGACTCTTGGAAGGTTACCAAGGGTGCTCTTGTGGTGGCAAGAGGTAAGAAGGTTGGAACCTTGTATTTAACCACTGATAGTACTAATGAATGTAATCTTGTGGCTTCAGATGCAGATACAACATTATGGCACTATAAGCTCGGTCATATGAGCCATAAGGGCATGGACATCATAAAGAAGAATTTTCCTAGATATACAGAAACCAGTTTGGATTTATGTGAGAACTGCATATATGGGAAACAAAAGTGAGTAAGGTTTCTCAAGGTTGAACTGATGAAGAAAGAGAGTAAGTTAGAACTGGTATATTCTGATGTGTGGGGGCCAGCTCAGGTATCATCTCTTGGGGGTTCAAGTTATTATGTTACTTTTATTAGTGATGCAACAAGGAAAGTTTGGGTTTATTTTATTAGAAACAAATCTAATGTATTTGATACTTTTGTTAAATGGAAATCCTTGTTAGAGAATGAAACAAGTCTTAAGTTAAAATGTCTCAGGTTAGATAATAGAGGGGAGTATTGCATTAATGAATTTGATGATTATTGTTCTAAGAATGGAATCCACAAGAAAAATACAGTTCAAGGAACTCCGCAGTAGAATGGGGTGTCAGAAAGGATGAATAGAACAATAATGGAACGTGTTAGGAGCATGAGGATATATGTAGGACTACCTCTTTATTTTTGGGTAGAAGCGGTAAGCATAGATGTGTACTTGATAAACAGAGGACCCTCAAGTGCCTTAGATGGAGGCATACCTGAGGAGCCTTGGTATGGTAAGAAAGTTGATTACTCATTTCTTAGAGTCTTTCGATGTGAGGTGTTTGTCCATATTGACAAGGATGACAGGACCAAGCTAGAGGCTAAATTAGAAAAATGTACTTTTATTGGTTATGGTGGTGATGACTTTGGATTCAAATGTTGGAGTATTAAGGACAAGAAAATTATTCGGTCTAGGGATGTGGTCATTAATGAGAAAGTCATGTATAAACAACAATTACAGGAAAACATGGAAGAATCCAAGAAATAATATGCAGTGGTAGAGGATCTTCCAGATGGGACAGTGACCCATGAATCAGTTCAGAAACCTACTCAACAGGAACCCCAAACTCCTATAGTGAGGAGGTCTTCAAGGGTAAGAAAATAACCTGAACATTTTTTTCCTTCTCTTTATCATTTATTACTCACTAATAGTGGAGAGCTAGAGATCTTTGATGAAGTAATGTAGGTAGATGCTAGTAAGAAGTGGGAGTAAGCCATGGATGAGGAGCGTAAGTCTCTCATGGAGAACCAGGCTTGGGATTTGGTGAAGCTACCGGAAGGAAAAAGAGAATTGCAGAACAAGTGGGTGTACAAAGTTAAAGACGAAGGAGGAAAGAAAAGATATAAGGCTCGGTTGGTGGTCAAGGGGTTTGCACAGAAACAAGGTATAGATTTTGATGAGATTTTTTCTCCTGTAGTAAAAATGACTTCTATCAGAATTGTTCTTGGAATAGTGGCAGTAGAAGACTTACACTTGGAACAGTTATATGTAAAGACTACATTTCTCCATGGTGATTTAGAGGAGGAGCTATATATACAACAACCAGAAGGATATGAAGCCAAAGGTAAAGAGGAGATGGTGTGCAAACTGAAGAAGAGCTTGTATGGCCTAAAACAAACTCCATGTCAATGGTATAAGAAGTTTGATAGCTTCATGATGGAGCAAGGTTATATTAGATGTCATTCTGACCATTGTATGCATACAAAGAAATTTTAGGATGGAAGTTATATTATCATGTGTTTGTATGTTGATGACATTTTGGTTGTAGGTAAACACATGCAGGAAATAAAAGTACTCAAGAAACAACTAAGTGAATCCTTTGATATGAAGGATTTGGGGGCAGCTAAACAAATCCTTGGTATGAGAATAACTCGGGATAGGAAGGAATGAAAGATGACTTTATCATAGGAAGAGTACATTAAGAAGGTACTTGATAGGTTTAACATGCAGGATGCTAAACTAGTTGGGACTCCTTTGGCAGGCCATTTTAAGTTATCAAAGGATCAGTGTCCCAAGACAGAGAAGGAAAGAAACCATATGTATGCTATGGGATGCACTAGGCTAGATATTTCCCATGCAGTGGGAGAAGTGAGTAGGTTTATGAGTGATCTAGGAAATGAGAACTGACAGGCAATAAAGTGGATACTTTAGTATTTGAGAGGGACCATGGGTATTTTTTTGTGTTACAGTGGATCAAACACTACTTTGTGTGGATATGTTGACTCAGATATGGCTAGATATTTAGATAGTATGAGGAGCACAACAGGTTATGTATTTACTATGGTGATACAGTAGTGAGCTAGATTTCATGGATACAGAAGGTTGTGGCTTTGTCAACCACTGAGGCTGAGTATGTTGTTGCTACAGAAGCTAGCAAGGAGATGATTTGGCTACAACAATTGCTTGATGAGTTGGGGCATAAGTAGGAAATTGGAAAAATATATAGTGATAGTCAGAGTGTTATTCACTTAGCTAAGAACTCTGCTTTGCATTCTAGGACAAATCATATACAATTGAGATATCACTTCATCAGGACAGCTTTGGAGGAAGATAAGTTAAATTTGGAGAAGATTCATACCAGTCAGAATCCTGCAGACATGACGACCAAGGTGGTCACAAGGGATAAACTAAATCTATGTTCAACTTTGGTTGGCATTTACAGATGACAGTGAAGGGTTGAGAAGCTTGCTCAGTGGAAATCAATCTCTAAGTGGGAGATTTTTATGTTTGTGGAGCCTTTTCTCGTGTTACAGTTTGGTACACCTTCCATGTGTTACACTCGGATATTTTTATGGTGGTCTCACTCGCTGGTGAGTGGGTCAAAGGGGTTCAAGGGGGTGAAGCCCCCCAAGTACATTTTCATGGGTGGTTTATTAACCCATGGGTAATGGGTAACCATTATGGGCTGGTTTTGGGCCCATGGCTTTTTTGTACCCATTATTTTGTAAAACTACCTCTTCAGCTACCTATTGATGTACTTATATATAGATGGACATACAATAGGATTGAGATGAGTGTTTGTGTGAAGGTGAATAGTGTGTGTGAATTCAAGTGTGAATTCAGGAGGGTTTGTTGAGCATAGCTCCAAACAAGATTTGGTTATTGTAATTGTGAAGACTGTTGGCTTGTAATAAAATTTGAGCAAGTGTTCTTGCTGGATGTAGCCCACATTGGGTGAACCATGTTAAATATTGTCTTTGTGTTTTGCATATTTCATTTCTGTAATTTCTATTCATACTTATTATTATTGTGATTCTGAGGAATTATTCCACATTAGATTCTATTAATTCCTAACATGTTCTTATCCCAAGCTACTATGACATCTAACATGATCCAATTGAAAAGTAAGATGTTTCAAATAACATCTAAAAATGTGGTGCCTAACATGCCTTATCACATACCTCCCCCATTAGTGGATGCATATGGGAATCCTATTCCCTTTCAACCAATGTGGAACAAGATGCTACAAACTATCCAAAATGAGCCTGAGTATGCCACATCATTCCAACCTTAAACTCTCAGGATTCTATACCATTTTATAGCTCAAAATAAGGCCTCGAAATACATAAATCTCCCTTTTCTAGATGACATCGGAACATGTTGAAAATATTGTCCATGTCCAATGGAATCTAAAATTTCTTCCACAACTACAAATTTCATTGACCCCTATAGAAAATATCCTCCAAAGCTGATGGAATCTAACAATGCTTCTACAGATGATATTGGCCACTATCAAAATGAAACTTACAAGGTCAATAATGTAGAAGCTAAGTAAAAGATAATTTATTAAGTCTCATTAAATATGCATGCTTCATCTGGCTCTATTTTTGAGGACTACAATAACTCTCAACCCATTTTAAATCCCATTCATGATGAGTGGGATCCTCTTGAAACACTTACTCAGCTTCCTATCCAAATCCCTTTTCTAGAAGTCACACATTCATCACCTCACCATTGTAAACATATCATGACAACCTTATGTTATATGGCCATCCTCTTTCCTTCTATTATGGGGTAGAGTCCCACATTATATGTCTCAGAGGAAAGCATCCACCTTCAGTGTAAAGAGTTCTCTGTTCATACCAACCTTTCCACGAATGCTCAATTTGACACATCTTACATTTCTCGAGCTAGAGATCTCATCTTACACTAAGAAAAAAACATCATCAATGAAATGTTATGATATTTCACCCATAATGGATAGCTTTCTATATTGCCTTGACTACATATTATTTCCTTCTTTTTCTTGAGCTCTCACCCTCACTTGGACTCTCGGCCCCCACTTGGGTTCTCACGCATTTCCTTGTATCTCACTTGATCCTTGCTTCCATTGAAAACCTTAATTTGATCATCCATCATTTACACCATAACTCCTCCTACCATTGGAGTGTTGTGATCTTAATTCCACCTATTTTGGTTTTTTACACCTTGGACCCTCTTATCGTTGTAGTTTTACAGTCTTTATACAACCTATTTTATTTTTTACCACCCTCAATCCACTTACTATTGGAGATTTGTGGTATTTATTGTGATCTTAATTCCACCTATTTTGGTTTTTTACACCTTGGACCCTCTTATCGTTGTAGTTTTACAGTCTTTATACAACCTATTTTATTTTTTACCACCCTCAATCCACTTACTATTGGAGATTTGTGGTATTTATTCCACCTATTTTTCATTTACGAAGTAAATCCTCTCAACATTGGAGTGATGTGGTATTGATTTCACCTTTTTTTTTAATCCCTAGCTTCTCCTACCATTTGAGTTCTAGAGTCTTTATTATTCCTATTTTGCTTTTGTATGCCTTTGAAATTCCTACCATTAGAGTTCTGTAGTCTTGATTTAAACTATTTTGGCTTTTTACACCTTGGCTCCTCCTACCGTTCGAGTGTCATGGTATTTATTCCTCATATTTTGGGTTTTTTTGCCTCAGTATTTCCCATTGGATCACCATAGTATTATGTGCATCCTTTATTATGCTTATTTCCTCACTTGGAATTATTTATTTGACAGTTCCTTGAAACTTTATCATTGGATATCATGGTCATTTTCCACCCCTTTGCTTCTTCACAATTAGTTGGTTGGGTTTTCCTATCGATTCCTCCTCACATCGGTTTTACCTAACAATGAGATTTTCTCTTTATAGCAACTACCTCATGGTTTTTTGCATTTTTCAATGTTGTTATCCACCCTTTGGGCTAATCATCCATCTTATCTTTATGTATACCTTCTGGTTTATGAATGTTTTTTTATAACCTCTACCTCATGGTTTTTTGTGATTTTTTATGTTGTTATCTTCCTTTTGAATTCTTATTTCAGTAAATATGGAATTATTCCACTCCAAGTAGCTAAAAAATATACCTAATATTGGAATCCAATATTACTAGTTTTGGATTCTAAAACTTTAAATATTGGAATTTTCTATAATCCAAAATCACATATATTGGAATCCAGAGTCCGTTCTATCATAATATAGATTATATTAATAAATATGGGAAAAATCATTTAATGACTTCAGGGAATCCAACATAGAACTACAAATAAAAAAACATAGCATGTTTCTCTTTTATCATGGCTAGTGGCCGCTAGGATTAATTTATGATTTGAAATATGGTTCTTATCAATCTTAAAATGACTTTAAAATTAAAATATGGAGATTTGAATAGTTAAAATTCCTAAAAGCCTAGCAGTGGCTAGGATAACTACATACAATAGATGTGAGACACTTCCATCTTATTTTAGAATCGTGTGATTGACCCTCTGCATAACAAGAAAAGTGCTAAGGATGTTTTGAAGAAATTGATTTAGGGTGATGATCGAGATGTGGAGAATAAGTTTCCAATGTTTTTGCATTATGAAAATTTTGATCTTTCTTTGAAATTTAAATCCCTTACAATAGTGGAGAAACTAGTCAAAAATATTAGACATGTAGGATTAGGCAGAGTCTACATTCAGGGAAATGAAACAACTGAATAGAGTGTAGATTAGAGTTCATTAAACTTCACTATTTTTCTTTGAGAATATGTTATTTGTGCATAAGCATAGGTGTTAGTAAGACCGATTTTGTAATGTTAACCATACTCAAATAGCTTTCTATCATTAGGAGTCTAGATGATTCCATTAATTCGAGTACGTTTAAGATTTTTTACATGATACCTATGAAAGCATTTGTTATTGAGGGGGTTAGGAATATTTCAAATAATTAAATTATTGACCACCATTGAAGCTATTTTATGTAAACAAAAATATCTTTGAGGGCACTAAGCTCCAATGTTTCATATTCTAAATAGAGTGGTGGAGAATCTAATCATAATCATGAAGTTAACATTCTCTAAGCATTTTTGTTTATATAAACCGATGTGATATATTTTTGCAATGGACATTATAAAGTTGAGAAGATTATATGACTTTAATAATTTAATTTAAGATATTTGAAGCTTAGTGGTCGCTAGGTAATGCCGATGTAGATTATCTAGGTAAATTAATGTTAATCAAAATAGAATCCACCATATATAAAAATATTATTTAACCTTTTTCATATACTAACATATCTATTTATAGAAAAATGTTTAAAGCCTTAATCTTATTATAACATTACAAATATAGACACACACATTGTACAAAATAACATTGCTAAATAAAGAGTCACACATTATACATGAACATTTTAAGATATTCTCATAACATGGTTATACAGTTGTACTACCATAGTTGAGTGTAAAACCATTCCCAAAGATAGACTTTTAAACCATTCCAAATAATAAAAAGAATTACAAAAAGGTTCTCTCAAATAAACTTAGGGACAAATTACATAATTATGATTGGGTTTTTGATTTAATGACATCATGTACATCTGAACCACATCCTTCAATCATTTCAACATAGGCTAAAACTCATCTATTAAGTAGTTGTCTAACAATTTAGATCGTATGTTAAATGTTTTAGCAATTACATAGTTCCCCACATCATTGAGCTTTTTTTTCTCTACATAGTCATATGTAAGCACTATGTGTTTATAATTGTAATGAGCATTAAAATTTCTCCAAATAGTGCTAATATTTTTTAGAAATATGTTGGGATTCCTGTAATCTTAATAATCGGTACATTTGGACATGATGCAATCTTCTTTTGTAAATATAAACTCGAAGCTGCCAACCTCCAAGACAATGTATTGAAGGAATGAAGGCATCATGTCATTAATATTTGACTTTCTCACCAATTGTCATAGCATGTTATTTTGAAAAAAAATTGCAACGTTGTAAGAACTCTTTGACATTAAGTCTAATAAAATAATATTTATTTTTGAGGTCGATGCCTCCAAGTTTTTTAACATCTCATGTGATGAATCAGCCTTTTGAATGATGTGTGCTAAAACACCATTTATATCGAATATTATCAGTTTCATATTGTATGTGTTTTTATCTACAAATGAAGAAAAACATAATAAAAAAAATTTGGGTGGATAATTAAGTGAAAAATTAAAAGTGTGTTCTTTTTTTACATTGTACTTTGAATAACTTTTTTGTTGAAAAAAATTAAATCAAAAAAAATGATTACACACTACAAATCTTTAAAAACTTTAAGGTAGTTATTTTATTCCATATAAATGCAAAATACATTGTTGATTTTGAAAGCAAAAAATATAATTCAAACACCAATAGTGTGTTTGAATTTTTTTAGTGATCTACACATATTCTTGTGTTATCCTTCATGTTTCATCCATGTACATAATGTAGTGTAAATTAATGAATCATTCATTTATTTTCCATAAAATATCCAAAATGTTGGGGTTTTGAGAGTAATTTTCTCATTAACATTATACAATATGAATCTCACGTTATCGATCAATAGTATATTTTTTTAGCCATAGACATTACCAAAAATGTCTAGTAGCTGGTGGTTAGTACTTGTTTTGATCTTATATTGGCCACATCCCCAAATGAACCTGAAGTGGGTATCTCACAGCCAACTAAATATTTTAATGAACATGTACTTCACAAGTGTTAAATCCATACATGTAGACCATAAAGAAATGTCAAAATATTCTTCTGCAATTCTTATCAATTCAGAATTAAATTCTCATTCAAAGTATTTAGTATTCCCGAATATAAAATTTGGAACCCAATTACAAGGTATTTTCTCGCCAATACCATAAATTCCAAACAGTAAACTTTCAACTCCCAAAACTAGTAATTTTTTAGGCTTCCCAATTAGATCTATAAAAATAACTCAGAATTAATTTAGGTATTCCAAATTTGATTTTAGAAAAATCAGCTCAAAATATTGTTACAATAATATTTTATTTTGGTAGTTTACACAAATAAATTATAAATTTATACTTTCAACATAAACATATTGAAGACATAAATACTCCCAATTTATAAATGTATAATCTCAACATATAAAATAAAGAGTGAACATATGAATGTATATTAGTTACAATGTTTAGCAATATCATTATAAAAATCATTTTAAAATAATAAATAGCTTTAGTTTTTTATTTCTCCAATTTATTGATTCCCTCTATAACACTCAAACCCTGAGATGCTATCGGTGATAAGTTTTTGTATAAATCGGTCATCAACCATATATATTTGGAACAATTTTCTCCACTGCTTTTCCTCCCCACCATAAATTTTTTTGGAGGTTTTCCCTTTGTACCTATTGTGATACACAATGTGTCTCTAGAGTTGAAAAAAATATCATCTCTACTCCAAACCTTTTGTAGATATTTTACTGTAATTCCATCATGTACATTGCAATATTCTTTACCCCAAATAAGTACTAGTTTTAATTTAGCCACTAATTTTTTTCAATCCTTTAGTCATATTTTCAACTTTGGTGGAAGCGAGATTGTTAGACTAGAATCCCACTTCAAATTTTGATGATACTAATTTTAAAAAATCTTTGAGGCCACCTCACAAGTTGATAGTATCCTCACATTGAATGTCATCTCCTTATGGGATTAGTTTTTCTCATACAGCATACCCTTCAAATCTAAAATAAGTAAATAATCCTTATGGCTAATTGTATAGAAATTAAAAAAAAATCAATCGACTATAATTTAATAATAACCAATTAAAATAAACAACATTTCAGGAGGCTCACTTATCGATTGAGCTTGTGACTTGGAATTCCTCACCCTCGTCCTCTTCTAGTTCTTGTGATACACATTCTATTTCAAAAAAAATTAATCAATTCATAATAAATTTCATGTTGACGTAAATAAAATCATGATACAACTTTCTTCTATATAATGTACTACCCTTCATTGGAGAATATTACATAGCTATAGATGTATATTAGCGACTACTATGCTAAGCCATTATTGGATGGACTATGTTTTGTCGTACAACCTTTGTTGAAACTAGGGAGCTTAGTGGTTGTCATGCTTCATATGGGCACGGTATCAAATAAATATAACAAATAGATAACTTTATTATTGCTCCATGAAAGCTGGTACGTTTTCTTGAGTTATCTGTAATGGGTTTTGTTGTCTATTTTTACAGCCACTACGAATTGGACAACTTGACAAGCCTGGGCATTGGTAGTTGATCAAGTTTAATGTATTACATATATTTAGGTAACTCGTATGTGGCTCAACCAAGTTTTAGCTTAGTTGATTTTATGTGGCAAGCTGGGTGAGCTACTATGGAAGTTGGCCGAGTTGGTTCTAGTCGAGAAAAGGAAGAGGTAGCAAAGTTGTTACAGTTCAGTAGCATTATAGACTACTAATGGCCAATAGCAGGAGTAATCAAAAATGGTGAAATGGCAGAGATGCAAGTGAAAAGGTCACGTGAAAGCACTGGTAGCATCCTTAGATGCTACCGGTCAATAACATGTACGCATACTGCTAGCCCAGTACATTTTTGCTTGCTTCAATTTTTGGTGCTATCAACTAGTAGCACGATGGAAGAATGGAGGACTGGTCATCAAAGAGGGCACAAGTAGCAGTTATATGGATGCTACCGACCAAAAGCATATTTTCACTACCAACCAGAGGTAGAGATAGATAGTGTTTGATTCATGATGGTGCAGAGTACTAGTTGCAAGCATATGTACCACCAGTTGGTTGCATAAATACGTAACTAGTCAACTATAACATAACAAGATTAAGAAATGTAACTATCTGATGGGAGAAAACTTTCTCCCATCTGACATCAAAAGGTTATGCAATTAGTCAATACAAGAATGAAATGCTACCATCTGGGGGCAAAAATGCATGGAACCAACTGAACACAAGAACATCAGTTGCGAGATGAGAATTAATGGTTACATAATTGGGTATCTCAACTACCTATCAATAAGTTAATGTATGGTAGGTGAGGTAAATTCTCTATATATATGTAAAAACCCCTCATTTTCGAGGGAATTTTCTAAAAACATAAAGGAACTCTTCAAAATTGTTCCAGAACTCTTATGAAGTTGTAGGCCTCAAATTTGGGAATTTTGCATAGGATTTGTACCTTTTTTTTCTTTATAATGGATTGTGCATCCTTTTGAACAATAAAATTCATGTTTTTTGGCTTGTTCTGCCCTTATCTTGTATTATAATGTGTTTATGGCCTTCTTTTACATTCTGTAGATATATTATGCATACTTTGTTCTTCTTGCAGGACTTAAATATGTTTGGGATCTTAATGTTTTTTTAGATTTTGGCATTTCTGTCTGCCCTCTCCTACTTCATTTTATTCCTATTTTCACTGACTAGGAATATCTCCTCCCTTGTTCTTGGTGCTATCACCTCCCTAATGTTTAGGATTTAAATTTCATGCATCTTCCTCTCTCCCTGGTCCCTTGGTATTTTAGGTTAGTTTTGGGTAGTTGAATTTCCCTTCCTATGAGTAGTTTTAGCATTAAGAGTAGGTACAAAAATTCAGCCTCCTCCAAAGGGCTGTCTCAGTTCAAGTCCCACAACTTGCAGACAATCCCATGTTGTCTTAAGCACCAGGTTAATCTGATTTAGGATGGGTGCATATTTTATAATCCAACAGGTTCCTACAAATGTGTGTGGCTTATAAATGTTTTTGTTTATAATTTCACATGAGTAACATATTAGGTTCTGAATGCGTATTCATGTGTGATGTTCCAACACCCTCCTCATTTAGTATCAACACTATAAAAAAGTGAAGTATTATTAAATAAATGAAAAAAATGATAGTAAAAAATATATTGGGGTGATTATTTTATAAAACAATTAAATGTCCAATCACTTGGTATAGATTCATTGGTTGTTTTGGCAGTGGTATCTGGTCGTAACAAGTTGAATCAGTTGTATGTTAAGAACTTGATTGTCTCCATTATCTTGAAGTGGCTTGGAACTGACGGTTACTTCCTCTCTTTTTTGGTTGTCTGCATAAATATTGAATGTAGAAGCTTATTCTGATCAAAGATATTAAACTAATAGATTTGTTCTAGTTGTCTTAATAGATGTACCTTTTTCAAATGAGAATAGTAAAGTTTTAAAAACATATCTTGATCATGAGTCTCAACAATACAAACCATAAATATACCAGGGTCAACCAAAGCATGCAATGAAACACTAACACCATAAATTATTATTATAGGAGAAATTTTAGGAAGAGATTCAAGTGAACACATGAGACCGAAACTCCTAAGATATCTTGCAAAGAAAATAGATTTATATTTCCCCATAGTTATGATTTCACCTACAGTCACCAATTGTTGTAGTAAGTTGTTACATCCAATTCCTAATTATTTCTTCTCTCTCTTCATCATCATCATCTCCATCATGCACACTATTTATTATGTACATAAGACACAAAGATTTTAAATTTCCCATTGCTGTCATAAAATTTGTAACAACCATCCATAATTGATTCCCCCTTGTCTTTAAACTTTTGCTATGTATTTTTTAGTGTTTTTTAACATTTTTAAATAATAAATTGGTAAGAGAAAAATAAAAATAAAATTCAACAGACTAGATCTGACAATTGTAAGCAGGCCCATTATTGCATTGGAATTTATATCACTAGAAAAATTACATAAATATGTGATCATGAATTCTATATTGAATAGATTAGTTTACATAATAGTTGATATTGTTGACAAAAGCTGAAAGCGATATGCACATTGAGAAGTAAACTCTTTTGTGTCTTCCATCCTTTCTAGAATTTTTTCTTCCATTGAAATCACGTAGTTGTCTAAAATTCTTTGAGCCTCGGGTGGAAGAACCTCTGCCACTTGAACATCAATTTTTATTCTTATTGATTTTTCAATTCCTTAGAAATCAACTTTTCATGTTTCCTTTTCTCTCTTCTCCCAAGAGTAAAAATAGCCGGTGGTAGTGAGATTCATGTAGTCCAAATTTTTGAATAACATTGGTTTCA
Source organism: Taxus chinensis (assembly GCA_019776745.2). Taxonomy (NCBI): domain Eukaryota; kingdom Viridiplantae; phylum Streptophyta; class Pinopsida; order Cupressales; family Taxaceae; genus Taxus; species Taxus chinensis. The sequence continues at coordinate 389,829,609 of CM034146.1, forward strand.
TTGCATTCTTCCAAAACAATATTATATGGATATTTATTATTAAAATAGTTTAAAACTTTTCCTCTCATTTTTTTGTCATCTTTTACTCTTCGAAAGTAAGATTTAAATGTCTCTTCTTTAACACCTACCTTAATAGATTTAGATAGCAATACATTCTCTAATTGTACTTTTTCAGCTAGTACTAATAGTTATTTATCAGCCATTCCTCTTGCAGCCCTGAAGGCCATGAACCTTGTTAGTGAATTTTTTTAAAGATATGATGGTTATAAAAAAAACAAGCCCACATGATCTAAAAATTTCAAATTTTGTTTTCCATTTAGTCCATATATCCTTAGGAAACAATATAAAATTCCATTTTCCATATAGACTCTCTAGATTTTGCACGATGAAAATTAAAAGACATTGCTTCTCAAAGCTCTGTATTCAAAGCACAAATAGTATATTTAATTTTTTCATATTACAAAAATAAATGTTAAATACTAATGCAATAAAACTAAAATCCATTACCTTCCACTCCTTTATCTTTGTGTTTCCCACTTCATGCCTCTGAGAACATCCTAGTGATTGCCAAACTGATCAAAACTTGTGGAGTAAATCAATAAACATGGTTTCAATCTAATTTTTTTTTACTTTGTTTTTTTTCTTACAAATAATAACAATGGATTCACTAGATTCTTTTTAATACATAATGCGAGTCTTTATTAACTGCAACCTAGAATGTAATGACTTGTAAGCACTTTTAGCTAAAAACATTGTGGGCACAAATTTTATGTTGGTCATCTAGAATGTATAAATGCACATCATACCATTTCAGGCCATATGGATCCTCGATTTGCATAATCTCCTTTATAAAATGTAAAAAGATAATAATAATTGCATCACTTTATGTAGGAATAACATTTATCAACATGGAATGAACAAGAAGGTCAACATTCTTTCTCATCTACAAGACAATACTTATACTATAGAGGTGCTAATGACACTTAAAAATGTCAATTTGAAATATATCACCATTGAACAAAAATAAATCAAATTTATCAATTCTTGAAGATTATTATTTATCAAATATGTTGGTCACTTTCTTCAAAAATGCATCTAAATTTTTATTCTTTTTAAGCCCTTGCAACTTTGAATTAGAGGGGTCTATCTCCAATTTAGACAAATAATATAGCCTTAGCATTGTAAATATCTTGGCATGCTTCAGTGGAGAAAGAAAATTTTTATATTAAAATGATAACAAATAGAAGAGGTATTATTGTATTTATACAATTATTTAATACCGAAGTTATTTCATTATGAATGATACATTCTAGAATTTAATGTAAACAACCCATACACGTTGGTACATCGCTCATCTTGAGCTGAACACTCACCCAAAGTGTGCAAAGGTAATAATTCCCTCTTTAGCGTTGCTTGTACAAGATGTTAGTGTGATGATTTTTAAACATGTTCAGATTCATAAGTATACATAAACATTCCATGGTGTAAAATCCAAATCTAGATCTTATAGAATCATGATAAATGAACTAAACAATAATTATGATAAGATTAACCATATAAGAACTAGATTCACTCATGTCTAACACCATTATCCAACCAATATATTCCATTTCATAATTAATGTAAAACACAAAATATTCTTACAATTTAAAGTATCTCCATGAATCATGTGCGCATCAAAACCAACAGCAGAACTCTATAATAACTCACCACCCACTAAAATACTCAAGTCAATACATATTTATATGGATGGGGACTTACAATCCACCACCTATGCACTTCTCAAAATAGGTCACATGCTGATAATAAACATGTAACTTTACAATAGTATACACAACATGTAAGTTTTCTAATAATAGATGTCCTATAGTTAACTCCAAGTATAACTCCTATTATTAGCTTGAGTCATGCATGATATTTATATGCCACTTTTTCCCAAAATACCATTGTGTGTAGCATAATTATTCATCTCTATGTGTGCTCAGCATGCTATCTCAAAAAATATCCCTTATCCACAAAACAACTAAGTCCTAAACTGGGGCACTTTAATACTAATATAGTGCCACGTGCCCAATACTTAGAATATTTTTGGTTGTTCAACATTACCCCACACTAGAGTACATTTTCGTCGTGGTGATGTGAATTCCTTTATATGTCTTAAATATTAAATTTTAGGTAATGAAAGAATGGAAAGAATGAACCAAACTCTATACAAAAGAATGTAATTTATTCTGCAACAACCTCTTTTTCAAATGGAAAGATTAATTCTTGTTATTAATTTTTTAGCTCATCCTCTAAGGTCTACCAATCACTCTGCGTGTTCCTCATTTTCTCTGGAATATTAGTTTCTATGTCATCCAATTCATCCTAAGTGATATTTTATTTCTCATTTTTAGTACTTGGACAACATTGGCTATACCTAACAACATTCCCTCCATAAGGTCCATCTTTTGAGCTATGATTTTTCCAATCTCGTTAATCCTTTCCTTATGTGGATCCCAGGTTACTACGAGGTCCTCACACTTTTTTTTTACCAGTACCAACCTTTCTGTGCACCCAAATGTTTCATTCTTCATCACCTTCAGAACTTCATTATCCTCCATTAAATTTTTGGTCCTTATTATGGCATCTGGCTACACATAAATCAAGAGCTTGATCAGATCTCTTTAGCTCATCCTTTAATGTTTGGAGCAACACCTCATATATTGAAATTTTTCTATTGATATTGGCCCTTTCTTTTACTACTTCTTCCCCTACATCATTTTTCTTGGGGAGGCACATTGTTCCTTTTTCCAAAAGTAAGCAAACTATTGTGCGTAGATAGTGCAACTTAGACTTGAAGTCCTAAGGCACCTTTTCCTGAAACTTAGGCCTCTATAGTAGAATATCATCTATAATCTGCTCCACCATCATATTTACATTCTGGGCCTCCGCGACTACAATATCGTGCTCTTGAGTAAGGCACTTGATTTTTTTTTCTTTGTCCTTTTTATGCTCCAGTAGTGTCCAGATTGTTTCCGCCTCTTCCATATTTCGGTGCACTACTTATATGGACACCTTAATCAAAGAATTGTTTACCTTCTCATATAAAAATTGGGTTGGCTTAGTGTTCATATGGCACATATGAGGTACCTTCCTCATCTTGTTTAAAGCGCATGCCTCCTCGCAAAAATCAAAATCAGGCTCATCCATGTAAAATTGCATGCCCCGAGATAACTACTTGCAAGTGCATGTATTTTCCATTTCAGGGTCCATCCAATCCCAACCATATAACCATTTTTTTGGTAGTGTACTATGGAAATGGGTTCGAATTGTTCTTGAAAGTTCATTTCTATAACCCATGTCTTGAGTACCTACCACTTTTTATTATTCATGTGTGCGTGCATGGTCACCAACATCCTCATGCACTAGTGTTCCCTCTTCTTTCTATACAGATATGTCCACATATCATGGGAAAATTTCTTCAACCACCTGGTTGACATCCTCCTCAAATTTACCTTATTATTGTGCGGGCTGCATGAGGAATTTTGTTTCCCCACCAGTAATACTTTCTCCTTCACCAGAGATATCTTTGCAAACACTCACACGAGCCTCTATAGTCTCATAGACTACGTAATCGCCAATATATTCATCATCCAAAATTTCCACACTGGGAGTGGCCTCAACTCTATCTCTACTCATTCTTGGAGTTTCCTCTACTTTGTGCGCACTTGGTTGTGGAGATTCCCCCTCACTACAACGTATAGGAATATATTTCCTATGATTTCTCCTCTCCTTCTCTTCATCCATTATAGGAGTCATGCATGGTGATTTATTTACTGGATGTGAAGTTCCAACACTAGTGTCTCTTGAGGTGTGCATCTTCCTTAGAATCCTTCTGGTCTGCACAAGTCTGGCGTTGTCTGTAGCTTCCTCTTATTTTAGGACATTTTCTAGTCTTGTATGTACTGGGTCTTCTAGATTAGGGGGCACAGATGCAACATTGCTTGAATTCCCCACTATTTTCTTCTTTTTAGGAGGTTTTGAAAGAGCCATATCTGTGCCCTTCACTTATTTTTCATCCTTGAACCTTGACCTTAGGTAAATGTAGATATGTGCTGGTTCAATATTCCCTACATTCAAACTCTGTGGTGTGATGTTAACATTATCAAACTCCTTAGTTTCTACATAGTCCTACTTACTTGGCAATATATATGTTTTGCATAGAATGTGAATGTTTGAATCCACTTTTTCAGCGTCAAAATGGAGCTGACACTCCTCATGAAATATATTTATAGAGTTATTAAAATATCATGCGGTAAATGTAAAGGGAAACTTACACCATGGGATCTTCTCCCTAGACTTTGTGTGGAATCACCCCAAGTTGAAATGTTGGTAAAATGTGAATTCATCTTCTTCATCCAAAACATTTGGTAGCTCTCATAGAATGTGCCATTCTCCCTCAAATTCCCTACGTAGTCTCTGGAATCACTTATCCAAGTGCTCTTTCTATGTGTTGGAAAAAGACCCATGCAACGTGTACTTGGAATATCTTTTGGATGGGAACTTGTTCTCCAATAGAAACTCCCATATGTTTTCCCTAGGACTGTCTAGTATCCCTACATCACTAAACACAATTAATAACAAAATTACACCGCAGGTTAGCTTCTCACATTTTTATTTTTGGATGCATGCCTTGTTCACCAAGCTCTCTGTAATGTAACCAATGATATTTTGGTATGTTTTGTTGTAAATTTTGTGTGTTATATGCAACCAATGCATGTTTACCTCATTCCATTGCTCAGTGGTCCCTATTTTACTCCTTGTTAATTGCGTTGCTACTCTAGTGGCAATTTTTGGGATATTGGTGATCTTAAAATCTCGGCCCCCCTTCTTATACTTGTATAGGGATGTTGTGGCATCAATTACCTCATCATCTGTTAAGTCTCCAATAATTTCTAAACCTATGTCGTGCATCCTAATAACTTTTCCAATCAATTTGGAAATTATCCTTATTCTCTTGCCCATGAAATAGAAATAATCTTCATGGACCCGCACAATTAGTCACCAATATAATTTCTTAGGCTTTCCAAAGTAGGGAAAATCTAGGATATACATTACGCCCATGCTCTCAATTAGTTTCTTCACCAAGGCATCCAAAACCCTAGTGTCATCTGCTAGTCACCCGTTAGTCTTTTTGTAGAGTTCTACTGCGAGGTCCTTAATACATTTTATAGTGTGGTGGTTAATCTCTGCAACCCTGCACTAAATAATATTTGTTGTCCACATTTGAAATTTAATGAATCCTTTTAGATATAGAATTTCCACTAGCCACTCCTCTGCTGGATTGTCAACCTCCTTCTCTACTACTGGATCTTTGCATGGTGCCATCACCCCTTTTTATTCTGAAAATGCGTAAAAACCCTAGCTACGAAATGAAAACCCTAGTCTCCCTTCCATCACACAAACACAAAACTCCTTAAATATTTCTTCCTACTTGGGTAATCAACATGATGTTTCACAACGTGATAGGTTTACTCAATCTGCAGAATGTTCTTCATCTCTAGATCTTCTTTGCACTTCACAATTTTTTCTTAAGTTCGTAAGGTAGAAAATGACATTGAGAATGTCGAATTTAAACCAAGTTTCAAAAATTCCCTTCATTAATTGCTCCACCTACCACCATAAACAACATTAATTTCTCTTAAGTGAGTTACATGCCCCATTATCCCTTGCTTCAATGTCTCATGCCTCAAACTCTTGCCCCTTAGTCACAATTTCTTGGTGCGCTGCTACTTATCTATCACAGATCTCCTCTACCCATGCTTCCTTAAGCTAAAGTATTTTATCCAATGTGACCCAACATACATAGTCTCTAATGCCACATCCTCACTTTAATTATAATAAGCGCTCGCATGGTCTTAATTTTTTAGCAATTATTCAGAAGTTCTCATGAATTTTAAAACCTTGAACCTTTTTTTCCTGTTGTAGTTACCCGTGAGTTTATTTATTTTCCATACCTTCTTTATCTACCCAAAACTAAGGGTATGTGTAGTCCTCTATGCATATAAACACTTTATATTGTGATCAGCTTCTCACGCACAAATGCACTTACTACACAAAACATTGAACTAAATTGACAAAGCATAGTAACAAAGAAGGAAATACATTAAATGAAATACAATAAAGGAAATATAATCTAAATAACAATATGGCCTTATTACAAACACCAAGAAGGATTATTTATAGTAGGGCCTCAGCCTACACTTGTTGAAGTAACTGGGTAACTTTGTTCCATCAAGCGCTTCTAACCGAAAAGCACCAAATTCAAGTATGTGAGTGATAACATACGGTCCCAACCAATGCACCTTAAGCTTACCTGGATGGCATAAAAACTTTGAATCATAAAGAAGTACCATCTACCTAACCTCAATCTTCTTGTCCTTGATGTGACTGTCATGCCATGCCTTCTATCTGGCCTTTTTGTTCTTCTTACTCCAACGTGTTATGGCGTGCCTCTCATCCAGCTATATGAACTTGCCAATTCTTTCTTCCAATGTTTTCTCATCAGCTAGACCTCCCACACATGTAATACACAAAGAAGGTAACATGAATTCCATGGGAAAAACTGCTTATGTGCTAAACACCAACTAAATGGGTGTGTCCTTATTAAAACTTTTATAGGTTGTTCTATATGCCAAAACTACAGAAGAAACTTTATCATCCCAATCTTTCCTTCCAACATCACATATTTTTGTCAAGTTCTAGATCAATATATTATTGAACGCCTCAACAGTACCATTTTCTTGAGGGTGATAAGGTGTAGTCTTATGCTACGTGACCATAAATTTATGCAATAATATCCTGATTATCTCATTCAAGAAGTGTGTGCCCCTATCACTAGTCAGACTCAACTGACATCCATAGCTAGAAAAAATATTTTTCCATAAGAACCTTGTTGTTGTATCCACTATACATTCCTTTATAGGTGTTACTTCTTCCCACCTTTTAAGATAATTTATACAAGTGCTGATGCAGCACGATCTAGTTCTACATGTGGCTAGGGAAATATGACCCATAAAGTCTATTGACCATTTTTCAAATGGTTCTGCACTAGTAATAGGCCTCAAAGGCATTTCATCTCTTTGCCCAAGTTTTCTAAGGTGCTAACAGTGATCAAATTCCAAGGATGGAAAGTGGGGGATGGCAGTGAGATAAACTTCTGGGAGGATAACTGGTTCAGTGACAACCTCTTGGAGAGATTTGGGACAGCTAAGGACAGCCTTATAAGCAAGTATGGAACTAAAGTCAAGGACTATATTGAAGGAAATGGCACCAACAAGACTTGGAAAATACTTTCTATGGAACGAATTGAGCTGAAACAAACTACTTCCTCCCTTCAAGATCTTTTAGACCTCTTCCCTTTAAGTCAGCTGAATTCCAAGGATGAGCTAGTTTGGAGTAATTCACAAGATGGGAAATACTCAGTCAAATCTGGTTATACCAATCTTTCTCACAGTAACCAATCTGAATTTAACTGGAACAAGATCTGGATGCCTGAGTTAACCCCCAAAATAAATTTTTTTCTTTGGCTGGCCATCAGAGGTAGAATTCTCACCACTGACAATTTGATGAGAAGAGGATTTATAATTCCTAATTGGTGCCACCTTTGTAGGAATGACTATGAAGACATTAGTCATATGTTCATACATTGTGCTTATGCCAATAGAATTTGGAGCTTTGTTCTTTCTAAATTTGATGCTCTTTGGGTGTTGCCGAAGAACCTTAATCAGCTATGGAATCAATGGAACCCACCATTCAGACATTGTGCTATCAAAAGAATCTGGAAATTGGCAATCCCACACTTAATCTGGAGGATTTGGAAGGACAGAAATAATATCATTTTCAGAAATAAGAAGCAGAATTATAAAATCAGTATTGGCAAAATTTCTCAAGGTATCAAAGAGGACATGGCCAGATTTAAACCCCCCAAGAACAAGTGTTATCCTGAGAATGAAGAGCACATTTTATCTAATTGGCACATTGGAAATTGGAGCAACCCTGGGAATAGTGTGGATAGATCTTTGATTAAATGGCATCCTCCTGACTCCAATTGGTACAAGCTGAACTTTGATGGCACCTCTAAGGGAAACCCTGGGACAACAGCTGAAGGAGGAGCAATACGAGACCACAAAGGTAATTTGATTGCTGCTTATGCTAGAAAAATGGGAATTCAAACCAATCATTTTGCCGAAGCATTATCTGCTCTCTGGGGCTTGAGAGTTGCACGGGCTCAAAATATTCAGAACCTTATTGTTGAAGGGGACTCCCTTAATATCATTAAGCTTCTTAATCAGTCCTCATCTCCCAGTTGGAGTATTAAAGACTTTATCTCTGAATCCATAAGCATTTGCCACACCTTCAATAGTATCAGAATCATACATACTTACAGGGAAGGCAACAATCTGGTGGATGCACTGGCCAATTATGGCATTAATATAAATTTTACTGTCTGGGATAATGATAGTATCCCTAATCAGCTTCACAACAACATCCATGTGGATCTTCACAAGCAAGCAATCTCTAGAGATAAGCCTTAATCTTTGGAGGAAAATCAAAATCATCAATTCTTTCACACGTGCTGCTTTATTCTATATGGCGAGGCAAATAATATCTTTTTCAAATAATAGCAAGATCTATTTAAGAAACTTCAAGTGGAGTCATCCAGATTTGAAAATCACGCACGCGGGAGGTACAACGGCTGTTGATATCCGGATGCCAAACTCCACGAAAACTGATGATAATTACAAAGTGATTGTTGACAGGGAAAGGGTTTTCACACGCGACTTCCTGCAGGCTCAGTTCAGCAATTACGCAGCCGTTCGTGAGAAGACCAATGGCTACACTTCCCAGTCTTATGCGATCTTCAATAGTAAGAAACGAACTGTTCTTCACGCTCAGCGGCATTCTGGAATTTGTTGTAACCTGCACACCACTGAGAAGATGGGAGGACCTCCCTGTCAAATTGAGCCATGCGCGGACCCTGATTGGAAGGAAAACACCGAGCTTTGGAACATTCTCAGCATAGGCGGCTTCACCAGCTTTGTTGAAAGGGTGAAAGGACATGATCAAAGTATTTCAGTACGCTTTGCTAAGGAGTGGAAAGAGAGGACTGTCGACTATGGGGGACAGAAAATTCTTGTCAATGAAGAGCTCATTGCTGAAGTGACCGGTCTCATCCTGGATGGGTACCGCTTCTTCAACAAAAGGGTTATCAAAGAAACTGAAGAAAGAAGATTTGTGGAGGAAGATGAGAAGCTTATTTTTAGCACAGCGGGTCTACTTGTAAGCTCAATTCCATCACCATTTGATGAAGTCACTCGCATGATGATTCATTTCATCTCCTTGGAAGGTAGGTTTGTTACTGTCCCAGCTAAGCATCTCATCTTTTTAAACCACTACTGTAGGAATAGATTGGTTTGCTTCCCTCATTATCTTTTAAACTCTCTTGAGCGCTCCTTTTTGGAGTTCCAGAAGCATACCCGGGTGGTTCCCTTGCATCAAGGGCTTATTTTGCTAATTCACAAATACTGCCTTCTCAAGTACCCCGGTCTTCCTTCCTCTCCTAGCTCGGCTCCGATGGGCTCCGCTGCTACCAGTCCTGCTTCTCCTGCTGCCCTTGCTGCCCTTGCTGCTGCCCCTGCCACCGATGCTGCTACCCCCATGCCGGCTGCACATGTTTCTCCTTCTATTCCTCCTACTGCTCCTCCTGCCACCCACCTCACCTCTACCTCTAAACGTCTACTCACCAGGGCTTCTAGGAGACTCAACCTTGAAACTCTTGCAGTAGGAAAAGAGCCTCTTGATCTTGACATTGCACGTGACCTGCTAAACATAAGTAGTGCCAGTCCCCGGGAAGCACAGATGGATAACCCTTCCAAGAGACTGGAGGCCTTAGAGGCTGAGTTAAAAATGCTGAAGGATGAGGTCAAAAACCTAGCTAAGCTAAAAGGTAAGAAAAGCATGGAGGGGGAAGGGAGCATTGACAATAGTCAAATTGAAGACATATACAAAAAGCTGACCTCCTTGGACTCCCACCTTGGGAAAGCTAAGGCTAGGCATGATTACAACATTGCCGCCTTTAGGGCCATTGAGGAATTCATCAAGGGGCATGCCAAAAGTGTTTCCAACCTCAGCGGTGTCCCGGCTGCACTTTGGGGCAATGAAAAAGAGAGCAAAAGAACCATCGAGGAGCTCGATAAGACGGATGCTGCCCACATGACCGCTTTGGGTATGTTTCATGCTTGGAAAAAAGTCAAGATCAGTGTTGATCAAGCAGCCAAGAAGTAGTCCTGCATGCTTCTACTGCTCTCTTTTGTTATTCTTACTATTTCTTGACTGTTGGGAAACTGTTTTTTTGTTGTTGTTTTGCTATTAAGTCTCGCTTGTGTAGTTGTTTCTGGGCTACGTGGAATTTCATTATATTACCTGGACTTGGTTAGTCCTGCTATGTTTCTCACTCTTATTTTGTATTCAAGGGTATAGTCCCTTTCAAAAAACTATTTGCCATTATTAAAAAAAAACAGTGATCAAATTCCTTATAATACTCTTTAGAATCCTTATACAGGGTCTCCCACCATAAATTAAAGAGTAGAATATTACACAGGGTGGCATGACTTGCATAGTACCCACCTACAATACCTCCATGAGCCTCTTCCATGATATTTGTGCACTCATGTTCTAGTACAGACTGGTACAATATGTCATCTCGACATAGTTTGTATAAGTCACCACTGATCAACATGAAAGGTGTGGCATAAATTGCAAGTTGTTTCTTTTCCAATGCTTTCATTCCTTTTTGCGCCACACCTCTGTGTAAAAAGACAACAATATCCTCCAATTCCTAAGGTGTGTGGTTTAACCTGTATAACTTTGCATCTATAATTGTATCTTTAATTGTATGCATGTCATCTCCTGATTGAATTCTTGATAAGTGGTCAGGGCCAAAATTACTTATATCAATTTTTACTATGACTGTAAAGTCAAATTCTTGGAATAATAACACCCACCAACATATGTGCCCCTATAAAACATGATTATTTACCAAGTATTTCAATACCATGTGATCTGTATAAAACACAAAAGGTGTTGATAGTAAGTAATGTCTAAACTTATGTAGTACATAGTTCATTGACAAGGCCTCACGCTATATCATTGTATAGTTATGTTCTGTAGGACTCAACTTTATACTAGAAAAATAAATAGGATGATCTATAATACCTTCTCCAAGCTGAGCTAACACTATGCCAATAGCCATACCAGAGGCATCCACATGTACATGAAAAGGTTAGTTCCATGAGGGAAAGCATAAAATAGGAGTCGTAGTAAGCCTCTCCTTATATGATTTAAATACAAATTGTTGTGGTTCTCCCCAATAGAATGTCCATTTTCCTTTTAGTAATTCCTCCAAGGGTGTAAAAAATTTAGCATATCCCTTGATAAATTTTCTATAATATCGTATGTGGCCCAAGAATCCATGCACCTCACTCTGATTGGTAAGATCCTCCAGGCCTATGATAACTCCAACCTTAGCTGGCTCTACTAACAAACCTTCCTTGCAAATGATGTGCCCTAGCAGAGTTCCAAAAGGTGTAGAAAATTAGCACTCTTTATATTTAAGGAAATGTTTAACTATCTGCATCTTTCAAACATTAATCTCAAGTTTTCATAATGATCCTTGACAAACCCATAAACTATCCAATCATCCAGGTAAACTTGTAACAATTTGTGAATAAAATCCTGGAATGCTTAAAGCACAATGCATGAAAACATAATAGGCACGTTCTTCAAATAAAAGGGCATCACCATATATAAAAATCTCCCCCATTTAGTTGTAAATGTTTTTTTCTCTTGATCTTCTTTACCAATTCGTACCTAATGATACCCAATGAATCCATTTATAAAAGATTAAATTTTGTGCCCTGCAATGCCTTAAAATATTTCCTCGGTGAAAGGTGTAGGAAAAGGATCAATCAAACATGCAGCATTCATCTCCCTGTAGTCCTTACAAATCCTAATCTGACAATTTTTGTTTATACTGATTACCATGGGGCTAAGCCACTCTGATTATTCTAGGGGATTAATGATTACATATGTCAACATCTTGTCAATTTCTTCTTTAACTTTTACATGCAGGTTAGTGATGGGCATCGTTATTCCCTTCATTTAATCGACTCTCTGTTGATGCCATATTAAAACCAGGGGTGTGTCTGAAACTATATGTAATAAAAAAATCCTAGTGATCTAGTAATTGAATAGAGGTATTTGTTATTTTCTTTTATGGGGGTTTTTTACAGTGTCCTTAGAATTCCATGGCTAAAGGATTATTATCTCTATGATATAAGAAAGTTTTTGAAATAAACACTCATTACTGGAATAAATTTCTGGAAATAAACACACATATAGAAGTAAATAATTTTTGAAAATAAACACACGATGCAGAAGTAAACACATGATTGAAAACGTTGTGAAAATCTTGCAAGCAAATAAAAATCTAGTCTATAACACCTGCATGGACAATTATACAATAGAGTTCAAATTAAAGAATCAAAAGCATTTACAAAATTAATAGATCTACACTATTTTCTTTAGAAATATAAATACCAATCAAATGAGGATCCTAGTTCTTGGAGGATTGGGCCCTTGATCCACCTTGAACCATGATTTGACAAAGTAATATTCTCTCAAAACAAAGTGGCTATTTTATTGCTGAAATATTCTATCTTACAAAAACATGTTGTATCTTTTTAAATCTCTATCTCTATGTATCTGTGTGTCTATGTTATATTCTAAATCTATCTACAGGTATTTATATATATTTCATTCAAAGATGCATTTACGGCCATATTATTCTACCAATTCAAATGGAACCGAATTATGCCCAAAATAGATGTTGAATTTGGAAACTTTCTGGACGTACATCTGTCTGATAAGTTATTGTTGGATCTTCGAGTATGAAGAATCGAAAATATTATGATCTTCTCCTAATTGAAAGGCTCATTGATTACTTTATCTGTGGATGTTGTCAAAATAAATAGATTCCTATTGGTTCTAGAACTTTGGAGAAGTTCTGAAACTAAAGGGGATTGTTCTAGATTTAACTGTGAAAGTTTTGGAGCTAAATGCAGGAGTTCTGGAATTAAATGCTCGAGTTCCGAAACTAAGTCTGAAAGTTCTGAAACTAAGTAATAGAGCTCATAAAATTTGTGATGGGGTTTCAGAACTAAGTCTAGAAGTTCCAAAACTAAGTCGTATTGAAGTCAATGCTCCCAAAAACATGTTAATTTCTTCATACTTCATTCTCTTGACTAATTGTGACCTGTTTTATTACAAAAAACTGAATTTCCACACACTTTGTTAGGAATTATAGATTTTTTAGACGTTCGAACTAAATTCAAAAAAAGATGGATAGTTACATCCTAACTTATACTAGATCAAACAAAAGTCACAAAATGTAGTCAAACTTGATAAAAGGAGAGTAAAATAAGATCATTTATTGCACATTAACGAGACATATTTTTGCCTTATCATCTCCCCCGTACTTACTTGTTTGTAAGTCTCCTTAAAAAAATTACTCTTTAAATCTTTGGTTATGGATTCTATATTACAATTGAATGCTCATGTCAAATGGCTGAAATTAAATATCCCAGTGTTTTAGTTCAAAAATACTATACCTTGATCCTTCTTCTACTTTCCTTTGCCATTCCTTAAATTGAGTCAGATCTTGAGGCTCTTTGTTTTTCCATGGAGACATGGGGGTGAGAAGGGGAGGGATTTTTCTCATTCCCATCCATATGCCCCTACTTTTTTCATTGATATGAGGGATTAGTATACACAAAGATTTTAGCTCTTTCTAGGCTCCATATTAAGTTTGTGGGAGATATCACTTCTCTTCTTCTTAATGCAACTGTGAGAAACTCCCATCTTTTCAAACATCCATCATAAATATTTTCAAAATTTTCTTCCTCATAATAGGTGAAGGCATAAATACTTTTATGTAAACTAGCTAAATAATGTGCCTTGAACCGACTATCAAAGGCATGGGATCTGAAATGTATAGAAAAGGCAGATGATTTACCATAGTGAGCCCTCATATAGAGACCAAATGAACTAGATTTTAATAGATGATTAGAATCCCTCTCTCTCCATGTAATCTGATTTTTAATAACAGAAACAAATGCATTCAGATAAATTTCCCCTACATACTAATTGATCATGAAGCTTGTGTTATTTTCTAGCATAAGATTGAAGAGATAGAATTCGAAGTGAATATTTTTCTGCTCTACACTAGCTGAGGAATAGGTTTTCATGAACTCAAATTCATCTTTTATTTCATGTGGAAGGCCACATACAATTCTTGATAGCTTCCAGTGAATAAATTGTTCTTCTAAAAAGACATTGTATGCAAGAGAAGATCTCTTGCAAATGAATAAATTTTCACTCAATATGCAAGCCATTTGTATTTTTACAAGACATTTAAATTTGTCTTCTTCCTCTTTATAGAATTTTTCTTCCCATTTCTTCCATGCTTTCATCTCTTCTTCCATCTTGTTTCTTGAGTCCTCATTTGGTGTTTTAAATTCATTAAGTTCCCTACAGGTATCATCCCACAACTTCTTGAGTGGCCAGTAAGTTAGTTCAGTCTGTGTAGATACTATTGACATAGCACTTGGTCTTCTGGAAAATTTACATTCTTCTTCGTTTTCCATCATTTGTTGTTTCACCATTGTCAATTCTTTAGTCCTATTTATGAGATAATTTGTTAGTTGCTCAATGAGAATTTCCCTCTGTTCTAATTTGAGTTTGAGGAACTTTAATTCCTCATCCTTTTCTCTGATGATGAGTTATACACTGGACAAAAATAGAGTCTATTTTAAGTGTTATTTTTCCTCCTTTTTTAAATTTCATTGGGAAATGAGCATTCTTGTTCTACCAAAGGGGATTTCCCTTTCTGTTTCTAAGATGCCAATTCCTCTTCTTTATGTGACAGTGTTGCTGATTCACCCAACTCTTGAAAATCATGTTCTTCAAATCTTTCATCTTCCTTCTCCACCTCAGTTTGACTTGGTCCAGGAGGATTCATGGCCATGCTTCCCAAAATATCAGTAGCTTCTTTTTCCAACCCATCCTATTCTTCCATCTCCTCTGTAATTTCCCTAGACCTCTTATGAATTCTTATTCTTTGAGGAGCGTCAAAATGTCTGGAAATAAGTTTCATCTTAGAGCGTCTTCTGACTTTAACTTCATGCTCTAGCTTAGGTGAACTGTCACTCTTAGAGACAGATATTATTTCTCATGGTACTATTGCAGAGGAAGGATTTTATTTGACATGCATAATAGCGTATGTAGCTTTAATCCTTCTTTCAGATATCCTTCTTTTTTGGTACATTACCCCCACCTATTTCCTTCTTTTCCTTTGCAGGGGCATCAATCTCCAAATTACTTGTAGGAGAAAAAGGGGTTGGTATTCCCCTCCTGATAATATTAGGCTTGTTAAGAAAAATTTTTCATGTTTATTCTCCATTTTTCTTTGAAAGAAAATGGTGTTAGCATACCAAATGGATTAACCCATGATGTCTGATTGTTCCAACTCCCCAGAAATACCTCTGAGCCATTTCTTGGATGGAGTCAAAAAGGAATCCTAGAAGATTTACTATATATTTTGGTTTTTAATTCCCATACCTAATATATATCAACATCGTAAGGACTTCTCTTCCCATAGTCCCAAATTGACCATCTCAAATTAAATACTTAACTACCCAAAATGCTACTCTGTCAAAGGGTTTGGACAAGCTAGCCCTTCTGACCCCCTTGATGATTTTCTTGGTGTTGTAGATATATTGGGGCTCAGATTCCCCCTATTGTATCAAGGTTTCCACTACATCTTTAAGGGTTCCCTTGACAAGATTTGGGACATGCACAATTGGTATTCCAAACACATTACTCATTACATTAATAGTAAAAGGAATTACAATGATTTTAACTTTAGTTCTAGATTCTTCTAAATTTACAAGGAATTCCCTTACCAATTCATCATTGTACCTCGAGAATTTTTTCAAGAACTCCATCCAACCTGCTCATCTAAAAATGGATGCCACTTCTTCATCTACAAGAATTTGGGTATCATCCTCTGGATCTGACTTCTTTTTAATCCCCCCTGGCAAAGAGGATGATTCAAATTCTTCTTTCTTAAAATTCAGAATTAGTTGCAGAACTACTGGATTTAGCTGCAGAAGTATTGTGTTTAGCTACGGAACTATTGTGTTTATCTATGGAATTGATGGGTTTAGCTGCATAATTCAAATATAAATCTTATGCTTCTTATTTGAAATTCTTCTGCAACTACTTCTCAAATTTTTTTATTCCACCCAAATGATATCTAACTATAAATACACCACCACTTTTTTATTCCATCAACATCACCCTCATGATTGCTTACTTTTAATCATAATGCACAATAAATGACTCACTATACCAAATTTTTAAATCAAGTCTAGTCACACGTGAATTTTAATTTAACCTTTAATGAGTTTAAGACATAATTTTTGTCCTTTACTGATGTAATCCCTCTTCCTTAATGACTCATCATTCCAAAAAGTGAAAAAGGAAAAATGGTTAGAAAAGAAAGCTGGAATTCAAAGAAATTCTTTTTATTCTTCATTAACCATTTATTGACGAGACCAACTGCCATTGCTAGTTTTAATTGATTTCTGAGAGATTTTTTTCAGGGAAGAGAACGTCATTTATTAGTTTTCATTCATTCCCTTTTTATTTTTTGTTTCTTTTTTCTTTTTTTTGGGTGGGAAGAGAACACCATTTTCTGGTTTTCATCCTCTTCCCTTTATTTTGGATCCATGCGTCTATTCATTTGATCATTTTGGAAGAATTGGGTTCTTCCATATGATCAAATTCTTTGTCTGCCTCAATCTGCTTCAAGAATTCATCCCTATTAGGAGGCTTCTTATAAAGTTTTAGCCTATTTCGATTGATCAAAAGTGTCATTCTACTGCCATCAACGAGAAGTAGCTGAATAGATCCATTGTCAAATATATGCTCACTCTGATAGGGTTCTAACCATATGGTTCTCAACTTTCCCTTGAATTGTTGGTACATGGAATCAAACATTAATGATCAATATCCTACCTTGAATTTCATTTTCTTGATATGTGTGTCATGCCACTGCTTCCTATGATCTTGGATTATCTCCTTCTATTGAATTACTCCATTCTCAACTCATCCAATTCATTGAGTTGAAGAATTCTTTCTTTTTGTGCCACATCCAACTCAATACCCACTTTAACTATTGTCCTCAATGTTTGTAGTTCAAATTCAATAGGTAACAAGGTATTTTTCCCATAGAATAACTCATATGGTGAAAACCCTATTGTAGTCTTCTAGGTTATATTATAAGCCCAGATAGCCTCAGGTAGTCTCTTTACCCAATCTCTTCTACTCGTTTCAACTGTTTTGGTAAGTATGTTTTCCAATTCTTTGTTTTTTACTTCTATTTTTCCATTTGATTGTGGGTGATAGGGAGATGACTTCCTATGATTGATCTGATAGTAAATTGTGAAGTTCTAGATCATATTAGACATGAATTGTGGCCCTTGATATGAAACTATACACCTTGATGCACCAAACTTCATCATAATTATTTTCCAAAGGGAATCAACAACTTCTTCTTTTTCAGTGGCATTTGTTAAAGCCTGCACCTCTACCCACTTTTCGACATAATCAATACACACAAGAATGTTCTCCTTTCCTTGTGAATGAGACTAAAGGGACCAAAAAAACCCAACCCCCACCTTTCAAATGGTTCAATCACTACTTGAGGTCGCAGAGGCATTTCACTAGTAAAGGTTGGTTGTCCCATCCTTTGATAGGGATCACACCACTTGATATATCTCTTCACATCTTTATATATATATGGCCAATAATAGCAAGTGTCAAGTATCTTGTGAGCTTTTATTTTTACTGAAAAAGTGTCCTCTACTTGGTTCATCATGACATGCCCTGAGTATGTCAAAGATTTCATATTCTCTCACACACCTTTGTAAAACCAAATCAAGACCACATTTAAATAACATTACATTTAACCATTTAAATTATGCACTGGTTTTGATCAACTTCTTCATTTGTTTCTTAGTGAAAGGAGGAAACTTCCCTGTTGCAAGATAATTTTCCATAGCAGCAAACCATGGTGTATTAGCTGAAATAAAAAACAATTGTTCATCTAGAAATTTGTCCTTAACTGGATCTTTCTCCCTTGTGGTGGTCAATCTTGACAAGAAATCAGCTACCACATTATATTTTCCTGGATTATCCGCAATGGTAATAGCAAATTCTTGTAAAAGTAATAACCATCTAATTATCCTACCTCAAACCACTGGTTTATTTAATAAGTATCTAATTGTTGAGTGATGTGTATGTACAAATATTTTTTATCCTGTAATATAATGTCTGAATTTATTAATTTCATAGATCACAACAAGAAATTCTTTTTCAGTGGTAGTGTATTTTTTTCAGTGGGAGTAACATTTTTACTAAGGTAGTAAATAACATACATTTTCCCTTCTTCATCTTTTTGTTCCAAAACTGCACTAATTGAGCTATTTAAGGCATCTGTTTGGATCTAAAAAGGTTTCTCCCAATTAGGTCCTCTCAATATTGGGGTAGTGATTAATTTTTCTTTAATTTCCTCAAAAGCATGTTGACACTTTTCATCCCAACAAAATTCACAATCCTTGGTAAGTAAACTAAACATGGGGGCATCAATTTTACTAAAATATTTTATAAAACACCTAAAATATCCAACATTCCCTAAAATGACTTGATATATGTGGGGGTTTGAGGAATGGGTAAGTATGAAATAATCCTAATTTTGTTTTGGTCAACCTGAATTCCTATTTTTGAGACGTGGTGTCCTAATACAATCCCCTCATCAACCATCATCAAACATTTCTCATGACTAAGAGATAGATGGTGTTGCTCACATCTTATTAGTACTTTGTCCAAATTTTTCAAAGCATCGTCAAATGTGTCTCCATGCACAGTAAAGTTATCCATGTATACCTCTACACAATCATTTGTTAGGTCTGTAAAAATTGCTAATACAACTCTTTGGAAGGTTATTGGAGCATTACATAGTCCAAATGGTAATACCCTATAGGAAAAGATACCCCATGGACAAGTAAAGGTAGTTTTATCTTGATCGTCAGTAGAAACTCTAATTTTATTATATCCACTAAAGCCAACCAGAAAGGAAAAGTATTGTTTACCTACAAGGTTGTCTAAGACTTGATCTATGAATGGTAAGGGAAAATAATCTCTCAGTGTGGCTTTTTTTAGCTCCCTATAATCAAACAAATTCTCCATTTTCCATTATTTTTAGGTACAATTACAAGAGGAGGCACCCAATGATTATTTGAGATAGGATAGATAAAACATACTTGTAATAGTTTTTCAATTTCTTTCTTGACTATGTCCCTTAAGGTTGGATTAATCCTTCTCCGAGGTTGCCTAACTAGTTTAATGTTTTCAGTATAGATGTGATGGGTGAAAACACTTGGATGGATTCCTTTCATGTCTTTATAGTCCCAAGAAAAATCTCTAGTATGATTATTCAGAACATCAAAAAATTTAGCTTCTTCATCATTCTTCAGCTAGCTATTAATGTTCAAAATTTTACCCAGTTGAATCTCAACATGTTTGGTTCCAATGTGTGATGAATTGATTTAATGAAAGGATTCCATTAAGGTGGTTAGTGGACATGGATGTGGTAATAACATATGATATGCAACAACATCTCAAAAATTCCCTTGAAAAAGAATATTGGACAAAGGATAGTAGGAAGAGTTATGATACTTATCTTTTTATCAATCAAACTCCTTGTCACTGATGTTTTCCAGAAGTTCCTCACCATTTCCTGCTATCTTTGAAACTATATTTACTGATTCCATAGCTATTTCTACTCCTTCCCAAGAGAAATCTCATTCCTCCAAAGAGAAATTATTAGCATTTGCATGGGATTGTTGTGGTTCTGGAGATAAGTCTAATGGTTCCTGATCTATATGTGACTATTCCAAAACTAAATCTGATGGTTCTGAAACCAATTCCATAGGTTCTGGAACTATCCCTGATTGTTCCAAGGACATTTGGTGTTCATTCAACAGTTGATTAATCATATCCTCCATTCCATGTACATGATCCTGCAACATTATCATAGCCAAATAACACTAATTTTGTTTATTAGTGTCAGGATCATCAACCCATATTTTTTCTTGATTATCAAGAAAAGGTCATGCAGAGGGATATAGGTAAACTTGCTTAGAAGTCTTACCATTTGAGATAGGCATATGAAATGATATGTAATCAATTAAGGAAACAACTATAGCTAGCCATGGTTTACCCAAAATAATGGGATAACCAAGTGTTTTACCTTTAGGCTGCAATATAAGGAAGTCCATTGGATATTCCCATGACTCCACCATAACTGCCGCATCTTCAATAAATACTTCTGGTTTTTCTACAGACTGGTCTGCCATCTGTAATATGGTGTTAGTAGGTTGGATACATGTTAATAGTAATGTTTTCAAAGCGTCCACTTTCTTCTTCTATTTTGGAGTCTGGTGATACAACCATTCCGGTATAACAGATGCCGATGGAAGTGGTGTTTCACACAGAATGTTTCCGTTCTAGAATAGAGTTACTTCTCTATTTTCATTCTCTTGAGAAACAGATAAGGGTTAGGGCTAGGAGGAATACCTGTGGAGTGTTGGAAAGGTGTGCGCGTACCATAGAGAGATCAGATTGATTGCGAAGAACTCCTTTTTGTCTGGGAAGGACTACCTATGAATAAGAATGCAAGACCACCAGATTTTAGTTAGACAATAAATGAGGGAACTACCTTGGGCCCAGGAAATATTAAACTCCCCTTCAAAGGTGGTGTAGACACCAAATTCGTGTCTTACGACCCCTTGTGACCCGCATCCCATTTCGCAACCTAACCTCATTACCTAAACCTTACACAATTATTTATTAATTACCTTGTAATTGATAAATCCCCATCACCTCACCTACCACCTCATTTTGCCACCTCATCATGACCTAGCCCTAATCCTAAACTAACCTAATTAAGACCTAAAACTTGGTCTATACCTCACACCCATGACTAATGACCTCCTTTCTCGCACCCAAAACTGACCTTCTAGTCACTTGACCAAGCCCACAACTAATCTCTCGGGAGAAAAGTAGGGAAGGTGGGCTATTTTACTAAAAATAGCCTACTTTTTCCTTACCGATGCCGGTTCCTACTCGACCGCCGTCGGTTACGCGACCGCCATCGGTTCCTTGTAAATGGCCTCCCCAAACCAAAAACAAAGGATCGGAATTTTCATTTTGGGAGATCAAGGTCAAAAGGATTTTTGAATCAAGCAGAGATCATTTGGGAGTGATCAAGAGAGTCCAGATCTTCACTTGACCGAGCAGAGACAAGTGAAGAGACAAGGAGAGTAAGCCAAGGACTGCAACTGGATACCAGAGCCCTGTGATACTCAGCTGATTTAATCTGTTGTGTGCCAGACCATCCTACCTCAGTTCTGCCTTTTCCATCAGAGCTCTTGGACCTGCATCTCTGCGAATAATCAGTAAGTTACTTCTTGCATGTCCTCCATTAATAACATTTCTTATGACTTTTTAAATCATATGTCGCTCCACAAATCCATTTCTGGATCCACTACCCAACGTATCATTGCATCTAACTGTCATTCATCTAGTTTCTCATCATCCCTATTTCCTAATATCACCTATATACAGCCCTACAAATAACACAACTACCAAATAACACCACCACCCCACAAAACAACTAACCTTCAGATCCTAGAACTCTACCGATATCGGTCATCAGTAACCGCCATCGGTTATCAGGTAACCGGCATCAGTTCATACTGACTCATAACCAGGATAACCAGCCTTTCCCCTACCCAGTTCAACAAAGTAATTTAATTAATATCTTATAGTTTTTTGTGTTAATTCATATTAGCAGGGGAACTGACCACCTTCGAAAGGAAGTTTTATATTTCCTAGGCCCAAGGCAGTTTCCTCATTTATTATCTAATTAAAATCTTGTGGTCTTGTGTTCTTATTTTGTAGGTAGTCCTTCCAAGACAAAAAGGAGTTCTTCGCAGTCTGCCTGATCTTTTTCTACGGTACGCGCACACCATCTCGACATTCAATAGGTATTCCTCCTAGCCCCAACCCTTATCTGTTTCTATAAGGAACGAAACATTTCCTGAGTGAAACATTTTGGCACGCCCGGTGGGACCCATTTTGGGTTTTTCTGTTATCTCTTGCTTATTTTCATTTTAGGAAGCATACTTGCTGTTTGCTGCTTCTAAAAATGTTCACGAGGTATTTTTTTTATTTTCGTAAAGGAATTTGTCTTTGCTTTCCTGCAGTTTCGCATTAGTGAAAGTCATCTCTCTTGCTTCATCGAACATAATTTTCGATTTGGGTTTTAAAATACGTGCATTGCATTCCTGCTTGTTGTTTTTCAATTCTAGTGAACGTAGATTAAGTAACAGGTCGTACAAGTGGGGGTGATATCCACGGTATTGATAGGAAATTAATCTTACATTCACTGCACAACACATACCGAATCACTTCACAATTAACACAACAGCTCAAACATCCCCCCTTTTCCGCGGTATTCCTCCGCCCGATTGAGGTAACCTTATAAGCCAAAACAACTTGACATCTCCCCTAAGTCTCTTGTTTAGGATTCTGAGATCCATTCTACGTCTAAAGGCATAAGCCCATGATAATTAAAATTAACCCTAGGGTTAATCTCTGGATTTGTGTGTGCATCTCGCTTGTTTTCAAGTTCTGTTTTCTTTCTCATACTCTGTCTTCTGTGATCAATAAGTTGGACAAGTATACTAAACGCTGTTAAAAATCAAATTAGCAGCCTTTTTATATCTTGTTAGCCTGGACTTCTTGACACCAACATCGGTTACCTGACCGACGTCGTTTGCTATAGTGTAACCGACATCGGTTACTAGACCAATATCGGTTACTCTCTTCATCCAATTTCTGACAAACCAGCAACCTACCAATTTTACCAGTCTGAGTTTGTTTCTGTTCCTGACAGATTGAAACCCTCCTGTGAACTGTTCTTGTCTATGGTTGTCATCACTCGGAAGCAAGCCGCCGCCATGGTTTCACATGCCTGTTCTGTGTCTTTGCCTGAATCACCCCCTTCACATTCTGTAGGGAACCCTACGGACACCAGCGAGATCCCCCAAATTCCTGTAGGAGACAAGGACTTTGCCAAATTTCTAGATGCTAATCCTAGTGCTGTACAATACTATTTGTCTCATGCCCCTGACCGTACGCCTGATGGTCAGCTCCTTATGGGCATGCCTATTAGTATAGCTGCTCATTTAGCTCCCACTCCTCTTGATAACACTGCCTTACTTCCTGCATCTCTAGCCCCGTCTCCCAATCCGACGGCTTCAGAGGTTCATACGACTCAGATTGGCTTTCCGTTGGTTAACCTCGGACCCCACATATCATTACCGCCGACTGCCCCTATCTCATCTCTCTTTGCAGACCACTCCGTTCATGACTTACTCTTTGCCACCTATTCACACGAGCTTTCCTTCTCGAGCTCCGCCTACCTTTTCATTCCCATACACATATCCTGTGACCTTAACATCCTATATGGGACATCCCTATTTGGTTGCCTCAACATATTCATCCTCCACACCTTATCAACACTTAACCCCACCAGGGTCTAGCGGTGGTCCTTAGCCCAATTTGCCTCCGTTTACCACAACCACACCATCATTCATCCAACTACTGATCTAATTAAACAAATGATGGACAAAATGCAAAACCTGGAGGCTTCTGTTTCAGGAAGTCGTAGCGCCTTGACATATGAGCAAGTTTGTCGGGAGCCCATTCACCCTTCTGTCCCCCTCCATTCATATCCTCCTCAATGGGAGTTACCAAAATTTACCCGTTTTAACAGTAAAGAGGACCCTCAACAACACTTGTGATCATTTAGACATGCTTGTTATTTGATTGCCCATGATGATGCCTTGTTACTCCGCACCTTTCCCATGTCCTTATCAGGACCTGCCTTGGAGTGGTACAGTGCTTTAACCCAGCACTCAATCTTCTCTTTTAACCAACTAGCCCAATCTTTCTTGGATCATTTCTCCATTAACATTGCCAAGAAAGTATCTATCACCGACCTCTATGCCATCCGACAATTTGAGGACGAATCTATCGCAGATTTCGTTGGACGATGGCGGGGCCTTATCAACCAACTTACGTATGCCTTGCCTCAAACCGAACTTATCAAACTGTTTACGCGGGCTTGTGCTAAGCACATCTCCCCTACCCTCCAAATTCAAACTTTCCGTACATTCGATGAAGCCTTTACCATGGCTTGGAAACTAGAAATTCGAGCCTTAGAAGAAGAGAAATTGCGGTTGCGCAACAAAAACCCCAATTTCTGAACTCCTGATTCTACCTTTAAACCAAATACCACCACTCCTCACGCGTCCACTTCTTCTAAATCAAAAGGAGCTGTCCACGCGGTGATGGTCAAATCTCAAGCGCCGTCCAATACTCCACCAAAAACCACCTATAAGTACAAAGCCGAGCCCATCAACTACACTCCCTTGGGAGAAACATATGGTGTGATATTGGAAAAATTGCTCAAAGCTGGGAGCCATTACATTACCTCCTGTTAAACCTCATTCTGGGTTTGATTCCACTCGCGCCATACCTTCCTGGTACAAAGAAAATGACTTCTGTAACTTTCACCGCGTAAAAGGACATAGTCATGAAAACTGCAAGATGTTGAAAAACATAGTGCAGGAAATGGTTGACGCAGGGGATATAACACTCGATAATCCTAACGCCCCTGCTAACCGAAATCTGAAAATTTTCAACAAGCCATTCCCGAATCACTCGTCCAGCAGCAACGTGAACCAAGATATCTTAGCTGAGGAGAGTGTTCATGAGATCCATGCAGTCTTCGATTCTCAGCCAAAAGCCTCTATTGAAAAAATTTTAAATCAAGCCTCTCCACCCAACACAGGAGTTTGAATCTCCTTCACCACCATCAAGCCAAAGTGAAATTATTCCTTTACCCATAGAAGAGTTAACTGCCCGGACTTCTCTTCTCATCAACGAGTCTTCTTACACCACATCCCTACAAGACTGTGAGCGGATGCTATCTAATTTATCTATTTCCCAAACGTCCCCTTCTACCCACTCTTGCTACACAAGAGGAAGGCTCACCACTCCTTTTGACATCCTTAGACGAGAAATCTCTTACACTAACATCACCACATTCTTTTAACGTGACAGATCCCCTCGAACACGCCCTCCTACCTATTAGTCCCTCATCGCCTAAATCTTTTCAACGACCGGTTGACCTTCTAACATCTATTGATACAGTGCCTCATCTACCTCCTGTGTCACACCCACAATGGACTGGAATTACAACCCGCCTTTCTTCCGTACCAAAATTACAAATCACATCTGGAGACTGTCATTCCACAGAAGATGGACAGACCCTATGGGAACGTTTGAGTACCCCTTTTCCTACTCAAATGCAAATGAATGATCCTGATGTCTCCACCATCTACCCGAAGTGCTTACAGAAGCTTAAAATGCCCCTGTTCTCGCCTCACCCCCACCCCCCTCACCTCTACCAAATGCCCCGTCCACTTCTATCAACTTAACCAGATCTTCCCCTACGCTTGGGACCTCACCAATGCCCAGTCTAACACACCCGCCTAAGCGACTCGATCTATCCAAAAATAAATCCGTTCCGCCACCTAGGAGACGAACGCAATCCTGGTCTCTATCACAATTAAAACCCTCATCGTCACACCCACCTTCCATATTGGGACCTCATCCCTCCACATTACACCAATATATCATACCTCCTTTTTTTTCTGCAAAACGACCTACGCCTTCTACACCTATACAGAGATCAAAGGGTATCACAACATCGTTACCCCCCGCGTATCCGGTCCACCTATCAACCCTAAACCAATCCCATCATCAAAGGATTTATTTTCTGTCACTCCCCTTTCTCCATGGTTGTTTCCCGCTACCACGCCATCTGTAGCCTCATCATCTAACCAGCTGAACGTAACTTCTGTGTCCAAGAAAACCACGTTTAGTGAAAAACATGTGTCAGCACCCCTCGGCTAAACCACCACCCATACGAACTAAACACGCCCAAACATTACCACAACCCACACAATCAATACCCTCATCCTCTTCCGATTTTGACCCACTTAAAGGATCTTATGCCAAAATCCTTGCTATGTTGGTGGAGAATGCGACCATCTCCCTACCTCCACTTAGACCTTATGACTCGTCTAAGCCCCGACCTATGGATTATGATGAGTCTAAAATCTGCGCCTATCACCGCACACCTGGACATGATGTGGAGGGATGCAAAGTTCTAAAAACCATCCTTCGCCAGTCACCTCTCCCAGCTACAAAAGTTAAGAAAGACAACTTACGAAGGGAGAGACCTCTAGCGTCAATTCCCTCTACTATATCATCTATCCCTGCCTCACCAAGATCTATCATTATTACAACCCCACCTCTTGAAGACCATGAATTATCCCAACCATCATCCTCATCTCAGATCTACGAGATTAATATGATTAGTGTCGCTACTCGAGGACAGAAAAACAATGGGAAAGCGAAAGAAAACACACCTGCGGCATCTCTTTCTCCTTCAACCATCCCCGATTACACCACCACCTAAAGTGGTTATTCGCGGCCCCGCCTATCCCGTCTCTAATGGAGTTGCCCACCGAACCATGATCAAACAGCTTCATCAATCGCCCGTAAAAATGACACTATATGATCTCATTCAGACTTCTGAATCTCATCGACAAGCTCTCGTTGAGATCCTTCATGGGATAGAGGTTTTACCCAACGAAACCCTGCCCGTTGCCTCCATTCTAACACCCAATCACGTTGCCTCTCTCACCAAACAATCCATCTCCCCCACCACTTCTGTCTCAAAACAACAAGCCGCTGCAGTTAGTTTCTCGGAAGATGAAATTATCGACTTTGGTGCAGAAGACCCTGACCCTGCCCTTTTCATTTCCGCTTACATCCGAGACATTCGAGTACGTCGGGTTATGATTGACGGGGGCACTAGCCTAAACATCATCTCTTCAAAAGCCTTCCAACAAATGAACATCCCTTCTAGTTGCATGTGTGCCAACCCCATCATGTTACGATCATTCAATGACGCTATTACTTCTACCTTAGGCACCGTGATCCTCAACATTCGCGTAGGCCCCACGTACTTTACCCGAACTCTTCTATGTCCTTGAAGGAGAGTTCCAATATAATATATTGCTGGGTCGTCCTTGGATTCGAGCCATGGGATGTGTTCCCTCAACATTACAATCGATGCATAAAATTTGAGTACGAGGGGAAGTCCTACACTGTAAAAGCTGATCCTCCCCCCTTCAAAACTTGCAATATGTTCTACCGCCCAAACGATGTGCTTATACCAATTAAGACACCCATACATTCAACCCAACCATCCTCTTCAAATGTACCTCAACCATCCACCTCAACTGCACCTACGCCTTCAACTGATGAAACCACCGTCGCACAAACCACTTCTCTTCCCGCAGCTAACATCCCAACCTCCGACCCCTTAGTAGATGTTTTTCATCGCCTCACGCTGGGGGAGTACCGCCTATATAACGTTAGTTCTTTCCCTACCCCGCAGGAGTACAGACAATTACATGCACAATCCCACCTACGACCGTCGCGTGGGGGAGGTAATCTCTTACGGACCACCCCATTGTCGCACTAACCTAACATATGGGGGTGTTGACGCATCCTCCATTACCCCTGAACCTCCTCTTGGGGTGGTTCCCTTCCAATCCGATTTTCAATACCTGACAAATCGTCACTTCGCTCTCACCTTCTTGACTCGCTGTGCGTGGAAAGGCTTTGGTTTTGGCCTTTACGAACAAGGCCGACATACACTCATTCCCGTGACCACACGCAAACATAATGATCGAAGTGGTCTCGGTTTTTCCGAAACACCTACACAGGGAGACACCTCCTATCAGCTGTATCCTGGAAGAAGAAGACGTTGCCCCCACCGAACCATCATCACCCACTTTGCCATCATCACCCACAGAATCGATGGACCCTGAATCTATCCCTCCTAACTTTTTTTTTTTCATAAATACCATCTTCATTGGTCCTCTCACTTATCAACGCGATAATGAGGACCCATCTTCCATTCCCCTTCCTATATCCAGACATGATCGAAGAAGATTCGCCTTCGATTAATGTTGTTGAGTGCCAGGATGATGACTCCATCCTCACTTACCTTGGGGCGGACGAATCCTATCTTCAACCGCACCTTACCATCTGAAACTCAAACCATGCTGAACGAATCTACTATAGAAATCAACATCCACACGGAGGAAGAGTCTCGCATAGTGAAGATCGGACAATCCCTTAACACATCAGAACAAGCCGCCTTTACTACCTTTCTCCGTGCTCGCAACCAAGCTTTCGCATGGTCTTACGCTGACATGCCAGGAATTGATCCTACCATTGCCGTCCATAACATCACCCTAAACCCTGATTCCAAACCAGTCAAACAGAAATTGAGAAAAATGCATCCACGCATTGCTCTCTTGGTCAAAGAGGAGCTCCAACGACTCCTTTCTGTTTCCTTCATTCTGCCTATTGATTATCCTCAATGGATTTCTAACAATCGTACCTGTCACGAAAGCGACGGGGGGACTTCAGATATGCACGGATTTCCAGGATCTTAACCTCGCTTGCCCTAAGGATGACTTCCCCCCTCCCAAGTATTGATCAACTTGTTGATCTCACTGCGGGTCATGAAATGCTTTCTCTCATGGATGGCTTTTCAGGATACAACCAAATTTTGGTTGCCCCCTGCCGATCAACACAAAACCACCTTCATAACTCATTGGGGAACCTTCTGTTATCGTGGTCATGCCATTTGGCCTTAAGAATGCTGGTGCTACCTATCAGCGGGCTAATGACCTACATTTTTCATGACATTATGCACACTATCCTTGAAGACTATGTCGACGATCTTCTCGGCAAGTCTAAACATCGTAGTGAACATACTCGATGTTTTAACCATTATTTTTGATCGCCTGTTACAATATTCTGTCCGCCTTCAACCGAAGAAATGTGTCTTTGGTGTTCTTTCGGGAAAACTTCTTGGCTTTATCGTCTCTTTGCGTGGCATTGAGGTTGATCCATCTAAAGTAAAAGCTATCCTAGAAATGCCCCCACCCAAAAACCTCAAACAATTACGTAGTTTGCAGGGTAAACTTCAATCCATCCGGCATTTCATCTCCCAACTCTCGGATCGATGTCACCCTTTTCATCACCTTCTAAAAAAGGACGTTGCCTTTCAATGGAGTGAGGAGTGTCACCAAGCCTTCGAAGCTCTCAAAACGTATCTCTTGCAGCCACCCATGGCTTATCCCACCCCAGGACGACCGCCCTTTCTACCTTTATCTTTCCGCCACTGACCATGCTATAGGAGCTATGCTCGCACATCGAGACTCGGCACGCCGAGAGCAGGCCGTTTATTATATAAGTCGTACCCTCGTGGATTACGAGACTAGGTATACACATGTAGAAAAATTGTGCCTAGCCCTATCATTTGTCGCCACCAAACTCCGACATTACCTCCTGAATCACAAAACTTTCGTCATCACCAACACAGACCCCATTCATTATATGTACGCCAAACCACACCTAAACCAACGCATCGCTCGATGGCTCATGCTCCTCGCTGACCTTGACCTTGAGTTTATACAACAGAAATCAATCAAAGTGACAAACTCTTGCAGACCAACTTACGGAGGCCCCTCTACCTGGGGAACAATTTACCAATTTTACCTTCCCCGACGAACTCATCGCCACTCTTTCGCTCGGAGAAGAGTCGTATCAACTGACCCTCTTCTTCGATGGATCTAAGTGCCAGCGCGGCGGAGGAGCCGGCGTTGTTCTCATCCCTCGTGACGCTGAACCTATGCCTCTTTCATTCTGGCTTGATTTCCCCTGCACTAATAATACAGCGGAATACGAGGCCCTTGTTCTGGGTCTCCAAGTTGCGATACACTTAGAGACATTAAATCTATCCATATCTTTGGTGACTCTCAATTGGTAGTCAATCAAGTTATGGGCATCTACCAATGTAAAAATGAGGAACTTCAGAAATACAAACACCACGTGGAATCACTTCTAGCCTTATTTACTCACTATTCTATCCAAACCATTCCCCGCTCCACTAACAAATTTGCGGATACTATGGCTTGCTTAGCCTCGCAGATTCCCGCCGCACCAACTGACTCTGAATTATTCGTTGTGGTCCAGCAACTTTTTGCACTATCCTATTCAACCCCGGTAGTTTGCATGATAAATACTGTGTCTACTAATTCACAGGATACCTGGTACCACCAATTTCACGACTACCTTACAATCTCTGTTCTCCCACCTGACCTTACTAGTAACAGAAAACATGCTTTTCTCAAAAGTGTTTCACGTTATGTTGTCATGGGAGGACTCCTCTATAAACGTGGCTTTGATGGCATCCTCCTTCGCTGTCTGACCAACGCTGAGGCCACTCATACCATCCAACAAGTACACGATGGGATTTGTGGTGGACATTTTAGTGGCCTTGCCGTGGCTAAATGAATCCTTCGCCTGGGTTATTATTGGCCTACTCTCAATAACGACTGCTACGAATATGTTAAGCGCTGTGTCATGTGTCAACAACATGCCAATCTTCAACATACTCCTAGCCACCCGCTACAAGTCGCTCGTGATCTTTGGCCTTTCTCACAATGGGGTTTAGACCTTATTGGTGAGATTCACCCGACCTCTTCACAACGTCACCGTTGGATAATCACAGCGACCGAATATTACACAAAATGGGTGGAGGCCATCCCACTCATTTCAATCAAAAAAGAAAAAATTGTCGAATTCATTAACCATCACATTATCTGTCGTTTTGGTATTCCTCATCACCTAATAACAGATAATGGTAAATCTTTCAAAAACAAGTTGTTACAAGACCTTTGTGACAACTTTGGTATCAAACTTAGTTTCTCATCACCTTACTATCCGCAGGCCAATGGTCAGGCTGAATCTTCTAATAAAACTCTAACCAAAATGCTCATGAAAGTTGTCAATGAATCTGGAAGAAATTGGCACGATCACATTCCCTTTGCCCTTTGGGCTTATCGTACTAGCATTCGTACCTCTACTAATGCCACACCTTTTTCTTTGGTATATGGTATCGAGGATGTTTTGCCTCTCGAAATACAAATACCCTCCCTTAGAATATCTCTTCAGGATATTCTCACCAACGATGATTTCCGTCAAGAGCGGTTAGCCCAATTGGAGCTTCTTGACGAACGCCGTCTTACAGCTCTCGATCACCTTCAAATTTATCAAAAACGCATCAAGCGTGCTTATGATAAGCGACTTCATGAGCGTACCTTTAAGGTTGGTGATCTTGTCCTCAAAGAGAATCAACATGTCACCAAACTAGAAAAGAGCAAACGTGGAAAATTTTCTCCCAATTGGATTGGGCCTTATATAATCACTCACACCTATGGATCAGGCACTTATCGTTTAGCTTCACTTAATGGTAAACTTGAGCCTGAACCCCTTAATGCCTTGCATCTTCGACCATTCTACTACTGAAATTAGTGTTATATCACTTCTTATCTACCTACTGCTCGTCCCTTGAGCTCATTTACCGCTACATACACTTTGTTTTCTATATCTCCGAATAAAATCAAAATCACTTCGCACCTCCCCTTGATGATGCCTTCCCCTCTTTAGTCTAGTCCATGACTTCAAAGTATTAAAATAAGCCGTATTCTTAAGGGATTTTATTGAGTCAAACTTCCTACTAAACTAGATGCTTCATGCCAAAAGAACATCTAGTCATCTAAAATTAAATATAGACTGCTCCCACGAAGGACAGCTATATGCCAAACTATTGCTGCTACTATAAATAGACTGCTCCCCTGAAGGACAGCTATGCACTAAAATCATCTCTGCTACTAAAAATAGACTGCTCCCCCGAAGGACAACTATACACAGTCAGCCTTTATCAGAAGCTTCTCGCATTGATCAGCTTCGTGAAGACCTCAAGAATAAAACTATCAATATCCCTTGTAGACTTCCCGCATCGATCAGTCTATATTCAATAAAATAAAAGCCTCATTCAAAAGAACTTTTTGGGTCATGCACTTGTCTATTTAGGATAGGTTCTCTTTCGTTGTAACAAGTTCTTTGAGCCTCCGCTATATCATCCACCTCATCTCACCATTTGTTTCAATTCAAGGGACGTAACGTACACCTGATATATTGTGATCATACAACTCTTTTCAACTATGAACTTCTCGTCTATGCACGAAACTTAGGGCTTCAGGCTCGTTCTATGTTGTGTGGTTTGTTTAGCTCTTCTCACCTACGGAGCACTCTTTCCACTTTGCCTCGCGTTTAGAATTGTGTGTTGATCTTAATCAGGAAACTATTCCTTACTACTTGGGTATGCTAACCTTTGCTTTACCTATACCTACAACAACAACATTATCCTACCAGCACCAACAACATTACCCTACCAACATCAAATTTTTACCAAACGACCAATTGCCTAAACCATACCAAATTGCCTAAATTCACCCCTCCCTGATCCTAAGGGAGAACTACATCGGTCTGAGGCCCATCCTTGCTTTGTGCAATGGGCTATGTAGGCAGCACTTAGGAGACATGGGGTCTCCCAAGGTTAGCTCGACCATCCCCTACCATAACCTATCATGTGTGATAAATATAAATATTTTTGTGTATTTCTATTTAATTACATTCCTCTTTGATCCTTTTTCAAAACACCGAAAGTCAAAACGACAACATTCTTATTCTTATAACGCAAATCAACATACATATCTCGTTTTAGTTAGATGTTCAACAAATACATCTTCTATATCATCGACGCGCAGGTCGGCACTCTTATTTATTCTTATACCTTGCTAAAATTTATTTAGACCCTCACGCCTCATCCCAAACTAGGTGATGATCGTGATCGTTGACCCCTCTCGCTAGGCCTCTCTGTCCTCACAGGTACCACGGCTATTGGTACCGCCCACTGATCTGCCAATCTCTCCTGTAACATCTGAATACGCCCTCTCGCATGGAGAACTCCAGCCTCTAGTCTCGCTGCTCGTGACTCCGCAACCACTAACAATCTTCTTTTCTCATTCACCTACGTTTGGAGCTGCTGAACCAAACGCTGCAGCTGATCCCTCTCTGCTGTAATCACAGCTATGTCAGGGCGATCGCATACACCTCGCAACTCTACTACCCACCATAACCTATAGGCCTCTATCATTCTTGCATCCATTACACTGCGATTGGCAGCTATCTCCTCGGCCCAACCCAAGGCCTCAACCTACCTATCCGGCCCGACCCAAGGCCTCACCCTAACCATTTGGCCCGACCCAAGGCCTCAACCTACCCATCCGGCCCGACCTAAGGCCTCCACCTACCTATTCGGCCCGACCCAAGGCCTCAACCTACCAATTGGCCTGACCTAAGGCCTCAACCTACCAATTGGCCCGACCCAAGGCCTCAACCTACCAATTGGCCCGACCTAAGGCCTCCACCTACCTATTCGGCCAGACCCAAGGCCTCAACCTACCTATTCGGCCCGACCCAAGGCCTCAACCTACCCATTTGGCCCGACCCAAGGCCTTGCCCTCACTAATTGGCCCGACCTAAGGCCTCCACCTACCTATTCGGCCAGACCCAAGGCATCAACCTACCTATTCGGCCCGACCCAAGGCCTCAACCTACCCTTTTGGCCCGATCCAAGGCCTTTCCCTCGCTATTTGGCCCAACCAAAGGCCGCCACCCAACAACTTGGCCCAACCCACGACCGTACCACTTCCATACCTTACCCAAAATCAACACCATACACTTTATCCACCCATCCGGTAGTTTTTGGTTCAATCGAGCTCACCTGTTCATGTTTTAGCATGATTAGGGTCCTTGACTTGATCTGTCGACCAACTTTGCCTAGACCTAGACCGTGACATTTATCTCAACCAAACCAACCATTTGGTACTGCCGAACATGCCTAAACGTTCCTGTACCTTACCTGTTATATACCTTGGAGCTACTTCCTATGCCTTGGATACCAGGATTATATCACCCTTGTTTGGATAAACTATCGACCTTTGCCTATACATCGCTGGTTTGCTCGCCAAATCATATACCCTAGTCGTACTGTTGCATTTCAACATGCGTCTGCTTCCTCGGACCTTCCCTACCACCTTACCATCCTCTCTACAACATGTACCCTTTATCAACCCTATCCCTGATTTCCCGTTCACTCCATCTATGCTAGATTTGAGGGGGATTATCCTATATCCTTAACATAAGAAACCACTTCATATTATTGTTCGCCGCAGCTTTACAAAACAAGCTACACGACAATAAGGGGCTAATGTAGACACCAAATTCGTGTCTTACGACCCCTTGTGACCCGCATCCCATTTCGCAACCTAACCTCATTACCTAAAGCTTACACAATTATTTATTAATTACCTCATAATTGATAAATCCACATCGCCCTTACCCGCCACCTCACTTGGCCACCTCACCATGACCTAGCCCTAACCCTAAACTAACCTAATTAGGACCCATGACTTGGTCTAGACTCACATCCATAACTAATGCCTCCTTACTCGCACCCAAAGCCGACCTTCTAGCCATTTGACCAAGCCTGCAACTGATCTCTCAGGAGAAAAGCAGGGAAGGTGGGCTATTTTACTAAAAATAGCCTACTTTTTCCTTACCGATGCCGGTTCCTACTCGACCGCCGTCGGTTACGCAACTGCCATCGGTTCCCTGTAAATGGGCTCCCCAAACCAAAACAACGGAATCGGAATTTCATTTGGGGAGATCAGTCAAAAGGATTTCTAGATCAAGCGAGGGCATTGCGAGCGAGGAACAGAGTCCAGACCTTCACTTGACCAAGCAGAGACGAGTGAAGAAACCAGAAGAGTTGGCAGCCAAGGAGATCAACTTGCATCTTCGTCAAAAACCAGTAAGTCACATCTTGCATGTCCTCTGTTATAACATTTCTTATGCTTCTTGGATCTCAGCGCTCCTAAATCCATTTCTGAATCCATTATCCAACGTACCATTGCCTCTAACTATCATTCTTTAGTTTCTAACCATCTCATTTCCTAATACTATCCAAAAACCAGCCATTACAAACACCGCAACCAGCCCAGAAGATCCTAGAACCCACCGGTATCAGTTATCAGTAACCGCCATCGGTTATAGATAAACCGACATCGGTTCCTTTTGATCAAAACCAAGGAAAAAACAGCCCTTCCCCTACCCAGTTCAGCCAAGCAATTTAATTGATATTTTACAGTCTTTTGTGTTAATTCACGTTAGCAGGGAAACTGACCACCTTCGAAAGGAAGTTTTACATTTCCTGGGCCCAAGGCAGTTTCCTCATTTATTGTTTAATCAAATCTTGTGGTCTTGTGTTCTTATTTGCAGGTAGTCCTTCCCAAACAAAAAGGAGTTCTCCGTAGACAACCTGATCTTTCTCTACGGTACGCGCACATCATCTCGACATTCTACAGGTATTCCTCCTAACCCTAACCTTATCTGTTTCTAAAAGGAACGAAGCATTTTCCTAGTGAAACACTGGGAATGGATTTTTAGTAGAGTTTCTATTTAGTTCGTTATCTTTTCCTTTTTCATCTTTCTTGGGAACAACCACACTAGGGGTTTTAGTTTCTTCTGTCATTTTAGTAATTATAACAAGTGGACTACTAATTAATTTTCCAGATCTGGTTTGAATATCTTTACAATCCATGGCATTTACATCCACTAGTTTTTCTTGTTCTTCCCCATAGACATGATTTGTTTGATTATTTCTAGGATTAACAAATGGTTGTGCTGGTATTTTTGTTTGAACCACATTTTTGGTTTATGAATTTTGTGTTGGGGAACCCATTATGGCTTGTTGATTTTGATTGGGATATGTCCTTCCTTAAGCATAATTATTAGGGCTCTACCTAGGTTGTCACCAAGCATTCGAGTTACCTTGGCCAGACCATGGTTGTTGGTGTCCTTGGGCATACCAAAATTGTCTTGACTAATCCTGAGGATTCCATGTTGGCTGAGGGATCCAAGGTGGTTGTCCCCAACTTTTTGGTATTATCTAAGCTTCTCATGGCATCATCCAGGGGTTAGGAACTAACCTGGGCATAAACTGCCCCTGGCTCAGTTGTCTTTGGACAAAGTTTACTTCTTCTAATGTGGATGGAGTGCTGGTTTGTTTAAGATGATTTTTAGTAAATGGAAGAAGAGAACAAGAATTACTCTCATGCTCCCTAGATTCATAGATAATACACATTTCTATTTTATCTAAAGGACAATCTCTTATTGCATGCTTCTTCCTGCATCTAGGACAATACATAGTTGATGGTTCAATTTTAACATTTAATTTATCTTGCAATCCATCCATGGTGGAGGTTAATTGAACTAGAATGTATTTTTAAAATTTTTCTAGTTCATCCATCAGTTTTTTCATATCTAGATTTAGACTTTTAATTTTTTTTCCTTTCCTAGGTCCACCCCTTGTTATTGAATAACTTCTACAAATGTTTTTACTACATTCATTCTTAATTTATCAATGTTTCCACATCCCATTAAATTAAGGGATTCCATGGATTCATCATCCAAACCTTTAAGTAAAAAGGTTTTGCTTAACTCTTCTTGTAGTACAAATCTACATCTTTTACTTACAAAGAGGAATCTATTTAAATAATCTTCCATATTATCATCCTACTGCTTGATTTTGAAAAATTCTTCCTTCATGTTCCTCCCTCTACAGTATTCTTGATACTTTTCTAGGAAGGTAGTTTGCATTTGTTCCCAAGTGGTAATATAATTATATGTTAATCCCATAAACCACCTCATTGATGCATCCTGCAAGGTACATGGAAACCACTTGAGCTTCTGATTATCTATTTTGTAATCATAGGTCTAACACAATATTTTAAATTCAAACAAAAATTGGTGATGATCTTCAGATGACATTCCTCTAAATGTGGGTAAATGTGTAGGTGAAATATTATTCATAGGTGTATCATCATCATCCAACTTAATTGGATAAGTAAAGGTCCTATTAGGTTCTGTTACACGATTTTTGTAGTACTTTCTAGAATTTTCTCCCAATCAATGTGGTATGTGATCTGCTTTGGGGAAGGTGAGAAGTCAGGAGTAGGAGGTTGACTGCTCAACTGAGAATCAAAACTTTCTCTAAACAGGTCCTGGGAGATAATCATTTTTTTAAAAGTTCTACTTCCTTCTGGTGACTGATCCAAGAATTCTAAAGGTGGCAATTATGCTTCTTGTATAATAGAAGAAAATGGTGCTTCTAATTCTTGGTCAACTTTCTTATTTGAACTAGAGGATGATGATAATTCTTGTTGAGATGTTTTTGGGAGAAATGTATCGTTTGAGTCTCTTGGTCTACTCATAAACTTTATGATGACGTAGGGAAGTTTCTTCAATTACTAGATGTATGATTGTTGCTCTTGTTGACACCTAATTAAACAATCCTAACTAGTGGTTCCCCGCTAATGGTGCAAAAAATGATGAGTGTTGTTATTCCCTTAATTTAATAAACTCTTTTTTTATTTCATATTCAAACCAGGGGTTTATCTAAAGCTATATGCAATAAGAAAATCCTAGTTATCTATTAATTGACTCTAGGTATTTTTAATTTTTTTTTCTAGATTTTTTTGCAGTTTCCTTAGGATTCCATCACCAAAGCCTTATTATATCTATGTTGTAAGAAACTTTCTGAAATAAACACTCATTACTGGGATAAATTTCTCAAAATAAACACACATACAAAAGTAAATAAATTGCTAAAAATAAAAACACGATGTAGAAGTAAACACACTTTGCTTGGAAATAAACACATGGTTGAAAATGTTGTGAAAAGCTTGCAGGGAAATAAAAATCTAGTCTATAACACCTGTAGGGATAAGTATACAATAGATTTCAACTTAAAGAATCAAAAACATTTACAAAATTAACAAATCTACACTATTTGCTTTAGAAATATAAATACCAATAAAACGAGGATCCTGGTTCTTAGAGGATTGGGCTCTTGCTCCACCTTGAATCAAGATTTGAAAAATTAATATTCTCTCATAACGAAGTGGATATTTTATTTCTAAAATATTCTCTCTTACAAGAACGTATTGTATCTTTTTATATCTCTATCTCTATGTATCTATATGTATCTATTTGTATATGTTATATTCTAAATCTATCTACAAGTCTTTATATATATATATATATATATATATATATATATATATATATATATATATATATATGCATTTACAGCCATAGTTTTTCTACTGATTCATATGGAACCAAATTATGCCCAAAATAGATGTTGAATTCTGAAACTTGTTAGACATAAAACTGTCTGATGAGTTATCCCTGGATCTTCGAGTATGAAGAATCATAAATCTTCTGATCTACTCGTGATTGAAAGGATCATTGATTCCTTTATCCTTAGATGTTGTCAAAATAAGTAGATTTCCATTGGTTCCAGAGCTTTGGATAAGTTCCAAAACTAAAGGGAACTGTTCTAGATTTAACTGTGAAAGTTTTAGAGCTAAACACAGGAGTTCCAGAACTAATTCTGAAAGTTCTATAACTAAGTAATAGAGCTCATAAACTATGTGATGGAGTTTTGGAACTAATTCTGGAAGTTTCAGAACTAATCCATATTGAAGCCGATGCTCCCAAAAATATGTTGATTTCTTCATACTTCATTCTCTTGACTGATTGTGACCTATTTTTTTACAAAAAACTGAATTTCCACACACTTTGTTAGGAATTACAGAGGTTTTATAGGTTAGAACTAAATCCAACAAAATATGGATAATTACATCCTAACTTATACTAGATCAAACAAAAGTCACAAAATTCAGTCAAACTTGATAAAAAGGAGAGTAAAATAAGATCATTTATTACACATTAATGAGACATATTTTGGCCTTATCAGTTAGCATTCATCATGTAAGGTCTCTTCCTTACCATGCACACACCTTTATCTAAATCATCATCTCACCCAAGGACTTATGTAATCCTTTTAACTCATGGCATCCCCTAGGAAATAAGTCCTAGAAATTCCATAATAGGTCAATTATCTTAGCCACTTCAAAATCAGACCGATAGTCTCCAATAATGGCCTTCTTAGATTCAACATTTGTGCCAATTGTCACTTTCTTTGTTTTCATAGGTTCATCATAATTACATGACTTCTTATCCACATTGTTTAAAACCTCACACATATGTTCTAAATGATCAATGTACAAATGTTATTCTTCTTCATCATCCACTATGTAGAACATATTTCGTTTCTCATTCTTGAGACAAGTGTGCTTAATTAGTTCAACATCAATCTCATCTACTTCATCAAAACATGCTCCTAGGTCTGCCTCACTAAATAAATCTTGAATGATTTCTTCTATCTTTGCAATGTCTCCCATATTCAAGCATTCCATAACCCGTAATTCCTCTTTTAACAAAGGTTTAGTGGAGAAGTATTCAAAAGTGTGGTGTTTCACTAGGAAAATGCTTCGTTCCTTTTAGAAACAGATAAGGTTAGGGTTAGGAGGAATACCTGTAGAATGTCGAGATGATGTGCGCGTACCGTAGAGAAAGATCAGGTTGTCTGCGGAGAACTCCTTTTTGTCTGGGAAGGACTACCTGCAAATAAGAACATAAGACCACAAGATTTGATTAAACAATAAATGAGGAAACTGCCTTGGGCCCAGGAAATGTAAAACTTCCTTTCGAAGGTGGTCAGTTTCCCTGCTAACGTGAATTAACACAAAAGACTGTAAAATATCAATTAAATTGCTTGGCTGAACTGGGTAAGGGAAGGGTTGTTTTTCCTGGTTTTGATCAAAAGGAACCGATGTCGGTTATCTATAACCGATGGCGGTTACTGATAACCGATACCGGTGGGTTCTAGGATCTTCTGGGCTGGTTGTGGTGTTTGTAATGGCTGGTTTTTGGATAGTATTAGGAAATGAGATGGTTAGAAACTAAAGAATGATAGTTAGAGGCAATGGTACGTTGGATAATGGATTCAGAAATGGATTTAGGAGCGCTGAGATCCAAGAAGCATAAGAAATGTTATAACAGAGGACATGCAAGATGTGACTTACTGGTTTTTGACGAAGATGCAAGTTGATCTCCTTGGCTGCCAACTCTTCTGGTTTCTTCACTCGTCTCTGCTTGGTCAAGTGAAGTTCTGGACTCTGCTAATCGCTTTGGACTCTCCTTTGATTCAAAAATCCTTCGACTGATCTCTAAAATGAAATTCCGATCCGTTGTTTTGGTTTGGGGAGCCCATTTACAGGGAACCGATGGCGGTCGCGTAACCGACGGCGGTCGAGTAGGAACCGGCATCGGTAAGGAAAAAGTAGGCTATTTTTAGTAAAATAGCCCACCTTCCCTGTTTTTCTCCCGAGAGATCAGTTGCGGGCTTGGTCAAGTGGCTAGAAGGTCGGCTTTGGGTGCGAGTAAGGAGGCATTAGTTATGGATGTGAGTCTAGACCAAGTCATGGGTCCTAATTAGGTTAGTTTAGGGTTAGGGCTAGGTCATGGTGAGGTGGCCAAGTGAGGTGGCGGGTAAGGCGATGTGGATTTATCAATTATGAGGTAATTAATAAATAATTTTGTAAGGTTTAGGTAATGAGGTTAGGTTGCGAAATGGGATGCGGGTCACAAGGGGTCGTAAGACATGAATTTGGTGTCTACATTAGCCCCTTATTGTCGTGTAGCTTGTTTTGTAAAGCTGCGCGAACAATAATATGAAGTGGTTTCTTATGTTAAGGATATAGGTAATCCCCCTCAAATCTAGCACAGATTGAGTGAACGGGAAATCAGGGATAGGGTTGATAAAAGGTATATGTGGTAGAGAGGATGGTAAGGTGGTGGGGTAGGTCCAAGGAAGCAGACTCATGTTGAAATGCAATAGTACGACTAGGGTACATGATTTGATGAGCAAACCAGCGATGTATAGGCAAAGGTCGATAGTTTATCCAAACAAGGGTGATATAATCCTGGTATCCAACGCATAGGAAGTAGCTCCAGGGTATATAACAGGTAAGGTACAGGAACGTTTAGGCATGTTCGGCAGTACCAAATGGTTGGTTTGGTTGAGATAAATGTCACGGTCTAGGTCTAGGCAAAGTTGGTCGACAGATCAAGTCAAGGACCCTAATCGTGCTAAAACACGAACAGGTGAGCTCGATTGAACCAAAAACTACCGGATGGGTGGATAAAGTGTATGGTGTTGATTTTGGGTAAGGTATGGAAGTGGTACGGTTGTGGGTTGGGCCAAGTTGTTGGGTGGCGGCCTTTGGTCGGGCCAAATAGCGAGGGCAAGGCCTTGGGTCGGGCCAAATGGGTAGGGTTGAGGCCTTGGGTCAGGCCGAATAGGTAGGTTGAGGCCTTGGGTCTGGCCGAATAGGTAGGTGGAGGCCTTAGGTCGGGCCAATTAGCGAGGGTAAGGCCTTGGGTCGGGCCAAATGGGTAGGTTGAGGCCTTGGGTCGGGCCGAATAGGTAGGTTGAGGCCTTGGGTCTGGCCGAATAGGTAGGTGGAGGCCTCAGGTCGGGCCAATTGGTAGGTTGAGGCCTTGGGTCGGGCCAATTGGTAGGTTGAGGCCTTAGGTCGGGCCATAGGTAGGTGGAGGCCTTGGGTCGGGCCGAATAGGTAGGTGGAGGCCTTAGGTCGAGCCAATTGGTAGGTTGAGGCCTTGGGTCGGGCCGAATAGGTAGGTGGAGGCCTTAGGTCGGGCCAAATAGGTAGGTGGAGGCCTTAGGTTGGGCCAAATAGGTAGGTGGAGGCCTTAGGTCAGGCCGAATAGGTAGGTTGAGGCCTTGGGTCGGGCCAAATAGGTAGGTTGAGGCCTTAGGTTGGGCCAATTGGTAGGTTGAGGCCTTGGGTCGGGCCAATTGGTAGGTTGAGGCCTTAGGTCGGGCCATAGGTAGGTGGAGGCCTTGGGTCAGGCTGGACCAGTGAACAAATGTTGCGCAGCCAAGGTGGATAGAGGTGATATTGGTGAAAAAGAGGCAAGGAGAAAATAAGGGCAAAGAATGGGGTGAAAGTTGGGTATCAAACCGATGTCGATTCTGCGTGACCGATATCGGTTAAGGGACCGATACCGGTTTGTTAGGGCAAAAAAGAAACCGATATCGGTTAAGGTCGAAAAACCTATAAAAAGAAAAATACGGCCTGTCAGTGTCACTTTTGTTATTTGCAATCCAAATTGACTTGTCTGACGTGGAGAGTTGATTTGGAGGGGTATTGAGTGAGGTGGAGCTATTTGATTGGCGGAGAGAGTTGATAGTGGGCCCGAATAGTTGAGGAGGCAGCAGGTGATTGGCCGGGGACCCAGCAGATCAGGATTGGAGCCATGGCACAGGCAGGAGCGAGATGGAGGGGCTGGACCAGCTGCACCGCCACCACCCATCCCACCACGATGACGTGTCGTCGTACCGGTAGGTTCTAAACTCTTTATTTTATGCATTTGGTTGTATTAAGTGAGATTGGGGGTTTGGGTAGGAATTTAGTTGTTTTTAGGAAATGAGGAGTAAAATAGACGTAATTTGAAAAAGAGAGAGGGTAGATAGGTAAGATAGGGTAAGGCGGCTAGGTGTGTAAAATTTGGGGGTGTTTGGGTGGGTAGATGGGTAAAAATAGGTGAAAAATGGTGTTTGGGGGCCGCGCCAGGTTCGGCTTGGGCAGGAGACAGTGACCGATGCCGGTCAATAGGCGACCGGCATCGGTCGCAAAAGCATAGGGTGAGGTTGAATTGGGGGCTACCGGCATCGGTCGCGTATCGGCCGGTATCGGTGGGGAAGGTTGAGAGTGGAGTTGGGATGGGATTGGGTGTTTGGGTTTAGGATGGGGGTTTAGGGTTTAGGGTTTAGGTTTGAAGGTGGGTTGGGTAGCGTGTTGGGGTGTGGGTGGAGTGGGGTTGGGTGTTTAGGTTTAGGATGGGGTTTAGGGTTTAGGGTTTAGGTTTGAAGGTGGGTTGGGTAGCGTGTTGGGGTGTGGGTGGAGTGGGGTTGGGTGTTTCGGTTTGGGATGGGGTTTAGGGTGTAGGGTTTAGGTTTGAAGGTGGGTTGGGTAGCGTGTTGGGGTGTGGGTGGAGTGGGGTTGGGTGTTTGGGTTTGGGATGGGGTTTAGGGTTTAGGGTTTAGGTTTGAAGGTGGGTTGGGTGGCTTGTTGGGGTGTGGTTTAGAGTTTAGGGTTTAGGTTTGAAGGTGGGTTGGGTGGCGTGTTGGGGTGTGGGTGGAGTGGGGGTAGGTGTGGGAGTGGTGGTTGGGTTAGGGTTTTTTGGGTTGGGTTTCGGGTCGGTGTGGGGGTTGGTGTGGGGGTGGAGAAGGGTGAGGTGTGGGGTTAGATTTTGGGGTGGAGAAGGGTGAGGTGTGGGGTTAGATTTTGGGGTGGAGAAGGGTGAGGTGTGGGGTTAGATTTTGGGTGTTACAAAAGGGGGTTTAGATGGTAAAGTAGATGTTATAATAAAGAGTGGGTCTAAGAATGTGGGTTGGTTTTGCAGGCACGTCAGCAGTTGACGATGCGTGATAGGATGCCTCCACTATTCAGTCGGATGAGGCCACACATATCTGCGGCGCATTGGGCCATCATGCGCGAGGTGGGACTCGGCGGGGTCCAGAGGTACAGAGCGATAGAGAGAGATCACAGTCTGATGGTCGCCCTCATCGAGAGATGGGATCCGGCGGCCAATGTGTTCCATCTGCCGACCGGGGAGATGATCGTCACATTAGAGGATGTGTATCGCATCCTGCGGCTACCGATCGAGGGAGAGGCCGTTTTCCAGGTAGATTCAGAGACTGCCATGGATAGCGTACTGCAGGTTTTTGGGGATGCAGCCGCGCTTCTTACGTATCATAGCACGAGCATTGGATATGGTGATATGTACCGCGCACACAGACATGAGACACGGCTTGCCGTGTTGATGATGATAGGGATCACCTGCTTCGCCCTCCCAGATTAAGAGGGAGGCCGCTTCCCACGGGCATTGATGGGGGTGCTGCTGGAGATGGTGGAGGAGCACACCTGTTTTGCATGGGCACCAGTGTATCTGGTGCAATTATACAGGGAGTTATGGGGCTATCGCCGAAGGAGGCAATTTGGTATTTGTTCTACATTT
Organism: Taxus chinensis; assembly: GCA_019776745.2. Taxonomy (NCBI): domain Eukaryota; kingdom Viridiplantae; phylum Streptophyta; class Pinopsida; order Cupressales; family Taxaceae; genus Taxus; species Taxus chinensis. The sequence continues at coordinate 389,874,045 of CM034146.1, forward strand.
TTGTTGCACTGTTGGGCATACGAGCACATCGTATGCATCAGGCCAGTAGGGCTACCCCAGCAGCCAGGGCCACAGGTCGTATACCGATATGGCTTTCAGAGGTGGTTGGGGGTCGTGGGCCAGCCACGAGCAGTTGTTGCAGGTCGGGATGTGGTCTATTATAGACACTTGCTAGAGGGCCTTACAGCAGTAGACATTGTATGGAGACCTTACAGAGGTCACCAGCCTGGCAGAGGAGCCCGCGTACAGCTGCGCCTGATCCAGTATACATTTTGGATAGCAGGACGGAGGCCGGGAGAGTACGAGCGGATACCCCTAGAGAGGGTACGCAGGCAGATGGGGCTGCGACAGGACGAGCCACCTCCCTTCCCTCAGTATAGGAGGGATGATGTAGAGGCCCCACTGCCAGCGCCACATCCTTGGGATCCAGACTGGGCAGCAGAGACACCAGCAGGTGAGGGTGTGGATGATGCCGGGTGCACGAGAGCATACAGGGTGTGGTGGGCTGGGCAGAGAGCAGCCAGGATAGTACCGCCTGCACAGCCAGACTTGGCTGCAGTTACGGCAGAGAGAGATCAGCTCCGGGGGCAGGTGTAGCTATTACAGGGACAGTTGGCTGCTGCACAGGCACAGATAGGGGTCTTACAGGGGCAGCTAGCCTAGGCTCAGGTACAGGCACAGGCAGCACCACCACCAGCAGCACAGCCACAGGTGCAGGTACAGGTACAGGCAGCCGTACCAGCAGCAGCACAGCCACAGCCCCAGATACCACCACGGCCACAGGTGCAGGTACAGGCACAGGCAGCACCTCCACCAGCACCACAGCCACAGGTGCAGGTACAGGCTCAGGGGATATTGGTGTTAGGTGCCAGGGGACCAGCCCCAGTTCCTTCAGTGGCGCGAGATCGCTATATGGAGGTTAGAGCAGAGGCCCGTTATTATCAGGATATTCTTGATAGTACCGGAGTCGAGTATCAGGCATATGCAACGCATAGGGCAGAGAACTCGCACAGCCAGAGATCTCAGGGAGGGGCAGCCACAGCTGGCGTGTCCGTGACGGGCAGGAGGCGAGAGGCACCACAGGGACCAGCGGGGAGAGGTGCCGAGGGCGGTGGGGAGAGCTGATAGATCCCCGACATGGTTTTGTATAGGGACATGGGCACCGGTCTGCGAACCGGTTGTATTGATAGAGGCCTGCGTGCCTACACTTATTCATTGTTTTGATTCATTTATTTATTATATACCGGCCTGCGAGCCGAGTACGGGTTGTATATTTGATACCGGCCTGCGAGCCGAGTATATTTTTGGTATGAGAGACCGGCCTGCGAGCCAAGTAAAGATTTTTGGTAGGTATTGCGGCCTGCGTGCCGGCTTTGGTATGTTATGAGATCACAGAGGCCCCAATGTAGGGCACACTGTATTTTTGAAAATTTGTATATATATAGAGACGATGTTTTGATCCACATGCTGTGTTTAAAATGTGTTGAAATATTTGGTTAATGGATGGTAATATATAGAATGTGTGATGAGTTTAATTGACATGTTGATAGATGGATGATGCTGATGTTTTTGTTTTTTTGTACGTATATATGAATGTCTGGTTATGTGATGAATTGGTGGTTTTGTGACATTGTGATATATGTAACTGATGAGTTGGATCCAAATGATGTATAGATTGATAGTTTCTTGATATCCGTAGTTGATGGTTTGTGTATTTGTATAAAATAAATGATGTTAATGAAATTGTAATGTTATGTGTGGTGGATGAACAAATGTGGTAATTTGTGTTGTGGTTATGCAGGAAAAGAGGCAGGCGCGACAAAAATTTAGATGAGAAATGAAGAAAAGAACCCTGTTTCAGAAAAGGAAGGTGTGTAACCGGTATCGGTTAGGTAACCGATGTCGGTAGCTGTATGACCGATATCGGTTACACGACCAATACCGGTTATTTAGGTAGAGTTTTTCTAAAAATAGAAAAGCTAGGGTGGCAACTTGAGTTTTAATTTTAGAGCCATGCAAGAGGTTAAATACGTGGACGCGACGCTTTTTGACGACTGAGACAGGTATTTGCATGAGAGAATTTGGGTGAGAAGGAGAAAAGAGACAAAGAAAGTGAATTGTGATCTGAGATTGAGAAAGACAAGAAAGGCAAGTTTGAAAAAAGGTGGTGATAATGGCAGGACGAGGAGAAACATCCAGCAGGCAGGGAGAAGAGGGAAGACAGGGGCCAACTCAAGCTACTGCAACCCAGAGGTAAACGGTGTGTTGTGATTTGATTTCTGCATGGTTTGTGAATAAGATGGGGTAGATTAGGTGGGTAGATATGAGAAAGAAAACTGATAGCCAGGGGTATAGATGAGGTGAGGGTTATGGGGTAGGTAAGTCGGGGTTTTGGGTATGTCCTGTGTATATAGAAAGGAATAAACGATCAAGTTACTGTCGTAGGTGGTTGTTTTTAGGCAAGATGCATGTAATCGACAGTGACCGATAGCAGTTAGAAGGAACCAGTATCGTTATTGAACCGATACCGGTTATGTATACCGATACCGGTTACTGGAGGAATTTCCAGAATGTTTGAAAAAAAAACCCTAATGGATTGAATGGTTGTTTGTTGTTTTGGTGTATTAGGCATAGGCAGGGTTGAGGATGAATGATAGTGTGCCATCGCTGTTGTCGCGAATCCAAGCGATGTAAAACACCAGCGGAGTGGATGTTGATAAATCATTTGGGGTTAAGTGGGATTCGATATTATTCACGAAATCACACGTACCATGGGATGTTACAGGCCGGCTGATTGAGAGATGGAATCCTGAGACAAATACCGTCTATCGCCAACAGTGAAATGACAGTAACTTGGAAGATGTGTTTCCGTATTTTGAGACTCCCTATTACAGGAGAACAGTATATCAGGCACTACCTAGCGCGGGGCGGGCAGCGATAACAGAAGTGTTTGGTCCATATGCACGAGACTTAACACAGCGAGGTTTGTCATTCACATATGGGGTAATGTATGCAGCACACCCTGAGGAGACAAGGTAGGTAGTGATTTTAATGATAGCGGTAGGGTATTATGCGTTACCGAGGGCAGAAGGGGGAAGATTTCCAAAAGGCATTGATTGGGTGTTATTTGGGAGATGATAGAAAGGAACGTGACTTTTGCATGGGCACCTCATATTTGGCGGAGCTATACAGGGGTTATGAGCTTGTAGGGCGAAATCACAGACAACGTGGATTGCTCATACTTATTACACTGTTTGGGCCTATGAGCACATTGTTGTGTGCGACCAATAGGCCGATCCATCCAGGCAGGAGAGACCGGAGTACAGAGGTTGGGATTTTGATGATGGGTCAAGACAGAACAAGAGGCAAGATCTTAGACGTGCTGGGTGACATTGAGTATTACAGGCAGGTATGGGAGAGGTTGACGGTTGCGGATATCTGTTTGGAGGCCCTACGGGAACTATATGGTAACCGAGACCATCGCTGAGGAGTTGAGAGGTGGAGAGCGATTGAGGTGGATCGCTGGGGCACAGGCCAGTGAATATGAGAGGATTCCTATAGATCGCGTGCGGCGACAATTTGGATTTGTGCAGGGACATACCATAGGCTTATAGACCATATATGAGGATCGATGCCGAGGCAGCATTCTCACCACCCCGGCCAACACCTCCAGAAGGGCCCGAGGAGATAGCTGCCGATCGTAGTGTAATGGATGGCAGGAATGATAGAGGCCTATAGGTTATGGTGGGTAGGATAGTTGTGAGGTGTACTCGATCGCCCTGACATAGCTGTGATTACAGTAGAGAGGGATCGGCTGCAGCGTTTGGTTTCAGCAGCTCCAAACGCATGGTGAATGAGACAAAATGTTTCACTAGGAAAATGCTTCGTTCCTTTTAGAAACAGATAAGGTTAGGGTTAGGAGGAATACCTGTAGAATGTCGAGATGATGTGCGCGTACCGTAGAGAAAGATCAGGTTGTCTGCGGAGAACTCCTTTTTGTCTGGGAAGGACTACCTGCAAATAAGAACATAAGACCACAACATTTGATTAAACAATAAATGAGGAAACTGCCTTGGGCCCAGGAAATGTAAAACTTCCTTTCGAAGGTGGTCAGTTTCCCTACTAACATGAATTAACACAAAAGACTGTAAAATATCAATTAAATTGCTTGGCTGAACTGGGTAAGGGAAGGGTTGTTTTTCCTAGGTTTTGATCAAAAGGAACCGATGTCGGTTATCTATAACCGATGGCGGTTACTGATAACCGATACCGGTGGGTTCTAGGATCTTCTGGGCTGGTTGTGGTGTTTGTAATGGCTGGTTTTTGGATAGTATTAGGAAATGAGATGGTTAGAAACTAAAGAATGATAGTTAGAGGCAATGGTACGTTGGATAATGGATTCAGAAAATGGATTTAGGAGCGCTGAGATCCAAGAAGCATAAGAAATGTTATAACAGAGGGACATGCAAGATGTGACTACTGGTTTTTGACGAAGATGCAAGTTGATCTCCTTGGCTGCCAACTCTTCTGGTTTCTTCACTCGTCTCTGCTTGGTCAAGTGAAGTTCTAGACTCTGCTAATCGCTTTGGACTCTCCTTTGATTCAAAAATCCTTCGACTGATCTCCCAAAATGAAATTCCGATCCGTTGTTTTGGTTTGGGGAGCCCATTTACAGGGAACCGATGGCGGTCGCGTAAACCGACGGCGGTCGAGTAGGAACCGGCATCGGTAAGGAAAAAGTAGGCTATTTTTAGTAAAATAGCCCACCTTCCCTGCTTTTTCTCCAGAGAGATCAGTTGCGGGCTTGGTCAAGTGGCTAGAAGGTCGGCTTTGGGTGCGAGTAAGGAGGCATTAGTTATGGATGTGAGTCTAGACCAAGTCATGGGTCCTAATTAGGTTAGTTTAGGGTTAGGGCTAGGTCATGGTGAGGTGGCAAAGTGAGGTGGTAGGTAAGGCGATGTGGATTTATCAATTACAAGGTAATTAATAAATAATTTGTGCAAGGTTTAGGTGATGGGGTTAGGTTGTGAAATGAGATGGTGGGTCACAAGGGGTCGTAAGACACAAATTTGGTGTCTGCATTAGCCCCTTATTGTCGTGTAGCTTGTTCTGTAAAGCTGCGCGGACAATAATATGAAGTGGTTTTCTCATGTTAAGGATATAGGTAATCCCCCTCAAATCTATCACCGATTGAGTGAACGGGAAATCAGGGATAGGGTTGATAAAGGGTACATGTTGTAGAGAGGATGGTAAGGTGGTGGGGTAGGTCCAAGGAAGCAGACGCATGTTGAAATGCAATAGTACGACTAGGGTACATGATTTGACTGAGCAAACCAGTAATGTATAGGCAAAGGTCGATAGTTTATCCAAACAAGGGTGATATAATCCTGGTAATCCAAGGCATAGGAAGTAGCTCCAGGGTATATAACAGGTAAGGTACCAGGAACGTTTAGGCATGTTCGGCAGTACCAAAATGGGTTGGTTTGGGTTGAGATAAACGTCACGGTCTAGGTCTAGGCAAAGCTGGTCGACAGATCAAGTCAAGGACCCTAATCATGCTAAAACACGAATAGGTGAGCTTGATTGAACCAAAAAACTACCGGATGGGTGGACAAAGTGTATGGATGTTGATTTTGGGTAAAGGTATGGAAGTGGACGGTTGTGGGTTGGGCCAAGTTGTTGGGTGGTGGCCTTTGGTCGGGCCAAGTGAGCGAGGGCAAGGCCTTAGGTCAGGCCAACATGGGTAGGTTGAGGCCTTGGGTCAGGCCGAATAGGTAGGTTCAGGCCTTAGGTCTGGCCGAATAGGTAGGTGGAGGTCTTAGGTCGGGCCAATTAGCGAGGGTAAGGCCTTGGGTCGGGCCAAATAGGGTAGGTATGAGGCCTTGGGGTCGGGCCGAATTGGTAGGTTGAGGCCTTGGGTCTGGCCGAATTAGGTAGGGTGGAGGCCTTAGGTCGGGCAAAATTGGTAGGTTGAGGCCTTCGGTCGGGCCAATTGGTAGGTTGAGGCCTTAGGTCGGGCCAATAGGTAGGTGGAGGCCTTGAGTCGGGCCCGAATAGGTAGGTGGAGGCCTTAGGTCGAGCCAATTGGTAGGTTGAGGCCTTGGGTCGGGCGAATAGGTAGGTGGAGGCCTTAGGTCGGGCCAAATAGGTAGGTTGAGGCCTTAGGTCGGGCCAAATAGGTAGGTGGAGGCCTTAGGTCAGGCCGAATAGGTAGGTTGAGGCCTTGGGTCGGGCCAAATAGGTAGGTTGAGGCCTTAGGTCGGGCCAAATAGGTAGGGTGAGGCCTTGGGTCGGGCCAATTGGTAGGTTGAGGCCTTAGGTCGGGCCATAGGTAGGTGGAGGCCTTGGGTCAGGCTGGACCAGTGAACAAATGTTGCGCAGCCAAGGTGGATATAGGCGATGTTGGTGAAAAAGGGGCAAGGATGATAAATAAGGGCAAAGAAGTGGGGTGAAAGTTGGGGTAAGAGAACCGATGTCGATTCCTGCTGTGACCGATATCGGTTAAGTAGACCGATACCGGTTTCTTAGGGCAAAAACGAAACCGATATCGGTTAAAGACGAAAAACCTATAAAAACAAAAATACGGCTTGTCATTGTCACTTTTGTGATTTGCAAACCATAGCGACTTGTCTGACGTGGAGAGTTGATTTGGAGGATTATTGAGTGAGGTGGAGCTATTTGATTGGCAGAGAGAGTTGATAGTGGGCCCGATTGAGTTGAGGAGGCAGCAAGTGATTGGCTAGGGACCCAGTAGACCAGGATTGGAGCCATGGCACAGGCAGGAGGAGCTGGAGGGGCTGGACTAGCTGGACCCGCCACCACCCATCCCACCACGACGACATGTCGTCGTACCGGTAGGTTTCTAAACTCTTTATTTTATGCATTTGGGTTGTATTAATTGAAATTGGGGGTTTGGGTAGGAATTTAGTTGTTTGTAGGAAATGAGGAGTAAAATAGACGTAATTTGAAAAAGAGAGAGGATAGATAGGTAAGATAGGGTAAGGTGGCTAGGTGTGTAAAATTTGGGGGTGGTTGGGTGGGTAAATGGGTAGAAATAGGTGAAAAATGGTCTTTGGGGGGCCGCGCGGGGGTTTCGGCTCGGGGAGGAGACAGTGACCGATGTCGGTCACTAGGCGACCGGCCTCGGTCGCAAAAGCAAAGATGGTAAGGTTGTGTTTGGGGGAAACCGGTGTCGGTCGTGCATCGGCCGGTATCGGTGGGGAAGGTTGAGAGTGGAGTTGGGATGGGATTGGGTGTTTGGGTTTAGGATGGGGTTTAGGGTTTAGGGTTTAGGTTTGAAGGTGGGTTGGGTAGCGTGTTGGGGTGTGGGTGGAGTGGGGTTGGGTGTTTAGGTTTAGGATGGGGTTTAGGGTTTAGGGTTTAGGTTTGAAGGTGGGTTGGGTAGCGTGTTGGGGTGTGGGTGGAGTGGGGTTGGGTGTTTGGGTTTGGGATGGGGTTTAGGGTGTAGGGTTTAGGTTTGAAGGTGGGTTGGGTAGCGTGTTGGGGTGTGGGTGGAGTGGGGTTGGGTGTTTGGGTTTGGGATGGGGTTTAGGGTTTAGGGTTTAGGTTTGAAGGTGGGTTGGGTGGCTTGTTGGGGTGTGGTTTAGAGTTTAGGGTTTAGGTTTGAAGGTGGGTTGGGTGGCGTGTTGGGGTGTGGGTGGAGTGGGGGTAGGTGTGGGAGTGGTGGTTGGGTTAGGGTTTTTTTTTGGGTTGGGTTTCGGGTCGGTGTGGGGGTTGGTGTGGGGGTGGAGAAGGGTGAGGTGTGGGGTTAGATTTTGGGGTGGAGTTTTGGGTGAGGTGTGCAGGGGTTAGATTTTGGGGTGGAGAAGGGTGAGGTGTGGGGTTAGATTTTGGGTGTTACAAAAGGGGGTTTAGATGGTAAAGTAGATGTTATAATAAAGAGTGGGTCTAAGAATGTGGGTTGGTTTTGCAGGCACGTCAGCAGTTGACGATGCGTGATAGGATGCCTCCACTATTCAGTCGGATGAGGCCACACATATCTGCGGCGCATTGGGCCATCATGCGCGAGGTGGGACTCGGCGGGGTCCAGAGGTACAGAGCGATAGAGAGAGATCACAGTCTGATGGTCGCCCTCATCGAGAGATGGGATCCGGCGGCCAATGTGTTCCATCTGCCGACCGGGGAGATGATCGTCACATTAGAGGATGTGTATCGCATCCTGCGGCTACCGATCGAGGGAGAGGCCGTTTTCCAGGTAGATTCAGAGACTGCCATGGATAGCGTACTGCAGGTTTTTGGGGATGCAGCCGCGCTTCTTACGTATCATAGCACGAGCATTGGATATGGTGATATGTACCATGCGCACACAGACATGAGACACGGCTTGCCGTGTTGATGATGATAGGGATCACCTGCTTCGCCCTCCCAGATTAAGAGGGAGGCCGCTTCCCACGGGCATTGATGGGGGTGCTGCTGGAGATGGTGGAGGAGCACACCTGTTTTGCATGGGCACCAGTGTATCTGGTGCAATTATACAGGGAGTTATGGGGCTATCGCCGAAGGAGGCAATTTGGTATTTGTTCTACATTTTTGTTGCACTGTTGGGCATACGAGCACATCGTATGCATCAGGCCAGTAGGGCTACCCCAGCAGCCAGGGCCACAGGTCGTATACCGATATGGCTTTCAGAGGTGGTTGGGGGTCGTGGGCCAGCCACGAGCAGTTGTTGCAGGTCGGGATGTGGTCTATTATAGACACTTGCTAGAGGGCCTTACAGCAGTAGACATTGTATGGAGACCTTACAGAGGTCACCAGCCTGGCAGAGGAGCCCGCGTACAGCTGCGCCTGATCCAGTATACATTTTGGATAGCAGGACGGAGGCCGGGAGAGTACGAGCGGATACCCCTAGAGAGGGTACGCAGGTAGATGGGGCTGCGACAGGACGAGCCACCTCCCTTCCCTCAGTATAGGAGGGATGATGTAGAGGCCCCACTGCCAGCGCCACATCCTTGGGATCCAGACTGGGCAGCAGAGACACCAGCAGGTGAGGGTGTGGATGATGCCGGGTGCACGAGAGCATACAGGGTGTGGTGGGCTGGGCAGAGAGCAGCCAGGATAGTACCGCCTGCACAGCCAGACTTGGCTGCAGTTACGGCAGAGAGAGATCAGCTCCGGGGGCAGGTGTAGCTATTACAGGGACAGTTGGCTGCTGCACAGGCACAGATAGGGGTCTTACAGGGGCAGCTAGCCCAGGCTCAGGTACAGGCACAGGCAGCACCACCACCACCAGCACAGCCACAGGTGCAGGTACAGGTACAGGCAGCCGTACCAGCAGCAGCATAGCCACAGCCCCAGATACCACCACGGCCACAGGTGCAGGTACAGGCACAGGCAGCACCTCCACCAGCACCACAGCCACAGGTGCAGGTACAGGCTCAGGGGATATTGGTGTTAGGTGCCAGGGGACCAGCCCCAGTTCCTTCAGTGGCGCGAGATCGCTATATGGAGGTTAGAGCAGAGGCCCGTTATTATCAGGATATTCTTGATAGTACCGGAGTCGAGTATCAGGCATATGCAGCGCATAGGGCAGAGACCTCGCACAGCCAGAGATCTCAGGGAGGGGCAGCCACAGCTGGCGTGTCCGTGACGGGCAGGAGGTGAGAGGCACCACAGGGACCAGCGGGGAGAGGTGCCGAGGGCGGTGGGGAGAGCTGATAGATCCCCGACATGGTTTTGTATAGGGACATGGGCACCGGTCTGCGAACCGGTTGTATTGATAGAGGCCTGCGTGCCTACACTTATTCATTGTTTTGATTCATTTATTTATTATATACCGGCCTGCGAGCCGAGTACGGGTTGTATATTTGATACCGGCCTGCGAGCCGAGTATATTTTTGGTATGAGAGACCGGCCTGCGAGCCAAGTAAAGATTTTTGGTAGGTATTGCGGCCTGCGTGCTGGCTTTGGTATGTTATGAGATCACAGAGGCCCCAATGTAGGGCACACTGTATTTTTGAAAATTTGTATATATATAGAGACGATGTTTTGATCCACATGCTGTGTTTAAAATGTGTTGAAATATTTGGTTAATGGATGGTAATATATAGAATGTGTGATGAGTTTAATTGACATGTTGATAGATGGATGATGCTGATGTTTTTGTTTTTTTGTACGTATATATGAATGTCTGGTTATGTGATGAATTGGTGGTTTTGTGACATTGTGATATATGTAACTGATGAGTTGGATCCAAATGATGTATAGATTGATAGTTTCTTGATATCCGTAGTTGATGGTTTGTGTATTTGTATAAAATAAATGATGTTAATGAAATTGTGGTGCTATGTGTGGTGGATGAATAAATGTGGTAATTTGTGTTGTGGATGCAGGCAAAGAGGCGGGCGCGACAAAAATTTAGATGAGAAATGAAGAAAAGAACCCTGTTTCAGAAAAGGAAGGTGTGTAACCGGTATCGGTTAGGTAACCGATGTCGGTATCTCCATGACCGATATCGGTTACACGACCAATACCGGTTATTTAGGTATGAGTTTTTCTAAAAATAGAAAAGCTAGGGTGGCAACTTGAGTTTTAATTTTAGAGCCATGCAAGAGGTTAAATACGTGGACGCGACGCTTTTTGACGACTGAGACAGGTATTTGCATGAGAGATTTGGGTGAGAAGGAGAAAAGAGACAAAGAAAGTGAATTGTGATCTGAGATTGAGAAGACAGAAAGGCAAGTTTGAAAAAGGTGGTGATAATGGCAGGACGAGGAGAAACATCCAGCAGGCAGGGAGAAGAGGGAAGACAGGGGCCAACTCAAGCTACTGCAACCCCAGAGGTAAACGGTGTGGTTGTGATTTGATTTCTGCATGGTTTGTGAATAAGATGGGGTAGATTAGGTGGGTAGATATGAGAAAGAAAACATGATAGCCAGGGGTATAGATGAGGTGAGGGTTATGGGGTAGGTAAGTCGGGGTTTTGGGTATGTCTGTGTATATAGAAAGGAATAAACGATCAATTTACTGTCGTAGGTGGTTGTTTTTAGGCAAGATGCATGTAATCGACAGTGACCGATAGCAGTTAGAAGGAACCAGTATCGGTTATTGAACCGATACCGGTTATGTATAACCGATACCGGTTACTGGAGGAATTTCCAGAATGTTTGAAAAAAAAACCCTAATGGATTGAATGGTTGTTTGTTGTTTTGGTGTATGTAGGCAGAGGCAGGGTTGAGGATGAATGATAGTGTGCCAGCGCTGTTGTCGCGAATCCAAGCGGATGTAACACCAGCGGAGTGGATGTTGATAAATCATTTGGGGTTAAGTGGGATTCGATATTATTCACGAATCACACGTAACCATGGTATGTTACAGGCGCTGATTGAGAGATGGAATCCTGAGACAAATACCGTCTATCTGCCAACAGGTGAAATGACAGTAACTTTGGAAGATGTGTTCCGTATTTTGAGACTCCCTATTACAGGAGAACCAGTATATCAGGCACTACCTAGCGCGGGGCGGGCAGCGATAACAGAAGTGTTTGGTCCATATGCACGAGACTTAACACAGCGAGGTTTGTCATTCACATATGGGGTAATGTATGCAGCACACCCTGAGGAGACAAGGTTAGTAGTGATTTTAATGATAGCGGTAGGGTATTATGCGTTACCGAGGGCAGAAGGGGGAAGATTTCCAAAGGCATTGATGGGTGTTATTTGGGAGATGATAGAAAGGAACGTGACTTTTGCATGGGCACCTGCATATTTGGCGGAGCTATACAGGGGTTTATGAGCTTGTAGGCGAAATCACAGGACAACGTTGGATTGCTCATACTTATTACACTGTTGGGCCTATGAGCACATTGTTTGTGTGCGACCAATAGGCCGATCCATCCAGGCAGGAGAGACCGGAGTACAGAGGTTGGGATTTTGATGATGGGTCAAGACAGAACAAGAGGCAAGATCTTAGACCGTGCTGGGTGACATTGAGTATTACAGGCAGGTATGGGAGAGGTTGACGGTTGCGGATATCTGTTGGAGGCCCTACGGGAACTATATGGTAACCGAGACCATCGCTGAGGAGTTGAGAGGTGTAGAGTGATTGAGGTGGATCGCGGGGCACAGGCCAGGTGAATATGAGAGGATTCCTATAGATCGCGTGCGGCGACAATTTGGATTTGTGCAGGACATACCATAGGCTTATAGACCATATATGAGGATCGATGCCGAGGCAGCATTCTCACCACCCCGGCCAACACCTCCAGAAGGGCCCGAGGAGATAGCTGCCGATCGTAGTGTAATGGATGCAGGAATGATAGAGGCCTATAGGTTATGGTGGGTAGCAGAGTTGTGAGGTGTACGCGATCGCCCTGACATAGCTGTGATTACAGTAGAGAGGGATCGGCTGCAGCGTTTGGTTCAGCAGCTCCAAACGCAGGTGAATGAGACAAAATGTTTCACTAGGAAAATGCTTCGTTCCTTTTAGAAACAGATAAGGTTAGGGTTAGGAGGAATACCTGTGGAATGTCGAGATGATGTGCGCGTACCGTAGAGAAAGATCAGGTTGTCTGCGGAGAACTCCTTTTTGTCTGGGAAGGACTACCTGCAAATAAGAACACAAGACCACAAGATTTGATTAAACAATAAATGAGGAAACTGCCTTGGGCCCAGGAAATGTAAAACTTCCTTTCGAAGGTGGTCAGTTTCCCTGCTAACGTGAATTAACACAAAATACTGTAAAATATCAATTAAATTGCTTGGCTGAACTGGGTAGGGGAAGGGCTGTTTTTCCTAGTTTTGATCAAAAGGAACCTATGTCGGTTATCTATAACCGATGGCGGTTACTGATAACCGATACCGGTGGGTTCTAGGATCTTCTGGGCTGGTTGTGGTGTTTGTAATGGCTGGTTTTTGCATAGTATTAGGAAATGAGATGGTTAGAAACTAAAGAATGATAGTTAGAGGCAATGGTACGTTGGATAATGGATTCAGAAATGGATTTAGGAGCGCTGAGATCCAAGAAGCATAAGAAATGTTATAACAGAGGGCATGCAAGATGTGACTTACTGGTTTTTGACGAAGATGCAAGTTGATCTCCTTGGCTGCCAACTCTTCTGGTTTCTTCACTCGTCTCTGCTTGGTCAAGTGAAGTTCTGGACTCTGCTAATCGCTTTGGACTCTCCTTTGATTCAAAAATCCTTCGACTGATCTCCAAAATGAAATTCCGATCCGTTGTTTTGGTTTGGGGATCCCATTTACAGGGAACCGATGGCGGTCGCGTAACCGACGGCGGTCGAGTAGGAACCGGCATCGGTAAGGAAAAAGTAGGCTATTTTTAGTAAAATAGCCCACCTTCCCTGCTTTTCTCCAGAGAGATCAGTTGCGGGCTTGGTCAAGTGGCTAGAAGGTCGGCTTTGGGTGCGAGTAAGGAGGCATTAGTTATGGATGTGAGTCTAGACCAAGTCATGGGTCCTAATTAGGTTAGTTTAGGGTTAGGGCTAGGTCATGGTGAGGTGGCCAAGTGAGGTGGCGGGTAAGGCGATGTGGATTTATCAATTATGAGGTAATTAATAAATAGTTGTGTAAGGTTTAGGTAATGAGGTTAGGTTGCGAAATGGGATGCGGGTCACAAGGGGTCGTAAGACACAAATTTGGTGTCTACATGTGGATCATTCTTGTAGTCAAGTCTTGCTAATTTCCAGTCTCCCTATGCAGCTCCACATAAACGTACCAAGTGCATGCGCAACCTCACAAAGTGAAATAAAGTTGTTACACCCATAGTGAAGGTTATAAATATTCCTTCCCCTCTATCCAGAGTCTCTCACATTGCTGAACGTGGTGTTGAATAGGATGATTACCTTGATATGTGTAGATTTGAGTATGTGCACTGCTCCTGAGAATCTGGATTGTTAGAGAAATTATCACTTCATTCCATTCTATGATATTATCCTTATGAACCATCCACTAGTTTGGTGCTATCCCACATAGGGTATAAACTAACATATTTATTTTTTCTACTTTATGCTTCCATAGTTCCTCCATGGTACGTAGGAATACTGCAGGGTCTCCTTCTCTAGTGTACCGAGGTACAAAGTTGTTACCTATCCTCCTAATAATCGAGGTTTTCCTCCACACAAAAATGTGATTTTTACTTCAAGCCCAACCATATTATAGGTGTCATGTGCCCAATTATCACAAGTAATACTTCTAGTATCACTAATGGACTATGTATCTTTGCATTGGAAGATCCCTTCCTTAGATGGCTCAAGTACTTCTCGATCTCGAATGACACGTAAATAAATTCTATTCAGGTACTCCTCACTTAAAGGCTCAACATAAGGTGCATATTTCCCATCTATCAAATGGATAATAACTTGTTATTCCTTTTTCTCAAATCTTATATACCCCTTATTGAACCGTAGATATACATTATTTCCATAACACGAAGGGTGCCCAAGTAGAGTTGGGAAGTTGTCTGCTTCTGCAAGTGCTAAAATCTCAAAGTCCCCAGTGAACTTGGCACCTTGTATAGTAATAGATGTATCCTTTAAAACTCCTATTAGAGTGGCCTTAGTTCGATTTTCCATGAAAAATACATTAGAGGATGGCTATAATGGAGGTCTTCCCATTTGCACCCATGCATCTAAAGTAATCACATTAACTTCCGTGCCTATGTAAATCAATATATTGCTCAAAATCCACCCATCCATGAAAACATTTAGATTGATCTCCTTATCATAATCCAAGCTATGAGGGGGGATATTATCATGCAGGATCTGTTGTCCATTCTCGATTCATGTGCATAGAGTGTTTCCCTTTAACCAATTCCCTAGTAATGGAATAATATTATCCTAGTGCAACATCTTACATACCTCTTTCAAATGATCAACATCTAACTGGACCGTCTCTACTGAATTCTTTTGTTCTAACTTTTGTGCATGTTCCATTAAACATTGTATTTCACCCTCAATATTTTTGAACACCTCTATGCTCTCCTAATAAACCTCCATCTGATGTGTAGGATATGGGTATCTTTCATGTAAAACCTCCTCCTTAGTAATGGTAGAATTATTTTGCAACATTTTTTTAGTGCGTGCAACTTCAATGCATGTAGTAATCTTCATAGGTATTACCTCAGGTTAGGGTACCAAATTTGGCATCCATTGATTTTCCATTATGCATTGTAATCTAACCATCCCCACACCCTTTTTCTCTTGTTTATGATGTTTTGTAAGATGATCATGTAAGTACAGGAACTCCTCATAGTTATGATTCTTTCCACAAAAATAACAAGTAATATTCTAGGGGCATTCACATCTCTAATGGTCAGGAGATCCCTGCGTATAACATGTTCTATGAGGAAACTCACCTCGTCCACCACCACAACCTTATCCCTTGAATCCACCATGGTATCCTTGACCTCTGCCATGACCTCCTTCAAAGTGCCCTTCATTTTTATTATAGCAACTTTGAGTGTTATCACGATCATGGTGCTCACTTTTACCTTTAGATTTATCCAATACTCCTTTCTATCATACACCAATATCGATGGCAACATGTAATCCTCGGTATTATGAGTCATGGAAAAAAAATATTACATTAGTAAGATACATTCTTCCTTATCACACATTGTAACAATGGGCAGTGGCTTGTATCATGGTCTAAATGACATATTACAAATATCCTTAATGTGCCCCTCAACTTCATAATATGTACACCAAATCCCAGTGTGTGTATTGCATGCTAAATTGGCCGATAGTTTCTCCAACTACTTTTCCATATCTGTAATCTAAGCTTTTGGGAATGGGCTCACTCCACTATCTATACTTTTGACTGCCTAAGTGTGTAATGTTGTTTCAAGTTCTTCATGTGTATCCGTATATGTAATATGTGATAGCGCCCTCATAAAATTTGTGATCGAGCCTCCAAAAAACCACTATACATATTGACTTGCATGGATATCATACGAAAGTTTAGAAAAAAGTGTTTTTAAATGGATGTCATATTCTTGAACATGCTCACTAGTTCCATGCTTAATAACCTTGAGTGTACTTATACTCTTCTACTTGAACTGAGGGATATAAAATTCCTTAAGGAAAGAATCCCATCATGATGTATAATCTACGCAAGTCTGATCAAGGTCAAACTTCTTGTACCAACTGTGTACGTTTTCCTAAAACATAGTTACAAAATGAATTTATTTATGCTCAGAAGCCGTGATCCCTTTTGCACACCACAATATCTCACACTTGTGCACATGCTCAGTAACATATTCTATTCCAATATACTCTGGAAGATGAAGTGACATCTCCACGTAAATATCATGGGGTTGGTGAGGTCCATGCCCACTAAATCCTGAACCCCCTGTGTTACCTATGCCTCCAGACACACCAGATCCACCATAACTAGAGCCACCTATGAACCTTGATCCTCCAACTATAGCTAAAAGTGAACCGGAGGATGTACTTCCCTATATCCCAATAGTGGTACTACTCTAAGAGGTGAGTCCAAAATTTTGTGCATGTGAGTTTTGTGCTAATGAAATACCTAGAAACGTACCTACAAATAACAAGGAAGATGTCTTCCCAACCATATATTTACTTGTTATTTGATTTACTCATGTTGTTCTACTACTCAAACTAGATTTCTATTTACTTGTACTAGAAACTTGAAAACCAAGTGGAAGAGATAGGTCGATAGGTAGATTCAGATGAGTGCCCACAACCCATGTCATCTCTAAGGGAATGCTATCATAAGAGGATGATGAGGGTTCACTATCATGATTTCCCATATGAGGGATTTTCAAATGCTCTAGCTCTATGCCCTATCCATGAGCTCTAAATCCCTTCATGAGCCATCTCTCTCCTTAAAGCCACATGTTATACAATCTTGCAGTGCTTCCCTAACTCCCTCTCATACACCTCATTATACTTAAGTCACCTTTCTTCTCTTTTCCTTTCTACCCCTTGGTCTACCATCCTTCACTAAACTTGCTCCTACTCTCGCGCATGGTGGTATTTAGCTAGCCATCAACTTCTCTTCCAAATTAAGGGTTACCAATAATATATTAATTACTAGTAGAATTCCTTGTAGATAGGTTCCCCTGGGATAACGTAAAAATGAAACTCAAATACCTTTGGGAAAGAATAAGTGGAAATTGAGTACTACAAAATATAGGTATTCAGAACACCACGAAACCAAGTGTCCATAGCACACATCCAAATCAAATCAACATCATAGAGGGCCTAAAATTATTCCTATGTCTAGACAAGTTTTTGAAACCTCCAATTCCTTTTAGACGCATAAACAACTAGCCACTCATAAATCTCTATCTGAAAGAAAACAAAGAAAATCTCATATAAATAGTCATACAAGTTTTGCTTCACCCATGTGCACAATTCAAACTCAGATCTAGTGCTTAATATCTAAGCCTATTCTTATTCTATATCTACTATCCACTCCTCAATACTTTATAGGGTCAATCGGTACGTCTACATCATGAAACATCCTAAAAATAGTTGAAAATTAGGTCTCCAAAACAGAACCAATGATGCATCCTACAATTTACTATGAACAACCTAAGCACACTGACACATCACTCAGCCTGAGATGAGTGCTCACCTGAAGTGCATAAAGGTACCAGGTCCCTCTTTAGAGTTTCTTGTATAGGATATTAGTGTGATGATGTTTAAACATGTTCAGATTCATAAGTAGACATAAACATTCCACAGTTCCAAATCCAGATCTAGATCTTAGAGAATCATGATAAATGGACTAAACAATAACTATGATAAGATTAACCATATAAGAATCATATTCATTCATGTCTACCACCATTATCTAGCCAATATGTTCCATTTAATAATTACTATAAAACACATAAGATTCTTACACCTTAAGGTATCTCCATGAGTCATGTGTGCTTCAAAAAAAGCAACACAAATCTATAATAATTCACCACCCACTAGACTACGCAAGTAAATACATATTTATAGGGGTGGGGGATTTCCCTTCACCACCTATGCACTTCTCAAAATAGGTCACTTGCTGATAATAGTCGTGTGCCTTTATAATAGTATACACAACATGCAAGTGTTCTAACAATAGATGCCCTATAGTTAACTCCAAGTAGAACTCCTATTATTATCTTAAACCATGCATGGAGCTTATTTATCACTTGTTCCCAAAATACCATTGTGTGTAGTGCAATTCTTCATCTCTATGTGTGTTCCACATGCTATCTCAAAAACTATCTCTTATCCACAAAATAACTAAGTCATGAGCTAGGGCACTTTAATACTGTTATAGTGTCTTGTGATTCCAGTGGCCTACATTCACGCGCCCAATACTTAGAATATTTCTGGTTTTTCAACAATGAATTCCATTGGCATGTACATACTAGGTTTTATCAGAGTCTTTAAAAATCCCCAAATTCCAACCATATTTAGAACATAAAATCATATGATTTTCTTTTAAGGCTTGCATTTAATTCTTCCTAAATAAGAAAAATTCTAACTCCATTTCAAAAATAAGACAATTATTAATTTCAATGTCAATTTGTTCAACCTGAATATGTGGCATTCACTGATTAATGAATTTTGAGGATAGAACCATACCAACTTCATGTTTTACATCATCGTCAATAAAAAATTACCATAGGTCGACATGATATTTTTCTGGTGAATGGAATTCTACAAACCATTCCTTGTCTCTTTCCTTCCAACCCTCTACACCTTCAATGAATGAAATTTCTATGAATAGAGTGCAACCAACATATTACCTATAAAGCAATTATAGAAATTAATAATTTGTAAATATATGAAACTTATAATATGTTATGTTTTTCCATTGATTCCTTAATGACTATCATTTATATAACACCCATGTTATAATTACTTCCAAATTAAGGGAATTTTTTCTTTGAAAACAAACCCCTTAATCCAATTAAATTCCTTCAATGGTTTTCACTTAACAAAATTATAATCCAACATAAAATATAGTTTACCATCCATCTGATAACAACATAACCATGGGCATCTCTAAAAGTCAATCAAATCTACCTGACCCCCTTTATCATCACTCTAACTAAGTGTGTTTAACTTGTATGTAGTTGGTTAACCTTTTTCATTCAAGGATGAAAACTAATGCAGGTCCTAAGTATCTAGCTAAAAATTATTCAACTTGAATTTCATTCATCATCTCACACATTTAGATTAGAACTTGGTCAACTGACATTATAATTAGCTAGATACACTACTTAGGCCAAAGTTTTAAAACTATTCTTTGCATGCTTAGTTTCATGACTACACATAAAAAGAATTAAAAAATTCCCATCACCACACAATTATCTACATAAAATTATCTAGATCACATCTCATTAATTAAAATTTTATGTTCTTGTATTGAGAAGGCATAAAATATAGGTCTCACCTCTCAACTTGAGAGTACGATATTAGTCCTAACTTAGGACCCCTATGGGAAATCTAATGATTACTTAATGACATTCCTCATTAAATAATTATCACCCTTCCCATAGCCATCCTAAGGTGGTACAGATAGAGTTCAATCAAATGGGTAGGCATGACTTAGAATCCTTGTTTTCATAATACACATTTTTTTAATACAAGTGAGAATTCATTATTTTGATACCAAGTCAATTTATCCACTTAAAGATAAGATAAATATAGTAACTTAACTAGTTACTATCTTACAAAGTGATTTAAGAAAATATTAATTTATTATTAAATCTGATTTCTGCATTAATATGATAAGATACAGTGAAATTCAAATGCTAAGCACTCTAATGATAAAATATTACAAGTAAATAGGGGAGATAGAAGACATATCTAATTTACACTTATCCTAGAAAAAATATGAACTTGAACAACTGATGAATAGGTTGGGTAGAGTGTCAAAGATGCTTGATATTAATTTTTGTTGGACCCCTAAATTAACAAAGTACCTAAGGCACGAAGGTTTGTGGCGAGTGAAAGAAGGGTGTGAAGGAAAGGGCGGAAGTATATTTTAGGGATGCGCAAGGGTTCGCACCTAGGAAGGTTGGATTTGGGAATTAGAGGGTTTTGGACAATGGGTAAACACACATTTAGGTAACAGATGGAAAAGAGACCCGATATAGTTACAGATTAGCTATGAAGACTTGCAGCTCAAGAAAAGCATATTCCAAGGCATCAATACGATTATCATTAAATGATAAGTGGCCGAGTTTTTTATGGATTAGCTCGCACTTACATTCTAAGGGATAATTGATTGAGGAAACACATGATGACATTTGGCATGTTCTTGGGTAGTTATAGGGTAATCATGAAAGATTCCTTCATGCCTTCTCTTGTAATGATGAACAGTTAGGAGATATTCCTTCGAGTTCCTCTTTATGGATGGTATTGCATGACATTAGGGGGGAGAGTGAAAATGAGAGAGAGATATATATATACAACTAGTGAAAATGTGTAATATGTGATGGTAGTATCTATAATGAAGCAATAATACAGAACATGTTAAAGCTCTGCTGATGTAATATCTCCATCCATGGAACTCTTTTAAATTACTATTGGCTATTGTAACTTGATGAATGAATATAATGGAATGGTTCTAAACATCTCTGTGATGGATCTTGATCTGTGCATTTTATTTTATGTTCATGGGCATAATACCAATGTTCTTAATGCTAATCATGGTTTAGTTCTACTTCTATTGTAGTATAATCATGATATTTAGTGTTCTTGTGCATTAGACTAGGATTTAGTTCTTAATCTTGATTCCAAGAATAGGTGTATTCATTCTTTGTTTGTGAAAACAGCCCCTTTTTAAGGTAGAGTATTCTCATGAAGCTCACATGAAATTTCGGCTCAACACCAGTGCGTACCTTGGGTGAGATTCCAGACCAATCTGGATGATGTGCTAACACGTTTAGGGTTTAATTGGTGAAATAAGAGGTAATCAGAGATTACATTTTGGTTCCATTATTGGGACCTCATTTCAAAGTTGTTGTGAAAATGGTGTGTGATGACAGATCACTTGAACTTGGACAATGTCGAAGTGTGGCTTGAAAGTGTGGAGGATGGGTTTTCTTAGAGATTTAATACTAGATCTGATTTTGATGCACGCAAATGGGTAGAGGATCACCTATATCATGAGTTGTATGAGACCGATTTTTGTTGTTTCTGAGTAGAGTTATATGAATGGATATTAACATATGCATCTAGGTCAAGTTGGTACTATAGACCTCATGTATGGACTCAAGAAGACTATAAGAGGCTTCATGATGTTGTTTTTTTTGGAATCGTGCTATTGACCAATGTTGTAGCAAGTCATGACATTCACTCTTATAGTTCTCCGTAGACCCACAAATGTAACAAGTTAAACATGGGAACTCACTTCTTCCACTTCCATGATTACCATGACCTCTAAATCCTCTAAAAAATCCTCTTCTATGACTCCCTCCATCTGTGCACCCTTCATAATGATGGACCTCATCCTTGGAACTATTTGTAATACTGGTCTAGCACACACCAATATTAGTGGCATAATGTATTTGGTCAATCAACCTATAATCCTTGGTTTCATGAGTAGTAGAGGTGCAGATTTTGTAATATCAAGACACATTCTTATGGATTGCACGCTGCAGTAGTAGACACCTACTTGCATTATGATCTCTATGGAAATTCTCATAGTCTATCATCATGGCGCATACCGATCTTTGAGGAAAATTTTCCTTTGTATTCCCTTCTACCTAACAATCCATGAACCATAGGCCATTGCGGGCCTCATGTTTTGAGTTCGTAGATAGCGTATCCAACTACTTTTCCATGGCAGCAATTTGAGCTTCTAGAAAAAGGGCTAATGCCAGTATCCATTCTTCCCACAGTCTCAGCACATAGGGAATCCTCCAAGGCCTCGCACAAATTTGTGAAAGTTTTATGGGAAAAAACTCTTTTGAAAGACATTATTTATGCTCCAAAAAACCATTGAGCATGGTGAGAAGGATGCATATCATAAGACAATTTTGATAAGAGGGTTTTAAATCATGGATCATACTCCTACACACTCTTTGCCACACCCTATTGTATCTCCTTCAATATGCTAATGCTCTTTTGCTCAAACTTAGGAATGTGAAATTCCATCAAGAATGTATCACGCAACAAAGTATAATCCACCACTGGCTGATTTGGTTCATACTTCTAGTACTAGATATGTGTGCACCCCTGTAATGTCATTGTAAGTAGATTTACCTTCTACTATTGGGAAGTGATCCCCTTCATGCACCATAGTAATTCAAACTTGTGTACATGATCTGCAACATCCTCAACACCCTTGTAATCTGTAAAGTAGAGTGACATCTCATATAACAGGTGCTGTTGTGGTTGTGTTCTTTGTCCACTAAGTCTAGGACCTTGATTTCCTCTAGTGTTTCCACCACCAGATCAACTTGACCCACTTGATCCTGAACTTCCCAATCCACTAGATCTTCCTCCTTTAACAGGTACAGGGCTTGAAGTGGTGCTGATTTTTTTACCCACCATTGAGAAAAACTGTTCTCCCACAGTTTGTGAAGTGGAACTACTCCTAGACGGGATACCCATGTTATGTGCACCTAACCCTTGCTGAAATGATGCACCATATAGGATTCCACCAAATACAGGAAATGTTTTGTGTGACTATATAATAGAAGGAAAAATGGTTACCATTTGATGCTTCTTATCTTTCAATATTAACTAGACTAAAATTACCTTTTTCATGTCTTGGAAAACTAAGTGCAAGGGTTTGGTTTTTAGGTGGTTCCAGATGTACACCTACAACCATTCTTTCTTCCTCCACCTAACGAGCTCTCATCAGAATCCGGGGGGAGTCTCTCTCCTTCATTTGTTGAGATGGGGTGGCACATACTGTTTAGGTTCCATGTCCTCTGCGTGAACTTCAAATCCTTCCCGTAACGTCTTCTTTCATAGATCCATTACTTCTACGATCTCATCTTATCTTACCAACTCCCTCTCCTGAGATTCATTATACTTGAGCCATCTTTCCTCTCTCTCCATTTCCTTCATAAGCTTTGCCATATCCTTCCACCTCTACTTTCATGTCTCACGCCTAGTTGGAGTTTAGCTAGCTATAGGAAATGCTTCTAAAATTAGGTTCACGATCAAGATCTTGATGGCTAAAGGTAAAGCATACAAAAAATATCCCCTAGGTTCTCACAAGAACTCAAACATAGCAAAATATATTAAAGAATAAGTGGAAATTGTGTACCCCAATGTGTATCTCGTCAACACACCTCTCCAAAATAAAAAATTATGAAACAACTGATGAAAGTAGTGACTTCTTGGAAATATATCTGTTGTTACAAAATTTCAGTGATGTGTTTCCGGAAGAGTTACTCAGTCTTCCACCCAAAAGGGAGTTTGAATTCATGATTGAGATCAATTCAGTGAAATATTTTGCGGGAATCGAATCGGAAACGATACACCATGAAGTGGTTTCACTCAAACAGAATCATGATAACTCTAGCATAATCACAAGGATCAATCAACAATGAAAGAAATTTCTCAATAGAAATAAAACTTGCACATAGAGGAAAGACATAAAAGTGTCTTGGCATACTCATAAATCATAAATAAAAGGGTACATATAGGGTGCTAAGTAACCCTAGTGCATGACACACAAGAAAACCCTAAACCTAACCCATGTGAGATGACCCTCCATATGTGAGTGGAGGAAACATAGTATCCTACACACCAAAACCCCCCTTCATCAAAGCTAGGGTAGCGGCTATGATGAGTTAGACAGAACAAAAGACACTCCTAAATAACTAAGAAAGAAGTGCTAATTGGGACCAAAAACTAAAGGCCTAATAAGGTGCCCATATAAAAACTACATTTTCCTAGAAGAAGAAGAAGAAGAAGAAGATAAGGAATATATGTCCTAAAGAAGATACACAACTACATAAGACCTCACCCTGAGAAGAGACCACAAGTGAAGAAACTTCACTTCAGTGAAGGGCTTAGTGAATATATCTACAATTTGATCAGCTGTCTGAATGTACTGAATGTCAATGATACCATCATGAATAATCTCTCGTATGAAGTGCATATGGATCTCAATGTCATTTATCTACTGATGCTAAACTAAATTTCTAAAAATTGAGATATTTCTTGTGTTATCGCAATAGATAATGGTAGGCCACTGAAATTGGATTCCAAACTCTGTCAAAATACTCTGTAGCCAAACAACCTTTGTGGCAGTGTTAACCACTCCTTTGTATTTTTCCTCTATAGAAGATATCGAAATTTAATTTTGCTTCTTGCTAGACCACCCAATAGGACCCGAACCAAGAGAGAAACTATAGCCAGAGGTAGATTTTTGATGATCTAAGTCACCAGCCCAATCAAGTCAATATCCACCCCTCCATAATAGTGAATGCCATTACCATAGGTGCCACAAACATAATGAATGATCCACTTAGCTGATTTATAATATAGATCATGTGACTCTTACATTAATCAAGTGTGATTTAAGTAAATCAAGGTCCCCACTAACTTTCGATAAAGGGTGCCATCAACCAAGGGAGTAGAGAAATCAGAAACCAACTTAACCTTAGAAAGAAAAGGAGTAGAAGACTTGCAATCAGACATCTGAAAATGAGCAGGAAAGTCAAGAGCATACTTAGGTTGCAAAATCAAAATTCGTAAGTAATATTGTACTATATGGATCCCAAGAAAGTAATGAAGCAGACCTAAGTCACTCATGGAAAACTTGTTGGCCAAGGTGATCTTCACAGAATCAATGATAGAGGAAGAGCTTCCTGTGATCAACAAGTCATCAACATAGAAAACAAGGATGAGTAAGGAGTCATCTTTCTATACAATATAAATATTTGGATCAAATTGAAACCTAGTAAACCTTGATCTAAGTAAAAAGGAGTCCATCTTGGCATACCAGGATTGAGGGGCTTGTTTAAGGACATACAAATACTTCTTTAAGTTACAAATGATGGAGGGATCATGGACATAACTCAGAGGTTGTTCCATGTAGATCTCTTCCTCTAGGTCACCATGAAGAAAGACACTCTTAACTTCCATTTGATGGACTTTCCATATGTTTGTTGCGGAAATGGCAAGAATCCATTGAATAGAAGTCATCTTTACAACTGGAGAAAAGGTTTCAGTATAATCAACCCTAGCTATCTAGGAGAAACCCTTAGCTACTAATCATGCTTTAATATTTTCAACATCTCCATCTACTCCATAATTTTTTCGGAACACCCACTTACACCGAACAATTTCTCTTCCTTTCAGAAGAGGGGTGAAATCCCAAGTATCTTTCTTCATGAGAGAGGAATACTCCTCATCCATGGAAGAATCCTACTCAGGAATACCAGAAGCTTCCTAGAAATACTGTGGATCAAAAGTAGAGGTGAAGAAAGAGTGGGGTCAAAGCAAATCTGAGCGATTACATCTCATATCCGAAGTATCTCCAACTAAATCTCTAGCACTTTGTAAAGTTTTCCTAGCCCACAGATGATCAAGAGGATCAGGCTCTGAGTAATAATATTCATCACTCAAGTGAGAAGGGACATAGTCCTCATCATCACTACTATCAGAATCAGAAGACTCAAATGTATGATTATCGAGAGGATCAGGAAGAGGATCACGCTCAAAATAATCATCATCTGATGAGTTAGAATCTAATCAACAAGTTGAAGAACCTCAATAGGTAGAGAAATAGAATTTGAAGAAGTATCATTGAAATTAACACTTCTCTCAATATAAATCTCATGAGAAGTAGGATTCAATAATCGATATCCCTTCATGCCATTAGGATACCCTACAAGATACAAGGTTTGGATTTTGGTTCTAATGCCTTACGTTTCTTGTTAGGAATCCGATCCATAGCCTTGGATATGAAGACTCCAAAGTGCTCAACATCAGGCTTGCATCCAAACTAGGCTTCAAAGAGTGGCATCCCTCTTACTGCCTTGTGTGGAAGATGGTTATGAAGGTAATTAGCATAATTCACTAATTCATCCCAATACTGCGAAGGAAGAGACTTCGAGTGAATCATACAAGTGGCCATCTTCTTAAGAGTATGGTTCTTTCTTTCTGCTACTCCATTCTAATAAGGGCTATAAGAAACTATATCCTGGAAGGAGATCCCTTGAGAAGTACAGAAATCCATGAACTTATTGTTTACATATTCGCCTCTATTTTTGGTTTGAAGAAACTTGATAGACCGTTCTTCCTGTTTCTTAGCAAGAGCCTTAAAGTCCTGAAAATGTTCGAATACTTCATACTTAAGCTTAAGAAAATATATCCAAGTATATCATGAATAGTCATCAATGAAGGTGAGCACATAAAGATCTCTAGTAAACGAAGAAGATGAAAAAAAACTAGAAATATCGCTGTGAACAAGATCTAAGGGACGAGTAACTCTCCAGGCTTTTCCTTTGTCAAAGTTCTTTTCAGGATGCTTTCCAAGGGTACAACCCTCACAAAAACCCTTAGAAAAATTGATGTGGGGTAACCCGTTGACCATTTTATTTTGGCTCAATTATTTAAGATAACATTAATTTAGATGTCTGAAATGCTCATACCATAGCTTACTAACCTCATTTTCATGAGTGAGCAAGGTAAGTGGTGTAGAATTAGAAGTAAAGTGGGAAAAGGTATACAACCATGAATGGTGATCCACCTTTCCCTCATCCACTGTAGTGTCATTGTTAATCTCACAAATAATCACCGAGTTAGGACCAAATTCCTCTCTCATTACTTTACCAAGGTGATTAATTTAGTAAAATGATAGGAGATTGGTAGAGAGATCAAGAACACTTGACACTTGGTTGAATGTTCCCCCATCCATCTCTACCGATCCACTACCAGAAACCAATACTATCGTGTCATTAACCATCGTGATTTAGGACATACCACAAGGCTCAATGTTGGAGAACTCAACATGTAAAGAAGACATGAGGTGCGAGGCACCAGAATCTATAATCCATGTTGATGAAGGAGAAACTTTGGCTACAAGGGTCTTTTCTTTCTTCTTATCATATTTAGACCCTTTTGTAGTAGAAGACTCGGCCAATGGAGCATTTTTTTTATAGACTCATGAACACCTATTTGATTTTTCTCAAGTAAATGAGTAAGGTGATCAATTTTTTTTATCATACACGTATACTCTTTATGACCAGGATTATTTCAATAAGAACACAAAAACTTTTCTTTCTGTGATCTAGGCTCAGAATTCGAAGAATTCATGTTAAATTTAGTTTTGGTCTTGGTTTTCTTCTTAGTTTGATCCTTTATTTCTTTCTTATTTTCAGTCTTCTTTTATTTACTAGTACTTGCTAAAAGGGCATGAGACTTGGGCTTGAGAGACCCCATTTGAATGATTTTTTACTATTCTCAAATGAGTTGGGATGAAAAAGATTCAAAGGAGGTCATATTCCAATCCTTGCCCAAGGTAGCTTTTGTAGCGTAAAAATTTGACACAAAGAAAGAATATTCGGGACCTAACTTAGAGAGAATCGACAAGATCAGTTGAGAATATTTCTTCTCTACTTGACATTACTTTAACAACAATCTAGTGTGGACAAACTTAGAGAAGAATTCTTGTATGTTTTCAAAATCAATAGGATTTAACCCTAGTTGTTCATTTTTTGACTCATGTGCTCTCATGTTATCTTGTTGTCCAAACATTTTATCTAACATTGTCCATGCAGAATTAGGTGTTTCAGACGAGTCAGGAGAAACAAACATGAAAATAAGACCTAAAGCTTCATCACTATGGTTTAACCACTTAGATTTTTTAGGGTCGTCATCTGGTTCACTCTCAGTTCCCATGGTGATGTGGAACAACCCTTTACCCCTTAGTTTCATAATCATTTTTTATCTCCATTTTAAGAAGTTGAAAGTTGTAAGAAAAGGAATTGAAAGTGCATCCATAGTGAAGAGAGAGAGAGAGAAGTAATGCAGAAAATAAAATCAAGAATCATAACCACCCAAGACAATATAATAACCCCCCTGCTTTTGGCACTTCATAGTTTTAGTTCTTTGAATACAATTGGGTCCAAGTGTGTGTCTTGAAATAGTTGATAACTCACCTTGCAATTAACGTAATAACATGCAAGAGAGGAGACCACAATCATGTTTCGTTGAGTGCAACAAAATGACACTGTATACAGGCACAACTTTAAAAAAATTAGGAAGGAGGAAAAATCAAATCCTGGTTGTGAGAAAGAGCATCTCACGTTGCAAAGGATACCCCCTTGCTACAACTGTCATGGATGCACTCACTAGTCACAAGCAATAATAAGGGTAAATACAAGTTTTAGATGAACTTGAGATAAGTCCTGATGATCTTCAGAATGCTAGAAAAGTGCTCAGAAGGAAAATAGGTTCTTAGAGTGTCACTACACACTTGAGTGCACAATGAGTAAAAAATTGACAATAACACCTAAAAATTACTGTTTTGAAACGTCCAATTTAACTAATTTGAATCAATTAGGAATTTTTTTAAACGATAAAAAAATGTTAATTAAAAGATGATTTTAAATTACTACTAATCGTAATGAAGATACAATTAAGATCATAATTAATAAAACTAGATTTAATGTAATTAAATCTAATTAATTACGAATAATAATGAACCAATAATTAAGATCTAAAAAATAAATCCTTAATTAAATATTTAAATTTATTTCCAAGGCACCATATAGAATGACTACCATCAAATTAGGAAAGCTTAGGGCACAATTGTAAGAAATTTTTTTTAAAGGTTTGATAAGACCGAGTATCTCACCTTGGGGAGCACCGGTAATTTTTGTGAAGAAGAAGGATGGAACACTTAGATTGTGCATTGATTATAGGATGTTAAAAAAAAAATTAAAAATAGATATGCACTTCCTAGAATTGATGATCTGTTTGATCAAATGTGTGGTGCATCAGATTATTCTAAAATAGATATTTGATATGGATATCATTAGTTAAGAATAAAGGATAAATATATTCATAAAAAAACTTTTAGAAAAAGGTACGAACATTATGAATTCACAGTTTTACCATTTGGTTTAACAAATGCACCTGCAACCTTAATGAATTTAATAAATAATATTTTTCAAGAATACTTGGACAAATTTGTGCTTGTATTCTTGGACGATATTCTCATATATTCTAAAAGAATTGATGAACATCATGAGCATTTTAAAATAGTTTTAGAAATCTTAAGAAATAGAAGGTTGTATGGTAAGTTTTCTAAATGTTCTTTCTACGAGACGGAAGTGCACTATTTGGGACATGTTATAAGAAAGGATGGAATAGCTGTAGATCCCTAAAAATTGTTGCAATAACTAAGTGGCTTGCACCTAAGAATGTACATAAATTTATAAGCTTCATGGGTCTTGTTGGTTACTATAAGAAGTTTGTTAAGGACTTTTCTAAGGTCTCTGCACCAATAACTTTGTTGTAGAAGAAAGATAAGAAATTTGTGTGGAATTAAAAATGTGAATTTGCATTTAAGAATCTAAAAGATTAGTTAATATTTGTACCTATTTTGGTTATACTTGATCCTAATGGAGACTTTAGTGTAGTAACAGATGCTTCTAGGGAAGGTATTAGAGGTATTTTGTTGCAAAATTATCATGTTATAGCTTATAAGAGTAGAAAACTCAAGTTACATGGATTGAACTATGCTCCACATGACCTAGAGCTTACTGCCATTGTTCATGCACTTCAGGTATGGAGGCATTATCTTCTTGGTAGAAATTTTGAATCAAATACTAATAATCTTGGGATGAAGTATATTTTCACTCAGTCGAATATGAATGCAAGACAATGAAGATGGTTAGGATTTCTATCTTAGTATGATTTTGGCATAAGTTATATTAAAGGAAAGGAGAATGGAGTGGCAGATGCACTTAGTCGTAGGAAGAAATTTCTAATCTTATAATGTTGAGAACTCAATTTAACGATGAAGTAAAAAGCGTCATGGAATTTGATTCTTATTTTTAGTAAGTAAAAACAACACTTGATGCAGATCCAAATGATGTGAGATATAAAGGTTTTCAATTTGATGACGAAGGAATTTTGAGATATGATAATCAAGTATATATACCTTCAGGGAATGAATTAAGAGAAAAATTGTTAACTAAATTTCATAATTCACCTTTTTCTAGACACCCTAGCATTACGAAAAATGCTTGCTAATATAAAACAACAATATTTCTGGAAAGGGATGAAAAAGGACAAAATTGATTTTGTTACACACTACTTAGAATGTCAACATGTTGAAGCTGCACATATGCATCCAACTGGTTTATTGTATCCTCACAGCATACCACAATATAAATGGCAAGTAATTAGTATGGATTTTGTTCAAGGGTTGCCTATGTCAAGAAGTAAACATGATTTTATTTTATTTGTGGTGGATAAACTAACAAAAGTGGCACATTTTATTGCTGGTAATCTTAAGAATGATTCCCCTATTTTAGAAAAAAAATATTTGTGCATGAAATTTTCATATTGCATGGAGTACCTGAATTGATCATATTGGATAGGGATTCGAGAATGACATCTAGATTCTAGGAAACACTTAATGCAGCCCTAGGGACTAATCTGAATTTCAATTCTACACACCACCTAGAAAAGGATGGACAAACTGAAAGAGTTAATCAAGTTTTGTAAGATATGTTATGAAAGTATTGTATGGATCAGTAGTATAAATGAGAAGAGTACCTCCCATTAGTTTAATTTGCATATAACAACACGTATCACACCTCTCTGAAAATGGCACCTTTCGAAGCATTATATGGAAGGAAATGTAGAACTGCAGTTAACTGGGATAACATGGAGGATAGCGAGGTAATTGTGCCTGAAATCCTTATGAAAATGGAACAAGTTAAAATGATTCATGAATTCTTGAAGGAAGCAACAGATAGGAAAAAGAGATATGCATACTTAAAACAGGTTGATAAGAAAATTGAACTTGGTGAGAAGGTTTTTCTGTGGGTTAAACTGAAAAAAGAGTTCTATCACTTTTGGTAAGGCTACCAAATTATCACCTCGTTATGTGGGACCCTTTGAAATTGTTGAAGTAATCAACCTTGTATCTTATCATTTAGATTTACCTCCTGCTTTATCACGAATGCATGATGTTTTCCATATTTGTCTACTTAAGAAATATGTTTCATATTTATCACGTGTTAAATTGGAATTCCTTACACATCCAAGACCCATGAATAATCATGTTTAAACCTTTACATGTGCTAGAAACTTGCTAGTTGCACTTAATAAATTGTGAAATAAGTCAATGTAAGTTCCATTGGGACCACTTTAGTGAAGAAAGTGTAACTTGGGAAAACCTTGAAGCTATCATAACTAATTTTCCATATTTATTTGAACATAATTGATTTTGTTGATTGATAAAATTTTAATATTTTATTCATGTTATGTTAATAAACCTACCAATTTTGGGTAGATACTAAACTATTTAGTAATAAGATAGCTATTTTAATGTTGATTATGGAATTTGAATTTCTCAAATCTAGTTATGTTATGAACATATGAATGGAAGGATGATAATTTGATTTTATCATAGACTTAAATTATTTGACTAAGTTAATCATCGGGACGATGATTATTTTTAGGAGGGAGGTATGTAACATCTTTGACATGACTGTTACTCTAATGACTTCCACTCTTGACGATGCAAACATTGACATGTGATTTTTCTTAAAAAGGTGTACTCTTATGACTTTTGGAAATCATGTTTGCAATGGTAATTAATCATCTGTTGATTAAGTTCACTCTAGTATGATTTATGCTTGGTTGTAAATGATGCCATTCATCTCATTATTCAGCTTAATTCACTACTTATGAAGATGAAATTATATTTTTGTTGTCATAACTTATTTTGTGTAAACAAAACAACCTTGGATCAATTCCTTTGATCCAAGGTGTTGGTACCTAGATTTAATCTCCTTCACAACTTGAGTAGCATCATGGATTTTACAAGACAGTCAAAGGCAGATAAATGATTTAGATGTCATTTTGTAGCTGGGGAAGTAATTTATCTGACTTGTTAACACTCAGGCTTTGAAGAAGTGGGTAGCACCTTGAAAGGATTTTGATCTAATCCTCACTATTTTAGGTTGTGCCTTTCAACCAGGGTAAGAGAACCTATATTTCAACCTTGTTTTTGTGAAGGAGGTGGAGATATCCATATATTGTTCATATTGTATGGAGATGGCCTTGGGAAAACATGATCAATTTTCCATTATTCAAACTCAACAAAGTTGTCACTACTAAATGATGAAAATACTTTCAAGACAAGGTTAAGCCGCTAGAGACATGGTATGATCCTGATTTGCTTTGTGTAATTTTTGTAAATGGATTGTGTTATTTTGTTGACACATAATGCAATGCAAGGGTAGTATGGGGTAGGATTAGTTATTCTGAATGAATTTTTGGTGGGAGATTTTACACAAGACTAACCAGAATTTTCCAGATTCTTTGAGGACCTTTGTAAGAAATTTGTAACACCTAAATAATAGAATGCTTCAAAAGGGTTAAGGTACTCCTTCAAGCAAGATATGTGCACCAAATTGAGGCCCAGATATACACTCTTCCACATAATATTTGAAAACCTTCCATAAAATATTGAAGCAGATGAACCAACAAAGTATCCAGAAATATCTATTTTATCATGACCTAAGGTGCACCCAAAGGTTTACAAACAATCTCAGAATTCAAGGAAGGTAAAGTGATTTTAAATTTGTTTATCTCTTTATCAGATGAAATCTATTCTAAATGTGAGACTACAGATGCCACTAAACTATCAACAAGAAACAAGACTATGTATGATCAAGAGAGATTTTAAACACAATACTACAATAGGAGTAAGAAACATAAATTGAAAACATTTTGAAACATAAGTGCATGCAAACTTTTCCAAGAGATTTTTGATGGCTTTACAACTGAAACCAACTCAACATGATACAAATCTGATGCAAAAAGGAATTAGAAATGGTTCTCAGGAGGTTTCTCAGAGAATGGGCTTCTTCCCAAATTTTCTTGTGCAATTATTAGTTTCTCCAACCTTTTACATGTCTCAAAACATGCATTATGTAACTTTAAATTACATTTGATCCTTCTTTCCCAAGAAAAGCATATGCCCAAGATCAAGTTTGTTACAAAATTCCAACATGATTCACATATAGGGACATTTAACAAATTTGCAACAAGAGTTGCCAGGTGTTTCTAAAATGGCAAATCATTACAAATCCTCATCATTATCCATTGTCGAGACACATTTTTCATTCTCCAAACATGCATACCCCTTTCATTTCATCATTTCATCCTTATCATTCCAAAATTTGATTATGCAACTTTATAATTTGATATTTCACATTTTACACGGGCCTGTGTAAAAATGTATTTCAAAAACACCTCAAATCTACAAATTAATCCCTAAAACAAATTGCATTAATCTTTGTAGGCACAAATGACAAAAATTCACCAAAAATTCGATGAAAAAAAATGCAAAATTTTCATTTCCACACTTCTTGGAGCAAAAATGGCGGCCAAAAATGAAAATGTACAGTTACCCTTGATTTTCCCCTTTTCCTTCAATCTAGGCCCTCCACGTGTCAAAATATGATTGGGAATGAATCGGGCTCACTTTTTGACTTTTTAACATTTTTGGAAAAATTGAAAAAATTTACTTTTTTATCCGCACCTCTGCCATTGAATTTTGGTGATGACACATGGCATATGGTGGGTCCCATTACGATCACGGCTCAATTTTGCACATTTTGACCTTTTTTGAATTTTTGAATTTTTTTTACTTTTTGCCTCGTGGGCCTGCACCTCCACCTTTTCCCTTGACACATGTTAACCTCTCTAAGTGCCTTTAATATTTTCACATTTCTCCCTGTGGGCCCACATCTCCGATTTTGTCCTAACCACATGTCGGTCATTGATTCATTCGTGGGCCAACGCGTCAAATTTTCACTTTAACTCATTTTTGCCAAAAGAGAAAAAAATTTCTTCTGCCCCCAGCGGTCCACACTTTCTCCTACCATCTGAACCTGCCACGTGTCTTGTTGGGACCCTAATATAGCTTCCAAATCTTAAAGGCGTGTAGGTGCGCATGGCTAGAGGAAGTGCACAAGTGAAGGCATGCATGGCAGAATGCAAAAGGGGTTCTTGGAAAACCAAGGACGTGCACGGCGTGCATGAAGAATAATTCTAGGACTTAGCCATTTTTGGCCTTTTGGACAAAACACATGAAGAACGTGTTTCGTTTGGATAAGGTTCTAGCCTGGCAACAGGGTGTCCTGGAAGGAATATACCTTGTGATAGGAAGATCCAAAAAGCTAATCATGACATGGAGAGGCATGCGCCCTGGGGGCGACCCACACCTTGACACTTGGGGCCAGATCTGAGGTTGCAGAAGAGTTTGTTATAGCTCAGATGCCTATTTATACATGCACCCTTGGCAAAGAAGAGAGACACAAGTGAGGTAGTGGAGCTCTATAGAATTACTATAAGAACTATGGGATAAAATGGGTAGATGATTGTAGGAAGAATGTAATGAGGGAATGGGGAATGAAAATTCTATCTTGTGAGTATATATGTATGGATCTAGATATGGTGCATGACTATGGTTTTCCTCTCTGTGATGGTTTATAGTAAGACTATGAATGAATATGATAAGGTTACCACTATGTTATATTAGGATCTTCTTATGTATTATCTGCATGTTCCTACTCTACTTTTGATCTTGTATAATCATGGGCCTTACTTGAATGATTGAGTATATTTGTGGATTCACAACTTCTTAGATCTATTAATTTTGTTGCACACTTTGTTTCTATTATGACTGAAGGGGTGTAGAAGCCATCCTGAGCTCTATAGCTTCTTCATGTCTGTTAAATCACTAAGTCAGAATCATGAATTATGCCATCCATTAAACTCACACAAAAGGGAGACTCAGCTCCCTCTCACACGCCTCAGGTGAGCCCCCAGCACTCACTGGGTGATAGGCCAGCACGCATGAGGTTCCCTTGTTCTTGGTGGGGTGCAAAAATGACTACATCTTGGTTTCGTTACCGGGACCTATTTTTGAAGTTGTAGTGGAACATGACATACATCATGATCTGTGTAAAAAGTGATGGCGGAGCACTTAACACTTGAAGGTGTTGAAGATTGGTTTAAAATCACAGAGGATGAATTCACTCAGAGATTCAATACTAGACCTAGGTTTAACACACAAAGATGGGTGGAGGACACTCTTTATCATGAGTTGTACTTAACCTTCTTCTGATGTTTCACAGTAGAGTTATTTGAATGGCTCTTGACTTATATATCTCGATCGGGGTGGTATTATAAGTCACACCCTTGGACCCAAGAAACATATCATAACTTACAAGATGTTGATTTAATGTGGACCCATGCTATAGATCATTAGTGGAAGGGAGTATTGACTAGCTACACTCTGGAATACACCATTTCCACATATTCCTGTCATGAAGTTACTGAGTTTGAGTTTTTGCGGGAGCCCAGAGGATCATTTCTACATGCTATCCCACTAGCAATCAAAATCTTGATGGTAACCATGGGTTTAGAGGCATTTCCTATGGCCAGCTAAACCACCCTGAGCACTTGGCGAGGAAGCCAGGTTGGGGAAGGATGGATGGTCTAACGAATGAAAAGGAAAGGGAGGAGAGACGACTCAAGTATAATGAAGTGTGTGAAAGGGAGATCGATAGACAACGCTGGATTACAAGTGGGTTATGGAGTTAGACATGGTGGAAAGGAGTTGAGGTTGACGCGGAGGTTGTAGAACCTGAATAATCTGTGATACCCCATCTTGGTAAGCATGGGAGAGAAAACCTTACAGCTTCTAATGAGAGTCCCTCATGTCGAGAAATAAGAGTCATTGGTGTGCATCTGACCCCACCTAGTGACTGAACCTTGGTGCTTGGTTGTTTCAAATGAGGGAAAAGTATAATTGATCCATTTGATATTAGTGGAAGAAACCGATCGATGCCCAGGAGATACAACTTATCATTTAGGACTTCTATGGCTTCACACACTATTCTAGTATTTGGTGGAATGTTTGGACAAGGCACATAAACAGCTGGTTTTGGAAGTGCGTTAGGAAGTGGTGGAGGAAATACAACTGGGAGTGGCACTAGTTCACAAACTATCGGTGCACAATTCAGTGGAATGACAGGAGCATTCGACATAGACAAACACAGGCCCTATACCTAACACAGGAGGATCTGGAGGTGGAAGTGGTGGAGCTGGTGGCTCAGGATCTAGTGGGTCTGGAAAAGTGGAAACACCAGAGGAAACCAAGGGACTGGATCAGGAGGGCAAGGGCCTCATCGAACTCCTCAATTATTTTTTGAGATGTCTCTACACTTACCAGATTACATTGGGATAGAATATGCTGCAGAGCATGTGCATAAGTGTGAGTTGCTATGGTGCGTGAAGGGGATCACGACCCAGGATCGAAAAGCCAGTCAATTTGTGACAACTTTACAAGGATGCGCACATAGTTGGTATAGAAAGTATGACCCTCATCAGACTATTATGGATTATACCATGCTAAGAAATGCATTCTTGGTGGAATTCCACATACCTAAGTTTCAACAAAAGAGCATAATCTCTCTCAAAGAAATCCAGCAGGGCATGGCAGAGAAGGTGAGGGAATATGATGTGTGCTTTAAAACTCTATTGTCTAAACTATCTTATGATATCCACCCTTCACAACATGCTTAGTGGTTTTTTGGAGGGTTGATCACACCATTTAGGAGGGCTTTGTCTCATAAAACATTCACAGACCCGCTCGAAATGTTAGAAGCCGCTTTGTGTGCTAAGGTAGTTGGTAGTGTTGACATTGGTGTTATCCCATTTCTGGAGGCTCAGATTATTGCCATAGCTAAGAAATTGGAGAAATTATCTTCCAACATAGTTCTAGAGACTCTCGGTGGGATGTGGTGCACAAATTGTAATGTAGAAGGGCACAAAGGATAATAGTGGGATATGTACTCGGAAGGCAGTGCACACCGTAGGGATAAAGTGTGAAATATGTCACAAGGACCATGATGCCAGTAGGTTCCCCTTGCTATAGTGTGTGATCCACAAAAACATATCCTGTTATTACAATATATGTACCTCAACCACACATGACACCAAGGATTGTAGATTGATTGACCAGATTCATGAGGTAATTGATCTTGGTGTGCACCAGACTGGCATTGCTAGCAGTTCTAAAGGAGATGAACATCGGTATGAAGAGCACAAAGATGGAGATGTACATGGAAGAGGGTTTCGTGGAGGATTTCGGGGTCATGGTAAGCGTGGAGGAAGAAGTGAGTTCCCGCGTGGAACATGCTTTAATTATGGAGCCACAGACCATTATAAGCATGAATGTCTAGATCTTCTACAATGCTCATGGTGTGGACAAAAACATAAGTATGAAGAGTGCCTAGAGTTATACGAACATATGAGTCAGCAGTACCAGAAGGATAAGGGTGATGCCATGGTGAGTATTAAGAAGGCTGACATGTAATGGCTTCCACAAGTAATACATGAATCAGAACTAGAGCCTGTTATGGTAACAATAGGGGCGGAGTCTGCACGTGCAAGGGAAGTGCCTAGGAAGAGACCTTTTGTTTTGAGGGAAGAAGTAGTACATGGGAAGTATCTAGACCCCACACACCAGAAAGAAGTCTACCAGGAAACCATGGACGTATTTCGAAGCTTACAAGGGGAGATCCAGTGCTTCAAAGAACAAACTAGAAAAGATGAGAAAATAAGACCAGTAGAGGCACCAAGGGATGACTTGGATGAGGTTAAGGAGGTGTGTAAAATACTAAGGTAGGAGAATATTATTCCCCTTCTAGGAGCATGGTTGAGAGAAAAGGTACCACATGCTATGGAAGAGCATGAAAGGCAGATCCTACATGCAAACCTCCCACCTCACAGCCTTGATTATGACAAAGAGATTACCTTGAATGTAGTAGTGGATGGATGGTTTCTTAGCAACATCCTCATTGACATAGGTGAGGAGGTTAATGTTCTCACTCTGGATTCTTGGCATCAAATGGGAAGACCTGCATTACAACCATCTTCAAATGTGTTGTATATGGCAAATAAGACAAAGGAAATGCCCATAGGTGTCTTGAAGGATGCGACCATTACCATTTAGGGGACTAGGTTCACTGGGGATTTTGAAGTCTTAGCGCTTGCTAAGGTAGATAATTTCCCAGCTTTACTTGGGCACCCATGTTGTTATAAGAATAATGCGGATCTCTGGTTTAACAAGGGGTACATAAGATTTGAGAACAAGGAAGAGAGAGTAATTATACCTTTTGCTGATGGAAATTCCACACCCTATACTGAACCCCTTGGAGAGGAGGTCTTGGACATAATATATGTGCACTCCATAAGAGATCCAGAGACCATCCACCATACAGGAGGAGTCATCTAGTTTGATGATGCTCAATCTGTCAGTGATAATACCTGTATAACATGTGATAATTGGGTGCATGGGACTTACGAATTGATTGGGTGACATCTAAAAGGATCAGTGACCAAGGTAACAATGACACTTACAGTTCGGCACTTAGGAGGAAGGACAATAACAAAGTATTCTGGGGATGCATACCCTAATGTATTTTTAAGAGAAATGGAAGCTCAATGGAGGGAGGATGAGCAATGAGGTATGCTAGGTTATGTTTTGATAGGCACAATAGTGAGGTGGTGGGCCGTGCATAGTGAAAACTTGTTGGATTAGCGCAAAGTTAGAATTGCACTCACTTTCTGATTCTTGAAGAGTAACATACCCACTGCTATCAAGGATTACAATGGCAACAGACCTACCTCTTCCCACATTTAGGCTTGTGATAAGGTCTGGGGAGAAGGCACAGAAGCTTTACCACCCTCCCTTTGGGTGCACAAGTTGTATTCGACACTACAAGGATGTGCGCATGCTTGGTACATCTATTCTAAAACACGTCACTAAACAAGAAATTGGTAGGAATTGGCAACTGACTTGGTTCACACATTTGTGTATCGAAGTACCATACAACCAGTTGATGAGGTGTTGCAGACTATCAAGTGCCTCACTCTAAGGGATTGCATCATGGCGGAGGATAGATTAGTAAACTTACTTGGTGGACCTAGCTTGGAAGCACAGTTTGAAGAGGAGGAATCAAAAGACATATAATTCAAGCTCACATGTGCTGAAAAAGAGAAAGGAAAGATGGTATACGTCATTGATGGAGAGGAGATGGAGAGCCTAAATTTTGACCATTCAGTTGGGACGTGCAAGTGGTTGATACTGTGGATGCATGCGCGCGCACGTATCATGAACCACTAAAAACCAAGAAGGTTAACATCTGCTCGAAGAAGGAGCCCAAGGAAGCTATCATTGGGTACTACTAGTCGGACAAGGAAGTATCAAAGATCATCGATCTCTTACGTAGATTCGAGGATTTATTCCCATGTGGATACCATGAGTTGAAAGGCGTCCACCATTCATTGGGGGAAATGAGGATAAAGTTGAAGGATGGTACACGCCCAGTCAGGAAGAGACCCTACAGGATGAATCCCAGCATGCACGTAAGGGTTAGAGAAGAACTAGACAAAATGATAGCATCTGGTATCATTGAGGCTGTGGAGGAATTAGAATGGATAAGTCCAATGGTGATCAGCATAAAGAAGGATGGGCAGATTAGGATATGCATGGATTATAGGGAATTGAATGTGCTTTATATCATAGATCCTTTTCCCATCCCTTTTACTAAAGATATTTTGGAAGGAGTTGCTGGGCGCAAGGGCTATTCCTTTATGGATGGATTCTTGGGATATCACTAAGTAAGGATTGCCAAGGAAGACCAAGAAAAGAAAACTTTCACCACCGAGTGGGGAAGCTTTGCAAGAACCGTCATGCCCTTTGGATTGAGGAATGTGCCTACTGTATTTTCATGCATAGTGGTACAAGCATTTAAGAACTTCATCCACAAGTTCCTTCAAGTATATTTGGATGATTGGACAGTGTATGGATTGGTAAGGGACCATTGTGATAGCTTGAGATTGATGTTTGAAAGATGTCGTTAGTTGAGTATTTCCCTCAACATCAAGAAATGTATCTTTCTAACTTCTTTTGGAACGTTGTTGGGGCATATCATATGCAAAGAGGGCTTACTGGTGAATCTCGAGAAAGTTATAGTTATTGTGGGGTTAGGGGAGCCTACTAGCCAAAGCACCATGTGTGAATTTCTTGGACACACTGGGTACTATAGAAAGTTCATTAAGGGATATGCCAAGATCACCACACATTTAGAGATATTGCTCAGACATAAGAGTTCCTTTCGATGGGGAGAGGCGTAGCAAAGGGCCTTTGCACTCTAAAAGAAAGGTTTATCATTGCACCTATTCTACAATTCCCATCCTGGGATAAACCTTTCCATGTCCACGTGGATTCCTCTGGTACACCAATGGGAGCCATTCTTGTTCAACCAAGAGAGGGGATTGTTGATCATCCTTTGTGTTTTGCAAGTAGAAAGTTGACACTAGTAAAATAGAATTATACAACGATCGAGCATGAGGCATTGTTAATTATTTATGTGCTCCACAAACTTAGACAATATTTGTTGGTGACTCCCTTCATATTCTACACTGACTATATGGCCTTGAATTATCTAGTAAAAAAATTAGTGTTGCAACGTCGTATATGTTGTTGGGTACTTTTATTTCAAGAATTTGAATTCAAAGTGGTGGTAAAATTGGGAAAGAGCAATTGTGGGCTAGATCATTTATCCAAGATTGATTCGGGAGAGGACACACAGAGTATCGAGGAAACCATGCTGGACACACAACTATTTAGGCTGCGGTGCACACTCTCAGAATTAGAAGACGTTGTTTTTCTCAAGGAAGGTGTGGCGCCCGAAGGGATGAATGCTCTAGAGAGGAAAAGGTTAGCTATACGCACCACGCCCTTCATGTTGAGCAATGGGGATTTCTATAAAATGGGCCATGATGATATTTTGTGTTGGTGTGTATTAGAACATGAGCACATAGCCATAATATAAGAATCCCATGGTGGGATTTCTGGAGGACACTATGTGGGGAATGCAACTGTGCACAAGATCTTAGTTTCCAGACTATGGTGGTAGACGATCCACCAGGATTGCATTGAGTTCTGCAAAGATTGTGACCACTACCAACACCTTGGAAGACCTAGAATAAGGGATGAGATGCCCTTGTGCCCCATTGCTAGTGTAGAACCTTTTGAAAAATGGGCAATAGATTTTTTCAGACCAATCTCACTAGCTGCACAAAGTACTAATCCACAGTATATCATTATCTGTACTAATTATCTGACAAGGTGGGTAGAGGCCACACCCACAAAGGATTGCACCACAGCCACGACTGCTAGATTTTTGTGGGAGAACATTATCATCAGGAATGGGTACCCATTAAGTTTAACAAGTGATAGGGGCACTCACTTCTTAAATGAAACCATCAGGATTCTATTGGTAGAATTCATGGTAGCCCATCACAAGACTACCCCTTATCATCCCCAGGAAAATGGGACTACAAATGCATTCAACAAAATCCTTAGTCACACATTGACTAAGATATGTGACATGGGTAGGTAGGATTGGGATGAAAAGGTGTCAACAA
Organism: Taxus chinensis; assembly: GCA_019776745.2. NCBI lineage: Eukaryota > Viridiplantae > Streptophyta > Pinopsida > Cupressales > Taxaceae > Taxus > Taxus chinensis. Next base: position 389,915,713 of record CM034146.1, read on the forward strand.
TTCTTTGTGCATACAGAACAACATATAAAAGGTTGAACAAGGCCACACCATTTCAACTAGTGTTTGGTGCAGAGGTTGTTCTGCCAGTCCAATTTATGCTACCATCACTGCGTATAACACACACAAGAGGGTTGGATGATGAGAAAGCACTAGAAGAGAGGATATATGATTTGATAAAGTTGGATGAAAGGAGATCACTAGCAATATGGAGCCAAACAACTGAGAAGGAAAAGAAAAAGGCATGACATGACTACCATATTAAGAACAAACAGTTTGAGGTTGGCCAGATGGTATTCTTATAAGATTCTAAATTTCTACGCCATCCTGGGAAGTTGAAGGTGAATTAGTTGGGTCCTTATGTAATTTCATACATCCTTGATTTGGGCGCATGCCAGTTACAAGCACTGGATGGAACAAAATTACCTGGACACTTCAATGGGAGTAGGTTGAAGCCCTACTATAAATAATGCTTCTTGGTGTTTGTAAATAAGGCAGTTTTTCTAGTTAGTTTAGCATTTCCTTTTATACTTTTCCTTTCTTTTATTTTCCCTTTCGCTCTGTTGTTTTGTTTTGCACCTTGGGCGCCGGTAACCTTATTACTTTTTTACTTATGAATATGCAGAGGACCGCACATCGTTTTAGTGTGGGGTAAGGTGATAAAGAGAGGCATGGAGTTATTTTATAGGAGGATTGGGTTGGTAGACCATTTGAATTTACCCAGTTAAAAAGATGCATTGGGAGAAAATAAGGCAGGTTGGTGGCAAGATAAGGTTACTTTGGAAATCCACGTACAAAGGAGAAAAAACACAAAAACATGAGGTAGGTGAAAGTAAGAATCATGAGGATAGTAGAGGTGCCTTTAGCGGTGGTAACATGCATGCAAGAGTCTTTTGTCAAGATGGATTATTTACACGCTATAAGGTTGGAAATAGTTTTCACGCAAGGATTGGGTGTGGGTGGAAAAAAAAATCGCGCAAGGATTGGGTGCGGGTGGAAAATTTTTCATGCAAGGATTTGGCGCATAAGGAAAAGCACTGAAGTTGGGTTTGTTTGGAAATGTCACATTAAACATGGCCGTACGGTGGTAGGTAGCCTAGCCTTAAATGCATAAAAGTGGGAAAAGCTATAAATACAAGAGTGGGCATTTCATTATTTTACTTTGCAAAAACAAGAAGAGTGATTTTATTTCAAGAGCTAGGGTTTTGAAGACTGACTCGTGAAAAGGAAAATCCCAAAAACTTAATTGAAACTAGTCCGTTAGATCTACAAACCAATGCAGAAGTGATTCACAGTTGTGAGGAACATTGTGAAGAAGCACCATGACCAAAGGAGAAAATTCTGAGATTAGGGTTTGTGTTTTAGGGCACGGGGCACGTGGGGAAAATGTTCAAACAAAATCAAAAGTTAACCTGGGAATGAAAGCAAGGGGTAAAATGACGGCCACAAAACCAGTTGATAAACCTGCAGTACAATCCAAGAGGGGAAAGGGTAAGGGAAAAGGAAAGAAGAAAGAAGAAGAAATCCCCTTGGATACCAATGAAGAATGGTACTCGGAAATGCAATACCTGGATGGGGTTTTGTTGGGGCAAGAGTGGGAGTCCCACATCAGACAGATGCCCGTGATTGAATACAATCACCGATCAAGCACAATCATGAAGGAAATGGCACTGGAGCTGGTGTGCCCTACAAATAAATGAACACCTGATGGGATGCCAATCTATACAATGATGTAGTCAAGGTGAAAATGGAGAAGGGCGTGGCTTCTCCAGCTTTATGAGTTACCATATTTCGGGAAGCCTGAGCGCTTGTACCAGTGGCTGATGACGTGCACATGCATGAAGACTTCTTCTACTTCGCATAGGGCATAAAATGTGCATAACTCCCCAGTTAATTTCACACTTCACATGACTCAACTGTGTAAGGGATGCACTCCTAGATGACCTCTTGGATGAGGAAGTAATTAAAGAAACCATTACATCCTAGGAATATAAGAAGGGATCAAGGTACTACGATGTCGCGAATATCAGCGATCTGGTGATGAAGATGGCTACGCACCTTATTTCTAAGCTAAATGGAAAAGAGAGGTGGACCTAGGTGAGCAAGCCCTAGCTGAATGCCTCCAGGAAGGTCATGGAAGGCACCGTGTACAACATCTCCTAGTACATAGCAGATGAGATCATAAGCAGCGCGGAGAAGGGAGGAAAGATATTATTTGGGAAAATTCTGTTAACAATTGTGTTCTCAGAAGTTGGGGTGTCAGATGCATCTAAAAATTTCATATGGGAATACCTCGATGAAGACCCTTCGCCTACATAGAGGTTCCAGAAGTATACATGTGAATCAATGACAGGGGTACACAAGGCGCGCTTGGATAAATGGTATACGCACCTCAGGAATGCATTCGGGGTAGAATGGTGGATCCCAAAACAACTCCCCACAGTAACTGAAGGAGAAGTAGAGTTCATGGTATACCAACACTTCTTTATTGGCATATTCATCTTGGTTGATGGTAGTTGGAGTCCATGGTGCAAACTCCCCTTCTCATTTACTACCCAATTTTTCTAGCTGGGAGTGAACAGGTACAAGGAGTCAAAGAAATTAAACCTTGACCTATCCACCCTTGACAATGAACATAGGGAAATGAGAAAGAACCTGGTCTACCTAGGGAAGCACATGTACGTTGAAAGATACGTATCGCAAGATGTGCACATTGTAAGGCCCATGACCTTACCTATTATTGAGAGCGATGTTGTTAGGATCTACCTACGCATAAGGCCAAAATTTGAGAAGGGTGCGTATGTGGAGAATGAGATATCCATCCTAGATGACCCTATTGGCAGAAATCATCCTGTGCCAAAGCGATAGGAGAGAGAAGAGAAAGAGGAACGGAGGGTGGTGGAGGAGCAGGATGTAGGTACCGTGGGGCCAAGTACCTATGTCTGGAAGAAGAAGAGGACTGTAGTTAGGGAGAAGACTCCGGAACTGGTAAAGCCACCATATCCTGAGGAGCCCTTGGATGAAGAGAATACCACATCTCCCAAGCCGGAGTATTCAGCAGAAGAAGAAGAAGAGATGGTAGAGAAGACTGAAGGCACAAGTGCCTCTTTAGGCAAGAAGAATGTTGGTAAGGGGGAAAATCTGGAGGTGACCCAAGGGAGGATAAGTATAGACGAATCAGGGGAGGGGGAGGAGAGGAAGACATTGATGCATTCATCTTTTCACAGAGGAAGAGGTGCCGTAGGGGGGGAGGAGGGAGGACTCACCGAGTGAAGAAAGGAGAAAAGGGGCAAGCACCAAGGAGCAAGAAATGCCCAAGATCACCCAAGAGGAGATAGATGAAAAAGTGACAAGGGAGGGTGGTAAAGATGATTGATTCCTTGGTCGATGAGGAGTTGGGGTGATAGTGCGGAGCTCATGCTCAGTGAGTTCAAGAAAGAACAAAAGGGAGAGGAGTTGAAGTAGCAAAAAAGGCCCAACTCTTTCAGTGACTATTCCAAAGGGCTTGCACATGGGAAGTAAATGCGTGGAGGAAGGAAGATCGATGATGGGGTATGCTAACGACCCTAACAAAGTTTTGTGCACGTGCTTCTAGAGTACCATACCTAACAAGGAGCTCACCACCATGGATTCCTTCAATCCTGAGGGTGGATACCCAGTGCACGAGGAAAATACTATCGTGGGCATTTGACTCCCACATTGATGAGGCTGAATTCAAAGTTAACCAAGGAGGAAATACTAGAGCTCTCCGAGACAAAGGGGGGTTAACCCCCTCATAAACGCACAACACTTCTCAGATGAGCAAGTGTGTAATGCATGCTCAACAAGTTCTCCGTGGAGGTAGAGGCAAGGCTCTTCTGTAGAAAATGAAAAGAGTAAAGCCTTGGAGGACGCTGTTGGAAAAGAGGAAGGAAGAAGTAGTTAAGCTAACAAAGGAACTTAGCCTTGAAAATCTGATTAACACTTAACTACAATGGGAGTTACAAGATGAGAAATCTAAAGTGTGCAAAGTCTCCAAGAAGGTGGAGCTCATCTCCTAGGCTATTATCACGAAAGCACCTAGACCTTAACCCTTCCTGCACAAAATTATGGTTCCTGCCTGGAATGCCTTGAGGACTTGACTTGAGATCCTGACCATGGAAAGGTAGCCTTTGGGCTTGGAGTCGAGCAGAATATATAGCTGCGTGCTTGGAGAAGGATGATAAGCTAAAGGTAATCACACTCATATCTGAATACAATAAAGGTCCTGGCTGATGTAAGAGTAGCTGCACAAACCGCAGGGGGTCACCTATGACCACTGCGCAGATTAGGACAAGGGTGACAGGCATGCTACTTACAGACAATGAGGTTGAGCTAAAAGACTTCAGGGAGAGTAAACAAAGGCAATAGAGTAGAATGAGAAAGGATATTTTAGCTGAGGGTAGAAAGAAAATATTAAGCTATTGAGGCCCTTTCGGGTCTCAATCAAAACACAGCTTAAAGAACTCTACAAGACCATTACAAGGAAGATGGATGCCTTGGAGGATCTTGCAAAGGAACTAGAAACCATTGTGGAGACCATCACCACAAAGGGGGGAAGGGGTTAACCTTTGATGAGGTGAGCGCATTGGTCAGAAAACCTTTGCAAAAGGGTGTAGGATGAGGTTATCACATGGGATACGCTGGAGGCCAACCTACGGCATAATTTTCCCCTTTTATTTCTTTAGGCAATTTTTCCTTCTATTATTTCTCTTCCTCTTCCCCCCCCATTCTTTATTCTCTCCCCCCATTCTTTTCCAAGGCAAGGCCTTACATTTTTTTTACTAAATTATTTTAAAAAGTTTCTAAGGGTGGAGAATAGGTGAAGTGTGGGGTAATGTTTGGTACCCCTAATATATAGCTTCCAAATCTTAAATGTGCACGTAGGCGTGCACGTCCAGAGGAAGCGCGCAAGTGAAGGCGCACATGGTAAAATTCAAAAGGGTGGTTCTTAGAGAACCAAGGATGCACGTGCACATGTGATGAATAATTCAGGACTTGGCCATTTTTCATCCTTTTGGATAGAGCACATGAAGAACGTGTTCCATTTGGATAAGGGGTTCCTGCCTGGCGATAGGGTGTCCTAGAAGGAATATACCTTACGATAGGAAGATCCAAAAAATTTAATCATGACATGGAGAGGAATGTGCCTGGTGTGACCCTCACCTTGACACTTGGGGAAATATCTGAGGTTGCAGAAGATTTTTTTATATTTCAGATGCCTATTTATACGCATGCCCTTGGTAACAGAGGAGAGACACAAGTGAGGGTAACGGAGCTCTACAAAATTATTGTGAGAACTATGGGATAAAATGGGTAGATGATTGTAGGTAGAATGCAAGGAGGGAATTGGGAAATGAAAATTTTATCTTGTGAGTATACATGTATGGATCCAGATATGGCGCTACGACTATGGTCTGCCCCTCTGTGATGTTTTTGTAGTAAGACTATGAATGAATATGATAAGGTTGCCACTATCTTTATATTAAGATCTCTCTTTTGTATTAATATGTATGTCTCCTACTCTACTTTTTATCTTGTATAATCGTGAACCTTACTCAAATGATTGAGCATATTTTTTAGATTTACAACTTCCTTAGTTCTATTAATTATGTTATGTGCTTTGTTTCTATTATGACTGAAGGGGTGTAGAAGCCATCATGAGCTCTATATCTTCTTCATGTCTACTAAATCACTAATTCAAAATCATGAATTATTCCCTCCACTAAACTCACACAAAAGGGATACTCGGCTCCCTCTCGCATGCCTCGGGTGAGCGTCCAGCACCCACTGGGTGATAGGCCAGCATGCATGAGGTTCCCTTGTTCTTGGTGGGGTGAAAAAAAGACTACATGTCTCATTTTGCACCATTGTAGACCTGCAATTCTAATTTGCACTCTAACTCCTTTTGCTAAAAGGGAAAAAATGTCCCTTTTCCTCCATGGCCCGCACTTCCCTGCTCTGCCACCACACTGCCACGTGTCCACCCCCTAATACATTGTGGACCTGTGGGGATTTCCACACCCTTTTTCCCCTTCATAAAAAAGGAAAAAATTTCCTAAGTTCCCTGCCCACCTTCCATCCCGCCTTGGCATAAGAACATGACACGTGTCCTTCTGTGGAGTTGTGGGGGTAATGTTGAATTTTTTCCCAAAGCCAAAAAATGCCAAGTTTTTCAAAGAAACCCCACCGATCCTTTTCTAACCAGATGTGGCCATGTAGGAGACGTTGTTTGAGCTTAATGTTGATGGTCAAATGACACCCATACAACCATAAAAAAACATAGAATTTTCTAAGGATGCCCAAATTCAAATTTTTCATCATGAGTAAAGGATTTTTTGGTCAAAAAACATATGAGAAGTGGTTTTAAGCAATTTTTGACCATGGGGAAGGATTTTTTAGGGAAAATAACTACAAAATGAGCAAATTCAAGCTCCACAAGTTGGAAAAAATGGAAAAAATGATAGAGGCCCATGAATTTGGAAATTTAGGGCATAAAATAGAGCATGCATGTATTTTTCTTTCAAGTTGGGGCAAAATAATACATTTATGAGTCATTTAAAGTATTCAATCCAAATGGGTAAAGTTGTAGACCACCAAACTCGAAGAAAAACATTTTTTGAGCATGTAGAACAAAGGGGAAAGATGAGACAATAACAGAGGATCAAAATGGACACCAACATCAGCTCCTTCTTGGGGATGGGCACTCCTAGTGAGTGCCACAAGAATGATAATAGACCAAGTGCCAAAATAATCCATTGGGAAAAGGAGTCATGAGTCAAAACCACCAAAAACTAGCTCAGAACTTGATAAAGATGGCTACCACACACCAAGGCAAACCATAAACCAAAAAAACACCAAAAACAGAGTGAAAAACCAAACACTATACACTGTACAAGTGGTGCATACCTAAAATTTTAGGACTAATCCAAGAAATTCTTTAGATTCCTGTCATTAATAGGATGTTCAAGAAATTCCCCATCTAAATATTTGAGAAAAAAGGTATTCTCACTGATTTTGATATCAATGGAGTAAGAGCCCATCCATAATGCATCAAATTTTCCATGTTTTCCCTTATCTTCATTTTTGTTGTTCCATAACAAAACCAGATCTCCAATATTGAAGGCCCTAGGAGTGACATTCTTGTCAAACAATCTTTTCAACTTCTCTCTAAATCTGACATGCCTCTAGTGGGATGTTCTTCTCTCTTCATCTAGCTCCACAATCTAATTAATCCTTGCTTCATATGGACTGACCTCTTGATCCTCAAGTTGTTGAAAAAATTGAAATGAAGATAATTGCAGATGTAAGGGTAGTAGAGCTTGAGTTCCATACACCAATTCAAATGGGCTCTTACCAGTAGCTCTCTTGGTAGTGATTTTATTAGCCCAAACTACAAATTCCAGTTGTTCACCCCATTTTCTTTTGTTTAACTCCAAGGTCCTCCTAATGATCTTTAAAAAATATTTATTGCTGGACTTAGCTTGTCCATTCCCTTAGGGTTTATAGTTTGAAGCATAAGTCAGATTGGTTCCATATTCCTTGCACATTGCCATCAAAGGTTTGGCTCTAAAACACATGGCATTGTCAGCCATAATTTTGACTGGCACACCAAATCTTCATATGATAGTATTCAACAAGAAGTCCATAACAACTTGGTGTATTGCTTTCTTGGTGGGGATTGCCTCTACCCACTTGGTGAAGTAATTTTTGGCTACAAGGATCCACTTATGTCTAGCACTAGAATGGTCTGAAATCTCACCAATGAAGTCCATCCCCCACTATTTAAAAGGAGCTTCAATTGACACAGTCTGTAAAGGGAGGGAGCCTGAAGCTTTCATTCTTCCAAAGAAATGCTGACAGCTTTCACATTTTCTAATCATCATGGTTGCATCTTTGAAGAGAGAAGGCCACCAATAACCAAATCTCAAAACCTTATGTGTTGTAACCCTTTCAACAAAGTGTCCTCCACAAATTCCCCAATGGAAATCAACAATCACTTTGGGAGTTTCTTCTTCAGTTAAACACTTCAAGAGGACACCTTCAGGTTTCTTCCAAGCCAGCCCAAAGTCAGTGATGATGTATTTTTGAGAAGTCAGCTTGAGGGCTCTTTTCTGATTTTTATTTAAAATATCAGAACAACATAGGTGTCTGAGTTAAAAGATTATATCCTTGTACCATTCAAAACTTACCAATTTTATAAGAACATATACCCTTTCTTCCTCTACTTCATTCACTTCCACAGTCTACAAGCTGCTCTCAGCCATGAGCTTAGCAAGACCTAAACCTCTTACCAACTTTTTGGTTTGGATGTCCATATCATACTCTTGCAGTTTGTTCACCCATCTACATATTTTACTTGAGATATTCATCTTTAATAATATGTATTTTACCATGGTGTGGGGAACATAAGCAACAACTTTTGAACTTAAAATATAAGGCCTGAAAACATTTGTTGCTTTCATCAAGGAAAATGCTTGTTTTTCCATGATTGTATATTTTAACTCAGCATCTTGTAAATCCTTGCTAAAGAAGGAAATAGACCTCTCAACCTCATCTTCACCCTTTTGGAGAAAAATAGATGCAATATTATTTTCAGACGCAAAGGAGAATATTTGGAAAGGCTTTTTGTAATTCGGGGCTGCCAAGACAGGTGTATGTTTAAGTGCCTCTTTGATTCCTTCAAAATCCTAAATAGTAGCCTCCTCCCACTTGATAACTTGATCTTTCTTTAAAATTCATGTGATAGGAAGAATCAACTCAGCAAAATTATAAAAAAACCTTCTAATGAAGTTGATCTGCCCAAAGAAAGATTAGATGGCCTTCTTCATTCTTGGAATTGGCACCTTGCCGATTACTTATATTCTCTTAGGGTCAATCATGACACCAGCCTTTGAAACAATATGACCAAGCATATTGGCCTTTTGCACCCCAAAGTGACAATTCTTTAGATTAAGAGAGATTCCAAATTCTCTACATCTAATCAACATTCTTTCCAAATGTTGCAAGTGATCTTCTCTTCTCCTTGAAAATACAATCACATCATCCTGATAAACTACAATGAAGTCATTTACATAACCAAAAAAAGGAACATCCATTGTTATTTGGAAGGTAGCTCCAGCATTCATGAGACCAAAAGGCATTCTCACATAAACATATGTTCCCCAAGGAGTAGTAAAGGTAGTTTTAAATCTTTCTAACTCTTTGACAACAACCAGATTGTAGCCAGAGAAACCATCCAAGGTGGACAACAATTCAGATCCAGTCACTAACTGCATCATGTTCTCCATGTTTGGAAAAGGGTAATTATCTTTCAATGAAGCTCTATTTAGATTTCTAAAGTCTACACAAAGTCTGATATCTCCATTCTTCTTTCTAACTAGCACAAGCTTTGCAACTCAAGATGAATACCTTGTGGGCTGAATGATCCCTCCGTCCTTTAGTTTCTTCAATTCATTTTGAATTTTCATGGAGAGGAGTGAATTAATTGGCCTTTTCTTCTATATAAATGGTTTTTCATTTGTTTCAAGAGGGATCTCATGTTGAAATAAGTCTTATCTATATGCTTTCAGCTCTGAATATGACCAGGTAAGGCAATCTTGATATTGTTTCAAAAATTGAAGATAGGACTATTTTTCTTCCTTGCTGAAATTGCTGCCTAACCAAACTCTCCTTGGTTTTTCCTTTGTTCCCCCTCAACAATCAATTATAACTTTATCACCTCTCAAACCATCAGACCCATGAGGATGAAAACATATGTGGTATGACTTCAAAGTCTCTTGTGATTATCATAGGACACGAGGTCATTCTATAGATGATTGTAACATATTTCATCTAATTTCTCAAAAACTTGGTAATCTAGATTTCCTTCCTTCTTAACTATACATAACATCATCATCTTTGTCTAAATCTAAATATCCCATGTGCAAAAAATCTTCCCATCATGTTAACGTTGTACACATAAACACTCGCTCACAGAATTATGACACACATCCATCCGAGACAAAGAAAGATAAAAATTTCATAGCCATACACTCCACCTCCTGAGTTATCCACTTCTTCTGATAAGACTAAAGTATCCATCTTCATAGCTATTGAATCATCTAAACAAACAACATCACTTAAATCCAAGGTTTTAATACTCACCGCACCACTCTCATCATCCACTTCAATACAGAAGGTTTTCATTAAACAATTACACCTAGATCCCATCAAAATTTCACTTTACGAGATATGGAAGACATCACCTTATCATAAATGAGCCATGATTGAATCCATCCAATCAATAATAGTACCATCAGATGACCTTTCATCTTTCAAAAAAAATAGGGGTCGTTAAAGCATCCAAAAACATATCATTAGAGCCATCTAAGATTCCCTCACTTAGGAAAGAAGAGAAGGATTTACCACTCTTTATCACTGCTCAAATCAATGATGTCCTCATCAGAAGGGTCATGATTTATGGGGCTGCAACCATCAACATTATATCATCCATTTATTTCAATCAACTTAAACTATCCCCTTCCGTCATTGGTCAAAATCTAGTTTTAGTACCTTCACTCAATGACACTATTGCACCCACATTAGGTATCATTATTTTACCACTTAAATTTAGCACAAAGACCTTACATGAACTCTTCTACATTATAGAAGAATAGTTCCAATATAACATATTGTTAGGATTCCCCTAGATAAGCACTATGTGGTGTGTTATTTCTACACTCCATTGTTGTCTTGAATACTAACATGAAGGTCAAACATTTACGGTCCCTGTAGATCCAAATCCCTCCACAGACTGTTATGTGACATATCACCCAAACGAAATCCTTATGCCTAAATCCAAATCAAAATCATCTGACGAAGCATCTATTAGCACATCCATCCCTTCCTCCATATTATTGGATAACTCACCCCTTAGTGACATTGCACAACATCTTATGTTGGGAGAGTACCACCTTCTCATGCTCAACTCCATTCCTTCACCATAGACTTATGGTCACCTTGATAAGCAACCCATGTACGAGCCTAACATAGGAGATGTTATCCCTTATGGTCCCACTTATCTTAAAAAAAACCTTGTTTATGGGGGACATGATCATCCTTCATCTCATTATATCAATCCATACCATGCCATGCCTTTCACATTAGACTTCAAATTCTTAGATAATATAGATTTCACTTATATGTATCTTCACCGTTGTGCGTGGAAAGATTTTTTCCTTGACCGTTATGAATAGGGAGCATATGACTTGATTATCCAACACTCCCTTAAAACTTATGAGAAATATGTCTTAGGTTATGAGAAACCTAGGTCTAACCCATCCAAACCCACTACATATATGCTCATTATCGAACTAGAACTGTCATCACCCACAACTGTCGGAGATCCTATGCACATAGATGTAACCCTTGAATATTCTATGGATATAGATACAACCCCTGAAGATCTATGGACATAGATGACATTGTATCCATCCCACCTAATTTTTTTTAGTCAATATTATATCCTTAGGACCACTTACTTATCAATCTAATAACTCTGTCAAAATGTTACCTCTTATTTGGCTAGAAATGGTTGAATAATATTTAACCACTATATATATCCTTCAATTTCATGATGACCAAGACACATCCTTTCCCATATGGGAGCCAAGGATCAATTTTTTTAAGAATCCCTACCATCTGATACACCAAATCTCCTTAATGAATCCACCATTGATGTAAACTTAGGAACCCCTTAGGATCCTCGTATAGTTAAGGTCATTCAATAACGTAATTCACAAGAACTAGATGACTTCACCTCATTTTTATCAAAATATTATCAGGGCTTTTCCTGGTCATATAGTGATGTGCCCAAAATCGATCCTGACATTTTCATACATAATATAGTCACATATCCCGATCCTAAGCCCATAAAAAAAAACTTCGTAAGATGCATCCTCACATAGCTCTCTTGGTTAAAGAGGAGTTACAACACCTTTTATATGCTAATTTCATTATACCTATTTACTATCCATAATGGGTCTCTAACATCATTCCCATAACCAAAGCCTTGGGAAAGTTACGTAGTTTCATAGGCTTCAGCGATCTTAAGCTTTCTTATTCTAAAGATGATTTCCCTCCTCCAAATATAGATAAACTCATTTACCTAACATGTGGTCATGAAGTTCTCTCCCTTATGGATGGATTTTCTTGTTATAATCAAATTCTTATCGCCACTGACGATCAACATAAAACATCTTTCATCACTCCTTGGGGAGCCTTCGGCTACCATGTCATGCCATTCGGTCTTAAAATGAAGGAGCTACTTATCAACCTGTCATGACCTACATTATTCATGACCTCATCCAAAAATTCGTTGAATATTACATCGATGACTTTTTAGGAAAATCCAAACAAGGAAAAATATCATCTTACCATCCTTGAATCAATCTTTACTTGTCTCATTTAGTATTTCCTTCATCTCAATCCTACAAAGTGTGTTTTTGGTGTCCTCGCTAGAAAATTTTTAGGATTCATCATATCTATTCGAGGTATTGAAGTTGAACCACCAAAAATTAAAGCCATCATTGAAATACCTCCTCCATCCAATAGTACACAACTGTGTAGCCTTCAAGATAAATTGCAGTCCATCTGATGTTTTATATCACAACTTTCTTATCATTAGTGGTTTTATCATCTCCTTCACAAGGACGTGTAATTTCACTAGGATCTTTATTGTTAGAAAGAATTCGATGAAATTAAAAGATATCTCCTATCACCACATGTGCTTACCCTACCTTGCAAGGGAGAGCCATTTTATCTATACATATCTACTTCATAACATGCTCTAGGAGCCATGGTCACTTACCATGATAATCAGGGTTGTTAACAGGACATATACTATATTAGCCACACACTCCATGAATATAAAACTCGGTACACATAAGTTGAAAATATATTTTGTGCTTTATACTTTACCACTTCTAAATTACACCTTTATCTTCTTAATCACAAAAAGTATGTTGTGAATAGCTTCAATCCACTCAAAACCATGCATTTTAAACTATATCATACCAAATGTATAATTCAATGGCTTATTATTATGACTGAATTTGACCTCAAGTTTATATAAAAAAATTCCATTAAGGGATAGGCTATTTCATATCATCTCACTGACACTCCCCTTCTTGACAATAAACTTCCTCACAAATATTTTATAGACGAATCAATCAACAATGTTGACGAATATGAATTTATCCATATCAAAATGACTATCTTCTTTGATGGTTCTAAGTACTAGTAAGAAGGAGGGGTTGGTTTTGTTATTTTACCTTCTTGGGGAATTCCCATTCTGTTTCCATTCAAACTCAACTTCGAATGTACCAGTAACATGGCAGAATACATAAATTTAATCATGGGAATCAAATATGCTATTCTTCTAGGTGTTCGCATTTTTTAAATATATGGAGACTCAAAACTCATCATTAGTCAAGTAAAAGGAGAATATAAGTGTAAAAACAAAATATTGCAAAAACAAAATGTCAACATTGACTTTATCCTTGACACTTTTGATCATTACACCATCCAAACCATCCCAAAATCCTCTAAGAAATTTTCAAATACAATAGCCCTATAGGAGCCCTTATCCCATTAAAAAATGAAGAATCAAATGACGACACTAAAGTATCCATGGTCATTCAATAATTAGATTACCCCTTACATTAAAATGAACTACCCCTATCAATGTCATTGATGATAATACGATTGATTTTTGGTATACTCAAATCTACGAATACCTTTCCAAACCTAAAATCCCATTTGATTTATCACGTAGTACTAAAATATCATTTTTTCATCATAGGTGGTGTGCTTTATAAATGTATTTTTAATGGTATCTTGTTAAGGTTCCTTAGATCACATGAATCAATCAAAGCAATTGAAGAATTCCATGATGGTATTTGTGGTGGACATTTCAATGGAAATTACATCACTAAACTTGTCACACATATATGGTATTATTGGCCTACTATAATTAAATACTATTGCACATATGTTAAGAAATGTGTCAAATTCCAACCACATTCAGACCTTATTCATGTCCCTAGTCAAACATTGTAACCCGCTTAGGACTTATGGCCTTTTTCTCAATGGGGGTTAGAACTCATTAGTGTTATCAATCCTAAATCATCTCAACAAGATCACTCCATTATTACAGCTACTGAATACTTCATTAAAGGGGTTGAATCTATCTCTTTAACCTTGACTAAATAAGGACCTATTACCAATTTCATATATCAATACATTATATGTCATTTTGGTGTTCTATATAAACTCATTACAGACAATGGAAAATGTTTTAAAAATAAATAACTCAAAAATTTATGTGATACCTTCAACATTAAACTCAGCTTTTCATCACCATATTATCCGCAAGAAAATGGACAGGCTGAAGCCTCTAATAAAATGCTTAATAAAATCCTTATGAAAACATTAGATGATGTAAGCATGAATTGGCATCTTTAAATCCTATTTTCTCTCTTAGCCTATTGAACTAGAATTTGTAATGCTACAGGAGCTATTCCATATTCACTCATCTATGGTTCCGAAGTTTTACTACCTCTTGAAGTCCATATTCCATCACTTCGTGTATCACTTAAAATTTTTATCCCAGATGAAGAATATTTCCAAGATGCTTAACACAATTTGAACTATTAGATGAAAAACATCTAATGAGCCTCAAACATCATCAAGTATATCAATAACGTGTTAAAAGAGCTTATAACAAACATATCAAATAACATGAATTTAAAATTAGTAATCTTATGCTTAAATAAAATCAAAATGTCACTCAACTAGAATATAGTAAACGTGGAAATTTTCCCCTAATTAGATTGCCCCTTACATCATCACTCACAAGTATGGGTTAGGAGAATATCGTCTTCCTTCCATTGATGTTGAACCTTAAAAGGAACCTTTGAGTTCCTTGTACTTGTGGCATTTATACTATAAAATGATTGATCATCATGATAGTAGTTACATCCAATATCTTGTCAATTTTTCAAATCACCCATATTATCACAGTAATGATTTGAAAGCATGTGGTTATCCATCATTATCCTAAATATACCTTAAATACGAGCACCACGACTCTATTCATCACATATTTCACTATGGAGAAGTTCTTTCTTTAGAGGAACCCCTTAATAATTAAACGTACCCACCATGTACCAACTGAAAGCATGACATGTGGGACATGTGTGTAGGTTATAAACACATATTTTCCCCTCCTTGAAATGGTCTATTAGGGTCTTACCCTTAGCTCAAAAATATATTTAAAATTCATTGGATGCTTCATATATAAATAAAAAATACAATAGACTAATACCTTGAAGGAAAAATATTCACAATATAAAATCATTTTCAAAAATGTAAAAAAGTAGACTGATTCCCTCAAAGGATTACTATCTTGTAAAAGTCAAAAACCAAAATTGTAGACCATACGCTTGAAGGATGGATACATATGTAAAGAGGCTTCCCGTATTGATGATCCTTCAAACATACCAATATCAAAAGCATCCAGGAAAGCTTCTCATATTGATCATCTTTGCCATTATAGAAAACTTCTCGCATTGATCAATTTGCTTCAAAATCAATATGTAAATCTAGGGAATTACCTTATGAGCCCATTGAAAAGGATAACCCTCCTCCCTACATTAACATACACATATGAAACCCCTTTCATGTCTTATGAAGGTACATCTTATCCCTCCATATTTATGGTTAGGATCCTATATAACTACCCATTGATAATCTCATTTAACATTTATTAAGATTACAAGTGTAAGTGATTTCACATTTTCAAAACCCATCACGTATGTATCAAATCCATAATGGGGCAATCATTTAATCTTACCCTATTTTAATTGGTCACATTTTCTATAAAATCCATTTTGAGATTACATTTTTAAGTCATGCGATTAATTAATTAAACATTCAACCACATTTAACCACATTTTTTATCAAATATATTCACAAATCATATTTCTTAACATCAAATCTAATACATCCATCAAAATCCATATAACACTAACACATTCAAATTAAAAACATACATCATCATATACATTAAAAAAATCATCACATGTAAATCAAATCCATATAGGCCATAAACCTCATCATCATCATCAATAAATCATGGTCAATATCAAAATCATAACATGAATATATCATCATATCAATGTCATACAAAAATTATCATCCAAAAGCCTACATAAAATCTATCATCAATACATATCATGAATCAATAAAATTAAAATCTCCAAGGATTTCGCTAGTGAGCACAGTACTGCCCTCTCCTCCCTGGACATCGGTACAAATTACACCTCTAAAATCTCCATTGACAGCTCTCTCACTGTCATCTCCACTCTCTGATATCTGTGGTGGGTGACATACACTCCTTTTTCTTGTACTAGGTCTTGAAAACCTCGTAGCCAAATGGTTAGCATATAAAATAGCATCCAGTTAATCCTAAATCACCATGTTAACATAGTACTACATCTCTATCAATAATGTCTGGTAGTGGGCCATAGTAATCATCATAGGAGCTACAGATGTCACCCTCTGCCCAGTAGCATGTGCTCTCTTCCCACTAGCCTTCCTCTTTTTTTCACTAGCTTGGGCCATTGCTATTAACTTTGCACCAAAAATAAAAGACCCTATGATAAACAGGTCCTTTCTCATTCCATACCTCTGTTGCTGATATTAGTCCCAATCTGCAACCACCTAAACCAATTGAATCATGAGCCCATCTTTATCATTCATTACATTTTCCTACTCAATCACTACACTTTCCCGCTTATCCACTACTCTGTCTCACTCAGCAATTAGGGCATCTCTTACACCTAAGAAGTCATCCCTCTCTATGTGTGTCACAACCCTCTCTCCCTCCACCATGGAATTCGCGGTCATCAGCTCTGCAATAACTATTTCCACATCACCTATACCATCATTCTAATCACTATCATCATCATTAGGTACATGAACTACCTCCTATGATTTTCCTCCTCCCTCTACCTAAGCACCTACCCATCTAAGTTGTTGTACTACTCTTATCCTATAAAAATTCCTCAAGGCATGAGTCCTCCATGATTTATACTCTAGATTCACCCCTGCATCATCAATTTTCACTATATCACCATCATCATTAATGACCATAGCCCATGCTACTCAAAAATTATCATGGACCTCATCACCACTCCCCTCAGAGTCTTCTTATCTCCATCATTTTGTCTATATTGAACGGGCTCCTCAGGCACACCCTTAATAAGTCCAAATTGTCTCCTCAATAAAAATGTAACTCATCCTCCCTTGCCTTATGACCTTGGACCCACATGTCCTATTGTAAGCCAATAAAACCATGAGGATACTCAACCTACTTATGAAAATCTAAGTATGGCCTCCACACCAATCCCCCACTTGCAGTCTTGTTAACAA
Organism: Taxus chinensis; assembly: GCA_019776745.2. Taxonomy (NCBI): domain Eukaryota; kingdom Viridiplantae; phylum Streptophyta; class Pinopsida; order Cupressales; family Taxaceae; genus Taxus; species Taxus chinensis. Next base: position 389,933,203 of record CM034146.1, read on the forward strand.
ATCTCTATAAAAATTGACTCTCTTCTTCTTTTGCCCTTGTCTCTTGTTTTTCCACCATCCCATAAATCCACCATGACTCTCACCAATACCACATGGCAGGCCCAATAGATGAGAAATGACAATATGCTCATATGCCCAACATTGTATTAAAAATATGACATCAATACCATAATGCTTGTGGGCCTTCCAGGCCCACAACTCTCTATATGTCTATGTCAATAATGTGGGTCCCCACTCAAACATTGTATAGTGCTCCATCATCTCAACAACTACTCTTTCCGTAATCCAAGGAAATATGCCACCCCTAGAATCTAGTAGAGTGAAACATGAAATGGCCATCATCATTCAGGTCATCTGGGTACAACCCTCTCTCTCGGGCTCATATAATTCTTGGTACTCAAATTCCCCTGACACATATCTCACATGTTTTCCCTCATCACCATATAACTTCTGCATCATATCTATCCTCTCATCCTCACATATAATATAAATACCCTCTCCACGGATGGGTAATTTCATGATGCAATGAACATCCTCCAAAGTAATAGTATCTCCCCAGTGGGTAGCCAATAATTATAAGTGGAAGGATTCTATTGCTCTAATAATGACAACATAAAACTCCTTTATATGCGGATACATTTATAATTCCTTATGCCACTAAAACCAATAGCCTCAATATGCTCCCAATCATCATCAATCATATCCTCTCTCACCTCATCTAAAATCAATGGAATACGATCGTGAATAGTAAGCTTCACATCCACCTACAAACAACACACACATATAAAAAAAATTAGTCTCACCTCCAAAAATATTAGAAGTATCATCCACAACATATCAAAACATATTTACATTAAACAATTAACATCAACATCATCACCTAAAAACACCAACAAAATTAAAAAAAACAAAGATATCATCAAACATCAACATCATCACAAAATATAATTAATATCAACATTGATTAATTATCTCAAAATATTACCATTAATATTAATAAATCAACATCAAATCACTAAATTGGAACTGCAAATAGCATAGAACATTGAAAACATTCCATAAAAATCACATTTGTTGCACCAAAAATTGAAATTGCTATATAACAGTCAAATCGCTAGCGATTCACATCAATCCCTAGTGATTACATGAATCCCTAGTGATTCCTACTATTCTAAATCAAGGAATTTGTATGCCCCCTAAAATGACAATTATTTTTAAAAACTACTAAAAATCAACAAAAAATAGACAAAATCCAGTTTAAACCACCTACTTCTTCCATAGTGGGTTTCTGGTGCCTGCTTGATGATGCCATGGTGTCCAAATATCCACTTTTCCACTGAAAAAAATGTTTTTCACTCAAAGTCACTCTATAAATTCATATAGCGGTTAGTAAAAATGAGTTCAATACATTTATTTTGGCTATTTATAGCCCCAATTTCCTGTGACGCAATCACTGATTATTTCCCCAATCGTTGGTGATTTCTTTACAATCACTTGCGATTCATCCCAATTTTTGCATTCATGCCCATTTTTATCAAATCATCACTTTTTTCCACAAAAAGTGTCCCTTTCAAAGGATACTCATCCTTGAAACATTAAATATCAGATAAACAACAAACAACATTGAGATTTGTCATATGTTTATGGTACACTTTCTCTTTGGCCCCCATAACTTGAATTTCCTCATCTATTTAGCCTACCTCCGTGGATCATACGTCTATAGGTATCAAACCCCTTAGTTTCCCCATCATATGATTCCTCAGTATCACATCCTATTTCAGTAGCCCTTGGACTGGGAAAACATTTTGAACGAAACACATGATACTCCTATTCTATTAAAAATATCAAACTTTTGTTCCCTGAACTGCATTGCGATCACCCCATTTCGAGGGGATGGTCACCCATGAAAACAAATAGTCATTATTTTTTCTAACACTTTTCCATTAAACTGCTAGACAAAAAGGGGCAAATGTAAACACTAAAATCTACACCCCTCATCTTTGTCCAATCTACTTCGATATTTTATACCCTAAGTCATATATTACATCACTCACCTTTCTCACATTAATTAAATACATCAACATGTCCTTAATCACCCTCCCATTCTTATTTAATCAATTAATTAAATATATGAACATTTCATTACACACCATTTGATCCCAGTTAATTACATCATGTTTATCCCAAGTCTAATATTCGACAATATTACATATTCCTAAACTATCCAAATCCCCCTAATTCTATTATTTCCATAAAAATCCATCTAAGACCACTTATAATCTATCCCTAACTTCCTTATCATCCATAAAACTATCATAACCAATTATACACCTATAAAAATCATACCTAAATTAATATTATCTAACTCATTTCATCATCCTCTAAAACAAACAAATCACGTCCCTAAAAAATCTAACCAATTCATCCCTCGAATCCAAAAAAAACCTTGATTTAGAAAATTGTTCCAACTATTTTTGTCTAAAGCTAAAATAGATCAAAATCATCGACGAATCGGGTAATCGTCTGCGATTGTAGACACCTATAATTACGCCCAAGCAATTTAAATACTTAAATTGTGCTAATTATCCCCTTTCTCGTAAATCAATGACATATCGTCAAAGGCACTCATTTTCCCTCATATCATCATTAATTAATTACACTAAGCTAATTAATTAAGTTTCCTATCCAACAAATACCCTAATTAACGACCTTCCGTTAATAAATCACCCCTTCTACCTAGACTAATTAATTATTATTAATTAATTAGCTTTCCCTTCCATTTAACCAATAAATCAATATTTAATTGATTTAATCCCCTTCTAATAGCCTAAATCACACTAATATTCCTCTAATTGGCTTCTATAAGCTTACACCTACCTATTAATTGATCACCTTTGATTAATTAAAATACCCGCAACTCCCATGACTTGCTAAACATGTATTAAACCCTTCTAAAGTAAGGTTACCTTTAATAAAGCAACCTTATCCATTCCTAATCATGTTTTACCTTTATCCCACATTCATGAGAATGTGTTGAATCCTTTATCCTTTGGGCTATATAAAGAGCCCTCCACCTACCTTTTTACTTACACCTAAACTTTCTAAGAGAGTAAATGCAAAGCATATAGCAAAGAGACTAAGAGCTTGCACCTTGCCCTTTTGAGAGTTCATCATCTTGAAGAGTTAAGCCTCTTTCTTAAAGTGCTTGGGTCATATGGGAGGTGTCAAAAGGGTCTTGTAGCCCAACTTTGATTAGCCCCCATTCCTAGGTTCTTGGAGCATTAAGGACAACTATTTTGATAGCCATGGAGCTTACTTAGGTCCATTCATTTATTTGTTGTTAGAGAATAGAGGAGTTTATATATTTAGCATTGTTAGTTTCAAAGTTTGTATTGATGAATGCTAGTATCTAACCCTTGTTTAATTCTTATCATGATGGTGTTTATGCCTTGTTTTAGCTAAATCGTAGAGCTATTTTAGGTGGTAGTTCTTGTTTCATTTGATTTAGCATTAATTAAAGTATACATGCACAAAACACAAAAACAATAGAACATTGTTTCGAGAAAAACACAAAAACAATACAAACATTTACTATATCAAAAAAATCTAAAAACAAGGCAAAATTTTTCAAAAAAATTCCTAAAAAGTAAAACACCCTACAAAATGGTAACTTGCTTCTTACGGCTGAAACTTGTGTCTTGCGCATGGTATTTTCTCCATATCCTGTTGGTTTGTCTCACATCTTCCCCGATTAATACGACTCGCGGATCACCGGATTCACAACCATTCACAAAAGCTAGCTGCTTGCTTCGTCTGTACTCTGGGGCACTTTTGGTTGCCTGGTGCTGTTTCGTTGCGCACAAATGCTTTTCATGGACCCCGTGTCCATTTTCATTTCCCCTTGCATGTATCCTTGCTTGGGGCATCATTTTTTTTAACCCTTTTCGCCAATCATGAACTTGTGGATCTCTCCAGCACTGATAACAAAACATTTGTACAACTGTCTTGACCGTTGTTGGGTTGGATATGTGCGTTCGTACTTGTTTTCCCTGTTAGATGAGCTTGTTTCCTTCTCGTATTGCATTGCATTTTTGTATGTTGCATGGAGTTTGTACTTTCAGCAATGGACAATTGTTCGTAGTATGGCTTTTCATGTCATTCTACCTTTGTCGTATGCTTATATTTTTCATAAGGACCGATGATGTAGTTCCTATGGCAATATGATGACATCAAATTTGTTCCAAACAAATAAGCAGCTAGAGGCTAAGATCTTCTCTCCCCTCATCCATATTTCTTCTACACGACTTCCCTTTCACCCCTAATTCTCCCTCTCCTCGAGGCATCCTGCCTCATCCCCATTCTTCTGCCTACTTCTCATCTTTTTCGATCGTCGATTGGCTTCCTTCATCACCCCATCGACACTCGAGGGGGCATCTCTCCCTCCTACTAATTTTTCTTCTATCTCTTCAAAATATTTTCTGTCTACTATCTTTGAAGTGGCATCACTTATGCCACCCCAAAGAGGGGCAAATGTAGACACCTATAATTACGCCCAAGCAATTTAAATACTTAAATTGTGCTAATTATCCCCTTTCTCGTAAATCAATGACATATCGTCAAAGGCACTCATTTTCCCTCATATCATCATTAATTAATTACACTAAGCTAATTAATTAAGTTGCCTATCCAACAAATACCCTAATTAACGACCTTCCGTTAATAAATCACCCCTTCTACCTAGACTAATTAATTATTATTAATTAATTAGCTTTCCCGTCCATTTAACCAATAAATCAATATTTAATTGATTTAATCCCCTTCTAATAGCCTAAATCACACTAATATTCCTCTAATTGGCTTCTATAAGCTTACACCTACCTATTAATTAATCACCTTTGATTAATTAAAATACCCCCCAACTCCCATGACTTGCTAAACATGTATTAAACCCTTCTAAAGTAAGGTTACCTTTAATAAAGCAACATTATCCATTCCTAATCATGTTTTACCTTTATCCCACATTCATGAAAATGTGTTGAATCCTTTATCCTTTGGGCTATATAAAGAGCCCTCCACCTACCTTTTTACTTACACCTAAACTTTCTAAGAGAGTAAATGCAAAGCATATAGCAAAGAGACTAAGAGCTTGCACCTTGCCCTTTTGAGAGTTCATCATCTTGAAGAGTTAAGCCTCTTTCTTAAAGTGCTTGGGTCATATGGGAGGTGTCAAAAGGGTCTTGTAGCCCAACTTTGATTAGCCCCCATTCCTAGGTTCTTGGAGCATTAAGGACAACTATTTTGATAGCCATGGAGCTTACTTAGGTCCATTCATTTATTTGTTGTTAGAGAATAGAGGAGTTTATATATTTAGCATTGTTAGTTTCAAAGTTTGTATTGATGAATGCTAGTATCTAACCCTTGTTTAATTCTTATCATGATGGTGTTTATGCTTTGTTTTAGCTAAATCTTACAGCTATTTTAGGTGGTAGTTCTTGTTTCATTTGATTTAGCATTAATTAAAGTATACATGCACACAACGATTACTTAAGATATTTTTTCAACCTCTCTTCAAGATTCTCCATTGGTATTCATGAATCTTAGCTTCTTCTTTAAGTTCACAACATCATTTTGTACCAGAGTGTTCAAGCTATTTTCCAACAACATTCTCAACACACCTCAAGCATATCAAATTCATTCCAAAGCCCTTGCAGATCAACATCTCATCAATCCTGTTGCAATCTCCTCTAACTTCTTATATACATATTTCATCTAGGACTGAGACATCTCCTCGTCTCTTTATCATAGTCTAAGTACTTTTATTTATTCATTTATTCATATAATATCATCTATAGGCCTTTGCAAGTATATCTTGATTAGTCAAATACATAATTTTATCATTTTATTATTATTCACTAGAATCCCCAATGATTCCTGGTATTTATGTTCTTCTACCATTATTATCAAAATTCTCTCAATATTTTTATTTACAATCCCAAGTTTGTTTGCTTCGAATATTATGTCTAGTATATATTGTTTTAGATGGAAATAGGTGGCCCAAACCATGAGATCATCAACATTCCCTCCTTACCTATAATTCTTCATCCTTTCTGCTGGGAGCAATATGAATTGTTACATGATTTAAATTTGTGTTCTATCCCTTGTGCCCTATTGAATGAGTTATAAAACATTATTAATTTTACCCATGAGATCCACCAGGATCTAAAAGGACATTGGGCTACATAATTTCAGTATCAACACGTTTGAATTAAACTTTCTTGGCTTGAGTATGAGGCTCAACAATAGGATCCACATTTTTAGCTTGAGTTTGAGCCATATTCTTCCTCTTCCTTCTCTTATTTATTTTCAATCGTATTTGTAATAAATTTATCATTTATCATCACATTATTTTGTATTGGTTTTCATATATCATATATATTTTAGATCCACTTGATTGTTTAAAATAGGATTGGCATCCTTATAAGAAATCCCATTGACTTAAAGGGACTGACCATTGCTAGGAAATATTCCATTTATCTTACTGATCATATTTTATTTAGTGTCTATGATTTGTAGGTTTCTTTGTAAAGAGGATCTTGTAACAACCTTTCATGGATCACAACATCGAACATTGTCATCCATCATCTACGGGTATTACTAAACCCCACATCTTTTGAGGTTACATTATTTCTATTGTAACAACCACTTTTTTCAATTCACATCTAGGGAGTTTTTTATCTTACTTTATGCAACTAATTTAAATACCCATATATTTAAATCCAACATAAACCTTAAGGTAATCCATTTCCGTTAACCATTATAAACCATGTGTTGTTACATGAGAGAATATTGAACCTACTGTAGCTCTCCCTCAACATTCTGTAAGATAAAATACATCAAATATATCATTTGGTTTTCCTTTATCATGATATGATATTTAAGTGAAGATATCTAAGTGTCTACCTGAATTCCACTAAGGAATTCCACATGCATCTCACAACTTAGATCACAGTGAAATCACGATAGTGTAATCAACAACTTACACTACTTTGTGTACAGTTTTAGAGTCATGTATGCCATGATCAATTCCATGATGACAAACTCATCATTAGGAATTTTTCATCTCACCTTAATCACATACTTAGTTATATGGATTAATAATAATTGATGTTGTAAATAGCTACAAGTCCTGTACAGGGTACGAATCCGGATAAACCTACAAGAAGATGTACCTCTATATCATCTTATGATGGCTATGGGAAAGTGTCTCCATAATTATTTGCCTCATTATTAGACCACTTCCCTTCCTATAGCCATCATTATTTTATATCGAGGTGTGTATCTATGATGTTTAATCTATATTTGTAACTCTAATAATGTTTGTACTTAATTCAACACCTTGCTACAATCCTGTCTCTTGATGAGGCAACTCAATATAGCTACTAAGAAGCAGGTATCCAAATGGTCACAACCATCACTATAGGGATATGACTGTGTAGCGGATGTAGTGATTTAACCCGTGAAAATTTTTGTATTGGAACATGGCATCTTATTGTTTTTAAGGTAATCAATAAATCATAACAGAATAGCCTAGGTTTCGTGAAAATTCCTCCTCAAATGAGTCATACCTAGGGTTTTGTCTCTATTTTATCCAAGGATATTTAATTCTCCAATAAAAATCAATTACCTTATTAGATCTCATGCCAATGATAACCATAAGTGGAAATCAAAAACTATCTTTTTTTATGTTCAATATTGCAGATTTAATAATGTCTTAGCTTAACCAATTAAGCCTATGTTTTCTAATAATGTAGTTATATATTATTCCACTAATTTAGCTATATCACTATAAGGAAACATTGATATCAAGTCTCTATATTTCTCATTAATAGAGATGGTGCCTTTGCACATAGATAAATGTGTAGGTATGAATCATACCTTTATCAAGTATCACATACTATTAATGTAAGTCAACATCTTCTCAAGCACACAACTTTTCTTTATTTTGATCTTTATTAAAAGTGTTCAATTGTACATGATTTTATTAGGTCATTCAATTTCATCTATAATAATCACTTAGTTTGTAATTATATAATTAAGTTTCATCACTTAAATATTAGATCAACCCTATAAGTGTGTTACCTTCCTTTCCATTTAAGAACATATAATATTATGCATGAGTTCATAATGATTCATTTCAATATGGTCCTTAAAAAGGACATGGTATTATTTCCATAATTACAAGCCAATAACTATAGATGAGGATTAGTAATACATCAATTAATAATAAGTTATATCATGAATGTATTCACTTAAAATAACCTTGTTATAGTTCCCAAGGTCATCTAGCTTCTTATTCGTAACAACCTTAAAGATAGAAAATCATATTACAAGGCACTTTTCACTAGTTAAGTACATTCAATTTACAAAACCTTGACAAAATTAAAAAATATAGTCCTAGCAGGTTGACATTATTAATAAAATACTTAGGTAATCACCCACAAGTAACTTGTTCTAAATTTTAGGTATATAACACTTCATTAATTAATACATAAGATTCATATACAAACAACCCATTCATAAATTTATTTTCTTCATACTAGTATTCACACATATGTCTTATGTAGCACTTTGTTTGATTATACTTAGGCTTATTAGAACAGTAGCTTGTATACAAATGACCTATGTTCATTAAATGGAGAACTATAAACTCATCATTTTCCTGTAAATCACATCTCAATCAAGATATTGTAACAGGAAATCAAACTTTATTACATTGCAGAAATAAGTACCAACTCATGTTTATAAGAATGGTCATAATCTTCCCTTTTAAACAATTACATTAAATGGAAAAGGGCCTTTCTTGTTTCTAAACAAAAGTAATTCAATTAGGAATATCATAATAGGTTATCCCATTTAAATTTTTTCAATCAAAATAAAAAATGAAATTATATATGTCATCCTTCCTTCACGATGTCCATCTAAATTTTTTTAGCATGAGTCAATTCACATGAACTGAGCATGATAAGTGTTGTCTCTTCATAACAACATGCTCTACTTAATGATTTCATAAAAATAATTCTAATTTTTTTTAATGAAATCATATTAAGGTTCCTAGAAGGTAAACAATTATTCCTTAAGAATGTTTAGAATAATCAAGATAAATGTAACCATGAAAAGATTCAATTTTAGTCATACACTATATCAAAACTATTCTATCACTATTAATTTCCATTATTTAAAGTATGTCATGTACATTGCAACAACATTATTCATAAAACAGAATTACTTGAGTAACATGATTTTACTCATGCAATTCCATACTTGCATGCCTAAAATTATTTACTCAATAAATTTATAAACATGCTTAAATAAGTATCACATTTAACAATAATAATCAATAAATTCCATAGTCAACTAAAAGATGGTTAATACCCATAAGTTACAATCCTATAACCTCATAATTATATGACAATAACTTATGTATCATCCATCTAGTTTAAACCACTTATACTATCAATAATAAACCATCAAGCCATTCCAAGTTCCTTTTCATGGTCAAGAGAATTCACAAACATTTTTCAACAAACCATCAGTGGAATTCACAACATCACCCTATGTTTATTTGGAACTAAACAATAATGTCAAGAATACTTAGTAAAATAGTAAGATATTAGAGTATTAAACCTTAGGAGAGATAGTAGATCATAACATCATGAGAAACAACTATCCATCAAAGATAAAATATTTACAGCAAGATCCATAGTCAATACTTACACCAACTATGTAATTTATTTATGAATAGAGAATTCATTTGGACTTATCTTAGATTAGGGAAATATAAAACATGATTCAACATCACATTGATGTTATCAAATCTATCTGGACCTCTCAAACACAACAAGCATCTCAAAGTCCATAAGAGGACCATTACAATTACTCTTATATAGAGAGAATTCATGATAAACATGATTGACATTAATCCCATAGGCCCAATTGGACATTCATTATCCTATGAATTATCTCATATCATGTTTAAATGAAAATAATCCATTCTTCCATAGTGAGTCAAATAATCCAATAGAATATTAGCAGTATCTCTTAACTCATTCCACTGAGTAAGGTTTAGAGCATACTAAATTCCATTAGTGAAACAATCTAATGAAATAAAAAAAAAGTAGTTTGAATGTCAAGGAATCACCAGTATCCCCAAGGGAAATTGATTATAGTTCAATATGAGTAACAAAGTCAAGAACCAGGGTGAACTAGAATACTACACGATCCTACACGAATCTGGACTAAATCATAACAGTCGTCAAGGCACAAAACGTCCATATGGAATCAGTTTTAATGACCAAACCAAACACCATCTCCCAAAAGAGTATAATTTTATAGCTTAAAACATTATGACCCTAAATGGATTTTGTCTCTAACTTGATTCAAACATTCTTCAACTAAAATCACATAGTATGGTCAATAAGACCAATCAAATCTTATACGGTATCATTTAATTATGCAGAGGAATAAATCACACCTAATTTTTCAAAACCAGAAGCCAAGAGGCTATCTGTCTAAGTAAAAAATAATCCACATTCATACTCAATGACTCATAATAAGTTATTCGAAACATAAAACCATTTTTAGATAATACAAAACAACACAACAAAATTATCAATGAGACTTATGGAATCGATCCATGTCGACTTTCATAATCCATCCTCTAATTTTCAAATGATTAGTTTACTAACAATGTTTGATAACCATTAAACCTACCTTACAGAGTTTACATCCATGAAGTGGAATAACCAATTAACAAGGCTAAGAAAAGTCAAGTGATTAAGGACCTCTGAAATCCAATACAACTAAAAAATATAGCTCAAACGTTAAGATAAAGAAGTAACCACTTATAGGAGACAATTCAACACTTCAATGACCACAAGGTTACAATACATAAGCTTTTAGGAGCATCGCTACCCAATCAGTATTGGTTCAGGTTGAACTGGAGTATAATACAAATCACAAAAGAAATAAGAGATTTTAAGTCACAAGTCGACTTTCCTTTCGAACTCAGCATGATGTTGTTTAGTAGAAACAACCAAGATTTTGGAAAAATACCCATAATAGTGGCCAATATAACATAGCCTTCTGAATATTAAAAAATCTATTCACATGAGCACATCATCTTTTCATTTTTTAAGAGGCTATGATTAAAAAAAAAGCATATGATGGCACAATTGAGTTGGACTTCAACTTCATAGTAACGAAATATAAAAAACACAATATTCCCATAACTTGTATTAGACCTTGATGGGGTCGAATAATACCAAAGTTAATGATGAGGAAATATGGAGGTAAGAATGAATAACTAAAAAGGTGTCAACTAAATAACAAACAACCTGTTGATTAATCAACTACACTTAGTTTTCAAAACAAAATAAAACAATTTTTTGAAAAAAAACATAAAATTATGTCGAACTGTCATACGTAGCTTAGGGGTTGGATCATAAATATTTACACTCAAATTTTCCCATTCATAAGGGATGAAGTGACATAATTTGTGTTAAATTACAACTTCCCTTGATCCATAATGGACTCAGATTAAAACATTTAAAATAATTGGTTTCCTAAAAAATGGTTTCTAATAACTCATACCTGCTCAACTAAATATGCAGTCAATGCAACCAAATAGATAAGTCCATAATTAACAAGAATATATTATTTTAAGAGAATCAATCCAAGTTACACTAGTTTAACAAATACCCGGAAATATAAAGTCATTCCAAAACATAACCACACAAACACCCACTTCCAAGTATTCTTATTATCTTTTCAATCTTTCTTATAATCCCAGAAGAGATGGGTATCATTCAAACAAATTCTATAGAATTACAAAGTACCAAAACACAATTGTAATAAGTATTCCAAATAACAATTGATGTGCCAAGCCCAGAGACATTTAATATTATATTCACAACACACATTTGAACTCATGAAATGTGTTATTCCTTATCAATAATCAATCACACTCATGTCTATAACAAGTAATTCATTCCAAACCAACATACATCATGATTCAACAATAGTTCCTATTATATAGAAGTGAATGATTACCTCGAATACACAACCCCAAAAATAAAGTATGTAAATTTCATTCAAGAGTAGCATTATTTTTTTGAAATTAGTACATTGAGAAAGATATTATAGTGAGTTAGAGCCTATTATGGCTATGACACCAATCCTTTCTTCCTTGAAAAGTTCCTAAGATTCTTCCAAAAATCCCAAATCTTGATGCAAATTTTGTCCTCTAACAGAACATAATATTCTTCATAATATTTAATGAATCTAGGAGACACTATTTCCCTAAAAATTCAAAGTTTCTTACAACATGCAACATCTCAAAACAACCAGTTCCATCCACCCATTCCTTTTTTCCTTGCATGCCGAACTTTTGAGAAAAACTCACAATACAATGAAACAACCAAAAAATTACCTTGCATTGCTTGAGATTCTTGGGGTCTTTTAATGCATAATAAATGTCATTAATATAGGATCCCAACATAACTTCTCACCAAGTTTATCCAACCGACTGATTTTCTATTCAAATGTAGTGAAGCCACATTTTTTTACTTGCACTTGATCACACTACTACTTTAGTTAAACTGACTTATCTCCACCTTAGTGATTGGTTGGTAGAGATCAATAAATACGATGATTAAATGAACCATGAGTACATAATACAAAGGAATTAGGTGCCAACTCACCCCCCTTCAATTTTGAACAATAGCCTTAGCTTAAGAAATTGCATTTAAAAAACATATAATATCCTAAGAACTAATAACTTCGAATGTCCACCTTATTATATGTCTTAAGGCTTCACACCTTTGATATAATAGACAAACCCTTTCAATATCTAAGGAACTACACAAACATAGCCTTTAGAATAATAGGTTCTCAAATATATTATACTTACTTTGCATCATCATAGGATTCTAATATATGTGAACCTAAACCTTCTCAGGTTCGGATCTAAGATGACCTTACAAGTCAAACAAATACATACTAACTTGTCTCATAACCTTAGAATTTTTATCATATTATAGTTAGGCCTTCCTAACAGCCGTCCAAGATGTGCATAAAATTTAATACACATATTTCAAATTTAATAGATATAATATTATGACCTGTAATTTTATTTATACAACACAAATTTAAACATCAGATAATGAATGATCCTTCTGTAATGTAAAATTACTTTGAGGGGCATGTCATATTTCTGCCTATGATGAATCATTGTCCTGATGATTTTTACCTTGTTACTCAAGATCAAAATAATCATGCACAAGTTATATTAATGATCCTTTCAGAACAGTCATTATTCATTTGATTATAACTTAGATCTTTCATATACCAGTTATCTAACACTTCGAAAAATCTTACTCATTTTACTCATAAATCATAATTTGATCAAAGAACACTATTAACTTGGTTATCCAATCATATTGAGCCATCATAAAATTTTATCAATGATATTTTAACAATCCTAACTCATAAATGAGTACTGATAGTCTATTTATCTATCCTCAAGCAAGAGGTCTACAGGTTTATAGAAAACTGAGAGTCTTTGTTACCTTAATCTTATGAAGTGATAAGTAACAAAGTTAATTTATACATTATAGGATTTTCCATCAACAAATTTTTATTCAATTATTTAGAGTTAATCAAACTGAAATATGATAATTTTAGTATCACAAAGTTTAAATAATACTTATGTATGTCAAATATTTGACATAAAACAAAATATTTACTCAAAATAAATGCTATGTTATTAGACATAAGTATGGAATTTACACAATTTTCTCCCATATTACAAGGTAAAGTTAGGTTTCTCTATTATTGGCTAGTTATTCATTTGGTACAACAGCTCCATCCTTATTAGCATTGTATTATACTTACCTTAGGGATTCCTTCATAACTTCCCCATCATCCTGATAGGGATACTTGTTCCTTTCCTTTATTATCTGTCCTTGTAGTATGCATCCTCATTCGATGCTTGTTCATATTATTTAAAGGACAATTTTTGGCATAATTTCCATTACCACACGTGAAAAATCCTCCATCATGTCCTGATTGACTGCATATAGCCTTGTTATTTATAGAATTATTCTTCTTTTTCTTGCAGTTTATTACATTATTTTTTTGTGCATTTTATTTCCGATAGAACACATTTTCCTAATATGCTTCTTCCACCAAATTTTCTTAGCATTCCAAGATAAATAAAATTTAACACTATTTTGATCCTTTTTCATTTTTATGCATGAGAATGTCTCGCATATTTGGTTTTATCCTACTAGATTTTCCAAATATCACCTTATCAGAAAAAGGTCCATGTTTAACAAATGTATCCCATAATTTTGGGTTTAATTCGTCTTTGGGTTCATAAGTCAAAAAATTATCACCATTAGTCAGTTCAACATTCAAATAACTCCCTTGTTTGTTAATAATAAATTCAAGTTTTCTTTTATCAAACTTATCATTTTCACCCATCACCAACTGCTCCAAGGCATCTACTGGTTCTAGGTATATTGAAAGACTGCTAGAATTTTGTCCAACATTTTCACTGTTCATCCAACAGAAAAATAGGATCTCATTCTTTCTTTGCAGTACATCCTTCTCATATCCATGGTTATTTTAAAAATAAAATAAAAGTTTCAATTAGCATAAGGACCCGATAATTCCAAGAGTTGCAACCTTCAGCTCTGATACAAAAATGTAACAACCACTTTTTTTCACTTCACATCCAATGAATTTTTTATTTTTTTATCTTACTTTATGCATATGATTTAAATACCCATATATTTAAATAAAAAATAAACATGCAATCCATTTTCGATAACTGTCATAAACCATGTGTAACTACATGAGAGAATATTGAACATACTTGCTCTCCCTCAATGCTCTATAGGAGACAATACATCAAATGTATCCTTTAGTTTTCCTTTATCAAGATATGATATTTAAGTGTAGATATCTAAGTTTCTACCTAGGTTCCACCAAGGAATTCCACATGAATCTCACATCTTAGATCATAGTGAAATCACGACAGTGTAATTAGTAAATTACACTACTTCATGCAAAGTTTTAGAGTCATGTATGTCATGCTCAATTCCATGAAAGAACACTTGTCATTATAAATTCGTCATCTCACCTTAATCACTTACTCAGTTATATGGATTAACAATCATTGATGCTATAAACATCTACAATTCTTGTACAAGGTACAAATCGGGATTAACTTGTAAGAATACATACATCTATGTCATCTAATGATTCCTATGGGAAAGTAAGTGTCTCCGTAATGATTCACCTCATTACTAGACCATTTCCCTTCTCGTAGCCATCATAAGTTGATATCAAGGTGCATATCCTTGAGTTTCAATTTTTATTTGTAACTCTAATAAGGTTTGTACTCAACACCTTGCAACAATCTAGACTCTTGATGAGGTAACTTAGTACAACTACTAAGCAATGGTATCCAAATGGTGACAACTGTTATTATAGGGATATGACTATGTAGCGGATGTAGTGAGTTAACCCACCAACAATAATGTATTAGAACATGGTATCTTATTATTTTTAAGGTAATTATTAATCATGACAGAATAGCCTAGGCCTTGCGACAATTTCTCCTTAAATGAGTCATACCTATGATCTTGTCTCTGTTTAATCCAAGGATATTTAATTCTCCAATAAAACTCAATTACCTTATTATAACTCTTGTCAATGATAACCATAAATGTAAATCAAAACTATCTTTGTTTATGTTCAATATTGTATATTTAATATTGTCTTAGCTTAATAAATTAAGCCTATGTTTCCTAATAACGTAGTTATATATTATGCAACTAATTTAACTATATCACTATAGGGAAGCATTGATATAAACTCTCTATATTTCTCATTAATAGATATGGTTCCTTTGCACATAGCTAAATGTGTAGGTATGAATCATACATTTATCAAGTATCACATACTATTAATGTTAGTCAACATCTTCTCAAGCACACAACTTTTCTTTATTTTCATCTTAATTAAAAGTGTTCAATTATACATACTTTTATTAGGTCATTCACTTTCATCTATATTAAGCACTTAGTTTGTAAGTATGTAATTAAGTTTCATAACTTAAAGATTAGATCAACCCTATAAGTGTGTTACCTTCCTCTCCATTTAAGAACATATAAGGTCTTATGCATAATTTCATAGTGATTCATTTCAATATGGTCCTTAAAAAGGAAATACTATAATTTCCATAATTACAATCACATAACTTTAGATAAGGATTAGTTATATCATGAATTCATTCACTTAACATACCCTTGTTATAGTTCCCAAGGTCATCCAGCTTCTTATTAGAAATGGCCTTAAAGATAGACAATCTTATTACAAGGCACTTTTCACAAGTTAAGTACATCCTATTTATAGACCCATGATGAACTTAACACATATAATCCTAGCAGGTTGATATAATTCATAAAATAATTAGGTAATCATCCACTAGTAACTTGTTGTAACTTTCAGGTATATAACACTTCATTAATTAATATATAAGATCCATATACAAATAACCCATTCATAACTTCATTTTCTTCATACTAGTATTCATAGATATGTTTTATGTAGAACTTTGTTCGATTATACTTGTTCTTACTAGAACAATAACTTATATACAAACTACCTTTCTTCATTAATGGAGAATTATAAACTCATCATTTTCCTATCAATCACTTCTCAATCAAGATATTGTAACAGGAAATCAAACTTTATTACATTGCAGAAATAAGTACCAACTCATGTTTATAAGAATGATCATAATATTTCCTTTCAAAAAAATAAATTAAATGGCCAAGGGACTTTCTCATTTCCAAACAGAAGTAATTCAATTACGAATGCCATAATCAATTATCCCATTTAACTTTCTTCAATCAAAATAAGAAATCAAACTATATATGTCATCCTTCCTTCACGATGTCCATCTGAAAAATTGTTAGTATGAGTCAATTCACATTAACTGAGCATGATAAGCGTTGTCTTTTCATAACAACATGCTCTACTTAATGATTTCATTAAAATAATTCTAATTTTTTTTAATGATATCATATTAAGGTTCCTGAAGGTAAACAGTTATTCCTTAAGAATGTTTAGAATAATCAAGATAAATGTAACCATGAAAAGATTCAATTTTAGTCATACACTATATCAAAACTATTCTGTCACTATTAATTTCCATTATTTAAGGTATGCCATGCACATTGTATCAACATTATTCATAAAATAGAATTACTTGAGTAACATGATTTTACTCATGCAATCCCATACTTGTATGCCTGAAATCATTTACTCAACAAATATATAAACATGCTTAAATTAGTATCACATTCAACAATAAAAATCAATAAATTCCATAGTCAACTAAAAGAAGGTTAATACCCATAAGTTACAATCCTATAACCTCGTAATTATATGACAATAGATTATGTATCATCCATCTAGTTTAAACCACTTATACTATCAATAATAAACCATCAAGCCATTCCAAGTTCCTTTTCACAGTTAAGAGAATTCACAAACATTGTTCAACAAACCGTCAGTGGAATTCACAACATCACCCTATGTTCAATTGGAACTAAACAAAAATGTCAATAATACTTAATAAAATAGTAAGATATTCAAGTATTAAACCTTAGGAGAGAGGGAAGATCATAACATCATGAGAAACAACTATCCATCAAAGATAAAATACTTGCAGTAAGCTACATAGTCAATAATTACACCAACTATGTAAGTTATTTATGAATAGAGAATTCATTTGCACTTATCTAAGCTTAGGGAAATAGAAAACACAATTTAACATCAAAGTGATGTTATGAAATATATCTATACCTCTCAAACACCACAAGCATCTCAAATTCCCTAAGAGGATGATTACAATTAATCTGATATACAGAGAGAATTCGTGATAAACATGATTGAAATTAATCCAATAAGCCCAACTGGGCATTCATTATCCTATGAATTGTCTCATATCGAGTTCATATGAAAATAATCCATTATTCCATAATGAGTCAAATAATCTAATAGATTATTAATATGATCTCATAACTCATTCCACTGAGCAAGGAACTTAGAGCATACTAAATTCAAATAATGGAACAATTTAATGAAATCAACAAATAGTAGTTCAAATTTCAAGGAATCACCATTATCCCAAAGGGAAATGGATTATGGTTCGATATGAGTAACAAATTCAAGCTTCAAGGAAAACTAGAATACTACATGATCCTACACAAATCTGGACTAAATATAAATAGCCTTCAAGGCTCGAAACCTCCATATGGAATCAATTTCAATGACAAAACAAGTCACCATCTCCCAAAAGAGGAGAATTTTATAGATTAAAACGTTATGACCCTAAATGGATTTCAAATCTAACTTGATTCAAACATTCTTCAACTAAAATCGCATAGTATGGTCAATAAGACCAATCAAAGCTTATATGGTATCAATCAATTATGCAGAGGATGCAATCGCACCTAATTTTTCAAACCCATAAGCCAAGAGGCTATCTGTCTCAATAAAAAATAATCCACATTCATACTCAATGACTCATAATCAATTATTCAAAACATAAAACCATTTTCAGATAATAATAAACAACACAATAGAATGATCATCCATACTTATGGAATCGATCCATGTCAACTTCCATAACACATCCTCAAATTTTTAAATGATTAGTTTACTAACAGTGTTTGATAACCATTAAACCTACCTTACAGAGTTTACATCCATGAAGTGGAACAATCAATTAACTAGGATAAGAAAATTCAAGTGCTTAAGGACCTTTGAAATCCAATACAAGCAAACAATATAGCTCGAACATTAAGATAAATAATTACCCACTTACATGATATATGATGTGCCAGAATTAACAGGAACTTGACAAGGTCATAACTTGAGCTCCAGGTGTCCATTTGAGTCCATTTTTTTTGAAACCACGTGTTTTGATGAGACGAATGTAGTGGAAACCTAACCTACTAGTAGGGGCAAGTTTTTGACACGTTTTCAGGCCCTAAATCCTCCATCTTGAGGCCAAAAATTAATATTTAAGTTATAGTTAAGTTTTTTTCTATTTTTGGGCATTAGTTAATTATAGTCTATTAGTTGCATTATGAGTTAGAAAGTTGGAAATTCCTATAATTTAGGGATGTAGAAGATGCATGGAAATTTCTATGCCCGTAAGAATAAGCATGCAAACTTACTAAGAATAGCAGGTTCTAGTAAACTGCTAAAAATAGTAATTTCCACCACCTAGAGTAGATTTAGTCAAAGTTAGTTTGAGTTTACTTGAAAAATCAAGTGGGGAGTTGTTTTCCTATTTAGGAAACATTGTAATTCATTATTCAACAACAAATAAGATCTATTTTCTTTGGAGTTCATATTATTTGCAGTAAATCAAGTTGGTTAGAATTTGGCTACATTATCTGGTATCAGAGCGAGGTTTGAGTCTTTCAAAAAAAATTGCAAGAAGAGGAAGAGGAGGAAGTATTGCCCAGATGAATAGAAATATGCAAGATCTACAAAGGTAAGTTATTGCACTTGCTGCAATGATAACCCAGAGAGGAAACCAAGGTGGAGATGACACAAATGAAGAAGAAGTTTGTGAAGAGGAGGAAACGCAAGCGCCACCATTAGCTTTTCAAGAAAGGATGCTTCATGCATTAGAAGGGAAGAATGATGGGATAAGAGTAGATGTTTCAGAGTATGGTGGTAGTCTAAAACTAGAGGAGCTAATAGAATAGTTGACTAGCATGGGGAAATTTTTCTAGTGGAAGGCTATGTTAGAAGAAAAGAAGGTGAAATTTACATGCACAAAATTGAAATGTCATGTTATGTTATGGTGGGATCACCTATAGAAAGAGAGGTCAAGAAAGGGGAAAGAAAGAATTAAGACGTGAAGTAAGATGGAGAAGAAGCTAAAGGATAAATTTCTCCCTGTGGATTATGCACAAACCCTTTATAGGAGGTTTCAGAATCTTAAACAGAACCTACAAATAGTGTAAGAATACACAGATGAGTTCGACAATTTGTCCATTCATGTAGAGCATGAAGAAATAGAGGAACAAATGGCTGCAAGGTATGTAAATGGATTAAAATTTTCTATTCAAGATTAGATAAGTATGCATAGGATTAAGAGCATGGAGGATGCCTATCAATTAGCCTTAAACGCTAAGGAAAAAAAAATCATCAAAGTTTTAGGAGATCACCTGGAATGAATAGGGGGGCCTCATCTTCCTTTCGGGGATGAACTGGTTTCAACGAAGGTAGGGGAGAATCATCTCGCGTATTGGACAAGTAAGAAGATACAAGACAAGATTTCCAAAATCAACAAAGAGGAAGAGGATTTTCTAGGGGTAGAGGATACACTGGTGATAGAGGATGGGAGGCTCCTTGAAGAACATTTATTTGTTACAAATGTGGTGAAGAGGGGCATCAGGATTTTGAATGCTCACATTTTTATACACATGACAAGAGACAAGGAGATACACCAAGAGTAAATCTTGTTGAAGCTGAACAAGTAGAAGATGAACAGGACCTAGAAATTCCACCAGATGTTGGAGAAAGTCTGATGATTAATAGGACGATGATTGCTCTAAGAAAGGATATCAAGGGGGATGCATGGCTGCATACAAATATTTTCATAACAAGATGCACTTCTGGAGGAAAGGTATGTAATGTTATTATTGATGCGGGTAGTTGTGAGAACATGGTTTCAAATGAGATGGTCAAGAAATTGGGTTTGCATTGTGAGAAGAATCCTAACCCTTACTGTATTTCACGGTTTAAAAAGGGTAATGAAGTTACTATTGATAAGATATGTTTAATAAGTTTCTCTATTGGGAAAAGTTACAAGGATGCAATTTGGTGTGATGTTATTCCTATGGATGCATGTCATATGCTGCTAGGAAGACCATGGCAATTTGATAGGAAAGTTATTAATGACAGGGGAAAGAATACTTATACTTTCTGGAAGGATGGCACAAAAATAGTTTTACTACCTCTCAAGGAAAATGGGAAGGTTGAAAATATGCTCTCTGTAAAGGAATTTGTGAAGGAGGAAAAGGCAAGCGGTTTTTGTTATTCACTAGTCACTAACAAAGATGAACCTGCAAGTGCACAAATACCAGTAGAAATAGCATATTTAATAAAAGAATTTTGTGATGTTATTCTTGATGAGCTACCAGATGGATTACCACCCAAAAGAGATATTCAACACCATATTGATTTGATTCCAGGGTCTTCACTCCCAAATCAAGCAGCTTATAGGATGATCCCACCATTGCATGTTGAGTTGAATAGGAAAGTGGTAGAGCTTGTGAGAAAGGGCATCGTAAGGGAGAGAATGAGTCTGTGTGTAACCAAAAATTTATTAACACCAAAGAAGGATGGAACATGGAGAATGTGCAATGATAGCAGAGCAATCAATAAAATCACAATCAAGTATAGGTTCACAATACCTCACCTTGATGATATGATGGATGTGCTTGTTGGATCTAGGTATTTTACCAATATTGATCTTTGAAGTGGTTACCATCAGATTCGGATAAGAGAAGGAGATGAGTGGAAAACAACATTCAAGATAGGAAATGGATTATATGAGTGGTTGGTAATGTCATTCAGGTTATCCAATGCACCTAGTAATTTTATGAGATTGATGAACACCGTGTTGCGGGAGTATAGTGGTAAGTTTGTTGTGGTTTATTTTGATGATATCTTGATCTTTAGTAAAACTAAGGAAGAACATTTGGGGCATCTAAGGGTGATATTTGAAGTGTTAAGGAAAGAGAAACTATATGCAAATATGAATAAGTGCACATTTATGCAAGAAAGTTTGGTATTCTTGGCCTTTATTATTTCAGCAAATGGGGTACAGATGGACTCAAAAAAGATAAAGGCAATTGTTGAATGGCCTACTCCATGAAGTATAACAAAGGTAAGAAGCTTTCATGGTCTAGCAACACTTTACAGAAAGTTTAATAAAAAAATTAGTAGTATAGTAACACCTATAACAGATTGCACAAAAGGAAGGGAATTTTTGTGGACAAAAGCAGTCGAGAATAGTTTTCAGTTTTTAAAGAAGAAGGTGATAGAGGCACCCATTTTGGCACTACCAGATTTTGATAAAGTGTTTAAGGTTGATTATGATACCTTGCATGTGGGTATTGGTGTTGTTCTAAGTCAAGGTGGAAAGCCAGTAGCTTTCTTTAATGAGAAACTGAATGAGGTAAGAAAGGACTACTCTACTTATGATGTGGAATTTTATGCAATTGTATAAGCATTAAGGCATCAGAGGCATTACTTAGTGCCTAAGGAGTTTGTGTTATTTACAGACCACATAGCCCTGAAGTATGTGAATACACAAAAGAAGTTGAATAGTAGGCATGCAAAGTGGGTATCATTTTTGCAGGGTTATAATTTTTCTCTAAAACATAAATCAGGAAAACATAATCAAGTTGCAGATGCATTGAGTAGGCGTGTGACTTTGTTTACCACTATGGAAAATGAGGTGGTGGGTTTTGAAGCAATAAAGGGTTTATATTCCTCTGATATTGATTTCAAGGATATTGTTGAAAGGTTAAATTGTCCATTGTCACACAATGCAGGAGATTTCCTGGATGAGTACATTTTACATGATGGCTATCTATTCAAGGGATCCCAACTATGTATTCCAGTTGGGTCTATGAGAGAGAACATAGTAAAAGAGTTGCATAGTGAAGGATTGGTTGGGAGTTTTGGTAAAGATAAGATGATAGCCTTGGTAGCAGAGAACTAATATTGGCTGAAACTGAAAAGAGATGTGATAAGATATGTGGAAAGGTGTCAAATTTTTCAAGTCTCAAAAGGCCATGCACAGAATACAGGGTTGTATATGCCATTTCCTATTCCTAAAGGGTCATGGATAGATATGAGTATGGATTTTGTTTTCAGATTACCAAAAACACAACGAGGTAATGACTCAATTTTTATGGTTGTTGATATATTTTCTAAGATGGTTCATTTTATTACCTGCAAGAAAACAAGTGATGTGACAGGCGTAGCAGATTTTTTTTTTAGAGAAGTTGTTCATTTGCATGGTGTTCTAAAAACCATTACTTCAGATAGGGACAAAAGGTTCTTAAGTCACTTTTGGCAGAATTTATGGAAGAAATTGGGAACTTAATTACAGTTCAGCAGTGCCTATCATCCTCAGAATGATGGGTAAATAGAGGTGGTAAATTAGAGTTTGGGAAACCTGTTAAGGTGCATCGTTGGGGAAAATACGAAACAATGGGACTTAGCATTACCACAAGATGAGTTTGCATATAACAGTTCCATAAACAGATCCATAGGAAAGTCTTCATTTTTAATTATGTATGGGAGTAATCCAAATGGGATGTTAGATTTGGTATAACTACCTATTGATGGCAGAGTTAGTGATGATGCAGAATCATTTGCTGAACATATACAACAATTGCAGGAAGAAGTGCGGAAGAAGCTGCATAAGAGTAATGAAAAGTATAAGGAAATATCAGATGTGCACAGATGGAAAAAGGTATTTACAGTTGGTGAGTTGGTTATGGTATATCTACATAAGGAAAGGTTTCCAAGAGGAACCTATAACAAGCTAAAGTACAAGAAGATTGGTCCCTGTAAAGTCATGAAAAAAATAAACGATAATGCTTATGAGGTAGAATTACCAGGGAATTTTGATATTTCTCCAATGTTTAATGTTTCATATTTGTATTCTTTTCATGGGGATGCTACAGAAGGGGATGTTATTGATGAAGTAGTAGATTGGAGGCAACAGGTTCCGGTGAAGAAGAAAGAAGAAGTGGATCAGATTCTAGATAAGAAAACAATTGACACGTGACATGGGAAATAAAACAAATATTTAGTACATTGGAAAGGACTGGAAGAAGAGGACAATACTTGGGTCATAGAGTGGGAGATTAAGAAGTTAGATGTAGATAAATGGAATCATTTTGAGGAAGACAACTTGTAGGAGCTGCATTTTTTTCAAGCAGGGGAGAATGATGCGCTAGAATTAGGAGAAACTTGACAAGGTCATAACTTGATCTCAGGGTGTCCGTTTGAGTCCATTTTTATTTGAAACCATGTGTTTTGATGATAAAAACATAACGATAACCTATCCTACTAGTTGGGGAAATTTTTGACATGTTTTCGGGCCCTAAATCTGCCATCTTGAGGTCAAAATTTAGGATTTAAGTTATAGTTTAGTTTTTTCCTATTTTTGGGCATTAGTTAATTGTAGTCTATTAGTTGCATTATGAGTTAGAAAGTTGTCAATTCATCTAATTTATGGATGTATAAGATGCATGGAAATTTTTGTGCCCGTAGGAATAAGAAGAATAACAGGTTCTAGTAAACTGCTAAAAATAGTAATTTCCGCCACCTAGAGTAGATTTAGTTAGAGTTAGTTAGAGTTTACTTGGAAAATTGAGTGGGGAGTTGCTTTCCTATTTAGGAAACATTGTAATTCATTATTCAACAATGTAGAAGGAGATCTATTTTCTTTGGAGTTCATATTATTTGAAGTAAATCAAGTTGGCTAGAATTTGGCTACATTAATACAAGTCAACACTTCAATGACCACAAGGTTCTAATACATATGATTATAGGAGCATAACTACCCAATCGGGATTAGTTCAGGTTGAACTGGAGTATAATGCAAATCACAAAAGGAATAAGAGATTTTTAGTCACAAGTTGACTTTCCTTTCGAACTCAACATGATGTTTTTTAGTAGAAACAACCATATGTTTGAAAAAGCACCATAATAGTGGCCAATATAACATAGCCTTCCAAATAATAAATAAGCTATTCATAGGAGAACATGAAATTCTCAATTCTTAAGAGGCTATGGTTAAACCAAAAGCGTCTGAGTGCATAATCGAGTTGGACTTTAACTTCAAAGTAACCAAAAATAAAAAACATAATATTTCCATAACCTATATTAAACCTTGATGGGGTCGAATAATACCAAAGTTAATGATGAGGAAATATGGAGTCAAGAATGAATTGCCAGAAAGGTGTCAACCAGATAAAAAACAACCTGTTGAGAAATCAACTGAACTTAGTTGTCAAAATAAAATACAACAGTTTGTTGATAAATATCACAACATTCTGTTAAACTGTCATATGTAGCTCAGGAGTTAGATCATTAATATTTCCACTCAAAGGTGCCCATTCAGAAGGGAAGAAGTGACAAACTTTGTGTTAAATTACAATTTCCCTTGATCCATAACAAACTCAGAATAAAACATTTAAACCAATTGTTTTCCTCAAAAATGGTTTCTAATAACTCATACCCATTGGAGTAAATATAAAGTCAATGCAACCAAATAGATAAGTCCATAATTAACAATAATATATTTTTTTAAGAGAATAAATCCAAGTTACTTAAGTTTAACAAATACCTGGAAATATAAAGTCTTTCCAAAACATAACCAGACAAACACCCACTTCTAGGTATTCTTATTATCTTGTCAATCTTACTTATAATCCCAAAAGAGATAGGTATCATTCAAACAGATTTTATAGTGTTTTGAAGTACAAAAACACAACTGTAATAAGTATTCCAAATAACACTTGATGTGTCAAGCCCAGAGACATTTAATATTACATTCACAACACACATCCAAACTCATGAAATGCATTATTCCTTATTAATAATCAATCATAGGCATGCCTATAACAAGTAATTCATTCCAAAACAACATACATCATGATTCAACAATATTTCCTATTCTACAGAAGTAAATAATTACCTTGAATACACAACCCCATAAATAAAGTATGCAAATTTCATTCAAGAGTACTATTATTTTAATGAAATTACTATATTGAGAAAGATATTATAGCGAGTTAGGGCCTATCATGTCTATGACGCCAATCCTTTCTTCCTTGAAAAGCTCCCAAGCTTCTTCCAAAAATCCCAAATCTTGAAGTCGATTCCGTCCTCTAACAGAAAATAATATTCTTCGCAATATTTAATGAATCTGGGAGGCACTATTTCCCAACAAGTCATAGTTGCTTATAACATGCAATATTTCTTAGATCAACCCTATAAGTGTGTTAGATCATAACTTAAAGATTAGATAAACCCTATAAGTGTGTTACCTTCCTTTCCATTTAAGAACATATAATCTTATGCATAAGTTCATAATGATTCACTTCAATATGGTCCTTAAAAAGGACATAATATCATTTCCATAATTACAATCACATAACTTTAGATAAGGATTAATAATACCTCAATTAGTAATCAGTTATATCATGAATGTATTCACTTAACATACCCTTGTTATAGTTCCCAAGGTCATCCAAATTCTTGTTAGCAACATCCTTAAAGATAGACAATCTTATTACAAGCCACTTTTCACCAGTTAAGTACATCATATTTACAAACCCTTGATGAAATTAACACATATAGTCCTAGCAGGTTGATATAATTCATAAAATACTTAGGTAATCACCCACTAGTAACTTTTTCTAACTTTCAGGTATATAACACTTCATTAATTAATACATAATATCCATATACAATTAACCCATTCATAACTTCATTTTCTTCATACTAGTATTCACAGATATGTTTTATGTAGCACTTTGTTTGATTATACTTAGGATTACTAGAACAGTAACTTATATACAAAATACATATCTTAATTAAATGGAGAACTATAAACTCATCATTTACCTATCAATCACTTCTCAATCAAGATATTATAACAAGAAATCAAACTTTATTACATTCCACAAATAAGTACCAACTCATGTTTATAAGAATGATCATAATCTTTCCTTTCAAAGAATTACATTAAATGGCCAAGGGTCTTTCTCATTTCAAAACATAAGTAATTCAATTAGGAATACCATAATCAGTTATCCCATTTAGCTTTCTTCAATCAAAGGAAAAAATGAAATTATATACGTCATCCTTCTGTCACAATGTCCATATGCAAAATTGTTAGCATGAGTTAGTTCACATGAACTGAGCATGATAAGCACTATCTCTTCATAACAACATGATCTACATAATGAATTCATAAAAAGAACTCTCCTTTTCTTTAATGAAATCATATTAAGGTTCTTAGAAGGTAAACAATTCTTCCTTAAGCATGCTAAGAATAATCAAGATAAATGAAACCATGAAAAGATTCAATTTTATTCATACACTATATCACAACTATTCTGTCAGTATTAATTTCCGTTATTTAAAGTATGTCATGTGCATTGTGTCAACATTATTCATAAAATTGATTTACTTGAGTAACATGATTTCAGTCATGTAATCCCATACTTGCATGCCAGAAATCATTTACTCAACAAATTAATAAACATGCTTAACTAAGTATCACAATCAACAATGATAATCAATAAATGCCATAGTCAACTAAAAGAAGGTTAATACCCATAAGTTATAGTCTTATAACCTTGAAATTATATGCCAATAACTTATGTATCCTCCATCTAGTTTAAACCACTTATACTATCAATAATAAACCATTAAGTCATTCCAAGTTCATTTTCACAGTCAAGATAATTCACAAACATTATTCAACAAACCCTTAGTGGAATTCACAATATCACCCTACATTCAATTAGAACTAAATAGTAATGTCAAGAATACTTATTAAAATAGTAATATATTCAAGTATTAAACCTTAGTAGAGAGAGAAAATCATAACATCATGAGAAACAACAATCCATTAAAGATAAAATACTTACAGTAAGATACATAGTCAATACTTACATAAACTATGTAAGTTATTTATGAATAGAGAATTCATTTGAAATTATCCAAGCTTAGGGAAATAGAAAACATAATTCAATAACACAACGATTTTATCAAACATATCTAGACCTCTTAAACACCACA
Source organism: Taxus chinensis (assembly GCA_019776745.2). NCBI lineage: Eukaryota > Viridiplantae > Streptophyta > Pinopsida > Cupressales > Taxaceae > Taxus > Taxus chinensis. The sequence continues at coordinate 389,961,199 of CM034146.1, forward strand.
AACATATCGCAATCCCTAAGAGGATGATTACAATTACTGTCATATACAGCGAGAAGTCATGATAAACATGATTGACATTAATTCGATAATCCCAACTAGAGATTCATTATCCTATGACTTGTCTTGTATCAAGTTGAAATGAAAATAATCCATTATTCCACAGTGAGTCAAAGAATCCATTAGAATATTAATATTTTCTCCTAACTCATTCCACTGAGTAACGTTTAGAGGATACTAAACTCCATTAATGGCATAGTCTAATGAAATAGACAAAGAGTAGTTTGAATGTCAAGGAATCACCATAATCCTAAATGGAAATGGATTATAGTTTTATATGAGTAAAAAAATCAAGCTTCAAGGCAAACTGGAATACTAAATGATCCTACACAGATATAGAATAAATAATAACACCCGTTAAGGCTCGAAACGTCCATATGTACTCAGTTTCTATGACAAAATCAGTCACCATCACCCATAAGATGAGAAGTTTATGGATTAAAACATTATGACCCTAAATGGGTTTCAAATCTAACTTGATTCAAACATTCTTCAACTAAAATCACATAGTATGGTCGATAAGACCAATCAAAGCTTATACAGTATCAATTAATTATGTAGAGGAAGCAATCACACCTAATTTTTCAAACCTAGAATCCAAAAGGCTATTTGTCTTAGTCAACACTAATTCACAGTCATAATCAATGACTCATAATTGGTTATTTGAAACATAAAACTAGTTTCTGATAATACTAAACAACACAATAAAATGATCATCGAGACTTATGTAATCGATCCATGTTGACTTTCATAATCCATCCTGCAATTGTTAAATAATTAGTTTACTAACACTATTTGATAACCATTAAACCTTCCTTATAGAGTTTACATCCATGAAGTGGAATAATCAATTAACCAGGCTAAGCACATTCAAGTTCGTAAGGACCGGTGAAATTAAATACAACCAAACAATATAACTCAAATGTTAAGATAAATAAGTACCTACTTATAGGAGATAGTTCAATGCTTCAATGACCATAAGATTCTAATACATAAGATTTTAGGAGGACAGCTACCCAATCAAGATTGGTTCAATTTGAACTATAGTATAATGTAAATCCAAAAAGGAATATGAGAGAGTTTTATTCGCAATTCGACTTTGCTTTCAAACTCAGCATGATGTTATTTAGTAGAAACAACCAAGATTTTAAAAAATCACCATAACGGTGGCCAATATAACCTAGCCTTCCAATTATTAAACAATATATTCACAGGAGCACATCAACTTATCATTTTTTAAGAGTCTATGATTAAAACATAAGCATCTGAGTACACAATTGAGTTGGACTTCAACTTCAAAGTAACCAAAACTAAAAAACACAATATTCCCAATACCTATATTAAACCCTGATGGGGTGGAATACTACCAAAGTTAATGATGAGAAAATCTGGAGGAAAGAATGAATAACTAGAAAGGTGTCAACTAGATCACAAATAACCTATTGAGTAATCAAATGAACTTAGTTTTCAAAACAAAATACAAAAAATGTTACTGTCAAAGGGTTTGTGGAGGGTGGTCAAAGATTACATTATAGACTTCACTTTAGAAAAATAGTATGCATATGCTTATAGAAATATGAAGCATTGGGTTTAATTAGAATGCATGTGTTAGATACTTTATCGTCCAAATAATAAAATCTAAAACTCTGGAAGTATTATGAGGAGAGTTTGACAAACTATTTGGTAAATTTAATGAATTTAGGAAGTTATAGTTGGATCAAAACTATTTTCTCTCATACCCAATGACTTACCCACCATTAAATAATTTCTCGCCAAATTCAGTTCCATATATTCACAACTAAAACCTTGAGGAAAATATAAGGCTGAAAAAGAGGCCATTTTATTAATTCTGTAAAAGTTAAAGGGCCTTTTACATGTCTTTGCATCCACCTTTTATTCTACTATGAATGCTTTATGTGATCAATTTAAAATGGCTAAATTTTTATCTTTTTTATGAATGAATTATTAGGAAGAAAACTAATTTGATCTATCTTGATGCTCTTCCAATTTCAAGTCATGCATTAGTTGCAAACTTTTCTAAGGAAAAAATAAACCTAGGTATAAGAATATTCCCTTTAATAAGCCCACAAAATCCTCCATGATTCTCCTAAATCAACTAATATGAATTTTTCATATAATCCTAATACCGACTTTGAGATTTTTGGTAAAAAAATCACAATAATAATAGGTGTTGAATGAAAATGATAGCCTTGGAAGCAACAATGAAACAACACAATATTTTTATATCTTCTTCTTTTTCTCCTTCTTGAACTCCCTCCTTAGGAAAAGCAAAAGCATTATCAACTAGAATATTGAATGCATCTCAAAATAGTTGGATCTTTGATTTTAATGTTTTTCACCACCTAACACATTCTCATTATCTTACCACATATCTATCTAATTGTAACACTTCTCGTATTATGGTTTGAAACTCTTTTTTATTTGATGTTTTGGGTACAAGTATTGTTTAGATGCAGGATGGGTGCGTAAATGATATACTCGTTGTTCCTAAGACATATATAAAATAAATTTTTATATATAATATAGGCCATTATGGAAATGGAAATACTGTGGAGTTTACTCCTCATAATGTGTGACTAGGTAATTATTAAAGCTTGAGGATGTGATTGCACAATTTTATTTAATCAACATGCTCATCTATACCACTCTTCCTTGTTTCTCATGTTGATTTTTGAGCCCTTCCTATGGTAAATCATGAGTCCATCCTTCCTTATTTTGATTTTACATTGGCAACTTATCTCGACTAGTAGTTAAGACCTGTATATGAGGATTTTCCTTTTTCCCTCTATCTAGATTTCACTTAAGGTAGGCCAATCATGTGTTCACATTAGGCTAGAAGTAGGTTTGTATTAAACTAGCCTATTTTTGGGCTTGTTCAAACTAAATTAATGTTAAGCTCAATTGTAGGGAGGTTTGTTAAGTTGATCGAGTGACAACTTGTAGTATGCGCCTACAAATTCTTTAATTGCATATTTAGGTCACTTGCTCTAAACCAAGAGTTTATTTACTCCAACTAATTCATTATTGTGAAACAAACTCACATGATTATCTATATTGGGGACTCCTTTTATATACAAAAGTAACTTTAAATTTAATTAATTATCCTTTTTTGTTATTGTGTGTGTATTGGCATGAAAATATATTTTTCATTGGTTTTTTTGACTTTTTTGTTATCTGTGTGATGTATTGGCATGAAAATTTATTTTTCATCATGGTTTTACTTTGTATGGATAATCACTAGTAATTCAGTTAATCTAAGTTCTGATCGCATATAAGATAAGGGTGACCTAACCAAGGATGAGATCACACTAAATGTTCATGAATATAGTGGGTGCCAACTCACCCCCTTCAATTTTAAACAACAACCTCAGCTTAATTGAGGTACAAATAGAAATCAAAGGCTACAAATCGACTCATGAAAACTAACAAGGGCTTACAATTTCCTCAATATTAAATCTCTTAAGGCTACAAAGGCCTTTGATACAATATACTAAATCTTTCACTATCTAAGGACAATTCCCAAACATCGAGGGCTCTATAGATGCCAATAAGTTCTGGTAAGTGTTACATGATAGCTTAAATTGAACATGTAAGGAAAATGTTACATCAATAATGTAACTATGAAGAGGGTACAAAGGCTAAGATAGGTCCCACTACAAAAGAAGAAAAACCTTATAATTCAAAACAACTATAGGTTAATCATCGATCCCATAACTTTAAAAATATTTAAAATATTGATAGTTAGGACTTAGTAACATACCATCCAGAAATCTTGTATAAAGTTTGGCTAGGATGTATTTGGAAATATTGCAATAGTCATAAAATGCACTATGACCCATAATTATCATGTGTATTACATTTATTCAAATATATGAAAATGTATGATCCATCTATAATGCAAACCCATTTTCAAGTGGCAAACGAGAAGAAATGCTCTTACTTTATCAATTCAAGTCTCAGGAGGGAGAAAGATTTCTAAATGCATGTATGTTAAGAAATATGGTTAAGGAGAATACACTCATATGAATCATGTATAGCAACATAGGATTGTTGGACCCTTTTAGTCACAATCAAAACATATCGATCTAGCCTTGAATAAAAAAGTATGGATGTGGTCATCCAAGAAGCATACATTAGTAGCTGTTGGCATGTGGTCCTATTAGGTTTTTTCATTGATGTAAAACCACATTAATGAAAAATTGGATGATGGATTAGGGTCAGATAATGTTGTGGATGGTGTTGGCAGGATGATTCAAATGTGTACTCATGATGGTATACATGGAGATTCAGTGAGGATTGTTTTCCCTTGCAAGCCTACTCAGGAGCTTAAGAGATGCTTGCATGGGGGTAGGAGCTTCTTGGACTGCTTGAGAAGTATGTTGGTCATGATGGATAAGCAGGTTTGGAGAGTGTATTTTGTGCTCACATCAGTTGCATGAGTGCAGATATAAGTATTGGCTATTTGGTGTTCATATGGAGCAGGACATGGTTGGTAGGAGGTATGAGATTGAATTTTGGAGCTATATAAGATATCATTGATGCTTGTAGATCATGGGTATCATGGTATATCAGGTATTTTTGGGTCATTTTCAGTTATTTCATGATGAGTTACAGTTTTATTTCAGTTGACCCTAGTTTCTTCAGTGTAAAACCCTAAGGTGAAGCTATGCAAATGAGACAAGATGAAGATTTTTAGGTATGGTGATGACATTATTATGATTGGAGATGTTAGTATGATGTGTCGTGGTGCTTTGAGAAAAAATTTAGATTGCTATGATGATAACTGTGCAATTTTTATCAGCTTTGGTGAGACATGGTTAAGAACAAGGCCATTTACAGCTCACATTAAAACTTCTTATGCTCACCCTGAATTATGTGCTTTGCATGGGACCTAGTGACTTTCAGGGATGTTTCTACATTGAGTATAAAAGGTTTCAAAAAAAGGGGAGGATATATAATAGCCATATATATTCAAGGGGGTCCCTTTATCTTTCTATTATGGTTCGAGGACCATATCGAGCTAACTAAAGGACTTCTCTATGGTTTGAGGACCAAATCAAATGAGACTTACTTAGCAATGGTTCAAGGACCAGATTGAGTTATCTATAGAAACTTATCTATGGTTAGAGGACAAGATTGAGCTCTCTATAGCCGGGGGAATGAGGTCATTTCATCTTCAATTTTTTATGAACAAATGTTAAGAAGGCAAATAATTATTTATGAGCTTAAAAGTGATATGTAAGAAACTCTTCCTAAATGTATATAATTGTTTTCTAGTGAATAGATAATTATTGGAACATGTAGAGGAATTCTTCAATTTTCCATAAAGGTATGGTAGAGGTCATAGTGATGAGTGGGCCCCACTCAAATAGGTTAGTTTATGAAGAAGAGTGTTTTGAGATAAGGTTGTCCAAAGGAGTTGCATGCTAAATTGACGGTGCATGACATATGATAGTTTCTCTTGATTACCAAAGATGTTTCAGGACATGTTTATGTAGGTACATGGTCAAATGAGGTCCATTTAGGTTGACTGGTCAAAGGGCAATTTTGACGCCTCAAAAAGCAGTGTTCAGTAAAATGGGTATATCTAGAGCTACATGTGGAATTTTGAGATGATTAAAAATGTGTTGGAAAGAGGATTCAAATATATTTCCATTGATATTATGATTAAATCTTGATGAGTATTTTTGATTAATTTTTTATGTAAATTTGTAGATAATAATGTATTTAATAATGCAGGATAGGATGTGTTGTGTTGAATGTTTTGAGTTGCTTTAAGAATGAGATGGATTAGGTGATGTTTTATATCACCTCAAATGTAAATAGGGATTAATTTTTAATCCAATGAATCCATTTATAAGTATTTATTGTTCATAAAAATGTGTTTAATGAGCTAATCTTTGGAAACAAATGTTTTTGCATGTTGATTTAATATATATAATATTTGCTTTAAAATATTCATACGAATCTTAGAGTTACTACTTTATTTTTGCACAATACTGAGTTGTTACTCTTAATTCCCTTGTTATATTTTCTATTTTTTTGTTTCCCCCTTTTTTATTCTATTGATTGATTCCATATATATATAGCACTACATGTCGTCCATACATAGTTGACCTAATGCCCATACCTAAAAGCTATATAAACTATGGTTTATTCCGCCATCTTTATTCTGTTGAAGTCCCTCATCCTGAAGTGTGACAAAATGTTGCCACGTGTCCCACTTTAGACTATTGATATATGTTTGTTGACTCTACCTCATCCCACTATGGACTCAAAGGATTACAACATGTGGATCATTCCATGAGCATCAATTTTGATAGGAGGATATTTTTGGGAGGTTGATGAAATGGTGACATTTTCCCTAGACCTCCCCTCTTGACCTAAAGATTATATCAACTGTGGCTTATTCCGTGACCTTTGGTTAAGAGATCACCGAAATGATGACATGTGCCATGCCTATGGTGGGATTTTTAAATTTAATGATCAAAATAGAAATTAATTCCTTTCAATGGTGGTGGTTAGGAGAGAGGGAAAAATACATTTGAATATATATGTGGGGCTCGAGATTACTTGACCAATTAATTTCAACAAACACAAGAAGAGATGAAGCATTATTTTTAGGGCTTTCCTGGAAAATAGAACCACGTGTAGGTAGCTCATCATCACCATCGATATGGAAAAAAATTAGGCTTTTGAATCATAATCCTAGGGTTTGAACTCATGGACATGTTCAGGGAATAGAGCCATCATTTCATCACATAGATCTTCACCGACCCTATTATTTAATTTTTATGTAAACAATAAGAATGTTGACACTTACACCATTATTATTGTGATAGGGGGTATAAATATTTTCTCAAAATGTTAATAGCTAATATTTAAAATCTAAAATTAAAACTTTTTTCATTAATGAGTAGCATCGATTAAATTCCCTACACGATTTTGAAACATCCTTTTTTCCCCTCATCTTCCATGAACCATTCATTATTCTCATGATTATCATTACATTATTGTATTCCCATCATTATCATATCCTTATTCCTCACCTCACATATCCTACTTATCTCACAAATTAAATCTAACTATTTATTTAATAATTATTTTAAATTATCAATTAATTAATCAATTATATTAATTTAATTAATTAAATTTATTTATCAAATTACCATTATTAATTAATATTACGTAAATAGTTGATTATTAAATAACGTGATTAATTTTTTAGTGTAAATTAACATTATTAATTTTATTAATAAAATTCAACCTTTAATTATTAAATTAATAACGTTAATTCATTGTTTCAATTAATTAAGTACATAAAAATAGTGAAGCAGTAGTTCACTCTCTCTTAACCATCCATCACTTATCTAATGGATAAAGATTAAATATCCCTCACATGAAACCTATGTGGGGAAACTCTCCCAACTCTCCACGAGGAAGTTTGTCAAAAGCAAAATTAGTAAATGAATTTTTTTTTCCCGCTTCCCACTTCCTTCTCTCTCCCACATTTATTTTAGCACTCTCCTTTATAAGAAAAATAGTTTATTAACAACATGCACAAATTCCTACCAATCCTGGTCGGGCATAAATGAAAAAAACATTTCAGATAGTGGTGGAAAAACCATATTTGAAATAAAAAATGATGGTGGGGATGTCGCAGTCGAGATCCACATGTGCAAGGTTCGAATCCCTGCAATGGTGGTATAAATTTTACATTTCGATAACAATATGATTAAAATAATGTGTAAATACACTAGCCTAATTAATGCAAGTTTGCAATAAATAAAATGAATAATTAAATACTAAAATAATACACATGAAAACTAAGCTATAGAATATGGCATCCTGATGTGCAAAGAGTGTTAGAAGGGCCTTAGATGATTTTGCAGAGGTTTTTGTACTATGTCGCAATGGAGACCCATTGTACAGAGATAGAAGATCATCACACAGAAGCTCTATAAATTATAGATCTAGTATATTTTACTGGACTGGGGAGCTTGGAGAGGGTAGGGGCACTCGTGGGTGCCCTAGTAAGAGTTTTGGGTTCCCTAGTCTGTAGAAATGGTCAGAACCTGGTTCCGATATGGTCGCTAGGTGTTTTCACTCCTTCACTTCTTATCATCAAACTTCACTGGATGTCGTTGTAAACCTATAATGGATAAATCACCTATAAAACCCTATGCAAAGCATCAAAACCCTAAAAAATAAACTTACATATTAATGGGTCAAATTTTCCTCAGATACAAAATGTAAGGACTTATAAATGAGCGATGCACTACATCTCAAACCCAATGTAGTTCTAGGTTTGTGTGTGCAGAATTATGCCCTTGGTTTCTCTTATTCAAGTTGTACTTGGTGAGTAACAAGTGACTAACTAAACTTATAATGTAAATAATATTTACATGGAAACAATAGACTCCCCTCTTATGAAGTGTGATGATGTAGATGACCCATCCTTTTGTGCCTTGTGTTGGAGCTAGATAGATGTAAATGGATCTATAGATGCATTTTATGGATGTAACCTTAGGTGGAGATAGTAGATGTTTAATGTTTGGTCCCTTACTATGATCACATAACATTTATATTTATATGATTCCTTTGCTTGAATTTTTTAATTAACCCCAAAAAGCTGACTACCAAAAAGATAAAATGCTCAAATTACTAGAATGAACCCCAAAAAGTGTAACCAAAGTACAAATAGGAATGGGTCACCCAAATGGGATGAGATCACCTGTATCTAGCGTCCTAGGTGGGTTCCCAAGTCCAGAAAGGGTAAAAATGAAGTATAAAAAGATAGACTAGGCCAATAAAGGTGCAAGAACAAAAGTATAAATATAAAGAAAGAGAAGATGGCCAAAGACATGGTTTAATTAGTACTTTTATTACTTTGGAATCATGCAAATAGTAGTATGTGAACAATACTAGATAATTACTCAAAGTACATGATTTTATGTCTACATTTGTCCTCTCTTTATGTTGGTAAGAAAAAATCTTGTTAACATAAAGTAGCTAGTTATGCATACCTAATATCCATGTAGAAATCATGCCGAGGGACCAAACAAATCGTAGAGTGATAAAAATATGGAACATGGAGACTAAATATTCCAAAATGTGAAAAGGTGATGAAAATGAACCTAGGGTAGAAATGTGTGTGTAAATGCCGATGTGTGTGATGTAATTACAAAAGAGAAGACGATCAAGTATTCAAATACATATGTATATGATAAAAGTGTGTGTAAATACACATGTATGTGTGTATAAAGTTGTAAGTATGTAAAAGAAAATGTGAAAAACGAACATGTGAACCTGATCCATGATGAGAAAAGAGTGTATAAAAGATCTTTTAAATGTCGATGAAGTGCAAGTTTTATTAGAGATCTCGTGCCACTGGCGAAAGAAGTGTAGGGAGGAAAGTTTTATTTATCCTCCAACCTTTAAATGATTCCCAAAACTGAAGAGATGTCTGTACTTTCTAGTTTTTTGGACGATCTGACGTGAATTTAATGGAAGAAGTGTAGGGAGAAAACATTTGGTTTTGTCCTCTAACCTTTAATTTCTTCCCATTATATGGAATGCCACTACAGATGATGTGTACTAACATATGTGCTAAGGACAACCTACCCTATAAAATATGTTGTGTATGAGTTCTGTAGACTATGTTGAACCTAATCACTATGTAGATGCCCCTAGTTATAGGTGCTCTAGGAAAGGAATCACTATACTAAGGACCCAAGTCTAATTCTGAGCCCTAAACTATGCTGTATCAATACCGTGTTGTGTATAAATGTTTGTATGGGGTGAAAAATTCATCCAAATTATGTCCCCCTCTTTAGGGGTGCATGTGATGTCATAGAAGGAGTATAGGGCCCAAAAGAGGACCACTGCTAAAATTGTGCCCTGCACAGGGGAGGGAATGCACTTGGTAAAAACCAAGGCACACACAAACAAGTGGCAAGGAAAAATGTGTTAGTACAAACAAGAATGCATGTGGAAGATGAGTTTAAGCTATGAATAAAATGTGTAAACAGATAATGTAAACACCTAATAAGACAGCGTAGATAGCAAAAAGTGGGTTGTAAACATGGGACATCACTAATGATGTCGCAAGACAATCAAGGTCAACTAAGCTAAAGACATACAAGTGTGCACACAAGACAAAGGGAAAATCCCACATACAATGGAAAAAAATGATAAACAAGTATAGACAATGTAATAGATAACCATGGAAACAAGTAGCTCTGCGTAACAAATGTTGCACATGAAGCACCCATTAGCATGTTAGAGATATAAAAAGTATGTAAAAATTTTTATAATATGATGATGTAAAGTGCTAAGTACAAAATGAAATAATATCACCTATAGTATATGAAAGTGGATGCCCTAAGAGCCATTGTGGGACTGGTAATTGATATTGCACCAAGAATTCATGTTGTGTGTAATGGTCCTATATAATCTATAATCACAACTAGAAATCAAGTGAACATGTATGTGTTTATGATAAATATAATGACATATAATATATTTATATATCATATGTAATAAAGTAAACATGTACAAGTAAATGGAAGCAAGATTAAATGCAACCAAGATATGCAATATGTTGTAAATGGATGGAATGGAATGCAGAGTGAGTGCTAGGAGACATGTGCCCATGAGTGAATGGAACTGTATGTAGTGAGGCTCATTTATTATGCCCCCCAGTAGTCAAGAATTAAATGTAAATGAGAGCGCATCATCGGGAAATGGTCAAACCATGTGTTTTGTGTAGCATGATGTGATGAATGTGTAGTTATGATATGTGACCTAGAGATGAGGTGTGAGCACATGTGATGATTTATCCTAAAGCATATATCAAAATAAGATATCAGACATAGTGATGATTTAGCCTTAAGCATGTATCACTAAAGGATGTTGGAAGAAGTTATGATATAGCGTATGGCATATATCATTAATGGATGCTATAAAAAGTGATGATGTAGCCTAAATCGTATATCACTAGTTTATGATTGTCGTATGAGAAAGAGGATGAATGGTTGAATGTTTGAGTGTGATGAGGTAAATTTTATTTGTATACCCTCAGCAGTCCAGTATGGACCATTATAATAGAGTGCATCATAGGGTAGTGAGTGAAACACATAAAATTAGATGTGTAAAAATATATAATGTGTAAGTGATATGGTAATGAGAAATCACTATATGATGTGAAAGATGCGTAGATGATATAAGATGTGTACATGCATAGGAAATGTAATACATAAGATGAAATATGTATGATGTAGGATGGATGTATGTAATATGTGTGGTGATGTATGTTGTGTAGTGTATATTGTGTAGCATGTGAGGTTAATGTGTACATTATGCCCTCAACAGTCAAGTGTGAACCAAAGCACAAGAGTGTGTTATCAGGTAATATCAATTCTATCATCTATGAATATGTTTATACAACATTTTATGATTTGTGTATAGGGGGAAAGATAAGCGTAATTTCCCTCAAGTGTTTAATGGTGAAGAGGATCATGTGACACTCTCTAAAATATTGTCGATATCATTATAAAATTGTACTACAGTGGCATGAGAAGTGATAAGCAATAGAATGATGTGGGTCGAAAAAATAGCCATTGCGGCGTAAGGTGTAAACACTCATTGCATAGTCTTCATTAGTGAATGGTACTGGTGGACATTCTTGGGAATACCAATGATAAATATTCAAAGAATAAGTAGGAGATGATTCATTAGGAATAGAAACATTTCCAAATGGCATAGGGAATGTGATAGAAGTATGGTCGATGTCTAAAGTACCACCAACATACTCAAGCCAATATTTCCCAAGTGTTAGTGAAGAAGTGCGATGGGAACGTGATACAAATACTCTTTCAAATGAAACACACGAAGACCATAGGCTGTTGTGATGTGATAATAAGCATGGTAAAGGTGAGGTGAGTGAATTTGTGGAAAATTTTCGTTAAGTGTCAGGCCAAGCCTAGTTAAACCCTCATGTGTGTGAACAATATCTGAACAAGTATAATTGACCAGAATATGATTCCAAAAATATGTGTGGAGAAATATTTTGGATGTTAAAGGTCGGAGTGGAGATGTATATTGGTTAGGGGAGGGTGAAATAACATCTAAGTTGTTGATAGACCCCTGATAAAGTATCATAACATCGATAAAAGTATAGATCTTGAATTATTATTCACTCGGGTCATCAGAGACAAAGGTGGCATTGAAATAGGAGTCATCTACATCGATAGGAGTAAAATTAAGTTGACCTAATGCTTCATCAGTAAGTTCGAAGAAATCAACTTCATCATCAAAATATTCAGAATCATATTTTTTAGCATTATCTTGTTATATAGCTTGGTCCATCATATTACTAGGAGTTACATTAGGAATAGGAATGAGAGGAGTCTCAACAGATGGAGCAGTAGTAGTCATTGGAGCAGATACAGTGGGTGAGATGATTACCATACTATGAGTAGAAATAGCTAGAACACTTGGAGCGGTAGAGGAAGATAGAAAATTGATAGATTGACAAATGTCCTATGTGTCAATACTACTATATGGAATATGTTGTGTAAGAGGGATGGGCATAGCAGCAACAGGGTTGATGCGACAAAATTTGAAAGGTTTGGGATCTATAGAAATAGTATGTTCATAGTCTTCATGTATGAATTTGACACACTGGTAGACAGTAGATGGGACGTCTTGCATTTCCTAGATCTAAGGTCTACCGAGTACCATATTTAATTAAAATGAGGCATTGATAACATATAATTTAGTGAGGACAGTCTGAGGTCCGACCCGAATATGTAGTGAAATGGTCTCTAGACATGTGAGAGTTGTAGAGTCATAACCTCGAATAAGAGTAGAGTTATTAGAAATTAGTTTATCATTAATACCTAATTTTTTGAGAAGGGAATGAGTACATAGGTTGAAAAACCACCCATTATCAATAAGTATACATTTGATACAAGTGGTTCTAATGATGGAAGTAATAAGAAACAACGAGCATGGGTTGTTTTTAGCTAAGGCTGATATGTCCTCATGAGTGAATGATATAACATGTGAAAGATTTTTGAGAGGCTGAATGAGATGTGTGAAGGCCATTGTAGAGTTATCACTTTCTATATGAATGGCACAAAGGGATTTTGATAATTTTTTATGATATTTAAGTACATTACACAATAATTTATAGATGGAAATCTTAGCTAGTGTATAGTTTTTAGTTGTTCAATGATTTCATAGACCTTAGGAGGAGTAGAAGGAGCTAATGAAGTGACAGGTGGAGGAAGAGAAGTATTTGGATCCATGGTAGGATGAATGAGGTGATTAGTTACTACGTCGATAGAAGGATCAGCGCTAGGCATAAAAAAGCAAGGAGGTTGTTGAGTATGAACTTGCATGAAATAAATGATAGTAGTAACTATATCAGAGACTTTATTTGGTGTCAAAGAAGGATAATATGATTGATTCATGAATTGATAAGGAGAAGACATATTTAGAAGAAATGGTTTGATTTTTTGAGTTCACAAAAATTATTAAACTAGTGTAAATACACTAGTATAATCTAATGTAAGTTTACAGTAAATAAAATGAATAATGAAATACTAAAATAATTCCCAAGTAAACAAAGCTAGAAAATATGAAATCCTAATGTGCAAAGAGAGTTATAAGGGTCTTAGCTGATTTGTAGAGGTTTCTGTACTATGTTGCAATGGAGACTGACTATAGAGAGATATAAGATCATCACATAAGAGATGTGAAAATTATAGATTTGGCATATATGACTAGACTGAGGCATGTGGAGAGGGATAGTGACTCTAATGAGCGTCATGGTCTAAGTTATGGGAACCCTGGTTTTTTGAAATTTTCATAACCTTATCTTGATATGATCACTAGGTGTTTGCACTCCTCTTCTTATCACGTGTACATTGTTGAACTTTTTTGGATGTATTTGTAAACTTTTAATGGATAAATAAACTTCAAAACCATAAAAATAAAGATGCATATGAAGGGGTCAAACCATCCTTAGCTAGCAAATTGATGGACTTCTCACTGAGTCTTTTACTACACCTTAGACCCAATGTAATTATAGGTGTGTTTGTGTGTGTGTGCGTGGAAGTGTGCTATAGGTTTCTCTTGTGTCAGTCACACATTGTGAGCAGCGAGTAAATAATGTGTGCAAGGAAACAATAGACTCCCCTCTTATGAAGTGTGATGCAGATGAACCAACATTTTGTACCTTGTGATGGAGCTAGATGGATGTAAATGGAGTTATAGATGCCTTTGATGGATGCAACCTTAGGTGGACATGGTAGATGTTTAGTTTTTTGTCCCTTATTATGATCACATAACTTTATATTTATATGATTCCTTTGCTTGAATGTCGTAATTAACCTCAAAAAGGATGACTAATAAAAAGATAAGATGCTCAAACGGTTAGAATGGACCCAAAAAGTGTGACCAAAGTACAAGGAGGACTAGGGTTCCCATAGGGGATGAGGAATCCTAGCGCTGGTGTCCTAGCCAGGAGCCCAAATCTAGAAAGGGTAAAACTGAAGTATAAAAAGACAAACTGGGCCAATAAAGGTGCAAGACCGAAAGTAGCAATAGAAAGAAACATAAGATGGCCAAAGACATGGGTTGATTATTAATTTTATTACTTAAGAATCATGCAAATATTAGTATGTTAGTGAGACTATATAATGACTCTAAGTGTTTGATTTTGTGTCTACACAGTCAATGGGCAGCATTTACGCTAATCTGTTTAGATAAAGCATGAAACCAATATATATTTGGAAACCACATGGCCATTCATAAGGAAATAATGAATTGAAGGATGAAAAAAATCCCAAGACATTACTAATAAAATTGTAAGACTTTAAAGTTCCCATGCGAGGTGGTGGTGATAAAAAAAATCATTGAATAACTATTAAGACAAAAATTTGCATGACATTAGTTTAAACAGTGTATAGGGAAGTTCACACAAACAAAGATGAGGCAAATGTATTGATGGAGTCTAGATAGCAAATACCACATGGAGGCGGATGTGAACTCAATTCATGGGTTTTTATAAACACATAAATGCCCATTTGCCAGGGCCAAATGAAAATTTGTGCATATGGAAACTTATCAGTTTGGCTAAGTGATCACAACAATTAAAGTTGTTGATGGAGAAAATTAAAAATTCGATGCATACATATAGTAAAACACCAAATGGCTAATCCCATGAAAACATTCAATTTGCAAGGTAACCAAACAACACTCAGAATACACAATGAATATAAATAATTGATCCCACAGGCTGAGTCTACACAAATACGACAAAAAAAATTACAATCCCATGTGGAGACATTCGCAAGGAGGAAATATAAGAAGAAAACACGTACAGACATGTAGAGAGTAAATAAATCAAAGAACATGTTAACTTTACAAGTTACCCTTGTTGTAAAGGCTTTTAAAAAAAAATCCAATTTTTTGCCTTTCCCATTCCTTATATGTTTTTTGATATTTTTTTATAAAAATTACCTTAGCATCATTTTTCACTAGATTTCAAATTTTATAAGTTAACCTAAATTTTGCATGCAAAATGAGTGTTGAGTTTTCGAAGTCTGAAGTCTGATCGCCATCAGAATTTGGAACCAAAATTCAAAACTGTAGGTGCATGTTGCACTTAGTTTCTCTCCTCAAGTTCCAAGGTTTGATTCCATGTACCATTATATTAGAATCTTCGAAGTCTGAAGTGCAAGTTACATGTTTTTTGCACGTCAGATCCCAATTTCTGAAAACCCCCCTTCTACCATTTTGAAACTTTGGAATTTTATAATTTAGATTCCGAAGTGCATGTTGCATGTAACTTGCACGCTGACATTTTAATTTAAATTTTTGAAGGAAATAAATGCCCAACAACCTTGCACGTTTTGGCCTACAATAATTAATTTTTACCCTCCTATAAATATGTGAGTTTTTACTTCTTATTTTTATTGGACGGATTAAGTATAATGACATGTTGACAAATATCTGCACCCCAATCGTACCCCTAAGGTGATTTTTTAAGCATTGTTTTCATGATTTTCTCATCTATTTTGGGTAAGTTTTGCAAGTTTATTTTGTTTTCCATTTTTTTGGCATCTTCATTCTCATGTTTTACTTCTCCTCCCATCCTTCGTTTCTCTACATGTCCCTCCTAAGCTTTTCTTCCTAAGATTCAAACCATGGATTTTCTTTCCTTGTTATTTTGTATGGATCCTTTTAATTATGAAATTCATGATAGTTTATCAACATAGATAAGGAAGAGTAAATTTATGAGATCAAGGAGTTTCTTCAAGTTTAGAGCTTCAACTTTTTCACCTTCTAAAATTTCATGGTTTCATAGTGAGTGCAAGCTCCATTTTCTAAACTTTTTTTTTGGAAGTTATCATTTCAAAAAGTTAAGCATTTTGGAAGCCATAGCCTCTTCCGAGTTTAAGAGGTTCTTCTCCTCTTTACACTTCGGTGGATCAGGTGCTCGCACTTTGGGGATTTGATTTTTAGGGATTTCAAAACCGCAACCTCTTTCAGCTTTGAATGTTTGATTTTTTAGATCTTCAGCATTTCCGTATCTTCAAGGGTTTTGAGTTTTGGAGGTTTTTATATTTTGGCGGTTCATGTTTTGGAAGCCTATCACTTTGGAATTTTTGAGTTATTCTTTAAAGTATAAGTTTGGATTTTAGAACTTCATACTTCAGGAATTCAGAAGTCCATGTTCATTTTACAGGGTGTTCTACAAGCATTCACTTCTAATGCCCTGAATTCTGATTTTTTATTTTTCAACAAGGAAAATGTCTAGTTCTTCATCCAAGGGGAAGGACAAGATGAAATATGGCTATCAAGGAGTAAAAACCCGAGAAACATTTCATTAAATCTAGATAATATTGGGGATACAAACTTTGAGGCTTATTGATATGCCCAAATTCTAGGGAAGGTTGAAGGCTCCAAAAAAGAAACCATAGATGTAAAATATTTATGACAGTGGACTTCCCCTTGCAGCATAATTTCCCTAGTCTATGCAATGTCCTGAATTTTTTCTTGCCACAGCATCTCACTTTGACAAAAACTCACGTACCATAAAGGATGATGATGGCACATTGGTGATTACCATGGATAGTAACTTCTTTGAGGACATTTTAAATCTCCTCGATGTAGAAGATTATGTCACTATCTCCTCAGAGTCAGATCTAGAGCATTGGGTTGTAGATAACGACACTTGCATAAGGGTCGTCAACAAGAGCTACTTAACCAAAACTAAAATTTCATTGTCTATAATCCCTAATACAATTTTCCACGGTACAATTTGATTTAGGAATTGAATGATATTATTACACTGTTGATAAGGGTTACAAATATCCCTTCCTCTAGGGAATTCCAAGTGGATTTAGCTTTACATTTCCATAATCAAAAGGAACAAGGACCTTATTCGGTGGGGTGAAAACATAAGCAATACCATCTTTTTGTCAACTGGGAGATGTGTTAACCTCAGGAAAATTCTTCATGACATCCTACCCAGTGTATGTAGTGGAGGGAATGAGACACTATCCATGATATTATCCAATGTGATCTAGGAACACATTTCAAATATATGAGTATTATCCCCAACTTGTAATGGCAGAGGGTACTAAGCATTTCAAGATTAAATGATGTCTTCTTCACAGATCTACTGTATTTATTTGATAAAGAGTTATATAAAAAAATGATATCTTATGAAGGTTGGAAGGAAGTTTGGGAGTGGGGAGGTATCTACCTATAATTCCTGACATTCACATACATCATAGTACCTGGATTTATAGGTGCTCCTGTCAAGTTACCAAGAAGCCTAACAGACAAGTGGGTTATAATGGAATTGGTTCGTCAGTTGTTGAGTTATCACAAGATCCAACATGATTGACATAAAGTAGGAGCCCAATTTCCCATAAATATAGGTAGATATACGTGAACTTCTACATAAAAATATAATAATATTGAGGGGGAGATGTCATAAATGACTGTGAAAAAGTTCCACCTGCACACTAACTTTGACTATTAGGACAATTTCAGGAAAACATGACCAAATATTATTCACATACCTCAATTGGAGGACATTTGGATCTAATGCTGAGATGATAACATGGTAAGGGAAAGTTATTTTGAAAGGTTAAACATTAAATAAGTCACCCAATATGGAATTGCGGTCTTCTCCTACGGCCTACATGATGACAATCACATCTTAGACCCTACTTATGATCAAACAATGTCACGAATCAACATTTTCCTTATATTGATTGGTTAGTTAAGGAATGTAGTAACACAAAGGAAAGGGTGGATCCTATTCTAAATAGGATATACCAATGGTTAATAACTTTAGGAATTATTCCTAAAGTGTAAGATAAAATTTTCACATAATCTATACAAACACAGTCAACGGTGAACCATTCCATTCCATCAAAAGGGAAGTTGTTGACTCCCAAACCAATCTTAAGGCCTAGTAAGATTTATTTCATTATTGGAGGTTTAGGGTCCTCTTATGGAGTTTGTAAAAGGAAAGTTACATCTCCCAAAGTGCAATCAATGGAGGTCATTGAACTAAATGTTTCCCCTCAAGTTTTTTATTCACCCCTCTCCTCATCTTTTCCATCCTCACCATCCCCAATTCCTTCTTCCCCTCCATCTATCACTCTTCCTTTGACCGTGTCTTCCATTTCCTCTATTCCCACTTCTCATACATCTCTCACCACATCTCCCTCTATGGCCCACATTTTCTCTTCCCTTCCAACTCTTTCAACTGGAGAGATTTTGAGATTAGGATCTCCTTTTGGGACCCTTATCTTCCCAAAGAATTTCTTCCTCTTTCCACTTCTATTTCACTTACACCTGAGGTCATCCTTTCCAGTCTACCTTCCATTTTCACCACATCACTACCAATTTCCGTGACTATGACTAGTTCTGTAGTCATATCAACTACTCCAATTATTACTGTAATAATGCCAATATTGTCATCTGAGTCATCTTCTTCTATTCTTGTGGTTACATAGGAAAAAACCAAAATAGAAGAAGAAAGTGACTATTATCAATGTTTTCGATTTGATGTTCTTAGATTTTACTCCTTGAAGGAAAGATAAGTGACTTGGAGATATTTCTAACTTATCATTTGATAAAATAGGAGAAATATTCATTGAGATAGCTACTCGAGCTACATGAAAAACTAGAGAAACAATCACAACAAAAAATTATCAAGTTTCCATATTTTCTCTCAGAAAATCCAGCCATGAAGGTGCAAAGAAAGATGTATAGGTGGCCCTAGGTAATTTACTGGAGAAATATGATAAGGATAAAGTAACCAAGGATGAACTTAAGGGAAAGGTTGAGAAGCTAATTTATCTGTTAACCAAGATCATGGCAAGCCTATCCAGACTACTACCGCTCTAACTATTCCTCTGAGATTCGATGACACATGTTTTTCTCCAATAGAAAAGATTGGAAAAAGGGAAGAGCACTAGGAATTTGGATGGAAAACTAATCCAATAGTAATATCCATTGATTAAAATTGTTGTTTATTTATATAGTGAATTGTATGCTGAAAAATATGTTGTCTTGAAGATGAATGAACTCCTTACTGAGGAGAGTGATAACTTAGACCTTTCCCTCAAAACATGGAAAGTGATTCAAAGTGCCAGCTCATACCTTCTTCTAAAGGAGGGTGTTATAGATGATGTTTCAAAGCCTTGTGAATTCAAGGAAGCCATGGTGTTTAGAGCTTGGGTATTGCAGTATCTCATGTCATAATTGGAAGAAAATGGATTTTAATTAGTGGATGGTTTGAATGGCATTGTGGAAGAATTCAACAATATAAATGACAAATTCCTAGACAAAAATGTTGATGGTCTTCTAATTGATCAAATTATTGCTCATTTGAGGAGTTTGGTAAATCAGGATGATGATGTAATGAAGTATTTTAGTCTTGACTCTATTTACATGTTGGTATCTTACCAAAACTTCTTGAGTCATTTCAATAAGGTGATAAACAAGACTAAAATATTTCCAGCTAAAGTAGCTAGGGAAACTAAGTCAGTAGAAATTTTGAGCTATGCTATACATGTGGAGCTGAGGATGAAGAAATGTCAGGGGATTATCAAATAGGTTTCTCGATTTCAGGCACAAGTTAGTTAGAGGAAGAAGAGAAGAAAGAACAACCAGAAAGGAAACAAGTGCTACCAGTCCTAGATAGGCATGAAAACCATTTTTGAATAACCTTTAAGATTCAGAATTGCTGGAAGTTACAGGGTTGACTTGGTCAAACCTGTGTAACTATTTTTGCTATTTTCATGGGAGGTTGTTCCCTAAGCATTAATGCATTCTAGTTTTAGTAAGAAGTAGTTAAGGGGGAGATCTATAATTTCTCAATCCTCTTAGTCTATATATAGGAGGATGCATTATGTTTTAAAAAAAACTTTTAGATCTTATTGTGAAGGGGCTCTATAATTTTGAAGAGTCCAAGAACAATATTTAAGCCTTTGATATATTCATAACACTATTTTTCCTTTGAATACTTGGTGTATTGTGCAATTTGATAATTTGTTTAATACTTGTGAATGCTTTAATTCCTTGTATGTGGTGAATTATATTTCCTTTACATCAGTTATCTTCCTTCAATTATCTGTGAGTTGTGGTATGAAATATTTCTGTTTAAGTTGTGTAAAATCTTGAATCCCTTTTGTTATTAAAGTTTTGTACCTATTTAATTCAATGATTGAAAAATATTATTAGGATATGTGCATGTTATATATTATTCTAAGATATTACTCTATGCATATGAAGTAGATATTCTTGTTCTATTTACTCTTGGTGCATCACTACTTTTATATATTTTAGTTAATCTCTTGTCCCTATTCCCAAAAACAATTAGATTAGTTTTATTTCAAGTATTGTAGCCCTACATCTTGATCTTAAATCAAATGCACCAAGTTTAGAAGGAATTCATCCTTCTCTGGAGGTTCATCCCAAGGTGCCAAGGTCCCACACCTTGGGGATGTTCCCATGTTACACTGGATCACTTAAAGATTTAACGGGTGCATGATTCATGGGACAATAGTTTTTGGCATGCCTGCTGGGACTCTAAGAGTTGGTACTCCTCTTAAAATTTGCATAAATAAGGGTACTTAGCAACTCCATATCTTTTAATTTCAAGATTAATTGTGTTAACTTATGTGAATAATTTATACAAGAACTTCTTCAAAGAAATGAGGTCAAGGGTATATTGAACTTTCTTTGTCTCCTTTAAGGAGAGAACAGGTGAATTTTCAATGTCATATTGTAGAGGTAATTCTAAAACTCCTTTTGGAAGGTTCCCTCCACATAGAGAAAATCAACCACTTGACACTATGGAAGAATTATGAGCTCAAGCCTTCTCCACTTTTAATAGCGAAAGTCCTCTTGCACTAGCTCAACTTTATGTTATACCTGCATCTACGCTCAAGATTTTACCCTTATACATAGGGGAGATAAGTATCACTCCCATAGAACACATTTAGGATGTGGTTATCATATGTGTCATTCATAATGTCATTGAGGAAAATGTTGCAGTTTGGCTTCTTGCTATTTCATTTAAGGGAAAAGTACTTCAATGGTTTCGTGGGTTGGAGGTTGGCACTGTACGTAACTAGGATGAGTTATGAGAGAATATTTACAAATAGTTCAAGGATAAGAGTGATTACTTGTCACTTATGGAACATAGTTAACCACCATAAAGATAGCTCCTTAAGAGTTCATGAAAGATTTCAATTTTTGATTCCAAAAAACTTGGAACAAGATCCTAGTATCGATAAAGTATTCCCCAACTAACATATTTTTTTACTACTTAAGGGCTTTAAACAGTGATGTTACGGTCATGATTCAATCAATGGGTGGAGCAGTGTTACTTGATGCCTCTGATATTTCCATAAGAGCTAAAAATTTCTTGATCTAGGATAGGAAAATGGCCCCATGACCACCAATACCTTTGTATCCTAAATTTCACACTAATCAACCAACTATCACTCCTCTTCCTCTTATGCCCAGTCAACCATTCTCCATCTACATTTTCCCCATCAAATTATCTTCATGAGGTAAAATCATTGCTTCAAACTTTTGGAAATGAATTTACTTGAGGAAACAGTCCCAATATTATCATCCTTATCAACCCCATAACAATAGCAGTATCAATCCAATAGGAATCCTTTCAGAATAATAACCAAGATCAAAACCAAGTTTCAATGTTAAACCCTTGAATGTTAAGGATCCCTTTGTTGCTAGTTCCTCTAGAGCCCTTGTCCCTATGAAAACAACTTGGTCTAATATTATGAATGGTGTTACCCTTTCTCTTCAGCCACATAATCAAAATTTATGCCCCAATGGTGTGCTTAGTCAAGCCCTTATGGTCCAGAGCATATTTGCACCTATTGAAAAAAAGAGGTCACACCTTCACAAGAGGTTTTTGATCAGTCACAAGCGGGAGAGATTGCCTTATTGAATTGGTAAGAGGAAGATTTTTGTGGATTTAATATCAAATCTACATTAGTGACTACCAATACTCGATCAAGAAAGAGAGCATTACAAGTCTCGTCATGAATGGCCAATCAAGCATCCACTTCTCAACCTTGTTCACAAGTAGTTATGAATAAATACACGGAATTTTTTTTTGGAAAAACATGCTAATCAGGCTACAAGGAAAGAGAATTCCTTTAATATTGTAATAAAAAATTCCCATTTTATGAAATAATATGTTAACCCTCAAATGAATATTGGTAAGGTGGGAAGTATTCCTTTTATTATTATCAAACAAATGAAGAAGACTAACTTAAATTTCACCATGTGGGAATCATTTTCAATTCCTTCTCAGAGAAATATATTGCATGAATCTCTAAAAGTTTTGTACACCTAGTGAATCAGCTAAGCAGGGGAATTGACTGCTACTAATCTTGTGTCAACCAGAAGCAAAAAATGTTTCTAAAACCAATAAACCACCACCATTCTACATTTATTTGATCATTTGTAAGCACTTGATACACAATTGTATGATAGATTTTGGTGCCAGCTGTTCTATAATGCCTAAATAGATTACATATGTGTTGGGTATTCAGTATACACCAATATCAAGGGGAGTTTTTCATTTGGATGGCACGATAGTTTAGACAATTGGGGTTATTAAGTATCTCAATATTACTATTTATTTGTGTCCAATATTTTCATTTACGTAGGACATATTAGCCATTGATATTCCACCTTTATTTGCTATATGTATATCTAGAGTCTTCACTGCCAAAATGGGTGGGTATTTATCTACTAATTGGTCTTACATGCTCCTTAGGACTAGGTATGGGACCAAATTAGATTTAAGGGAATAACCAATTTGTAAAAATCATGTTTATTCGTATACTTTCAGTACTATCAATGTGAACTATACCATATGTGAACAAGAATAAGAAGTTACAAATCATGAGTCTACTACTCCTATGGAAGAAATACTTGATATTGTACTTGAAAATGTAAGCATAAGACATCAATTCGACCCATGCGTTGAAGCATAAGTTGGTTTTTTGGTTTTAAAGGAAACTTAGTTAGGAACGTATTGTATTCATGAAGAGGGAATATTTATACCTCAACTTTTTAGAACCTAGGAAAACCTTGAGGGATTGTGGCAACTCTTTTTTGATGGATCAAGGAGTAAGAATGGAGTAGGTGTATGTGTCATGCTGATTTCTCAACAAGATGATGAATATTTCTCATATTTACGACTACAGTTCATCTGCACTAATAATGTGGCCGAGAATGAAGCACTAGTACAAGGAATGCAACTAGCTTAGAAGAATGGAATCAAGGAATTAGTTATTTTTATAGATAGTTATCTTGTCATACACCAGGTAAGATATAAAAGTACATAAAAAAATTATCTCTTAAGGTCATATAAAAACAACTGTGGCATTTGATCAAGGAATTTGAAGACTTTAGAACCCATTCAATTCCTAGGAATCAAAATTAAGATGTCGATAGGATTACAACGGTGGTTTCAAAATACGAAGTGCCTATTGATATAATGAGAATGAATTGCAGTCTGTAAAAATGGTTGTGAGACTGATAGTACCAGATAATGTGGGAAGTTGGCAAGTTTTG
The DNA here is from genome assembly GCA_019776745.2 of Taxus chinensis. Taxonomy (NCBI): domain Eukaryota; kingdom Viridiplantae; phylum Streptophyta; class Pinopsida; order Cupressales; family Taxaceae; genus Taxus; species Taxus chinensis. The sequence goes on from CM034146.1 coordinate 389,985,439, forward strand.
ATAGAAATAAGAAAATTATTCCTTTTCTACATGAAGAGGTTGAGTTTACATCGAAAAACCAATCTTAAGATTTAGGAAGCATAATTCTGATCTAAATAATACATTTGAAAACTAATAAGTTGCCAAAGGGTTTGGACACTCTGGAATTATTATTGAATTCACATGATCAAGTTAAAATAAAAAGTGCCAATACAATAATTAAGGAAGATGATTTTGAATAGGTTCGAGTTGTGGAAGAAAGGTTTTTAATGATAGGGAAAGTGTGTTTTCCATAATAAATAATGGTTTTTTTGGTATTTGTCAAGAATATAATGATTATTTTACATGGAGCTATAAATACCTTTGTGGTTTTGATCCAGGATTTTCACAACACACTATTGAGATCAATCCAAATGATAACCTGGTTTGGAAAAATTAGAGACTGGTCAATCCCACAATTGAACAAATTATGAAGAAAGAACTTTGAAATCTCATTTAAGCTAGTATCATCTTCCCAATCAAACATTCTTCCTGGGTGGCTAATCTAGTTTCCATTAGAAAGAAGAATGGGGAAATTAGGCTATGCATGGACTTCAAAGATTTGAATTGGGCCTCACTCAAAGGTCATTACCATCTTCCATCTATGGAGAAGATTCTCCAAATAGTGGAAGGAGCATAAATTTTTTCTCTTCTTGATGGTTATTCAGGCTATAACCAAATTTTGGTTAAATAATCTGATTAATTCAAAATGGCATTCACTACCAAGTGGAGTACATATGCCTACAATAAAATTATTTTTGGATTATCCAATGTCGGAGCTACTTTCCAATGAGCTATGGATATTCCCTTTAAAGGGATAATAAACAACATGATCCTTTTTTATCTTGATGATAAAACAATATGTTCCAAGCATGTAGAAGATCATAAAACCCATTTGGAAAAAGCTTTTTAGTGATGTAGGGAATTTAGCATCTCATTAAATCCTAAGAAGTTCATTTTTCAGTGCACGAAGGAAATTTTTTAGGGCATATATTTTTAGCAAAAGGACTCTCTATTGACCTAGAAAGGATTTGTGCAATTTTGGCTCTGTCCCTTCAAAGCCATAAGAAACACCTTCATAATTTTTTGTGAACAATAAAATTCATAAGAAGGTTTATATCTCAATTTGTAGCCTTGGCCAAATATTTAATGAACAAATTGATAAATAATATAACCTTTAACTAGAAAAATAAGGAAAAGAAAGATTTGGGGAAATCAAAATGACTATTTCCCAAGCCCCTACATTGTTGAATCCTAGGTATGAAAAATATTTTATCCTCTAAACCTTTGTAGGACATGAAAGTATTTTAGGAATCCTCACTCAGAAAAATGATGTTTTTATGGAGCAACCAATCACTTTTATTAATCAGTCCCTTAAATATTATGATCTCAAATACTCATTCATTAAGAAGCAGGTTTTTGTTGTTATCCATGCATTAGAAAAGTTCAAACACATATATTCCAATAACAGGATATAGTTGATGGTTTCACATTTAGGAGTAAAGGATTTTCTGTTGAATAAGGATATGAATGAGAAATGATCTGGATGGATTACCAAGGTCATGGAGTATGACGTACATATCAAGGTAACTAAGCTAGTTAGAGGGAAGGTCCTATGTCAACAACTCATTGTAGATTTGGAATCAAAAGATGAAGGAATAATGGTTCTTCAAAATCATTGTCAAGAAGATACTCCTACCGACTATCTATATAAAATGAAGAATTTTATTCTATTAGGAGAGTGTCCCCTTGACTTGAATAGAACCCAGAGGCAAAGTTTCTGAATTCAGTCCATTCCTTATGCTCTTGTATATGGTGTTGTTTTTCACAAGGATCTGAATGGCGTTCTCCTATGATGTATAGGGCTAGAATAAGTAGACAAAATACTGGATGAATTCCACTATGGTTTGTTGGGAGGACATTTTTTAGCAAGAACCATCACTACAAAGATCATGGGGGATGGTTATTATTGGCTGGATTTTTTCAAGGATGTTCATCAGTGGGTAAGAAGATGTAAAGAATGTTCCTTTTTCACATGAAAATAGAAGCTAGCTTCCCTTACCCTTCATTTGATTCAAGTAGATCAGCCCTTTGTTCAATGGTGGTTGGATTTTATTGGAATTATCAATCCTTCATCAAGTGATGGACACAAGTGGGTATTAATAGCCAAAGATTATTTCACTCAATCAACATAAGAGGTAGCATTGAAGGAATGAAATGAGAAGTTTGTTATGGATTTATTGGAAGGTATAATGACAAGGTTTGGTGTCCCTTTCATATTCATTTCTGATAATTCCATGGTCTTATTAGGCTTAAAAATCAATGAGTGGGTGGTGAAAAATGGGGTGTATCTTAATACTTCGTCTAATTATTATCCACAAGGAAATAGTTTGGCTGAGTCTAGCAATAAGAACATTATACTGATCATCAAACAAACAATGGAGAATAACAAACAGACTTGGCATACAACTCAAGACTGCCTTATGCGGTGGATATATGATCATTCTAAAGAGGACCATAAGACAACTCCCCTTTCATGCTTGTATATGGTAGGGAAGTAAAAACTTCCATTGTCATCTATGGAATTACCTTCCTTGGAGTTAGCACATTAGTTGGAGGTTATGGAAAGCGAACCTATGACAGTAATATTTTTTGAATCAATAGAATTGGAATAAGCTAAGAGAAAAGCATATGAAGAATTTGGAGAAGCATCAGGATCAAACGAAGAATACATTTGATAGGAAAGCTTCTCATAATATATTTCAAGAAGGATATTTATGTCTCAAATGGGATGCTGACAGAGCCAAGCTAGGAATACACGTAGAATTTGATGCCATGTGGAGTGGGTCATACATCATTACAAGTTGTAAAGAGGAAATTTCATTTTTCCTATCCAAACTCAATGGAGAAACATTTCCTATCCTGGTGAATGGGATACATCTTAAAAAAAATTTAGAAGGTTCTAAATTTTACAGTACTAGTCTTGGTTTATTTCCTCCAAGTTCTTTGCACAATGTTTGGTTTGCTTTGTTTAATTTTGTTTATTTTGCCTTGTTTTTCTTTTCTTGTTTGTGTTTTGTTATGATGTTTTAAAGTTTTATGACTATTTTGACCAATAGATTGTTAAAGGCTACTAAACTATTCCTTAGCAAGAAAACATCCCAGAGATATCACTAAAAATGTTAACTTTACAAGTTACCCTTGCTAAGTGGGATTTCAAAATATTTCTTGCAATTTTTTTCCTTTCTCATTCCTTATATTTTTTTCTAAAATTTTGTTTACAAATTACCTTAGCATCATTTTTCACTAGATTTTAGATTTTGGAAGTTAATCTGCATTCTGCATGCAAAATGAGTATTGAGTTTTGAATTCCAAAGTCTGAACTCCTTAGAATTCGGAATCGGAAGTCAGAACTATAGGTGCATTTTTCACTTAGTTTCTTCCCTGAGTTCTAAAGTTTTATTCTGTACCATTGTTTTTTACTTTAAATTCCGAAGAGTAGATTACATGTAGTTTACTCGTCAGATCCTAAATTCCAAAACCTTACCCCTTCACCATTTTAGAAATTTTTAATTTTTAAAATTGGAGTACGGAGTGCAAGTTGCATGCAACTTGCACGTCGATCTCCAAAATTTTATGTTTGGATACATTAAATTCCCAACCACCCCGCACATGTCAGCTTATAATAATTAATATTTACACTCCTATAAATATGTGAATTTTTACTTATCATTGTTTACTTGATGATTAAGTACACTAACGCATTGATAAATATCTGCACCCGAACCATACCCCTGAGGTGATTTTTGAAGCATTGTTTTCATGATTTTCTCATCATTTTGGATAAGTTTTGTAAGATTATTTTGGTTTCCATTTCTGGGGATCTCATTTCATGTTTTTTTCTTCTCCCATTTTGAGTTCTCTAGGTTACTCCTAGGTTTTTTCCTAAGATTTAAGCCATGGCTTTTCTTTCCTTATTGTTTTTATGGATTTTTAGGTCTAAACTTGAAAATAATTCACAAACATGAAGGAAGGGTACATTTCTGAGGTCAAAGAGTTTCTTCAATTTTGGATATTTGACTTTTACACCTTTCAAAATTTCAAGGTTTCATGGCAAAAACAAGATCACATTTCGGAACTTTGTTTTTCAAAAGTTATCATTTCAAAAAGTTCAACATTTCGAAGCCAAGGTTTTCAGATTTTAGAGGTTTTTCTCTTTGGTTTTTAGAGGTTTCAGTTATTTAAATTCAATGGAACAGTACTTTGGAACCACAACCTCTTCATGCTTTAGAAATTTGAGTTTTCGGAACTTCAATATTTTAGAGCTTCAATGGTTTTGGGTTTCAGAAGCCTATCACTTCAAAATTTCGGAGTCATTCTTCAATGTATAAGTTTTGATTTCGAAACTTTGGATTTCAGGAATTCAGATGTCTAGGTTAGTTATACAGGGTGTTATGTAGGCATTCACTTCCACCCCAAATTATGTTTTTTTAATTTTTAGCAGGGAAAATGTCTAGTTATTCATCTAAGGTGAAGTACAAGTTGACATCCAACTATCAAGGAGTAGCATCCCCTAAAATCATTTCATCTGATGTAGAGAATCTTGGAGATATATATTTGGGGCATATTTATATGCCCCAATTCTAAGGAAGGGGGAAGGCCCTAAAAAATAAACCATGGATGTAAGTTATTTATGATAGTGGAGTTCCCCTTGTGAATGTTTTTCCCAAGTCTATGCAATGTCCTAATTTATGCTTGTCGCAACATCTCACTTTGACAAAAACTTACGTACGATAAAGGATGATGACAACACAATGGTGATGAAGCTGGATAGTGACTTCTTTGAGGACCTCTTAAATCTCCCCGATGTAGAAGAATATGCCAGTATCTCCCTAGAGTTAGATCTAGAGCATTGGGTTGTAGAGAACGACACTTTCACAAGGGTTGTTAACAAGAGCTACTTGACAAAAACTAAAATTTCATTGTCTAGAGTCTATAAGACAATTCTATTGGAACATAATGATTAAGTGGGCTAGCCACCCCTTAATGTATATGGGTCCATCACTAATATGTAGGTTAATATTTAAGAATATGAAATATTTATATTTATATTATTAAATATGCTAACCTAGGTGTATACTTTAGGTTAAATATTTAATATCATGAAATGATTATTTTTATAATATTAAATATTATAAACCTATGTGTATGTGTCAACATTTTAGGTTGAAAAGGTGGGTCGGGAGACATACTTGATCACCTAATATAAAAATTACTTTAGATCCTCATTTTATATCATGTGAAATATATCAAAGGTGAAAATTAATTACCCTTGTGATTAGGGTTTGAAAGAGGAGGTGATCTCACTAGATTTAAGTTTGGTTCTTTGAAAGTAAAAGGTTATTCTTAAGTGGTTTTTACCCTATTTGTGTTTTCCATGATAATTGTGTCACCTATGTATTTATATTTGGTATGTATTTTTGTATTTACTTATTTCATAATGTAATGTTTATTAATTTTATTATATATCATAATGGATTAATGTTAATATGAATGTTGATTAAATCCATATTTTTTTTATCCCCAATTTCTAAAAAATTACCCATTCATATTTCATTCAAGAATTGAATGATATTACTACACTACTAAGAAGGGTTACAGGTCTCCCTTCCTTTAGGTAATTCCAAGAGTGGATGTACCTTTGCATTACTACAATCAAAATGAACAATGACCTTATTTGGTGGGGTGAACACATAATTAGTAACATCTTTATTCAACTAGGAGATGTGTTAACCTTAGGAAACTCCTTTATGACGTCCTAACTGGTGTACACAATGGCGGGAATGAGACACTATCCAGGATTGAATCCAAAGGGATCTAGGAACACAGTTCAAATATATGAGTATTATCCCCAACCCAAAATGGCAGAGGGTACTGAGAATTTTTGGAGAGTAAATGATGCCTTCTTTGCAGATCTCTTTTATTTTTTTAATAGATATTTATACAACCGAAGGATCTCTGAATATTTGAAGGAAGTTTAGGATTCAGGAGGTATCTACCTACAGTTCCCAACATTCACATACATTAGAGTATCAATATTTATAAGTTCTCTTGTCAAGTTACTAAGATGACCAACAAACAAGTGGCTTCTAATAGAATTGGTTCGTCAGTTGTCGATCTATCAAAAGATCCAACATGATCGACATAAAGTAGGGGATCAATTTAACATTAATATAGGTAGATATGTGTGCACTTTTACATAGAAATATAAAAATATTGAGGGGAAAATGTCATGGATGACTCTGAAAACATTCCACCTGCGCACTAACTTTGACTACTTAGACAAGTTCAAGGATCAGTTAGTATTCACATACCCCAATTGCAGGGAATTTGGATCCACTTCCGAGATGAGAACATTTAAAAGGTTAACCCTTCAATAAGTCATCGAATATGGAATTTTGGTCGTACCCGATGGTCTATAAGATGAAAAGTAGGTTTTAAACCCTGCTTATGATCAAAACAATATCATGAATCAACCTTTACCTTGGATTGATCTGTCATTTTACGAATGGAGCAACACAAAGGAAAGGATGGGTCCCATTCTAAATCAGATGTACCAATGGCTGATAACTTTGGGAATTACACCCAAAGTGTCTGAGAAAATTTTCCATATATTATGTACAAGCACAGTCAATGGTGGGCCATTCCACTCCATCAATAGGGAAGAGGTTGAATCCAAAGCACATCTCAAGAAATCATAAGATTTATTTCATCATTGGAGGTTTAGGGTCCTCTTTTGGAGTTTCTACAAAGGGAGTTGCATCTCTTAAAGTGTAATCAACTGATTTGATTGACCTAAGTGTTTCCCCTCAAATTTCTCAAGTGTTGGAGTCACCTCTCTCCTCATCGTTTACATCCTCACCATATTTATTTTCTCTTTCCCCTCCATCTCTCACTCTTCCCTTGAAAATATCTTCTATTTCCTCTATTCCCACTTCTCCTACATCTCTTACCACATCTCCCTCTATGGCCCGTGTTTTTTCTTCCCTTGTAACTCTTTGAACTAGAGAGATTTTGAGATTAGGATATCCTTTTTGAACCCCTCTTCTCAAAGAATATCTTCCCATTTCCACTTCTATTTCACCCACACCTGAGGCCATCCTTTCCACTCTATCTTCCATTATCACCACATCACTACTACTTTCTGTGACTACGAATAGTACCCTATTCATATCAAATACCCCAATTACTACTATAACAATGCTAATATTGTTTTCTGATTCATATTCTTCTATTCCTATGTGGTTACATAGGCAAACACCAAAATAGAAGAAGAAAGTTCATATTATCAATGTTATCGATTTGAGTGTTTTAGATCTATCTCTTTGAAGGAAAGCTAAGTGAACGAGATTTGTTTCTAACTTACTAGTTGATCAAAGAGGATAAATATTCATTGAGATAGCTACTCTAACTACAGGAAAAACTAGAGAAATAATCACATCGATAAATTATTAATTTGTTATTTTTGCTCTTGTAAAACCCACCCATGAAGGTGCAAAGCAAGATGTTCAAGAGGCCCTATTCAATTTACTAGAGAAATATTATAAGGATAAGGAAACCAAGGATGAACTTAAAGGAAAGGTTGAGAATATAACTTCTATGTTAACAAAGATCACGCAGCCTGTCCAAACTACTACTACCCTCACTATTCCTCCGAGATTTGATGACACATCTTTTTCTATGGTAGAAAATATTGGAAAAAAGCGAAGAGCAGTAGGGATTTGTATGGAAAAACTAATTGAAGAGATATATCCATTGATTAAAGTTGTTTTTTATTTATATTGGTGAATTTTATATTGAAAAATATGTCATCTTGAAGATGAATGAACTCCTTACTAAGGAGATTGATATCTTAGACCTTTCCCTGAAAAAAAGGAAAGAGATTCAAAGTGTTAGCTCATACCTACTTCTGAAGTAGGATGTTGTAGATGATTTTTCAAATATTTTTTAATTCAAGGAAGCCACTGAGTTCATAGTGAGGTTATTACAGGATCTCGTGTTAAAATTGGAAGAAAAAAGATTTGAAGAAGTGGATGGTTTCCTGAAATTGTGGAAGAATTCAACAATATAAATTGTAAATTCCTAGACAAAAATGTTGATGTTGTTGCAATTGATTATATTATTTCTCATTTTAGGAGTTTGGTAAATCAGGATAATGATGTAACGAAGTCTTTTAGTCTTTACTTTATTTATATGATTGTATCTTAACAAAACTTCCTAAGTCAGATCAAGAAGGTGATAAATAAGAATAAAATATTTCCAGCTAAAGTAGAAAGGGAAACTGAGTAAGCAGAAATTCTAAGCCACTACCCATGTAGACCTGAGGATGAAGAAATTCAAGGGATTATCAAGTGTTTTATTTATTTCATGCACACATTAGCTAAGGAAGAAGAGAAGAAATAAGAACTAGAAAAGGAAAGAAGTGTTGTCAGTCCTAGCTAGGCATAATAGCCATTGTTGAACAACCTCCAAGCTTCGGAATTGCTAAAAGTTTCAAGGTTTACTTGGTCAAACCTATGCATGCAACTATTTTTTTCTATTTTCATGTGAGGTTGTTCCCTAATCATTAATGGATTCTATTTTTAGTAAGAAGTAGTTAAGGGTCAGAGCTATAATTGCTAAATCATCTTAGTCTATATATAGGAGGATGTATTATGTTTTAAAAAAACTTTTATATCTTATTATGAAGGGGCTCTATAATTTTGGAATAGTGCAAGAACAAGCTTTAAGCCTTTGATATATTCATAACATTATTTTTCCTTTGAATACTTGGTGTATTGTGCAATTTGATAATTTTTTTATTGCTTGTGAATGCTTTAATTCCTTGTATGTGGTGAATTATATTGCCTTTACATCAATTATCTTCCTTCAATTATTTATGAGTTGTGGTATGAAATATTTCTATTTAAGCTATGGAAAATCTTGAATCCCTTATGTTATTAAAGTTTTGTACCTATTTAATTCATTGATTGAAAAATATTATTAGGAGATGTGCATGCTATATATTGCTCTGAGATATTACTCTATGCATATGAATTAGATCTTATTGTTTTATTTACTCTTGGTGTATCACCACTTTTATATATTTTAGTTAATCTCTTTCCCCTATTCCCGAGAAAAATTAGATTAGTTTTATTTCAAGTACTATAGCCATGCATTTTTATCTTCCCCTACGATCAAAACTTCATTAACTTCTACGCCTAGTGTATTAACATCAACTATGACTACAATAACTACATCGCCATAAAATTTAATCACATCCACTTCTCCATCCATATCATCCACATCCTCATCCATCAAATCTATTCCTTCGTCTATAACTATCTCAATGCCTCCATCTCACACATATACACCTAATCCCACATCAATTACATCTACTATTATGACTATGCCTGCATCAACATCCAAATCTACATCCACTTCCATACCACCTCTTGAATCCTCTATAGTGAAAAAACCCATACCTAATACATATACAAGTGACACTCTCACCATACCCGTAACTTCAATAATCCCTATATCCATGATTCTTGAACCTTCACAATATAAAATCCCTCTAGATCTTGTTAAATTCATTATAAAAAGGTCACTTCTGCTTTTGACATCTACCTCTACGACACAATCTATATTACCAAATTCCACATCCGTAATCCAACAGTCGTATTTGTAATCTTTCCCGCTAAGGGTAGATCCTCACAACCAAATTCTAAGAACCTTGGCAAACCAATATAAAAATTTCTCATGCACCCACATAAAAATATGAAACTTCCTTCTCTCAAGATTGACCCTCCTAAGAAAACTAGTGCCACATCATCACTCATAGGAGCATCACCATCCATATTAGGGCTAGGCCCTTCATCCAAGTCCCCCACTATTGACAAATCGAAAAAATTGGATTCCTCTTCAAAACCATCCATCACCAAAATTGTCAAATCAGATTCTAAACCATCAAAGTTGCCACCAATCAACATCGAAATCAAGACACAACCACCTTCCTCTTCTAAGACTAAGACAAAATCCAAGGGTCTTAAAAGGACCAATAAAAACAAACCTCCCCTCTTATCTCATCCACCAAAAATACCTCATCTACAACTTCTCCATCAACCATCCCCATTGGATCTTACACAGAAATATTTCAATGACTACTTAAAGCATTTGTAATCACCCTTCCACTTATCAAACCTTTCGATCCTCATGCCTCAATACCCTCATGGTTCAGCTCTAATATTATTTTTGCATATCATCATGCATCTGAACATGACATTGAACATTGTAGAGCCCTTCAAACTATCATCCATAATATTATCGATGAGGTTAATCTTATCATTGAAGGAGATTTCCCTCTTCCACCTACCAATATTGATTTTGTGTCTCAATCCTCACCCATCAAAACCTCTAAATTTCCTCATTCATCCAATAATTACATCACCATTCCTCCTCCAACCTTGATCACTCGTAAGGAGGGTCCCCCTCTCTTCATTAATGTTTTTTGGGTCAAAACTTGTTCCCATCCCCATGACTTCCAACCACCCACTCAATAAAAATCCAAATTTGATGTCACCACTCCTTCTAAATAGTCTACTCAACCACCATCTTCATCAACACCCAAAATCCATCTTAGCTACTCCTCGGCATGTGGTTATTAAATAAATCATTACAAAACAACTCCACTAGGCCCCATTTAATATGTCTCTTTATGAGATCATCCAAATCTCTTTAGATCATAGGTAGGCTCTCATTGAAACTCTTAAACATATCCCTACTCCTAGCAATGAGGCCCAACCATTGGCATCAATTGTTGGAGAAATTTTTTCTTCTGCTTCTATATCCTTTAATGAAACTTAAATTCTTGACATATCACCTAAATAACATGACCTTCCCCTCGTTATCATTGTGCGTATTAATGACACATTCATTCATCATTATATGATTGACAATTGAGCTAGCAGAAACATCATCTCATCTCATACCTTTGACTAGCTTAATCTCCCTAACTCCATTATCACCTAGCCACCCATGGTCCTTTATGCATTCCATGACGTTTTTTCCCCTGCGTTGGGAAAATTTATTCTTCCCATCTATGTTGGTGAAAAAATCCTCCATGAGGTGTTCTATATCATAGAAGGGGAGTTTCAATACAACATCCTACTTAACTAACCATAGATTCATGCCATGCATTTTTTTCCTTCCACCCTTTATTGTTGCATCAAGTATGAGCACAAGGAAAAGATATTAACTCTCCCCATAAACACTCCCCCATTAAAATCATGTCACATGACTTACCATTCTAATGATGTGTTCATTCCCAAACAAGATCCTTCTCAAGAACCCACTAGCTCATCCGTTTCCACATCCAAACTTCCTAATGATGAATCCATAGACAAAGTAATAAATCTTGTCTCACTAGGAGAGTATTGTATTCTCATGCTTAATGCCCTTCCCATACCTAATCAACTTGGTATACCTAATAAATATCCAATGTATTTACCTAATGTTGGGGATATCATCCCTTTTGGTCAATATCATCTTCACACTAATATCATCTATGGTGGAATTGATCATCCTTCTTCACACATTAACACCCAACCACACACAAAACCATATACTAATGGATTTGAACTTATTTACGATAAATCCTTCACCTACACCTATATTTATCATTGTTCCTAGAAATGATTTGGAATGGGACATTATGAACAGGGAATGCATGACTTTGTCATAAATCAATCTTGCGAACCCCAAGAAAACTTTGGGTTGGGATATAAGGAAAAATATACCAACCATATTCCTCCATCTCTAGCTCTCTTGGACATCAATCCTGCATATTCTCCGTCCCACAACATTACGGATATGGATGAAATTGTGCCTATCTCCTCTAGTTCTTTTTTTAATCTCAAACATTGCCTTAGGACCCGTCAGTTATCAGTTTGAAAATGAATCTAGGTCACTCCTTATTTGATTTCTAAAAATGATAGGGGAAAATTCCCCTACCATTGACACTATTCAATACATCGTTGATGATTCCATCCTCTCTTACATAGAGGCTAAAGATACCTATATTTAGAAGATGTTACCACTAGACACATCCACTCTTCTTAATGAATCCACCATCGAAATCAACATAGGGACTCTATAAGAGCCCCACATCCACAAATTATGTCAATCCCTTAATCCACAAATATCAAATATTTTACCACTTTCCTTTCTCGACATATCCAAGGCTACACATGGTTGTACGCCGACGTGTCGGGCCTCGATCCTTCCATCATTGTCCAAAACATTGTTACCTTTCCTAATGATAAGCTAGTTAAGTAGAAGCTTCACCACATGCACCCTCAAGTTTCCATCCTTGTCAAAGAGTATTTACAACACCTTCTTTTAGTTAACTTCATCATTCCTATTGACTATCCATAATTGTAACATCTCTAGTATGACTGGTATTTATGATGACTTCTGTCAAGGAAGGTTCAAACATTGACATGTAATTTTGTCAAAAGATGGTGTACTCTTATGACTTACGGAATCATGTTTATAGTAGGTAATATTTTATCTACAGAAATAGGTACATTTTGGCATGTTTTTTGATTAATTTTATAATGAAGAAACCCATCTCTTTTTGTGTAGAATAATTCATTGCTTGGGATTAAGAATTGAGTTTCATTTTTCATAATTCATGAGATTTAGAAAAAATTTACCTTGGATCAATTTCATTGATCCAAGGTATGCTTCTAATTTTTCAAACCTTGTTGTCATGATGTTCAATTTAGACATATGGAAGGCTTCTGGACCTTGAATATTTGAATGCCTTGAATGATCTGATCTCCTTAGACCTCTGCTTCGTATTGGAAATAGGGTAAAAATATGGTTCCTCTTTTCTATTTAGGTAACATATAATTTTCAATAGGGAACTTGGGACCTATTTACACCTTGTTTCTTAAATTAGGAACCTTATCCTAAGAAGAGTAACCTAACCTAAGTTACTAAGTTCATTGTTATTTTGGATGATTAATGGACCTAAGACTAAAGACTTATACCTATGGACCTATGTTGGTTCCTAAATTAATGTTGAACCTAACCTAAAGTGAGTGGCTAACCTAAAGGGGCCTATGGAACGACATGGGGAGTGGGTAAGTTGGTGGCACCGAATCCTATGAATTTTTGGTGGGTTAATGAGTCCTTATCGCTTTTTAAATACCAAATTTGGCAAGGGCATAGGTAAAATTAGAGGAATGAGCTGGCATTTTTTCCAAAGTTTTGAATGCATGTAATTTCAAACTTAGTCTTCACCAGAATTAGAGGTGGAAATGGAAGGAAAATTGGGAGGACTGACAGTCCTACTTTGCATTTAATATTTTTGAATTTTTTGAAAACCACCTAGGAAGAAGATAGAGGGGTTTGGTTTTGTTGTTCATTTGGTTTTTGGAGCTTGAGCTCTGCATGTGATTTTTTTGTTCTTCGAAACTCCAGTTCGATTCTTTCATGCAATTTATCTATGCATGAACTTTCCTACCTTGCATGAAATTGACAGAAGAAGATGGAATTGAGAAGCTATAAGGAAGAGAAAGAGGAGGTTTTGAGTGTTGGCAGTTTCAAAGGAAGAATTGAAGCTCTTCTTGGAGATTTCCTATGAAATAGAGAAGGTGGATTGTGCTATCATGCATGATATGCCCTATGCATTAAGTTTTATGATTTTAATTAAATGCTCATAAAAACAACTATGCTATTAAGGAATAATCTTGTTTTTTTCTTTTGATGAGATTCTTTTGCTTCTTGTTATTGTGTTTTTTTATTGGAATGCATTATCGATTTTGTTTAGAATTTGGAAAGTGTGTTATGGGTTTGTACTTTTCATACTTGGGTAGCTGGCTTTTGCTTTAATATTCATGCATAGGCTTGAAAGAAAAGTAGAAATATGTATGGGATCTTAGTTAAAAGTGTTTGAAGCTTGTTGGTAACTTGGTTTGCTTAAATCTAGGGAATTTGGTTCTAAATGATCTTTTTGCTTCACCATTGGAAAACTTAAATTAGGGAAATTCTTTTGAATATCTTGAATGTTTCTTAGATATTTCATGACTCATTTGGGAAGATATATTCGGTGACTCATTCTTAAATGTTTTCTTTTCTGGTGCTGATAAAAGACTCCAGATTGAAGAGCTTGTCTAAAATCTTATCATTTTATGTGATTTTTTGTTTTTGTTATTACGAGTATTTATTCCTGTTTCTGACTTCTTAACCCCCTTTTTTTATTGTAGAAGAATAAATTTACTGTGGGTATTGCATGGTAAACAATAGTATGTCTATTTGGACTCGCATGATATCTTTTTGTTGTTAATTAAAAGAAATGTGAATGGAATCTTGTGTTAACCTCTCGGAATGAATAATTTTTGTATGGAAGTATGATTGTTGAGAAATGTATGTGGAAATGTTATTCTATTTCCATTCTTCAGGGTCTTAAGGTAATCAAATGAATTTGCACTTTGTGTTAAGTAGGGAAAATACCTTTGGTATCGGTTAGTTGTTTTCTCATTTATTGCTGATACATTGGACTTCATAACAGCTTTTATCAACCTTGTTATGATGTTATTGTCTTGGCATGTTTCTTAGATCCCTTGGGCCAATGAACTCGGTACCAGGTCTTTTAGGACAAGAGGAAAATGGTTATTTGTGATTATGGAACGCTTGCTCATGTTTGGGTAATGTAAGAATGCATACTTCTATTCCTTTAAGGGTTTGAGTTTATTGGAAGTTTGTTTCAGACTAATCCTATTGTTCTACTTTTCCTTTCTTCTCTCAGTCTTTTAGGAAATGGATTACTTGTTTATCTTGGTGGGAATTGATTCTATCAAACCCATCTCTATTGAATGATAATAGGTAATGGATAGATGTTGCTCTTTGTTCCTTTTCCTTTCTCCTGGAATTTTTGGTGTTCATAAAATTTGTGACCTGGGTAAATCTATGATTGGATTTTGGTTTAGGTTGTAAGTGATCTGACCTTTTTCAATGTATTTTTATTGGTTACTTAATTTTCACTCTTATTCTTAAAAAGATCTATGAAGATTGCAACCTTCCACTCTCTCTCTCTTTAATCGTTCTTATAACATATTAAACTTGGTAAAGTTATTGTCCCTTCTTTGGTCTGTTATGTTTATGTCACTTCTTGACCATTTGATAAGACTAAGTGCAAAAATTTTCTTAGGGTAGTAGAGCAGAAGTTTGAAAATAATTGGAAGGAATATTGAGTCTTGTCTAAGTTTTAAACTTAACTATCCACTCTCTTAAGTAATGTTAGCAATGGTGTATCTTTTTGGGATTTGAACGTTAGCTCATTTTCTTGTTAAAAAGTAATCTTAGTTTTTTTATGAGTTCTGATTTAGCTTGTTTTTAAATTTTAACTTGAATTGGTTCCTAATTCTGAGCTTGAGTATTGGGATACTACAATCAGGGACACATTAAATATTATGATGATTTGGATTATCATTACTTATTCTTATGATCTTATTTATTATTGATGACATCTCAGACTTTAGGATGAATTTGGGTTAATGAAATATTTAGATAGAAAGTAATGTTTATAAATGTTCTACTATTGAGTTATGCCTAAAAGATAGTTTTAGGTAGTTACATTCTTCTATTAAACAAGTTTAACTGAGTGAGGAAACTTAAAAAAGGAATATATGAAAGTAATAATGAGGATTAGATGAAATGTTTATTCCTCTTAAATTATTGTTTAAATGCTTTTTGATAAAGGTAAATTATGATGGAAAGTTTAAAGTTGTTACATTGCATGACCTAACCTTGTTTTTTATTTGAAGTATATCTCTTTCTCTCTCTTTTATTTGGGATTGTACTCTTTTTGGTTGAGTCTTTCTGATTTTTCTTTTAGGACTGTTTCATAAAAATAGGGTTATTTTTATGAAACAGTTAGCTAAAAGCACATTGTTTTAATGATTTAGTGATTATCATGCTCAGATCAATGAACTGACTCATGTTAGCAATTTTTCAAATGGACTACGGAAAATATGAAAGGAGATATACTTATTATAAGTTAAATTTGTGTTATTTAAGAGATGGAATCTTTATTATGATGAAAAATGGCTTCATTACTAAGATGCATTTGATGAAAAAGAAATTTTTAATGGGAAATCATTAAGTGATGTTGTTTTGACATTTTTTTATATCTAAAATGTTTGGACTTAGTAAATGTATAACTCCTCCTTATGAATAAAAGATGTGTGAATTCTGTTAATACTTGTAGTAATACTTTCTTGGCATGAATTGGGAAGAAATGATAAGTATTACTCTAATTAAGGAAGGTAGTTCACATACTTAAATATTATGTAATGGTTGGGGTAGGAGTCTGAGTTGTTGGTTGAATAAGTTTCTCTAGGAGAGATGTAACTTATAAAGTAAATAATCTTATGATAATCTATCATTACAAAAGGGGTTGTAATTAAATTACATGGATGTATGTGTTTTAACCTTGTTTATAATTCTACATATGTAATTTGACTATATTAGGAACATATGAATTTTGTTTTCCTTAATGGGCATTAGCCCATGACATAGGAAAAAGGGGAAAATTCCCTTGAGGGTATACATTAAGATTTAAGTTATGAACTTTCTTAAATGTCAATGAAAAAAAAGGTGAACAAGTGCAAATGTGATTCCTTATGCAGATTTCCTTAATATTAAATTGGAAATTAATTAGCTCAATCACCTTTATATCCATAGTGACCTAATGCCCCTTTCTGTTGTAAGTGGTATCGGTTAAATTATAAACTAAAGCATGAAAATAAATAGGTTAGGAAGAAGATTTTATCTACTTACCTACCTCAGATGCAGTTATAACTTGTAACCTTATAGGTTAAATAACATGTTTGAATCATTAAGGACATCATCATTAATTTATAATGAAGATTTTAATATAACATTAACTTTAACTCTAAGTTATGTTCATCCATATGAGGAAACCCAGTTGGATGTTGACACATGGAAAATGTAACAAAGTACCTTCGTAACTACATGAGTCATTACGAGGTTACTACATTGCAGTTGACATGTCTCAATACCCCTTAGATTTTTTTCAACTAGAATAACATAAATTCTTTACGGGATCACAGTTCTTCCCTATGCAGGGATAGGGACATGATCTAGTGTCGGGGTCATCTCACGTTGACTTAGGATAACTAGACAAACCTAATCGATGTAAGTTGATTGAGTATGTATATGTACCCTTAGTCACCACGAGAAGTCCTCCACACTAGGGCATGTTTCTAACCTTGTCTAGGGTTATACTTTGAATCACATGGACTGAGATCAGTAAAGACCAATCTAGATAATAGATCAAGTGTAGTGAAGGAATTATTATGTTTGACGAGTATGTCATCTAGGAATGTAAACATGATAAAAATGTGTAAATCTTTGGCCAAAGTATCGCAAGCTTTGGTTACATTTGTCCTATGTCACCTAGTTTAAGAAGTGGGATTTCTGATGAATATCAGTAACATATGTTTAGATAGGCTCTTAAACAAAACACTTGAGTACCCCTAATAGGGTAAAGAAACTAAGTATACTTCGTATACACATTACTGAATAACACGAGAGTTTGGTTTATACCGAGTCATGAAATGAGAGATCAGTGTTTCAACGAGTCATTACAACTACATATGGTTTTTTATTATGGGATAGTTTGGCATTTGAATGTGTGTTCTAAATTATGATTTAGAACAGAGAACATTGTGTAAAAAAATTCCTTGTTTCTAAAGTCTTAAAATGGGAATGTTACATCTTGGTATCAAAGCTGAAGGTTACAGCTATTGGACCTATTGAGTCCATAAATATGATAAAAACTTAACTTTTCTTATAACAAAAAATGGTTAGAATAAGGGGAGATGCTACAAACAACCCACCACCAGGTGGAGAGGCAACTACCACCCAAAAACTTGACGAGATCCTTTCTGCCCTATTGGACAGAAGAGACCATCTGACTATACTTGAACAAAAAGTAATGGGTAATGAGGAGGAAGAAGACGCTGGTAATAAAAATTAGCCACCTTCTGAGGACAATGTCAATATTGGGAATCAAGGAGTTGATAATAACAATGCTGAAAATGCTAATGCTAATGTACCCAATCAGCCTGAAAATAAAAAGACAAGGTTAGCAGCTGAACTCACAAACGATATAAAAAGGATAAGTCCACCTAATTTTGATGGCACCACATTAGGGGATGAAGCTGAGAAATGGCTCAGTGAAATGGAGAAGTAATTTTCCATAAAGAACTTCTCAGAGGAAACAAAGGCAGTATGGGGAGCTTATCATCTTTCCCATGAGACATCTTCATGGTGGGACAATTGCAAGGATGAATTGAATATTGATGAATGAAGAATCACATGAGATCAATTTAAAAACTATTTTAGGAAATGATGGCTACTACAACTTTATTATGATCAGAAGATGACTGAATTTCAGAACTTAACTCAAGGAAAGTTAACTGTAACAGAGTACTGGGAGAGGTTCACTAAACTTCTCAAGTACATACCTCAGCATCAAATTGACGAGAAGTTCAAGATATGGAAATTCATTATGGGATTAAATCCTATCATAGGGGGAGAAGTAGATGTTCACAACCCAACCACCATGGAAGGGGTTATAGAAAAATCCATTAGGTAGGAACAAAAATTAAAAGAAATCTCTGCCCATAAGGAGGAAATCATAAAGAAAGTTCCATAATTCTTCTTCATCTCTTGCACCTAAAAAGGGGGGCATGGAATAAGTTTGGTACTAAAAATAATTTTTTTTGCTAATAATAACAAGAAAAAACAGCAAATAAACATGTTGCTAATGTTTGAAACAATTTTGTTAAGAACAATAATAATGGACAGAAGTCCTATGGAGGACAAGAACAACAACTTAAGGCTGGAAATAAGTTTGAACCTAAACGAGGACCTATAGGAGGCTACTACAATTGTGGCAAAGATCATTATGTAAATCAGTGCCCTCTAAAGAAGGATGAAAATAATAAGTAGCATAAGATACATGCTGCAGTAGCTAATAAACAAGCTGAAAAGTAAGTTACGCCTATAGAAGTGGCAGGTAAGTTATTTGGTATACCCTGTTATTATACTTTTTTGATACTGGAGCTATTGAATGCTTTATTTCTACTAAATTAGCCTCAAAAATAAAAATAAAATATGGAAAAATGGATAAATCTTGGGTTGTACATTATGGAAATAATGTTGTCCAATTAGTAAGTGTCTTTTTGGAGGAGTCCTAGATTTGCCCATTTTTTATACAGAAGTTGATCTTTACGTTGCTCTTTTGGGGTCTTATGATGTAATTATAGGTGTTAACTGACTTACAAAACATAAAGCAAAGGTTGATTATTTTTGAAAAGCATATTAGTTTTCTTGATTATCTGTAGAAAACAATAGACATCCAAGGGATAAAATGTGAGATTTCAGTTAGAAAATTGTCAGCTATGCAGCTTAAAAAGGCCAAAAACAAAGGTTACACCTTGTATGCAGTAAAAATTTCTAAAACAACTAAAGGGGATAGTGATTTCTTGGAAAAATATCTGTTGTTAAAATATTTCAGCAATGTGTTTCCCAGAAGAACTACCCAGTATTCTTCCCAAACGGGAGTTTGATTTCATAATTAAGATCAAGCCAAGAATCAAACCTATTTCCAAGGCACCGTATTCGAATGACTACCATTGAACTGGTAGAGCTTAAGGCATAGTTACAAGAACTGTTGTCTAAAGGTTTTATAAGACCGAGTGTCTCACCTTGGGGAGCACCAGTAATTTTTTGTGAAAAAGAAAGATGGAACACTTAGGATGTGTATTGATTATAGGATGTTAAACAAAGCAACAATCAAAAACAAATATCCACTTCCTAGAATTGATGATTTGTTTGATCAAATGCGTGGTGCATCAGTATATTCTAAGATAGATCTTTGATCTGGATATCATTAGTTAAGAATCAAAGATATGAAGATATTCATAAAATAACCTTTAGGACAAGGTACGGGCATTATGAATTCACAGTTTTACCTTTTGGTTTGACAAATGCACCTTGTAACTTTTATGAATTTAATGAATAATATCTTTCAAGAATACTTGGAAAATTTGTTGCTCGTATTCTTGGATGATATTCTCATATATTCTAAAAGAATCGATGAGCATTTGGAGATAGTTATTGAAATCTTAATAAAAATAAGATTGTATGGAAAGTTGTCCAAATGTTCTTTCTATGAGACAAAAGTGCACTATCTAGGACATGTTATAAGTAAAGATGGAATAATTGTTGACCCATCAAAACTTATCATTATAATTGACTGACCTACACCTAAGAATGTACATGAAGTCAGAAGCTTCATGGGTCTTATTGGTTATTATAGAAAATTTTTTAAGGACTTTTCAAAGGTTTTTGCACTAATAACGTCATTACAAAAGAAAGATAAGAAATTTGAGTGGAGTGGAAAATATGAATCTACGTTTAAAACTTTTAAGGATAAATTAACATCTGTACCTATTTTTGCTATACCTGATCTAAATGGAGAATTTACTTTAGTAATAGATGCATCCAGGGAGGGGCTTAGAGGCATTTTGTTACAAAATAAGCATGTTATAGCATATGCGAGTAGAAAACTCAAGTTACATGAACTAAATTATGCTCCCCATGACCTAGAGCTTACTGCAATTGTTCATACAATTCAAGTATGGAGACATTATCTTTTAGGGAGACCTTTTGAATTAAAGACTAACCATATTAGGATAAATTATATTTTCACTTAGCCAAATCTAAATACAAGACAGTCGAAGGTGGTTAGATTTTCTATCTCAGTATGATTTTGACATAAGTTACATAAAGGGAAAAGAAAACAGAGTGGCAGATGCACTAAGTCATAGGAAACATATTTCTACACTTATAACCTTGATGACTCAGTTTAAAGATGAAGTAAAAATAATTATGGAATCTGATTCATACTTTCAGAAAATAAAAATAGCACTTGCTCCAGATCCAAATGACTCAAGATATAAAGGTTTTCACTTCGACGACGAAAGAATCTTGATATATAATAATCAAGTGTATATACCTTTGGGAAATGAGTAAAGAAGGAAGTTGTTAATTGAATTTCATAATTCACCTTATTCAGGACATCCTGGTATTACAAAAATGATTGCTGATTTAAGACAACAATATTTTTGGAAAGGGATGAAA
Source organism: Taxus chinensis (assembly GCA_019776745.2). Classification (NCBI taxonomy): domain Eukaryota; kingdom Viridiplantae; phylum Streptophyta; class Pinopsida; order Cupressales; family Taxaceae; genus Taxus; species Taxus chinensis. The sequence goes on from CM034146.1 coordinate 390,006,739, forward strand.
AGTGATGTAATTTATTTTGTGATGCACTACTTAGAATGTCAGCATGTTAAGGCTGAACATATGTATCCAGTTGGTTTATTGTACCCTCATAACATAACATAGTATAAATGGCAATTAATTAACATGGATTTTGTACAAGGGCTACCAATGTGAAGAAATAAGCATGATGTTATTTTAGTTATTGTTGATAAACTAACAAAGGTAGCACATTTTATTGCTGGTAATCTTAAGGATGATTCCCATGTTTTAGCAAAAATATTTTTCCATGAAATTTTAGATAGCATGGAGTACCTAAATTGATCATATCAGATAGAGACCCTAGAATGACATCTAGATTTTAACAAACACTTAATGCAGACTTAGGAACTAAATTGAATTTTAGTTCAGCATACCATCCAAAAACAAATGGGAAAACTAAAAGAGTTAGTCAGGTTTTAGAAGATATGTTATAAATTTACTGTATAGATATATAGTACAAATGAGAAGAGTACCTTCCATTAGTCAAATTTTCTTATAATAACACATGCCATGCCTCTCTGAAAATGACACCTTTCGAAGCATTATATGGAAGGAAATGCAGAACTCTGGTCAACTAGGATAACATAGAAGATAGCGAGGTAATTGGACTTGAAATCCTTACTAAAATGGAACAAGTTAAAATGATTTGTGAACGTTTGAAAGAAGCAACAGATAGGAAAAAAAGTTATGCAGATCTAAAAAGGGTTGATAAGAAATTTGAACTTGGTGAAAAAGTCTTTTTGTGTGTTAATCCGAAAAAGAGTTCTATAACCTTTGACAAGACTTCTAAATTATCACCTCGTTATGTGGGACCCTTTGAAATTGTCGAAGTAATTAATCTTGTAGCTTATCGTTTAGCTTTACCACCTGATTTATCATGAATGCATGATGTTTTCCATATTTCTCTACTTAAGAAATACATTTAAGATATATCACATGTGTTAAATTATAATTCCTTGTAGGTCCAAGACCTAAAAAAAATCGTGGTTAAAACTATTAGAGTGTTGAAAACTCTTAATATGCACTTAAGAAATCATGAAATTAACCAATGCAAGGTCTAATGGGACAAATTTAATGAAGAAAGTTAAATAGGGGAAAACCTTGAGGACATGAAAATTACTTTTCCACATTTATTCAAATATAATTGATTCCATTGATTGATAATACTTAAAGATTTTGTTCTTATTATATAGATAAATCTACTAGTTTTGGGAAGATACTAAATTCATTAATATGGAAACAACTATTTTAATGCTAAATAAATTATGGAAAATTTGGAAGTCTCAATATGGTTTTAATGCGAACTTATGAATAAAAGAACTATAATTAGAATTATATTTCTTGTTTGAAAATTTGAACTAAGTTAATCATCGAAACAATGATGAATTTTTAGGAGGGAAGTATGTAATGCCTCTAGCATGACTGGTATCTATGATAACTTCTGTTAGAGAAGGTTCAAATGTTGACATGTGATTTTTTCTTAAGATGGTGTATACTCTTAAGACTTATGAAATCATGTTTTTAGTAGGTAATATGTTATCTACGGAAATAGGTATATTACTGGCATGCTTTGCTTAATTTTACAATGGAGCAACCCATCTCTTTTTGTGCATAATAATTCACTTCTTGGGATTGAGAAATTCAGTTAAAATTTTCATAATTTATGAGATTCAGAACAACATCACCTTGGATGAAACTCATTGATGTAAGCTATGCTTGTAAATTTTCAAATCTTGTTGTCATGGTGTCCAATTTGGAAAGATGGACGGATTCTGGACCTTGAATGTGTGAAGGCCATGAACGATCATCTCCTTAGATCTCAGCTTCATATTAGAATTGGGTTAAAAATATAATTCCTTTTTTATATTTAGGTATGATGTAATTTTTAATATAGAACTTGGGACCTATTTACATGATGTTCCTTAAATTAGGAACCTTATCCTAAAAAGAGTAGCCTAACCTAAGTTATGAATTTCATTGTTATTTTGGTAATCAATGGACCTAAGACTAAAGACTTATACCTATAAACCTATGTTGGTTCCTAAATTAATGTTTAACCTAACCTTAAGTGAGCGGCTAACATAAAGTGTCCTATGAAACGACATGGGGAGTGGGTAAGTGGGAGGAAACGAATCCTAGGAATTAATGGTGAGTTAATGAGTCCTTATCTCTTTTAATTGCCAAATTTGGCAAGGGCATAGGAAAAATTAGATGAACGAGTTGGCATCTATGCCAAATTTTTGGATGCATGTAATTTCAAACTTAGTCGTCACCATAATTAGAGGTGGCGGTGATGGGAAGATTGGGAGGATTGATAGTCTTACTTCACATTTAATATTTTTGAATTTGGTGAAAACCACCTAGGAATAAGATAGAGGTTTGGTTTTATTGTTACTTTGGTTTTTGGATCTTGATCTCTTCATGTGATTTTTTTGTTCTTCAAACCGCTAGTTCGATTCTTGCATGGAAGTTATCTATGCATGAAATCTCCTACCTTGCATGGTGTTGAAGGAAGAAGTTAGCACTGAGAAGCTATAAGGAAGAGAAATAGAAAGTTTTTAATGGTGTTGGTATTTTAAAGGAATAATCGAATCTCTTCTTGGAGATTTCTTGGGAAAAAGAGAAGGTGGAGCACTATCAGGCATGATAGGCCCTATCCATTAAGTTTTATGCTTTTACTTAAATGCTCATAAAAATAACTCTACTCTTAAGGAATAATCTATTTTTTTTCCTTTAGATGAGATTCTTTTGCTTCTTGTTATTGTGTTGTTTTTATTGGAATGCATTATCGATTTCGTTAGGAATTTGGAAAGTGTGTTCTAGGTTTGTGGTTTTCACACTTATGGGCAGCTAACTTTTTCTTTAATCTTCTTGTATAGGCTTTAAAACATAGCTGAAATATGTAGGAGATCACAGTTAAAAGTGTTTGAACCTTGTAGGTAACTATTAGGTTAATTTATGCATTATATTACCTTAAATATTTAATTATTTAATGAGGTAGTTAGTTTATATATTGTTATATAGTTTTCTAACAATATTTTTCATCTTATATCGTATTGTTTATTTATTGCATTATTCATGCAACTATACTTGTTTGTATTTGGTTAATGCTTCCCGGATGTATTTTGGAAGTTGTTATGATTTCGGTTGTACCTATACAACCTTGTATTTATCTACACATGGTTGTTCAATTCCTATAAGAATTACAACCTCTCTACTATAATTTTATTTCGTTGATTAATATAATTCTATAGGATTTTTTCCTTGTTTTATATTTGGTACCAGAGTTGGTTAATCTTGACTTGTGAACAAATAAGGTGTGGAAAGAGAGAGCAGAAGAGATATAGGAGATTGGAGAAGCATTTGCAGTAATTGAGAGCATGTGCAGCCTCCTGTAACTTCCTAGCCCCATCCATTCCTCCCCAAAACCTCTTGTTCATTCTAGGTGTTTGGAACACAAATTGTTTTTGTCTTGGTGCACCCTGTAACATACAAAATTTGCTACAAGAATAGAAAATTAAAAATATATATATAATTTTTCCCCAACTGGGGTTTTACCTCTAAATCTAGAGGACTGCTTAGTTACATATAATATTATCTATTTTTCCACATTTGGTGGCATACGTGTTGATTGAAGAGCTTATCACTGAGATTAAATAAAGTTGACTCTACATTGGTGAGCTAACCCTGATTAGTGAGTTGAGCTCATTCAGAACAAATTAGGGCACCGATATCTTCAAGCATGGAAGGTATTCATACGAGTTAGCATTTGAAATAGTATTTCTTAATTTCATTTTCTAAATCATGACTGATTTATGCATTTAGGTATCCCTTGAATGACCTTGCCTCCTGCACAATGAGCCATTACTCATATAATCAATGTATCCCCAACCTACAACAAGAGATTAAACATGGCCATTAACAAGCTCTTCCATGACCTGTATATGGTAAATAGTGGATCATTTTAGTGGATCACACTTCCCCAAGATATCCAGATTATCCACATGACCTGCAATACAAACAAAAAAGTGGCTGAGTCATCATTTTCCAAGCATCGAACCTGCACATAGAAACAAAGCAAATTAGTTCAAAAGAAAATCAATTAAAAATAGTGGAGAGAAATAAAAAAGGTGTGGATGAAAAAAAAATCTAAGAAACTTGCAAATGGAGGTATAAGGAGCTCTAGATCCATTTTTAATGGTGAAAATCATAAACGCCTTGCCACCTCATCATCTGCCACGTTGATTCTCCTCTACCACGTCAAATTTTATGAGGTGAGTCATTTTTCATATGCTTCAAATACAATATGCTTATTTTTCTAGCATAAGCACTATAGGTGCCAAGGTGGTTAGACCAATAGATTTACAGAGGGGAGCTTTGGCTTTCGAACCCCACCCCTAATTCAAATTTTAGACCAAACAACTTAGTCACGACTAAATAGGCTCCTAAAATTTTAGCGAGAAAAACCCAAATATAGGGCAAAAAAATATTTCTCCTAGTAGGCCTATTTTTTTATTTTGGACAACATTCACATAAGGGGGGTACCAGAAAACAACATTTTAAGTAATTTTTTTAACGTTTTTTTCCTCACAAAATTTTTTTGGGCTCTAGAGGCCACCAGGGCCCGAAAAACAATTTTTTTTTCCTACCATTCAATTTTTTCAAAATTTTTGAATGTAATTATATGCTTCAGTATATTATACTAAGTTGCAAGTTTCCATAGTCAACTACAAACATTGTAACTGATTGGAAACTTACAGAGAGTTGTAATAAAAAATAATAAAATTTAGTTCTAAAATACTTACATGATCCTAGATCCCATTCACAACATTCGGTATATACAGTGCCTCTGGGAAGCGCTTACAGGTAAAGTCTTCACGACTACTACTACACTTAACACCTAATATATTTGCAACAACATCATCTAGGAATCAACCCTTTAAATTAATAGAGAGTAATAAGGACACAGTGCACACACTATGAGCCATCCCATCCATCTATGAATGATTGCACAACATAAATCCAAACTGATAAATTATCCAAGTATATAGAGAAGTTATACATGCGTATGAGGATATTTCTTTGAGCTGGTGTCAATAATCGTACAAACCCCTTTTAGTACTATCTTAGTACCAGGTATCGAATTCTTTCACATACGTTAATGCCTCTTTCATGTACCTCCAGGTATATCAAAAGGGTGGGCTTATTCCACATACCGACGGGTATATCAGAAGGGTGCATATATAGAAAGGTTCGGCATATCAGACTGATGATATATAGATTGGGAGACCTTATATCTAGAGTGATAAGAGCTTAACCCTGTCAGTGGATTCTACAAATTGGGCACCAATTCCCCCAAAGTCTTTCTTCCAGATTCACAATAACTCAAAGGAAACAACTATGTTGCATGGAAAACAAAAATCAAGACACAACTTGAGCTTGAAGAGATCTGGCCTATTGTGAATGGTACTCTGACCAAATCAACTACTTATATAACACAACAGTGACAGTTTGATAGATCAGATTAGAAGGACAAACTTATCATCTTGTTTGGAGTGTCTAAAAATGTGCAACCCCACATTCGAGATGCCAAAACATCTAAAGAATCATGGGATAAGTTGAGCACGGTATACGAGGACAAAAATAAGAATGTCATTCTAAATTTGTAGAGTCAGTTACACACACTGAAGTTAAAGAAAAATGAGAAAATTGAAGCTTTCTTGAGAAGAGTTGTAGATTTGAGGGCTTTACTTCTATCCCTGGGAAAATTTGTCACAGATGAATCTCTTGTTCCCATTGTTCTGAGACCTCTCCCTTTGTCTTACCAATTTTTTGTAGCAACACTAAACTTGTCAGATATGACATTTAGTCTTGATAAGTTGGTAAACCTAATGCAACAAGAGGAAGTTATGCATAATAAGGATGATGAAGAGGAGTAAGAACTTTCTTCTCATAAAAAATGGAAAAGAAAAGGAAAAGGTAAACCTAATTCCTATCAAAAGTCCCAACATCAGAATCAATATCAACAAGAAGGGGAAAATCAATAGAAGAAGCAATGTCCAATATGTAAAAGAGGACATGAGTTAAAATATTGTTGGTCTAATACATACAAGAAAGTTTCACAAGTAATTATGGACCTCAACATCAACAATATCACAAGGGACATATGAACTACAATAAAGGGAAGAAAAATGGTAACTATAAAAGAAGACCCCATCAACAAGGAAATATTGTTGAATAAGAAGAACATTCAGATAATGAAGACTACTTATACATTGCTCAATCAAGTGAACCCTCCATATCATCTAGTGATGTCTGGTATTTTGATTTGGGAGCCACTCAACACATGACCAATCACAGAGACTGGTTTACTTCAATGAGGGAAATGCATTCAAAAATACATGTTTCGTTGGGTGATGATTTGTCATATATAGTTCAGGGGATTGGGAACATTTATCTACCCCTTGGTTCATGTAACTATAGACTGTCAAATGTCTTATATGTCCCTGGGTTAATAAATAATCCACTGTCATTCAGTCAACTCCTAGATCACAAATTGAAAATTGACTTTTATTGTCATTTTGGAAAGAAAACATGTTTAATTTGAGACAAATCATGAGGCTTGAAAATAGTTGCAAAATCCTCCAATGTGGGATGAATGTTCCATCTTGATTTTTTCCACAGAGATGATCAGGCACTTGTGACTAAGAACTCTACCTCTGCACAGTTGTGGCATCGGATACTTGGTCATGTTAGTTTCAAGTATCTCGAGACACTTCGTCGGTGCAATATGGTACATGGGTTACCATCTCTTCAGAAGGATATAGACAAGTTTCCACACTGCTTAGTAGGAAAACAACACAAATCTTTATTCCAAGAGAGTACATATCGATCTCATGGTAAGCTTGATCTTGTACATACTAATCTTTGTGGTTTGATGCAACCGAGACATTCTATATATCATTTCTTCATGCTTTATGTTGATTACTATTCAAGAAAAATGTGTATTTTTTGTCTTCGCAAGAAAAGAGAAGCTCTTAAAACATTCAAGAAGTTCAAAGTAGCTATTGAGAACAAAACTGGTCATCACATCATAACTCTCCTCTCAGATAAAGGGGGGAATTCACCAGTGATGAGTTCAAATACTACCTACAAGCTCACGCGATTCATCACAAAATGCCTCCTCCACACACATCATAGTAGAATGGTGTTATTGAGATAAGAAAGCATACTATCATGGAAATGGTGTGATGTGTGAACAATGAATCTGGACTAGCAACGAAATTATGGGTAGAAGAAACAAAGATAGCTGTGTGTTTTTTGAATAGAGTGCCTAAAGTTTCTCTTGATAGAGTAACACAACATTAAGCATGGTCAAAGAAAAAACCATTTTTTGCACACCTTAGAGTATTCAGGTGTAAAGAAATATGCACATACTTAAGCAGAATAGGAAGAAATTAGATATAAAATCACAATAACTCATCTTCATTGGGTACAGATTTAATGGATCCAAAGACCAGGAAACTCTACACCAATAAAGATGTTGAGTTCTTTAAGAAGAAGGAAGCAGATTCTCCTCCTCCAGAATCACCTAATGTAGATTCTTCACTAATTGTAAAAACTCAAGTTGATGTTCCTGCAGATGATGAAAGTGATGATGGGGATGATGGTGATGATTTGATTGAACCAAAACCCATGGGAACACTTAAGTATATGCCCAAGTGGTATACTAGCACGTTAAGAGATACAAGAATGAATGCTCCACTGGATACATCCACCCCTGGACAATGGAATCGTAGTAAATCAAGAGAAGAAGTAAAATTTTCTTTGATGAGTAGAGTTATTGAATTTGATGAGCCCTCTACAGTCTAGGAATCCCTACAGTCAAAATCTCGGAATGATGCCATGGACGCTGAGTATCAATTAGTGATGAAAAAAACACTTAGTAGCTTTTAGATATTCCACCAGGGAAGAAACCCATTAGATGTGGATGGATATTTTTTTAAAAGTACAAAATAGATGGGATAATAGAAAAGTATAAAGTGAGATCTGTAGCAAAAGGGTATGCACAAAAAAAAGGAATTGACTACAAGGAGACATTTTCTCCCATAGCTAAGATCAAAATGATCATGATAATATTTTCTCTAGCGTACAGTTTGGTTGGAAATTCTATTAGATGGACACCTAAAAAATGCCTTTCTAAATGGACATTTACAAGAAGAAGTCTACCTAACTCAACCTAAGGGATATGTTGTACTTAGTCAAGAAGAAAAGGTATGCTAAATCAGGAAATCTCTATATGGCCTCAAACAGGCACCTTGGGCATGGTACATCATAATTAATGAGCATTTTATACAACATGGATTTTAAATAAATCCATACGATCCCAATATTTACCTCAAAAATCAAGGGGGGAGATTGTGATTTTTGTTGTCTATGTCAATGATGTAGTCATCATTGGTAGTTCAGTGAGGCTGATCGATGCAATGATGAAATATCTTAATTGATCATTTGACATGACAAATCTCAGGCTAATGCCATATTGTCTTGGATTGGAAGTATGGCAGAAAGAGAATCATATTTTTGTTTCTCAGATGAAATATACCAAGATACACTCGAGAAATTTAGGATGATGGATTACACACCTATTACTATACCTATAGAGAACATATTGCAGTTATCTCATTCATATCTATCTCCTGAGGTAACTGCCACTCTCTATTGGAAGTTGATTGGGAGTCTCATTTACCTGACCTACACTAGAGTAGATGTCGGCTTTGTAGTGAGTTATTTATCCAGGTTTATGCAAGAACCTAAAGTTTTTCATTAGAAATCAGAAAGGCTCATCTTGAGATATCTCAAAGGATCAATGGATCTTGGTCTATATTACAAGAATAATGATAACTTATTCTTTTCAAGATATTCAAATCCAGATCATGTAGGCAATATTGATGACATAAAATCCACTTCAGGGTTTTTTTTCTCTATGGGATCTAGACCAATATCATGGGGAATAAAGAAACAACACTTTGTTTCTCGCTCTTCCACAGAAGCTGAGTATCATTCTACAGGAGAAGTTTTATGTGAAGCGATATGGCTATGTCACATACTCAAAGGAATTGGAATACCACAGGAAAAACCGACCACCATGTATGTTGATAATGAAGGTGTTCTCAAACTTGTTCGCAACCTAGTTTTTCATGAAAGAACAAAACATATTTAGGGGATAGGTACATTGCATACGTGAACATGTCTTAAAACACAATATACAGCTTCAATTTTTTTGAGTAGTTTAACAACGAGCAGATATCTTCACAAATTCACTTACATGTGACAAGTTTGAGTTATTCAGAGAGTTCCTCTCCTCATCTCTTGAGGCAATGAAAAATTAACGGGGGGAATGTTAGGTTAATTTATGCATTATATTACCTAAATATTTAATTATTTAATAAGGTAATTAGTTTATATATTTTTATATAGTTTTCTAAAAATATTTTTCATTTTATACCATTTTGTTTATTTGTTACATTATTGTTGTAACTATACTTGTTTGTATTTGGTTATTGCTTCTCACATGTATTTTGGAAGTTGTTATGATTTTGGTTGTACTTGTGTAACCTTTTATTTGTCTACACATGGTTGTTCAATTACTATAAGAATTGTAGCCTCTCTATTATAATTTTATTTGGTTAATTAATAAAATTCTACAAGCTTTCGTCCTTGTTTTACAATAACTTGGTTTACAAAAATATGGGGAATATTGTTTTAAGAAAACTTATTTCTTCCCCATTGAAAAACTTCATTTAGGGAAACTAATTTGAATTTCTTGACTATTGCTAGGATCTTGCATGATTCTTTCAGGAAGATAGATTCGGTGAATCTTACTTAAAAGTTTCCTTTTTGGGTGCTGATAGAAGGCTCCAAAATGAATAGCTTGTCTAAAATCTTATTGTTGTCTGAGATTTTGTTGTTTTGGTTATTGCAAGTATTTCTTCTTGTTTCAGAATTTATGACCCCCATTGTTATTATAGAAGAACAAATTTATTTTAGGAATTGCATGGTAAACAATAGTATGTATGTTTGGACTTACATGATCTCTTTATGTTGTTATTGAAAGAACTACAAAGGGAATCTTGTACATTGACTTCTCGGAATGAATAATTGTTGCATGGAAGTCTGATTGTTGAGCAATGTATGTGGAAATGTTATTCTATTTCCATTCTTTAGGGTCTTAAGGTAATCAAATAATTATGCACTTTGTGTTAAGTAGGGAAACTACATTGGGTATCAGTTAGTTGTTTGCTTGTTTATTTCTGGTACACTAGACTTCATAAAAACTTTTTTCGAACTTGTTATGATGTTATTGTCTTAGCATGTTTCTTATATACCTTGGGCCAATGAACTCAGTACCACCTCATTTGGGACTGAGGCAAAGGTTCTTTATGATTGTTGAATGCTTGCTCATGTTTGGGTAATGTCAAAATGCGTACGTATCTTCCTTTAAGGGTTTGATTTTATTGGAAATTTGTTTCAAACTACTCCTACTATTCTACTTTTCCTTTCCTCTATGGGTCTTTTGGGAAATGGATTACTTGTTTATCTTGGTGAGAATCATGTCTATCAAACCCATTTCTATTGAATGAAAATAGCTAATGGTTAGATGTTGCTCTTCGTTCCTTTCCCTTTCTCTTTGATTTTTGGGTTCTCAAAAAATTCGAGACCTAGGAAAATATTTGATTGGCTTTTGTTTTGGGTCGTATGCGATTTGACCTTTATCAATGTAGTATTCTTGGTTACTTAATGTTCACTCTTATCCTTAAGAGCTATGAATACTGCAATCTTCCAATCTCTCTATCTTTAATCTTTCTTACAACATATTAAACTTGGTAAGGGTTTTGTCCCTCCTTTGGTCTATTACAATTATGGCACTTCTTGACCATTTGATAAGGATGAGTGTAGAAATGTTCTTTGAGCAGTAGAGAAGAAGTTTTGAAAATACTTGGAAGGAATATTAAGTCTTGTTTAAGTTTTGAACTTAATCAATATGCTCTTTGAGGTAAATTTTAGCAAGGGTGTATCTTTTTGGGATTTGAATGTTATCTTATTTTCTTGTTAGAAGCAATCTTACTTTTTGATGAGGTCTGATTTAGCTTGTTTTTTATTTTTAATTTGAATTGGTTCCTAATTTTTGAACTTGAGTATTAGGATACTACAATCAGGACCACATTAATTTATATGATGATTTGGATTATCCTTACTTATTCTTATGATCTTATTTATGATTGATGGAATCTTAGACTTTAGGATGAATTTGGATTAAAGAAATAATTAGATGGAAAGTAATGTTTATGAATGTTCTATTGTGGAGTTATGCCTAAAAGATAGTTTTAGGTAGTTTACCTTCTTCTATTAAATAGGTTAAACCGAGTGACAAAACTTATATGGAATATACGAAAGTGATAGTAAGGTTCAGATGAAATTTTTATTCCTCTTAATTTATTGTTTAAATTCTTTTTGATAAAGGGAAATTATGATGGAAAGTTAAAGTTGTTAGATTGCATGACTTAAACTTTCTTTTTTATTTACTTCTTTTCTCTCTCTTATCTAGGATTTTACTCTTTTGGTTGATCCTCTATGATTTTTCTTTCAGGACTATTTCATAACAGCAGAGTTCTTTTTATGAAATAGTTAGCTAAAAGCACATTTTTTTAATGATTTAGTATTTATCATGCTCAGTTCAATGAAATGAGCCGTGCTAGCAATTTTGCATATGGACTATGGAAAATATTAATGGAGAAAGACTTATTATAAGTTAGATTTTTTTTATTTAAGAGACTGAATCTTTACTATGATGAAAAATAGATTCATTGCTAAGATGCACTTGATGAAAAAATAAAGTTGTAATGAGAAATGATTAAGTGATGGTGTTTTGACATTTTTTGATATCTGGAATGTTTTGACCTAGTAAATGTATAACTCCTCCCTGATGAATAAAATATGTGTGAATTATGTTAATACTTGTAGTAAGACTTTCTTGGTATGAATTGGGCTGAAATGATAAGTATTATTCTAATTAAGTAAGTTAGTTCACATACTTAAATATTATGGAATGGTTGGGGTAGGAGTCTAAGTTGTTGGTTGAATACATTTCTCTAGGAGAGATGCAACTTATAAAGTTAATAGTCTTATGATACTCTATCATTAAAAAAAGGGGTTGTAATTAAAATACATGGATGTCTTTGTTTTTAACCATGTTTATAATTTTACATATGTAGTTTGAATATATTAGGAACATTTGAATTCTATTTTCATTAATGGGCAATTAGCCTATGACATAGGAAAAAGGGAGAAATTCCCTTTGGGGTATACATTAATATTTAAGTTATGAACTTGCTTAAATGATAATGAACAAAAGGTTGAATGGGTGCAAATGTTCTTCCTTATGTAGATTTCCTTAATCTTGAACTGTAAATTAATTAGCTCAATCACCTTTATATCTAAAAGTGACTTAATGTCCCTTTTTTTTGCTAGTTGTATCAGTTAAATTAAAAACCAAAGCATGAAAATTTTTAGGTTAGGAAGCATATTTTATCTACTTACCTAGATCAGACACAGTTATAACTTGTAACCATTTAGGTTAAACAACCTGCTTGAATCATTAAGGATGATTTCATTAAATTATAATGAAGAGTTTAATATAACATACATCTTCACTATAAGTTATGTTCATCCAGATTAGGAAACTCATTTGGATGTTGACACACACCAACTGTATTGAAGTACCTTTGTAACTACATGATTTTTTACAAAGATATTACGTTGCAGTTGACATGTCTCAATACACTTGGAGTTTGTTCAACTGGACTAAAATAAGTTCTTGACTAGATCATAGTTCTACTCTATCCAAGGATAGGGACATGATCTAGTGTTGGGGTTAACTCATGTTGACTTAGGATAACTAGACATACCCAATCTACGTAAGTTGATTGAGTATGTCTATGTACGCTTAGTCACTGTGAGAAGTCCTCCACACTAGGGCATGTTGTTAAAATTTTATAGGGTTATACATTGAACCGCATGGATTGACAGAGGTCAGTAAAAACCAATCTAGATAATAGATCAAGTGTGATGAAGAACTTATTCTATTTGATGAGTATGTCATCTAGGAATGAAAACATGATAAAAATGTGTAAATATTTGGCCAAAGTATCGCAAGTTGTTGGTTATGTTGTCCTATGTCACCTAGTTTAAGAGGTGGGATTTTAGATGAATATTAGTAACAGATATTTAGATAGGCTCTTAAATAGAACACTTGAGTACCCCTAACAGGGTAAAGGAATTAAGTATACTTCATATACACATTACTGAATAACATGAGAGATCGGTTTATGTCAAATCATGAAATGAGAGATCAGTGTTTCAGTGATTCATTACAGCTACATATGGTTTTCTGTAATGGGATAGTTTGGAATGTTAATGTGTTTTCTAAATTATGATTTAGAACAGAGAACATTGTGTAAAAAAAATCCTTGTTTTCTAAATTCTTAAAATGGGAATGTAAAAGTAATGGGTTTCTAAAATCATACCTGTTGCTAAAGCTTCTGGACACATTTTTATCTATATTGAATTTTGAGATCTTAATCATGCTTTTTCCTAAAAATGATATTCATCTTCCTAACATCGATCAACTCATAGACCTTACCGTAGGCCACGAGATGTTTTCTATGCGTATAATCGGATCCTCATCATGCAAAACAAAAAAATAAGACATCTTTCATCACTCCTTGGGGGACCTTCTACTATCACATCATGCCCTTCATTTTGAAAAATTACAGAGCCACCTATTAGCAAGATATGAATTACATATTCCATGATCTCATCCATAATATTGTAGAAGAATACATTGATGACCTTTTGGGTAAATCCAAGCATCACTGTGACCACCTTGTTTTTCTTAGATTATTTTTCAATCACTTTATCTTCTTATTCCTCTGTCTTAATCCAACAAAGTGTGTGTTTGGAGTGCTAATTGGTAAAATCCTTGGATTTCTCATCTCTATCAAGGTTATTGAATTTGACCCTACCAAAATCAAGGCCATAGTCAAGATGCCTCATTCTTCTAATATAAAACAACTTCCCAGTCTCCAAGTTCAACTTCAATATGTTCACCTTTTCATCTCGCAGCTTTTTGACCATTTCCAATCCTTTCATCACCTTCTTCACAAAGACATTGAATTCAAATGGGATGATAGCTACCAAAAATTATTTGAAGATCTCAAATAGTATCTCCTATCTCTATTTGTGCTTAGACCTCCATGTGAGGGGGATATCTTCTATCTTTATGTCTCATTCTCTAATCATGCTCTAGGAGCCATGTTGGCACATCGTGATGAACAAGTTAGGTAGTAGGATATATACTATATCATACACACCCTTCACAATTATGAGACTCATTACACTAAAGCTGAAAAGTTGTGTTACACTCTTTTCTTTACTACTTCCAAGCTTCTTCATTACCTTCTTAATCACAAGACTTATGTCATCACAATCTTTCATCTCCTTAAAATCATGCATTCTAAGCCTTATCATACTGATTACATCACTCAATGGCTCAAGCTCCTGATAAAGTTTGACCTAGAGTTCATCTCTCAAAAAATCAATCAAAGGCCAAGCTATCACAGATCAATTAGATGGCTCCCCTTTTCTTGATAATCATCTTCCCCATGAGTAATTTGCATATGAATCTCTCAAAAACTTTGAACATGAATTTTCTCCTCTCAAAATGACACTCTTCTTTGATGGCTCTAAGTGTTGATAAGGGGGAGGCACTAGAGTCATTATCATTCCTCCTTAGGACACTCTTATTCCTATTTCTTATAAACTTAATTTTGAATGCACAAATAATATGAGCTGAGTATGAAGCCCTCATCTTAGGCCTTGAAACCATTGTCTTACTTGGTGTCCAAGTCCTTAACATTTATGGGGATTCTCAACTCATCATTAATAAAGTCAAAGGCATCTATTAATGTAATAATGAGGTACTTTAAAATTATAAGGATATTGTTGAATTCCTTCTTGGAGAATTTGATTTCAACACCATTCAAACCGTCCCTAGATCATCTAATTTCTTTGCCAAAATTTTCACTTCTCTCACATCTCTTATCACTTAGTCTACGGAAGAGTATAAGCTCACCATCATCATTCATCATATTGACAAACCATCTCACATTCATGAAACTTACATCGTATCAACCACGTTGACATATAATCCTCAGTGATCTTTGGTATTCTCAAATATTCAACTATCTATCTGCAATCCATTATCCCCTCCAACCTATCTAAAAAATAGTAGAAGGATGTACTTTTCTCCAACATGCGCTAACCACTATGTCATCCTTGGAAGCATCCTCTATAATTGCATGACTTTGATGAGCATCTTGCCTCATTTCCTTAAGTCTCATGAATCCACTTCGAGATATCCAAGAAGTCCACAAAGGTATCTATGGTGTCCATTTTAGTAGTTTGGTTATCATCAAATACGTGTCCTTTACATGGGTTATTATTGGACCTCTATTAATCAAGACTGTTGTGAGTACATTAAGAAATATGTCAAATTCCAGCAACATTCTAATCTAATCCACATTCCTAGTCAGGCCTTATAAATGGCTCGGAACCTTTGGTCTTTCTCGTAATGGGGACTCGAGCTTATTATCCCTATCAATCTATGTTCTTCTCAACATCATCATTCTATCATCACTTCTACTAAGTACTTCACCAAATTTGTGGAAGTAATTCCACTCGTGTCAACCAAGGATAATGAAATATGTTAATTTCATCTATCAGCATATCTATTTGTCCACTTTGGCATTCCTCACAAGATCATCAAGGACAAATAAAGAAATTCCTTCAAAAACAAAATATCTCAAGAATATTTACGACTCATTCAACATTAATCTTATCTTCTCCTCGCCATATTATCCTCAACCTAATGGCCAAACCTAAGCCACTAACAAGACTCTTCGTAATATCCTTTCCAAGAATTTTCATAAATAAAGTTGTAATTAGCATCTTCATACCCCCTTCATTTCTTTAGTCCTATCATGATAACATCTGCACAACTCTACAGGCACTACTCCTTTCCCTCTCATCTATGGCTCTAAGGTTGTTCTTCCTCTTAAAGTCCAAATCCCATCTTTGCGCATTTCTCTTCATGATTTCCTTTCTGATGAAGAGTATCACCAAGAGCACCTAACACATCTTAAGTTGTTAAACGAACACTGCCTTCTTACTCTTAAACATCATCATGTCTATCAAGAGCGTAAAATCAAATGTGCTTATAAAAAAATCAAGGAACGTGATTTTAACATAGATGACCATGTCCTTAAAGAAAATTAGAACTTCACTAATCTAGAAAGGAGTCAACGTGGAAATTTTTATCTTAACTGGATTGGACCTTATATTATCACGCATGTAAATATGGGTTTGCATTGTTTATCTTATTTTGATGGTAAACCTGAAACAGATTCTATTAACACATTGCACTTATGACCTTTCTATTTTTAACATACCTACCAATGTAAAATCAATTATCTTAGTGGTCATATATCCATCTATCATTGGCCTTTTTCCATCTTTCATCGTAATGATTTGGAATTATGTGGTCTATCGTCACTTTCCTATATACGACCTTGAATATCATAACCACATACTCTGCTCATGGCATATTTCTTAAGGATAGGTTCCTCCTTCTTAAGTGGGAAACTCCATCGATCATTACATTCTTCACCTTCTTATTTACCTACTAGATACCACGCTAAGGGTCCACAAGTGTCACTTGTACACGTATCTCCATCCCCTCCTAAGTGGTCTACCTAGCTATACCCAACTCTTCCATAGAAATTCAGAATCCCGGATGCTCATCTAAAAAGCTATCTTACTCAAAAATAAAATAAACTTGATCCCTCAAAGGACACTTGTTCATAAAAGAATAAAAATGTCAAAAATATATATTGATCCCTTCAAGGATAGCTATCATGCATATTTTATCTTTCCATTCATAAAAGTCAAACTCCAAAATCTAAAAATCAAAAAGAAAAATGTAGACCACTCCCTCGAAGGATGGCTACCATATCATATCATGGCAGTGAAGGCTTCCCTCATTGATCAACCTTCTATCACACCTCAAAAGAAACAAGTATACAATATCAAAAGATCAAGCATCTTAAGAAAGCTTCTTGTATCGATCAACTTTCTCATCCATAGCAAACTTCCCGCATTGATCAGTTTGCACCTTGTTGCTCGGAGCTGGGGCATATACCAAAGGACATGCCCACCTATAGAGAACCTATATTCCTGCATGTACAAGTCTACATCTAAAACCCCTATGATGTGTGGACATTAGGTCTATAAATATACTTCATAGTTTCCTTTGTGACCCTTTTAGGATCACTAACTCGTGATGGTTATGTTAACACGTATTATTGGTTGCAATTGCATTGCCTTGATTGGCTCCCTTTCTTGTTTACCCCCAAATTGGTTCGAAGCATTATTTTTTCATACGGTCCTTCCTACGATCAAGTTTCATTCATCTTTTATTGGTGACCTTCTGTTATCCATATTTTTCCCTCGAGGTAAAATTGGATCAGCCACGACCCCACACAGAAGAAAACTAGAGAAACTACATGTTCAAATCCTATAATCATGCAATAGAGGGACTCTACAATGGAGTGGTGGGGCTTGCGAAAGATCAAATGACCCCATGCAAGAAGAAATTCAAGAAACAACTATGTCGAGTGAACCCATGCTTCAAATCCAGAAAATAGATTATAGGTGGGCTCAGAAATGGAATAGCAGGGTCAGGGAAGGAGAAGACAGTGTAAAAGAATCCATAGGCTCAAAGGAGAAGAAACGGTGAAAGTTTGAAGTCTTCAGGATCTAAAATAGTTCAGAACAAGCCCCAAAAACAACCAAGTATGCAAGAGATAGTGAACGCTGCCAAGTGAACAAATGGCATACCTCCAAAGATTGATTCTAAAAGGGGAGACTTAAACAAGCGTTAGGCCCCCACGTGTCCCAAGCCCAAAGTGGAGGTAGAGTTAACAGCTAAAAGTCAAAAGGTGGATAGGGTGGGCCTCAAAAAAGACTAAGTATAGAAGTGTTAGCAGAGACTTCCACGTGGCATCTCGGTGCATCTCCAAATGTAAATAAAAAATCAGAGGCCCAAATGAGCACAGGCTCACCACAAAGTCCAAGTTGAAAAATGGGACAGAGTGGATCCAAAATTGACTTAGTATGGAGAGAGATCACCATCTCACCACATGTTCAGGGCTTGGAAACGGTAAGAGCAGCCATTAAAAAGTCCAAGAGTCTACAGAGGCTTCCACATGTCAACCTGAAACTCCTTCAAAGGAAAAATCATGAGTCAATTTTTAAGTGACCGTAGAGCCTCCATGCATTCTAATTCATAAAGCGACAGGGTCGGGGTTGAATAGTCAAATCATTGAGATAGGCCAATAGAGGGTGCTAAGTGTTAGCATGATGCTAATTCAAGAGCAAAATTAGGGGAAGGTTTCCAAACAAGTCAGTAGGCCTCTGCACGTGTCCCGGTCAGATGTATGACCCCGCTGAGCAAAAAGACTTAGCCAAAACATGAAGAAACTGAGCAGGCCATAGAAGAAGCCATGTGTCATCCCGACGTAACTTCAAAAGCAGAATCCAAAAGTAGTCCCCTGACATGTGCCAGCCCTCTACGTGTCCAATTTCCAAAGACCCATTTTGACAAATGGTTTCCACCAGTTTGTACATGAACCCGATTCAAATTTCAAATGGGCATATCTTTTGACTCAGTGTTCAAAATTGGACAAATCCGGCACCATTGGAAATATCTCGGCCTCTTCTATGCCATGGAGATCTTAAAATTTAATTTTGGAGAGGTTAGGTAGAGAAAAAATGAATAAACTTCTTTTTTCCATTAATACAAGATCTATTTTTCCCCAATAACTGGATCGGGTTTGATTTGATCCATTGTTCTTCTTCCTTGGCACGCCACCAAACATGGAGGGAACTGATAATCAACATATTGTGGGGTGAGAGCGGATTTGAGAGTGGTTGAGCTTTCAGATTAGGATTTAATGCATATCTCATGGTGATTGGAGTAGGATTCAAATTTTTTCCCTCCTCTCTCTCTTATTCTTCCTATATATTATAAAGGAGGGGTCACATTCAAACGGTTGTTCATCCTTTCTCTTTTTCCCTCTCTCTCTTTCTTCCTTAGGTTTGAATGTGGACTCTAAGCCTCCTCCCATGGCTCTGTAATGGTGTTTTTCCTCTTTCCCACTAACAATGTTACATGTAACTTTTTGGAGCAATAGAATTTGTTTTGTGATGCATTTGTCCATCCTTCACTCATTTTATTATCTCTTCTTATCTCTCATCATTACATGGTATACTATGCATATTTTGATGTTTTTGTAGGTCCTGGGAGTAGTGTTTTATGGGTTTCGAAGTGGTGTCTGTGTGAAATCTATCTCTGGTCTAGGGTGCATCGCATTCACCCTCTCCTTTGCTCACCTCTCTCCACTTTAGGCATTTGGGTATGTGATCATCCACTTCCTTTTTTGGTGTATCACTGCATTTAGTGTAGGCTCTTTCACTCTCTCTCTCTCTCTCTCTCTCTCTCTCTCTATGTCTCCTTGGAAAGGTTAGATTAGGTTAGATTAGATTCTTCTGCACTGGAGTAGCTTGTGTTAGGTAGAATAGGAGGCAAGAACCGGCTTCTGCAGAGGTCCATCTCAAGTTTTACAAGTCCCATAGCTTGAGAGATTATCCCATGTTATGCAATCACACTGAATGCCCTACTTCACAATGAGGCCATTCGGGGGTGCTGTGATTCTGCACTAACAGTTTTGGCACGTACGGTGATACAGGTTTGAAGCACCTTACCACTTCATCTTAGTAGGTTGGTGTGTTCCTGTTGAGATTCAACCTTTTGAGGCACATGCAAGCACATCTTGGTGACTCCATCTAGTCAATAACCCATCCTCTGAGTTACATACTTTTCCATCCATTTCCATCTCATTTTTCATCCATTTTCTTCTTCCATCTCTTTCATTTTCTCCCATTCCATGAAGTTGTGTAATCATGACTTCATTACCTTCATTGAACTCACACTTTAGCAACAATGTAGTTCACCTCCAATGCATTTCCCAACTCCTCCAAATTAGCATTATAATAAGATCCAGGACTATTATGCTTACCCATATGAGCAAGGTCAAAACTAGTCTGGCCATGAAGCTTATCAAGAAAAAGGGGATGCATATAATGGTGACAACTATGTGGAGAATGTTGGTTTACTTGGAGAAGATTCAAAAAATGAAGGCTGACATGGTTTAGTCAAGGGCCATAGCACAAATGAAGGCATTCAATATTGGTTGCAGGGCACCTTGTCCATGGGGAGGCCCTTTTCCAAGACATTACAAACCTTAGGAGAAGCTATACTTCATGGTTGAAATGCTGCCTCAGCTTGCATAGTGAATTGAAGATATTGAGGCATCTGAGAAAAGTGCAAGAAAACCTTATCAATGGGTAAGTCAATCACCAGTTCCCTGTCCTTCATTTTCTCTTTCTCAAACTTTATCATTTCAGCATGATCAAGAGTCAAGCCCCTCACTTGCTTCCCCAAGTGTTGATTTCATTCCTCCATCTCTTGATCTTCCACCCCATTTCAATTATTCTCCCCTTTTATTTCCCAAGAAGGCATTCCCTCTAAAGAAACAAGAAGTTCCACCTCCCTCCCCACCACAAAAAAATTACAAAGCTGGTTGAACCCTAACCTACCACTCCTCTTACTTTCCCAAGTCCATGTTGGGAAGAGACTCAATAATCTAGTCAAGGAAAATAGAAAGAAGTGGATCCCAACAGAGAAGAAATGACAAACAATCTGAATATTTGGACTACTAAATTTGGGTTTACAAATATCCCCTTGATGGTCAAGCTAATAGAGGAGGTCAGGGTTGAAGAAACAGTGGTGGCTGAGGCTGAATTTGTAGTAGAAGGAAGGAATAAAAACAAAAAGAAGAAGATACAGAAGAACCTTCTGTTTTACTCTTGAATACAGTGTCCCTAGATTGGCACTTTGATGTTGAAGAAGATGCTGATTTATCCAAGTTGCACAACCAGTTAAGGAAGAGGGAAACCATGGGAAAGTTTTAATCATCTCCAAATCCCATTGAAGAGGGAGCACATAGGAGACAATCAAATCAGCCAGTTGAATCCACTCAATGAAGAAAGCATCATTGAATAACATTTTTTCCTCTTTCATTTCAAGGGCCTGATTTGATTGATGAACCCATGATGGAGGAGGATTCATACAGTTTCAAATGTCTCCAAGTACGTCTAGAACCAAGCTAACAGAATGAACCTTCATGTTCTTCCTCCCACTTCCTCCCCAGTTAAAAAGAACATATGAAGGTGACCAAGAAAAATGTTGAAGTTGCACAAGAAAGTAAAGCCCCCTTTTGAACTTTCAAAATTCATGTTTGAGGAAGACTCATTAACTTCATGTTTGAAGGCAAAGTTTCATATTAGGAGGACACCATGGAGGAGGTAGAGTACCTTGTTACAACAGGACAACAAGGAGACTTTGATTTCTACTAGACTCAAAAGAATTGCTTTGATGAAGAGGAGCTAGATAATTGTACATCATTTTCTCCTCCTCCATCCATCTTCCAAGCATAAGAGCCTGCTTCCATGAAGGAGACATTCAAGGACACAACCTGCACTTCATAACAGCTCCTCCTGAATAACCAAGGTTAGAAGATATGAGTCTTCCAAAATTCTTCACAAGAGAAGGAAGAGAAATAATATGAGGCTATCATTCCTTTTAAACCATTCATCCATGATGGTCAGGAAGAAGGCTCCATTCTTGGAGTTATAGTTCAAAACCATGGGCACATTAAAAGGACCATACCTTTCCTGATCAGATACTTGGATTCATTGGAGCCAAGGGAGAAACCAAAACCAATCATGCCTACTTCAAGGAATGAGGATGAGCATCAATGTACCAAGGGTCATCATCAACACCTCCAAGATTCTAATGCCAATCAACTTAAGGAGGTATTTTCCATTAACGTTGATACCTTGCTGATATGAGTGGAGGATCGTCTTAAAGTCATTTTTTCACTCATACAAGAAGCCATATTTAGTGTCAAATGATTTGCATAGCTTCCTCTCTTGAGAAAGGGAAGCTACTTCTCCCTACCTATAGTAGGATTTGTTTAGCCCCTTTTCTCTATGGTTAGTTTAGGAGTAGGAGTAGAATTTGTTTCCAGTAGAAGAAGTGATTGTGCACAATCTGCATGCCTCATTTGAGGCATGTATGATTTTGTCTTTCTACATAAGTTTTGTTCATATTTCTCTAGAGCTATTGAGGACAGACCCTTCACTATTCATGACAAAAGACTCATAGTTGTGTGTAATAGTTGCAAATTTCAAAATAAAACAAATGCAGAGCAACTAAAGAATGTTTTCAAGATAGTCTGTTTAGGGAAAAATGAATGCCCCGGGTCAAAAAAAATTTCTACTCTCAGAAACCTTGTTTCAAGATTTCTTATGAAAATTGAGAGTACAAACATTCGATCTCGCAGTTCATAGGTACGATCAATATCATGATGTCATTCTCAAATCCATGCCCAATGGATGCTTCAAGGATACTAGTCCCTTTATCTAGTAAGTAGATGCCCCTGTGAGTCACCAAATTATTATCCATATTTTCCCTTGGGAAAAATTGATCAGCAACGACCCCACATAAGAAGAATCCAAATAATTCATGTTCAAATCCTATAATCAGGTAGAAGAGGAACTCTATAATGGAGTTCTAAGGCCTGCAAAAGATCAAATGACCCCAAAAAAGAAGCAATTCAAGAAATGGCTCTGTCAGGTGAACTCATGCTTCAAATCCAACAAATATATTATAGGTGTGCTTAACAATGGAATAGCAGGGTTGGGGAAGGAGAAGAAAGTGTCAAAGAACTAGAGGGCCAAAGGAAAAGAAACGACAAAGGTTCGAAGTCTTCAGGCTCTGAAAGTGGTTCAGAACGGGCCCAAAAAATGACTAAGCATGAAGGAGATAGTGGAAGCTGCCAAGTGCCCAAATGATGCACTGTACATACCCAAAATTGTACAAGGTACTACGCCACTGGAATGATGTTACATATGCCCTAATGATGATACATGTCTCCTTGCAAGGTGTTCAAAATCCAGAAAAGCTCGCCAAGTATAGGTTTGTATCCCGCATGCCCCGCTTGGCCTCCACATGCTTTGTTTTTCCCTCTACCCCCCTTTTTTCTTGAATTTTTGTCTTTAGTGATGAAACTACCACCCTGCCTGGGTAGCGGTCCCGTGACCGCTGCCCAAGATAGGGTGGTGGTCTCGTAACTGCCACCCTCCACAAGGTAGTAGTCCTGTACACATTTTCTAGATTCTTCTGATGATCACATCAAATGTAAATCTTCAATTTTACTTTCTTTCTTTAACCACTTTGGCTTGAATTAATGTTTTTGGTTCCCTGGTAATAGTGTATTTCCTTTGTTTATAGTAAAAAAGTTTAATTGGGAGTTACCCTCTAGTAATTGCATTTGCTATAAATAGCTAGCTTGTTTTCTAAACAAATTATCGCTCAAGCCTTCTCACGTTTCTCGGTTAGATATCATGACCCCACCGAGAAAAATTATCGCTTAGCTCATTTCTCTTATTCAGTATTTGAATTTCTTGCTTAGAATTCTATCAATTTCATGTTTTTCATCCATTGTTGGTCTTTTAGAAGTCATTCGATCTTCTTGTTTTAGTCTTTCTTCGTTGTTGTGCCATGCAAGTCAGTTTAGCATAGAATAGTTTCATTTCTAGATTAAAATCCATTAAAGTTACAGGATTTGTTTTTTCACAAGGATAGATTCTAAAACTCTTGGTACACTTGTGTTGTATTCTCGCAATAAATCCCGTTAGGAATTTCCTAGTCAAGCTCTGTTCACTTGCGTTATCCCTCTCCTAATTACATTGTATTCAGTCTATATCAAAAGCTACCATTTTTCGAATACCATGTTCTATTGATACTATCATATACATGCTTTTCTGGATTGATGAGAACATGAAGGAATGAGGAGATCACACTGAGGGGATGACATCGCACACAACTGGATTCATGAGAACATGAAGGAATGAGGAGATCACACTGAGGGGATGAAATCGCACATAACTAGATTTGGCCACTGTTCTATAAATGCCAGGTTTGGCCTATCAAATTTCTAGTTACACTGTATCAAATAGAGTAGTGAATTATTTCATTTCAGTCAAAAGTTCACTCTCGATATCACCGGGGAAGCTATGGGGATTGATAGTTTCTGAGAAACTGTGATTCATTCCTCACTTCTGAGGTAAGATCAATAGCCTTTCAATTTAATATAATTAGTTGCTTAGATATTTAGGATAAAATCACAACTACACAGGTAAATAGCCATACCAGGCTACTTTGTTTGTTTTAAAATTATGTTGCTAGATTAGTTGTTTATTTTCTAAAATATATTAGAATAGATGATATTTAATTTCATTAAAATATGTCATTGAAAGTACAAAAATAAAAGAATGCTTGCATAGTGTAAATACTTCTTTTGTAATTAGTTTATTAATTTTAGTAAAAAGCTGAATCATTTTGTATAACAATCATAGGACCTAGAGAGCCCAGAGAATATATATTTTAACCAATAGTGCCTCAACCAAATCTACCCACAACATTAGCTGATATTGATCAAGACCTTAGGATACAGGTATTTTGAGCAACAAAAAACTACAAGCAATTAGTGAACAATTGAGAGGTCTAAATATCGAAGACAACAAGGCATACACCTTTTGGTCAAATCATCCTAACTATAGACTTCCTTGATAAAATACCTGAATGATTGTAGAAGGATTCAAAAGAGAGAAAGCATTTGGTTGCGATACTTTAGTTCCACAACCTGATGCAGGAGACCTCCTCATTGACATAGATACTAGCTTACGCATTTAAGTTGCCAGAACACCTATAAGGTATTCCAAGAAAATCATACAACTTCTAGTTCTAAACATAGAGGCTAAAAAGGCATACGATTATTAGATTTTTCGGAAGAAGGGATTGATTCTTTACATGACCATAACATGTCCACAATAACCATAAACTCATGGTTGTGATCCCTAAGTCCCATAACCCAACGAGCTTGCAACTCAATTAAGTATTGACACCAGCTTACGAATGCTGGTATTTAGATCCTCACCCCCTCCTGTCAAATATTATAATACAGTTCTCTGTATTAAACATAGAAGTAAATCAATCTAATATTTTCTGGGCTAGACTAGAAAACCACCCATAGTTCACTACGAATCCACTAAGCCACCTATCACCAATTTTCATGACCTTGTCTGGAGATATATATGAAGCTCCCATAGGTCACTTCCCATGTATCCAACAACCAAGAAATAGGATCTCGACAGAGCTCGATATTGATTGGAGCCTCTGAACAACCATTATATCCAAACGAACCATTACACCAATTCAGGTTAGGAGGGCCTTCTTCACCTTAGATTCGTAGATTCCATTATTGCGTATTGAGGATATAAGATTACACGATTACCTTGTTTGTATCCATTTATATTCAATATTCATCGGTTATCTCGACATGACCTTGGGAGGTCAGGTATGAGGAAGAGGTACTTGTAGATTCCCATGCTTGCATGTCACTTTTCCGTCGTACAAAACTAGTGAACCCGACGTGAACCAATAGTTCTTCCTCTTTTATTTTTCATTTCTTTCATCCACCTTCGCTCTTTCCCATTATTCTACGGGTATTCATATACCCTCCAAATATTTCAAGATACGATGCATATGGTAGACCTCTCTCAGGTCTTAAAGTAAACTATAGTCAAACAAGTAGGAAATCATCACCCTCACTTTCTGTATGGACTAATAACTATTCAAGTAATTACTTGTCATCTCAAACTCCCCCTCACAGAACTAGTTCTATTTCTTCATTCTGAATTTAGGAGTTTGATTAGCTCGCACAAACACAGTAGCCAGAGCCCTCAGGATCTAATAATATGACATTTACAAGAGAATCCACTTCATCTCCTTAGGTCTTGTTCAAACCACAAATTAGTAGACATTCAGACCCACTCCCCTTTTTAGATGAGGAGTACTTAGCACACTTTGTTGAAAGTGAACAATGCTTCCAAAATATGTATCCACCTATAGGGAGTTTATAAATACAATCTAATACCTTATTCCAAGAAAACACCCCCATTCCTCCACCTATGGGAAATTCCCTCAGTGAACCTTGGTAGGGTAATGATCAATTCATAGCAGGGTATCATACCCCTTTACAACCTCAATGTATACAACAAATGCCATTAAGGCAAAACACAATATCTTCACCAATAGAGGTCATTTCAGCCTTAGCTAAAAAAGTTAGAGGGCTGGAACTTGCTCAAGCAAACCAAAATTAGTATTTTAGGAAAGTAGGAATACCCAACCCTCTGCATCATCCCAATCAGGTCAACCTCCTTACAGGAACAGGCACGTTAGGCATGCCTCCTCAAAATCCTTATAGTTACCCATAGAAAATGCTAACTAGGACAACGTTTTCAAACTCTTCTCTAGTTGTTCAAACATGACACCTTTCGGCTTGGCACCAAAAAACCCATACCGAAACATTGCTCCTCCCTACTTACACATTTATTCAAAGTCACCACAAAGAGACATGTTCTCTTCTCCTGGGATGTTCATTCAACCACAAGGATTCCCTTATATCCCTAAAAATGCATATGCTATGTCATATCAACAACGCATTCCACCTCCACCCCCTAAACAAGCACCATCGATGGTCGAGGCATATGCGGTAGGGACTTATTCAAAATATTTAAAATATCCCTTAGACTTCACCATACAAGGTGTTATGCTTCCAAGACCTCTTCCCGATTTACCCAAATACAAAGGGGAAGGTGATCCAAATGCACACATTAAGGCCTATGCCATAGCCAAACGGGAGTTACTCCCTTGGGATGGGGTTGTTGCTAAGATATTCCCTAAGACCTTAGAGGGTGTTACCCTTGATTGGTATTATAGAATACCTGAAGCCCCCATTCACTCATTTAAACAACTCGTGTTAGAGTTCATCAAAGCTTTTGACATGAACAAATTGTTAAGAATGGGAATCAGGGAGTCCTTGCATATTAAACAAGAACATAATGAATACGCTGCTCATTTTATTCAAAGATGACATATGGTTCTCTACTCATCAGCAAGTGCTCCAAACATGGATCAAATGGAACTATGTAAATTATTCCTTAATTCTCTCAATAGAGAGATAAAGGAAGAAGTCCAGAAGTTCCCACTAAGAACTTATGATGAAGTACTTTTGAGAGTGCTCTCCGAATCAACCAAGAAACGATAGATAGTGGTCGTAAGACATATGGGACAAATGGGAAATTAACCACTCCCAATAAAAACATCATGGCCTATCCTAAAACTAGGAATACTAGTCAAGGACCTAAGATCCTTAAGAAGAACCGTAGAGTCACAACAGATGGAGTAACTGACAAAGTTAAAAGGGAAAACATTGTAAACATTTTGCCACTTGTTAATAATCAGTGAAATAAAAATTTTACTCCAACAATCAACACGGTGGATTTTAATCATCCACCATGGCAACAACAACAACAACAACAACAATGAAAAAATCTAAACACAAAGTCCAAATCGAAACCTAGCTAGATATCAGAGTCAAAACTAAAGGCAAAAACCTCAAAATTTTAACTCTAACAACCAGTAACCTTATTAGAGTTGCGGGCCACAACAGATTATAAATCAACAGCCTCAAAATTATAATCCCAATTTATATTGTGGCTTCCACAAGATTCAAGGCCATGATACTAGGACTTGTTGTGAATACAATAAATTCATGCAGTGTTTTTCAGAAGATCAAAAACAAATCTTTATAGATATGTTTTTAGCATATCCTATAATACCAGCACCAAACACTTACACAGGGGCAATTTCCCCTCAAAATACACCCCTCAAGATCTTTAATGATCCACTCCAAAACCATTCTAACAATAACATGTTAGATCCTAATGGAACAAACAAGGGTGTTATAACAGGAAGCAATGATCACAAGGCTTCAACTTCATTAAATCCACCAGTCGCACCCTAACTAGGAACTCGACCCCAAACAAAGATAGTTAGTTTTGTAGAGTTAGACACTGAGCTACCTATAGAAACCATAACAATAACATGGGATTATTCTTCTCAACCAACTCCAAGATATCCATTAGAACCAGACAACATTCAACAAACGTTGGTAAAACCCATAGGTGCCTATGATCTTATTAATGATTTAACTAAAACCTTCTCTCACAAATCCTTTTTGGATTTGTTAAAGAACTCTCCCACCCATAGGGCTACTCTCTTAGAAGCATTAGGCCTTGGTCATTTAATCAACATCACTCCTCCTCTGGAAATGTAAGTAAACCATTTAAATTTTGATGTTTATCCTCTGGGTCAGCTAGATAGGGGTATTGAGTTTATATTCGATATAAGAAAAATGCCAACAGACGCTGAAATTGGACGAAAAGGTGACCCAACTTTACATTTACAAGTATGGGTTTATAATAATTATGTTAAACGTGTAATGGTCGATAATGGGGCAGCAGTTAATATAGTTCCCTTGGCTTTTATTCAAAATTTAGGATATGGAGAGACAAACTGTTACATAACGTGAAATATGTTAAGATGATATGATAGCCTCAAGGCCACTTCAATTGGAACCATAGTTTTACCAGTCACTTTAGGACCCAAGACGGTCCTCACCAAATTTTATATTATAGATCGGGAAACCAAATATAATATGATCCTTGGTTGGCCTTGGATACACCACATGAAGGCAATCCCTTCCACGTTATTCCAAGAAATAAGATTTCTACACTTACAGAAAATATTTGTGGCACAAGGTGACCCAAAACCCTTCGATATACACCTAGCTGATTTGAAGAAAATACCGGGCGTTCACTTTGAGTTTGAACTCCCAATAAATCAAATCATCAAACCAATTAATTCAAAACCAAAAGAAGAGTTGATACCTACAACAAAATTAGAAATTAAAAATCCAGTCGAGGACATTCCAGCACTCAAAAGTGAGACCAATGTTATAAAAATAGTGTCACTAGGGACCACCGCAAAAATTGTTGAGTTGTTGGTGTTTTGCACAGAATGTTTCCGTTCTTGGAATAGAGTTGCTTCTATCCTTTCATTCTCTTGAGAAATAGATAAGGGTTAGGGCTAGGAGGAATACCTATTGAATGTTTGGAGGGTGTGCGCGTACCATAAAGAGAGATCAGATTGATTGCGAAGAGCTCCTTTTTGTCTGGGAAGGACTACCTGTAAGTAAGAATACAAGACCACTAGATTCTAATTAGACAATAAATGAGGGAACTGCCTTAGGCCCAGGAAATATTGGACTTCCTTTCGAAGGTGGTCAGTTCTCCTGCTAATACGAATTAACACAAATTCTAACAAATAAGTTATTGCAAAATTACAATTTAATTACCTTGTTAAAACAATAGAGAAAAGGCTGGTCTTGGTTTTGAATCATAGTGACCGATGCCGGTCACTGTCACCGGTACCGGTTCCTAATAACTGATATCAGTAGGGGCAATGATTTAGGGGCTTTTAGTGAAGGTTGGCTATAAGGTGGTTATGGTGTTTATTAGGCTAGTAAATGATTGGGGATAGGTAATGGGGTGATGGAGAAGACTCAGACAGTATGGGGGCTATTCTTGGGGGTAATGTAAGGGTAGAGGAGGTACAGTTAGATGTAGGGTGTTACCGGGTAGTGGATCTAGGAGTAGACTTCTAATTACTGTGATTCAGAAGTCCAAGAAATGTTATTAAAAGAACATACAAGACAGTACTTACTAGTTCCTGATGAAGATACAGGTCCAAAGACTGTGATAACGAAGGCAAGGCTTAGGTAGGATGATCGGATAATCAAAGATGAGATATCTTCTCTCCCAATGCTTGGATGAGTGTCACTGGGCTCTGGTTACTCAGTTGCAGTCTTGGGCTTGATGTCCTTCTCTGCAAACTCCTTTCTTTCCTTCACTTGTCTCTACTAAGCCAAGTGAATTCCCAATCTTTCCAATGAATTCTAGGTCCTTTCTTTTTGGTTGGGGAGGTCATTTACAGAGAACTGATGGCGGTTACGTAACCGATGGCGGTTGAGTAGGAACCGATGTCGGTTAAGTCAAAGTGGGATATTTTTAGTAAAATAGCCAACCTTCCCTCCTTTTCTTCCGAGGCATTAGTTGTGGGCTTGGTCAAGTCATTATTAGGTTGGTTTTGGTCCGGGTGAGGAGTAATTAGTCATGGGTGTGGATGTAGACCAAGTTATAGGTCTTAATTAGGTTAGTTTAGGATTAGGGCTAGGTCATGATGAGGTGGCGAAATGAGGTGGCAGGTTTGGAGATGTGGATATATTAATTATAAGGTAATTAATAAATAATTGTGTAAGGTTTAGGTGATGAGGTTAGGTTGCGAAATGAGATGCGGGGCACAAGGGGTCGTAAGACACAAATTTGGTGTCTACATTAGCCCCTTGTTGTCGTGTAGCTTGTCTTGTAAAGCTACACTGACAATAATAAGAAGTGGTTACTCTCGTTAAGGGTATAGGTAATCCCCCTCAAATCTATCATAGATTGAGGCGATGTGAAATCAGGGATAGGGTTGATAAAGGGTGAATGGTGTTGAGATGATGGTAAGATGGTGGGGTAAGTGCAAGGAAGCAAACACACGTTGAAATGCAGTAGTGTGACCAGGCTACATGATTTGAAGAGCAAACAAGCAATTCATAGGCAAAGGTCGATAGTTTATCCAAACAAGGGTGATATAATCCTGGTATCTAAGGCATAGGAAGTAGCTCCAGGGGATATAATGGGTAAAGTATAGGAACATTTAGGTATGTTCGGTAGTACCAAATGGTTGGTTTGGTTGAGATAAATGTCATGGTCTCAGTCTAGGCAAAGTTGGTCAACTGATCAAGTCAAGTACCCTAATCATGCTAAAACATGAACAGGTGAGCTCGATTGAACAAAAAGCTACGTAATGGGTGGATAAAATTGTAATTTGCGGGTTTTTGGTGAGGTATTTAATTGGTGCGGCCTTGGGTCGGGTCGATTGATTAGTGAGGGCCATGGGTTGGGCCTGATTGGTTGGTTACAGCCTTGGGTTAGGCCAAATGGTTGGTTGTGGCCTTGGGTCGGGCCAAATGGTTGGTTGCGGCCTTGGGTCGGGCCTGATTGGTTGGTTATAGCCTTGGGTCAGGCCTGATTGGTTAGGTGCGGCCTTGGGTCGGGCCAAATGGTTGGTTACAGCCTTGGGTCGGGCCTAATTGGTTGGTTGTGGCCTTGGGTCGGGCCTGATTGGTTGGTTGCGGCCTTGGGTCGGGCCTGATTGGTTGGGTGCGGCCTTGGCTCGGACCTGGTTGGTTGGGTGCAGCCTTGGCTCAGGCCTAGTTGGTTGGTTGCGGCCGTGAATTGGGCCAATGAAGTCAAAAAAGGCTATTTAGCAAAGGAGGGTATAGGCGATGTGGTGAGAAAGGGAGATTGGTGAATAAGGGTAGAAATTGCAGTAAAATAGGGATTAAACCGATATCAGTTAGCTATGACCGGTATCGGTTAGATGACCGATACCGGTGTTTTACGACACAATATAACCAATATCAGTTATAGGTAAAAAACCTATAAAAAGAAAAATACGGCCTGTCATTGTCACATTGTCAATTTGATAACCAATACGGCTTATCTGGGTTTAAAATTGATTTGGTTGAGTTTATACGCTGAGTTGGCAGTAGTTGAGTGGAGGAGTGAGTGATTGGTAGACCCCAGCGAGTAGGAGGCATAATTTGATTGGTGGAGACCCCAGCTGAGGAGATTTATAGCCATGGCATAGCCAGGAGGAGCAAAAGGTGCTAGACCAGCTGGACCACCGCCACCCATCCCACCACGACGACGTGTAGTCGTACCGGTAGGCTCTAAACTCTTACCTTTGTGAATTGAATGAGTTTAACTGAGATTTGGGTTTTGGGTAGAAATCCAAAATCTAATGAAATAATGAATAAATGGATGTAATTTACAAAATGGAATGGGTAGGTAGGTTAGTTAGGCTAAAACGGTAGGGTGGGTAGGTTTGGGGGCCGCGTCGGGTTTGGCTCTGGACCTAGACAGTGACCGATGTCGGTCACTAGGCGACCGGCATCGGTCACCAAATATTTTGCACAAATTGGATTTTGGGTAGAAAATATAAGATTTCTAATCAATGACAAAAGAAAGGATAGATTAGGTGTTGGGTATGAAGTAGGAGGTGTTAAAGTGGCGGGGGTATAGGTAGATGGCTAGAGTATATCAGAGTGGTTGGTTGGTTGGTTGGTGGTAAAGGGTATGTGTAGGGTAAGTGTAGATGTGTGTTATAGATTCGGGGTGTGGTTGGGTGGGTAAAAGGGGGTATACAGGGTTAAGGTAGTTGTTTTTGTAAAGGGTAGGTCTAATGAAGTGGGTTGTTTTTGTAGGCACGTCAGTAACTTACGATGCGGGATCGGATGCCCCCGCTATTGAGATGGATGCGGCCACATGTGTCTGCAGCGCATTGGGCCATTATGCGAGAGGTGGGACTCAACGAAGTCTAGCGGTATAGGGCTGTGGATAGGGACCACAGCCTGATGGTTGCCCTCATCGAGAGATGGGATCTAGAAACCAACATCTTCCATCTCCCTACTGGAGAGATGACGATTACCCTGGAGGATGTGTATCGCATCCTAAGACTGCCGATCATAGGGGAGGCAGTGTTCCAGGTAGATGTGGAGACGGTGATGGACAACTTTCTTCAGGTATTTGGGGATGCAGCCGCATTATTGACCTATCATAGCGAAAGCATTGCCTATGGTGACATGTATCGCACACATAGACATGAGACACAGCTTGACGTGTTGATGATGATAGGTATCGCATGCTTCGCCCTCTCGGACTCAGAGGGAGGCCGCTTCCCACGGGCTTTTATGGGAGTGTTTCATGAGATGGTAGAGGAGCATACGTGCTATGCCTGGGCACCAGTATATCTAGTGCAGCTATACAGAGAGCTGTGGGGTTATCACCAGATGAGGTGATTTGGGATTTTCTCGACATTTTTGTTACACTGCTGGGCATATGAGCACATCATATGTATATAACCAGTAGGGCTGCCCCAGCAGCTAGGGCCACAGATTGTATATAGATATGGCTTTCAAAGGTGGTTGGGGGTCGTGGGCCAGCCACGAGCGGTGCTCGCAGGATGGGATGTGGCCTACTACCATCATATGCTAGAGGGTTTGACCGCACTAGACATTATATGGAGGCCCTACAGAGGCCATCAGTCCCGAGGAGGAGCCCGAGCATAGATGCGCTGGATCCAGTATACTTTCTGGATATCTGGACTGAGGCCTGGAGAGCATGAGCGAATACCCCTAGAGAGGGTACAACGGTAGTTGGGGCTGCAACAGGATGAGCCACCTCCCTTCCCACAGTACCGGAGGGATGATGTAGAGGCCCCACTGCCTGCACTGTATCCTGTTGACCCAAATTGGGTAGTAGAGAGGCCGGCGGATGATACAGTGGACGACGCCGGTTGCACAAGTTCATTTTTGGTGTGGTGGGCAGGGGAGAGATTAGCTAGGAGAGCACAGCCCGAACAGCCAAATTTGGTGGCGGTTATAGTGGAGAGGGACCAGATCTTAGGACAGGTACAGTTATTATAGGGGTAGCTTATTGCTGCACAGGCACAGATCGGGGTACTACAGGGGCAGTTAACCCAGGCACAGGTAAAGCCACAGGCACCAACACAGCCACAAGCACCACCACAGGCACCGGCCCTGCCGCAGGCACAGGCACCACCACAGGTACAGGCAAAGGGTGTACCGGCAGGACAAGGGCCACTATTATTAGGAGTTGGGGGACTAGCCCCAGCAACCATGGTGGCACGAGCCTGCTATATGGAGGTGAGAGCGGAGGCCCAGTATTATCAGGACGTCCTTGATGGTACTAGGGTTGACTATCAGCCATATGCAGTGCACAGAGCCAAGACCTCTCGGAGCCAGAGATCCTAGGGGGGTACAACCACAGCGAGTGGGTCGGTGATAGGGAGGACGCGAGAGCCAGCACAGGGACCAGCAAGGAGAGGGGCTGAGGGTGGTGGGGAGAGCTAAGACACCCCTGGAGTAGAGATGGTTTTTTGGATATTGGATATAGACACTGGTCTGTGAACTGGTTATGTATATAGAGGCCTGCGTGCCTACATATGATTTATTTATTCATTCTTGTTGTATATACTGGCCTGCGAGCCGAGTACAGGTTGTATAGTTGATACTGGCCTGCGAACCGAGTATATTTTTGACATGAGAGACCGGCCTACAAGCCGAGTCGAGATTTTGACAGTGATTGCGGCCTACGTGCTAGCTTTGTATTATTTTGAGCTGACAGAGGCCCCCATGCAGGGGAAGTTGTATATTTAAACATTGATATATATATATATATATAGATGATGATTTTGATCCACATGGTGTGTATAAAAAATGTTTTTTGTGTTTTTTCGATGGTTTTTGAAATTGAATGTATATAGATGATGAGTTTGATCCACATGGTGTGTATACTGATGGGTTTGATGTATATATTTAAAATTTCATATGTATTTTGTCGATGGTTTTTGTAATGTAGATAGATGATGTTGATGAAATTGTGATGATATATATATATATATATATATGTTGATGTGATTCTGATGACAAATAGTGATAATGGTGTAGTTATGTAGGAAAAAGAGGCGGGCGCCACAAAAATTTACAAAAAATAAAGAAAAGGCCCAGGTTTAAGAAAAAGGAGGCATGTGACTGATATCGGTTAGCTAACCGACGTCGGTAGATTATTGACCGATATCGGTTAGGTAACCGATACCGGTTATGCCAAAACGAGCTTTTCTAAAAATAGAAAAGCTTGGGTAGCAACTTAAGTTCTTATTTTTAGAGTCATGCAACAAGTTAAATATGTGAATGTGATGTTGTTTGATGACTGATATAGGTAATTACATAAAATAATTGAGTGATAAGGAGGAAAGAGACAAGTAAAGAAATTGTGAGCTAGTATTGAGAAGGAAGAAAGGCCAGTTATATTGAAGAGGGTGGTGTACATGGCTGGACAAGGAGAAGCATCCAGCAGGCAGAGACGAGAGGGAAGACAGGTTCCACCCCAAGCTGCTGCATCCCAAGAGGTAAATAGTTTGGTTGTATTTTAATTCTTACATGTTTTGATGAATAGGATGAGAGAAGGTAAGAGGGTAGAGATCAGAAAGAAAAGGTGATAGGCAAGGGTTTGGGGTAGAGTGAGTGTTAGGGGGTAGGTAAGTAGGGTTTTCACGTATGTTTGTAAGTACAAAGAGGGGTAAACGAGAAAATAATTATCGTAGGTGGTGGTTTTAAGCAGGCTGTATAGGATTGACAGTGACCAATATCATTTAGAGATAACCAGTATCGGTTAGTAAACTGGTATCGGTTATCTATAACTGACACCGGTTAATGTAGGAATTTCCAGAATTTGAGAAAAAACACTTGGGGATTTGATTTATTGAATGGTTGTGTTTCATTTTGATGTATGCAGGTAGAGGCAGGGTTGAGGATGAATGATAGTGTGCCAGCTTTGTTATCACGAATCTGAGCGGATGTAACACCAGCTGAATGGGCATTGATAAATCATGTGGGGTTAAGTGGAATCTGCTATTATTCATGAATCGCACGCAATCATGCTATGTTGCAAGTGTTGATTAAGAGGTGGAATCCGGAAAAGAATACCTCCTATCTACTAACAGGGGAGATGATAGTGACGATGGAAGATGTGTTTATAATTTTGAGGCTCTGGATTACAGGAAGACCAGTGTATCAGGAGTTGCCTAGCACGACGCAGGGAGCGATAACAGCAGTATTTGGTTCAGCTGCATGAGATTTGACACAGTCGAGGTTTGACATTCACTTATGGTACAATGTATGCAACACACCCTGAGGAAACAAGGTTGGCAGTGGTATTAATGATAGCAGTGGGGTATTATGCATTACCAAGGGTGGATGGGGGAAGATTTCCAAAAGCATTGATGTGTGTTATTTGGGAAATGATAGAAAGGAGCGTGACTTTCGCATGGGCACCCGCATATCTGGCGGAGTTATACAGGGGTTTATGGGCCTGCAAGTGAAATCACAGGATGACACTGGATTGTGCATACTTATTACATTGTTGGGCCTATGAGCACATTGTGTGTGTGTGACCAATAGGCCGACCAATCCAGGAAAGAGAGACAGGAGTGCAGAGGTTGGGATTCAGACGATGGGTCCAGACAGAACAAGAGGTGAGATCCCAGGCCATGATAGATGACATCGAGTATTATAGGCAGGTATGGGAGATGGTGACGATTGCGGATATTTGTTGGAGGCCTTACGGGAACTATATGGTGACAGAGAACATAGCTGAGGAGTTGAGGGGTGTAGAGCGATTGAGGTGGATCGCAGGGCACAGGCCAGGTGAGTACGAGAGGATTCCTCTAGATCGCGTGCGGGCGACAATTTAGATTTGTTCAGGATATGCCTATGGCTTATAGACCATACATGAGGATCGACGCCGAGGCATTATTCTCACCTCCCCGGCCGACACCTCCAGAAGGGCCAGAAGAGATAGCAGCCGATCGCAGGGTAATGGATGTAGGAGCGACAGAGGCTTATAGATTATGGTGGGTAGCAGAGCTGCGAGGTTCACGTGAGAGGGCTGATCATCCTGACATAGCTGTGATTACAGCGGAGAGAGATCGTCTGCAGGGTTTAGTTCATCAGCTCCAAACGTGGGTGAATGAGACAACGGGATTGTTAGCGGTTGCAGAGTCACGAGTGGAGAGACTAGAGGTGAGATTCCTCCACGCAAGAGGACGTATTCGTATGTTACAGGAGATGTTGGTGGATCAGTGGGAGGAACCAATAGCAGTGGCACCTTTGAGGATGGAGAGGCCAAGTGAGTGGCATCAACGATCATGATCACCACCTGATTCAGGAGGAGGCGCAAGGGTCTAAGTGAATTTCATAGAGGTATAAGAATAAATAAATAAGGATGCCGACCTGCGTGTCGATGATAGAGAAGATGTATTTGTTTAACATCTAAATAAAACTGAATATGTATGTTGATTTGAGTTATGATAATAATAAGAATGGTTGTGTTTTGAATGTTTTGTTTTGAAAAAAGGATAAAGATGAATGTGATCAAATAGAAATACAAAAAGATTTATATTTACCACACATGATAGGTTATGGTAGGGGATGGTCGAGCTAACCTTGGGAGACCCCATGTCTCCTAAGTGCTGCCTACATAGCCCATTGCACAAAGCAAGGAGGGGCCTCAGACCGATGTAGTTCTCCCTTAGGACCAGGGAGAGGTGAATTTAGGCAACTTGGTTATAGTTAGGTAATTTTTTGACTGGTAAAAATATTGATATTGGTAGGGTAACATTGTTGGTGTTGGTAAGGGATTGGCGATGTTGGTGTAGGTATAGGTGAAACGAAAGTTAGCTTACCCAAGTAGTAGGGAATCGTGTCCTGATTAAGGTCAACACATAATCCTAGATTTGAGTAAAAGAGGCAAAAGTGTCCCGTAGTTGAGAAGAGATAAACAAACCACTTATTAACGTAGGATGAGCTTGAATCCCTAGGTGCCTTGCATAGGCGAGAAGTCGATAGGTGAAAAGAGTCGTATAATCACAATATATCAGATATACGTCACGTCCCTTGAGTTTTGTTGTTTTGACAAATGGTGAAGTGAGGTGGCTGGTAGAGCTAGGGCACAGAGAACTTGTTATAAGGTGATTATGCTGACTAAAGAGAACCAAACCTAAATAGACAAGTCCATGACTCAAAAGTGCTGTGGAATACTATTTTTTACTTTTTTGGATATAGACTGATTGATGCGGGAAGTCCATAGGGGATATGCATTTTTTTGTTCTTGAGCTCTTCACGAAGCTGATCAATGCGAGAAGCTTCTGATGAAGGCTGACTTTGTATAGCTGTCCTTCAAGGGAGCAGTCTATTTATAGTAGCAGATGTGGTTTTTGTGTATAGCTGTCCTTCGGGGGAGTAGTCTATTTATAATAGTAGAAGTGGCTTTGCACATAGCTGTCCTTCGAGGGAGCAGTCTATGTATAACTTTAGAGGTCTAGATGTCCGTTTGGCATGAAGCATCTAGTTTTGTAGGAAGTTTGACTCAAGAATATCCCATAAGCGTATAATTGAGAACGTGTTATTTTGATACTTTTAAGTCATGGACAAGACTAAAAAGGGGAAGGCAATCTTTAAGGGGAGGTTATGACCAAACCATGTGAGCTTGATTTTATTTTGAGATGCATGAAACAAAGTGTATGAGGTGGTAAATGAGCTCAAGGGATGAGCGCAAGGTAGATAAGAAGTGATGTAACACTAAATTCAATAGTAGAATGGTTGGATATGCAAGGCATTAAGGGGTTCAGGCTCAGGTTTACCATTAAGTGAAGCTAAATGATAAGTGCCTGATCTATAGATGTGAGTGATAATGTAAGGCCCAATCCAATTTGGAGTAAATTTGCCACGTTTGCTCTTTTCTAGTTTGGTTACATGTTGATTCTCTTTGAGGACAAGATCACCAACCTTAAAGGTATGCTCATGAAGTCGCTTATCATAAGCACGCTTGATGCGCTTTTGATAGATTTGAAGGTGGTCAAGAGCTGTAAGATGACGCTCGTCAAGAAGCTCCAATTGGGCTAACCGCTCTTGGCGGAAATCATCATTGGTGAGAATATTCTGCAGAGATATTCTTAGGGAGGGTATTTGTATTTCGAGAGGTAAGACAGCCTTGGTACCATATACCAAAGAAACTGGGGTGGCATTAGTGGAGGTATGAATTCTAGTCCAATAAGCCCAAAGGGCAAAGGGGATGTGATCAGGCCAATTGCTTCCAGAATCGTTAACAACTTTCATGAGGATTTTGGTTAGGGTTTTATTAGAAGATTCAGCTTGACCATTTTCCTGTGGATTATAAGGTGATGAGAAGCTCAGTTTGATGCCAAAGTTGTCACAAAGGTCTTGTAACAACTTATTTTTGAAAGATTTTCCATTATCTGTTATCAGGCGATGAGGAACGCCAAAATGACAGATAATGTGATGGTTAATGAATTCAACGATTTTCCCTATTTTTGGTTGAAATGAGTGGAATGGCTTCCACCCATTTAGTGTAATATTCAGTTGCTGTGATTATCCAATGGTGACGTTGTGAAGAGGGTGGGTGAATCTCACCAATAAGGTCTAAACCCCATTGTGAGAAAGGCCAAAGATCTTGTGCGACCTGTAGCGGATGGCTAGGAGTATGTTGAAGGTTGGCATGTTGTTGACACATAACACAACACTTAACATATTCGTAGCAGTCATTATTAAGAGTAGGCCAATAATAGCCTAGGCGAAGGATCCATTTGGCCACGGCAAGGCCACTAAAATGTCCACCACAAATACCATCGTGGACTTGTTGGATGGTATAGGTGACCTCTGCACCAGTTAGACATCGAAGGAGGATGCCATCAAAGCCACGTTTATAGAGGAGTCCCCCCATGATGACATAACAAGAAACACTTTTAAGAAAAGCACGTTTGCCATTACTAGTAAGGTCAGGTGGGAGAACAGAGGTTGTAAGGTAGTCGTGAAATTGGTGATACCAGGTATCCTGTGAATTAGCAGACACATTATTTATCATACAAACATCTGGGACTGAGTAATATGGGGCAAAGAGTCATTGGACCAAGACGAATATGTCAGAGTCAGTTGGTGAGGCAGGAATTTGTGAGGCTAAGCAAGCCATAGTATCTGTAAATTTGTTAGTGGAGCGAGGAATGGT
This sequence comes from Taxus chinensis, assembly GCA_019776745.2. Lineage (NCBI taxonomy): Eukaryota > Viridiplantae > Streptophyta > Pinopsida > Cupressales > Taxaceae > Taxus > Taxus chinensis. The sequence continues at coordinate 390,046,795 of CM034146.1, forward strand.
TTGGATAGAATAATGAGTAAATAAAGTCAAAAGTGAATCCACCTAATGTTTGTACTTTTGAAGTTCCTCATTTTTACATTGGTAGATGCCCATAACTTGATTGACTACCAGTTGAGAGTCGCCAAAAATATTGATAGATTTGACACCTAAGTGTAACGTAACCTAGAGACCCAAAACAAGGGCCTCGTATTCCACTGTATTATTAGTGTAGGGGAAATCGAGCCGGAATGAAAGAGGCATAGGCTCAGCATCAAGAGGAATGAGAACAATGCTGGCTCCTCTGCCGCATTGGCATTTGGATCCATCGAAGAAGAGGGTCATTGGATACGACTCCTCACTAAGTGAAAGAGTGGCGATGAGTTCGTCAGGGAAATTAAAATTGGTAAATTTTTCCCCAGGTAAAGGGGCTTCCGTGAGTTGGTCAACAATAGTTTGTCCTTTTATTGATTTCTGGTGTATAAATTCAAGGTCGAGGTCGGCAATTTGCATAAGCCATCGGGCGATGCGTTGGTTTAGATGTGGTTTTGCGTACATATAATGAATGGGGTCTACGTTGGTGATGACAAAAGTTTTGTGATTCAGGAGGTAGTGTCAGAGTTTGGTGGCTACAAATGATAGGGCTAAGCATAACTTTTCTACATGTGTATACCTAGTCTCGTAATCCACGAGAGTATGACTTATGTAATAAATGGATTGTTCTCGATGCTCGGAGTCATGATGTGTGAGCATGGCTCCTACAGCATGGTCGGTGGTAGAAAGGTAAAGGTAGAAAGGGCGATCGTCCTGAGGTGGGATAAGCATAGGTGGCTGCAAGAGATAGGCTTTAAGAGCCTCAAAGGCTTGGTGGCACTCTTCGCTCCATTGAAAGGAAATTTCCTTTTTAAGGAGATGATGGAAAGGTTGACATCGATCTGAGAGTTGAGAGATGAAACGCTGGATAGATTGGAGTTTACCTTGTAAACTACGCAATTGTTTGAGGTTAGTAGGTGGGGGCATTTCTAGGATAGCTTTGACTTTAGCTGGATCAACCTCGATGCCACGCAAAGAGATGATAAAACCAAGGAGTTTTCCAAAAAGGACACCAAAGACACATTTCTTTGGTTGAATACGAACACAATATTGTAACAGGTGATCGAAAATAATGGTTAAAACATCGAGATGTTCACTGCGATGTTTAGATTTGCCAAGAAGATCATCGACATAATCCTCAAGGATAGTGTGCATAATATCATGAAAAATGTAAGTCATAGCCCGCTGATAGGTCACACCAGAATTCTTAAGGCCAAATGACATGACACAATAACAGAAGGTTCCCCAAGGAGTTATGAAGGCAGTTTTATGTTGATCGGCCGGGGCTACCAAAATTTGATTGTATCCTGAGAAACCATCCACGAGAAAAAAAGCATCTCATGGCCTGCAGTGAGATCAACAAGTTGATCAATACTTGGGAGGGGGAAGTCATCCTTTGGGCAAGTGAGGTTAAGGTCCCAAAAATCCATACATATCCAAAGTCCCCCCGTTGCTTTAGTAACAGGTACGATGTTAGAGATCCATTGAGGATAGTCAATAGGTAAGATGAAGGAAACAGAAAGGAGTCATTGAAGCTCTTCTTTAACCAAGAGGGCAATGCGTGGATGTATTTTTCTCAGTTTTTGTTTAACTAGTTTGGCATCGGGTTTTAAGGTAATGTTATGGACAGCAATGTCAGGATCAATTCTTGGTATGTCAGTGTAGGACCAAGCGAAAGCTTGGTTGTGGGCATGGAGGAAGGTAATAAAGGCAGTTTGTTCTAATGTGGTAAGAGATTGTCTGATCTTCACAATGTGAGGATTATCCTCGGTGTGGATGTTGATTTCTATAGTCGACTCATTCAACATGGTTTGAGTATCAGATGGCAAGGTGCGTTGAATATATGAGTCGTCCACACCAAGGTAAGTGAGGATGGAGTCGTCATCCTGGCACTCAACAACATTAATTGAAGGTGAGTCCTCTTCGATCATGTCTGGATACAGAAGAGGAAGAGAAGATGGGTCTTCATTATCACGTTGATAAGTGAGAGGACCCAGGAAGATAGCGTTTATGAAAAAAAAAAAAGTTAGGAGGGATAGATTCAGGGTCTATCGACTCTATGGGTGACGATGGCAAAATGGGTGATGATGGTTTGGAAGGGGTGACTTCATTGCCTTCCTAGATACAGCAGATATGTGATGTTTTTAGTGTAGGTGGTTCAGAAAATCCAAGACCATGATGATATTTGTATTTATGTGTAGTAATGGGAATGATCGTATGTCGGCCTTGTTCATAAAGACCGAAACCGAAGCCCTTCCAAGCATAGCGCGTCAAGAAGGTGAGAACGAAATGACGATTAGTTAGATATTGAAAATCAGATTGGAAGGGGACCACACCAAGGGGTGGTTTAGGTGTGATAGAGGATGGATTGACACCCCCATACATTAGGTTGGTGCGGCAATTAGGTGGTCCGTAGGAGATTACTTCCCCCACACGACGGTCATAGGTAGGATGTGCATGTAACTGTCCGTAATGCTGTGGGGTATGGAACATGCTAATGTTATACAGGTGATACTCCCCCAGTGTAAGGCATTGAAAGATATCTACTAAGGGATATGAGGTTGGGATATTGTCTGCGGGAAAGGAAGTGGTATTTGCGATGGCAGTTTCATTGGTTGAAGGTGTAGGTGCAGTTGAGGTGGATGGTTGAGGTGTGGTTGAAGTGGATGGTTGGGTTGGATGAATGGGTGTCTTGACTGGTACAAGCACATCATTAGGGTGATATAACATATTGCAGGTTTTGAAGGGGGGAGGGTAAGCTTTTACGGTGTAGGACTTCCCCTCATACTCGAATTTTATGCATCTATGTAAGGTGGAGGGAACGCATCCCATAGCCCGGATCCAAGGGCGGCCTAACAACATGTTGTATTGGAATTCACCCTCAAGGACATAGAAGATTTCGGGTAAGGTACGTGGCCCTACATGAATGTTAAGGATCACAGTGCCTAAGGTAGAAGTAATAGCATCGTTGAATGAACGCAGCATGGTGGGGTTGGCACACATGCAGCTAGAGGGGATATTCATTTGTCAGAAGGATTTGGAAGAGATGATGTTTAGGCTAGCACCCCCGTCAATCATAACACGATACACCTGGATGTCCCGGACGTAAGCTGAGATGAAAAGAGTGGGGTCAGGATCTTCTGCACCAAAGTCAACAATTTCATCTTCGGAGAAACTGACAGCAGCGGTTTGCTGTACAGGGACGGAAGTGATAGATTGTTTGGTGAGAGAAGCAACGTGGTTAGGTGTTAAGATGGAGGTAACGGGCAAGGTTTCATTAGGTAAGACCTCTATCCCTTGAAGGATTTCAACGAGAGCTTGTAGATGAGATTCAGAGGTCTGAATGAGATCATACAGTGTCATTTTTACAGGTGATTGGTGAAGCTGTTTAATCATGTTTCGGTGGGCAACTCCATCAGAGACGGGGTAGACAGTTCCATGAATAACCACTTTAGGTGGTGGTACGATTGGGATGGTGGACGGAGAAAGAGAGGCCATAGGTGGGATTTCTTTAGCTTTCCCATTGTTTTTCTGCCCTCGAGTAGCAACACTAATCATGTTGATCTCGTGAACACGAGAGGAGGAAGACGGTATGGATAAGTCATGGTCTTCGAGATGTGGGGTTGTAATAATGATAGATCTTGGTGAGGCGGGGACAGGTGGTATAGGAGAGGGAATTGAAGCTAAAGGTCTCTCCCTTCGTAAGTTGTCTTTCTTAACCTTTCTATCTGAGAGAGGTGACTAACGAAGGATGGATTTCAAAGCTTTGCATCCCTCTACATCATGTCCTGGTGTGCAGTGGTAAGCGCAGATTTTAGACTCATCATAACCTATAGGTCGAGGTTTAGATGGATCATAAGGTCTAAGTGGGGGTAGGGAAATGGTCGCATTCTCCACCAACATATCAAGGATCTTAGCATAATATCCTTTAAGTGGGTCAAAGTCAGAGAAAGATGAAGCTATTGATTGGGTGGGTTTTGGTAATGTTTGGGTATGGTTGGTTCATACGGATGGTGTTTTAGATAAGGGGTTTTGATAATTGGATTTAACTAAATGTGGCTTCTTCAGTGCAAAAGATATGTTTAGCTGGTTAGATGGTGAGGCCACAGATGATGTGGTAGCAGGAAACAACCATGGAGAAAGAGGGGTGACAGTAAAAAAATCCTTTGATGATGGAGTCTGTTTAGGGTTGATAGGTGGACAAGATCTCTATATGGATGTAGAAGGTGTAGGTCATTTTAAAAAAAATGTAGGAGGTACGATGTATTGAGGCAAGGTGGAGGGGTGAGGTCCCAATAAAGAAGGTAGGTGTGACGGCGAGGGTTTTAGTTGTGACAGAGGCATAGATTGGACTTGAGGAGATTGGGTCTGTCTCCTAGGTGGATGGACAGCTTTATTTTTGGATAAATCTAATCATTTAGGTGGGTGTGTTAGGTTGGGTATTAGTGAATTCCCAAGCATAGGGGGAGGTTTGGTTAGGTTAATAGAGGTGGATGAGGTATTTGGTAGAGATGAGGGGGTTGAAGGTGAGGACATAGGCATTTTGAGTTTTTGTAAACACCGCAGGTATATGGTAGAGGTGTCTGGATCGGTCATCTGCATCTAAGTGGAGCATGGTGTACTCAAATTTTCCCATAGGACTCGTCTATCATTGGAGGGGTGACAATCCTCACGTGTGAATAGGAACTTTTATATGGAAGAAAGGTGGGTTGTGATTCCGGTCCACTGTGGGTGTGATACAGGGGGTAAATGAGGCACTGTATCAATGGGCGTTAAGAGGTCAACCGGTTGCTGAAAAGATTTAGGCGATGAAGAACTAATAGGTAGGAGGGCATGTCTGAGAGGATCCGTCATGATTAAAGAATTTGGTGATGTCGGTTCAAGGGGTTTCTCATCTAAGGATTACGAAAAAAGTGGCGAGCCTTCCTCTTGTACAGCAAGAGTGGTAGAAGGAGATGTTTGGGAAATAGATAAGTTAGATAACATCCACTCACATTCTTGCAAGGATGTGGTGTAAGAAGGCTCATCTATGAGAAGGGAACTCTGGGTGGTTAATTCCTTTATGGGTAAAGGAACGGCAAGGTTATCATCTTGTCTTGATGGTGGTGAAGGGGGTTCGGGTTCCTGCGTTAGTGAAGAGGCTTGATTCAGAATTTTCTCAATAGAGGCTTTTGGTTGGGAATCGAAAACTGCATGGATTTCATGAACACTCTCCTTGGCTAAGATATTTTGGTTTATGTTGCTGTTAGAAGAGTGGTTTGGGAATAGTTTATTGAAGATTTTCAAATTTCGGTTAGCAGGGACATTAGGATTATCGAGGGTTATGTCCCCTACATCAAGCATTTCCTGCACTATGTTTTTCAACATCTTATAGTTTTTGTGACTGTGTCCCTTCACGTGGTGGAAGTTACAGAAGTCATTTTCTTTGTACCAAGAAGGTAGTGCGCAGGTGGAATCAAACCCGGAGTGAGGTTTAACAGGACGCAAGGTGATAGCTCCTGCTTTGAGCAATTTTTCCAATATGACACCATAAATTTCTTCCAAGGGAGTGTAATTAATGGGCTCGATTTTATACTTATAGGTGGTTTTTGGTGGGGTATTAGACGGTGCTTGGGATTTTACCATCACCGCGTGGACAGCTCCTTTTGATTTCGAAGCAATTGATGCATGAGAATTGGTGGTGTTGGGTTTGATGGTGGAGTCTTCGGTTCAGAAATTAGGGTTTTTGTTACGCAACCACAATTTCTCTTCCTCTAAGGCTCGAATTTCTAGTTTCTGAACCATAGTAAAGACCTCATCAAAGGTGCGGAAAGTTTGAATTTGGAGGGTAGGAGAAATGTGCTTAGCGCAGGCCTGCGTAAAGAGTTCGATGAGTTCGGCCTGAGGCAAGGCATAAGTAAGTTGGTTGATGAGACCCCGCCATCATCCAACGAAATCTGTGATAGATTCATCTTCAACTTGTTGGATGGCATAGAGGTCGGTGATAGATACTTTCTTAGCAATATTAATGGAGAAATGATCCAAGAAAGATTGGGATAATTTGTTAAAAGAGAAGATTGAGTTGCTGGGTTAAAGCACTGTACCACTCCAAGGCGGGTCTTGATAAGGACATGGGAAAGGTGTGGAGTAGTAAAGCATCGTCATGAGCAATCATATAGAAGGCATGTATAAATGATCGCAAGTGTTGTTGAGGATCCTCCTTACTATTAAAACAAGTGAATTTAGGTAATTCCCATTGAGGAGGATATGAATGAAGGGGGATAGAAGGATGAATAGGCTCCTGACAAACTTGCTCATATGTCAGGGTGCTACGGCTTCCTGAAATAGAAGCCTCCAGATTTTGCATCTTGTCCATCATGTGTTTGATGAAATCAGTGGTTAGATGAGATGATGGTGCGGTTGTTGTAAAAGGTGAAGGATTTGGCCAAGGGCCTCCACTAGACAATGGGGGGGGGCTAAATGTTGATAAGGTATTGAGGACGAATATGTTGAGGTGACCAAATAGGGATGTCCTATATAAGGTGTTGAAGCCACCGGATAAGTGTGTGGAAATGAAAAGGTGGGCGGAGCTTGAGAAGGAAAGCTCGTGTGGATAGGTGGCAAAGAGCAAGTTATGAAAGGATCAGTCTGCGAGAGAGACGAGGTAGGAGCAGTTGGCGGTAATGATACGTGGGGCCCTAGATTAACAAAAGGAAAGCCAATCTGTGCCATAATAACCTCTGAAGCCATTGAGTTAGGAGACGGGGCTAAGGATGAAGAAGGCAAGGCAGAGTTATCAGGTGGGGAAGGAGCTAAGTGAGCGGCTATACTAATAGGCATGCCAACAAGGAGTTAACCGTCGGGTGTATGGTCAGGGGCATGAGACAAATAGTACTATACAGCGCTAGGATTGGCGTCCAAAAATTTCACAAATTACTTATCTCCTACAGGGATTTTGGGAACCTCACTGGTATCCGTAGGATTCCCTATAGAATGTGAAGGGGGTGATTTAGGAAAAGGCACAGAACAGGCATGTGAAACCATGGCTGCAGCTTGTTTCTAAGTGATAACAACCATGGACAAGAGTACACAGCAGGGATTTAATCTATCAGGAACAGAAGCAGCAACAAAATGTTGGAATTGGTAGGTTGCTGGTTTTGGGAACTATGAAAGAAAGCTACCGATATCGGTTAGGTAATCGATGTCGGTCAGACTGTAGCCAGCATCGATAAGTTAACTGATGTCGGTATAATAGGACCGATGTAAGAAGCTGTAGGAAGTTTCTGATTTGGAGTTAACAATGCTTAGTATGCCTACCCAACTATTCTGAAGTGATCACTAAAATAGTGTAGGACAGAGAAACAGAACTAAAAACAAGCAAGATGCACAAGCAAATCAAGAGACTAACCCTAGGATTAGTTTTAATTATTGTGGGCTTATTCCTTAGACACAAGATGATGTCAATCCTAAACAGAAGACTTAGGGGAAATGTCAAGTTTGTTTTGGCTTATAAGGTTACCTAAATCGGGCGGAGGAATACCGCGGAAAAGGGGGATGTTTGAGTTGTTGGGTTAATTTATGATGTGATTTGGTATGTGTTGTGCAGTGAAAGTAAGATTAATTTCTTGTCAATACCGTGGATATCACCCCCACGTGTACGACCTATTACTTAATCTATGTTCACTAGAATTGAAAACAGCAAGCAAGAATGTGATGCACGTGTTTTAAACCCAAATCAAAAATGATATTCGATAAAGCAAGGAGATGATTTTCACTAATGCAAAGATGTGAAAGCAAGACAAATTCTTTTACCAAAATGATAAAATATTTTGTGAATATTTAGCAGAAACAAACTGTAAGTATGCTCCCTATATGAAAGCAAGCAAGAAAGAAAGAAACCCAAAATGGGTCCCACCGGGCATGCCAAAATGTTTCGCATAGAATCTTTCCGTTCTTGGAATAGAGTTACTTCTATCCTTTCATTCTCTTGAGAAACAAATAAGGGTTAGGGCTAGGAGGAATACCTGTTCAATGTTTGGAGGGTGTGCACGTACCGTAGAGAGAGATCAGATCGATTGCGAAGAACTCCTTTTTGTCTGGGAAGGACTACCTGCAAGTAAGAATACAAGACCACCAGATTCTAATTAGACAATAAATGAGGGAACTACCTTAGGCCCAGGAAATATTGGACTTCCTTTCGAAGGTGGTCAGTTCCCCTGCTAATATGAATTAACACAAATTCTAACAAAGAAGTTATTGAAAAATTACAATTTAATTACCTTGTTAAAACAATAGAGAAAAGGCTGGTCTTGGTTTTAAATCACAGTGACCGATGCTGGTCACTGTCACCGGTACGGGTTCCTAATAACCGATATCTGTAGGGGCAGTGATTTAGGGGCTTTTAGTGAAGGTTGGCTATAAGGTGGTTATGGTGTTTATTAGGCTGGTAAATGATTGGGGATAGGTAATGGGGTGATGGAGAAGACTCAGACAGTATGGGCGCTATTCTTGGGGGTATTGTAAGGGTAGAGGAGGTATAGTTAGATGTAGGGTGTTACCGGGTAGTGGATCTGGGAGTAGACTTATAATTACTGTGATTCAGAAGTCCAAGAAATGTTATTAAAAGAATGTACAAGACAGTACTTACTAGTTCCTGATGAAGATACAGGTCCAAAGACTGTGATAATGAAGCCAGGGCTTAGGTAGGATGATCGGATAATCAAAGATGAGATATCTTCTCTCCCAATGCTTGGATGAGTGTCACTGGGCTCTGGTTACTCAGTTGCAGTCTTGGGCTTGATGTCCTTCTCTGCAAACTCCTTTCTTTCCTTCACTTGTCTCTGCTCAGCCAAGTGAATTCCCGATCTTTCCAATGAATTCCAGGTCCTTTCTTTTTGGTTGGGGGAGGTCATTTATAGAGAACCAATGGCGGTTACGTAACCGACGGTGGTCGAGTAGGAACCGATGTCGGTTAAGTCAAAGTGGGCTATTTTTAGTAAAATAGCCAACCTTCCCTCCTTTTCTTCCGAGGGATTAGTTGTGGGCTTGGTCAAGTCATTATTAGGTTGGTTTTGGTGCGGGTGAGGAGTAATTAGTCATGGGTGTGGATGTAGACCAAGTTATAGGTCTTAATTAGGTTAGTTTAGAATTAGGGCTAGGTCATGATGAGGTGGTGAAATGAGGTGGCAGGTTTGGAGATGTGGACTTATTAATTATAAGGTAATTAATAAATAATTGTGTAAGGTTTAGGTGATGAGGTTAGGTTGAGAAATGAGATGCATGGCACAGGGGGTCGTAAGACACAAATTTGGTGTCTACAGTTGGAGAAAGACTTACCTATTCTCCTACCATTTGATTCCATGGGTAAGGGACACACCCTGGGAATTGCTTCTCTTCCATCAGACAAAGTTTTTATGGTAGAAGTGACTAAAGCAAAAGAAATAGATACGACAGATATCCCAACATCCATTTTTCCAAGCAAGTATTCGACTCTCCACTTTGACGGAGCTAGATTTCACTTTGGAGTTGGGGCGGGAGTGATCTTTACTTCACCTGAGGAAAAGATCCTAACTTTCACCTTTAAATTAAACTTTGAATGTACAAACAATGGGGATGAGTACGAATTTCTCCTCCTTGGCCTCATTCTAGCTAAAAGAATGGGTGTTGACAACATTAGAGTGTTAGGAGACTCACAATTGGCTGCAAACCAAGTCTCTAAGGTATATGAAACTAGAGATGAGCACTTACAACTCTATAAAATAGTAGTATTAGATCTAAGTAAGGGATTTAACTTCATATCAATTGAAGCAATCCGACGAGAGCAAAACCTTCTCACAAACTTGATAGCAACCTCATCTTCCCATTTCACCCCAAACAGTGAGTTGGAGGATACAAATTTCATGGTATCACTTCATACTGAACCATTAGTGTGTAAAATACCAACAAACTCACTCCTGACTCATGGGGAAGATGAGGATGATTTCTCTATCATGGATCACTTGGATAATGATAGAGTCACTCTCAAATATCTAAACACCTATGTGGACCTACACCTTGCTCACTGTATAGTTGATCTTTCCTTAATACCACATTCCTCTTCCTACTTTGGAAATCCCATGGTAGAGTCTCCTCCACAGAAGGATCTCGATATATACGAGTTAGAAAACGGAGAAAGCTTGGAACTACCTCTAGCCCCACCTGAATTTGAAGAAGGTAACGCTTTTTTAATAGAAGAAACCATTGACATAAACATTGGAATGGAGGAAGAACCAAAGATTTTGAAGTTGGGATACTCGTTAACTCTAGAGGAGATACGAATACACACCCAAATCCTCAAAGAACACCAAAAGTATTTTGCATTCAACTATAAAGAAATGACGGGCATTGCACCACATGTCGCGGTACATAATCTTTTCACTAAACCAGATGTAAAGCCAATTAAACAGAAGTCAAGAACAATGAAGCCAAAAGTGGTTCTCATGGTAAAAGAGAAAGTAATAAAAATTCTCCAAGTGGGATTCATCAATCCCATTGACTATTCACAATGGGAATCTAATATCATCCCCGTCCTAAAAAAGAATGGGAAGATACACATTTGCATACATTTGTCCCAAGGATGACTTCCCATTACCATCCATCGACATTATTGTTGATGCAATAGCTAGATTTGAACTACTATCCCTCATGGATGGGTTCTTAGGGTATAATCAGATTAAGATATCTGAACAAGATCAAGCCAAAACTACATTCATAACTCCCTAGGAAAATTATTGCTATGATGTCATGCCATTTGGTCTTAAGAACAATGGTGCTACGTATCAGTGGGCAATGAAATATATATTCCACAATCTTATCCATAAAATTATGGAATCATATGTGGATGACTTGTTGGCCAAGGCCAAGAAACGTTGTGATCATCCAGAAGTGCTTCATATCATCCTATCAAGATTAATTGAATATGGCGTCACATTAAATCTAGAGAAGTGTGTGTTTGGTGTAACAGGAGGTAAACTTCTGGGCTACATCATATCTTAATGAGGGATTGATGTTGATCCAGCTAAAATACGAGATATTCTCGAAATGATCCCACCATCAGATGAGTTTGTAATTAGGTCATTTCTTGGGAAACTCAGTGCAATCCGCAGGTTCATCCTAGATCTAAGTTTTGCCATTCATCAAATCAATAATCTATTAAAGAAAGATTATAACATTGATTAGACTAAAGAATGTAATGAGGCCTTCGAAGTGGTTAAACACTTCTTGTTATCTCCACCCACGTTAATGCCTCCCAAACCAGACTGCCCTTTGATCCTATACTCACAAGCCACTCATGTCTCACTGGCCTGCATGCTGGCTCAAGAAGAAAATGATAAATGGGAACGTGTGGTCTATTTCATCAGCCAAACATTTCTCAATTATGAGACACGCTACACATAGGTAGAGAGAGAATTCCTTGCCATAGTCTTTACAACAAAACGTTTAAGACATTATATGTAAACCAGGAAATGAGGGTCATTGTAAAAAAAAATCATTTATGAACATTCCTTATGCAAGGGTCTTTAACTAAAAAGGTTAGACGTTTCATAACCTTAATGGGTGAATTTGAGTTGACATTCGTAAACCAAAAATCCATTAAGGGAAAAATCATTATAGATTGGCTAGCTGACAATCCACTAGATGGAGGTGATCTGGTAAATCTGGAATTTCCTGATGAGTGTATATACTTCATGTAAACCAGGCCCCCCATCTCTACATGTCCCTGATATAATGATATCATCAATTTCATCATAGACCACACTTACCCAGAAGGTGCCACATCATAACAAAGAAGATGGTTACACATTATTACCGCTAAATATGTTGTTTTAGAACAGGTACTCTATCGTAAAGCCTTCGATGACATGCTTCTAAGATGCGTCGACATGGAAGAATCCAGGAAGATTCTTCATGAATCCCACATTTGGATATGTGTAGGCCACTTCGATGGTCACACCACCACTTGCAAAATACACCGGATGGGCTATTTTTGGCCCACTCTCGAGCATGACGTAGTGGAATTTGTACATAAGTGCCACAAATGCAAAGAATTCTCTCACGAGATTCACATACCAACACAATCCCTGTAACCAATAGCGACTCCATGGCCCTTCTCCACATGGGGTCTGGACTTGATATGGAAGTTTTCTGCCTCATCAACTAATGGCCATAATTTTATAATTACAGCCACGAAATATTTTACCAAATGGGTGAAGGCTATGCCTCTCACCACCGTACTAGGTTCGGTAATTGCCATATTCATTCTGAACCAAATTATCTGTAGGTATGGTTTCCCACAGGTCATTATCTCAGATAATGGCATTTCCTTTAAGAATGATGAATTCTGTGAGTTATGTAGCAAGTTCAAGATAAACCATCACACGGCCTCTCTTTACTACCCTCAAGCCAATGGGCAAGCCGAAGCGACAAACAAAACATTAAAGGCTATTCATCTCAGAACAGTCAAGGAGAATAAGTGAGATTCACATCTAAAGCTATATCTAACCTTGTGGGCCCATCGAACCTCAATAATAACACCAACAGGAGCAACCCCTTTCTCGCTAGTGTTCGGGGCAGAAGCAGTTCTCCCGCTTGAGGTTGAAATACCCAGTCTCTGCATCTCATTACAAGGGTATTCTAGATGAAGAAGCTTATAGGGAGGCATGCCTCTCTCAACTAGAAAGCCTTGACGAGGTCAGAGTAAATGCTGAACAAAGGCATAGAGCTTGTGCCGACTGGATGTGCTGGTAGTACAACAAAAAATTCTATGAGAGAGAAATATATGAGGGAGATCTAGTTCTAAAACTAGACAGCCGGATCGATAAGAAAACCGGTGAAGGAAGAAAGTTCCAACCCAAGTGGTTGGTCCCATACTGAGTCATGAAGGACTATGGAAATGGTGCATATCTCTTGTGCACACTAGAAGGTGAGGAATTCGGTGAAACTATCAATTCCTTGCATCTTAAATGGTTTTACGCATAAAACATCAAAATCACTACTTGTACATTATAGCTACCTACATTGCATTAGTCATTTAGCTGTTTGATTTTGTCCAGTCATTTCATAAAAATGGTAGTCCAGGAGCTTACTCTTAAGTAATCTGTTACAAATTTTTGAAAGTACTAGAAAAAGCATTCAAATCACATCTCTTCAAACATCATTAACTATTTTTCAAATCTTTTCATCAAGTTCGATAGAAAAGTGTTGACGAAAACCATACCAAGGCCTACATACTTGGATTTTCTCTTTCTTTCTACTAGGTGAAGTTGTCCTTGCCTACAGTCTGTTCTAGAAGCTTCTTGGTGTCACGTCTATCCCTCTTAAATCTCATTGAATGAAAGGATATCCCAAATTCATAGATAGGAAATGTCAAAATCAAATGAAATCAAAAGCACCAAGCAAACAAAATATTTTATTTTACACACGTATTTTCCCCATCAACCTTCAGTGATAAGCCCACATCTCTTACTGGTGGTGTGAGGTTGGGAAAGGAAAGAAATGCCCTTACTCACCTATATCTTACCTTTGGTGACAAACCCATGCTTCTTACTAGTGGCGTGAGGCGAGATGTGGGGGGTCCATGCAAACAAGTTAACAAATCTTGGTATGCTAAAAACACAAGTCAAATTCTATTAAGAGAAAACAAATATCCAAATTCCAAAGAGATCAAATCCTCATAACTAGATTTTATCAACCAAGTTTCCATTTATGAATCTAAGTCTAGATAAACTAGAAAGTAGGTGGCTTTCTAAGTGTGGTAGTAGTTCTAAGTAGGGTAGGTGTGTAGGTCCAAATCTAGTTTCTATTACTAGTTTATCTATCTCTCATTATTACATTCAGTCAAACTCATACAACTTGTGCCCTTCCTAACTCTTGGTGTTGAGCCCTCGCATCTTACTAGTTTCCTGGAATTGGGATTGGGGTAAGTTCATCTCTTTATCACTATGCATTCATCACGTTTTGCCAACATGAGAAGAAATTATGAATATTTCCCAAAGATTTTAAAAGTTTAGTACTACCATATGTTAGTATTATCCCATATCAACATTACAACAAACATACAAAGTAAAACATTCTATTTACTATCATTTTTCATCCATTGCATACATTCTAAAAACATGAAAACAAGTATTCTAAAAACATCTAGGTACACATGTGGAAATAAGTCACAAAATTCTAGGCACCAACAGTCTAGATCTAAAAAGAGATAAATATATATAAATCAAGTTTCATATACAATGCCATCATGCACTAGGCATGGTCAAAACGGTCAATGAGCCTGAAAGGTACAAAAGCACTCATATAGATATCTAAAAAAATGCTACAAAAATGGTCTCTTAATCCCTATAGGATCCCTCAAAGGGTGCATGACCACGCCTAGGACTTTGGCTACGTCGGCGCTTTGAATGTACGAAAGGTTTGCGGTCATGACTAGTAGCTATCGTCTTAGTATGAGAATGACTCTTCCTCATCAGCACTCGGCCATCCTATATCCAGCTACCTTAGCACGGAGAGAAGTCATGATCTTTGCCACATGCCAGATAGAGGAAAAAATATCAGTATGCCTACCGGTTGTTGAAGGCTCCCCCACATCCATGGAAATCTCAACACGGGTATTCTCCAAGGGGAGAAGCAAGGTATCTATGCATACTTGGTAAATCAACTCTTGCCACTCATCAACAATGTATGCATGTAAAGGAGAAAACAAGTTAGAAAACAATCAAAGATAAAACCAAGAGTAAACAAAACAAAAATAAATAACAAACTAAGACAACTCTAACTTAAAAAAATGTCAAGAGAAGAGTGGCAACTCACTCGGATCTCTGGGCCTCTAAGAAGGATCTCTAGGATCTGTGCCTGCCACTAATGCCGCCACTGACTGGTGTCCCTCTCCCACATCTAGGGCAATGTGATGCCCTACAACAGACTCACCATCTCCACCTAGGTCCTGATAAAGCAACTCCTATGAGACTAGAGTCACCCTCTCTGTGCTCTGCTCCACCCTCTCAGCCTGTAGGATCTCGTGAGTGTCATGCCACTCGAGATCACTATCATATCCCCCACCCATCTCACTAATCTCCATATCCTCTGTCTCTCCCCCAGTGAAATCCTCAGACTCAGAGTCCACATCAATGGGCTCATCACTGTTATGGGCAGGACCGACGGCAATCTAAAGTATGGTTGCCTGAGGAGTACCAGCTATTCGTCATATATGTACCACCCTCCTGGCCACAATAGGAACACTAGACGTAAAAATAGTCAAACCTCAACCTCTAGGACCTCCCCGAACCTCACGGATAGATCTATACACTAGCCCCACCAGAGGAAGCATGTCACTATAGGGGAGGCTAAACTACTATGGTACTCTGTCAAAAGGGTGGATCTCCAACATCCCTGCCCTATCTATCAACTGGCTGGCAGTCTGACAAGAAATTAGTGTAACGGTATCCTCTACCCATACCCCTGCCATGGTCTGATAGGGAGTTGCCTCCATGTCTGCAGTGGTCAAAGAGGCCACTGGCTGGTGGGGTGCTCTAAGAACTATCATCCCCATCCACCTCGCTGCCCTGACGGCCCTGGTAACATCTACCTTCACACCTCTCCCATACGGGGTGATGTGCTCATACACCCAACTCATGACAAGATTCTAGTGGCTCATTGACTGTCCCTGTAATCAGACTACCCTGTATAAATCATGGTAGGTAGTCTTGAGGATATTTGTTCCCAAAGCATAGACACATCCATGACCCTCAATCTGTGCAATAATGGGGGCCTAGCAATATAAGAGGGTGTCCCCTCCCTTGTCCCCAATCAGTCTGGATGTAAGAATGCCCATAATGGCCTTACGGAGCATGGGGATGTCTGACTCAATCATAGAGTGGATCCTCACTCCCTTCTTCAATCTCATCGATACAACTACATCTCCCATGTAGGTGGCCCACTGAACCACCTGTGATCTCGATATTGATTTCTTAAGAGATAGTCACCACCCAAGGATCGGAACCCCCAATATATGGTAAACATCCTCCAGGGTGATGGACCACTCACCCCTAACTCCTGGAAATAGGAAGGTGTTCTGATCCGCATCCCAGTAAGAAAATAAGTCACACAGAATGTGACTAGTAGGCACAATGTGAGGGACCTGGGCAATCCTCCAGATGTCATCCCTTTGAAGGGTATCTCACTCTTCTTGAGAGAGCGCCTCTAATACTGCTGGGAGCCAATCACACTCCCTGTCCCAAATCCATCTAATATACTCCTCTTTCTTCTGCATACACCCAAAAACACAAAAAAGGACTAAGTTAGTACTACAATCCAGTTAGAAAGACTATTAAAAACACGTAAAAATGTTAAAAGTACAAAAATAAATAGAAGAAAGGTTTGTTTTAGCTTTCTATCACAGACCATCACCCTGGGCAGAGCGGCAGTTCTGTAACCACCGCCTTCTAAGGTGGCAGTCTCGTAACCGCTACCCTGCACAGGGTGGCAGTTCTGTCCCGTAAACTCGAATGGGTCATATACCCTAAAAAACACCTAAAAACAAGCAAAAACACCATTTTAACAAAAAATAGAAACCCACCCTATGGGCGCCCCCCCTAGAGACACGTTTAAAACTAATATTTTCAAAAATGACCCCTCGAGTAAATGATTTCATCATTTCCACATTTTAGGTCTAACAACGATAAATCAAGAAGAACTAACTTGAGACTTCGCATGTCGATGTTCCACTCTCAGAGGCATGATCGCTTTCTCACCATGAACATTTGACTATACTCTCATCGAAAACCGTCATCGTGGGTCCCAGAGCTAAAAAAACTATCAAATCAATCCGCGCAAATGAATAGTGAAATGACTTCGTTTTATATATATAGCTTTCTAAAAATTGATTTGTAATGTCTCTCATAGGGTCAGAGCACAAACGAAGGTAAGTTCTAAACCCCGCATAGATGGTAAGTCCTCTTTTCATGTCAATTCAGTCTTATTTCTCAATTTTTTCAATCTATCTGCACTTGAATCCCCTTTTTCATTTTATAGGTAGTGGGATCTTGAATGGCAACTTTGCAACACACAGGCATGATAGGTATAACTCCTAACTCCCCATTTCAAGACCACCATATTCGAATCCATCATTTTACACCTCTTCATGGCTAAAAATCTTCACCGAGGGGGCAATATGTACGTACCCAAAATTGTAGGGTACTACACCACCAAAATAATGTTACACGTGCCCCAATGATGATACAGATCTCCTTGTAAGGTGTTTGAAATCTAGAAAGGCTCACCAAGTATACGCTTGTATCCCACATGCCCTAATCAGCCTCTGCATGCTTTGTTTTTCCCTTTTCCCCCCTATTTTCTTGAATTTTTGTCTTCAGTGACGAGACCTCCACCCTGATTGGGTGGTGGTCCCGTGACCACTGCTCAGGACAGGGTGGCAGTCCCATAACCACCGCCCTAGATAGGGTGGCAGTTTTGTTTGTATTTTCTAGATTCCTCTGATGATTACGTCAAATGTAAATCTTCAAATTTACACGCTTTCTTCAACCACTTTGATTTGCATTAATGTTTTTGGTTCCCTGGTAATAGTGTTTTTCCATTATTTATAGTAAAAGAGTTCAAATGGGAGTGACCCTCTGGTAAATGCATTGGTTATAAATAGCCAACTTGTTTTCAAGCAACATGCCCCTCATCTTCTCAATTATCTGATTCAGTATTTCAATTTCTTGCTTAGGATTTTATCAATTTCATGTTTTGTTTCCATTATTGGTCTTTTAGAGGTCATATAGTCTTCTTGTTTCAATCTTGTTCCATTGTTTCTTCATACAATCAGTTTAGCATAGAATAACTTCATTTCTAGACTAGTATCCATTAAATTTACAGGTTTTTTTTTGTCACAAGGATAGATTCTAAAACTCTTGGCACACTTGCATTGTATTCTAGTAACAAATCCCGATAGGAATTACATAGTCAAGCTCTGTTCACTTGCGCTATCCCTCTCCTACTCGCATTGTATTCGGTCTATATCCAAAGTTGTCATTGTTTGAATACCATATTCTATTGATACTATCATATATATGCTTTTCTAGATTCACGAGGACACAAAGGAATGAGGAGATCACACTGAGGGAACAAAATCACACACAATTGGATTTACCACTATTCTATACACGCCAGGTTTGAGCTATCAAAGTTCTAGTTACGACATATCAAATAGAGTAGTGAATTGTTTTATTTCAGTCAAAAGTTCACTCTCGATATCGCCAGGGAAGCTATGGGGATTGATGGTTTCCAAGAAATTGTGATTCATTCCTCACTTTTGAGGTAGGATCAAGAGTCTTTTCAATTCAAAGTATATAGTTGCTTATATATTTAGGATAAAATCACAACTGCACAGGCAAATAACCATACCAGGCTACTTTACTTGTTTTTATTCTGTTACTAGGTTAGTTGTCCATTTTATAAATATACTAGAGTAGCTACTCTTTAAATTCATTAAAATATGTCATTAAGAATATAAAAATAGAAGGATTCTTACATAGTGTAAATTCCTCTTTCGTAATCAGTTTAGTAATGTTAGTTAAAAGTTGAAACATTTTGTATGACAATCACAGGACCTAGAGAGCCTAGAGAATATATATCTGAACCAATAGTGCCTCAACCAAATCTACCCACAATATTGGCTGATATAGATCAAGACCTTAAAATATAGGTCTTTCAAGTGACAACAAACTTACAAGCGATTATTGAACAACTGAGAGGGTTAAATATCGAAGACGATAAAGCTTACACATTTTGGTCAAACCACCCTAACTATAGACTGCCTTGATAAAATATTTGAATGACTATATAGGGATTCGAAAGAGAACAAGCATTTGGTTGTGATCCTTTAGTCCCACAACCTGACGTAGGATACCTCCTCATTGACATAGATACTAGCCTACACATTCAAGTTTCCTAAACATCTGTTAGGTACTCTGAGAAAATTATACAACTTCTAGTTCTAAACATAGAGGCTGAAAAGGCATACGATTACTAGATAGTTGGGAGAAGGGATTGATTCTTCACATGACCATAATAGGTCCATAATAACCATGAATTCACAGTTGTGATCCCAAAGTTCCATAACCCAACGGGCCTACAAATCAGTTAAGTATTGATATCAGCTTATGAGCTCTTGTATTTAGATCCTCGCCACTCCCATCAAATATTATAGTATAGTTCTCCATATTAAACATAAAATCCAGTCAATCTAATATTTTCTGGGCTAGACAAGAAAACCACTCATAGTTCACTACACATCCACTAAATTGCCCATCACCATTTTCATGACCTTTTCTAGAGATATATATGAAGCTCCCACAGGTCACTTCCCATGTATCTAACAACCAAGAAATAGGATCTCGGCAGAGCTTGACATTTATTGGAGCCTCCGAACAGCCATTTTATCTGAACAAACCATTACACCAATTCAAGTTAAGAGGGCCTTCTTCGCTTTAGATTCATAGATTCCATTATTGCATATTGAGGATATAAGATTACCCGATTAGCTTGTTTGTATCCATTCGCATTCAACATCCACCGGCTGTCTCGACACGACCTCGGGAAGTCGGGTACGAGGAAGAGGTACTTGTAGATTCCCATGCTCGCATGTCACTTTTCCATCGTACAGTACCCTCTATGAAATCCTTTCTTATTTTTCTCCATCTCAATGTGGTCATCTCATTGTCCTATTGTTTGTAGAAGTGTTAAATAGTCAAGTTAAGTCAGTGTAAGGCTGTCAGATGCTATATTTTACAAACGGAAGCTCGTGGCACCAAACTGACTGTTCACACATGTCAGGATGTCTTGGTAAACACTTGAGGAGATATTGTTTCAGTTCCCTACACTCCCAGTGCTTCCAAGCTACTTCGTCTAGGTGTAGTCCCTTAAGAGCCCTGAGAGAAAAAAGTGATATAAGTTCTCTAGGTGATTTCTCGGTCACCGTGGTAGCTTGAAAGGTATCTTCTAATCCTACGCCTTTGTGTTGATACCCTCTAGGAAATATCATCTCATTTTTCTCCATATTAATTCTTTCCTCTCATTGTCCTATTATTTGTAAAAGCCTTGAATAGTCCAATTTGAGTTAGTGTAAGGCTATCCATTTCCAACCACGTGAATAATATAGGTGATGAAATGATAATTTATGTTTAATTTTCCTTTCTAATATTTAATTTCCCTTATCTTCTCTTGGCTTCAAGAATAATAAATTGTCTCCTAACAGTGCTAATTATGTGAAGCTGGAAGATGTTTTGGCACCACTAACCTACATAAACACGTTAATAAGAAATTAAATAGAATTTTAAATCCTAAAAAATTTAAACAAAATTATTAAATTAAATATTCAAATTAAATTCATGAAAAACATACCTTTGCAAATTCAATTCAATGAACTTAAAGGATCAACACTACTCTTGATAGTAGCAAGAATTTCTTCATGATATAATTCACGAACCTTCCATGGATTATTGTTTAATGGCCTACCTTGATATTTGATCAATTGAATATTTGTTGCCAGAACCAAATGTGAATAGTGAAGTATATTTTGATGTACTTCATAATATTCAAACAACCAAGTATTTGATTTTTGGTAGGATATCGTCGAAGCCAAGTTCTAGTGACTACCATTGACCCAGTGGGATACTCAAAGTCTTCACCATCACTGACTGTGGAAGTAAAACAAAATCCCCTCTACATAACGAGACAAGAAGTAGTTTTTCCCCCTTTGTTAAATTTTCTTGCAATAATTTTAAAAGCGTTCCCTACATCACAAGTAAAACTCAAGTCAAAATTAAAATACAATAAGGATTGATCATTTAATAATTTATAAAAAAATTTAACATGACATACATATGTACCTTGTTGCATTAAATCATATACTTGGTCAAATTACAATGATGTTGTAATATGATCTGAAGACACTGTAATTTGTAATGCTCATGGAACTTGATATGTGTCTAGTGGAATTAGAGGTCTACAAGTTCATTCACCAACCCACTATTGTCACTCACACTCGTTCCATGAAAAATCAATACATGATATACAAAAACATGTCATGCACGTAGTATAAATACTCACAGAACTTTTGTTTGAGCTAAAGAATGAGTGCATATCACTTGATGGACTACAATAGTCATACAATCTTCATAGCTTGCCAAATTTTGTCCCTCTATCAACCAGAAATATCTACGAATTTTTGAACTCACTTGAGATTCATCGCCCATGTTCTTAACACACCAATAAAAAATTATTTATGCACCTATAAATTTAGCACTATCCTTGAATTTTAACTCTTCTCTTGAAAGTTCTCTTTTCACACATTCTCCTGCACCATCATGCTCTCCTTTTCCATACTAGTTTATTTATGCATCCTTCTTATCCAATAAAATATTTGTACATTCTTGAATTGTGATGTGCAGTTTTCCAACCAAATGTAACGTTGATTGAAAAAATGTTCCTCTCATTCAATTTTACATAAAACACCTGGAAACAACTTTGCACATGTTTTGTAGAATGCGTCTGATCATCACTGATGTAGAAATGATACTCTCTTAATATTTTTCAATCTTGCCCAGTGCTTTCCAGAGACTACATGAATGTTATATACATGAAAATAACAACTTGCATTGAGTTCTAGTATTGAGACTGAACCTCCATTTTTGGATGCAATGTGTAATTCTCTATGAAGTCAACTACTGAAATAATAGTACAAAGTGGGAATGTTTCCTTGCTTAACTTGAATTTATCATCCAACCATTGCGCTCTATGTGTGTTCCTTACATACTCATAAACAATTTCCTCTCTAGATTTGACCATATGTTCTGATATAAGTAATTGTTATGTAACAAGATCACACCTCTTATATTATTTTCCATCTTTTAATTGATATGTCATTGATTTATATTTGTTGAAACCAACTAATTATTTTCCTATTAAATCTATATTCTCCTCATGGATAAAAATCTTCAATTTTGGCAAGCCACCACATACGTTGCACATTCCATCCAAACATGATTTGTTATTAAATAATTGCCCAGTTGATTTTTCATAAAATATTGTAAGAATAAATTCCCTTACCGATTTTGGTGGGACATTTAATCCACACTCATGCAACATGATGTTAGTATGCAAAACACAATGTACTTGACCAAAAACATCATAATGTATTGAAAATTCAACATGATTCATGTAGCAACAAGTGGTACACGAGTGATTGATTATCACATAAAAGGGTTTTTCCATTTCAAAAAACATTTGGCTAATGTTAATTTCTGGATTTTCATTCTTAAACTTAGAGAATAATTGAGTTTGATTCATATCCAAGAAATTTTTTGAACATGATGCATGATTGTGAGAACTTATTATTCTCTTTACTATATATCTTCTATTTGGTAACACCCTTATGTTCTCATTCCAAAACTTTACAATTATTTATTTTAAATTATTTGATTTATTCTTGTCTTTCTAAGGGAGTCTACTAGAGAATTCCCAGTAGTCAGTATTATTGGTTGACTCAAAACTTTTGCATCTCCCTATTATTTTCATTAGTGTTTTTTGTTTATCTTTAAAGCTTTGTTTGTTTTTCTTATCAAGTGTTCATTAATTGTTTTATCACTTACTATACAATTAGTAAGTGCACGACATGTAACATTACTATCTTTGGTGTGTCTGTTGACACCTACTAATTGGTATGATTTATGTATATTTTCAACAATTGATGCATTTCTATCAGTATCATTAGATGTTCTTAACCCTAGGGTCTTCACTGTAGGTGATTAACTAAAAATAGACTAAACTAGGTAGCACAAAGATAGTTAATCTAAGATATGAACTATAAATAGAGTGAATAAATGTAAAAAACAATATGCTAATGATATAATTAAATATGTAAAATGAAATACTAAACCCTAAGGTTAAAGAGAAGAGGAAAGAACCCAACTGATAACAGATACTTGTCAGACAGTGTTGTAGAAGTAACTGGTTAAATCAGAAGATGGAACGACTATGTTGGGGTTTTGTAGAGGACAGTTGTTTGTGATATGGATAGACTAGAGCACCAAGGAGAGGATTTGAGCACCCACATGATCTCTAGTAATCAAATCAGGCACCCTAGTCTGGGAAAAAAGATCCAGAACTGGTCTTCATAGGTCCTGGAGATGACTAATAACCTTAGATGTCTATCACACTAGTTTTCCTATACTGTGTTGAATCATCCAAATATTCCTAGAGTAAGAATTACCTACAAAAGACCAAAATCAAGTATCAAAACCCTAAAAAAAAATATGTAAATGAATGGGTCAGAAAAACCCCATCTTCCACAACACTGGGCATACTAGCTAAGCGTTACACTACATTTATGGTGAGTGTGTGAATGTTGTGCCCTAGGTGCTCTTGTGTCAGTCACACTTTTTGAAGTAGTGAGAAATAACTAAATGTAGAAAATGTAATAGATTGTGTGCATGGAATAAAATAGAATCCCTCCCCCTATGTAGTGTGACGCATATGTCCTAGCCTTGTTCCTTGATGGAGTTATGTGGATGTAAATGTAATCGATGGATGCAACTCTATATGAGTGATAGTAGTAGATGATTCTAGGTCCCTCATTATGGTCTCATAACTTTATATGTATAGGGTTCTCTTGCTCTAATTTTGTAATTGACCCTGAAAAGCCTGACAAAAAGAAAGATAAAGATGTAAAATGGCTTGAAGAGGCCCAAAAAATGGTGGGAAAGTGCAAAAAGGGTCGAGGCACCCCTTGTGGGACTAGGGCGCCCATAGGCACCCCAACCAAGGCTAAAATAATGTGGAATTTCATAAA
This sequence comes from Taxus chinensis, assembly GCA_019776745.2. NCBI lineage: Eukaryota > Viridiplantae > Streptophyta > Pinopsida > Cupressales > Taxaceae > Taxus > Taxus chinensis. The sequence continues at coordinate 390,070,733 of CM034146.1, forward strand.
ATGGCTAGGCATATGGGCGCAATAGGTTGCAAATTACGAAAAAAAAAAAAAAAGATGGCCAAATGGCTCGAGTAAATTAGTACTTTCTTCACTCAAGAACCTTTTAAATAGTAGTTGGATACTGGGATGAATAAATGTCTAACGTGCATGATTTTCTGACTACATTAGGTATCATATTAATTAATTTCATCAATATAACAAATAATTGACATCCTTATGTATCATTTAAATTCTCAAAGTAATTATCCCAAATTCCCCTAGCTTTTCTTCTCCCATCTCTTTCAGAAATTTTTTTAGGCATTGATTTTATAATTTTTTCATCAATTTCAATTAAGTGAATGGGCTTTCTTCATAAAATGGAAGGATATGTTCGTAGAGGTGAACATTCATTAACAAGGTTTCTTTCTTCAATCAGTGTTTCCATGAAAATTTCAGGATTAACATTTGGATTCTCTAGTAAAGGTTCGATATTTGGATTGTTAGGTAAAAATTTTGTTATCACCATATCACAACCCCCTCTAATTATTTAGCATGTGAGTTTATTAAGGTAAGAAATGTGACTGGGTAATATGGAGTTACTTCAAGGTGTGATACCTTGCAGTTAACGCAACTCTCTAGAGAAAAATGGTTCCTTTTCATAAACTAATGTAACAACTACCTCTAACACAGGGAAATATATCAACTACCTCTAACCTATGACTTCCAAGGGACCTATAATAGAGAAATAACATGAAAATGAAATAAATCTACACTAAAAGAGGTGATGCACCAAGATAAGGGTGTAGAGAGTCTCTCCAATGTATGAAAATGATATAAAATAGAGTGTAGAGAGGGTGGAAAAATCACCACAATCCACAACAACACTCAAACTAACATCTCCATGAAAATGCAACAATTCAAGACCATGCAAGACAATTAAAATTTACACAATACAACTGCAACATAAATGAAGAGGTAAGAGAAAGAAAGAAACACAAACAAGGGAAGATAGTATCCATAAGACTTACCTATATGTGTAGTAAAGAATGTGCGCTGCCACAATGTGTAGTGTACTAGAATGGTTTGTAAAGCATGTGTGTCACCACAGAATTTTGTTATTGTTATTTCACCCATTTGACTTCTTGTTTCTCATACGGTCGGACCTGTAACAAGAAAATGATCAAGTAGTCAAATATGTATGTATGTAAGTGTAAAAATGCTATGTAAAAGATGTATGTGTATGAAAGTATGTAAAATACACAAATTGAAAAAGTAAAATTAAATGTAAATGGAACATGTGCACCTGATCCATGTTGAGAGAGAAAGTGTAGAAGGATATCATGTACTACGAGTTTTTGGGGATATCTCACACTATAGGCCGAAGAAGTGTAAGGATAAAATGCTTTGTTTCCTCCAAGCTCTAATTGTTTCCCTAAACTGTGTGTAGATATTTTTGTACTATCTTGGTTTTTTTCGCAATCCGATGCCACTGGCCAAAGTAGTGTAGAGAGGCACACCCACGGTAACCTCCAAGCCTATAACTACTTCCCAAAAATGTTAAGGACACCATGTTTTGTAAACGTCATTGTGTATGGGGTTCGTAGACTGTTTCAAACCCACTCGCTATATGTAACCTATAATGCCGAGGGTGGAAAGTCAACTAAAATAAACCATTGTAAATATGATGTGTTAGTAAGTAGAAACCTCCAAATGATGCCCCCCTCCTTGGGGGCATATGCGACGTCATTGATAGGAGACATGGGGCCCCAATAGAGGGCCAACCCCATGCATGTTGTAATGCTGAAATGTGCTTGGTAGAAACCAAGTCACACACAAATAAGAAGGATAGAAAAAATGAGTGTAAATACACATGCATGTAGAAAATAATGTATAAGCTATGCAAAATGAGTGTAAGATACTAAGAAAAATAATTTAAACATGCAAGAAGACAAATAAGCTACATAAAGCAAGCTACAAACATGAGACATCACTTACAATTTCACAATACATGCAAGCCCATCATGACCGCAAACAATAAACAAGTATGTACACCAAACATAGGGCAAGGCTTGAAAACAATAGCAAACAATAGCAGAAAATGAAAGATAATGTAGTCAAACAAGTATGGAAATAAATATATCTGTATAACAAATGTTGAACATAAATCACCTGTTAGCATGTTAGAAAGATAGATAGTATGTCAAAAGTGTGTATAAGAAAGTAATGAAAATTACGACGTACAAAATGAAACAATAGCACCTAGAAGAAATGAATGTGTGTATGTCCCTAGCGACTAGTGTAGGAAGGGTAGGAGAGGAGCATTTGTGCCACGTGTAAGAGACTTGTATCTATGATCATAACTAGAAAAATGTGTGAACGTGTATGTTTGGATGGTATAAATAAATGACATACAAGTAAGCCAACTAGCATGTGTAATAAAGAGATAATGAACAAAAAAAGTAAGCAAGAGTATAAGCAACCATAATATGCAGCATGTTGTGGATGGATGGAATGAAATGAAAAATGGAGTGATAGGAGCCGTGTGCCCCCTGAGTGCATGGAAATGTATGAAATGAGATTCATTTTGTTTTCCCCCTCAGTATTCAAGAATAACCGTAAATAAGAGTACTTCATCAGGAAATGGTCAAGTAGGATGTGTTTTTCCTAACGTGTTGTGATGAATGTGTAGGTGTAGTGATAAGATGTGACCTAGCGATGATGTGTTCGTGAGCCTTATATCCAAAGAATATATCATGATTAACTAAAATTAAGATTGATGATTTAGCCTAATCATAGATCACTATAAGATGAATGGATGAGTGATGATTTAGAAATTGTTGGGTTTAATCACACCAGTTGTACAAATTTATTATTCAGATCTAAGAATACAAGTAATAAAAGTGGAAATAAACCATAAAAACAATACAAAAGATATAACGTTGTTCACCCAGTGTGGGCTACGTCCACCAAGAAACAACCAATCTTCTTATTCAAATCTTTGTAGAGAATATACAATGAAGATCTACAATCTTCCACACCTCCTGGATGTACAATATTTTCTTCCTCACAAGATTCTCTTTTTCTCTCTCTAATATTTCCTTCTTACAGTTATCCCTAATTTTTTTATCTAACCTAGTGTTGTGGCTTATATAAAAATATACAAACTTAGGGTAACTTAGCTATGTTATTACAACCATTAGATTGACTTTATATCAAAGGTTAGATCTCATTCCTGTCAGTTAAATAAAACAATAATGCATAGGAAACCAATGTCATTTACCCTAACCAATGCTAGTTTCTCCTTTCCTTGACTGATATCAGTCTCCAAGTGACCGACGCCGGTCTGCCAACCGACACCGACTATTTTGTATTCCATTAAGTTAATAAAGCATGCCAATGTTAAGTAATTAAGCTCCACAACTAAAAAAATCTCTCACTTAGAGATATAAATTGTTGCACTGTACTATACAACTCCATTCTTGGATCATTTCATTATCTTGTTTCTCCCTCTTCAAGTCTCAAACTCAAAGACCAAAAAAATTCGAGTATAGCTCCAACTTCTCCTTTTCCAATAGCTTTGTTAGCATATCCGGAGGGTTCTTATTTATATGAATTTTCTCCAGTTTCATCTTCCCATCCTCGATAACTTTATTTATGAATTGATATCTCTTGACTGAATGTGTTTCATTCTTGAATGAAACACTGATTTGTTTTCCAGATGAATCACACTTTGACTATCAATGTACAATCAACAATCCTTTTGATCTTTTCCCAATTCTCCTATGAACCCGCACAACCATATCATCTATTTGCTAGCTTTTGTATCTCCAAAATATTCCCCCTCTATAATAGACAAGGCCAAAATCTTATGCAATCTAGAAATCCAACTAATTTTCATCTCACCTACTTTGAAAACATATCTAGTGGTACTTCTCTTACCATCCAAATCACCATCCATATCTGAATCAACATAGCTGCATAAATAAAAATATGACACTCCATAGCATAACTAAATGTGACATGTCCCTTTCAAATACATAAGAATCCATTGGACTTATTTCCAATTCTCTTTACCTAGATTGGCCATAAATCTGCTCACAACTCCCACTACCTATGCAATGTCTGGTCTAGTATAAACCATAGCATACATGAGACTTCCAACTAATGAATCATATAGAAATCGTGTCATGTACTCAACCTCCTCATGTGATGTAGAACACTGATATTTTCTCAAATTAAAGTGTTCAACCATATGTGTACTTACAGGTTTTAAATTCTACATATTAAACCTTTCTAATAACTTATTGTTATAAGCTTCCTAAGACAAATACAATTTCTTGTTCTTCCTGTCTCTATGAATTTTCATGCCAAGGATTTTCTTTGTAACTCCCAAATCCTTAATTGTAAATGTATGAGCTAAATTTTCATTAATCTCACTAATTTTTTGCATACTAGATCCTGTAATAAGCATATCATCCACATATAGTAATAAAATAATATAGCTTCTATTTTCAAGCTTCTTGAAATAAACACAATGGTCAAAATCACATCTCATATAACCATGCTCATGCATAAATGTATCAAATCTTATATATCATTTCCTTGGATCTTTCTTGAGCCCATACAATCTCTTTTTCAACCTGCACATAATTTTATCCTTACCCTTGACTTTGTACCCAAGCGGTTGCTGCATATATATCTCTTCCTCCAAATAACCATGAAGGAAATCCATCATAACATCAAGTTTTTATAAATGCAAATCTTCTACTACAACTAAACTTAGAATAATATGAATGGAAGTCATTTTAACTACAGGAGAAAATATCTCACCTAAATCAATAGCTGATTTATGTGCAAATCCTTTTACCACAAGCCTTACCTTGTATCTTTTTTGTCCACCCTCTTCTTCCTTGATCATGTAAACCCATACAATGTTATTTTACCAACTGACAGCTTGACCCAATCACATGTGTGGTTCGGTTTCAAGGATTCCATCTCCTCATCCATGTCATGCTCCCACTTCATGTGGGTCTCATCCTTCATTGATTCTTCAAAACTCTCTGGTTCACCACTATCATTAAAAAATAAATAAGATAAGGAAGGAAGAAATATTTTTATGGAGGTCTACTTATGCTTTGTGACCTTCTCACTGAGATCTGGGGTGCCAAAGGCTCAATCTACTCATTCTACATATTTGTATCAATCTCAGATAGTGAATGATGTCAGTCACCCATAGCTAACACTGGTTTGGCTAACCGACGTCGATCTGGATCATAAGTAACTCACATCGGTTCAGGTGATCGACGTCGGTTCGAGGTCAACCGACATCAATTACTGTGTAAACCTGTAGGTATCAATTTTAAATCTAAGAATGCATTTTCATCCACAAAATCTTCTACCAATTCATCTTTGGGTACCAAAACTTGATCCATTGACATTCTCTTTTCATTCCATGCAATTTCACGACTCCTAACAATCTTAGAATCTTCTAAAACCCAAAAATAGAATCCAAAATTCGTAGATCCATAACTAATGAAAGTACATCTCTTGGATTTAGTATCTAACTTCTTTCTATTTTCTCTATCAACATGCACAAAATATTTTGAACTAAATACTCTAATAAAAGAAACATATACCTCTTTTCTATTCAAATCTTCTTCTAGTATTCCACCATCCAGTGCACTTGAAGTCCCATGATTAATTAAATAAATTGTTGTGTTTACTTCTTTTACCCAAAACTCTAAAGGTAATCCAGCACGTATCCTCATGCTTCTTACACATTCCATGATTGTCCTGTTCACTCTTTCTGCAACACTATTCTCATATGATGATCTACGAACCTTTCTTTCTCTGCATATTCCATTCACTGAACAATTATCATTGAAAGCCTTGCTACAGTACTCACCACCATTGTCATATCTAAATAATTTTAAATTTTAATTTGATTTATTTTCTACAAGGGATTTCTATATTTTAAAAGTCTCAAAAACATCATATTTACATTTAATAAAATAAACACATACCTTTCTTGTGGCATCATCAATGAAAGTCACATAGTATTGGGATCCTCCATGAGAAGATACCTGGGTTGGTCCCCACACATATCAGTACACAAGCTCTAATTTTTTCTCCTTTTTTACCCAAATTTGAGAAATCTCATGCTCTTTTGCTTTCCAAAGATATAATTCTCACAGAAATAAAGATCTACATCTTTCAAATCCAATAACTTACCCTTATCCTTTAAGATATGCATTCCTTTTTAACTCATATGACCTATTTGATTATCTCGCATGCTTGCATCTAAATATAAAGTAGATAACACAAAAAAGGAATCAGTAATACAGGTAGACAAATATAATGTTCCTACGTTCTTACCTCTTGCTATAGAAAGAGATCCCTTGGTAGCCTTCCAAGAGTTGGCTGTGAATGTAACCATGTAACCAAATTCACCTAGTTGTCCTACAAAAATTATATTTCTCCTTAGGCTTGGAACATGCCTCACATCTTTCAATATCCATATATTTCCATTTTGTAATTTAATTTGAACTTCTCCTTTACCAATAATATTTCATGGTTCATCATCTCCTAAATAAACATGCCCAAAATTACCCTGGACATAATTTATGAAATAGCCCTTCTTAGGGGTAACATGGAAAGAAGCTCTTGAATCTAAAACCCATGATTCAATTTTATTATCCAAGGATAGAATAAGGGCATATTGCATTACCTCATAAGATGCAACATTTACCTCTTTACCTTTCTCTGGTACATTCTCTTTGTTTTCCTTAAACCAACAATACTTCTTTGCATGTCCTTTCTTTCCACAATTCCAGTAGGTTATTCCTTTACCTATGGATTTAGATCTGCGATTCTTAGACTTTGATTTCCCATCTTTATTTCCCTTGCATCTCTCCTTATGCCTTCCCCTTATTTCTACATTCAAAGCATTACCAGATGATAATTCTTTCACTATCCATGTATTTCCATTTTGTAATTTAAGATGAACTTCTCCTTTACCAATAATATTTCATGGTTCATCATCTCATAAATAAACATGCCCAAAATTACCCTAGAGATCATTTCTGAAATAGCCCTTCTTAGGGGTAGCATGGAAAGAGGCTCTTGAATCTAAAACCCATGATTCAATTTTATTATCCAAGGAGAGAATAAGGGCATCTTGCATTACCTCATAAGATGCAACATTTACCTCTTTACCTTTCTCTGGTACGTTCTCTTTGTTTTCCTTAAACCAACAATACTTTTTTGCATGTCCTTTCTTTCCAAAATTCTAGCAATTTATTCCTTTACCTGTGGATTTAGATCTGTGATTCTTAGACTTTGATTTCCCATCATTATTTCTCTTGGATCTCTCCTTATGCCTTGCCCTGCTTTCTACATTCAAAGCATTACCAGATGATAATTCTCTTGTACTTTTCCTGCATATTTCTTCATTTAGGATTATACTAACCACATCATCAAACTTTAAAATATTAGTAGTAGATGTTGTATTACTAACAACCATTACCAAATTATCCCAACTATCTGGAAAAGATAATAGAAATAAAAGTGGTTTCACTTCATCATCAAACAGGATATTAACTGATTTTAATTGATTTAAAATAGACTAGAAATCATTCAAATGACTTGATGCAAATTCACCTTCTTGCATCTTAAAATTAAATAATTTCTTCATTAAATAAACTTTATTTGAAGCACTAGGTTTTTCATATAAATTATCTAAATATTTCATCAACTCTACCGTGATTATTGCTTCAGTAATATTTGAAGCCACAAATATTGCCAGGCTCAATCTTGTAGATCCCAGAGCCTTTCTGTCAAGAATTTTCCATTCTTCATTAGTCATATTTTTAGGTCTTGCCATCTCATCCAATGGTAAGTATAGATATTTTTGATACAGATAATCTTCCACTACATATTCCATAATTGATAATTACAGTCGTCAAATTTTTCAACTCTGTATTTTCCTTCTTCTGCCATTGTTGTAGCTCCCACTCAATTAGAAATCCCTCTGTGAGTAAATTTTTCAACACACAAAACCCTTAAAAAAAATATCTCATACCATTTTTTGGGGTTAATCACACTAGTTATACAGATATATTATTCACATCTAAGCATACAAGCAATAAAATTAGATAAACTAGAAAAACAATACACAAGATATAACTAGGTTCACCCAGTGTGGGCTACCTCCACCAAGAAATAACCAATCTTATTATTCAAAGCTTTGTAGAGAATATAAAATGAATATATGTGATCTTCCACACCTCCTGGATGTAGAGTACTTTCTTCCTCATAAGCTTATCTTTTTCTCTCTCCAAGAATTCCTTCTTACAATTCTCCCTACTTTTTTATGTAACCCAAGTTTTCTAGCTTATATAACCATATAAACACTTAGGGAAACTTAGCTATGTTATTACAACCATTATATCAAATTTATATCGAAGGTTAGATCTAATTCCCATCAGTTAAATAAAACAATAATGCGCAAGTAATCAATGTCGATTACCCTAACTGATGTCAGTTCCTTCTTTTCTTGACCGATACCGATTGCCAAGTGACCGATGTCGGTTACTATTTATTCCATCAAGTTAATAAAGCATGATAATTTGAAGAAATTAATCTTCATAAATCAACATCACTAAGCATATAACACTACAAAATGTAAGGAGGGTGTGGTGATGTACCTAAGGTGTAGACCACTAGAAAATAATAGAAAAGATGATGATTTAACCTAAAGTGTATGTCACTACGAGATGAATAGTAGGGAGTGGTGATGTAACCTAAGGTGTATACGATTAGAAAATGATAGAATACATGGTGATTTATCCTAAAGCGTATGTCACTAGCCTATGGATGTCGCATGGTGAAATGTTGAATAATAAATGTGTAAGGTCCATTTTATTTGTAAACCCTCAACAGTCGAGGATGGACCAAGGAAATAGATTGTGTCATTGGGTAGTGAGTACAACATGTAGAATATAATGTAGTGTAAAAATTTGACCATGTGATGAGTAGAGTGTGTAAGGATGTGATATGTAGAATACAATGCAAAAATTGTAGAATGTATAAAATGGTATGTATGTAGTATGTAAGATGAGTGGTGTAGGATGTAAGAGGCATAAACAATGGTGTATATATACTGAAAAAATTTCAAAATGTAGAGTGTATGGTGCATGATGTGTGATATATGGTTAAGTAGAATGTGTAATTCCTATGGTGAAGTGTGTGGGGTTCAGTGTAGTAGTAATCCATCAATAATCAAGTTTTAACTGAAGCATAAGAGTGTGTTATTGGGTATGACACTACAATATATGATGAATATGTTGAATGAATGTATAAGAATGTAAAATATGATGATTGTGACTATGCTAAGGTGTTTTTGGGGGGAGGTGGAGTGTCATGCCCCCAAGTATATGTGAATGAATGAACTATCCAATGATGGTGAAGAATAGAGGTCCTTCATCTGACGTAGGAGAGGAAAGCATGTGCCAATGCTCTAATAGTAGAGGTATGGTATATAGATATTGTAGTGGTGAATAAATCCTATGCATATGTGAGGGATGAATGTATACAGAATGTCTTGGTGCCCTAAAATGTGTCGGTGATGGAGTTCTATGTGATATAGAATGTGAAGGTGAAGAAGATGCATGTGGAACAAAATTAAGTGGTGATCTATGTGTATGGCTAGTGGGGCGATGCAGTCATGTAGATGATACATGAGTAGGTGAACTAGGAGTAGATTGGGCTATGAGCAACATAGAATGTGATGCACTAGATGAAGTAGGGGATGTGATAGACGTTGTGTGAGGGAATTATGAGCATGGATTAGATGGAGGGACATCGTCAATAGAAATGACATGATTATTATGAGTGAACTTGAGGCATAAATTATTTATAGAAATGATAGATTGTGAGTCATGAATCCAATTGAGACCAAGAATCATTTCACATCCCTCAACTATATTTTTAACAAGGAAAGGTACAAACATAGTAAGAAGGCCAACTATAACATGTAGGTTAACAACCCCAAAGGGTTTTGTGAAAGGTTATTTGATTTGGGATAGAGGATATCTTGATATCTTTAAGGAGTGACATATAACACATAGTAATCAGCCATGATGGGTCAACGTTAATTTTGTTAATGTAGGTCAAGCCAATAGATGCATTGATGTGAAAATGGTTAGATGTAAAATTAGTGTGATAATCGACTTTGGAAAAATAAATGATTGGTGTCAAAGCTTCAGTGTTGACAACTATGAAATCAAGAAATCCTGAGCGAGTGGGAGACATGGTGTGCGAGATATAATTAGATGTTAAATATGTGTCTTTTTTTATGCTTGGCAATGAGTTATTAAATATCTTAAGTTTATGATTTTCATTGGTATGCAAATTTTTCTTGGACTCCGGAAGCTTAATTTGACCATTCTCGAGAAAATCCTGATTGAGATTTTGTACATGGAAATAAAAATCATTGGGATGTTTGATACATTGATGATAATCACAATAAACTTTTTCATCAAAATTAAGTCCTTTTGGCCAAGATCGATTAAGTTATAGAGGAAAAGGTAAGGTGATAAGATTACTATCGATGGTTTTTGGTAGCAAAATACTCATAGGTATACTAAACTTAGTAAAAGTGCATCTATATGGTTGTGGTCGAAGTTCATTTGGAGTAGAGATTGTGTTTACAATAGTTTTTTGTGTCCGTACATTTGTTTGTAGAAGGTTTAAATGTTGGCTTACCTTAAAAGCGGGTGGATGACGATGTTTTCTCTTGATATTTTAGTTTTCCTATGGTTAATATTTTTGTCTCATGAAGATTGAGAGTGTGGAAAATTTGAACAAAAAAATGATATGTCTCAAAGAGAACACTCTCTTGTAGAGGTGGTAATAGAATTTAAATAAATAAATCCTGGATTTTGGAATCCATGAGTACATTAGACATCTTAGCTAAGTTATTCTTGTATTGCAAGAAATAATCAGATAAATTTTCATTAGACACTTACTTGATTTGTGCCAATTGTGCATAGGAGCTATTACAGCTAATGTTAATAGAAAAGTGAGTGAGAAAGGCATCATCCAAGTGTGTGAAAGAAACTAACAAATGTATAGGTAGGTCATATAACCAACGCATTCCATAATCTTGTAAACTTTGAGGAAGAATCTTAGCTAGTAGAATGTGATCATCCGCATAGTCAAGGCATACCAAATGAAATGATTAAAGGTGTTCTTGTGGGTATCCATGGCCTTAAAATATAGGTAGCTTAGGAGAGAGAAAATTAGGTGGAAATGTATATGTTGATATGGTGGGTGTGAAAGGAGTATGCAACAAGACTGTAGAATATAGGGACAATTCAACGCTTGAGGTAACTAACTAAAGGTGCCTAATTTGTGTTTGTAAGTCTTGATATAAAGATGTCAAATTTAGATAATTTGATGAAGAACCAAGGTGGATATAGAGGAACGATGGTTAATGGTTGGAACATAAGTTGTACCAATAGGAGTAGAAACATATGTAGGTGGAGTAGAGACCATATGAGAAGCAACATGGGTAGGTGGAGTAGAGAATAAAGGTGAAGACACATGGGTGGGTGGAGTAGAGACCATACGAGTAGAATAAGAAACAACGGAAGTGGAAGTGTTGTAAGCTCTCTTAGAAATAATTACATCATGCAAGACATGAGGAATATGTGTATGGTTTTCACACAATACTTGGCAAAATTTAGTAATAGCATTAATTTGGTCTTGATCAACATTTGTTTCTTCATCATAAGAATTTTCTCTATCAAATGCTTCTATCTCATGAAGAGGAACCTGGTTGGAAGAAGGTTTTTTTTACCATAGATGTAGTTGTATTAGTAATTAAATTAGAGGTATGATGATTAAATGAAGGGAACTCAAAGTATCGAAGAGACCTAAAGTGACCACTATGGGTAACGGGCATAAAACAAGGAAGAAAAATTTGTAAGTCGGGTTCACCAAAATGATTAACTAAAAATAGACTAAACAAGGTAGTATGAAGATAGTTAATCTAAGTTATGAACAACTATAAATGGAGTGAATAAATACAGAAAAAAGTATGCTAATGATATAATAAAATATGTAAAATGAAATACTAAACCCTAAGGTGGAAGAGAGAAGAGGAAAAAAATTAGTTGATAATAAATTCTTGTTGGATAGTGTCGTAGAAGTAACTAGATAAATCAGAAGCTAGAACTACTATGTCAAGATCCCGTAGAGAATGGATCTGGATTATATGGATATACTGGAGTGCCTAGGAGAGGACTAGGGCACCCATGGGTGCTCTGGAAAGAAAAATAGGTGCCTTGGTCTGGGAAAAAGGTTTGGAACTAGTCTTCACAGATGTTGGAGATGACTGATAACCTTCACTATCTATCTCACTAGTTTTCTTATACTGCTCCAAATATTCCAAGAGGAAGAATACCCTGTAAAAGAAAAAAAGGAAGCATCAAAACCCCAAAAAAATAAATATAAAAATGAATGGGTTGGACTGACCTCAACTACCACAAAAATGGGCTTACTCACTTAGCATTGCACTACATTTAGAACCCAGATGTAGTTCTGATGAGTTTTTACATGTCTTACCCTAGGTTATCTTGTACCAATCGCAATTTTTTAAGTAGTAAACAATAACTAAATGTATAAAATGTAATAGAATGTGTGCATGTAATAGAATAGAATCCCTCTCCCTATTTAGTATGATGCAGATGTCTTAGTCTTGTGCCTTGATGATGGAGCTATATGAATGCAAATACAATAGATGGATACAAATCTAGATGAGTGATAGTAGTAGATGATGTTAGGTCCCTCATTCTAGTCTCATAAATTTATATTTATAGGGTTCTCTTTCTCTAATTTCATAATTAACCCCAAAAAAGTTGATCACAAGAAAGATAAAGATGTAAAATGGCTTGAAGAGTCCCAAAAAATGGTAGGAAAGTAGAAAAAAGGTCAGGGTGCCCATGGGCACTCTAGTACAAATCTGGGTTCCTGAGCCAAGGCTAAAATAACACGGAATGTTAGAAAATGGATGGGCATATGGGTACAATAGGTGGCAAATTACAAAATAAAATAAACAAGATGGCCAAAGGATGGGGTTTAATTAGTACTTTCTTCACTCAAGAACATTTTAAATAGTAGTATGAGGTCAGGATAAACAAATGTCTAAAGTGCATGATTTTATGACTACAGTAGGTCTCATCTTAATTCATTTTATCAATGTAACAAATAATTTAAATATTTGTGTATCATTTAAATTCTCAAAGTAATTACCCCAAATTCCCCTAGCTTTTCTTCTCACATCTTTTTCAGACATTTTTTTGCCATTCGTTTTATAATGTTTTCATCAATTTCAATAAATTAAATGGGTTTTCTTCACAAAATGCAAGGTGTTATTAAATGTGAAGATTCATTGAAAAGTCTTCATTCATTGTTTCCACATGTGAAAATTTCAGGATTAAAATTTGGATTCTCGAATAAAGGTTGGACATTTGGATTGTTAGGTAAAGGTTTTTTATTACCAGATCATATCACCATCTGATTTCTTAGCATGTGAGTGTGTTAAGGTAAGTAGTGTGACTGGGTAACATGGAGTTGCTTCAAGGTGTGGGACCTTGTAGTTAAAGAAACTCTCCAGAGAAGGTTGGTTCCTCTTTCTAAACTAATGTAACAACTACCTCTAATAAAGGGATATCTATTAACTACCTAAAACCTATAACTTGTAAGGCACCAAGGAGAGAGAAAATAACATGAAAATGAAATAAATATACACTAAAAGAGGTGACACACCAAGAGAAGGGTGTATGGAGTATCTTTACTATGTGAAAATGATAGAAAATGGAGTGCAGAGAGGGTGGAACAATCACCATAGTCCAAAAAAAACAATCAAAATAAAATCTCCATGAAAACACATCAATTCAAGACCCTACAAGAAAATTAAAATTAGCACAATACAACTGCAACAATAATCAAGAGGTAAGAGAAAGTAAGAAACACAAGCAAGGGAAGATAATATCCACAAGACTTAATTCTATTGCTCCATTAGTATACATAATTCATTAAAAATACAAAGAGAGGGCCAAATGATCATGCAAGATGCCCATAATGGAGGGTTGTAGCACATTGGCTATTCTTAGTACAATTTTGGCAGAGTTTAGTTACAATGAGAATTCTCTCCCTTATTAAATGAAAGGGATTTGCAATTTATAGAAGAGAGTGGAGAAGAGAGAGAAAGTGAAGTTCTAACATGCATGCCTTCACCCACCTACCAAATGTAATAATTAACTCCAAAACATCATGGGACACCTACACATCCCATCCCCCTTGTACTCTTTCTTATTGTAGAAGAAATTGGCCTCCATGCTCCATTCATGGGTGTAGCTAGATGTACAGTGCATTAGAGTGCAGAATGAGTTTTTCCCTTTTTCGCATCCTTTACCTCAACAAAACTAGAAATTTACATTTATGGTGTGTAGAGGGCTCTGAGAAATTTCTGAAAAATCCAATTTTGAATGAAACGGAACTCGCAGCTGAAATTTATCGTCATTTAAAGTTGTGTAGTTTTGTGGGAAACCAAGGGGTCACTGCTTACTGCTTCTCACTCATTACAGGAATCTAACCCCCAATTACTTCTACTTACCCATAAGACTCTTGAAGTGATTTTACTTAATTTTTTATAAGTCAAGTAGTTCCATTTCACCACACTACTTGACTTGTCTTTGGTCTTCTTTGCGAGAAACTCAAGGCTCATTACCTATCCTGGCTGGTGAGCCAGATCACCACCCAGCTCACCTTTTACCTCACCAAATGACTCCTTACACATCTCACCTCTTGACTCACCTGTTGGCTCAATTCATATCTCGATGGGTAACTCATCTTGCATGCGGTGTTTAACATTACTCTTGCTTCATTTGCGGTTTTCTAATATTGCCAGACTTCTTCTCCTAGACCACTACTTCACATTTTGTGACTCAGAGGTTCATTTTTTGGTGTTCAGATGCCACTTTACTTTTGTTTCATCCTTTTACAATGTAAGAATTCACCATTCAAATACCCACTCAACTCCATGGTATCTCGCCATCCCTTTCATTTTGGTGGTTTCAATAACTTATGCTTCATTAGGGCTTCACAACGCAAGTATTTACCATTACATTCACCATCTTGCATTGTTTTAAATCACTCGTCCTCTTATCAAGATTTTCATGTGCTTATACTTGTTTTTTTTTATTATTGGCAAATAGTTTTTTGAAAGGGACTATACCCTTGTGAACAAAAGAGGGCCTAGGAGCCAAAATAGGAATTAAAACCAGAATAAAAAGGATCAAAATCCAAGTGTGACAATGAAGTCCAAAGTAGCCAAAAAATAGCTACCCCATCAAAACAAAAACAATAAAACTCTGCAATAAAGCAGCAAAAAGACCGCAAAAAAATAGCAACAAAAATGTACAAGAGCAGCTAAAGCACCTACAATTACTTCTTGGCAGCTTTTTCGATGTTGTATTTGATGTTCTGCCAGGATTTGAACATTTCCAAAGTTGTCATGTGGGTAGTGTTAGTATTATCCAGCTGATCAATGGTCCTTTTGCTTTCCTTATCAGTGCCCCATAGTGTTTCTGAAACTCTGCTGAGATTGGAGACACTTCAGACATGCTGCTCAATGAACTCTTCAATCACACTAAAAATGGCCATATTATAATCATGAAGAGTCTTGGCCTTCCCTAAACGGGAGTCTAAGGAGTTCAGCTTCTTGTAAATATCTTCAATATGGCTGTTATCAATAGCCTCCTCCTCCTCCTTCTTCCTCTTACCTTTCTATTTTGCCAAGTTCTTAACCTCTTTCTTCAACAACTTCATATCAACTTCTAAGGCTTCCAACCTTTTTGTAGAGATCTCCATATACACATCCCAGGGACTAGCACTACTAATATTTAGGAGGTCATGTGCAATTTCAATTTCATGATCACCCTTCCCCACAGCAAGGGTATCGAGGTTAAGCCTTCTAGAGGACTTGGTGACCAGTCTGGCCGAGGTGGAAGCGAAGGGGGTGGGAGCAGAAGTAGGGGGAATGTGCTTATACTTGTTTATCATGTCCTTTGCATGGCATTACTTACCTCCCCTAAATGTTGAAATGTACTAACTAAACATTTTCCTTGATTCATTGCAGCTTATAGAATTCATCATGCTTTGTTTGCATTGAATTCATTTGCTTTTACTTGCCTTAACCTACTCGATCGAAGTATCGAATCCTTAAAATGACACAACTTGTTCCATAACTCATCACCTCACTCTCTCATTATTTTGTTTCCATTTACTTTTTCTTCACTCAATTGGAGGGGGCATTACTTTCAAGTATTCTCCCTTGGATTATCGAAACTTCATCATTTTTGAATCGCCGGGACTTCTAGTTCACTCAATCCTAGATCTGTTTCACATGACTCACCGATACAACTTGGCTTCGCCTCGATGCTCCTTCGAGCTTCAATATCTGAGAGGCCAAGTTGGCTCAAGAAACTCCTGACTGCTCTATGCTCCTCTCCATAATAATCTACATCCCATTTGACTCATTGTGACCCAACCTCAACATGCTCAAGGTACCATGAATTTCATTGAAAATATCGATGAGCTCGGTTCTTCCTACGAGCTCTTTGGTGATAGCTCGCCCTTCACCCTCCACATATAATGTGTTCCTCTCCACGAGGCTCTACCCTATCCACTCGGCCTTAACTCACCTTTAACACTACCCCTAACTTGTTATTGGTTGTACCTTGATGCTTAACTTGTAGCTCACCATTTCATCCATGCCCTATCTCCATCAGTGAATCTCATCACATTCGCCAACCATGCAAATTTTCCTCCAAATTGGCTTGGCTCATGGCCCCAGCTCAGCCCTCAGGTTTACCTCTGCAGCACCAACCCCATTCACCAAACCATTCACCATGACTCAGCCCACTGCAACTCAACCATCTCATCGAGTAGCTCAGTGAGTTACTCGGCAAGTTTCCTCAAATGCACAACTCTCTGACCCAACTGAGTTACCTTTTAGCTCACCCATCAGATCAGTTGAGCTAGTTGGGCCCCTAACCACACCTTGACCCCCAATCACCCCATTTTCTGATTTTTGGAATTTTTGGGGAATGCTTCAAACCCAGGGGATCAAGAAAATGACATTGAGTTGCTAGAAAGCTGATTTTTTCACTTTTCCATTTTTGCACATCTTGGCTACCTATAGGGCATGCCAGAACGTGATCCTCTTTTGCAACTAATCTCTTAAGCCTTGAAACCAAAAAGATGAAAAATCCTCTCATAACCGTAAGTCTCCCAAAAACACTATATGTGCTCCCGAATCATAGGTTACTACTTGCATATTAGGTGAATGCCAATAGTGGCTTTGAAAAGTACTCAAGATAAGGCCCCCTTGTTGTCCATTTCACCCTAGTAGTAAAAATGGATAATAGGTTCAACATTTGGATTTTTAGGTAAAGTTTCAAAATTTGTATTGATATTTGTTTCTTTATCCATACCAACATTATCATTCAATACATTATCAATATGCATTGCAAAATCATTATTCTCTACATTTTCGTTATGCATTTCATCCTCATTTTCTAAAACATTAGCTACATTTGATATAGTAGATGTATCTTGGACTACACCCAGTTACTACATCTTCTTCACTTAACTTTATTATCAACTCTTCTAATGGTGATCAAGAAGCATCGATAAGCTTCATTAGACTAGGTGATCTTTTCCAGTTACCTCAAATTTCACCGAGGTAGTGAAATTGGGTAAAAATCCCATCAGAAAGTGGGATAACCAAAAAATGTCAGAAGCTCCTCCAGAAGAAAATTTACTGTTCTAATGGCACTGAGGAATTCTGTATACTAGATCAGACCAAGGTTATAGAAATCTTGATGCAAAGTAGATGAAACGTGCCCCAATTGTAGTGACAACTAAAAGATACAGAAAGGAAAATTCTTGCAGTCCGATGCATAATGCATACACATATTTCTTTTACCTTATTCACAGGGCTGATACCTCTAGGCTTGAAACTAGTTTGGAGGTAGCCAAGCCTGACGTATGGACCAATGGTAAAAACACATCAAATTCCTACATTGTTGAGGCTCTACGCAAATCTCCTCTTGAAGTGATGTGCACTTCTACCTTTGGTAGGTCCAAGCACTAAAACGCCATTGACTAAGGCTCCTACCACTGCGCCTAAAAAATCAAGAAGAACGACGTTGTTGCACCTCAAATACACAAGTCAGTGGGGTCTTCCATTCAACATTTCTTGACCAGATGATAGAAAAAAAAACATAAATGTCATAATGTAGGGATGCACTCACTATTCCATACGTAGCGTGACTTGTTGTATGAAGCTCTGGTGCAACTCCCACACATTGATTTATGATATATAGAAGTCACACGCTTCTATCGAACATTTGTCAAGAAGAGGAGAAACAAGTAAGTAAAGTTGTTACAAACCCCAGGACTTCCCCACCCTTCTATAAATGTCTTTGATCATATGAAAACTAATCTTGTCCATAACTGTATGAGGTTGACTCAGGTGCTACGGTCGGAGCTTCTATCATGCCTAAGAAAATTGTTAAAATGTCTTAGGTACTATAAGTATAGCCCCTTGAAACAAATATTGAGTCCTACAACCTTGATGGTTTAACTGTCACTACTCTATGAACCATCAAGGATGCTCCTGAGTTATTTTTCTACCAATGCATGTCCAAGTCTCACTAACTAGTACTCAAAAATGGTTAGGGGCACAACTGATTGTCTACTATGTTTTTTAACAAACTTAGGAGGACACATTAGTATTTTAGTTCTTTAACCCACTTAAAGTGGGTGGTTACCATTGTCTTCTGATTGGACCCATATGTTAGCTCAAGGCAAGGTATGGTACTCAGTTTACCATACAATTTGAGTCAATATTCTTCCTATCATCTTAGAGTCATATGTCCCATCCCCTCTCCAAGCCAACTATTGTAATCCAAGAAGAACAAGCTTTAGTTTCTCAGAAGAGTAGCCTCTTCCACCTTAAGATTCCTGATCTAGTACTCGATGAGTGGATGGACTTAGGCACCATACATACTTATCTTCCCATGTACTAAAGATTCCCTGGAAGCTTATGAAATTTAGACTTGGTCCAACTTACTCACTATTCATCTGAAGAATAAGTCCCTAATGATGTCATAGTTAATTCTCAAGACACCCAGTAAAGATATTTCCTAGTCTATGGACATCTTATAATTTGATGGATCCTATAATCAAAAAGGCCATGCGGGAGTAAATGATTTCATCTCTCCATTGTCTCCTAAGGATGATAAATTACTACCATTCACCTACACATTTAGTCATCCAAGACATCCCTACATTGTTCCTAACAATGTGGTAGACCCTATGATCCCACTTGGTGTATGGGTTGCTTATGTACTGAAAAGCTCGTCAGATTCCCAGGTCCCAAATACATGAATCCTTGGGGGACACAATTGATGGAAATCCATGCAAGTCACCAACAAGTGCATGAAAAAGAATATGCTTCTCCAAAGCTTTATGAAACATAGATTTTTGGAGACCTTAGATTTCTTGAGATCTATCTTTCACCTTGTGTTTTCTAAATATGTAGTTGTGGTAACCATTTTGCAAAATGCATAGGGAAGATTCAAACTAAGATGATTTGGATACCTTGGTTCATAGTTCTCATCCTGCTGAGGTCCTTTGTTAAAGGAAATACTTAGCACCATTAATATGGTGATTAGACCATCAGATCCTAGATAACAACATTCAAGTTTTCATCAGTGATTTGACTACCTGATGCACATATCGTCTAGCCTTCATTTCTTAGAATGAAGTCTTTGAGTTAGCTCATCCATTTTCATGCAAGCTAACTTGCATCCATAGTCATCATTGACCCCTTTTCGGTAGTTTTCGACCCAAAATTCATTTTATAAGCTGTCTGTAAGGGCTAGTTACCTTTAGAACAATATGTTTGTTCCCTACATTATGAGTTCAAGGGTGAAGATCCTATCATTCTACCCTTTCTACCATCCCAAACTAGTTATGTTAGCCCCAGTCACCATTTATTTCATTCATGGATTAGGAGTTGTTACGCAGTAATTTTATTACTTGCTTTCACATAGATGATAGATCCAATATGTTCTTCATTGTATCTACTCTTTAGCTAAAAACTACATTGATATCTATCTCAACTGGGAGTATGAATACCTACAGGAGGTTTTGATCCAAGCCTGTTGTTCTAAATTTTCTTCTCATCCTTCCTCGGTTACCATTGATCGTGATCTATAGTCTTGGGTCGTTGTTGACCCATCTAGGTTTGATTTACTTTGCATCCATTTAGATCATATCTACATCTTATCACTTTTGATATATTTTAGTTTGTGTTTTGTTTCAAATTCTACTACATCCAATTTATCAATATTTGATTTTACTTATCTTTATCAAAACATGGGTTGAAATCAATCCTAGGAAGTTTTCACTTCTCAGGACTGACATTATCAAGAAACCCACCCATCTATCTACTAATCCATTTTTCATGTTGATTTCACTTGATTAATAGTTCATTCAGCTCATTGTGGAGAAGGATTCCATTTTATTCCCGTATATATCATCATCCCATCTTGAGGTACCTTAAACCCTTGCATATTTGGAGTTACTTATTTTGTTTAGAACTATTTCACTAATCTGAAACACGAATGAGAGAATTTGGTCAAAAGTCGAAAAATCCTTCTGGATAGGTTATGTATACTTCTTCTTTGATATATTCATTCAATAAAGTCCTTTTAATGTCCACTGTTGAAATTTTCACCCTTTTTTACTCCTAGTACATAGAAAACTTTGATGGTGTTGATCTTTCCAATAGGTGCAAAGTTGTCATTGATAGTAAATTCCTTCCTACTAAGGATATCCCTTTTCAATTAGTCATTATTTTTACTTTTTGATAGATCCATCTGCCCTATTTTTAAAAAAAAATCCACTTATAACTAATGGAAATATTTCCTGTAGACAGGTCGAAAAGTTTCCATGTCCAAATTTGAATAAAGGAGTCATATGTTTTGTTCATGGTTGTCTTCCACTTTGGTTGATTGAGTACCTCACGAAATGTATAAGGTTCAATGTTATCAACCACTGAACTCATGAGTGTGATATTTACCTCATTTCTCACATTTCTTTTCATTCCAACTCCTGATGAAGTATCTGCAGAGTTCATGTGGAGTTACTTAACTATGCTTTAGACTCACTTTATACATTAAAGCTATTGTTGATATGTATATTTATTTTCCAAATTACCAAGATTAATAAATAATTCTCCATACATTTCATATTTCATGTGTGAAGAATCCTCATGCTCATAATCTAACTATGAGAGTAATGTATGAGAGGAGGTCGGTACTGACTATTCTTTGTGTGGGAATCAATCAAATGATGACTTGCCACAAACCAAAACTCAAATTTTATATATATTCTTTGGCTCATGATCCATAGGATGATATGCCTTTGAGGTAGTATTCTACCCCAAAAATATGCACTTGAGTGTCTTCACATTGATCTTCTTCTTCTTCTTAACTGTCCAGACATGCATATATGTTATAAAACCAAACAATATCAAATGGGATATTGAAGGATTATGATTATTCCATACCTCTTATGGTGTCTTTTCCTATAAGATATATGTAGGTTTTCATTTCGGAAGATATAAATTTCTATGGACTGAAAGAGGGATACATGAGAACCGATGTCGAAACAATGCACCACAATGAAGTTGCACTCTGATGGTAACATCGTAGATCCAACACAATAAGAAATATTCAAATAATGAAAAGAATATGCAAATAAGAAAATAGGTCTGCTCATGCTCATAGATCGAAAAAAGGAAGTACAAATAGGGGTGTTATGTAACCCCCATGCCTAAAAAAGGAAAGTAACTCCTATAACACCACTGACGCATATGACACCACTAAAGGAGGAGTTATAATTCCAAATAAGTAATTTAACTCCTATGACACACTGACATAAATGACAATGACAAATTATACGACAGAATATGACACTTGTCATTTGACTCCCTAAGACCTATGACTCTCACAAGGTGAGATGACTCACCATGTGATGTGGATGATGAATAGGTAGGTCACACACACCAACACCCCCCTTCATCGAATCTGAGTAAGAGGTCATGGTAATCCAGAATAAAAAAGAAGACTTCCCTAGATAACTAAAAAAGATGTGTCAATGGGGCCCGACAACTAAAGGCCTGATAAGGTGCCCATATACAAACAACATCTTTCTAGATAGAATAAGAGGAGAATAAGGAGGAATATATAGCCTAAAGAATATGGGTAGTTGCAAAAGACCTCACCCCAAGAAGAGACCACAACTAAAGAAATTTCACCCTAATGAAGGGCTTGGTGAATATGTCTGCAACCTAGTCAATTGTTTGAACATATTGTAAGCTGATGATGTTTTCATGTACCAAATCCCATATGAAGTGCATGTGAATATCAATGTCTTCATCTATTGATGCTAAACTAGATTTCTACAAATTAAGATAGTGCTCATGTTGTCACATTAGATAATGGTAGGTCGCCAAAAGTGGATGTCAAACTCTATCAAGATACCCTGTAACCAAACAGCTTTTGTGGTAGTGTTAACTACTCCTCTATACTCTACTTATGTAGATGATATGGAAATGGCATTCTACTTCTTGTTGGACCAACTTATAGGACCTGAACCAATACTGAAACTCTAGCCTAGGGTAGAATTCCGATGATCTAGATCACCGGCCCAATTTGAGTCTATAAATCTAACCAAGTCAATCTCATTCCCTCCTAAGTAATGAATACCATCTATGTGAGTGCCACAAACATAGTGAAGGATCCTCTTTGCTTCTTTTAAATTCATCTCATGAGGCTCTAGCATAAATCTATACATGATCCCAACAACATACGATAGATCTGGACGAGTGTGAGTAAGGTAGATTAAGCTCCCCACCAATTGCTAATAAAGGGTACCATCAACCAAGGGGTAAGAGAAATTAGAAACCAACTTGACCCCGGAAAAAAAGGAGTAGGTGAGGACTTGCAATTAGACATGTGAAACCGAGAAAGAAAATAAAGATATTACATAGGTTGCGAGATCATAATTCCCAAGTCAGATTGTGAAATCTGGATCCCAAGAAAGTAATGAAGCAATCCTAAGTCAAACATGGAGAACTTGTTGGCCAAGGAAATCTTCACAGCATCAATGATAGAGGAAGAGCTACCCATGATCAACAAGTCATCAACATAGAGAACAAGAATAAGCATGGAGTCATCCTACCATATAATATACACATTTAGGTTAGAGTGACACCGAGTGATCCCTAATGCAAGAAAAAAGGATTATATCTTGGCATACGAAGCTTAAGGGGCTTGTTTAAGGCCGTAGAGAGACTTCTTTAACTTGTAAATGAGGGATGGATCATGGACATAACCTGGAGATTGTTCCATATATGTTTCTTCCTCTAGGTCCCCATGAAGGAAGGCACTCTTAATGTCCATCTGGTGGACTTCCCATTTTTTAGTGACAACGATAGCAAGGGTCATTCCAATGGAAGTAATCTTAACAATCGAAGAAAAGGTTTCCAATTAATCAACCTCAGATACCTAGGAGAAACCCTTAGCTATAAGTAGCACTTTATACTTCTCAACCTCTCCATTGGCTCCATAATTTTTCTGATATATCCACCTACACTGAATGATTTTTCTTCCTTTTGAAAGATGGGTAAGATCCCAAGTGTCATTCTTTATGAGTGAGGAATACTCCTCATCCATAGAAGAATCCCACTTAGGAATCCTAGAAGCTTCCTGGAAATATGGTGGATCAGAAGTAGAGGTGAAGAAGGATTGGCGTCCAACAAAACTCAAGAAAGTATATCTCTCATATGAAGGATCTCCAACTAAATCTCCAGCACTCTGTAAATTTTTCCTGGCCCAAAGAGGTCCCAAAGGTTCAATCTCAAATTTAGAAGATTCTTCACTCAATTGAGAAGGGACATAGTCCTCATCATTACTACTGTCAGAATCAGAAGAATTAGAAGTTTGAGGATCTAGAGGAGCATGGAGAGGAGGAAATCATTCAACAACATCATCATCTGATGAGTTAGAATATTAATCAGTGGGAAAAAGAACCTCAGTGGAAGTAAAAGTCAAGGATGACTCATCAAACTTCACACTCCTCTCAATATAGAGCTCATGGGTTGTAGGGTTCAACAATCGATATCCCTTCACACCATCAGGATACCCGATAAAGATACAAGGTTTGGATTGTGGATCAAATGCCTTGTGTTTCTTCTTGGGAATCCAAGCCATAGCCTTGGATCTGAAGACTCGAAAGTTCTCAACATTGAGATTGTGTCCAAACCAGGATTCAAAGGGTGTCATCCCTCTTTCTACCTTCTGTGATACATGATTCTAAATGTAACAAGCACAATTCATTGGTTCATCCCAATACTACGGAGGAAGGGACTTTGAGTGAACCACACAAGTAGCTATCTCCTTTAGAGTTTGGTTCTTTCTTTCTACAAATCCATTTTGGGAAGGGTTATAAGAAATTGTACGCTACAAATAAATCCCCGAAGAAGTGCAAAAATCCTCAAACCTATTACTCACATACTCACTTCCATTGTTAATTTGAAGAACCTTGATAGACCGTTCCGCTTGTTTCTCATCAAAAGCCTTAAAGTTCTAAAAATTCTCAAAGAATTCAGACTTAAGCTTAAGAAGATATACCCGAGTATAACATGAAAATTCATCAATGAAGGTTAGTATATATAGAGCTCTAGTGAAAGAAGAAGATTGAAAGGGGATAGAAACATCACTATGAGCAAGATCCAAAGGACGAGTAGCTCTCCAATATTTTCCCTTATCAAAGTTTTTTTCAGGGTGCTTTCCGAGGGTCCAACCCTCACAAAGACCTTTAGAAAACTTAACTCGGGGTAACCCATTGACCATTTCATTCTAGCTCAATTTTTCAAGGTAACGATAATTTAGATGCCCAAAACTCTCATGTCATAGCTTGATAACCTCATTTACATGAGTGAGTAAGGAATTGGGCGTTGAATCAGAAGAGAAGTGGGAAAAGGTATACATCTGTGAACAATGATCCACCTTTCCCTCAACCACAATGCATTCAGAGTTAAGCTCATGAATGATCACCAAGTAAGGACCAAATTCCACTTGCATTCCTTCACCAAGGTGGGTGATTTGGTAAACTAATAGAAGATTGGTAGAGAGATTGGGAACACTCAACACTTGGTTAAATGTTCCACTTTCTATCTCTACCAATCCACTATCGGAAACCAACACATGAGTGTTATCACCCAACGTGATTTTGGACATGCCACATGGTTCAATGCTAGATAATTTAACCTCTGAAGAAGCCATGGGGTGTGAGTTATCGGAATTAATAATCCAAGTTGATGATGGAGCTGATCTAGCTATGAGGGCCTTACCTTTCTTATTTTTATTTTTATACTCCTTTTCTTTAAAATACTCGCTCTTCTGAGCATTTTTTTTTACGGATTCAGGAACACTTATTTTATTATTATTAAGAAAATGAGTTAAGTGATCAATTTGTTTCCAAAAATAATGATGCTCATCATGGCTAGGATACTTACAATAGTAGCATTTACACTTTTCCTTCTTCACTTTAGGCTCAGAAGTCAAAGTGTTAGTGTTGGGTTTAGCTGGGTGTTGGTTGGTCTTGGTTTCTTTCTTAGGTTGGTCCTTTGTTTCTTTCTTCTTTTCATTTTTCTTTCCCTTATTCGCCACAAGGGCATGTGACTTGGATTTTAGAGTCCCCATTTGAATGAGTTTGTCCTGTTCTCGAATGAGTTGGGACGAAAAACTATCAAATGAGGGATTTTTCTAGGAACTACCCAAGGTGGATTTTGTGGCGTGGAAAATTGAAATAAAGATAGAGTATTCAGGACCTAACTTAGAAAGAATTGACAAGATCAATTGAGATTCTTTCTTCTCCACTTTACATTCCTTTAGAAGCAGTCTAGTGTGGACAAACTTTGAGAAGAAGGCCTGCAAGTTTTCTAAGTCACTAGGATTTAATCCTACTAGTTCATTCTCCAACTCATTCACTCTCATGTCATCTTTCTTCCCAAACATCTTGTCAAATGTTGTCCATGCTCCATCGGGTGTCGAGGAAGTTTCGATGTGGAAGAGCAAGTCAGAAGATATGGACATATAAAGAATACCTAAGGCTTCATCACAGCGGTTAAACCATTTAGATATTTCGAGATCATCATCAGGTTCGGTCTCTAACCCCATGGTGACATGGTATAACCCTTTACTTCACAAAACCAATATAGTTTTAGATCTCCATTAAAATAAATCAAAATATGTGAGCACCGGTACTTTAGAGATATCCATAATGAAGAGATAGAACCAACGAAGGAAGAAGGAAGGAGAGAGAAAGGAAACAACCACCCCAGAACAATATCACACACCCCAAGTTTGGAACTTTATATTAGAGTGTGTTGATTACAATCAGATGTGACTATGTGCCGAGAACTAGTCTATCACTCACCTTGTAATCGGCATAATAACGTGCAATAGTGGAGATAACAATCAAGGTTCGTTGGGCACAACAGTTTGACACCGTAAGCAAGCATAAGAACGAGAGAAAAAAAGAAAGGGAAGAGAAGGCCTTATGATAAATAACATCTCACATTGCATGAAAGAATACCTTTGTTGTAATACTGTGGCGGATGCACTCACAAGTCCTCAAGCAATAAAAGGGATAAAACAATGCTCAAGATGATTTGAAATGAGTCGATACAAGTAATACAATGACACCCCCCGAGAATGCAACACTTAATAAAATAGTGAATTTATAAAATTGATAATCCCATAATCTAGTGTGTGAAAAAACATGCAACTTTGACTAAATAAGTGCTCAAAACTGAGCAACAAGTCAAAAGTTATAGCAAAAAAATGATTCCCACAACTGATGGAAAACACCAATAAGCCCTACAAACGGATTTTAAAAGTGCGCTAAACACATGCAAAGGGTGTCATATGTATGCTCATTGGAAATGGCATAAAATTTTAGATAGGTTTTGTTTTTATTATGAGGGGGTATTAGCCTCCTACCAATCCCGTACCTCACCCTTCATCTTTGACACTTGAAGGAAGGACAATAATACAAGCAAAAAGACCCAAAAAACAAATTTACAATGCCAAATAAATATTTTTAACCTTAAGACATCAAAAGGTGAGATTGATTTTACCAATAATTGATTCTAAAAAGGAAAATTTTGACGGAGGTGCTCGAGTTATATGGTAAACCCCATCCTTCTAATCAAGCCCAACCTTCTTCCAATCTTTCACCTAAAAAGGCCTTTCAGCTCCGGCGGGAGCAGCGGAAGTACACTTTGATTGGAGAGACCTATTCTTCATTCTTGGAAAAGATTCTTAAAGTTGGATCCATTACACTTCTACCCATAAAAACTCATATAGGTTTCGATCATGCCCGTCTTATGCCTATATGGTATAAAGAGAATGACTACTGTAATTACGATCATGTTAAAGGCCATAGTGATGGTAACTGTATAACTTTTAAGAACATTATCTAAGAGATGATATATAATGGAGACCTTGTCATGGACAACCTGAATGCGCCAGTAAATCAAAATTTGCATACCTTTAAAAATTCATTCCCTAATCAGAAACCATCGTCTAATCAAAATAGTGAACCTTCATCTAGCAACAGGAATGTCAGTGAAGTCCATGCTATTTTTGATATCGTACCAACAGTTTCTCAAATTCCATCTACTTTTTCTATCGAGGAAATGTTTGCACGAGATCCTCTACCCACACAGGAGCATACCTCTTCTACTCCTCCACCCATAGAGGATTCCACCTCATCTCCCCCTACTCTCACGAAGGAACCCACACTTTCTACTGATGTCATTTCATCATCTTCCTCCCACCCTACCGAATGGTCAACATTTTTAGTTCTCCCATCCACAGGAGAATCATCATCATCATCTACTCCACTAAGGGAGAATTTTACCTCACCCCACCTATTATCCCTCCTACCCATGGGAGATTCTACATACATGCCACTACCTATTGGGGGAAGTTCTCCCCCAACATCCCAAGACCCCATTAACATGATCTCAACTCTGTTACCTACAGAATCTAAGGTTATCCAATTCCCTATCTTGTAGACATATTTTACAAGAATTGCCACCAAACCAACCCCATATTCTTCTTCAACAATCCCATTTTCATGGTTTTCTGATCGCTTGGATTATGTTGATAATTCCATGCTCTGGGGACGTCTTCGGCTCCCCTTTCCGACCCAAATGTAAATTTTTCCTGAGGATACTTCCATGATCTACCCAAAGGTGTTTTCAGCAACCAAATAAACACCCACCATGCCTATTGAAATTTCTTCTTCTTCATCATCTCTACCTACATCCAAACCTCTACCCACAACTAAAGCCATTCCAAGACTTCAAAACCTACTCACACCTATGTCTACATCTATATCTAGACCCATCACTACCTTTGGTGTCATGCTAACATCAAGCCTTACTCACCCACCTGTCAAATTGGACTTAGCCACATCTCCCCAAGCCTATGTCACCATTATTCCTCCGCCTAAAAGGAAAACCCAACCATCTAGGCCACATACACTGGTCTCGCCTACCACACCTTTGTCACCTTCCCCCTTTCTGTCCATCCTAGGGCCCCATCCATCAACCATGATTAAACAATATCCTACCCAAGGCCATTCAAAAGCTAAAAAACCTACTACTACATCACAAGCCTTTTTTACACCTCATTTCACCCAAAAACCAAACACCCTCACCCTCGCATGTTCACTTCTTGCCACATATACCTCCAACAGTTACTATAACCCCAACCTAACCTATACAACTTCAACCCATGTTGTCTACCCAACCTTTACCAAACACCTCCACTATAATTCATTTTCCCTGTCGGTAACCCATCCTCTTCCACCATCTTCTTTCCCTTCTTCATCCCGTACTCCCGTGACACCTTTAGCTAAGAAGATGCAAACCAAAGATAAGAACCCACTACCCTCTAATAAGGTAGTCAAACCAGCAAAACGTTTCATCTCAATGATGACTTTACCCAAATAGATGCCATCAAAACCTAAGACCATATCACTTACCAAACCAGTGGACCAACCCATTCCCCCTCCTATAAAGCCTCTTCCCTCATGATCATCCACACCTTTACCCAAACCCACGCTCACTTCCCATTGTGATCCATTAGTGGGACCATCCTATGCTAACATTTTAAATAATCTCTTAGAGACTTCCGTCATCACATTACCACCGCTTCTACCTTACAATCCTCTCAAACCTAAACCAAATAGGTTTGATGAAACCAATATTTTTTCCTATCATCATGTGCCAGGACACAATGTAGAAAATTGTAAGGCTCTAAAGACTGTTCTTCTCCAACTTTTTTCTCAACAAAATTTTGATGATGATGACCTTCTTAATGAGGACCATGTTCCACCTTCACCTGTAACCAAACGTCATCGTCCTCAACCCATTCAATAATCAATATCTCTACCCCCACAATCATTTTATCCACCTCCAAAATTTGAGATCAACATGGTCTGTATTAGATAATTAGCCAAATCACCACCCAAATGTCATTGCACACAACTCACTTCACAAGTTTTTTCCCCCTAGTAGGTTTTTTCCCATCATGCCATTACACCACTCATCCTACACCTTCTCCATTTTCCCCGTCTCCTCAAATTAACATGGTTCACGTTGACACCCATGCTCAAAAAGATAAGGGAAAGGAAAAAACAACCAACCCATCAACCAACCCCATGCCCAATATACCATCTCCACCCACACCCAAAATCACCATCCGCTGACCTATATACCCTATCTTTGATGGATTCACCCATCGTGCAATGATAAAACAATTACTTCATTCCCCTCTAAAGATGTCATTATATGATCTCATTCAAACTTCTGAATCTCATAGACAAGCCCTTATTGAGGTTTTTAAAATCCATTGAAGTTTTACCCGATGATCCCACACTAGTGGCCTCCATCATTACCCCTCACCATGTGGCCTCACTTACCAAATCATCTCCTTCTTTTACCCCCATGCCCACTCCTTAAGTCATCACCCTCAACTTCTCTGATGAGGATATTGTACCTCTCAAGTCACATGACCCTAATTCAACCCTTTTCATTTTCATCTATATCAATAACATACGCATATGACGAGTCATGATTGATGGTGATGCTAGAATTAACAACATCTCCTCCCACGCATACAATCAAATGTGTATCCCTTCTAAATGTATGCATAATAACCTAGTTATGTTTCGCTCCTTCAACGACACCATCACCTCCACCCTTGGCACCATTATCCTTCACGTTCTTGTAGGCCCTCGTACTATCCTGGAACTATTCTACATATTAGAGGGAGAGTTCCAATATAACCTATTTATCAGCAGACCTTCAATTCACGTTATGGGTTGTGTCCCTTTAACTTTGAACTACTGTGTAAAATTTGAACATGAAGGACATAACAATACCATCCCCATCGACCCATCACCATTCAAAACTTACAACATGTTCTACCAACCCAACGATGTAATTGTACTGGTCAAGGAATCCACCACTACCCCCACTTCTCCTTCATCCATGAGCCCATCCACCAATGCTACAACCCATTCCTCTCCCACATCTAACTCTTCTATTCCCACTACTATCACAGCCTCTATAGCTGACCCACCTACTTTACAACTGACTGATACCCCTCTTGCCCAAGCATCTAATGAAGCATCTTTCCCTATTACCCATATATCAACTACAGATCCCTTAAAAGGTGTTTTTCAATGCCTCACTTTGGAGGAGTACTACCTATACAATATCGACACATTCCTCACTCCACAACTGTATGAAAACCTGCGTCAACACCCTCATTATGACTATCGTATAGGCGAGGTTTTCCCTTATGGTCCTCCCCACCTTCGTACTAACCTAACATATGGGGGATTTAACACTACTACCAATTCACCCGAACCTCCATCCCAAACATGACCATTTTCATTTGACCTCTAATATCTTAGTAACCATCGTTTCACCCACACTTTCCTTCATTGTTGTGCATGGAAAGGCTTTGGCTTTATTTTTTATGAACAAGGTCACCATACCATCATTTCTTATACTACCCGTAAGCACAATGACCGTAGTGGCATTGGCTTTGCCACACCACCTTCCAAGAAGTTCCACGTCAACCTCATTAAGGAAAACAAACCTTCTTCACCCCATTCACCAATATCACCACCTTCACCCATGGAGTGCATAGATCTCGAATCTATCCCTCCTAACTTTTTTTTCATAAACACGATTTCCCTGGGACCTCTGACCTATCAACATGATGGCAGAGTTACTTCTTATTTTCCCTTCCTATATCCTGACGTGATCGATGATGATATACCTTCTATTAATGTTTTTCAATGTCAGGACGATGATTCTATCCTCACCTATGTAGGTGCATAATATTCTTATATTCATCGATCATTACCCTCTAAGATGTAAACCATGTTGAATGAATTGACTATAGAAATCAACATTAATACTCAAGATGACCTGCACATTCTAAAGATGGGCCAATCTTTAGATACTACTGAAGAAGAGGCTTTTACTTCTTTCCTCTAGGACCATAGCAATGCTTTTGCTTGGTCATATGCTGATATGCCCGGTATTGACCCAGAAATCTTGGTCCATAATATCGTAACCATTCTTGATGCCAAACCCCTGCAGAAAATGTATCCTCGCATTGCTCTTATGGTCAAAGAAGAACTTTAACACCTTCTCTCAATTTCCTTCATCTTTCCCATTAATTATCCCTAATGGATTTCTAATATCATTCCTGTGAAAAAAGCAATAGGGGGACTCCACATTTGCATCAATTTCCATGACCTCAACTTAGCTTGCCCCAAAGACGATTTTCCCCTACCAGGCATTGACCAACTGGTCGATCTCACCACCGGCCATGAGATGCTCTCACTCATGGATGGTTTCTTAAGTTATAGTAAAATATGACTCCCTCCAGAAGATTAACATAAAAATCCTCCATCACTCCTTGGGGGACCTTCTACTATCAATTCATGCCTTTTGGCCTTAAAAATGTTAGTGCTACATATCAGGAAGCCATGACTTATATCTTCCATGACATCATGCACCACATATTGGAATATTACGTAGATGACCTTCTTACCAAATCCAAACATCGAGCCGAACACCTAACAGTCCTTAAGGTTATCTTTGACTGCATCATCAAATATTGTGTTTTCCTTCAACCTAAGAAGTGTTTCTTTACGATACTTTCAGGGAAACTCCTTGGTTTCATCGTCTCTTTGCATGGCATAGAATTTGATCCTACTAAAGTGAAAGCTATTCTCA
This sequence comes from Taxus chinensis, assembly GCA_019776745.2. NCBI lineage: Eukaryota > Viridiplantae > Streptophyta > Pinopsida > Cupressales > Taxaceae > Taxus > Taxus chinensis. Next base: position 390,103,254 of record CM034146.1, read on the forward strand.
AAATGCCTCCACCTACTAATCTCCATCAACTTTGAAGTTTACAAGGTAAGTTGCAATCTATTCATCGTTTTATCTCATAGCATTCCAACCGCAGCCAACCATTTCATCATCTCCTCAAAAAGGATGTCTCATTCAAATGGGATGATGAATGTCATAAAGCCTTTGACACCTTAAAATAATACCTTCTTCAACCACCAGTGCTCATTGCTCCTAAGGATGACCAACCAATTTACATGTACATTTTTTCTACTAATCACTCCCTGGGTACCATGCTCGCTCATCATGACTAGCAACACAGAGAGAAAGTGGTTTATTACATAAGTTGTACCCTTTTGGACTACGAGACTAGGTACACCCATGCTGAAAAAAAATTCTTAGCCTTAGTTTTTTTCACCACTAAACTACGTCATTACCTACTTAACCACAAAATCTTTATCGTCACAAACATTGATCCCCCACATTACATGTATGCCAAACCCTACCAACATCAACGTGTTACCCATTGGCTCATGCTTCTCATAGACCTCGACCTCAAATTCATCCATAAAAAATCCATCAAAGGCCAAACCATCACTGACCAACTAGAAGACGCACCTCTTTCCAGGAATCAAGCCTTTAACTTAGATTTCCCAGATGAATCCATCGCTACCCTATCCTTGGATGATACCACTTACCAAATGACCCTCTTCTTTAATGGCTCTAAGTGTCAACGTGGGGCGGGGATAGTTTTATTCTCAATCCACTTGATGGTGAGCCTATTACTTTATCTTTCAAAATGAATTTTTATTGTACAAATAATATTACCAAATATGAAGCACTTGTATTGGGTCTCCATACTGCTTATTCCTTAGATGTTAATTCAGTCAATATCTTTGGTGATTCCAAGTTGGTTGTAAACCAATTCAACAGTATATACTAGTGTCGTAATGAAATAATTCAAAAGTATAAACATCATGTAGACATACTTTTGAGTACATTTGACCATTATGAACTTCAAACCACCCCTCGTTCTACCAATAAATTTGTGTATACCATGGCCTGCTTGGCTTCTCAGATACCTGCTTCACCTACCGACTCTAAAATATTTATCACAATACAAAGGTTATAATCACCGTCTTATTTACCTTATGAGGTCCACTCCGTCGGAACCGTTGCACTTGACCCATGTGACCTTTGGTATAAGAAGTTTACAGACTACATTTCCATTTCCATTCTACCTTCTTCTCTCACTCGTAATGGACAATGTGCCTTTCTTAAAAGTGTCTCTCACTATGTCATCATGGATGGTATCCTTTATAAGTGTGTCTTTGATGGTATTCTCTTATGATGCCTTACAAGTTCTGAGATTCCCTATACCATCAAGGAAGTTCACGACGGAATTTGTGGAGGTCACTTCATTGGTTTAGTTGTTGCTAAATGCATTCTCTACCTTGGCTATTATTGGTCAACCCTAAACCAAGACTGTTGTGACTATGTCAAAAAAAAATTTAAATGCCAACAACATGCTAATCTTCATCACACACTTATTCATGCCTTACAGGTCACACGAGATCTTTGGCATTTCTCTCAATGGGGTTTGGATCTCATTGGAGAGATTATTCCTCACTCATCATAATTCCATCAATGGATTATAACCACTACTGAATATTACACTAAATGAGTAGAAGCCATTCCCCTCGTCTCTATAAAAGCTGAGAAAATATGTGAATTCATCAACTACCACATCATTTGTCACTTCGGTGTTCCTCGCCGCCTCATCACTGATAATGGAAAGTAGTTCAAAAACAAAACCCTACAAAATTTGTGTGACACTTTTGGCATTCAACTCAGTTTCTTGGCACCTTATTACCCACAAACAAATGGCTAAGAAGAATCAACCAATAAAACCCTGAAAAAAATTCTTATGAAAGTAGTTGACAATACTAGGAGGGATTGGCATACACACATTCCCTTTGCCTTGTGGGCCTACCACACTAGTATTCGCACTTCAACTGCTACCACACCTTTTTCTTTGGTCTATGATATTGAGGTTTTCTTGCCTCTTGAAGTCCAAATTCCATCTCTCAGCATATCTATACAAGACATGCTCAATGACGAAGACTTTCTCCAGGATCGTTTGGAAAAACTTAAGGTATTAGATGAACATCATCTCAATGCTCTTGACCATATCCAAATCTACCAAAAATGTATCAGGCATGCCTATGAAAAACATGTCCATGAAAGAACCTTTTAGGTTGGTAACCTCGTCCTAAAGTAAAATCAACATGTAACCAAAGAAGATAAATTAAACGGGGAAAATTTGCTCCTAATTGGCTTGGACCATATATTGTTACCCATGCCTATGGATTAGGTGCTTATCATTTGTCTTCACGCAAAGGTAAAATTGAACTTGAGCCCCTCAATGTCTTGCATCTTCAACTATTTTAGTGTTGACATCAATTCCTATATCACTTTCTGTCAATTGACTGCTCGTCCCTTGAGCGTTTTTAACCTTCCATATTACCCGTTCTGAGGATCAACAACTAAACAAGAATCATGTGATTAACCGTCACCTTTCAGGCTTATCTTCAATATGAGTACCACGGCTCTACTCATAGCATGATTCTCATGGATACTTTTCATCATTTTCAAATATGGAATCCCATGGTCATTCATCACTTGAAACCATCTCTTTCATAGTTATCCTTTGTGTACTATGGTTTTTTCTTCTAAACAAGAAGCTAATCTTCCTCTATAGTATTTTCCATGACTTAAATGTCCAAAAATAAAATGGGATTCAACTCCTTGCATCAAAATTCTAGCAAAAAATGATTCCCTCAAAAAGGACATTTCTTCTCTCTATCTCACCACTATAAATAGACTTCTAACTTAAAGGACAACTATATAAAGTCATTACAAAAATACAATAAAATATTCAGAAGCTTCCCACATTGATCATCTTTACGAAGACCTCGAGGAGATAATATACTCATCCCATATCAACTTCACGCATCGATTAGTCTATCAAAAACAAAAACAAACAAATAAAATGATAAATTTTTTGTCACGGACTTGCCTATTTTTTATCATGGGTTTCTTGCCAAGTAAACATGCCATTGTACACTAAGTTACACTAAACCACCCACTTTCACCTCATTACCTTTTCACCCTAATTTCCTCTCTGCTCAAGGGACTTGCCGCAAATATGAAATTTCTTGGTCATGTGACTTTCTTCACCCTTAGAATAGTCCATTATGCAACGCCTTTAGGGTTTTATGTTCATAAACCCATCTTGGGTATGGTAGACTCATTAGGGTTCTTATCAATTAAGTGACTCTTTTACCACCTCGTACCATTCACCTTCCTCATTACTTATTGATTATCATATACAAGACCAGACCATCAACACCTAAATTTAAATGACTCAACCATGCCTATGACCTCAACTCAACCAGGCCTAAATGACCTAGAATCAATCAATGCCTAAAACCTACCAACCCATTCCTCTACCTCATCATATTCTTCCCTAGCTTATGGGATAACTACATCAGCCTGAGGCCCCTTTTCATCGGGGCTATGTAGGTAGCACTCCAAGGGAATGGGGCCCTTGGAGGTTCACTCGGTAACTCTTTACCCTAACCAATTTCCTCTTCATTTTCCTATTCACATTATACCTTAGTTAGTTTCCATTTTATATCAACAATTGGAAATTAAACCAAACAAGCACCAATTAACAAACATTTTTACCACATCATCAAATAATTCATTTATCATTTTTATATTTCCACTATAGCATATATTTGAAAATTTAAACCATAACATGCATATACATCACCATTTGTCTCCCATGTCACCAATAACTTGGAACTTAAATCAAAACCATAAACCATGACTCAACCATGCCTATGACCTGATTCCATCATTCCTAAACTAACCTAACTCCACCATGTTTAAACTAACCCAACTCCACCATGCCTAAATCAACCTAGCTCCACCATGCCTAAGTGACCTGACTCCATCATGCCTAAACCGACCTGACTCCATCACGCCTAAACTGACCTAACTTCACCATGCCTATGACCTTGACTCAATCATGCATAATCCACCTAATTTCCGTAACATAAACAATAACATTGGAAATTCCACACACAAGCCCAAACCACCTTTCAATTTCCTTCAGTTGTGTCTCAGGAGTTGTTATTTTACCTATACCTTGGCCTTACCTGTACAATGACCTATTTTCCTAAACTCGACCTACTTGGTGTGACCATTAACCTCATGTACTCGCTATACCTTGTGATGTTATTACCTATGTTTTTTTATCCTAACAACCATACCTTTCCTATTGTCATGCCATTTATCCTGACCAAACCTTTGGTGTACCGGAACATACCTAAACATTCCTACACCTGACCTATGTTGTGTTTCTGGACCATATCCTATACCTTGGATACTTGAACCACATCACCCTTGTTTGGATAAATCTATCAACCTTGGATGATATAGAGTTTGCAATCTCTTCAACCTGGTACCATGTTGCAATCTATACGTGTGTGAGCATTTGATTGCCATTACCTATGACCCAATTTTGACCCCAGCCCATAACGTATTACCTGAGTTGACCATCACCTTGTCCTATAGTACTCATACCTTTCCCCACTTATCTTCACCAACTACACATTTATCAAACCACTCACTGATTCCTTCTTACACCTCATCAGTGCCTGGTTTGAGGGGGATCACCTTTACCCACACATGGGGTAATCACTTCCTGTTTTTGTCAACATCGCTTACCAATAAAATCTATGCAACAAAATGGGGCAAAATGTAGACACAAAAATTGGGTCACACTACCTTTGGTCCCTTTTCAAATAGCCAACTTAAACATATTCACCTAAGCATGACCCTTCTACCATGAATTAACATTCATTTAATTATTTAAAATTAAATTAATACTCATCCTCACATCATTCATTATTTAATTACCTTAATCAAAACAAATTTCCACATCACAAACCTATTTTTAGCATATTTTTCCTTTACTAGGACTCATCATTCACTCACCATAACTAACTAAGACTTAGTCCTACCTACCTTAATGAACTAAGACTTAGTGCAACCCTAAAATCACATGCCTATTCTCCCTCTAACCACATTCCCGCTCATTAAAGTATAACATTTTATTTTGATCCATGAGAATAGAAAGAGATGGCCCAAAATATCACCAAGATTTGTCATTTTTAGTAAACCTAGGATTTCCTACCTTAATCGACGCCGGTTAACCCGAAACCAGCGCCGATCACCATAAACTATTGTCAGTTACCTTATATTCATTTTGGTAACATTATTTGAGAGGTGGGACACATTCTCAAGTTTTGGAACAAAGGATATCTACATGCAAGCAAGAACCTAAGCCCTTTCACATATCTAGAAAGTCATAGCCAACACCAAGATAGATCCAAATGTATTTTACATTCACGGTATTATTCCAGGAAGCATTGCCGCGACACTGAGCACCATTCCAAAAATCAACCATCACCATCACCCAGCCATCAAATATGCAAATACCAGTAAGCATATCTCTAACCTGCATCATTTCATGCTTATCTAGATTACAAAGTTTCTTCAACTCTATTTATCAACATCTATTTTCATTTTTTATCCCACCCTTGTTACATTCCTATGAACCCAACATTCCATCACCCAAAATCATTTAATCATCTATAGCTGATTCTTGAAAACCTCTTAGTACTCCCAACAACTTGAAAGGCCTAACTATTCCCCTTACCATCTCTGTTCAATCTCAGAAAAACCCCCAAAACCCAGTTTATTGAATTTCTACCATCCCACCTTAAGAATCATCGGTTCCCTTTTAACCATCATCGGTCACACCTCATCGATGTCAGTCTCTATATTTGGTAACCTTACCAATAACACAAACCTAATAACTTACATTCAAGTGACCCAACCTACCCAGAAACTGACCTTGACATGTCCCAGCACCTTGACTACCTACCCTACTTCCATATATGATCATAGCCTAGCCTGTTATATTAGATTTGTTTATTGTATTTGCATGAGATACCTAAATCATATCAACTACAGTAGGACATTATTTATTTACATCATGTATTACATTAAGTTGTATTAAATACTGGGTTGACTACCACCAAGGAAGTACCACACTTCTTGGATCTAGCACATGCTAGGTAGCCCACTGGAATATATTGTTTAACTCTCTTTTGTGGTCTTGTTTTGTATTTCAGGTAATTCCTCCTAGCCAAAAGGAATCTCACACAGTTAGCATTGGATCAAGAAGTCAGAAAGCATGCACAACCTCCAACTGACCATCACAATAGGTATTCCTCCTTGGCCCATCACCTTATCTATTTCATCTAATCCAAAAATAAAATGGTGAAACAGAAGTTTCAATGCAAAGTGTACATGGGGAGATGATGTGGGTGGTATGACATCCAATTTGTGGAAAATTCCCCAAAAAAAGTATCATAGAATTAGTGGAAGGAGGGGGATTTTGAATTGATATTCACGAAGACCCATAGTGAAAAAAATATCATTAAAGTAGGACTCATCTATTTCAATAGGAATAAATTAATATTGTACAATGTGTCATCATTAAGCTCTATGATATCAACCTCATCATCATAATCATCAGTGTTGACATTGTCATGTTGAATAGTAGTATCAAGTATATTAGTAGAAATGGAGCTAGACGTATGAGTGAGAGGATCCACGACAGGAGGAATAGTAGTAGCTATGGAAGTAGACAAGGTGGGTAAAATGATATTGATAGTATGGGTTGGAATGGATTGTATGTTTTCAAAAGAGGAAGAAGGTTGTGAAGCATTAGATTGACCAAAATTATATGTGCTAATATTACTATATGGAATAGGTTGTGATGGAGGAATAGTCATAACAATAATGGGGTCTATGCATAAAAACTTAAATGGATCAGGGTCAGCAACAATGGTATGCTCATATCCATAATGCAAGAATTTAACACACCGATGAACTGTAGAAGGGAAAACATGCATTACATGAATCCATGGTCTACCTAGCAAGATATTAAACTCAAATGAGGCATTGATAACAAATAATACAGTAGGAATAATTTTAGGCCCAACTTGTATATGTAAAGTGATAGTGAGTAGTGGAATCATAGCTGTGAATGAGAGTAAAGTTTTTAACAATTAGATCATCAGTAATGAAAATTTTCCTAAGGAGGGAGTGAGCACATAGGTTTATAGCATATCCATTGTCAATGAGTACACACTTGATACAAATGGCACCAATAGTAGCAGTGATAAGAAAATGCTAGCATAAATATTAATACATTTTTTTGTTGTTGAACTGATGAGGTCGGTTATGTCCTTGTGGCATATTTTTGTAACTGTTTAACAGTTATGTAAAACTGTTTCCTTTGTGTACTTATTGGCATCGTATGCCATTGGTAATGTATTCAACCATTTCCATAGTTTGTCTCCAACATTGGTATCAAAGAAGGAGGTTTGGTGCTTGGCTTTTTCCTTTCCATTAGTGTTTGGATCTTACTTGATTTATATGTAGCAACCAATGGAAGGAGACAAGTTTTTTGTCCCGCGTGATAGATCATCCCCCTTTTCCTTGGTGTGCTCCGACTTCCTAGAAGTAATGGCGAGCTGTTTATATGGGGATTGAGCATTATAAAGGGATATCAGAACAATGCAAAAGACATTTCGGCTCTTTTCTGACTAATCGTCCATCATTTAATCCATTGTGATCTGGAGGAGGACTATTTCATTGGAGTTTAGGGATGAAAAAAAGGTGCGAGGGGTGGAAATTCAGTTGATTGGTAGGGTGATTATATCATGACAGCACCAACAAGTGTGTCATCTCAATATCCACAAGTATCAGGGTGCAAATCTAATGAGAAAATATAGAGCGAATGTTCCAAATGGTGTAGTTGTCTATTCAGTTGTAGAAGTGAAGTTGGAAATCAAAGATACTTTTCTAGTAGAGGAGGAGGTTGTTATCACAAGTCAAGTTCTTGTAGGTGGTCGAGTCTTGGGAACTTTCAAGAATGGATTTAGAGGTGGCGTTCATATTGTAAAAACTGAGAAAGTAGAGGATGTTACAGGGAAGATACGTGGACAAAATTTGGTTACAAAACATACTAGACCAGAAAGAAAACCTATTAACAAGGTGTACTTATGCCATAATTTGTCTCTTGCTAATGAAATGTATTTTTTCATAAGCATTGATCATGTAACTGCTAGTCCTATCATAATATCTTACAAAAAGGTTAGTACCAGCATTGAATACCTTGCATAAAAGTATCCTAACATGATTATCAAGATTCTATTAAATTTTACAAAAGGATGTACAAGTGGAAATATATTTTTGGAGTCACTTATACTTACCACATGGAAGAAATTGGGGAGAAAAATGGACCTTTGCGCAGCATATAGGAGATCAAATACATGTGGAGATTGTTTGAATCATAATAAGCCTCAAAGTTATATCTGCTAACTAAGAAGAAACATATTGAGTATGGAGGATGCATGGAGGTTAAAGGACAATTGGAATCCTCTCATCAATCACCTACGATGGGGTCGCATCATTGTTTTGTTGATGTTTTTGTTATGTTTGTTTTTTTGTTGTTCGTGGTGTTGTTTTGGAGTGTGCATTGTGTGTTTTTCAATAAAATGTAGAGTATTTTCCATTTTGGTACCTCTTGAATAAAGAAAATTGTGAGGAGAAAAAGCACTAAAGAAACACTTGGTTATTGTGTAAAGGTTTTATGGAAATCCAACAAACAACCGAAGAGTATTGTTAAGACCTTCAGTCACCTCCAAGTTCATGATCAACCCACAATCAGAAAACCATAGGGGTTCGTGGTAATCCAAGGAAGCAAAAAACCACCAAAGGTGTTCTCAAAGAGATTTACTCATGTCACTTCCAATTTTGTGGTGATCCTTCATGGAAAAACTAAGTTGTCACCAAGACCATGAAGGCACAGATTTGGCATGCCACATCAAAGGTGAGCACACTACACAAAGAGTGTAAAAACTTTTTGTCATGTTTGGAATAAGGGGGGTCCAATATCTAGAAATATCATGTTTGTAAAAGTGATGTATTGATGGGGAGAATGTTAGCATAAATATTAATACATTGTTTTGTTTTTTAACCGACCAGGTCGGTTATGCCCTTGTGGTATATTTGTGCAAGCATTTGACAATTCTATCAAAAAAATTCCTTTGTGTATTTATTGGCATTGTATTCCATTGGTAATTTATTCAATCATTTCCATACAGTTCTGTCAAATTTTTTCCCTTGTGTATTTATTGGCATCACATGCCATTGGTAATGTATTCAATAATTTCCATACATTTTGTCTCCAACATCACAGGTGCAAATGATTGGTCAACAAAAGATGGAGGTATATCCTCATTAGTAAATGATATAACATATGGCATAGTTTTGAGAGAATAAATAAGATATGTGAATGTCATATGTGAAATATTACTTTCAATGTGGATATAACAAAGTGTGGAATCTAATGTATGAGGACAATCAAGTGCAATGCACAAGAGATGACAAAGAGAAATTTTTGCAGGTGTATTCTTAAGTTGCTCAATGATTTCATAACCCTTAGAGGTAGTGGTGGGAACTATAGAAATAGTGGGTGATGGAACAAAGACTCATGGAGTTGTAGGAGGATGAGTGCGGTGAGTGGTGGCTACATTGATGGTTGAATCAGTCATAAGAGTAATGATACAGGATGGATACTAAGTATGAAGTTGCATAAAATCAACATCGGTAGTAACCATGTCAGAAAACTTAGTTGGGGTGAAATAAAAATTAAAAGATTGATCCATGAATTCAGAAGAAGGAGAAATATTTCGATGCATTCTCAGAAGGTAGGGTTTTGAGCGAGTGGGTTCACCAAATGATTTAACAAAAATAGAATTTTATTAAACCCTATTGCAGAGTAACAAATGTAAACTATGATATACAGCTACTAAGTATAATATGACGCAAAAAAAGAAGCAAGTAAATATGAAACTCTAAATAATATATATAGAAAGAATGAATTAGTTTATTTACACTTGATATGGAAGTGCTCTGGTCAAGGAAAGTTACCAAAGAGGAAGTGAACAATGTCATAAATGCTCAAGATAAATTATTTAACTCGCAAAATGAGTCAGACATGGGCGCTTGGTCTAGGGAAAGGGTGCATGGGTGTCAGATACTACTACTAGGCACCCGTGACTACACAAATGGTCAAAATCAAATGTTTACTATGCGGCACAAGTCTTGCAAATATTTCTTGTTGATTTCATGTATGTCGATTCTTGACTGCCAAAAGTACTTGTAACCTACAAAATAGAATTTCACATGCAAAACCCACAAAACCACAACAAAACCAAAAAAGAAAGATGTAATATGGGGAGTTGTACTGACCCTAGCGGTCACCCGACATAGTGAACTTATGACCAAGCACTGCACTACATCTCAAACTCCATGTATTTCTTGTGAGTGTGTGTAAAAATGGTGCATTAGGAAGCCTTTGTGCAAAATGCACTAAATGGGTAAGCGCGCCAAGGTTGGGGGACAAAAGGGGCTCTTAAGTGGATGTATTTTTCTAAAAAATAAAAAAACTTCAACTTGTATGATTAATTTGAAATAGTTACACTAAAAATTGGAAGATCTTGTATAAACATAAATAGTAGCATTTTCAGTCTAGTTTTTAAGCGACTAAATTTTATTGAAAACGGATAAGTTTAAGTGGGTCAAATAACTAAAATACCAATAGGTGCTCATGTTTTTGTTAAAAACATAATAGAGTAACTTTCGTGCCCCCAACCATTTTTTTAGCACCATTTAGTATTTTTGAAAACCCTTTGGTAAAAACATAGCTAGGATCATCTAGTTTGTGCTACATTTTTTTTTAGATTTTTATAATGAGTATTTTTTTTATGTATGATTTTTCTAATACTAAAATTTTAAGTTTTGAAAAATAACGAAGCTCCAACCGTGCACCCCCTAACTACCTCAAAAAATATCAAAAATTAGTTTTTTTAATATGTATAGAATTAGTCCTAGTTTGTGCTTAAATTTTTTATCCAATTTGTATGAGTCAAAAAAAAAATAGACGACAAAAGATAGACATGTTTAAACTTAAAAAAAAATCTATAAAATGCATAGTTAGAAAATACATAATATAGAAATCTTATATTTATCATAAAAACTGATAATTTATATTTTTAGAAATAAGAAACTTTTCTCTACATTGTGGTGTAATATGTTTTAAATGAATCGATCGTTTTATGTTGATTTATCATGATAAAAGTGGAATTTTTATATTTTCCTGCAAAAACATGTTGGTTGTTGTGTTTTTGTAGGTCCATTCCTCAGATTTGGGGATTCAAACTGGATCCAAGCCTTGAGGCATGGCTTGCAAAAAGTAGAAACACAAAATGTGTATGTGTTAAAACGCGCATACACAATAACGCGTACGTGTTCTTCATAGTGTGAACATTGTATGTGCTTTTGGCGTGCTTCTATTTAAGAAAATAAATGTTTAAGTTTTCCATTTATTATTATTTATATTTTTTTATTTCTTATACTTTAAAATTATTTTATTAAATATAAGAAATTAGGATCACTCTACACCTTATGGAACTAGTCTCATAGCTCCATTAGTCACGGTTTAGGAGATAATTTTTTATAGTATAATTTGGTGAGTACATAGGTAATTTAAGGGATTTAAACATTCAACCTAAAGCTTTTAGCATTTAAATTCTACAATCCAAACCATAAACCCTAAACCTTAAATCCTAAACGTAAGGCCCAAAGCCCAAACCCTAATCCCTATACCCTAAGCCCTAAATCCTAAACCTTAAACATTCAGCCCTTACCTATGAACCCTAAACACTAAACCCTAAACCTTAAACATTCAGCCCTCACCTATGAACCCTAAACACTAAACCCTAAACATCTAAAAATCTGTCAGGTGGGTAGATCTATGGATAGACAGGCCAACAATGCGCAGAGCATAGCCCCTCTTTGGGACAACAAAGTGAAACTGGTTTATTGCTATTCTACCAGTAGGAATATGTGCAAGTCCAACAGTATTCTACCTTCAATGGGGTTAGGGATCTCATTCCAGTAGATTTAGTTCCAAGGAAGAATAGAAAGGAATGAAGAAAGGAATGGAAGAAAGATGGATCTGAAGGGAGAAAAGAAATGAATTCCAAAGTAGAAAGGTCAGAGGGTTTATGTTTTGGGCTGGTAGTAAACAGAGCCAAACTTACTCACATACACAAATAAAGCAGTATTGATAAACAAAATCACAAAAGTAGATATGAATCTAACAGAATAGACACACAGATCTGACGTAAGAAAGATCTAATGCATATAACACATGAATTCAACACAAAGTCTCAATATTTGTATTAATGTTTTCTTCTGTTACAAGAAATCTCAAAGTCTTTCTCTCCTTACTTCTATTTTTCATACAAGATTGTCCACACCTTGAATACTACAAGTATCCAAGTATTTATAGAAGGAGAAGGAGAAAGAAGAAAAAAAGGAGCCAACAACTTATTTACAAAATATCTAAAAGTCAAATGTTGACTTTGGGGCAATTTTGGTGGATGACAACATCCCATTGTGTAACATGGATGATGTCATTGCATGTACCAACATTATTTTAAATACTTTTATAAAAATGGGATTTATCCCAGGAGGAAACATATTCATCATCATCCCTTTGCTTGAACGGAGTGTCTTGTTTAAGCTCTAGAGAGGCGATATGATATTGAGCTCGATACTCCATAAACTTGTTGATCATCTTTGCTTGAAGTATTCGTTTCCTGCCTCTATTAAATACCCAATGACATCATGGCAAGCCAGAAGGTTGTTAATAGATTCTCGGTCAAAAGTGACCTCTGGCGCCACGCCTTGTGATATAATTCCCTTGAAAAGCTGAATAGTATCGTTTGCTTCTCTTAAGGTGAATGATGCATTAAGAAACCCTGGAGACATCCTTAAGACAATCTGCTCTATTTGATGTTTCGTGTCCAGGGATTCCTCGTTGATTTTTTCTATCTTTTCTAGGACAAACTCCATTTGGTCAAACCAATAGTCTAAAGTGACAAACGCTTTGTTTTGTGCTCACGGGTGATCATTGACGCTGAATTTTAACAAATCATCAGTCAAGAAGTCGATCATTTTCTGGAATGTCTCGTGTTGTAACCTGGTATGGTCCAACTCTTCGGAGACAGGTCCTGCTATGGCCTGGAGTTCATTGTTTGCCTTATCTATACTTTGGTAGAGGCATGTGAACTTCATGATTACTTCCTCACTTTCTTTGAGGATCTACTCTCTCCAGGAGGACACTGCTGCACCTTGTTCACCAATCTTGGCATATTCATTTATCTTCTCCTAACTAAGGACTTCAAGAGTTTCGGCAGTAGATATAAGAGGTGCATTGATCCTTCTTTGTAGAGCTTGGAGAAGATGTTCGTTTTGTTCCTTTAACATTCTCTTCTTCTCCTTTTCTTCTTGAAGTTTCTTGCAAATGGCATCCATAGCTGACAAGGCCTCTCCTTGTAGGCTCTCTGATGATGTTCCCATTATGACCCGGGTCACTGTAAAATCTATAGGAGACAGATCTTCTTTCTTCTTTATGGGATCCAGGTAGGCTATCTCCATAACCCTTTCACCTGAAGCACTTTTTGAAAAGTGAGTTATCACTTTTTTCTTCTTTGGTCCTTTAGCCGGGATGACGAAGAAGTCCATGGGTGCAATGGGGAATTTCCTCTTGTGTTGGCTTAGGTGGTTTGCGATCCATCTTGGACTTATGGGAGTGGGACTAGAGGGAAAAGAAGAAACGGGGGTGGAAGGAAGAACAACTACAGTGGACATGGGGAAGTGTGTCGAAACACTTGGTGGCGGTATGGAGAAAGGGTCTGACACACCAATGCTCACAGGAATAGGAGTCATTACAAGAGAGGAGGCCATGAGGGCGGAAGGGATCTACGAGATGAGGGAAGAAATAATAGGGGACATATCTGTAAGGGAAGAGAAGATGGAGGAAGAGGGAGGGGGAACGGAAGAAGATGGAGGAGAAGACACAACCAAATGAGTGGTTGTTTGAGCAACATGAGGAGGGGAAAGAGGATCGAGAGAGGTAACGGTTGGTACTTCCCCAGTTATAGATGTGACAACATCCTGAGTAGATGTGTCTGTTGGAGCACTTATTGCTTCTTCTTTTCCTGGGGAATCTAAGTCCACAACTTGCTCTTCTATGGTAGTAGGAGGGCTTTTAGGAGATTTCTCTTGAGCAGTGCTTGCCTCTCCCACTTTATCTTTTCCTTTGCCTTTAGGAAATTTTTTTAGTCTGGTGGGTGCATTCCCCAAGGGAGATGTGATAAAATATACCCCAAGATAGATGATACTATTTTTCTTACACCAATGTTTGGTGCGTTGCAAAGTAGGTTGAACCCTCTCTTGGATGGTCTGGGGCACTTTGTTCCTGTAATATATCTGTGAATGGCCAATCATCCCCTTCCGTGTCTAGGTAAACCTGATCAATTTCTTGAACAGTTTCTAGGAAATCCTTTAGGATTATGGCTACGCCATATTGAATGATCTCCGCCAGGGCCAGCCAGGAGTGATCCTTTCGCCTGAGCTCGACTTCATGATTTAAGTCGATGTAGATATCCTCTATTTGAGGAACGTGGATAGGATCAATATTTTCCCTTGGAAGGCAACCATAAGGATCAAAGGTTAGCCTTGCCAGGAAATTATGCTTCAAATTAAGCAATTCAAGCTCTGCATACATCTCCTAAGTTTTACTTTGTTAGGGGAACGTGTACCTACCTACTATGAGGGAGAATGGAGTTCCTTTCATATTCCACTTCATACACTTCTCATGATAAGTGATAAGCTTCCTTGATAGCTCCAGAAGGATCAGTTTAGGCCTCGCATATATCAGAAATCTTGTGGGTTCTCCCAAGAAGTTGACAGCTCTGAGATAGGTAAAGGTGGGGAATTGCGTAAACAACGCTCCCCACTTCCTTGTGGTGGTGATCACTCTTTTTCTTGTCTGACCATGAGTCATGTTGGGCCTCAAGAGGCAGACGATGCCCTAGAAGAAGACATCATTGATCTTACTGAACTGAGCTATGTTATTCTCAAGCCTCAACTCTGGATAGTATTCGTATATTCTAACTTGGGGCCATTCCCCATACTGATTCAACCCTGGGTACTCTCTCTCTCTCTGAGGCAGCCACATATGCTACATAGGAGTTCATATAGAATCTCCCAGTTGTTGAAAGTTGTTGAAGTTATTCTGAGATTGTATCACCGATAATTTCAGTCCAGCCAAAACGCTGATTGGGCACATTTTAATTCATTGTTTCTAAATACCTAAGCATCCACTTGTGAAAGTAATGGGCATCAGCGATCCCATGTACTCTTCTTACGAAGGTGATCATGTCACTCAGCTCTTCTAAAAAATCTCTGCGATGAATGACTTGGGGCCACCTGCTCGCCACCTTTTTATTCTTGAGGTATACCTCATTCATCATCTGCATGCACTTGTCCTCATTATCAGTCCAAGTCTTCATGTAGTCTTCTTGACTTATTACCAAAAAATGGGTGTGGTGGGGGATGTTTAAGATAGTTTCAAAGTGTCAGGCTGTGAGGTTGATTATCACCTTGCCATCTTCATTTTCGACGCATCTTGTGTCCTTGTTGTAACAACGGCCCACCAACATGATGAATTCATTATTAATTGTGCTCACTGGGAGCCCTGTAGCAAAGTGCAAAACATTGCCAACCAATTTATCCATCCATGGGATACCTGTGACCTTATTGGTTCTCACCCAAAATTCTTCCATGTCTATATGCCCAAGTTCTGAATCTCTGATATGGAGATCACACTCTGCAAGTGAGTCTGGCATCCTAATGTCTTGCTATCTATACTTCATTTCCTGCTCTGTCAACTTGGCTTTGCCTTTGGACTTGGTTGGCTTCTTACTCGATTAAGACATAAGTGCACTCAAGGATTGTTGTTGCTCTGCAAGAATAATCAGAGAGTTCCAATGTAGAAGGGCCATGTTAGCCATCAAGTTGTCCATAAAATCTTTGCAGAATGAAAAATTACCAAATTATGAGCCTCTGGGCACAAGGCGCATCCTTACTGCAGGCTGCAAGGATTTTGAAAAGAAAGGCGCACTTTTAGGGAGTGTTGTATGGGGGAAAGTAGCGCTAAAAGGGGCGTGGGGCATGGAAAGGCTACACACAACATTTAGATGTTGATGTCAAGGAATATGCACTTGTGCCATAGGAAGTGCTTTAACTAGGTGCAGTTTTGTTTGGTGTAGCAAGGTCTCAAGGTGCACCATTGGTGCAGATGTGGCATATGCTACATGAGGTTGAGGTGCACCAATAAAATTTGTAGAAGGTGCAACACATAGGTCAAGTGTGCCAAGGGGCTTGGTTGGCATAGCGTGGAAAGAGTTTGCACAACATGCAGTGTTGTTGTAGTTGTTTTGGCGCTAG
The DNA here is from genome assembly GCA_019776745.2 of Taxus chinensis. Taxonomy (NCBI): domain Eukaryota; kingdom Viridiplantae; phylum Streptophyta; class Pinopsida; order Cupressales; family Taxaceae; genus Taxus; species Taxus chinensis. The sequence goes on from CM034146.1 coordinate 390,119,805, forward strand.
TGCTTGCGCCTTAGGAATTTTGTAGTTTATAGGGCGTGATGAGGGCTTATGTTGCGTCATCCTTTTATGCACCAATGGCGCGATTGTTTTTTATGCAACATAGAGAAATAGTGCGTCAAAGGGGCACGACAGTGTTTAGTGTAACAGGAGTTTGCAATGCGCCATAGTGAAAATAGTTTCACTATGTGGGCTAATTTCCCTTCTTCTTGATTTTTAATCTTTTGGATCAGATTTTGATGTCCAGGAGGGAAAAACTAGCAAGGCAAGGATTGAAGGAAAAATAGACATGAGTTATTTTTTAGGTTGGGCCTCCCAGATTTGCAGATATGCAAGGAAAGGAAAAGGAGAGTTTGCAGGTGGGTACTTGGGTTTACAAATGGTGTTATCTTTTCCTTTTAAATTCATTTTTATTATCCAAAAATCCTAATACCTGGCCCAACATCCATAAAAAAACAACAAGGATGGTAAAAAACACTTACCCGATATAAATAATGACGAATGGATGAGGTGGGGTCCATGATCACGACAAATGGCACATGTGGGATGACGAGAGCAACTGACAGGCATAAAGGAATAACTTTTCACATTTTTTCAATTGTGAAAATGATAGGTCGGGTGCGCCTATAAATAGAAAAATGCACATTTATTGTGCCACCAAATTTTTCTTTTGGTGCACTGGGAGAGATGTCGACATCGAGGAGATTGCACCTAGGCACACTTTTGGATGTGTCTACAGGATGATGGTTGTGCCTAGGCGCACTTTTAGGAGGGGCAACATTTGGAGTGCTAACACTCCAAGAAGTGCACCAAAGGAAAAAGAAAGGTGGATTTTTGCAAGATGTTGCATTAATGGTTCTTGTGCCCAACCCAAAAAGGTTGAAAATGACCAAGTTCTTAAAAGTTGATTTTTGGGAAGGGAGTTCTAGGCCATTCAAAACATCAATAGACCCTAACAGGGGACTGAAACGGAATTTTGGTATGGTTACCTGCAAAATTTCCCTTGTCAATTTTACAGGATAATAGTTGGCTCTTTCTGGGGACTATCTTTGAGCAAAGCTTAAGGATAGAGAATCCCATATTTTCATGTGCCTATCCATTGGGTTACAGAGTCAAAAATAAGGGTGATGAAAAGGGACACACAACAACAAACAAAAAGTAAACACGTGACAAAACAAACACACAACCAAACCAAACTGTACAAAGAAGAGAGCAAGCTCTACTTCCTGAATATTTTGAGATGTTTCCCATTGTAGGGAAGTGGGAGTTCAGTTCCATCTAGATACGAGAGATAGAAGCTACTCTCATTGTTCAGCTATCTGATCTTGAATGGCCCCCTCCAAAGAGAATCAAATTTCCCATGCATGCCCTTTGGTTCCCTTCGCTTGTCCCATAGGAGGACAAGATCTCCCACCTAGAAATCTCTCTACTTGGCCTTTTTATCAAATAGTCTTTTGACTTTATTCTGATGTTTGGTGATCCTGTCAACCACCCTTACCATTTTTTCTTCAAGTTCTATTAGATACATGATCCTCTTTTCGAGAGAATTCTAAAAATTTTCATCTTCAATCGCTCATGCCAAGCATAGAGTAGGGATTTCTATGGAGATATGGATCTTAGTGTCAATTCCATATAACACTTGAAAAGGTGACATTTCAAGCTACCTCTTTGAGCTAATATGGTCTGCCCATAAAGCATCATACAATGACTTGTGCCATGACCGTTGATTCTCATCGACTAGCTTATGTATGATAGTCACTAGGTTTTTAGTGTTGGATTCAGCATGACCATTCCCTTGAGGGTAATAATCTGAGGCATGGGCCAAGGTTATTCTATATTCATAGAAAAAACTAATAACTTCCCATGAGGAGAAGTTGGAAGCATTATCAGTGACGATCTTGTGTGGGATGCCAAATCTCACAATGATATTTTCTTTGATGAAGTTGCAAACAACTTCAGAGGTGACATTCTTAACAGGTATGGCCTCCACCCATTTGGTGAAATAATCTGTTGTTGTTAGGACATAACTATGTCTGGCACTTGATTGGGGATGGAGTGCTCTGATAAATTCAATTCCCCATTACCTAAATGGTTTGTCAATAATGACAGGCCTGAGGGGAAAAGCAGCTAATTTTGGTTTACCAACGAACTGTTGGCAGAGCTCACATTTTGCTACCCAGGTAGCTGTATCCTGAAATAGCGTTGGCCAGTAGTACCTAGCCCAAATGATCTTATGTGCTATCACAGAAGAGGAAAGATGACCACCGCAAGATGAATCATGAAATATCTCTAGTAATTTCACCTGATGTGGCTTGTCAACGCATCACAAGAAGATGCCATCAATCCCGTACTTGTATAGACCATCATCCCATATGACATATCTAGCTTCCCTGAGCTTTACTGTCTGCTTCTCCTTTAAATTTATATGGGCTAGACACTCACCATAAGTCAGAAAGAAAGTGATTTCGTAATACCACTCGTCACTGGTCGCAACGAATAGAACCATAGGTAGAGAATCATCTTTCTTCAGTTTACCCTATGCTCTGTCAATGTAATCAACTTTCTCTTCCGGATCCCCTGAATCTTTATTTTCAGCCATGAGCTGACATAGGCCTCTATCCCTTACCAACTTGGTTGGTTTTATGTCTATATCATACTCTTGGACCTTTGTGATCTAATTCCCTCGTAAGCTTCCTAACTCTTGTTGAGTTAGGATAGACTTAACTGCCGCGTCGGGAACCAGCACTACCGTATGAGAGTTTAGGATGTAGTACCAGAAGTTCCTAACTACTTTGACTACTGTAAAGGCATGTTTTTATAACTGATACATCTTCAATTCATGAAGCTTGAGAGGGGAGATCATGAACACGATTGGGGATTCAACATCCTCAGAGTTATTTTGCATTAATCTGGTAGATACACTATGCCTAGCAACATAACTGTACATGATGAAATCTTTGGAGAAGTCAGGGCACACCAGAAATGGTGCATGAGAAAATGAGGCTTTTATATTCTCAAATGACATCTTTCCTTCTTCACTCCATCAGAATTTTTGCAACCCTTTCATCATATTTGATATGTGACGAGTCTTTTCAGTGAAGTCTGTAACAAAACGTCTGAGAAAATTCACCTTTCCGAAGGAGTGAACACCGGTCTTACTCATGAGCAAGGTAAGGCTCTGAATAGCCTTGACTCTTTCAATGTCTATTTTTTGTTCCTTCCTTGTTGACAACATGTCCCAGCAACTTTAATTCAATGACCCCGAAAATAGACTTTTTTGGATTTAGAGAAATCTTGTGTTCTCAACATGTAACCAACACTTTCTCCAAATGATCACAGTGATCACTGCACATTTTAGAGAATACAGTTAAATCATCCAGATAAATCATGATGACCTTCCCCATCATACCTTTGAATGTGAAGTCCATAGCTCGCTAAAAGGTAGCACCAGAATTGGTCAAGCTAAAAGGCATCCTACTGTAGGCGAATGTGCCCCAAGGAGTAGTGAACATTTTTTTGAATTGGTCTTTGGGTGAGACCTCAATCTGATTATATCCTGAAAAAACATCAAGCATGGACAATATTTCTGAACCAGTTACTACCTGCAGAACCTGATCCATTATGGGTAGTGGATAATTGTCCTTCAGGGATGTTTGGTTCAAGTTGTGAAAATCTACGCATATGCGCATTTTTCCATTCTTATTTCACACGGGCACAATGTTTGTGACCCATGTACTATGATGGATAGGAAAGATAATTCTCGCATCCAACATCTTCTATATTTATGCCTGGATGGTACCTGAGATCTTAGGATTGTAGTACCTCTGCTTCTGGTGAAAGGGTTTGATATCGTCCTTTAACGGGATGTCATGTTGAACATCCTTAGGCTTGAAAGACTTTAGATCAGCATAAGACCATGCCAATACGTCCATATATTTCTTCAACATCTTGACAAATTTTTTCTTTTCCTCGGGTGTACAACACTTCCTGATGTTCACAAACTATGGATTCTCTGTAGAGCCTAGATTAATAGATTCGGTCTCTGGAGAAGAGCTAGGGTCATTCTATCACTTTTTCTTGACGAAGTGGTCATGCTTGTCAAACAATCATTCCAGGGAGACTAAACCTTTTAGAATTTTTCTCCCCTTGAGTTGACAAATGCCTCCACCTTCTATTGATTCATTTGTTTGACCAGTGATGGACTCATGACATACTGAAGTAGATCCTTCGAAATGCAGCTCATTGAAATTCTATGCTTTTTCTAGGAAAGCAATAAGCTGATTGTCATCGTTGAATACCTGCTAGTGGTAAGAATTTTTTGGCACGGTTGGGCGAAAGACTACCTCAATGGTATATGTGTCTATTTTCAGCCCTGGGTGAGGGAGCATAAACAAGGCAGAGACAGCCAATGAATCAACCATGTCATTTTGGGCTCGTGGAACCAATTTGATTGAGAAGGCATCAAACTCCTCAATGTTGTCCCATACTACATTACAGTAGTGCCTCAGTCTGTCATTTTTTACATGGTATACTCCCTTTATCTGATTGACAATCAGTTCGGCATCACCTTGTACTTTTAGGTTCTCGATTCCTCTTTCCTTTACAATTTTCATGTTGAGTAGCAAAGATTCATACTCAGTAGTATTGTTTGTATTGAAAAACTACAATTTGAAAGAAAGAGGGAAAATCTCTTCTTCAAGGGATATCAGGATGGCTCTAGCGCCACATCCACTTGTTACACAACTTCCATCAAACTGCAGTGTCCATATCTTTTTAAGGTCCTCCTCCTAGATGAGAACATCCATTCTATCAGACTCAGTGGATAAGAAGTAGTTCCTCATCCCTGATGATTCGAAGAGAATCTGGGCCTTAGGGTCATCAGAGTTGGTGACCAGGTACTTCTTTTGTGATTTAGGCTCCAATGTTTGCATTACTCCTTTGACAGGGATTCTGGCTTTGGACCAGTCCATATGAATCTCTCCACCGACTTCCCTGCAAAAACTTCTCCCTAGTAAAATTCCATATGCTACTAGAATATCAGCAACAGGGATGGTCATCTTTACCCTTTTCTCTAGGAATGCTGCAAATGCAAAATGTGTGTCTTTGATCTGACCAATTAATGGAACCTATTTGGTTTCCATGGACTAACATCTTCCGAAAGGCTTGGTAAGAGTGAGGCCCAAAGCATGGACAACCTTCACTAGCATGACATTATCAGAAGCTCTAGAATCAATTATGTAGTTACTTAGCTTGTGACCATTGATCAGGAGGGAGAGATAAAAAGGTTCAATTTTGCCTTATGCAGAAGTCGAGGCAACATTTATGTGAGATGTAGGAGGAGTAGAAAGGATTCCTTTCAGGGAGACAGGAGAGGGGACAGAAGCTTTACTTTGGATATATTCGGTCAATCTTACAAGTTGGTCAGGGTTAGACTAAAGATATTTAGCCTCAGACATTTGAATCTTGGTCTTTTTAGTGTGATCGAATATGTTGAATGCGACCAAGAGTTGCGTTGACGAAGGAATGAGTCCCTCATTTTGCGATGGTAGGTAAGGGTTACTGGTCTTTATGGAAACAAAAGAAGGATGATTTGGAGGAGAGATAGGAGGAAAATATTTCTTCACAAAAGGATTAATAGGAGGCTGAGTAGGAAGAGGATTACCTCTTTTAGCAATTGTTGGAGGCGTGTTCGACACAACCTTCTCCTTTTGTATCCTGACAGTAACTTCTACTTCTTTTCCTTATGAGCAGGTGAAGAGAGCATATGACTGTCTACTTGCATACCCTTGGGTACCCTCTTCTTCATTAGATTCCTCATCTTCAAATTCCATATACCCCATCCTAGAGTTGTCAATCAGTTCACCAACATCTTGATCATCTTCACCTTGCGATGAAGGTTCTTCATAAATTTTCTCATCCTCTTCAATCTCGACTAGGGCATTAACCGGAGGGGCCTCAAGTGCTAACCTTAGAGCAGTAGCAGTAAAATGTGGCCTTTGTGGGGCGTTGTTGGGAGTGAAGTTCCTCCATGGGATATCCCGGTACAGAGTGGTAGACGAAGCTTGAGCTAATTGCTTCTTTAATGTGAGCAAGTCGTTTGACATCTTCTAGAATGTCGGATCTGATGAAGTGGCTTGAGAAGGATTTGAAGCCTTTGGTTTGGATGGCTCTCATTTTAACTCACAAGATATAAGCAAGTTATCCTCTATCTGAATGGCCACAGCTTGAGAAAGGACCAAGGTGGTGATTTTTTCTTGTAAGAGTAAGAAACTTACTCTTGATCTCATGGCATTCACAAAGAAAAACTTTTGATTTTCTAGTGTTGGCAACATGGCAGGTGGCACACGGTTAATCAGTAAATTGAAATGGGTGATAAAATCATGCATGGTTTCATTGGCCTCCTTCTTCAAGTGATTAATCTTTAATAGTAACGCAAATGCATCTTCTGAAAGCTTATACATGTCTTCAAATGCATCTCGTAATGTGGCCCAACTGGTGATAGATCTAGCCGAGAAGTGTTAGAACCACTCTACTGCAGGTCCTTACAAGGTCTCTAAAAAGAGGTGTACTGACACGTCTTCATGGGTCACATCTAGGATGCTGCATGACATAATGAATGTAGATATATGTGAATCCATGCTTTGATTTCCACTCCCATCAAATCTTGGTAAATTCTTGTGGTTCCCATGAGGGAGCGCGTGAACTGGAGGACCCATAGCGTTTCCCCATGGTACTACCATTTGAAAAGATGGAAAGAGGACATGGGCCGGGAGTGCGGTTCCACTTAGTAATAGGGCACTGTAAATTGATGTGGACGCTCCCTGTGAAAATCAGTTCTTTCATGGAGGTGAGGCACTTCTTACTGACCGATCAGCTGAACTCAGTGATGAGAAACGTGATGGTGTAATACTTAAATTGTCCCTCTGAAGAAGATCAAAAATAGGATTGACTTCTCCACAAGCTCTTCTGCTACGGGTAAATGGTTCACCTACCAATGTATCTGCTTAGATCAACAATAATTTGGAGTAGATTTATAATAATCCTTTTTCTTGTACTTCCTAATTTCCAGACTGGAAAAATCAGTAGCATGCACTTTTCTAAATATTCAAATTTATCCCTTTTTCAAATAACTGATTATGGTTTAATGACAATGATTAGCAGGGATAAAAAGTGGGATAATTTTAGTAAGCTTATTTTAGGATCTTAGATTTCATTTTTGCGAGGATTTGAAAATATTTGTAAAAATATCAAGATCTCAGATCTACAAAAATATATGGGTTTTCATAAAAAACTCAGTGAACTAAAGGTTTCTAACTTGTCTAGATCTATAGATCTACTAAGAAAAGTTTCAATTTGGGTCACTTCTATAAAAATTTCAGATTTTAACAAACGGTTAAAATTTTCAAACTGGTAGTGACTTTAATAGTTTTTTATTTATTTTCTTAGTTCATTCCCCAGCGGAGTCGCCAAAAACTGTTGATCCGAAAATCTTTCGGGTAGGCAGATCTATGGATAGACAGGCCAATAGTGCATAGGGCATATCCCCTCTTTGAGACAACAAAGCGAAACTAGTTTATTGTTATTCTACCAGCAGGAATCTGTGCAAGTCCAACAGTATTCTACCTTTAGGGGGGTTAGGGATCTCATCCCAGTAGAGTTAGTTTTGAGGAAGAACAAAAAGGAATGAAAAAAGGAATGGAAGAAAAATGGATCTGAAAGGAGAAAAGAAATGAATTCTAAAGTAGAAAGGTCAGAGGGTTTATGTTTTGGGCTAGTACTAAACAGAGCCAAACTTACTCACATAAACAAATAAAGCAATACTGATAAACAAAATGACAAAAGTAGATATGAATCTAATAGAATAGACACAGAGATCTGATGTAAGAAAGATCTAATGCATATAACACATGAATTCAACACAAAGTCTCAATATTTGTATCAATGTTTTCTTTTGTTACAAGAAAGCTCAAATTCTTTCTCTCTTCACTTCTATTTTTCATACAAGATTGTCCACACCTTGAATACTACAACTATCCAAGTATTTATAGAAGGAGAAGGAGAAAGAAGACAAAAAGGAGCCAACAACTTATTTACAAAATATCTAAAAGTCAAATGTTGACTTGGGGGCAATTTTGGTGGATGACAACATCCCATTGTGCAACATGGATGATGTCATTGCATGTGCCAACATACTTTTAAATACTTTTACAAAATTAGGATTTATCCTAGAAGGAGGAAACCTATTCATCATAATCCCTTTGCTTGAATGGAGTGTCTTGCTTCTACTCTGGAGAGGCGATATGATATTGAGCTTGATACTCCATAAACTTGCTAATCATATTTTGAAGTTGACCATGATCGGGACCCTTTGTGTGGTCTCCAATGACTTCGCAAGTTTCTCGTTCATCTCTGAGCCTATCAGGGAGCTTGAAGTATTTTTTTCCTTCCTCTATTAAATACCCAATGAAATCATGGCAAGCAGAAAGTTATTAATAGATTCTCGGTCAAAAGTGACCTCTAGCACCACGCCTTGTGATGCAATTCCCTTAAAAATCTGAATAGTATTTTTTGCTTCTCTTAAGGTGAATGATGCATTAAGCAACCCTAGAGACATCCTTAAGACGATCTGCTCCATTTGATGTTTCATGTTTAGGGCTTCCTCCTTGATTTTGTCTATCTTTTCAAGGACAAACTCCATTTGGTCAACCCGATAGTCTAAAGTGACAAGCGCTTTGTTGTGTGCTCGCGGGTTATCAATGATGCCAAATTTTTACAAATCATCGGTCGAGAGTCGATCATTTTCTAGAATGTCTCGTGTTATAACCTGGCATGGTCCAACTCTTTGGAGACATGTCCTACTATGGCATGGAATTCATTGTTTGCCTTATCTATACTTTGGTAGAGGCCTGTAAACTTTGTGATTACTTCCTTACTATCTTTGAGGATCTACTCTCTCCAGGAGGACACTGCTGCACCTTGTTCACCAATATTGGCGTACTCATTTATATTCTCTTGACTAAGGACTTCAAGAGTTTCGGCAGTAGCTATAGGAGGTGCATTGCCCATTCTTTGCAGAGCTTGGATAAGATGTTCGTTTTGCTCCTTTAAAATTATCTTCTTCCCCTTTTCTTCTTGCAGTTTCTTGCAAAGGGCATCCACGGCTGAAAAGGCCTCTCCTTGTAGGCTCTTTGATGATGTTCCCATTGTGACCTGGGTCACTGTAAAATCTGTAAGAGATAGATCTTCTTTCTTCTTTATGGGATCCGGGTAGGCTATCTCCATAACCCTTTTTCCTAAGGCACTTTTTGAAAAGTGAGTTATCACTTTTTGCTTCTTTGGTCCTTTAGCCGAGATGACAGAGAAGTCCATGGGTGTAATGGGGACTTTCCTCTTGTGTTGGCTTAGGTGGTCTGAGATCCAGCTTGGACTTATGGAAGTGGGACTAGAGGATGAAGAAGAAACGGGAGTGGAAGGACGAACAACTGCAGTGGACACGGGGAAGTGTATCGAAACACTTAGTGGTGGCATGGAGAAAGGGGCTGACACACGAACACTCATGGGAATAGGAGTCACTATAAGAGAGGAGGCCATGGGGGTGGAAGGGGTCTGCGAGATGAGGGAAGAAATGTTGGGGGACAGATCCACAAGGGAAGAGAAGATGGAGGAAGAGGGAGGGGGAATAGAAGAAGACGGAGTAGAAGACACAACCAAAGGAGTAGTTGTTTAGGTGACATGAGGAGGGGAGGGAGGAGTGAGAGAGGGAACAGTTGGTACTTCGCCAGTTGTAGATGTGACAACATCCTGAGTGGATGTGTCTGTTTGAGCACTTATCGCTTCTTCTTTTCCTGGGAACACTAAATCCACAACTTGCTCTTATGCGGTAGTAGGAGGGATTTCAGGATCTTTCTCTTGAGCAGTGCTTTCCTCTCCCACTTTATCTTTTCCTTTACCTTTAGGAAAGTTTTTTGGCCTAGTGGGTGCATTCCCGAGGGGATATGTGATAAAATCTACCCTAAGATAGATGATACCATTTTTCTTACACCAATGTTCAGTGCATTACAAAGTAAGTTGAACCCTTTCTTTGATGGAATAGGGCACTTTGTTCCTATCAATATCTACAAACATCCAATCATCCCCTTCCATTTCTAAGTAAACCTGATCAATTTCTTGATCAGTTTCTAGGAAATCCTTTGGGATGATGGCTACGCCATATTGAATGATCTCCACCAGGGCCAGTCGGGAGTGATCCTTTCACCCGGGTTTGACTTCATGATTTAAGTCGATGTAGATATCCTCAATTTAAGGAACATGGATAGGATCGATCTTTTCCCCTGGAAGGCAACCACAAGGATTGAAGGTTGGCCTTGCTGGGAAATTATGCTTAAAATTAAGCAATTCAATCTCTACATACATCTCCCAAGCTTTACTTTGTGAGGGGCACATGTACCTTCCTACTATGAGGGGGAATGGAGTTCCTCCCTTCTTCCTCTTCATACACTTCTCGTGATAAGTGATAAGCTGCCTTGACAGCTCCAGAAGGATAAGTTTAGGCCTCGCATATCTCGGTAATCTTGTGGGTTCTCCCAAGAAGTTGGCAGCTCTGAGTCAGGTAAAGGTGGGGAATTGCGTAAACAATGCTCCCCACTTCCTTGTAGTGGTGGTCATGCTTTTGCTTCTCCAACCATGAGTCATGTTGGGCCTCAAAAGGCAGGCAATGCCATAGAAGAAGACATCATTAATCTTGCTAAACTGAGCTATGTTGTTCTCAAGCCTCAACTCTAGATAATATTCATATATTCTGACTTGGGGCCATACCCCATACTGATTCAACCCTGGGTGTTCTCTCTATGAGGCAGCCACATATACTACATAGGAGTTCATATAGAATCTCCCAATTGTTGAAAGTTGTTGAATTTTTTCCGAGATTGTATCGCTGATAATTTCAGCCTAGCTAAAATGCCAATTGAGCACATTTTTATTCATTGTTTCCAAATACCTAAGCATCCACTTGTGAAAGTAATGGGCATTAGGGAACCCATGTACTCTACTTAGGAAGGTGATCATATCACTCAACTCTTCTAAAAAATCTCTACGATGAATGACTTAGGGCCACCTGCTTGCCACCTTTTTATTCTTGAGGTATACCTCATTCATCATCTACATGCACTTGTCCTCATTATCGGTCCAAGTCTTCATGTAGTCTTCTTGACTTACTGCCACAAAATGCCTATGGTGGGGGATGCCCAAGATAGTTTCAAAGTGTCAGGTTGTGATATTGATAAACACCTTTCCCTCTTCATTTTTGACACATCTTGTGTCCTTGTTGTAACAATGGCCCACCAGTATGATGAACTCATTATTAATTGCGCTAATTGGGATCCCTGCAGCAAATTCCAGACCACTGTCAACCAATTTATCCATCCATGGGCTGCCTGTGACCTTCTTGGTTCTGGCCCAAAAGTCGTCCATGTCTATATGACCAAGTTCTGAATCTCTGATATCGATATCACACTCTGCAAGTGAGTCAAGCATCCTGACGTCTTGCTATCTATACTCATTTCCTACTGTCAACTTGGCTTTGCCTTTGGACTTGGTTTGCTTCTTACTCGATGAAGACATAACTGCACTCAAGGATTTTTTTTTCTCTACAAGAAGAATCAGAGAGTTCCAATGTAGAAGGGCCATGTTAGCCATCAAGTTGTCCATAAAATCTTTGCAGAATGAAAAATTGCCAACTTATAAGCCTCTGGGCGCAAGGTGCATCCTTACTACATGCTGCAGGGGTTTTGAAAAGCAAGGAGCACTTTTAGGGAGTGTTGCATAGGGGAAAGCAGCACCAAATGGGGCATGGGGAGCAGAAAGGCTACACATAACATCCATATGTTGATGTCAAGGAATATGCACTTGCACCATAGGAAGTGCTTTAACTGGGCGCAGTTTTGTTTGGTGTAGCAAGGTCTCTGCGTGCGCCATTGGTGTAGATGTGGTAGATGCTGCATGAGGGTGAGGTGTGCCAAGCGCATTTGTAAAAGGTGCAATACATAGGTGAAGTGCGCCAAGGGGCTTGGTTGGTGCAGCACGGAAAGAGTTTGCACAACAAGCAGTGTTGTTGTAGTTGTTTCGGCGCCAACGCTTGCGCCTCAAGAATTTTACAGTTTATAGGGTGCAATGAGGGCTTATGTTGCATGGTCCTTTTATGCGCCAATAACACGACTATTTTTTATGCAAGATAGAGAAATAGTGTGCCAAAGGGGCGTGACTGTGTTTAATGTAATAGGAGTTTGCAGTGCACCATAGTGAAAATAGTTTTACTATGTGGGCGGATTTCCCTTTTTCTTGATTTTTACTCTTTTTGCTCATATTTTGATGTCCAGGAGGGAAAAATTAGCAAGGCAAGGAGTGAAGGACAAATGGGCATGAGTTTTTTTAAGGATGGGCCTCCCAGATTTATAGATCTGGAAGGAAAGGAAAAGGAGAGTTTGCAATTCATTTTTATCATCCAACAATCCTAATACATGGCCCAACATCCATAAAAAAACAACAAGGATGGTAAAAAACACTTACTCGGTATAAATAACGATGAAGGGATGAGGTGGGGTCCACGATCACGACAAATGGCACGCGCGGGCTGACGAGAGAAACTGACAGGCATAAAGGAATAACTTTTCACATTTTTTCAATTGTGAAAATGACAGGTCGGGTGCACCTATATATAGAAAAATGCACATTTATTGTGCCACCAAATTTTTATTTTGGCACATTGGGAGAGATGTCAACATCGAGGAGATTGCACCTATGCGCACTTTTGGATGTGTTGACAGGATGATGGCTGTGCCTAGGTGTACTTTTGGGAGGCGCAACATTTGGAGTGCTGACACTCCAGGAAGTGTGCCAAAGGAAAAAGCAAGGCGCAGTTTTGCAAGATGTTGCATTAATGGTTCTTGCACCTAACCCAAAAAGGTTGAAAATGACCAAGTTCTTAAAAGTTGATTTTCGGGAAGGCATTTTTAGGCCATTCAAAACATCAATAAACCCTAACAGGGGACCAAAACAGAATTTTGGTATGGTTACCTGCAAAATTGCCCTTGTCAATTTTACAGGATAACAAAGCCCTAAACCATGAACCATGAGCCCTAACTAATATACCCTAAACCCTAAAAACTAATTCCTAAACCCTAAACACTAACCCCCTAAACCCTAAACCCTAAACACTAAATCCTAAACCCTAAAGCTTGAGCCCTAAACCCTAAGCCCTAAATGCTAAACACAAAACCATAAACCCTGAAGTTTTCAACCTAAACCCTTAACCCTCTGACCTAAACCCTAAACTATAAACCCTAAATCCTAAAACTAAAATAATAACCCCCAACCCTGAACACTAAATCCTGAACCCTAAACCCTAAACCCTAAACCCTAAACACTAAATCTGGAGCCTTGGGCTCTAACCCCTAAGCCTTAAACTCATAACTCTAAACCCAAACCCTTGAGCCATAAACCTTGAACCCTAAACACTAATCCCTAAACCCTAAACCCTAATCCTTGAACCCTACACCCTGATCCCTGAGCCCTAAACCCTAAATCCAGAGCCCTAAGCTCTAACCCTTAAACCTTAAACCTGTAACTTATAACCCTAAACCCTGAGCCATAAACCATGAACCATGCACCCTAAACCCTAAACCCTAAGCCTTAAACCCTACACCCTTATCTCTGAGCCCTAGACCCTGAACCATGTACCATAAGCCCTAAAGCCTAAATACTAAACCCTGAGCCCTAAACCATAAACCATAAACCTTAAGTCCTAAATGCTAAATCCTAAACCCTAAACCATAAGCCTTGAACCATGAAGCAGATGAACCCTTTTTAGTTGAATACTCTCTGTCAATACTAATAAAAATGGGTAAGACACATGATATTACAATGATTGAATAGGTGAGCCTAAACCCTAAACCTTGAGCCTGAAACCCAGAGCCCAAAACCTTAAACCCTAAACCCTAAACCCTAAACCCTAAACCATCAGCCCTAAACCCTTAACCCTAAACTATGTTCCCTAAACCATGAACCTTGACCCTTAAACCTTAAACTCTAAACCCTAAACCTTAAACCATTAGCCCTAAACCCTAAACCCTGAGCCTTAAACCCTAAACCATGAGCCCTAAACCGTAAACTGTAAACCCTAAAACCTCAACCCTAAAATATATACCTTAAACCCTAAACCCTAAACCCTTAACCCTAAATCATAAACCCTAAACACCATTTTTACTACTCGTAACCCTAATCCCTAAACCCTAAGTTTTTTTTGGAAAAAAATCATAAAGTGTGATTTTAGAGATAATTGAAGATGTCTAATTAAATGAACCCATAAACCATAAAACTTAAGCAATTTGACTCTAAGACCGGCTTTTTAGCCCTGAAACTAAAACGGTAAAACCCTGACTTCTCTAATAACCCTAAGCCCTGGAAAAACTTAGGATGAAAAAATAGGAACCCTAAATTAGAATAATGATATAACCATAAATTAAATATTTATTTAGGTACTGCGAAACTTTTCAGCTGCCCCTCTAAACCCTAAACCCTGAACACTAAATCCTATTGATCCATGATTTGAAGTGTTTTAGTTAAGTATTGAGGTCAAGAACATGTAACTAATACTCAAATTTCATTCAAGGATTCATCCCCTAACCAGAGGAGGAAACACATTTCTATGAGGAGTAACTTGAGAAAAACCCTATCCATGTACCATAAACCCTAAAACCTAAACCCTAAGCCCTAAGCCCTAAACCCTAAACCTTGAGCCTTAAACCCTATACACTAAGCCCTTAACCCTAAGCCCAAACCCTAAACCCTGAACCCTTAAACCAGAACCCTCAACCCTAAACCCTAAACACTAAATCCTATACCATGATCCCTTAACCTTCAACCCTTAACCCTAAACCGTAAACCATAAATCATGAGCCCTAAACCCTAAACCCTAAACTCTGAGCCCAAAAACCTAAACCCTAAACACTAAATCCTAAACCATAAACCATTAGCCCTAAACCCTCAACCCTAAACCCCCAACCCTGAGCCCTGAGCCCTAAGGATGAGACACATTACAATATCCTCATTTTTTCCATAGGACATGAATCCCATTCAAGGAGCAATCCTCTATCTCCAAAGTGAGGATCTCATTTTAATAACAAGTAGACAAGCATCATAGAGTTGATTCGTGGTCACTAAAGAGAATTACGGACCAAGTTTCAAAATTTGCACCAATTCAAGCAGTGGTAGGGCCAATATCCAATCCAGAAGGTCAAAAAACCTACAAAACAACTATATGTTTTTGCAAAACAAAGGCTGACTATTATATATATGGCCTGATATTTTTAGGTCATTGCTAAAATTCTGAAAATGAGTAAGTATAGGACCACTTCCATTAGGTGCAGAGTGACCCTAACTTCTTATATTTACTAAAATACATTTAAAGTATAAGATTTCTTTTATTATTTGTTTATACTTTTATTATTTCTTATACACTTAACATTTATTTTAGTAAATATGGCTCCTTTTGGCCCTCCTAAACTTCATATAGCTCAAAACGCATACGCATTTCATAGCACTAGAAACATGCACTCGTTATAATGTGAGTGCATTATACCACATACACATTTTAGATTTGTGAATTCCCAAGCCTAGGAAAAATTAACGTGATCACATTATTGCAAAACACGATCGCATTTCATTCATTTTCAATTTTTTGTCCACTTTTTGGCCCCCCAACTTTGTGCACTTACCCAGATAGTGGGCTAGATTTTTAATAATATGTAAATGCGTGCATGGAATAGAATGAACTTCCCCTTCCTATGCGGTGTATGCATAATATAATTCCCTTTTCCCTTGGATGAATGCTAGATGGATGTCTTTGAGGGCTTTAGGTGCCTTTTAAATGCAAGCTTAGGTGAGAGTAGTCATGTTTAGTGCTTGGTCCTTTATTTTGAACACATAACTATGTATTTATATGATTCCCTTGTTTGAATTTCATAATTCACAATTGGAAGGCCGACCCATAAGTGAAAAATATTCCTAAAAGGTAAAAGAGACCCAAAAAGAGCGAGTAAGGTGGAAAAGGGTCAGGGGCGCCCATAGGGTATAGGGGTGCATGGGCGCTTCTCTCCTGGTTAGGTGTTGGTGTCTGAAGCCATAAAATATAGATAAGTAAAGTACTAATTGGGCTGCAGGGTGTGTAAGACCAAAGTGAAAACAATAAATAAAGATAAGAGGCCATGAGCAAGTTGAAAATTACTAGTTTAAAATGCATAAAGAATGCCACACAAAACTACAAGTATGGATATGTAGGACCGAGGATTATGAATCTAAGTGCGATATCCATGAAGTCTATAGGAGTAAGAACATCCTTAAAGTTCATGAAGGTCAAAAAGGCTGAATGACCCCATGTAATTGGTCCTTTATGATCTACAAAAAACGGTCCCATTGGACCATTGAGATTTCAACCATTATGTTATCAAAAGTTGTGGTATCTTAGTGGCTCATATTAAAAAATACTAGAAAATTACCATGTTATTCGGAATCCAGCCTTGGGGTTCTAAGCTTCTATGATAGTAAATGACAAGAAACTTAGTGCGGATCAAAGAAACGTAAGGATATCAAGGAAATTCAATCTTCTAGATGAAATAAAAAGCTCTTTTCCTTCCCAAAGAGTAGACTTGTGTGTACCCCATTCTTGATTGTTTTAAGGGACACTATGGTGTTGAAACACCACATGGACTTGATAGTGAGATGTAAGGTTGTCATCACTAACACTTTGTCTCTAACAATGATCCGTAACCCGTTTAGATAGTGAATATTTGTTGTTAAACATGGTGTTAAGTTGAGTTATGAAGTTCTTAGGGTGTGCATTTTAGCATGCAGCCCAATTATATAAGCATGACTTATGTAAAAGTAAAATTCCCTATTAGAACTTCATCATGACCCATCTAAGATTATCAAGTCTTATTAAAAAAATGATTTCACCTTCACTTTATATAGCCAACATATTTGTTGGTGTCATCATCAATTGTCTTTTAGGAAGTCTAGTCTCCAAGTAGTTTGGATTTTTTTTACCAATTTTGTAAGTGGTAAGAGTTGTGCCATTTAGGGGTCATGTGCTAGATATATGTATCACTGAATGGATGGAATTGTATATGGAATTCATAGCTATTCAATGTATCATTTCCATAGTCAAATCTGATTAGATCCAAGTGTGAAAAGTCAATAATTTGAATAATCCTCCACTATGTGGTGGAGTGGTAAAAATGGCTAGATTGTTTTGATGTCATCTAGAATTTAGGTCCATGATTGTGACTTAGATCCGAGTCATCTATCATCATGATTAGAGAATCTAATGAATAGCATTTTAGTGCAGATCAAAGATGAGTTAGGAAATGAAGGATAATCATAAGTCTCTTGCATATCGCCTCGAATCAATATTTTATAATTACCCTTTTACTCCCCAAATTAATGATGGTGACCCCCATTATAATTTCAGGGCTATAATAGTGTGAGGGTTTGTTATAGGGTGCACCACTAGTTTTTGCTATCACAAAGTATATCTAAACCATGTTTGTAAATATTGTTGTCCCAAGGGTAGAAGTTTACATGAGCACAGAACTAAGGTGGATTTTCATTCGGGATAGTTCACCAGGTACCATCTCCAAGGTATGATGCATAGTAACATGCTTAAGCCCATATACTGATTACTTGTGCATCATAAAATATAGACAGAAAAATCTTCGCTTACATGGCATTAGGATCCATAATATTACATTATGGGGTCCTCCATTTTATACCCAAACATATATGTATAAGCCCAATTCCATGCATACCATTATCTAGGAGCTTGTGATGATGGTTCAAATGCCACCTAACTTGCTAGTAAACATGGATCTTAGAAGTGTTAACCATTGGGAAAAATGATCCAAGCTGCTTTACGGCTGAAAATATGTTAAACCCCTTGATACCAAGGATTTTTGACTTAAAATGTAAAAAAACTTCACTTGTCAGGGGGAGATAGCCTGAGAAACTTGAAATGTTTAATAGTACTACCACTTATATTACAATTTTTTTATCACAAATTATCCAAAATGGGTAAGGTGATCTCATACAATGTGTACAATATCAAATTACCACTAAAACCATGATGTTATTGTGACTAAGATTAACCTAGAAATAACTTCTGATACTACTTGATCTATGAATCCACTTGTAGAAATATTACGTAAGGATGGTATAATCATAATTAAAATAATTGAAATGTTACTATGAAATGGTAAAATAGTTTCAAACTTTACTTATATTCAGAGATCCCTATCCTTTTTAAAGGGGGAATATCCTTATTCTAGACCTATAATCTTGTTTCTATCTAAAAAACAGATTCTTACATTATCTAAATACATATTAACATTGATCAATTTAAAACATCTAGTAATGTTCAAGGATCTGAACCTTATTACAACACAATAGTAAACATGTTTAAGATTCAACTACAGACCCTAAACATGTATGTGACAGTATGAGTTGTAACCCCCCACACACAATCACGAACATTTGAGCCAGGTCAAAGACAACTATGACTAAATTATGATGCAAAGAATAATGAAATAAGAACCTAGGACACTGGGGCCCTAATCATTCTAATTGCATTTGGTCACAGAGACATGCTTTTTGAACCTTGTTACCTCGTTTGCTAAAAAATTAGTGTACATGTAATAAGATTTCTTTCATTTTGTATTGATAACAAAGTTTTTATTGTGTTTTCCGTTTTCAATAGACTTTGTAAATAAAGGTAAAATTGATGTAAGTGATACAACATAGATGCAAGTAATTACAGGTCGCCTTTAAAACTTACGCAACCACTTTAGGTGTTTTTCAGCTTCATTTGCAAAGACTTTCTTTTACATAAGAGAGGATTGTGATATCACGCATTCTTGACCTAAGTATAACAGATGCCCACTACCAAGAAATGCAAAACACTTTTACAATAAAATACAAACCTTATGTTAGAGGAATGGTCATGTTATTCTTTAAAATATCTACTCTTCATTATTTATGTCAATGATACATTTCTAAAAATATGACCTCGTCACATCTATTTAATGGCATTGTTGCACCATTCTAGTTAAGAGATGGACACTTTGGACGTCCACAATTAGTACACCTCATTCGTTGTGTCACTTAGACATACTTTAGCACACAGTGGATACTATGATGCGTCCCTTAGGTTTAAAACACTGCAGTGGGATGTTTTAACCATATAAGTTACAATTTCAATTCCTAGGGGATGAAATTCATGTCAATATTGTGGCACATACTCCATATAAATTGTCAACAAATGTGCTTTCCTCATATGAGAAGCGATAAGCAATATTGCATTACAAAATTTTATGCCAATACAAGTTGGGTTATATTGGAAGAGGCATTACCTAAGTACTTCACATTATCGGTTGTCTACACACATTCCATCCTTTAAAGCATTTTAGAGCTCGATCTTGTTATAAAATTGCCTACCCTAACCCATGTGTGTAATATTCCAAGGACCATTTCATATGATCTCAACACTAGTGTTTTGTTTGTTCTTATATTCTTGAGGATTTTTTGTGTTCCCCTACTTGGATAAAATGTAAGTCTTCAATCGTGATGGACTTCAATCGTCAAAATATCGACCATACTTTAATGGAGTGTGGAGACTATTAAATTATGGAAACCCTAGCATTTGGTCATCTACTTTAGTTCAATTAAAATCTACCATTGATGGGTATTCCCTATCAAATTGACCACTGATTATCTGTGACTAAGACCACAATCTCTTCTTAACCATATAAAATCTAGTAGACACTTTTACGTCTTGGATTGTATAATCTGGACACCATGCAATGACTATTATCCCTTCACCATGTTTCAATTTAGTTGTTTAGATATATTTTTAGTGTATATTATTCTAATTTATAACGTATTATTAAAAAACAGATTTTGATATCTGACAAAATATTAACATTGATCTATTTAAAACATATAGTAATGCTGCAACATGATCCGTATTACAAAACAAAAGTAAACATGTTTAATTTCAACTA
The DNA here is from genome assembly GCA_019776745.2 of Taxus chinensis. Classification (NCBI taxonomy): domain Eukaryota; kingdom Viridiplantae; phylum Streptophyta; class Pinopsida; order Cupressales; family Taxaceae; genus Taxus; species Taxus chinensis. The sequence continues at coordinate 390,139,907 of CM034146.1, forward strand.
CAAACAAAGTGTATGCGACGGTACGTGTTGTAACAAAAAGTAATTATGAATATGAGAGACGGGTCAAAGACAAATATTAATTCCCTGCAGAGCATTAGAAATAAGAATGGCATGGTGATCAATCATTCTAATTGCATTTGGTTACGAAAAATGAGGAGTTCGATCAAGGTCACCTTGTGTGTTAGAATATTAGTTGCCCATTTACTCGAGTCACATGTGACGATAACTCTTATTGTGGGGACCAAAAGCATAGACTTTTATTCAAGTCAGAAGTGAGTAAGTGATGCAACATAGATTAGGTATTACAGGGCGACTCGAAACTTACTCATCCGCTTCACTCTATTTCAATCTTTGCAAGACTTTCTTTTACATAAGAGAGGCTTGTGAAGCACGTCTTCTTGACCTAAGTATAAGTGGTGCCCACTCCAGGGTTGCATCTCTATTCTATTCACTTCATTTTTGTGGGGGATTGTTATTTTATTTTTTAAATATGATTAAAATTGGTGAGAATGATGGTTTGTTATAATTATTCCACTATTTATAGATTATAATAATATAGTTAAAAGGCATCTAATAATAAAAAATTAGTTAAAAGGCGTCTACGTATGAAAATACACTTAAATTTTATAAGACATACTTTCACAAGTGGATATATAAAGCGTCAATTATTAAAGCACTGCAGTGGGATGTTTTATCCATCAATTTACAATTTCAAAAAAAGGGGATGAAATTCAAGTCAGTTTTTACAGGTTAAATTGTCAAGAAATTGAAAGCCAATTTGGAAGCGATAAGCGCTATGGCTACAGAAGATGCCAATAAAGTTGGGTTGCAGTCTACCCTCACTTACCTACTTGATTTACCGGTTATCTACATACATTTCTCCCTTCAAGCATTTTAGAGTTCGATCTTGTCTTCCTACCCACCTAAAATATTCCACCCTCCAGAATAAATTATTTCGTTTCACTATCATTATCACATATCGACGATGAAGCATATCAAAATGGTGGCAATTCTGATGAGTTTGGTGGTAGTTGCAATCGAGTGGAGTAGTGCAGCAAGAGTAGTAAATCCCAGGATTGGCTCTGAGAAAAACAATAATTTCATGGAAAATCCAAGTGGAAAAGCATCGCCTTCTGGGGCGAGCCACAGGGGAAACACTGAAATGACAACCGGACAGCGGCTCTCCAAATCCAAACCCAGCCCCGCGGTGGGTCATATGCAGATATACCGTCATGTTAAATCGCGCCAGAGCGGTGGAATGGGTAATTAAACCCAACTGAACTTTTCCGCATTCACGTTTAAACTATTACTGTAAATGGATTCCATTAAACTCATTCAACCAAACTTGCGAATACTTTGTTTGCCAGGCTGTCACTTATATTATATATTCTCTCACATATACAATTCAATTAATTTACAGGGTTTCATTCAGGTTTAAAGTTCCAAATATCTGCGTGTTTGTGTTATATTTTAATATAAACTCTGTACGGTAAGTTGTCCTCATCATTACCCGTATAAAATGGTGCACTGTGCTTTTAAGAAACCTAAGACGACCTCCATTATTGCCTTTAACTAGTATATTTCATCTTCTTTTTATAATATTATAGATTTGACGTCTCACTATCTAAATTGATACTAAGTTTTGAAATCCAAATTCTTATTTTAAGAGACTTATAAGCGTCCGTCTTTTTTTCTTAAACTCTCTTTCTAATTCTAATACCCAAAGCTGAGTATAGTTGCTCTTTAGTTTCTATAGATATTTTTAGTGAGAAAACTCCACCCCTTTTAGTAATTTTTCTTTGGTATGCATATTATTTTTCCCCAATATCTTCGACTTATGTTGTTTTAGATATTAGCGGCTCTCCTTTTACAAACTTAGAATACGAAATTTAAAAAAAAAAATCTTAGTTCTTGGGGTCACTCTTCTTCTTCTATGTGGCGTATAGGGCACAACTTCTATATAGATCCATTGATGAATAAGACAATTGAATACTAGGCTTATGTTCTACAATAATATTTATTAGATAGGACAATTGATTGCTATGGGAAACACTTAGTTAGCATATAAGATATTCCTAAATTTTGGTCATCCTTAATGGCACTAGTTCTTTTCAGCACTCTAGTGGTTTTACTTGCTTCCCTCATCCTAGTGGATCTTTTTTTGTTGGACTAAATCAATTGCCTTGATCTTGCAGTTGATGTCAATTTATGGATATAAGTATATTTTTCCATATGGTTTGTGATGACGGTACACACCAAATGCACCGACCACATGTGTTGGTGATCTCTGACGATGGTCTGTGTCAACCAAAATAAATTTACTATAAAAACTCTCCCATAATCACAACACACAATATACGGGTCTCGTCTACCTTTATGGGTCTTATGCATGATGAGGTAGTCATCGACATAATTTCTATGACCCCTAACTTTTACAAATTTTCTTTCATTTGATACTTTGGTGAAAATATTTACAATTTGATCTTCACTGTTTAAGTGGACAAGTTGAATCACAACAATTTAATCAATTTGCTAATGTAGTGATGATGAATCTCCATAGGCTTTGTTCTCACATTATAGACATTATTCCTCACCAATTGTGTTGTACTTTATCTTCAAAATACAAAATTAAATTTTGATTTTTAGGAAAATGTATAACACCAAGTATTCTCTTCAACTATATTGCTTCACGAGAAGATGCACATGTTGATGCATATTGAACAAAAAACATGTAGTAGACTTGTGATCATGTATATGTCTATCTCAATTAGAATATGTGAATATTGTTAAAGACATGACATCACCTTTCAAATACTCAACACCAAAAATTAGAGTTCCTTTGACATATCTCAAAATAATTTTCATTTCTTTCCAATGAGGATTTTTTGGAGATGACATAAACCTTGAAACTATACTAACTACATATGCAATGTCAAGCCTAGTCATAGTCAAATAAATAAGACTTCCCAATAATTGTCTAAACAATATGTTGTCTACATTTGTTTAAGAATCACTTGTTGATAATTTCATATTTTAATCAACTTGAGCAGTAACAACTTTACATTCTTCCATTTTTATAAGTCAAGTGAATATTTGTATTGGGAAAGTAGTATCATGTCATTTTTGTGTCATACTTGTATATGAAGGAAATAGTGAAGCAATCTTATATTGGTCATTTCAAACCTTTTCCTTAATATTTTATTTTTACTGTCAATAAAGATGTCACAATTTCTTGTAATTATTATGTTATCCACATAAAGAACCGATACTACTATTCCATCATCACTCTTTCTCTCATAGAATAGGGTCAGAGGGACTTCTTACAAAACCTTCCTATTTGAAATACTCATCAATCTTGGCATACCATATCCTTAGAGCTTTCTTAAACCCATATAAGGATTTATTCAACCTACAAACAATATTCTCTTGACCTCTTCTCACAAATACTTGTGGTTGTTCCATGTAGATCTCCTCATGTAGTTTGCCATTAAAGAATTCATTCCTCTTATCCATTTGATGAACCTTCCATTTTAAATTAGCATCCAAAGTAATAACAAGCATAATTTGGTTTATTCATCTAACAAGAGAAAAATTATCACTTAATCAGTCCCTTCGTATTGAGAATAACCTTTATCTACAAGGTGTGCTTTGGATAGATCTAAATGTGGTCTTATAGACCCATTTAGTAGCAATTATTTTTTTACATTTAGAAAGTTATATCAATTCCCATGTGTTATTTATCATCAAAGACTTATAATTTTAGTTGGTTTGATTGTGCTTTGGTTTTTTTTTTGGGTATCTCTTTATGTTCCAATGTTTATATCATTCGGTTTTCCGTAAAAGGGTTGGGGCCTATCCAAAAATCCTAAAATTTACCCTTATACAAAAAAGAGGTATACTCTTCTTGTATTGCATATCCCCAATCTTTTCTTTCTTTTTCTTTTTCATAAGATTGAGAATCATTTACTCACTATTCTAGTCATTGAGACATAGTAAACCGAATGATACTTTTGTTCAATTTTATTACTCTTTTGATAAATTTCTAGAATAATTTTTATTATCTTTGGGGGGATTTGTTCATTGTCACTAATTTCTTCCTTCTCTACAACTTCAACTTCTAGGACTATCTCAAAAGTATGTATAGATTCCTTATAAAGACCTTCATCCAAGATAACATTCCTACTAAAATTCCCTTCTAAGTTTGTGGATAATATAACCTATAACAATTAGAATGTTCACTATAATCAATCAAGATGTATTTCATGATTTTCTTATCAAGTTTATTCCTTAACTCATTAGGAACACGAGCATAAACATTACATCCAAATACTCTAAAATACTTGACAGATGGCTTACTACCATTTATGATGGATGAGAATAGCCATCTATCAACAATTGGAAGTAGTGAAATCCCTAAGAGGAAGTAGGTAGAGGTATGCACAGATTAGTATGCATGACCTCAAGACGATTCTTGACATGGATGTACTCTTCTCGGATGAAGACTGATGTTTTTTCCCACCATACATCCTGAACATATATGAAAGGATCGGAAGAGTGGAGGAATGCCTCGTACCATCTCCTTATAGCTTAAATGATACATGGAGCTGGAAGAAAGGTTGTCACCTTCAAATTTCCCTCCATTTTCCAAGTCTAAAAATGTTAAATTTTGAGTTAGTGCCTTTAAAGTATGCTTGAAAGAGGTATTTTTGAATATGGGACTTACCAAGAGATTTTGGAATTCTAAAAACTTATCCATCAGATGGAAAATTTCTCCCCCTTTCTAGAAAGGTCAAGAAGTCCCCTTAACTCCTTGTATTTTACAAGTTATGGCTCGGCGGATCTATGTGGTTAATTTTTCCCTTTGGCGGGTTGGCAAACCTACGGGTTCCTTTTGATTTTTGCAATTTTTCACCAAAGGGGTAAGTTAGTAGAAGCATCCTACGAGCCTGTATGGAAAAATGGAGGGATAAGTTCTGCCCACACCCTTAACGAACTAGATACTGCCACGTGTCCTCGGGGTAGTGAGCCGTCAGAATAAATTTTTGTTTTGAACCCTTTGTAAAAAAAGGGTTAAAGGTTCAAGTTTCGCCGCCCTCCCTTTGGACCCGCAACGAAGCAGAAGCTACCACGTGTCATCAGGGCAGTGGACTCGCGAACCTGTGGAGGAAAATCAAATTTTGCGCCAAAGGATCAAAATGTTGCAAATTGAATCACATCCCTGTAGCCCATCAGAAGGTGACACGTGTCCTTGTTGAAGGTCAACGTGGACCTGTGGAGGAATTTGAGATTTTGCATTTTTCTCCCAAAAGGCTCAGATAGTGTTTTAGACCGCATCCCCTCATCCAACCAGAGGCTTCCACATGTCAGCAGGCTGGCGGACCAACGGAGCAAATCGAGAAATCGCACCTTTTCTCCCAAATGTTGGGAAACTTATTTTTTCCACCTAACTCATTGTTTCTCTAATTCTAACACGTGTAGGGTCCCGATTTTGAGGTAAAAAGGAGGTAAAATGGTTTATTTACATCTGCATCTGATCTTTTATCACCATTTTTTGGCTTGAACTCTACAATGGATGAATGTGGATCATTTTTTGTCCTTCCTTCTTTGTTTGTGGTCTTTTTTTGTGGAAATGCAGTTTGGGTCTATTTTGGAACAAGATCGATGGTTTTCACAGGGAATATGATGGATTTTCGAAGAGACAGAGTTTATTGTGTTTTTGTGAATGGAAAAGGAGAAATGTGCCAACTGGGCACTCAAACGTTTTGGAGGTAGTTACAAAGGCAAAATGATGAGGGAAAATGGATAAGGAAACCGCCATTCATCTCTGCCCAAAAGAAATCATGTTTGAAATGATGATTTTCCCCTCTTTTAGGGCATCTGCATTTTCCATGAATGCATTCTTGTTTCCTATCTCTTTCTAAACAAATCTCCAACAAACTTGATCCCATTGGGATATTCTTTCCTTGGAGGCAAAGCAAAGAAGAAATAGGTTTGTTATGAAAACATGCTTTGCCATTGTATACAGGTCCTTGGCATTTTTTGGAAAGATTGTAAAAAAAAAATTGAAACTGCTCAATACAGAAGTGTTTCCTTATCTTCCTCTGCTGTTTTCTTTCACTTCTAGCTCCTAGTTAGTGTTTTGTTCATCTCTGCATGCAAAGAAAATTTGTGCTCTTGTGTATATGATCTCTGGAACTTTGTGTCCTGAAGATTGATACGTATTATGAAGGTGAATAATCCCTTTCTACATTTTTCTATTTCAATACAAGTAAGGTTATACTTTGAAATCTATATATCTAGAAAGTATTGTTGTTCTTCCCCCCTCCCTTTCCATCTTCTCCATTCTTCTGAGCCCTTTGTATTGATGAAATTTTAGTATGAAATCTCTTGAAGTATCAGGAATCCACATGATGAAAGTTGTGTATATGTATATAAGTCTTTAATTCTTTCAATAAGGGAACCTCTCCCATTAAAGAGGAGGGACTTGTTGTCCCCTAACTGTGGTTTCACCCAAAGTGCAAATCTGAAACCAAAAAGTTTTTGGCGACAACGTTGGGGAATCCATTGTGAAGGATTTCCAGTTTTGAAGAATTACTTCTTGATCATCTTTGATCTGGCGACTCCAAGATATACTAGGGGTAGAAGAACCCTTGGGGAAGAGGATCCTCATTTCCAGCTGTTGGACAACCAAGGTTTCTCTCTTCCTTCATCAACAAGAAAAATAAGAGGAGAAAGATCTGCAAGCACTCCTCCTAATAGAGATAAAACTTCTGGGAGTGATAGTACTCAAAATTAGATTAGTCCCAATCTACATGCTCTGATCCTTGTTGGTGTTACAGTTCCTCTCCAAACAATATTTCCAAGAATGGTAGCTCCTCTGCCTTGGGGCCAAAGGGTTGGGCCTCTTGCTCTTCCCCAGCCATTGCATGAATTGCCTAGAGGCAATAGAAAGAATTTTCCCAAATTTAGAGGTGATGGGAAAGTTCATCCAGATGAACATATATCAGCCTTCATTGTTGCTTGTGGTGTTCTTGGCGTGGAACATGAGGATGTCTCTGTTAGAATTTTTGTGGAGACATTGCAAGATAATGTTGCTTGATTGGTTTTATCACCTGCCTGCTGGATCTATCACCAATTGGAACACCATGACAACCAGATTTGAGCAGCACTTTAAACCAGCTAAAGATGTGCATGCCCTCTTAGCTCAGATTTCCCAAATCAAGAAAGAAGCTCATGAGCCTATGAGGGATTTTATATCTAAATTCAATAGGCTAATCAACAAGATCCCACTAGCTACACGTCCTATAGATGAGATTCAGAAGTGTTTCTTCCTTAATGCTCAATTTCCTGAAGTGAGTTATGCACTTAGGAGAGCTAATCTTGCCACCTTGGATGCTGATCAAAGGTTAGTATGTTAGTGTGGAAGATGATCTGATTATGTCTAGAAAGTTGAGGAGAGATTCATCTAAATCCAAGGCATCCTCTTCTTCAACATCTTCTCTTGGAGTTAATGCAGATCAACTAGTCCAGAAGCTTGCTAATGATCTGATTGCTCTCAAGAAATAGCTAGCTCAGCATGCTCCTTATCAGGATGTGCCTAGAAGGAATTTCCAGCCTAGAAATTGGTTGACCTCTCCTCAAACCAGATTAGCAATTGAAGGTCCACCAATCAAGGCTCCAATCAATGCCACATGTGAAGTGTTGGAGCCTGATGATGAAGAGGAGAATGAAATCTGTGAAGAGCCTGAAGAGGAAGTTGATGAAGAATTGGAAGAGCTGAGTGGATCCCATGTCCATTTTCTCACTACTGAAGGTATAGATGAAGAAGATGATTATGAGGAAAGAATTGCAGAGATGAGCAATGAATCTTATGCTGTCATGACTCATGAGCAAACAAATAAGAAAGAGAAGGTAGTGCAGCCTACTAAAATATCTAAGGATCCTCCTACAACCATTCCAGTGATTGCAAGGAGGGGAGCTCCTATTCCAACTTCTTCCACACAAAAGGTAGGCTCTGTTGTTCCTTCTTCTTCTACTCTTGCTCCTAAAAATTCTTTTCATCCTAGTGATAGAGTTGATAGATCAAAAGTCCCATCTACTATTGTTAATAATGTTGCATCTACCTCTATCTAATTTGACATTATTGAGCATCTCAAGAAAACTAAGATTCAGATCTTAGACGCTGAATTCTACCAAACTCATCCCAAGGAATTTGCTAAGATGGTAGAATTTGTGAATTCTAAATCTAAACCTTCACCTCAAGGTTCTAAGGGCCTCTTGCCAGCTCCCTTCTCCTTCATCTCAACCCAGCCTTGTAGCAGCAGTTACTTCATCTGAGGAGAAGATCAAACCATTTTATGTTACCCTCCTCATAGCTGGTCATAAACTCAACAATTGTGTCATTGATTCCGGTGCTTCAGACAATGTGATGCCCACCAAGGTAGCTCATGCCCTAGGCCTGACCCTAACCCACACTTTTGGCTCATGTTATTTAATGGAAAGTAGAGAAGTACCGTTGGTTGGTAGAATCAAGGATGCACAAGTTGCATTTGCTGCTATGCCAGAGAAAAGAGTTTTAGCAACCATCTTGGTAGCTGATATACCTCCTTCTTATGGCATGCTATTGAGTAGAAAATTTTGCAAGGATGTTGGAGGAGAGATATCATGATGGACTGGTCACATGCCCTCATTCCAGTGAATGGGAAGATGAAGAAGCTATTACCTGAAAAGCAAACTGAATATATTGTGTAAAAGACAAACGATCCAAAAGCACAAATACTTTATGAAGACATAGGTCATGGAAATTACATGGTCATGTCACAAGATGAGGTAAAGCATCCCAAGGAAGTACTTCTTGATCCTAATGGCATTTGGATTTTAGAGTTTGATGGGAGTTACTCCTCAGCTGGTTCTGGAGCTGGTGTAGTGCCCATTTCTCCTGAAGGGAAGCTTCATCCTTCCTCTTTCAAGCTCCAATTTGAAAACACAAACAACACAACAGAGTATGAAGCTCTCTTTCTCGGTCTTAACTTGGTAAAGGAAATGGGAATTAAGAATCTCCTTGCTCATGGTGATGCAGAGCTGATTGTAAAGCAGGTTAGAGATCTTTTCCAAGTAAAAAATAGAAGGCTAAAACATTACAGAAATCTAATTTGGGATTCAATTGAGTTCCTTGATGCCTTCTCCATTGAAGCCATGCCAAGAGAAAGAAACACGAGGGCTGATTCATTAGTTGTCTCGGGGTCTCTGTTAATTCCTCATCTGGATTTCTCCCAAGAGAAGTTCACCATTGAGATGATTCATAGGCCTAGTGTGCCAGACAATGCAAATAATTGGCAGGTCTTCAATGATGATCAACATCTGCTGTCCTTCCTAGAGCTTAGAGATAATTTTGATTAGCTGTACTTTGAAGGGAGTGAAAATACGCCTAGGGAGTGTGTGCCTCCAAATGAAGAAGGTAGCCAAGGAGAAGAAATAGATCATGACAGTTGTTTAAAACTGAAAGGTAATAATATACCTAAGGGGTTAGTGAGTTTGGAGGAGCTATTTGATAAGCATGATGGGTATGTTAAGCCCAAAACTTCCAAAGGAGCCCGACAGTCAGCTGAGTATGAGAAGATAAACATTGGAAGTTCTCATGAACCCAAGCTAGTGAACATTGGGAAGTGTTGCACACAAGAAGAGAAGAAGAAGGCTGCAAATTTGTTGAAGAGGTATATTGATGTCCTTGCTTATTCCTATGATGATCTTAAGGCCTTCCAACCAAAGGAAATGCAACATTTCATCCCTCTCAAACCTGGGATCAAGCCCTTCAGGTAGAAGCAGAGGAAATATAATCCTAAGATTGCTGATACAATCTTCCAAGAAATTCAGAAATTATTGAAAGCAAAAATCATTTTTCCTATTCACCATTCAATGTGGATTGCTAATATTGTGCCGGTTAGAAAGAAGAATGGTGAGATCCGGATTTGTGTTGATTTCAAAAACTTGAATCAAGCATCTTTGAAGGACAATTATCCTCTTCCCACCATGGATCAGGTATTGCAAGCTATCACGGGGTTCAGAGATGTTATCCATGCTTGATGGGTTCTCAGGTTATAATCAGGTCGAAGTAAATGCTACTGATCAACATAAGACCGCCTTCACCACTCCTTGGGGCACCTTTGCTTATAAGAGAATTCCATTTGGCCTCATCAATGCTAGTGCTAATTTTCAGAGGGCTATGGACCTAGCCTTTGGCAGCCTCAAGGGAAAGTGCATAGTTATTACCTTGATGATCTGACTATGTTTTTGAAAATCAGAACTGATCATTTCAAACACCTTGAAACAGTCCTCCAAAGGTGTAGAGAGCATGACATCTCCTTGAATCCAAAGAAATCAGTCTTTTGTGTCACTAAAGGAAAAATTTTGGGACACATTTTCTCTAAGGATGGGATCAAGATTGATCCAGAGAGAGTCCAGGCAATTCAGCAGATCCCTCTTCCAACCAGCAAGAAAGGTGTGCACTCTTTCTTTGGAAAAATCAATTTCTTGAGGAGATTCATACCTGATTTTGCAGAGCTTACTTTGAGAATTTCTCACATGATGAAGGGGAAGCAGACATTTGGCTGGTCCTCTGAAGGAAAAGTTGCATTTGAAGGCATCAAGAGAGCTATAACAAAGACTCCAATCTTGGCATGCCCAGATTTTGGTAAGGACTTTATTATTTATTGCTATGCCACTGAATACACTCTTGCTACTGTGTTAACCCAAGAAAATAATGAAGGTCATGAGATCCCCATAGCATTCATGAGTTATATTTTGAAATCCCATGAGCTGAAGTACACCATGATGGAGAAACATGCTTTTGTAGTGGTTAAGGCGGTGAAACAGTTTCATTTTTATATCCTCAACTCCCATGCTATTGTTCTTGTGCCTGATACAACTGTTAAATCCATTCTAACACAGCAAGAGTTTGGAACCAAAAGAGGTAATTGGGTAGCCAAAGTTCAGGAGTATGATCTTGACATCAAACCCACAAAATTGGTTAGAGGAAAGGGCTTATGTGAGCTGATTGCAGAAGGAGCTGATGCCAAATTGCTAGAGGAAGAAGTTGATATGCCTGTTGTTCTTTTCCTCAGCTCAACTGATGAATGGTATGCTGACATTGCATACTTTCTCACTTATGGGGAATGCCCATCCCATTTGACCGCCAAGGAGAAAAGAACCATCAAATTGAGATCTGCTCAATATGTATTGTGGGAAAACACATTGTTCAAACGTGGCATTGATGGAAGGTTTTTGAAATGCATTGACAAGGAGCAACAAAAGAGATTATTCTCAGCTTTCCATGATCAGGCCTGTGGGGGTCATTTCTCTTCTGCTGTAACAACCCACAAGATTCTTCATGCTGGGTATTATTGGCCCACATTATTCAGAGATGCATCTGAGTGGGTAAGTAAATGTGAAGCATGCCAAACCTTTGTTGGCAGACCCAAATTGGCTGCTCTACCTCTCAAACCAGTAGTGATTGAAGATCCTTTTCAACAATGGGGTTTAGAATTTATTGGCACACTCAATCCACCCTCAAGTGCTGGACACACTCATGTTTTGACTGCCACTGACTATTTCACCAAGTGGGTGGAAGCCATTCCAGTCAAAAGTACTACTTCGGAGGTTGTTTGCAATTTCATCAAGGAGAATATCTTAATAAGGTTTGGGATACCAAACAAGATTGTCACTGACAATGCTTCAAACTTCTCCTCTGCTGAAATGACTGAATTTTTGCTATGGCTATGACATTTCCCTTTCACACTCTTCAAATTATTATCCCCAATCGAATGGGCAAGCTGAATCAATGAACAAGAACTTAGTCACAATTTTCTGGAAGCTTGTAAATGACTCTCAGAGGAATTGGCATAAGAAACTATATGATGCTTTATGGGATGATAGAATTACACCTAAGAGAGCCATTGGAATGTCTCCTTTTCAAGTGGTATATGGAGTTGATGCTCAGCTGCCAGTAATGTTGGAACTGCCAGCCTTGCACTTGATGAAGGCCATTGAAGATGCCAGTTTTTCCAGCTCATTGGACAAAAGGATTATGTACCTTCAGAGGCTGAATGAAGATAGATTGCAGGTGGTTGATAGGATATCAGCTCACCAACTCAAGGTAAAAGCTCTATTTGACAAGAAGGCTAAGTCTAGAACTTTTCAAGTGGGAGATGTTGTTCTTCTTTGGGACAAAAGGCATGAACCAAGGGGTAGCCATGGTAAGTTTGATTCTCTTTGGCTGGGCCCATTCAAAATCAGACATCTTACCGGTGAGAATTATTTCTACTTGGATTACATGGATGGTTCTTCTCTCCCACTTCCTTATAGTGGGCATCACTTGAAATTATTCAAATCCTAGTGACTTGGGAGTCATTTGTATATTTTGTACAACTTTCCCTTTGGTTTGTTTTCCTTTGGTTTTTGTCTTGTTTCTTTTCCCGCTTGGTGTGTGCTCCCCTTCTATTTTGAGCTTGTTTTTGACTCCGTTGCCCAATGGATAAAGCATTGGTCTTCTTTTCTTAAAGTTTTCTAAGGTTCTTGATCTTGCCTTGTATTTCATGCCAAGCCAAGTCATCCCCAGATGGAGCCAGCTGTTGTCACCCTCAAATTTCCCTCCATTTTCCAAGTCTAAAAATGTTAAATTTTGAGTTGGTGCCTTTGAAGTATGCTTGAAAGAGGTATTTTTGAATCTAGGACTTACCAAGAGATTTTATACTTTTAAAAACTTATCCATCTGATGGGAAATTTCTCCCCCTTTCAAGAAAGGTCAAGAAGTCCCCTTAACTCCTTGTATTTTGCAAGATATGGCTCGGCGGACCTATGTGGTTAAATTTTTCCCTTTGGCGGGTTGGTGGACCTATGGGTTCCTTCTGATTTTTGCACTTTTTGGCCAAAGGGGTAAGTCAGCAAAAGTGACCCATGAGCCCATGTGGAAAAATGGAGAGATAAGTTCCGCCCGCCCCCTTAACGAACCAGAGACCGCCACATGTCCTCGGGGTAGTGAGCTGGTAGAATAATTTTTTTTTGAACCCTTTGTAAAAAATGGGTTAAAGGTTCAAGTTTCACCGCCCTCCCTTTGGACCCGCAACGAAGCAAAAGCTGCCACATGTCATCGGGGAAACAGACTCGTGGACCCATGAAGGAAAATCAAATTTTACGCCAAAGGATCAAAATGTTGCAAATTGAATCATGACCACATAGCCCATTAGAAGGTGACACATGTCCTCGTTGAAAGGTCAACGCGGACCTGCGGATGAATTTGAGATTTTTCATTTTTCTCCCAAAAGGCTCAGATAGTGTTTTAGACCACATCCCCTCATCCAACCAGAGGCTTCCACGTGTCAGCGGGCTGGCAGACCGGCAGAGCAAATCGAGAAATCACGCCTTTTCTCCCAAATGTTGGGAAACATATTTTTTCCACCTGGCTCATCGTTTCTCTGATTCTGACACATGTAGGGTCCCAATTTTGAGGTAAAAAAGAGGGAAAATGGTTTATTTACATCTGCATCTGATCTTTTATCACCATTTTTTGGCTTGAACTCTACAATGGATGAATGTGGATCATTTTTTGTCCTTCCTTCTCTGTTTGTGGTCATTTTTTTATGGAAATGTAGTTTGGGTCTGTTTTGGAACAAGATCGATGGTTTTCACAGGGAATATGATGGATTTTGAAGAGATAGAGTTTCTCGTGTTTTTGCAAATGGAAATGGAGAAATGTGCCAACTGGGCACTCAAACATTTTGGAGGTAGTTACAAAGGTGAAATGATGAGGGAAAATGGATAAGGAAACCACCATTCATCTCTGCCCAAAAGAAATCACGTTTGAAATGATGATTTTCCCCTCTTTTAGGGCATCTGCATTTTCCATGAATGCATTCTTGTTTCCTGTCTCTTTCCAAATGAATCTCCAACAAACTTGATCCCATTGGGATATTCTTTCCTTGGAGGAAAAGCAAAGATGAAATAGGTTTGTTATAAAAACATGCTTTGCCATTGTATACGGGGTTCCTGGCATTTTTGGAAAGATTGTAAAAAACTGAAAGTTGCTCAATACAGAAGTTTTTCTTATCTTCCTCTACTGTTTTCTTTCACTTCTAGCTCCTAGTTAGTGTTTTGTTCATCTCTGCATGCAAAGAAACTTTTTGCTCTTGTGTATATGATCTTTAGAACTTTGTGTTTGAAGATTGATACGTATTGTGAAGGTGAATAATCCTTTTCTGCATTTTTCTATTTCAATACAAGTAAGGTTATAATCTTGAAATCTATATATCCAAAAAGTATTGTTGTTCTTCCCCCCTCCCTTTCCATCTTCTCCATTCTTCTGAGCCCTTTGTATTGATGACATTTTAGTATGAAATCTCTTGAAGTATCAGGAATCCACATGATGAAAGTTGTGTATATGTATATAAGTCTTTACTGCTTTCAAAAAGGGAACCTCTCCCATTAAAGAGGAGGGACTTTTTGTCCCCTGACTGGGGTTTCACCCAAAGTGCAAATCTGAAACCCTGAAGGTACAACTTCTCGTCCCAAGAGGAATGGTGACATTTCCAATTAATTATACAACTTACTCCTTTTTGTCTATGATTTGAACCCAATCTCTAATGGGTTGATTAGTCAATGAATCAAAATGCTTCTTATCTCCTTTCATATACTTGTTGGTGCCACAATAGATTAACCAAATTGTCTATCATGGCTACGAAGTTTGGGAGACTAGATCAACGTTTTGGTGTGTATTGTAATTTTCTTATTCAAGTACTTCTCATTTCTATAAAACAGTGTAATATTAACTACTATTAGTATGTATTTTGCCGATGGAATCATCCAATCTTTGTAGATTTCTCAAATATGTCTTTGAGTGTTTTCCAAGTATCATATGCATAAATAATATCTTTAATTTGTGGGATGATTCCATCAGCAACATACATAACAATAGTAGTGAAGGCCTCATTATTATTTCTTTTTTTTGAGCTATCTCTCTATATTCAAGAGGGGCGTGTTTCTTTTTTTCTACATATTCCCACAAATTTATTACAAGAAACACATTTTAAACCTTATATTTCCACAATGATTAATTCTTCACATCTAATGTATACTCAAGAACTAATATACTTCTAGAATAAGTCATCAAATGATAACAAATTTACACCAAGATTCAAGTTCAACTTTAAAAAATCCTTACATAAGTTTTCTTTATCATTTGAAATATTACAAAAAATTGTGAAAATCAATACATCACATTTTCTTTACAAAAATAATTAAATCTACTTATCCTTTTGAATCCTCCACACAAAGACTTTAAGAGTGAGAATCATCAATAATGTCCAGCAATAATTGTATAATTCCAATTCAGTCATTCACCTTAAAAGTCACCAACCATTTATCTTGTTTTAATTCTTACAAAATGTAAACAAAACTATAAGTCATGGAGCATTAAAAATTTATCCATTCATAGTTTACGATTCAAAATAGTATCTTTGAGTAAAACATTAATAAATATTTAATTAACACACCATATGTGTTGTTATCACTTCCGACATAAGCACAACAATCTGAAACAATGAATAATTCATAGCAACAGTGATGAAGAATGTGAATACTCAAAATAATTCTCCCTCCCACAACACATCTCCTCAAAGAGTGTAATCTCCTCTTATCTTATGGAAAATGATATGTTTCTTCACTACTGGAAAAGGTTCTTTCAATTCTCACCACTTTTCTCATCAACATAACCATTGTTGGATTATAATATTAGTCATAACCCATTCACTAATATGGATTTGATACCATATAAAATATAAAAAAAATCGAATCGAATGATTACATTATTCTTGGAATTGATGACAGAAGATGTGTGTGTGTGTGTGTGTGTGTGTGTGTGTGTGTAAAACAAATGCACCTACCAAATGTGTAGTTGGGTTGTGGCAGTGGTCTATTCCAACCATAATAAATTTATTTCCAACACAAGGATATCAGGTATCTATATGTACCCGAAATTGTAGGGTACTGCATCGTCAGAATGATGTTACATATACCCCAATGATGATTAAGATCTCTTTGCAAGGTGTTCAGAATCAAAAAAATCTCGCCAAGTATATATTTATATCCTGCATGCCCCGCTTAGCCTCCGCATGCTCTATTTTTCCCTCTTCCCCCCTTCTTCTTGCATTTTGTATTCAGTGACAAAACCACCGCCCTATCTAAGTGGGGGTCCCATGACTGCCACCTAGGACAGCATGGCACTCTCGTAACCACCGCCCTTCACAGGGCAGCATTCCTGTACGCATTTTCCAGATTCTTCCGACGATCGTGTCAAACATAAATCTTCAATTTTACATGCTTTCTTCAACCACTTTGGCTTGCATTAATGTTTTTGGTTCCCTGGTAATAGTGTTTTCCCTTTGTTTATAGTAAAAGATTTCAATTGGGAGTTACCCTCTGGTAAATGCTTTTTCTATAAATAGCTAGCTTGTTTTCAAACAAATGGCCCCTCATCTTCTCAATTATCTCATTCAGTCTTTGAATTTCTTGCTTAGAATTCTATCAGTTTCATGTTTTACCTCCATTGTTGGTCTTGTAGAGGTCATTCGATCTTCTATCCACAAGTTAGCTTAGCATAGAATAGTTTCGGTCTTGTTTTAGTATTATTTCATTTTTTTGCCACGCAATTCACCTTAGCATAGAATAGTTTCATTTCTAGATTAGAATCCATTAAAGTTACAGGTTTTGTGTTGTCACAAGGATAGATTCTAAAACTCTCAGTACATTTATGTTGTATTCCCACAATAAATCCCGCTAGGAATTGCATAGTCAAGCTTTGTTCACTTGCGCTATCCCTCTCCTACTCGCATTATATTTGGTCTATATCCAAATATGCCATTGTTCGAATACCATCTTCTGTTGATAATATCATATACATGCTTTTCTATATTCATGAGAACATGAAGGAACAAGGAGATCACATTGAAGGGATGAAATCACACACAACTAGATTTACCACTATTCTGTAAACCCCAGGTTTGAGCTATCAAAGTTCTAGTTACAACATATCAAATAGAGTAGTGAATTATTTTATTTTAGTTAAAAGTTCACTCTCGATATCACCAGGGAAGCTGTGGGGATTGATAGATCTAAGAAACTGTGATTCGTTCCTCACTTATAAGGTAGGATCGAGAGCCTTTCAATTAAAAATAATTAGTTGCTTAGATATTTAGGATAAGATCAAAACTGCACAGGAAAATAGCCACACCAGGCTACTTTGCTTGTTTTAAATTTTGTTACTAGATTAGTTGTTCATTTTCTAAAAATATACTAGAATAGCTTCTCTTTAATTTCATTAAAATATGCCATCAAAAATACAAAAATAGAAGAATGCGTGCATAGTGTAAATACTTCTTTCGTAATCAGTTTATTAATTTTAGTTAAAAATTGAATCGTTTTTGTATGACAATCACAGGACCTAGAGAGCCTAGAGAATATATATTTGAACCAATAGTGCCTCAACCAAATCTACCCATGACATTAGCTGATATATATCATGACCTTAGGATACAGGTCTTCCGAGCAACAACAAACCTATAAGTAATTAGTGAACAAATGAGAGGTTTAAACATCGAAGAGGACAAGGCATACACATTTTGGTCAAATCATCCTAACTATAGACTGCCTTGATAAAATACCCGAATGACTGTACAAATATTTGAAAGAGAGAAAACATTTCGTTACAATCCTTTAGTTCCACAACCTGACATAGGAGACCTCCTCATTGACATAGATACTAGCTTACGCATTCAAGTTGCCAAAACACTTGTAAGGTATTCTAAGAAAATTATACAACTTCTAGTTCTAAACATAGAGGTTGTAAACACGTATGATTATTGGATAGTCGAAAGAAGGGATTGATTCTTCACATGACCATAACAGGTCCACAACAACCATGAACTCATGGTTGTGATCCCCAAGTCCCACAACCCAATGGGCCTGCAAATCAGTTAAGCATTGACACCGATTTATGAACGTTGGTATTTAGATCCTCACCACTCCCACCAGATATTATAACACAGTTCTCCGTATTAAATATAGAAGCCAATCAATCTAATATTATCTAGGCTAGACCAAAAAATCACCCATAGTTCACTATGAATCCACTAAATCACCTATCACCATTTTCATGAGCTTTTCTGGAGATATATACGAAGCTCCCACAGGTCACTTCCCACGTATCCAAAAACCAAGAAACAGGATCTCGACAGAGCTCGACATTGATTGGAGCCTTCGAACAACTATTATATCTGAATGATCCATTACACCAATTCAGGTTAGGAGGGCCCTCTTCACCTTAGATTCGTATATTTCATTATTGCGTATTTAGGATATGAGATCACTCGATTATCTTGTCCGTATCTATTCATATTCAACATTCACTGGCTATCTTGGCATGACCTCGGGAGGTCGGGTATGCGGAAGAGGTACTTGTAGATTCCCATGTTTGCATTTCACTTTTCCATCATACAAAATTGGTTAACCTGACGTGAAACAAACAGTTCTTCCTCTTTTATGTTTCATTTCTTTCATCCACCTTCGCTCTTTCCCATTATTCTTTGGGTATTCATATATCCCCCGAATATGTCAGGATATGATGCATATGACAAACCTCTCTCACATCTTGAAAAAAACTATAGTCAAACAAATAGACAACCAACACCCTCGCTTTCTACATGGGATGATAACTATTCAAGTAATTACTGGTCGTCTCAAACTCCCCCTCACAAAACTAGTTCTAGTTCTTCATTCCGAATTGAGGAGTTAGATCAGCTTGCACAAACATAACAGCCAGATCCCTCAGGCTCTAATAATATGATGTTTACAGGAGAATCCACTTCATCTCCTCGGGTCTTGTTTAGACCACAGATCAGTAGGCAATCAGACCCACTCCCCTTTTTGGATGAGGATTACTTAGCACGCTTTGATAAAAATGAACAACGCTTCCAAAATATGTATCCATCTATAGGGAGTTTACAAATACAATATGATACCCTATTCCAGGAAAAAACCCCCATTCCTCCACCTATGGGAAATGCCCTCGGTGAAGATTGGTAGGGTAATGATAAATTTATAGCAGGGTATCACACCCCTTTACAACCTCAAGGTATACAACAAACGCCATTAAGGAAAAACGTTGTGTCTTCACCAATAGAGGTCATTTCCACCTTAACTTAAAATATTAGAGGGTTGGAACTTGCTCAAGCAAACAAAAATTCATATTTGGGGCAAGTAGGAATACACAACCCTCCACATCATCCCAGTTAGGTTGACCTCCTTACAGGAATAGGCACATTGGGCATGCTTCCTCAAAATCCTTATAGCTACCCACAGCAAACACCAACTAGGACCACATTTTCAAACGTCACTCCAGTTGAAAACATGACACCTCCCGGCTTGGCACCAAAAAACCCGTACTAAAACAATGCTCCTCCTTACTTAAACATTTATTCAAAGTCACCATAAGGAGACATGTTCTCTTCTCCCAGGATGTTTGTTCAACCACAGGGATTCCCTTATGTCCCTACAAATGCATATGATATGCCATATCAACAACCCATTCTACCTCCGCCCCCTCAACAAGCGCCATCGATGGTCGAGGCCTACGTGGTAGGGACTTATTCAAAATATTTAAAAGAGCCCCTAGACTTCACCATATGAAGTGTTATGCCTCTAAGACCTCTTCCCAATTTACCCAAATACAAAGGGGAAGGGGATCCAAATGCACACATTAAGGCCTATGCCACAGCCATATGGGAATTACTCCCTTGGGATGGGGTTGTCACTAAAATATTCCCT
Organism: Taxus chinensis; assembly: GCA_019776745.2. Lineage (NCBI taxonomy): Eukaryota > Viridiplantae > Streptophyta > Pinopsida > Cupressales > Taxaceae > Taxus > Taxus chinensis. The sequence goes on from CM034146.1 coordinate 390,159,776, forward strand.
AAGACCTTAGAAGGTATTTCCCTTGATTGGTATTACAGAATATTTGAAGCCTCGATACACTCATTTAAACAACTCGTGTCAGAGTTCATCAAAGCTTTTGATATGAACAAATTGTTACGAATAGGGATTAGGGAATTCCTACATATTAAACAAGAACATAACGAATCCGCTGCTCATTTTATTCAAAGATGGCATATGGTTCTCTACTCATCAGCAAGTGCTCCAAACATGGATAAAATGGAACTATGCGATTTATTCCTTAATTCTCTCAATAGAGAGATAAAGGAAGAAGTCCAGAAGTTCCCACTAAGAACTTATGATGAAGTACTCGAGAGTGCTCTCTGAATCAACCAAGCAATGATAGATAGTGGTCGTAATACATATGGGAAATTAAACACTCCCAATCAAAACACCGCAGCCTATCCTAATACCAGGAACGGTAATCAAGGACCTAAGATCCTTAACAAGAACCGCAAAGTTACAACAAATGGGATAACTGACCAAGTTAAAAGGGAAAACATTATAAACATTTCACCACTTGTTAATAATTAGCGAAATAACAATTCTACTCCCACAATTAATGCAGTGGATTTTAATCGTCCACCATGGCAACAACAACAATAACAATAAATCCAAACACAAAGTCCAAATCTAAACCCAACTGGATATCAGAGTCAAAACCAAAGGCAACAACCTCAAAATTTTAACTCTAACAACTAAAAACCTTATCAGAATTTTGGGCCACAACAAATTATAAATCAATAGCCTCAAAATTATAATCCCAATTTATATTGTGGCTTCCACAAGACTCAAGGCCAGGATACTAGGACTTGTCATGAATACAATAAATTCATGCAGTATTTGTCAAAAGATCAAAAACAACTCTTTATAGATATTTTTTTAGCAAATTTTGTAGTGCCCACGCCAAACACTTATGTAGGGGCAGTTTCCCCTCAAAATACACCCCTCAAGATCTTTAATGATCCACTCCCAAACCATTCTAACAATAATAGAATAGATCCTAGTGGAATAAACAAGGGTGTTGTAACAGGAAACAATGACCATGAAGCTTCAACTTCATTAAATCCACCAGTCGCACCCCAACTAGGAACTCGACCCCAAACCAAGATAGTTGGTTTGGTAGAGTTAGACACCGAGCTACCCGTAGAAACCATAACAAGAACATGGGATTATTCTTCTCAACCTACTCCAAGTTATCCATTGGAACCAAACAACAGTCAACAAATTTTGGTAAAACCCATAGGCGCCTATGATTTAATTAACGATTTAACTAAAACCTTCTCTCAAATCTCCTTTTTGGATTTGTTAAAGAACTCTCCCTCCCATAGGGCTGCCCTCTTAGAAGCATTAGGCCTTGGTCATTTATTCAACATCACTCCTCCTCCAAAAACGCAAGTAAACCATGTAAAATTTGACATTTATCCACTGGGGCAGCCAGATAGGGATACGGAGTTTATATTTGATATAAGCAAAATGCCAACAAATGCTGAGATTGCATGAAGAGGTGACCCAACTTTACATTTGCAAGTATGGATTTATAATAATTATATTAAACATGCAATGGTTGACGATGGGGCAGTAGTTAACATATTCCCCTTCGCTTTTCTTCAAAATTTGGGATATGGAGAGACAAACTGTTCCATAACGCGAAATACGTTAAGAGGATATGATAGCCTCAAGGCCATTTTGATTGGAACCATAGTTTTACCAGTCACTTTAGGACCCAAGACAGTCCTCACTGAGTTTTATATTATAGATCGGGAAACCAACCATAATATGATCCTTGGTCAGCCATGGATACACCACATGAAGGAAATCCCTTCCACATTATTCCAAGAAATAATATTTCTACACTTAGGGAAAATATTCATGGCGCAAGGTGACCCAAAACCCTTCGATATACACCTAGCTGATTTGAAGAAAAAACTAGGCATTCACTCTGAGTTTGAACTCCCAACAAATAAAATCATCAAACAAATTAATTCAAAACCAAAATAAGAGTTGATACCCACCACGGAAATAGAAATTACAAATCTAGCTGAGGACATTCCAGCAATAAAAAATGAGACCAATGTTATAAAAATAGTGTCACAAGGGACTACCGCAAAAATTGTTGAGTTGCTAGAGAAAGACTTACCTATTCTCCTACCATTTGATTCTATGGGTATGGGACACACCCTGAGAATTTCTTCTCTTCCATTAGACAAAATTTTTATGGTAGAAGTAACCGAAGCAAAAGAAATAGATACGACAGATATCCCAAAATCTATTTTTCCAAGCAAGTATTAGACACTCCACTTCGATGGAGCTAGATGTCGCTTTGGAGCTGGGGCGGGAGTGATCTTTACTTCACCTAAGGGAAATATCCTACCTTTCACCTTTAAATTAAACTTTGAATGTACAAACAGCGGGGCTAAGTACGAAGCTCTCCTCCTTGGCCTCATCCTAGCCAAAAGAATGGGCATTGATAACATTAGAGTACTAAGATACTTGCAACTGGTTGCAAACCAAGTCTCTGAGGTATATGAAACTAGGGCTGAACATTTAAAAATCTATAAAACAACAGTATTAGATCTAAGCAAGGGATTTAACTTCATATCAATTGAAGTAATCCCCCGAGAGCAAATACTTCTCATAGACTCGATAGTAACCTCAGCTTCCCGTTTCACTGCAAACGGTGATTTGGAAGATATAAATTTCATAGTATCACTTCGTACAGAACCATTAGTACATAAAATACCAACAAACTCACTCTTGACTCAGGGAGAAGTTGAGGATGATTTTTCTATCATGGATCACTTTGACGATGATAGAGTCACTCTCAAATATCTAAACGCTTATGTGGAGCTACACCTTGCTCATCGTATAGTTGATCTTTCCCTAATACCACATTCCTATTCCTATTTTGAAAATCCCATGGTAGAGTCTCTGTACGTACCCAAAATTGTAAGGTGATGTACTGCAGAACAACGTAATAAGTGCCCCAATGATGATGCAGGTCTCTTCGCAAGGTGTTCGAGGTCCAAAAAAGCTCTCTGAATATGCGTTAACATCCCGCATACCCCGCTTAGCCCCCGTGTGCTTTTTTTCCCCCATTTTCCCTCTTTTCTTGCCCCTTTTCTCTTTAGTAACGAAACCGCCGCCCTAACTGGGCAGTGGTCCTGTAACTGCCGCCCTAAATAGGGCAGCGGTCCTATAACCGCCGCCCTGAGCAGGGTGGCGGTCCTTTACGCGTTTTCTAGAACATTCTTTTGAAGTGACTCGCGTGAAATATCAATGTTTCACCAGCTTTCCTTGCCGACTTAAGCTTGCATTTATGTTTTTGCTCCACTGGAATAGTGTTTTTCCTTTGTTTATTGTTTAGAAGTTCGGTTTGATTTTGATCTTTGGGTGATAGAATTCCTATAAATGAATTACTTGTGCTCAAGCAAATGGCCTGAAGTTTGCCTCTGAATTTCTTTTTGCTGTAGATTTAATTTTCATTGTTGCTTAGAGTTCTTAGTTCAGTTCATTATATGCCTAGTTAGCATTGTTTTGCAGTTGGTAAGCCACATATCCATCTTGTGCAAATGCTGTCATGGCTAGAGGTCTGCCCCTCATTCACTTTGATCCTCTCATTTTCCATAGTTTAGTCTTTTATTCTATTTAGAGCCATAGCTTTAATCCTTTGCATGCTTATTTAGTATTGTCCAGCAGTTGGTAAGCCACATATCCAACTTGTGCAAATAGTGTTGTTGTTTTATCCAATCCATTGGAATAGAATAGCTTAGGAAGCCATTAAAGTTGCAGGTTTTGCTCCTCAAACAGGATAGTTTCAGGTTCTGGACGCATTATGTTGCATGATTCGCAATAGATCCCGCTAGGAACTGCATAAGCCAAGCTCTGTACTCTTGCGCTATCCCTCTCCTAGTTGTGTTCTATTCAGTCTGTATTCTAAAGGTTGTCCCTTGTTCCAACACCTACTCCTGTTGATGCAAGCATTACATGCTTTTCTGGATCTACATGAGCACAAAGAACGAAGAGATCATACTGAGTGGACAAGATCACACACACCATCGGATTCGCCACTGTTCTGCGGAATCCAGGTTCTAGCTTTCAAAGTTCTAGTTAGAATCATATCAAATAGAGTAGTTAATCGCTTTATTTCTGTAAATTCTATTCTCAATATTGCCAAGGAAGCTATGGGGATTGATAGTTTCTGAGAAACTATGATTCACTCCTCACTTCTGAGGTAGGATCGATAATCTTGCAAATAGATTAGTTATTTCATTGTTTAGAATAGATATACAAATTACACAGACAAATAGCTACACTCGGCTATTTTGTTTGTTTTAAATTATTAGTTTAGTTGTCAATTCTAAATATTTTAAATAGCTGCCTTCTTAAATTCTTATAAATCATCAAAAAAATACAAAAAGAAGTCATATATGCTTAAATATATTTCGTATACTTAGAGTTCACTTTATTACAGTTTGTTTATATTATTGCGTTTGTATGACAATTACGGGACCTAGGGAGCCCAGAGAATACATTTTCGAGCCAATCGTGCCTCAGTCCAATCTCATAACAGCAATAATTGATATTGACCAGAATCTTAGAATCCAAGTCTTCCAAACAACAGCAGACTTCCAGCAGATCATATCTCAGTTAGAAGGATTAAACATAGAAGACGACCAAGCACATACATTTTGGTCAAATCAGCCAAACTACAGACTACCCTAGAAAAACATCTATATGACTGTAGAAGGGTTTGAAAGAGAACAAACATTCGGGTGTGACCCCTTTAGTTCCTGTTATCCAAAATTCACCCCCAAGGTAATTTTGATAACATGCAAGCAATTATATTGATTCACGGCAAAAATTCATGTTTCTAGGGTCCCCTCATATTTGTCTAACTCCCCTGTCCAAGAGGAAGAGAGTAAGTTCTGAGAAAATGCGAAAAAAAAGGTTTAAGAAGGCAAATAGGTCGATCCAGGAAAAATCGTGAAAATTGGCTAAGTCCTGCTCAAGGTTGCCTCCGGGACGTGTGGGACAGAAAGGCGCGAACCGGCCGGTTCGGCTGAAATCAGCACAAACAGTCCAAAACGCAGCAAGGACAAATGGGACAAAATTATGCGGCGGGCGCGAAAAGCCGATCCGGCCAAAAGAGGAAGAAAAATTGGCTAAGTGTTGCTCGGGACGTTTGGGACAAAAAGACCCGAACCGGCCGAAATAAGCACAGGCAGTCAAAAAAGGATTGGGACATCTGGGCCGAAAAGGCGCGAACTGGCCGAACCGGGTGAAAAGGGTTGAGTCAGTCCGAAGGCAAATGGGACAAGCAGGACAGATGGACGCGAACCGGCCGAAATCAGTTAAGGCAGTCCAAAAACAAAGCGGGCCAAGTGGAACAAAAATGCGCGAATCGGCCGAACCAGGCGAAAAAGGTCGAGTCAGTCCGAAGGCAAATGGGACAAGTGGGACAGATGGAGCCGAAGGATCCGAGGACCAATTAGATCATGACACGTGTCGCAGGAGGAAAAGTCAACGTTTGGTCCGGAAACTTCAAACGGCCATAACTTTTGACTCCGAGCTCCGATTTTGATAAAATTGGACTTTCTGGAACGAGCACGACGTCCTCTACGCCACAAAAACTGGATTTCTTATTTTTAATGAGGATAGATATATTTAAATAAAAGAAACATATTCGGCTCCAGTCAGTCAATGCTCTTTCCCGTCAAATGACAGAAAACGCCTGCCAGGCCCAAAACAGCTGCCCGCACTCAGAAGGCCATAACTTTTGCATTTCTCAATGAAATCACACAAAATTGGTACCGTTGGAATCGTGGTTCCGAGCCCGATGCACAAAAATCAAGAAATTCCAGATTTGATTAGAAATTGATCAAGATTTTTAAGAAAACGTGGCCGGGTTCAGAACAGTGTTTTATTTGGTAGCTGGGAGTGCAATTAAGAGGCATGGTCATCATTCCTTCTCTGCTGCAGCACATGGGACAGTATGGGGAGCCTTTTGCAAGTAATGTATACCCATTCCACTCAATTTAATGCCTCTTACAGGTGGTTGAAGGACAGATTTCGGGATTTCCATTTTTCCCTTCTCTTTTCCTTCTCATTTTTCTATAAATTGGAGTGTTGGGCTCATTGTAAAAGGGGAGAGTTTTTGGGTAACAAAGCTCTGTCAAAATTGCTTTGTGAAGCCAGTGTGTTGCAGGCCCTTGTAGTGGACTCCTTGCATGGTGATCCAGGCCCTTATCTTGTAATAGATTGAACTGTGCATATCATGAAGCAATAAAATATCAGTTTGTGGATGTATCTTCCCCTGCTGTGTTTCCTTGCATTCTTCTTGCCCCTTTAATCTTTTCTACAAGTATATTGTGTCTATTTATTATGTTCTTGCAGGAATTCATTATCATTGTGTGTGCTTGGAATATTGTTGTGAATGCATTTTGCTGGATTATGGTGAACTGTCATCACCTCTTCTAGTGTGCACTTTGCCTCTGTATTTCACACATTTGGAGATTACTCTCCCACCCTCCTTTTCTGGTGTATCACCGCTTTAGTGTAGGCTTTCATTTTATGCATTCTCTCTCCCTGGTCCCTTGGAAATTTAGGTTAGAATAGCTAGTTTCTCCTGCATTAGAGTAGATTGTGGCAGGTAGTTTAGGAGCAAGAACCAGCTTTCTCTGGAGGTCTATCTCAAGTAGCAAGTCCCACAACTTGGAGATAGTACCCATGTTATCCAATCACACTGGATGCTTAGAGTGATCAAACTAGAAATCTGATCAACATCCAGGGGTGCTGTGATTCGGTGATAACAGTTCTGGCACGCCCGGTGGGACATAGAGGTCTTCACTTTCATTGCAACAAGATTGATGTGCACTTGTTGTAAGTTCCATCTTTGAAGGAGCTTTAAAATCACACATCTGGCGACTCCAAAAGAGGCATAATCCACTGGTTTCAGCAGTCCAAGCCTGACAAATTTATGAGAAGAATACAGACCAGGTCAAGAACTAGGGAGGAAGGATTGTTTGTTTATCTGCATCTATCTCCAGGAAGAGAAAGAAGGGGAAGAAGAGCTCAAAGATCTGCGTCTCCACCTAATCGGACTTTGTCTACACCTCCACCTAGTAGACCTTTTCTCGCATCAACAAGGGTTCTCAGGCCAATCAGAATGGCGCAACCACTAAAATCCCTTCGTCAATTTCACTGGCAGCAGCCCACTTGCCCTCAATGCACAGAATCCAGTTCCAATTGCAGCATTGAAGAACATTCCATTTTTCACTGGAGAAAATCATACCACTCCTGGTGATCATGTCAAAGACATTGCTAACGTCTGTGCAATCCATGAGATAAATGAAATGGATGTGGCTGTCAAACTGCTGGCATCATCGTTCAAAGGGAAGGCATTGCAATGGTTCAAAAGCCTTGAAGCTGGTTCTATCACAAATTGGAATCAGTTATGCATAGTTCTCCATGAGCAGTTTGGAGAGAAGGGAGACAACTTGTCTCTTCTAGAACAATTAACAACTATCAAGAGAGCTCCCAATGAGCAGCTGACTGACTTCAACTTCAGATTTCAAAGGTCTTGGGATAGGATTCCAGTGGCAGTCAGGCCAACAGCAGAAGGTGCTTTTCTATACTATCTTAAAGCTTTGAATTCTGATATTTCTATGTTAATTCAATCTATGGGAGGCACAACCTTACCTGCTTCTTATAGCATTGCCATTAGGGCTGAAAATTGTCTTATTCAAGCTGGTAAACTGGCTCCCAGGCCCCCAATGCCATTATACCCAAGTTTGGAGAGCCCAAGTACTAGTCAAGCACCTGTCTTAGCTCCTATTCCCACTCCTAGAAATCAAAGTTCAAATGAAGCTTCCACTTCATCTCCAAGTGCCCCAAATGAGCTTCAAGAAGTTATGAAACAATTGCAAAATTTAGGTAATGAGCTGGTCACACTCAAGAGACAGCAAGCTCAAAGTTTTAGACCTTCCTATCAGCCTCAAGCTCAACCAAATAGGCAACCATATCAACCTCAAAGACCACCCAATCCAGCTGCAAATCAGAATCAAGCAAGGCCTCCTGCCAACAGACCATTTCAGCCCTACAACCCCAATGTTGCATCTGCATCCAGAGCTTTGGTGCCAGTCCAAAATAACATGGCCCAAGAGTATGATTGGTGTTTCCCGTGCAGTCAGCCACATAACCAATCAATGTGCTTTAACGGTGCATTAAATCAGGCTCTAATGGTGCAAACCATTGGTGGGTCGCAAGAGTCCAGCCACGAAGGAGATCAGCAGCAGGAAGCACCTCAGCAAGGAACATCTCCGAACGAAACTACTCTTGTCAATTGGCAGGCTGAAGATTTCTGTGGTATGAATCAAATACCCTCTCAAAGTGTTGCAGCCAACACAAGGTCAAAGAGGAGAAATTTGGGTGAAGAACAGCCATTGGCTTCAAGTAATCCACAACCTTCTACCACTCCACAAGCCGCTGGCAGACAAACTGTAGCTCCAAACATACAAGGAGCACCTAAAACGGCCCCTAGGCCAACTCAGATGCCAGCTGCTGCTGCCCATGTGCAAGGAATGAATGTGCAGGCCAAGGGACAGCAGAGGGATACTTCATCTCCATTCAACATCATTGATCAGATGAAGAAGACAAATGTCAACATATCAATGTGGCAATCACTATCCATCCCAGGCCAAAGAGATTTGCTACAAGCTGCCATGAAGGACTGGTCAACTTCAAATCACCATGTCCAGATGCAAGAGGAGGTACTCACAAATGCTGCCCAGCCTGAAGGAAATCATGGAGGACAGCAAGGTAAAATGTTGAAGCCCCCTCCATTTTATGTTTCATTGATCATAGGAGATAAGCTGGTGCATAATTGCATGATTGACTCTGGGGCAAGTAGTTCAGTAATGCCAAAACAGATAGCTGACCAGTTAGGGCTTCAATATGAAGTCCTCTCCAAGGGTGTAGTGCAATTAGACGGGACAGCAGTGACAACGGTTGGAGTAATCAAAGGTTTGAGCCTCACACTGCACGCATGTCCCAATGTAGTAGTGTTGCAAGATGTGTCAGTCATAGACCTGCCACCACTCTTTGCATTGTGCTTGTCAAGAGACTTCACTGCTAAAATTGGAGGCTATCTTTCAGCGGATTGGTCACACATGTTGTTCAGAACAAGATATGGAACCAAAGCCACAATCAGGTCTGAACCTATTGCAAACTTTCACATTGAGCCTTACACTCCAAGCCAAATCAATACCAACTGTTCAGCATTTGATCAGGAGGATTATCCAAGCACTGATGAAGCTGACACCAAGGTTGGGAGCATCCCAGATTTGACTCTTGATGAATGGGCAAGCAAAGTGCATGCTTTTGATCCCTATCAAGAAATAGAAGAATCCAAGCTAGGAGTCTATTACATACATGAAGAAAATCAACCTATTCCCAGCATCACCAAGCCAGATCATAAGGACAAGAATGAAGTATGGCAATTGTTCTTTGATGGGTCAAGGAGTAGACAAGGTGCAGGAGGAGGAGCTATGCTCATTTCACCGCAAGGTATAAGGTATTACTCAGCCTTCCGTTTCCAGTTTTCCTGTTCAAACAACACAGCTGAGTATGAAGCCTTAATTCATGGACTGCACTGGGCAAAGAAGAAAGGCATCAGGAATTTACAAGTGTTTGGTGATAGTGAGCTGATCATAAACCAAGTCAAAGGAAAAAATGCTGCCAAAAATGATCTGTTGAAGAACTACAAAAATCGGGTATGGGATCTTATTGAAGATTTTGAAGCTTTTAGCATCATTTCCATCCCAAGAAAAAAGAATGAAGCCGCTGACAGACTGGCAGCAGTTGGGGCTGCGTTTGATGTTGTAGAAAGTATCAAAAGTGAGAAAACTCAGCCTCATATCAAAGTGGTAGTGAGACCAGCTGTTCCAGATAACAACACAAGTTGGCAAGTCTTCGAGAATGATCAACAAATTGTTAATTTCCTACAAGAAGAAGCTGAGTTCTCCATGAGAAATCAAGACAAGCTGGAGCAGCAGTATGGTGACCAAGTGGTGCAGCTGAGGACTAACAAATTACCAAAAGGCCTCATAACGCTAGAGTCAATCTTCAACCCGAATGATCAGTTCCGGAAGGAGAAAGCGAACATTCAAGTAAAGGGTGAAGATTCAGAGCCTATCTTAGTAGATGAAGGCAAGACATTACAAATTGGCAAAGTAAGTACTCCACAAGAGAAATCTGATTTTGTTCAGCTTTGTCAAGAATTCCCAGATGTCTTTGCTTGGACTTACAAAGATTTAAGAGGTTTCAATCCAAAGTTGGCACAACATACTATTGAGTTGGATCCGGAATCCAAGCCTGTCAGGCAAAAGCAAAGGCCAGTAAATCCTCATATCGAGCCTCTCATGAGAAAAGAGTTAAGCAAGCTCATTGAGGCTAGTATCATCTTTCCCATCAAACACTCAAGTTGGGTTGCAAACTTGGTGCCGGTAAGAAAGAGAAACGGAGAAATAAGATTGTGTGTGGACTTTCGTGATCTAAATAGAGCATCACTCAAGGATCATTATCCGCTTCCATCAATGGAACAAATATTGCAGGTTGTAGCTGGTTCAGAAAGGTTTTCATTGCTAGATGGATATTCAGGCTATAATCAGATAATGGTGAAAGAAGAAGATCAATTCAAAACGGCCTTCACTACAAAATGGGGCACATATGCTTACAAGAAGATGCCATTTGGACTGTCAAATGCCGGAGCAACATTTCAGCGAGCTATGGATATGGCGTTCAAAGGCTTGATCAACAAGATAGTGCTGGTATATCTAGATGATATCACTGTCTTCTCAAAGAATGCAGCAGACCATCTCTTTCACCTCAGACAAGTGTTTCAGAGGTGTAGAAGGTTTGGAGTGTCATTGAATCCAAAGAAGTGTGTATTCTTGGCACACGAAGGAAAATTGTTGGGCCACATTGTCTCTAGGGAAGGGCTAACAATTGATCCTGAAAGGGTTGAAGCCATCCGAACGCTTCCATTGCCACACCACAAGAAATCTCTCCAAAGCTTCTTAGGAAGGATAAACTTTGTCCGCAGATTTGTGCCTAATTTTGCCACTCTTGTGAAGCCTCTAACTATGATGTTGAAGAAGAGTCTGGCATTCAAATGGACAGCAGAAGGCAAAGAGAGTTTTGAAAACATCAAGCATGCAATATCACAAGCTCCAACTCTTATCAACCCAGATTTCTCAAAGGACTTCATGTTGTATGCGTTTGGAGGATCAGATACAATCTCAGCTATCTTGACACAGCTGAATAGAGAAGGTTCAGAACAGCCCATAGCATTCTTCAGCCAAACCTTGGAAGATTACGAAATAAAGTATTCTTTCATCGAAAAGCATGTCCTTGCTGTCATCAGGAGCTTGAAGAAGTTCAGACACTTGGTCTCAAACAATAAGATTCAAGCTGCTGGTGTCTCATGCTGGTGTCAAGGACTTCCTCCTAAACAAGGATTTAAATGAGAAGAGAGCAGGTTGGATCACTCGGGTGATGGAATATGATATTGAAATCAAAGTGACCAAGCTAGTTCGTGGCAAAGGCTTGTGTGAGCAGCTCGCTTCCAAACAATCAGACGAGCCAAAAAGTGAAGAGGATGCTGTCCTGCTACTACAGAATGATCAAGAACAGCCAGCTGATGATGCACCCATCCCATGTTGGACCCAAGACTTGGTGCACTACCTCCAAACAGGCTTGTGCCCCCCAGAAGTGAGCAAAGCAAAAAGGAGATACTTCAGATTACAAGCCATTCCATATGTGCTTGTTGATGGAGTTTTGTTCAAGAAGGACATCAATGGTGTTCTATTAAGATGCATTGGAACAGGTCAAGTTGAGAAGATCTTACACGAGTTCCATGACGGGGAAGCAGGAGGCCACTTTGCTCCACGAGTGACAGCTCTCAAAATCATGAAAGCTGGTTACTATTGGCCTACTGTGTTCAATGATTGCTACTCATGGGTCAAGAAATGCAAGAAATGTGCATTCTTCACGGGGAAAGAAAGGTTAGCAGCACTGCCCCTTCGTCCAATTTCAGTAAATCAGCCATTCATGCAATGGGGATTGGACTTCATTGGAGTCATCAATCCCAATTCAAGTCAGGGCCACAAGTGGATACTAACAGCAACAGACTATTTCACCAAGTGGACTGAAGCAGTGGCACTCAAGGAGGCAAATGAATCTAATATCTTAGATTTCTATGAAGGGATAGTCACGAGGTTTGGTGCCCCTGCCACTATCATATCAGACAATGCATTGGCTTTCCTTGGCACAAAGATCACTGAATGGGCTGTCAAGAATTGTGTGTATCTCAGCACTTCATCGAACTATTACCCTCAAGGTAATGGCCAAGCTGAGTCTACGAACAAGAACCTACTAAGAATCATCAGAAGGACTCTTGATGAGAATCAGAGAACTTGGCATGCAAAGCTCAAATCAGCTCTATGGGCTGATAGGATCACGCCCAAGAGATCTACAGGAAGCTCTCCATACAAGCTTGTGTACGGGAAAGAAGCAGTTCTACCTATATCACTTGAGTTGCCAGCACTGGAACTCATGAAACAGTTGGAACTAGCTGAGGTTGAACCCATGGAAATCAGGTATGCAGAGCTGATGGAATTAGAAGAGACAAGAGAGCACGCAATGCAGACCATAGAAAAAGATAAAGCATTGGTCAAAAAGAGTTTTGACAAGAAAGCTAAGGCCAGGATATTGCAAACTGGAGATTTGGTACTGAAGTGGGATGCTGATCGTGCAAAACCAGGAAAGCACTCCAAGTTTGATGCCATCTGGAGTGGCCCGTACATGATCATCGAATGCAAAGGTAGCAATGCTTTCCGACTGGCTAAGTTGGATGGTGAAGATTTACAGATTCCGGTCAATGGGATCTATCTCAAACGTTGCTACTAGAAAGAAAGCTTTTCACCCTTGTAAATATTAATTTAGAATTTCCATTCCTCTAAGTGCTTATGCACATTGTACTGCTGTTAGAGTAGTTTTTATTTCCCTAAGTGCTTGTGCACATGTCCTATTGCTTCTAGTATGTGCATGTTTGCAGTTCATCAAGCTCCTGGAAAAGAATTTGCAGCCATGAGAAAACCAGCTCAACGAATGATTCAAATGGCTCAAGGACACAGGTTTTCAAATTTTAGATCAGCTGAGAGGCCATCAAACAGACTCCATGCCCAATGGATTGCTTCAAACAGCTGGTCGTTCCTCATCTAGCAGGCAGATGACCCCGCTGAGTCGCCAAAATTGTTATCCAAAATTCACCCCCAAGGTAATTTTGATAACATGCAAGCAATTATATTGATTCAGGGCAAAAAGTCATGTTTCTAGGGTCCCCTCATATTTGTCTAACTCCCCTGTCCAAGAGGAAGAGAGTAAGTTCTGAGAAAATGTGAAAAAAAAAAGGTTCAAGAAGGCAAATAGGTCGATCCAGGAAAAATCGTGAAAATTGGCTAAGTCCTGCTCAAGGTCGCCTCCGGGACGTGTGGGACAGAAAGGCGCGAACCGGCCGGTTCGGCCGAAATCAGCACAAACAGTCCGAAACGCAGCAGGGACAAATGGGACAAAAGTACGCGGCGGGTGCGAAAAGCCGATCCGGCCGAAAGAGGAAGAAAAATTGGCTAAGTGTTGCTCGGGACGTTTGGGACAAAAAGACCCGAACCGGCCGAAATAAGCACAGGCAGTCAAAAAACGATTGGGACATCTGGGCCGAAAAGGCGCGAACCGGCCGAACCGGGCGAAAAAGGTTGAGTCAGTCCGAAGGCAAATGGGACAAGCGGGACAGATGGACGCGAACCGGCCGAACCGGCCGAAATCAGTCAAGGCAGTCCAAAAACAAAGCGGGCCAAGTGGAACAAAAATGCGCGAACCGGCCAAACCGGGCGAAAAAGGCAGTCAAAGAGGCATTTCGACTGGGACAAATGGGCCCGAACCGGCCGGATCGGCCGAAATCAGTCAAGACAGCACTAATCAAATGGGACATCCGAGACAAATGGAGCCGAAGGAGCCGAGGACCAATCAGATCATGACACGTGTCGCAGGAGGAAAAGTCAACGTTTGGTCCGGAAACTTCAAACGGCCATAACTTTTGACTCCGAGCTCCGATTTTGATAAAATTGGACTTTCTGGAACGAGCACGACGTCCTCTACGCCACAAAAACTGGATTTCTTATTTTTAATGAGGGTAGATATATTTAAATAAGGGAAACGTGTTCGGCTCCAGTCAGTTAATGCTCATTCCCGTCAAATGACAGAAAACGCCTGCCAGGCCCAAAAGAGCTGCCCGCACTCAGAAGGCCATAACTTTTGCATTTCTCAACGAAATCGCACAAAATTGGTACCGTTGGAATCATGGTTCCGAGCCCGATGCACAAAAATCAAGAAATTCCAGATTTGATCAGAAATTGATTGAGTTTTTTAAGGAAACGTGGCCGGGTTCAGAACAGTGTTTTATTTGGTAGCTGGGAGTGCAATTAAGAGGCATGGTCATCATTCCTTCTCTGCTGCAGCACATGGGACAGTATGGGGAGCCTTTTGCAAGTAATGTATACCCATTCCACTCAATTTAATGCCTCTTACAGGTGGTTGAAGGACAGATTTCGGGATTTCCATTTTCCCTTCTCTTTTCCTTCTCATTTTTCTATAAATTGGAGTGTTGGGCTCATTGTAAAGGGGAGAGTTTTTGGGTAACAAAGCTCTGTCAAAATTGCTTTGTGAAGCCAGTGTGTTGCAGGCCCTTGTAGTGGACTCCTTGCATGGTGATCCAGGCCCTTATCTTGTAATAGATTGAACTGTGCATATCATGAAGCAATAAAATATCAGTTTGTGGATACATCTTCCCCTGCTGTGTTTCCTTGCATTCTTCTTGCCCCTTTAATCTTTTCTACAAGTATATTGTGTCTATTTATTATGTTCTTGCAGGAATTCATTATCATTGTGTGTGCTTGGAATATTGTTGTGAATGCATTTTGCTGGATTATGGTGAACTGTCATCACCTCTTCTAGTGTGCACTTTGCCTCTGTATTTCACACATTTGGAGATTACTCTCACACCCTCCTTTTCTGGTGTATCACCGCTTTAGTGTAGGCTTTCATTTTATGCATTCTCTCTCTCTGGTCCCTTGGAATTTTAGATTAGAATAGCTAGTTTCTCCTGCATTAGAGTAGATTGTGGCAGGTAGTTTAGGAGCAAGAACCAGCTTTCTCTGGAGGTCTATCTCAAGTAGCAAGTCCCACAACTTGGAGATAGTACCCATGTTATCCAATCACACTGGATGCTTAGAGTGATCAAACTAGAAATCTGATCAACATCCAGGGGTGCTGTGATTCGGTGATAACAGTTCCACAACCAGACGCAGGAGATACCCTCACAGACATAGATACCAGCCTAAGAATCCAGGTTGCAAGAACGCCTGTGAGGTATTCTGAGAAGATCACACAATTGTTGATTCTAAACATAGAAGCTGAGAAAGCGTATGAATATTGGATACTAGGGATCAGGACTTGACTCCACGCATGACCATAGCTAGCCCACAACAACCACGAACCTATGGTTGTGACCCACAGGTCCCACAGCCTAACAAATCCATAAGTCAATTAGATATAAAAACTGGCCTACGCACACTAGTATTCCAATCCACTCCACTTCCACCCATCATCATCGAACAATTGTCCTTACTAGATATAGCGGCTAACGAAGCTAGAGAATTCTGGACTAGGCTAGAGAATCATCCGTAGAGTCAATTGTTTCCACCATCCACCATATGACCTTATCTGGAGACATACATGAAACTATCCCAGGTCATTTCCCACGTATCCCACAACCCATAGATCGAATCACGCCAGAGCTCGATATTGATTGGAGCCTTCGAGCAATCATCCTTGCCGATCGATCTATCACACCAGCCCAAGTTAGAAGGGCTTTCTTTGCCTTAGATTCACAAATTCCATTAGTGCGTGTCGAAGACATTAGACTGCCTAACTAGTTTTTCTGCATCCCATGCATATTCCATCCCCACCGGCTGTCTCGGCACGACCTCGGGAGGTCGGGTACGCGGAAGAGTTACCTGTAGATTCCCACGCTCACTTGTCACTTTTCTGGCGTGTAAAATTGGTGAACCCAACGTGAAGCAAAAAAAAAGTAGTGAAGCTGACGTAAACTTCCTACTTTCTTGTTCGGAGTTATAGTATCACGTGTTCTTTCAAAAATCACCTTCGTTGCTTCCCATTATTCTACGGGTATTCATATACCCCCCGAATATGTTAGGATTCGATGAATATGACAGACCCCTCTTGGGTCTCGAGGCATACTACGCCCAACAAAATAGGAAATCATCACCCTCGCTCTCAGTATGGGGTGACAACTATTCAACTAATCAGTTGTCAACACAAACCCCAAGAATCAGATATAACTCGTCTTTTCAAACAGGGGAGTTAGATCAACCTCCTC
The DNA here is from genome assembly GCA_019776745.2 of Taxus chinensis. NCBI lineage: Eukaryota > Viridiplantae > Streptophyta > Pinopsida > Cupressales > Taxaceae > Taxus > Taxus chinensis. The sequence continues at coordinate 390,176,310 of CM034146.1, forward strand.
AAACCCAACAAATAGAGTCTTCAGGTTCGAACAATATGACGTTTACCAGAGAATCTGGTTCGTCTCCTCAGATGCTACTTAGACCACAAATTAGTAGATAATCAGACCCATATCTAGTCTTAGATGATGAACGGTCAATACGTTATCCTAGGAGTGCACAACATTCTCGGGGTATGTACCCACCTATAGGAGGTTTACAATTACAACCCGAGGTCTCTTTTCAATAAAATCCCTCTATGTCACTGCATATAGGAAATACTCTCGGAGAAACTTGGCAAGATAGCAATCAGTTCATGATAGGATATCACATGCCTATACAACACCAGGGTATACAACAAATGCTGCTCAGGCAAAGCATCGTGACTTCACCAAATGAAGTCATTTCAATGTTAGTAGAAAAAGTGAGAGGGTTAGAACTTGCTCAAGCAAGTCAAAATTATCCATTCATTCAAGCAGGAAGTTGCAACCCTCCATACCACCCTAGCCAGGTAGATCTCCTCACAGGAGTAGGCACGTTAGGCATGCCGCCTCACTATCCACAAAAAACGCCAACAAGGCCTGTCATCTCTAATACTATTCCTCTCGGTCTAGTATCAAACAATCCATTACTAGATAATATCCCGTCATACTTAAACATGTACTCCAAATCACCACAAGGAGACATGTTCTCCTCTCCCGGCATTTTTGCTCAAATGCAGGGACTTCCCTATGCCCCTGCCAACACATACGCTACGCCATATCAACAACCCATCCCACCACCACTCCCTCAGCAACCACCATCAATGGTTGAAACATATGCGATAGGGACTTACTTAGAATATTTAAAAGAGACCTTAGATTTCGCCATACGAAGCGTCATGCTTCCAAGACCCCTTCCCAATTTACCCAAGTTCAAAGGCGAGGGAGATACGAACGCACATATCAAATCCTACGCTACAGCCATTCGAGAGCTACTCCCATGGGATGGGGTTGTTGCTAAAATATTCCCCAAAAATTTGGAAGGCATCGCTCTCGACTGGTATTATAGAATAC